>OY728158.1:1900077619-1902577619 GCA_963277665.1 Viscum album
GATTTACATGGTTTCAATTTTCTTATGATGAAAAAATAACCATTTGTTTTATATGTATTATGTTATGATGGAATGATGTTTATGAAACCCATTTTTATTCTTTGGGTTATGATGAATTCTTTATGTTTATATTGTGGCACAAGTAAGAATGATTTCATTATGAGATGGGTGGGACCTATATATCCCTCCAATGCATTGGGTAAAGATTTATATCTCATGAGATAGACATGGATGGAACGGTAAGTTAATCTGGTTCAGTGTTACAGGACTGAAACGAGGAGGGAACTCAATTCAGAATGGGACTTTGTCCACTAAGATTGTCTTGGAAGCAATTCCTTGGCTACTATGGAAATCAAAACATGTGCTCAATGGATGCCATAATTCCATGTTTTATTACCATACTAGTTTATCATGACTAATGTTCCTTTATGAACTATGCTTTGTGTACTTCCAAGATTTATGTCGTTGCTCCTGATTTTGATGTTTAGATTTTATGTTCATGTTTTTGCATTCGAATTTTTATGGATTGTTTTATGTTCTCTATACTTAACCTCACTGAGAATTTGAGCTCACCATTTATATGTTTTCTTTTCCCCAAGATTTAAAGAACGGTTTTAGGTATTAATACAAAAAGGGGAAGATCTTTATGGGAGATGTTGAATATCTTTCACCACGATTAGAATATTCTATTGAGTCCTTCATGAGGCAACATACACCGTCTTTCAATGTGTCTTCTGATCCACTTGTTGCTGAACAATGGATCAGTTTCATTGAAAAGATATTTTCCATACTTCACTGTTCAGAACATGAAAAATTCATTTAAGTTTTTTACTATTTAGAAGGTGAAGCAGACCAGTGGTGGACTCTAATTAAGAATGCAAGGCCCCAAGATGAAATTAAATCCATGGAATGGGACGAGTTCAAGAACTAGTTTTTTAGTAAGTACTTCCCTCGTATTCTTCAAACAAAGATGGAAAAGGAGTTTCTTGAGCTTATGCAGAAGGATGATGAATATTTTGGTATATACGAAGCGAATTTTACAAGACTTGCAAGGTATACATCTGGATTTATCATCCAACCTGAAAGTAAAGTTGATCGATTTTTCAGTGGTTTAAAACCAAGTCTTCAAAGGGCATTAGCTATAAGAGACTTAATTAGCTATGAAGAAATTGTGTGTTGTGATATCAAGGTAGAACTGGTAGTTGGTGTAACATATCCATCTCAGGGTTTTGACAAGAAACGAATGATGGAGTTCTGGGAGAAATCTCAGAATAATGGTGAAAAGAAGATGAATGTTTCTTTATGTTCAAAGTGTGGAAAGATGCATGGTAGATATTGTCTTAAAGGGACTAGAAAATGTTTTAAGTGTGGAAAAGAAGGTCATCGAGCAGTGGAGTGTCGAAGTAATGGAAAAAGGTTTTCTAAAGATGTGAATAAAGAAAATACTATAGAGAACGCACCACCAACACTTCAATGCTTCAAGTGCAAGGAAATGGGGCATTATGCTAATAAATGCCCTAATCCAAGGGTTAATGATGATCAATGTGAGAAACCTCTTAAGGAAAAGGAAAAAAGGGAAGTCACATGCGATCATTATTTCTGATGTTGAGAATGATAATGATGTTGTGTAATGATTAAGTGTTTGTGTAATGGGATTTCAGAATAGTATCATGGAATCTCATTTATAGTATCGTGGAATTTTGAAATATCTGTGTATTGGTCCATTGTGGTTTTCTATAAGAATATGGTACCGGTAACCATGAAAATTGATTCAAATATTTTGGAAAGAAGATGATATGCGTATAAAGATGGGATAAGGAGAAAATGAATTGTTTGATAATATTCATCATCTCATGATTGATATAAGGACAAAGTGATATCATGGGTTGAGTATATATAATTTTGAGGATTTTGGTATGTGTAAACTGTTATCTTTTAAATGAATTCATGTTTTCAATAAGGTTCAATGGGTATTCATTTTTCAATAGAATACATGATTAAGGCCTTCGAATGTTCGGAATGTGACCAACAAGATATATCGTATGATATATGGGGAATAAATGATGGTATTCACATACTTGTTATGTGACCTCTCAAGTAATCATTTTCTTTACACTATGAGATTGGACAGAAGTTTTTTCAATAAGCTTAAAGGTTGGAATGGGTTAATTTGGACATCAGATAGAATTGTTTAAGGGTAGAATTTTTTTTCAATATTATTTATGGAATGTTATGATAATGTACTTTTAGAAAAAGTAAAACCTGTAGGACGGGCAAGAACCCGTCGCGTCGGACAAGGCTGTGGGAATCGATCCCACAACTGAAGTGTGATAGGCCTTTATCGCCTACCAATGGCCTACAGGAAGTCTCTATTTAGTAGAAACCAGTTTTATTATATTAATCAGTATGATATATGAAGTATAATTCCATTTTAGGAACTATATATGATTAATCTCACTATAGATGGACTTATATATTTTTGATAACTTTTTCTAATCTTTTGTTTAAGACAGATGGAATGACCCATCATTCTATCGCATGATCTGATAACAATTCACGAATGACAAATTCAAATTCATTTCTTTAAGAGATGAAGATAAAATTGTCCAAAGAACGACCAACGATGAGACTATACCATAATAAAAAAAAGTATTTCTTCTAATTCCAATTTCTTCAACTTTAGGGAAATGTTCTTGAAAACCAAAAATGTTGTCCTAGTGCCCTTATATCTGATGAATCAGATGGTTCCTTAGATCATCACAAATCTATGGCTTTGTGATTGTTGGCTTTTTCATAGCCATGTTCTCTACCACTCTCCATCAGAACATGATGGTTATATTTATCCTCCATATCCATATTTTCACCTATGTTCTCCTATGTGGAAACCCATTGATTAGTTAATTTGGGTAAACATTACGTTTCATACTTTAGTTTTTAAAGATTTGTTTTGGTATTTCTTTTTACGATGTGGGTTTCTATTAAAGTAACTTTCGAGTAGTAAACCATTTATAACCCCGACGAATTCCGAGGGCGAAAATCATTTTAAGGGGGGTAGAATGTAACATCCTGAGATTTTATGAAAAATATTCTTTTTAATATTATTGATATCTTGTGTTGTACGCTACACCAAAAGGATCTTTCACTACACGCATCCCTGACATAGCTTGCATTACACAAAATCGTGACCTTCCTCGATAGCTTGCGTCGTACGCAATACCGATTTTCACTAAACAACGAGATGCTATTAAAATATTATTAAAACTAGCCGTTATGAATAGTAATACCCACTTTTTGAAATTTTTTAAATTTTATCTTTCAAAATGGACTTCATTTTTGGATTCTGAATATCGAAATTAGCCTAGGGTGAATTTTTTGTATTTTTCTGAAAACTTTCATTTTTTGATGAATAGTGAAAACAATGGTTTACTATTTAAAAACCGACTTTTTATTTAAATAATTATTTATTTTATGTAAATTTATTTTAGGTCAAAATTGATACATAATACCTATATAAGTTCAATGTAATTTATTGGAGTCATTTTATAATAATTTTATATATATATAAATTTTATTGAACTTTTCACCGTCTTTTACCCACCTCCTAGGAGAATTTGGAAATTCACATAAAACATACTTTTACCGCTTCTGTGAGTGGAATTTTGAAAATCCGAGAGACACAGTTAATATGAAGGACTAAAATTTTGTTCAATGAGATGAAAATATTTTTTGGTGAATAGTAACTTTTTACTTTTATTTACCATGGTTAAAAGTAAATAGAGTAATTAAGGGTAAAAATGATATTATTATTACCCTAACACATGTCCTAATTCTATTGGATAAGTGTAATTTGACCAAAAACAACTTAGGAATAAAATATGACTATTTAGGTCCACTTGGATTAGATTAGGACATTTAATATTATTTTATTTATATAATAGTTAAAATACTAAAAATCAAAGTTTAATAACAAAAACATTTTTAATATAGGGTTATACATAAGATAAATTAGACTATAAAAATTCATTATAAAGATAAATAGATTTCCTACATAATGGTATTTTATTTATAATTTTTAAACATTATATAATATAATTTAGTTATGACACAATGATGACACAGTAATTATCGTATTAATGAAATATTGACATAATTGATGTTATAAATACCCAAACAAATGTAATTTGAGACTTTTTATGAATTAGACTAATTTCCTAGGTTAATATTCCATGTTATTATTTATTTAATTAACTTTTTTCGAACTTGTAATTCTGTTATAATTTTCATAAAAAATCAGTTACCAAATAGTGTCAAAATTGACATAAAAGAGTTTTTAAAGAAAATATCATATTATTAATTGTTATTTTATTCCAAAAAATCTTGGGTTAGTCCAAATGACTTAGATAAGGTTATATATGTTAATAAAAAACAACTTGGGGTTCGTTTGGCTTATTATAGTAAGTTTATTAAACTTATAGTTTAAGAAAACAAGAAGACACAGTAAATGTAAAATTATTTAACTTAAAGTTAAATCTAAATGATATGGTTAATATAGAAACATAAACTTGTCAAAATTCAATTGGATGAGATTATTTCGACTCATCCCCACCTTATTTTAAAAATAAATCAATTTGGAGCTATTATAAACCGAATATGACTTTATTATAAAATAATATTTTATGTTTTTCCAAAGGTGTCCCTCTCCTCCCTTATAAAAAGTGCACCCCTTCCCTCTTCTCTTCACACCCTTTTGAGCCTTGATGCTCGGCCAAACTCTGCCCATTTATTTTCTCCACTTCCATATAAAAGTTCTGGAATTTATGGTCTTCTCAAAAGACCAACTCTACTTCCATAAGAGGAAGCTTAAAGGAGGTGCGTCAAAGAAGAGGTAATCTCTTCTTCCGATTTTCTCAAGTTTCTTTCATCTTCTACTTATTCCTCTTTAGTTGTCTCATTATAAATTAATAATATCAGTATTAATTATATACTGATATGTGATTATAAATATTAAACAACCCTATTTCACCTTCTATCCATCCTATGAAAAATGAAATCACTGCGTGTGCACACGTACGGAATATCGTCTCCACGCCATGGTGTAATCTATTTTCAACCACCACCTTACTTGGATGGGTATAATGGTTTAAATAAATAACTATATATGATTATTGTAAAGTGATATTGATTCTGAAATATTATACAAACTCTTCAATACAATTCCACGATCATGGGAATGATATCATTGTCCGTGCGTACGTACGGACTACCGTCTCCACGACACGATGAGATTCATTCTCCATGTTAACCATTCAAGAATGATTATAAAGTATATATAATGAACAATAATAAAATATATGACATAATGAAGCTACTATATTTATTTATATATATATATTTCATATACTTACTTCCATTCAAGTCAATAAGGAAAGGAAAACAGCGTTCATGCGTACGTACAGCCTACTGTCCCTATGAACGGTGTGTTTCATTTCATTTATCTATCTGTTATATATATATATATATATATAATGAGTATATATGATATATAAATCATGTTTTACATTCTGGATGTAATTAAATCATGATATAAGTAATAATAATATCAAGAACAACAAGTCCAAACACGTACGATAAATGAAACTATTTTACCCGAAACGCTACTTTAACATGGAATTGACAAATGAATGGGTAATATAAATACCTAAGTGAACCATATATGATATAATAACAATGAATATGATTCTTTAATAAGTAAATGACATTATTTAAATCATTATACATGAGGTTCAGATACATACGAAGCATATCGGACAAAAGGTAAGGGATAATTATTTCAATCTCATTTTATCCGAGATTGTTTATTCGTAAGTATTTATTGGGGATATGTTTATTATCCATGTCCATATATTCTCAAAAAAATTTCATAAAATTTTTTCTTTTCTTCCATGTATGTTTAATGTCATCCTTACCCTTTTTTTACTTTTACCACATCGTATGGAAGGAATCTTTCTTTTGTTTACCATATGAGGTACTTTTTGACTTTTTCGACAAAAGTACTAAAAGAATGTTATTTTTAACTTATACGGCATGAACGGATTTTTATGGATTCATAATGCATCATGTTCATGAAGCTTACTCTAAAATAATTTATGACTATTTTCAACAAAATACTTTTCTTTTAATATTTCATTGAATTTTGTGAAAAGAAAATGATTTTTGAAGAAGAAAGGATATTTTCCTCAAGAATTCATTTCAAGTGTTTTATCAAAACCATTTTACATCTAAGATGACATTATTTCATATGTGTATGTTTCAAGTATAATCTCTATATGATTTACATGGTTTCACTTTTATTATGATGAAATGATATCCATTTTTTTATATGGATTATGTTATGATGGGATGATATCTATGAAACCTATTTTTATTCTTTAGGTTATGATGAATGATTTATGTTTATATTGTGGAACAATAAAGAATGATTTCTTATGAGATGGGTGGGACATATATCTACCACCAATGCATTGGGTAAATATTTATATCTCATGAGATAGACATGGATGGAATGGTAAGTTATTCTGATTCAGTGTTATAGGACTGGAACGAGGAGTGAACTCGATTCAGAATGGGACTTTGTCCACTAATATGGTCTTGGAATCAATGCCTTGGCTACAATGGAAATCATAACATGTGCTTAATGGATTCCAAAATTACATGTTTTATTACCATGCTAGTTTATCATGACTAATGTTCCTTTATGATCTATGCTTTGTGTACTTCCAAGATTTATGTCTTGCTCATGATTTTGATGTTTAGATTTTATGATCAAGTTTTTGCATTAGAATGTTTATGGATTGTTTTATGATCTCTATACTTACCCTTAATGAGCATTTGAGCTCACCCTTTATATGTTTTCTTTTCCCCCGGATTTAAAGAAAGGTTTTAGGTAAGAAAACAAAAAGGGGAAGATATTTATGGGAGATGTTGAAGATATTTCACCATGATTAGAAGATTATTTTTCGTGTTTCCAAAGACACTAAAATATTACGGTCCTTGTGTGTCTGTTTTCGTTATGTATTATGTATTCTGCAAAATTAATGTAATGTCCATGTACCTCAAGCTTTGGTAATATAGAACAACTGAATATCTAAATAATCAGATAAAAGAAATGGTAATCATGTTTAACAGAATAATAGAGTAGAACTCAATTTTTTAACAAGATATGGAATTCGTATGAAAATATTTAGATGATTTAAAAAAATTGATTGTCCTAGAGTTAAATTTTGCAAATTTTCAAAATCAACTGTAAAATATTAGAGAATCTTCAGTTTCCATAAAATATTTTGATTTATTTTGTAGAGATATTTTCAATAAGTTATAAAAATGAAGTTATCATATTTCTTGAAGAATTATTTCTGGGATTTAAAATTGTATTTTGGAAGTCAATTTCAATCAATAAAAGGTAAAATCAGTAAATCTAGATAAACCACTTTTTCACCACCGACTTATCCATATTTAAATAGAATGTTTCAAGACATTACCTTGGTGATGGTTGATATTAATGATAGACTTAAATCCCTTAAGTGTAATCATGCACCTTTGAATGTGCAATTAGATAACTCAAGAGATCTTATTGAAAAGTTGACCTCAAGTGAACTAGAAATCTAGATTCTTCTCGATCGGTTATGTGATAATCTTAGAATGTTTATGTAAAAAGAGAAAAAATTTCATCACTTTTTAAATTTAATATGATAAAAAAAATTTAAAATAGGTCAGGACTCATGAATTTTGATAAGACAACTTGAAGAAAATATTTCAGAAAAGTTACATGGATTGATAAAAGAATTTAAATAAGTTTTCCAGGCTACTCAAGCTTCATCAAACCCCAACACCTATATTGAACCATATCTTTAAACATGATTTAGACCTTCTTTTTAAACTATTTATCATCCAAAATCACTTGTGTATTTATAAACACCTATTAATTAAATTTTTATTGTTTACTACTCTTCATAATAATTATTATTTTTATTTAATTCTATTTCCTAACACATGTTTTATTTTAATATAAAGTAGAATTTATCCTTCATTTATAGTTATGTGTAACATTGAATGTGTTTTACTCCCTTTTCAAAAAAATTATTTTCTTGATATCACATAAATGGGAAGAAAATTTTTTAAAAACAACATTACAAAACTTCTGTTTTCAATCAATTTAAATAATAATATGAAATATTAATTTTCAAAAAAAAATTATAGTTTAAAATATTACATAATTAATGTTTAAAAATATTACCTTTTTATAAATTTATTTACAGGTTTTATAATCATCAAAAAGTTGAGACTTCTTGGAATGTATTGTCTCAAAATTAAACTATAAATCTTATTGATTTTGATGTTCACAAATAGAATTGTATTTTTCTAAAAATATTACTTTATGTGAATTTTAGAAAATTAAAATTCATTGAAATATTTAGTCTGGAATTATATCAATTCATTGATATGTGAAGAATATTCATTAAATTATTCATAATAGGTTTTATCATAATATAGAAACACAGTTCATTCCATGGGTGAGGAGACATAATGTTTCTAAAGAACCCTAGTGTGTATGGATAATATACCCTACATTGTCAGAAAAGTGTGGTTTTGAAACCCAACATTTAGATTGAACATTATGTTTTTAAAATGGGAAATTATGGATCATTAACCCTACATTCAAAACAGACCCTACATTTGATGAAACAAATGTATGGTACATAAACCCTTCTGTTTTGACCAACCCTTTGTTTTCAACCTACTCTTGATGTTTTTTCATCATATTAAGGGAGCCTAAATTTTACTATTCAATGATAGAGAGAAAAATTTGTGATATTACTAGAGATTTATGTAACTATCTTGATGGAAATAATGATCACTTCAAATATATATTTTATGACAGATTCAAAAGGTCGTTATGGTCATTGAAAAGACTCATATAGTAAATATTAAATAATTTATATTTATTAAGAACGATAAGACTCAATTGATTGATATAACTTTAAATGATTGTGATATCTCGGAAGGCATTCATGGATCTACTCAAAAAAAGGAAATATTTTTGTTCTATATAAATTATCAGAGTATTGTTTCTATACACATGATATATGATTTCATATTTTGTAAATATATTTGGGCAAAACAACTTCAAATATCAAGACACTCTATTATTTTCAAAATAGGATACACTTTGATGATGTATATTTTTCAACCTGATTCTGCTATGTAAATTCTATTATTCATTTGTTGTTATTCATATTGAATATCATTTCAAATAGAATCTCTTCAAATATATCCTTAAATGAATAAATTTCATCATTCAAGAATATGATTAATATTTTGTTAGTTTCTTCTATAATTGTGATCATGAACCATTCAGTTAAAAAAGTCATTCCCATTTTATTTATTGGGGTTTTGTATCCTCGAACTCTATTGTGGGTGAGTATAATCTTTTTAGACTAAAATGTAGAGAAATGGGTTCCCTTTAATAGAACCATAAGGCTCATTAAATCCTTTTAGTTATGGTTTCAACTGCCCACACTCCTTTGGTTTGTAATGGTTTTGTGATAAGGGGACCATTCTATATAAAATCCCCAAGCTCCTAGACGGAGCATTGGTGTAGTGGACTAGGGTCTCTTTGTGATCCAAACCAATATAAAAATTTATGTGTTTTAATTTATTATTTATCCACCAATTAAATTACTTAATTAAGAGAATGAATCATATCTTCATAAATAGAAAACAATTATAATAAGAAGAATATGTCAGGATTATTTAAAAGTCAAAATTCACCCCCCCCCCCCCCACCCTCTTGTGTGTCTTTGCATTACTTTGACTCAATTGTTTTTCATAGAGAAACCATTATAGTTACTACAGAATACATGGACTAACAATCATAGTTACACATTGAATAACTATCATAGTTATACATGGAATATATATCTTATTATATGAAAATAATCTATTAGGACAAGCCAAATATGTTAACTATATCTATTTAGCCAATGTATTATAGAGTTACTGTCACGGCCCGACCCTACCCGGGCTCAAGCCGCAACTACCCCAAGCCCGCCTCCATAGGCCAGGGGCACGCGACCAGCGCCGAAGGCACAACAACTCGGGGTGGCCTTTGCCTAAGCACCTGCACACACACACACACAGCACACTCAATGCAAAATTGTAGAGTAAAAGAAAGAACTAGAAATGTAAAAAGAAAAGCTGCTATATGTATAAACCACAGATGTGCATCAACCTCTAAACAGTACAAAGTGCAAGATGAAATGAAAAGGGGAAAAACACGCGCCCAACCAAAAAGTGCCACAACCCGGAAACAGGTAAACAAAAAGAAACATTTGACGGGTCTCCCACCTAAAACCCGGCCACGACCACCACACGCGGTCCAAGCTCCCATTCTCCTACGCTCCACTGAAGTCACACTCCACCTGTCCATCGTCTGCAAGGGCACACCAAGTGCGGGAAAAGCCCAAGTAGGGGTGAGTATAAAAATACTCAGTAGGATACCCCAAAGGCTCGAGGGAGCAACAAAGTAGGTACCGAAGGGTGAGTAGTAGAGCGAACAGGAAATGTAAAAGAGTACAACAGAGATTGCAGTAAAGAGTCCAGCTCAACCCAACAAGAGGAAAGAAGGTAGACTCGTCCAGACACAAGGAGCTGGAAATGGTGAGAAGATGAACATCCCGTTGAGTCTTCTCTACCTATACCAGGAGAGTAGACTCGTCCAACCATGAGAAGCTAGACACGGAAAGCATGTGGCACACCTCGCGTGTCTTCGTCGCTCCTGGAAGGAGAGTAACCAAACCCAAGAAAAGGGTACTAGAACAAGGTATATACAAATACATATGCTCAACAAGAAGCCCGAACAACATTGTAAGGGGATCTCCATCACGTAGCTCATCCCAAGAAATCGAGTAGCCAACAGTCCCAGGAGTAAACCATCATGCCAACATCCTGCACGTCAGCCCCAAACCACAAGCCAAGGGCTCAATGATCGCACCTCGTCACTATCCACTTTGGGAGGCACTGACTTGCCCGCACAGTTTTAAGTAACATCATAAGAATGCGTCTCTATGGGGAAAGTGCCCCTGGTACTTGAGAGTTCTAGGGAAAGTCAAACCACACCTCATCACAGCCCTACAGTCGAGAGGTCTCCTCAAAGTCAAACTATCACAACTCGGACCCGTATACCCAAGGGTCCCGCTCTGGTAATCACGGAGGAAAGCCACAGGCTAGCCTAGTAGAAAGGCCTGAGCCTGAAATGCCAACAGGTGTCCCACTGCCCATCCCTGCTGGACGGTAATTCTTAACCAGATATCAGGTGACCCACTGCCCAGCCCTACTGGAGGGTAAACCATAACCAAATATCGGGTGACCCACTGCCCAGCCCTGCTAGAGGGTAAACCTTAATACATCATCAGGAAACCCACTACCCAGCCCCGCTGGAGGGTAGACCTTAATACCTCATTAGGCAACCCACTTCCTAGCCCTGGTGGAGGGTAGAGCTTAATACATCATCAGGCGACCCACTGCCCAGCCCCGCTGGAGGGTAGACCTGGAATAAGTCGACAGGAGACCCACTGCCCAGCCTTGCTGGAGGGTAGACCTGGAACTAGACGACAGGTGACCCACTGCCCAGCCTTACTGGAGGGTAAACCCTAAGAGGTCGTTGGGTGACCCACTGCCTAGTCTCTGCTGGAGGGTAGACCCTAGTAGCGTCGGGTGACCCACGGACCAGTCTCTGCTCGAGGGTAGACCCTAGAAGTCAGTGAGCAACCCACTGCCCAGCCCTGCAGGAGGGTAAGATCAAAGAAGTCGATGAGTAACCCACTCCCCATCCCCGCTGGAGGGTAAAACTCAGAACTGCTCTGGCCATCTCTATAAGAGGGTGCAACACTGGCCAACCGAACACGGAGTTGGTATCGCGCAACCACACAACTCCATAACAACTCTCCCAAAAGAGGTTCAGTGCCTGTTTCATCACTTGGTGTCACTAGCACCACTACTGGCCAATCCATCGAGAACGAAACCAGGGGGAGACCACTCAACCCTGCTGGTCAAACCAACGAGCACCGAGCCAGGTGAAAACTCCACCCTGATGGTCAAACAAACGAGCACAGAGGGACCCTCTACGTCGCGAGAGGTCAAGGTACGTAAAGGAGATCCCGGCATGCATGTGGGGCCCACACAACATGTGGCCCCATCTCAACCCCAACCATGCGTACAAAGGTCCTCAGGTACAAACAAACATATGTACCTCCAAGCGTTCTCATATACTCCCAGAGTATACCACGTCTCTAACCCTAAGGTTATCATACGCACGGCACCCAACATCAATGAGAAGGTGTGACGTAACAACTCCAACCTGCCACCTCATCCGCTGAGGCACAACCAACCACATCTTCTTCACTCACACGGGAGTGCACGCGATCACACGCCAAGGTTTCTCTGCAACCACGGCGAGAAGAACCGCCACCAGAGCGCCTTTCACTCTTCCACTTTTAACAAGATCACGCAAGAGGCTCCGCACAACCAAACGGATTGCACCGTCGTAATCCTCGTGAAAAAACACGCGAGATCGACTACTTACTCACCTCAAATGGATATCCGATGGAAAAGTCACGAACACCGCCTCACGCCCGAACGGCGTCCCGTGATCCCGAGCCTTGGCACCGAAAACAGTCGAGCGCATCACACCATTGCGATCACCTCGGTAAAACACGTCAAAAGCACTACTCACTTGATTTCAACGGATATCTGGAGAAAAAGATACGTTTCGGCGCACCGCACATGAGCGGTGCCACGTGGTACCCACATCCCGGTCCCAAAACTCAATGAACGGGTCACACCGTTGCGATCCTCTTGAAAATGCACACAAGATGGACTATTCACTCGTCCAAAACGGTTGCCCGGTGATAAAGATGGAAAATCACCGTCAATTCTCAAGCGGCCCTCATGATCCCTGCACCATCGTGCCGAATTAGAGCGGGCGGATTGCACCGTTGCAATCCCCTCAGAAAAACATCCAGAAACGACTGCTCGCATGCCCCGAACGGACGTCCGATGAAAAAGTCATGATACGCTGCACGAAGATCAAAAGACGGGCCATGGGTCCCACACCTCAACTTTGGACTCGATGCTTGAAACTACCCTGGAAAACTCCGCCTTGTTCCCAGGGTTGCGACGCCACTGACGGAGCTCAAAACGGACGTCGGACGCGTCTGCGCCATCCAAAACAAGAAACTCGGGAAAAACGCTCGTCCACTTAAAGACGAGTCGTACCTCCGAGGCCCCTCGTTTTGGGAATTAAAAATTCCCGAAACCATATCAAAACATTCCCATCGACGCAAGTTTCACTCTGCCGCTGACGGCGCGCAAAACGGACGCCCGTAGCGAAAGCTACGGGCGTCGGAAATTCCAAAGGGGGAAATCCCCTTGGGCCGGACCGGCCCAGCCACAGGTCCGGTTCGCTCTGCCGTGGCCAGCTGGCCGCACCCTGTTGCCACTGACCACCCGTGCTGGCCGGTCCCCTTCTTTACCGCAGCGACCCTCATTGCGCAGGTCGCGGTCGCCGCACACGGGGTCGCGCACCCCACGACCCCCCTCCTCTTCGCGCTCCGCCGGCGCCGCCGCGCGGAACCCCGGCTGCCCGCCGTCTCACCCAGGGAGCCATGCTGCGTCGCCCACTGCCACTCGCCATCCCCCCCAGCGCCGCTGCCGGATTGGGTCGCCGCCGCCGCCGCCTTCTCGGACCGAAGCCGCGCCGCCCTGGGAACCCGCTGGACCGCCGGAAATCGCCGGGACAACCCAAAATTCCCGCAACCTTCGACGATCAACCCCGGACTCCCGATGAGGTCACGGAGGTGGTGGAGGAGAGGGAGAGGAGGGGATGCCATGGGGAAAGGGGATGGAGAAGAGGGAGGAGGGTGTGTTAAGCGTTTAAATAGAAAACGCTTACCTCCCCCCCGTCGGCCTGAACCCGAACTCCCGAAGAGGTCGTGGTTGAGCCTTCCTTATGGTAAACACCACCTCCCGAGCACAACAGTTGTCTCGGAATTTTAATCCTATACCTTGTTCAAAAGTTATAAAACTCAACGCCCGAGAGCGCCAAATTACGAAAACGCCCCTGGGGCCATTTTTCACAGACAGCCCGTTCCCGCAAAACTTACACCCCTCCTAGGGTAAACGGCACATTCCGAACTCAACGGTGCTCTCGGTTTTCCAATATAAGCCACCGTTTAGAAGATACTATAGTTTCACCATTAAATGAATAAATTAATTAATTAATTTATCTGTTTAACCTTCCGAAAGCGAGCGAGGGGTCCAAACATCCCGTGCCGACAAGTTTTATGACGTTCCTAGGGTAAACACCCCATTCCAGACCCATCCGTACACTCAGATCTCTGATCCGGAACTCTGTTTAGGAGTTATATCATTTATTTGGCGTTTCCAGTGTGAACACACTGAAAATTTAATTCCGGCCACTCCGGGGCTCGGAATCGCACACTGTCTGAAGGCGCTGCTCTGGAATATCATAATGAATATTCCAAAGTCTTTCTCATCAAGAACCAAGTTCTTACATCATTCCCTCCTTCATGATTTTCGTCCCCGAAAAGCAAAACTAGGGAGCAACACAGGGTACTAAGCCCACACCAGGCTTTCCCATACGCAGAAGAACCCATACACAGCTCTGCGTCACTGCACACAGACCAAAGGATTGATCCATTCACGTGAGGTCGGCCCTTGCCGATGTCGTTCACCCACTCCATACTTTGGGGTTAGGGCAAGGCGGTAAGGCACCTCGCCATCCCCTCGCACGGTCTCAAACGGTCTGAAGTCCCTCGGGGGTAGCTCACCTCCCCGGTCAAACCTCTACATCGCACGCCGCGACTGGAATCACCGCCCGCACCTGGAACAAGGCTCGATGATTCCCTCCTTCAGAATATCCATATGGGGAAACACTCAATGATATCTCGTCATGCAAGGTTTCACTGTCGATGTCTCGCAACCAAGACTCTCTTACACGCTCGGGAAGCGAAGGAGTCAACACCATCGACTAAAAGAAAAAAGGTCCCACGCCTTTTTCCTTACCAACACAGGGTTACACCCGACGCCCTGTGTCACCCTTGTAACACCTCAAACAAGGAGCAGGGAGAAAATCCTTTCACATGTAGAGCCTAACAATACTACTGAAAAAAGTAGAAGAGTCGCAAGGGGTACCTCTCATCATCCCATGCTCTGCAAGATCGTAGACATCCAAAGCCCGCGGCTGTCCGTGGTCCCAATCATCAGCTCCCGGAGCCTGACGTGGACTGCCTAGTGGTGATGGGGATACCTCGTAAACCCGCCCCCCACCACCAGCTCCTCCCGCTCCTCTACTAGCACCACCTCTCTGGGCACTACTTCGATCATGGCGCTGCCTCTGTCGTGGTGGTGCACCTGCTTCCTGCCCGAAGCTCCCCGCAACTCTGGTCGGGCAGTCTCGTGCCAAGTGATCTCGCCCGTCACAAGCATAACACCGACTCTCTTTGGGTTGTACTGTTGCCCTCCGGCGCCACTATGGTGTACGACCACGCCACTGAGTTTGGTTTTCAGAAAGCCACCTGCGTCGAGGTTCCGCTTGCCGACTCACACTAGCTGCGGCAGATGTCTCGGCTTTAACGTGCCTACTGCCACCACCAACACTAGAACGCGACAGGAAGCCCTCTTTCACCAGCGCCTGCTCTAGAACCGTGGCATATGTAGAAATTCCCAAGGGTACTATGACAAAATGAATCTCTCGGCAGATACCCTGCTCAAACTTCCACGCTCGGAGGTTGTCGTCATGGACCAAGTCCGGGTAAAAGCGTGCACGGTCTACAAAACTAGCTGTGTACTCGGCCACCATCATCCCTACCTGCTGAAACTGTAGGAGATCCTGAATCCGAACGGAGCGCAAGCAGGAGGGGAAAAACTCCTAACGGAACAACAACTGGAAGTCGCCCCACGAAAGCAACGACTCGTCAAGAAGCTGATTCACCAGACTCCACCAACGCCAAGCCGATCCACGGAAAAGGCTGGCTACCAAAGCCACTCTCTGTTCTGTTGGCGTCTGCACAAGACTGAAAAGGCGGACCATATCCTCAAGCCAATCCTCTGCTCCCTGAGGGTCTGGCTCACCACTGAACCTCAACAGTCTCTACCGCTGGAACTCACGGAGCACGCTCAACATGCGCTCAAGCTCAGCCTGCTCTGCTGAAACTTCCTGCTTCTCAACAAGTGGGGGTGCTGCTACTGGCCCACTCGGAGAAAGGGGCTCGCATGATGGGTCCTGGATTGTGGCCATGTAGCTCATAGGGTCGTCATCACGAACCAAAGTTGTTATCCTGGCTGGCTATCCTCGCAGAGACATCCTAAAAATTATCAAGGAGTACCGCAGTCAGATGAGCATATATGTATATACCAATACAACAACGACGATGGGGAGCTGACTCAAGAAGGAAAGTCAAAGAATCAATCCTATGTGATGCACAAACAAGTTTTCCCTGCAACAAGTGTCTCAGCATGCCGAGTCGACAAGAGGGTTATTAAGGTCCTGGTGAATGGATACGTCGGCCGCCGCACCATCAAGTGACTCCCTGGCCTGAGAGCCTTTCTTGAGACACGTTAACATTGTTTCCCTAAATCTCAACCAATTCCTCTTTTAGGGATGTCCGAACAGCGTCACATGGAACGAACCACCTCTGATACCACTTTGTTACAACCCGAACCTACCCGGGCTCGAGCCGCAACAACCCCAAGCCCGCCTCCATAGGCCAGGTGTTGGCAACCAGTGCCGAAGGCACAACAACTCGAGGAGACCTTTGCCTAAGCACCTGCACACACACACAATACACTCAATGCAAAAGTGTAGAGTAAAATAAATAACTAACAGTGTAAAAAAGAAAAGCTGCTATATGTATAAACCACATATTCAAATAAACCTCTAAACAGTAAAAAGTGAAAGATGAAAAGAAAAGGGGCAAAACAAGTGCCCAACTAAAAAGTACCACAACCCGGCAATAGGTAAACAAAAATAAATAGCTGACGGTTCTCCCACATGAAACCTGGCCATGACCACCGCACACGGTCCAAGCTCCCAAGCTCTTATGCTCCACTGAAGTCATGCTCCACCTGTGTGTCGTCTGAAAGGGCACACCAAGTGAGGGAAAAGCCCAATCAAGGGTTAGTATAAAAATACTCAGTAGGATACCCCGAAGGCTTGAGGGAGAAACAAAGGAGGTACCGAAGGGTGAGCAGTAGAGAGAACAGGAAAAGTAAAAGAGTAAAATAGAGAGTGTAGTAAAGATTCTAGCTCAACCCAACAAGAAGAAAGAAGGTAGACTCGTCCAGACACAAGGATCTGGAAATGGTGAGAAGATGAACTCCCCGTCGATTCTTCGCTACCTATAGCAGGAGTGTAGACTCGTCCAACCATGAGAAGCTAGACACGGAAAGCACGTGGCATACCCTGCGCATCTTCGCCTCTCCTGGAAGGAGACTAACCAAACCCAAGAAGTGGGTACTAGAACAAGGTATATACAATTACATATGCTAAAAAAGAAGCCCGAACAACATCGTAAGGGGATCTCCATCCCGTCACTTAGCCCAAGAAAATGAGTAGCCAACATTCCCAGAAGTAAACCATCATGCCCAATATCCCGCACGTCTGCCCCGAACCGCAAGCCAAGGGCTCAATGACCGCACCTCGACACTATCCGCTTTGGGCGGAACTGACTCTCCCGCACGGTTTTATGTCATGTCACAAGAATGCATCTCGGTGGGGAAAGCTCCCCTCGTACTTAAGAGTTCTAGGGAAATTCAAACCACACCTCGTCACTGCCCTGCAGTCGAGAGGTCTCCTCAAAGTCAAACTGTCACAACTCTGACCCGTATACCCAAGGGTCCTACTCCGGTAATCATGGAGGAAATACACAGGCTAGCCTAGTAGAATGGACTGAGCCTGAAATGTCAACAGGTGTCCCACTACCCAGCCCTACTGGAGGGTAATTCTTAACCAGATATCGGGTGACCCACTGCCCAGCCCTGCTGGAGGGTAAACCATAACCAAATATTGGGTGACCCACTGCCCATCCCTACTGGAGGGTAAACCATAATATATCATCAGGAAACCCACTGCCCAGCCCCACTAGAGGGTAGACCTTAATACCTCATTAGGCGACCCACTGCCTAGCCCTGTTGGAGGGTAGACCGTAATACATCATCAGGCGACCCACTGACCAGCCCTGCTGAAGGGTAGACCTGGAATAAGATGACAAGCGACCCACTACCCAGCCTTGCTGGAGGGTAGACCTGGAACTAGACGATGGGTGACCCGCTGCCCATCCTTGCTGGAGGGTAGACCCTAAGAGGTCATCGGGTGACCCACTACCCAGTCTCTGCTGGAGGGTAGACCCTAATAGCATCGGGTGACCCACTGACCAGTCTCTGCTGGAGGGTAGACCCTAGAAGTCAGTGAGCAACCCACTACCCAGCCCTACTGGAGGGTAAGCCCGAGGTAGTCGATGAGTAACCCACTACCCAGCCCTACTGGAGGGTAAAACTCAGAACTGCTCTGGCGATATCTACAGGAGGGTGCAACACTGGCCAACCGAAACATGGCGTGGGTATCGCACAACCACCCAAATCCAGAACAACTCTCCCAAAAGAGGTTCAGTGCCTATTCCATCACTGGGAGTCAATAGCACCGCTACCGGCCAATCCATCGAGAACGAAACTAGGGGGAGACCACTCAACCCTGTTGGTCAAACCAACGAGCACCGAGCCAGGGAAAAAATCCACCCTGCTGGTCAAACAAATGAGCACAGAGGGACCCTCTACGTCGCGAGAGGTCAAGGTACGTAACGCAGATCCCGACACGCATGTGGGGCCCACACAACGTGTGGCCCCATCTCAACCCCAACCAAGCGTACAAACGTCCTCAGGTACAAACAACCATATGTACCTCCAAGCGTTCTCATATACTCCTAGATTATACAACGTCTCCAACCCTAAGGCTATCATGCACACGGCACTCAACATCAACGTGAAGGTGTGATGTAACAACTCCTACCTTCCACCTCATCGGCTGAGGCACAGCCAACCACATCTTCTTCACTCACACGGGAGTGCACGTGATCACACACCAAGGGTTCTCTGTAGCCACGGCGAGAAGAACCGCCACCAGAGTTCCTTTCACTCTTCCACATTTAACAAGATCGTGCAAGAGGCTCCGCACAACCAAACAGATAGCACCGTTATAATCCTCGTAGAAAAACACAAGAGATCGACTACTTACTCACCTCAAACAGATATCCGATGGAAAAGTCACCAACACCGCCTCACGCCCGAACGACATCCCGTGATCCCGAGCCTCGGCCCCAAAAACAGTCGGGCGCATCGCACCATTGCGATCCCCTCGGGAAAACACGTCAAAAGAACTACTCACTTGAGTGCAATGGATATCTGGAGAAAAAGATACGTTTCGGCGCACCGCACATGAGCGGTGCCATGTGGGACTCACATCCCAGTCCCAAAACTCAACGAACGGGTCGCACTGTTGAGATCCTCTCGAAAAAGCACACATGATGGACTATTCACTCGTCCAAAACGGTCACCCGGTGATAAAGATGGGAAATCACCATCGACACCCAAGAGGCCCTCGTGGGCCCCGCACCATCGTGCCGAATTAGAGTGGGCGGATTGCACTGTTTCAATCCCCTCGAAAAAACATCCAGAAACGACTGCTCGCATGCCCCGAATGGACGTCCGATGAAAAAGTCGTGATACGCTGCACGCAGCTCAAAAGACGGATTGTGGGTACCATGCCTCAACTTCGGCCTCGACGCTTGAAACTGCCCTAGATAACTCCACCTCGGTGCCAGGGTCGTTACGCCACTGACGACTCTCAAAACAGACGTCGGACGCATCTGCGCCGTCCAAAACAAGAAACTCGGGAAAAACGCTCGTCCACTTAAAGACGCATCACGCCTCCGAGGACCCTTTGTTTCGGGAATTAAAAATTCCCAAAACCATCTCAAAATGTTCCTCTCGACGCAAGGTCCGCGCTGCTGCTGACAGCGCGCAAAACGGACGCCCGTAGCGATAGCTACGGGCGTCGGAAATTTCAAAGGGGGAAACCCCCTTGGGGCGGACCGGCCTGGTCCGGTCGGTCCGCCCACAGCCAGCCCGTGGGTCCGGTTCGCTCCGCCATGGCCAGATGGCCATGGCCTGTCGCCACTGACTGACCTTGATGGACAGTCCCCTCCTTTACCGCAGCGACCCACGTCGCGCGGGTCGCGGTCACCGCAAACGGGGTCGCGCACCCCGCGGCCCCCCTTCCTCTTCGCGTTGTGCCGGCGCCGCCGCGCGGAACCCCGGCCGCCCGCCGTCTCACCTAGGGAGCCCCGCCACGTCACCTGCTGTTGGTCGCCATCGCCCCTAGCGCCGCTGCCAGATGGAGTCGCCGTCGTCGTCGCCTTCTCGGACCGAAGCCGCGCCGCCCTGGGAACCCGACGGACCGCCGGAAATCGCCGAGACAACCCAATATTCCCGCAACCTTCGAGGATCAACCCCGAACTCCTCCAAGCTCGGATTTTTATTCTGAAATATGCGTTGAAAAGATAAAAATGATACTACACATCTATGTGATTTGTTTGAAGGTTTAACATCAAATCGGAACATAAAATTGAACTCAAAGGGGGGTTAGGAAATTAAAATGCAAAACGCATAACCCTACCTCGTGGGCATTGCCCGGAGCTTCACCGCCGAACTACCGCCTTGCCGAAGCTGCCTCGCCGGAGCCGCCTCGCCGGAGGTGGAGGAGTAGAAGGAGAGAAGGGGATACCAGGGGGAAAGGGGAAGGAGAAGAGGGAGGAGGGTGTGTTAAGCGTTTAAATAGAAAACGCTTAACCACCCGCCCGTCGGCCCGAACCCGAACTCCCGACGGGGTCGCGGTTGAGCCTCCCTTAGGGTAAACACCACCTCCCGAGCACAATGGTGGTCTCAGAATTTTAATCCGAGACCCCGTTCAAAAGTTATAAAACTCAACGCCTGAGGGTTCCAAATTACGAAAACGCCCATGGGGCCATTTTTCACAGACGGCCCGCGCCTGCAAAACTTACACCCCTCCTAGGGTAAACGGAACATTTCTGAACTCAACAGTGCCCTCGTTTTTCCAATCTGAGCCACCGTTTAGAAGATACTAGAGTTTCACCATTAAACGTATAAATTAATTAATTAATTAATCCGTTTAACCTTCCAAAAGTGAGCGAGGGGTCCAAACATCCCACGCCGACAAGTTTTATGTCTTTCCTAGGGTAAAAACCCCATTTCAGACCCATCTGTACACTGGGATATCTGATCTAGAACTCTGTTTATGAGTTATCTCATTTATTTTACGTTTCCAGTGTGAACGCACTGAAAATTTAATTCTGGCCACTCCGTGGCTTGGAATCGCAAACCGTATGAAGGCACTGCTCTGGAATATCATCAAGAATATTCCAAAGTATTTTGCAGAAAAAATCGGGTTCTTACAGTTATAATGGGTCCCATACATCATATCAGATATATCAGTATTTATCCCAAGGGATAATGGGTCTCAAAACATTGTATAGGGTGTATCATGGTCACTTATTTATACTGTATAATTCTCAATCAACAGATCATGAAAAAAAATTATGATTTCACTTTTCATTATAAAATATTTAAATACTATTTTAATCATACACGAAAAAAAATTCTATTTCAAAATATCCATTTATTTAAAAACTTGTTTTCAATAAAAAATATCCATAATATAGTAATATGGGTTTTAATTGAAGAAAATATGAAATATTATAAATGGTGCTTAAAATTAAATAATGTTTAGGGAAGATAAAATTTTATTTTATGCCTTATTCATTAATATAACACAAGACATGTTTCATTCGTAACGAATTTTAAAAAATTACATAAAATACTTCCCCTTGAATAACTATTGATAGAGAAAAAAATATACCCTTATAATTAATATATTTCTATATAAATAAATTTATTAAATAATTTGTTTCAAAATATTGACATGGAAGAAATTTAGTTAAAAGGGGAAAATTGTGAGAAGGTGAGTTTGAGCAGTCACATGATTTTTTTATCTTCCTGAATAATAAACTGATGTATATTATTTACTTTTTTGAGAACCTTTTTAATGTCTTTCCTTTTATTTTACCCATTAACATTTAGTATTAAATTACTTAATCATTTATGTTCACATCATATGTTTCTATGGTATTTGTATTATAAGATGAAAATGATATTAGTGGGTTGAATATAGTCAAAGAGGCCATTATTCCATTATATATATAAAAAAACATGAAATAATTATCATATTTAGAAATAAAGTATATTTTTACAAGAAATAAATAAGGATGGTTGTGAAATATGAAATACATTTCAAACATGGAGACAGTAGGTTGTATGTATGCATAAGTAATGTTTCCATTTTCCCCAATCATTATGGACTAAATGTAACTATTAGTTTATAATTAAACAATTAAAATAGCATTGTAAATAACATATTAACTCTTTAAATATACTTAAATATACCATCCATGTTATGTGGTGATCTAAAAAGAATCACATTGCTCATCAAGGTTGTATTACACATGTATGAAAAAATGATGTTATCATTTTTGTGGGAAAGAAATAGTAGAAATATAAATGATATATTTTTTATAATAATAAAACATATGTCAATAATAACATGTCACGAACCCCTCCCCAAAAAGTGTACCCCTCTTGGGTTGCCATTGTGAGAAGGGAGATAATGACCCCCGAGTCCCGCCTCCAGTAGGACCCGGGTTGGCGACTAGCACCGAGGGTATAATAACACACAAATGGGAGGAATTACCATCTAAGAGAACACATGCGGAAGAGAGAGATAAGATAGACACCAACCAACTCCAACTTAGAACTGAAATATAAAAGAAACCCATGTACATATTTCAAATTCCATGCAAAAGTACTACAACTGAAAGGGAAAACTACAAGTACCTAAAAGAAAGTAAAAGACAGCGACCACATACCCGAACAGCTCCTCCAACCACAAGCTAGTAGTAACCAGCTTGGTCTCCAACCTACTCCAAGTGACCTGAAGAAACGTTTATATATACGTAGGGTGAGTATAACAGTATACTCAGTAGGATCCTACCCGAAGCCTCTCGTGCAAAAGTAAAGAAAGCATGTGAAAGCATAGTGAACAACAAGTGAAACTGACTCATCACCTAAACAGGTATACTAAGTTCCCAACCTCACCATGGCTACTCTCACCAAGTAACTCATACAAGAATATATCATATAGAAAAGAATATCAAGGGTACACCGCTACTAATTCCCCACTGGTTTGCTGCTTTTCCCCAATGACATACATCCCGTGCATCTCTCTCCAAAGGCTTACCCGTATAAACATGGGCTAAGCTCCACAATCTACACCACGTGCACCACAAAGGCTTGCATGCAGACACCTGGGCTAAGCACCACACCATCCTCACAACCAAAAGTAACCAGGTAATTTCCGGGATCCACCACGGCTCACATAACGTGTATTATACGTCGGGTATTATACCTCAAGCCATTACAGCCCATACACCGAGTAAGGATCCTCAATCCATCATAGCCTATACATGTTACACCTATAGTAGTCCATAAGATACTATATCCAGAATATATGTGTGTGAAATAACCACAACCATTACAGACCTCTACACACATATATGGGGGAAACTAACTGCTATGCCAATGGCACTAGTATCTACCAAGAGAAGAGAGCGGGGCTAAAGGGGGTAGTCAGCCATTCAACCTCCCATCAGAATGTTGGGGAAAAAACCCCCTAGGGCTCAGAATCCCCGAGGTGCCAGTTTCCCTTACTAATAGAGTGGAGTAGTGTATAGAAACACAAAAAGTAGAGAATATATTATAACTCACAACCACACTATTGGCATAACCTAGTCTTAGACACAACTGCATCTAACGTCTCTCGGACTCCGGGCTGCCACTTCAAAGTCTAGGTATCCTATAAGCACACAACCATAAAAAGGATTTATTAGATTACTTCATTTCCTTTTTCTCAATTCCATTGTACGTTAACTAATTCTTCAAACATTAATTAACCACGAACAATTCAAAATTAAATTCCATTAACATCACATCCCAAAAACCATTTTCCCTTCAAAATTTACACCTCATCATTTAGTTTCAACGAACTCCAACCCCCATGGGTTAACATATTTTATTCAAAAATTCATTACAGAAATACTTTCCCCATATTCCCAGGCATTCTAGAAAAGCATCCTATGCTACTAAACACAAGCAGGCTCAACACAGTGAGTAGATGTACTACCCGTCAAGTCTGTTCTACCTATAGCAAGAGTGTAGACCCATTCTCCCTAGAGATGCTAAACACGGAATGCATATTGCATACCACATGTGTCTTCGCCTCTTTCGGAAGAAGGGTAAGCAATACCAGCTTTCTTGAGCAGTGTGGAAAGCAAAGAAGATAAACAACCAAAGAATCTACAAGCATCCAACAACTACATCCATCCCATTCCATCAGCCCTGGTGTCCTCCCCGACACCCATATGCATAAACTGATGCATCTCGCCACTCTAGGTGTCATCCGCTGCCACAACCACAAGGCCTCCATGCCACCACATATCACAACACCCTCCCAGGGTCACATCACCGCACAAGCAGCAGGAAAACAAATATCACATCAAATTGGGATCTTGGCCCTTTAACAAGGAATTCAGCCTTCAAACAAGAAGCACCAACATATTTCAAGTTTACCAACCAACTAAAATAAACACATTATCGACCTCAATTTATTAACACCAAGTTGGAACAAAATCCACAACAACACCCACCTAATTCATTTAAATTCCCCTTTATCATTGGCCAATTAATTATCAATTCATTCTAGCTTTACGTTCTTTATCAATTTCATCAAGAACAACATGCTAACAAGAAAGGCATTGATATCACACTGTCTATAAAATCAAAAGGCAAACCATTATCATGGTACAAAGCAACAATATGCGATCAAACCAATTCTTTTAATCCGGCTCAAGTATTTAATTAGGTCAATTACATTATGATCCAAAGGCCAAATCATGATAACGCTACGATTTCACATAAAAAATTAGAGGGGCCACGAATCCCCTACCTCAAAAGTTTTGATGGAACCACAACAGTCAAAGATCGCCCAAGAAGACAAGGCTGAATCACCAAGGATCCTCCCTAGATCTATTCTCTTAACACAACCAAGACCAAAGCTCATTATAACTGACATCCCCACACTTAGATCTACCCATAACAGGCGTAGATCTAAGAAACCGAGAGAAGAAGAGGATTGGATCTAAGTAGATTTAAGAAAAAAAAGCAGAAACCACCACATACCTAAAGAAACCAACTCCGATTTGCCAAGGGAAGCCTCTAGATCCCATCCAAAACGCTTGGGAGAGGTTTTCTTACCTTCAAGGGAGTGTAATCCCGAGTTATGGATTCTTAGGGACATAAATGAGGTGATTAAAGGGAAAATAGGTTAGATCCACAATTTTAGGATCTAACTTTAAGTTCCCGCATGGTTAGTCGGCACGGTTTAACAAACTGTGCGCTAACCGTGTGTTAGCTTCTGCCTCGCCAAACACTCCTTGCATGGTTAGTCTACACGGTTAGACAAACCGTGTGTTAACCATGCCTTAGAAACTACCTCCAAGGCCACTCTTGCATGGTTTGGCCGTACGGTTTAGGAAAACTGTGCAGCTCCTGTGAAAAGGCCATAATCCTTTATATTTCCTTAAAAGTACACCCAAATGCACACTAAGTCGCCTTGACCTCCCGGAACACTTCTAACACCACATTTTCACAAAGGAATGGACTGGATAGGTCCTGGACATTACATCATATACCTCTCAAAGCATTCTCGTCCTCAAGAATCCATAACCCGCCTAAAGGGAAAACGAAACAGGGTCTGAACAACCACCCAACGAGATACCTCTCAAAAACGATCAAGCCACCAAAGCAACAAGGATGCTATCCCATAAACATGAAAGTTCCAAAACCACATCAGACACAACGATACATGGAAAGAGTTAAACATCAAACAACTCTGGGTACTGAGCACGTATCTGTGATTCACGTTACCAGGTACTCTCCTCCATGCCACCGTGTCACCACAAGACACAAACTAAGGGGATGGAACACCCGCGCAACAGCTTATCCTTGCGTTCTTGGATATCGACAAGTCAATCCTCAAAGGTGGAATCATCATTAACATCGATCTCTCCCCAATATATGATGTGGGAGTCATCATGAAGATAACGACGTAGCTGTGATACATGGAAAACATCATGTATCTGACTCATCTGAGGGGGAAGCGCCACTCGATACGCCACAGCTCCAACATGAGCTAACACCTCAAAAGGCCCAACAAATCAGGGAGAAAGCTTACTTCCATGGAAAAACCTTCGCTAACCACGACGGGGTTTCACCTTCAGAAACACATGATCCCTAACATTAAACTCTAAGGGCCTTATTCTTTGATCGGCATATGATTTCTGACGATCTGGTGCTGCCTTCATCCTCTCATGAATCACCTGAACCATCTCTGTCATATTCTGCCCTAGTTCCAGTCTGAGAATTGTTGACTCTTCGACCCCAGTCCAGCACAATGAAGAACGGAAAGGCCGCTCATACAAGGCTTCAAACGGCGTCATACTGATGGTAGGGTGAAAAATATTATTATAGGAAAACTCCACCAAGGGTAAGTTCCTCATCCATGAGCCTCCACAATCAAGAATACAAGAGCGCAACATGTCTTCAAGAGCCTGGATGGTTCGCTCTGTCTGACCATCCGTTTGAGAATGAAAAGCAGTGCTAAGGCATAGTTGAGAACCAAAATCATGTTGGAGACCTCTCCATACCCTGGAGGTAAGAAGGGGATATTGATCATAAATAATCATCCTTGGGACTCCATGAAGTCTCACCACCTCCTCTAGATACTACCTCGACAAAACTTCCACTGAGATCGACTCCTTGATCGCTATGAAGTGGGATGATTTTGTCAAACAATCCACTACCACCCAAATAGAATCATGTCCTCACGGAGCTCTAGGCAAGACAGTAACAAAGTCCATTGAGATATCCACCCACTTCCACTGAGGAATATCTAATGGATGGAGAAGACCACCAGGCACACGGTGTTCGGCCTTCACCTTCTGGTAGACTAAACATCAAGACACAACCTCCGCAAGCACATGCTTCAGCCCAGGCCACCAAAACTGACCCCTCAAGGATCGGTACATCTTTTTCACGCCCGGATATACCGCTAAAGGTGAACTATGGAACTCCCTAATGAACGTCTCGTGCATCTCCAAGGGAACAAAAAGCCTTACCTGATACAACCCTCTGTGTTGTTCATCCTTAGACTAACCATCAGGGGCCTCACCACAAACAACTCGGTCTCTCCAGACCTCCACCTCAAGATCCCCTAACTGGGACTCCTCCACCTTCTGCATTAGGGACGACTGTACCATCATATTATAAAGAAAACCTCTACCCCCTACTTCTCCCATATCAAGATGTAATGCTGAAAATTCTTAAATTACTCTCCAGAAATCACCAGATTCATGCACAACATCACTACATGACTTTCAGATCAGCACATCAGCTACAACATTCCCTTTTCCAGGTGTATACAATATTTCAAAGTCGTATTCCTATAAGAACTCCATCCACTGACACTGTCGTAAGTTCAAGTCACACTGGGAGAAAACATACCTCAAAATCTTATGATCGGTGAAAACCAAAAAAGGATCACCAATGAGGTAATGTCTTCAAAAATTCAGAGCAAACACCACGGCTGCCAACTCAAGATCATGGGTGGCATAGTTGCGTTAATGGGGATGCAACTTCCGAGACCCGTAGGAAATGACTGACCTATATTTCATAAGAACACAGCCTAACCCCAGATGTGAAGCATCGTAGAAGACATTAAACTGAACTCCCTCAGCTGGAAAACAAAGAACTGGAGCACTTACTAACTTCTCCTTTAGATACTCAAAAGATTCTTGACACTAATCAGTCTATATGAATTCCTGATCCTTTCTAGTCAGAGCTGTTAGAGGAGTTGCAACTCGTGAGAAATTGGCTACGAACCTTTTGTAGTATCCTGCGAGCCCAAGGAAACATTGCACCTCTGAAACTATATTGGGGGCTGCCCAAGACACAACTGCTCCTATCTTCAATGGATCCATAGCTACTCCACGTTGGGACACAACATGCCCCAAGAAACAGACTTCTTGAGCCCAAAACTCACACTTCGACAACTTCCCGAACAGCTGATGTTGGCGAAGAACTCCCAAAACGGCTCGTAGATGCTCTGCATGATCCTCTTCAGATGTAGAGTACACAAGGATGTCGTCGATGAAAACCCCCAAAAACTTGTCTAGGAACTCACGGAACACAGCATTCATCAATCCCATGAACACAGCCGGGGAATTTGTCATGCCGAACAACATTACAATGAACTCATAATTCCCATGACGACAACAGAAAGCATTATTCAGGATATCCTCATCCTTTACACGCATCTGATGATATCCTAACTGAAATTCTATCTTTGAGAACCAACTTGTGCCCTTCAGTTGATGGAATAAATCATAAATCCGTGGAAGAGGATAGCGATTCTTTATTTTCACTTTGTTTAAGTGATGATAATCAACACACAGCCGCAAACTACCGTCGGCCTTCTTCACGAACAGAACTGGTGCACCCCATGGGTACACACTTGGTCGAACAATACCGCACTGCAACAGACCATCAATCTGTATAAGCAGCTCTCATAACTCTGAAGGGGTCATCTGATATGGAGACAAAGAGATATTAGATGCTCCTGGCTGTAGCTCGATCCCAAACTCGATCTCTCGTCGAGGGGGTAATGCTACAACCTCTTCTGGGAAGACATTAGGGTACTCCTCTATGAACCTAGGAAACACCAACTACTGAACATCTGAAGAACTCATCATCATCTCAGCCGCCATGGAAGATAATGATGGAACGTGCCTATGGCCCATCCAAGGATCTCGCTCACCAACAAACACCACTGGCTCTCCATCTTCACTAAAGAAAACGACCTTCTTCCTGAAGTAATTAAAGATATCATGCACTGAATTAAACCAATCCATGCCGATGATGACAACATATGGTTGTATCCGTAAACATAGGAAATCTCCCCAAGAGCAGTGTTGCCCCAACACTAGCTCACAGTCTCTACATACATCAAAATAGTCAGCTCAACCTCCAACTGGCGTAGTCAACGCTAAGGGCACTGGAAGCCTCTCTACCTCCAGTCCCAAATCATGGACAAGGGAAGTTGATATGAAGTAGTACATCACTCTTGAATAAAACAAGGCATAAACCAAGGTAGAAAACAAACAGAGGGTACCTCTAACGATGTTTGGCTTGCCTGGTGTTGGCAACGCTAGAGCATGAAGCAAACCACGACCTCCTCCACGGCCTCTCTGACCCTAATTACAACCACCACCACGGCCGCGCTCTGATCTATGAGGATGGGGAGCAACCTGGGGTTTTCCTCTGCCTTCCCCATCTCCCCTTTGGTGATATAATGTTGGTGCAACTGGCTGCTGCTGCCTCGGCTGGAACTGCCTCAAAGGAGGAACCTGGAGCGTAGCACCCGGTGCACGATGACCGCTCTGAAAGGTCGGGCACTCCCGATGCTGATGGCCATGGCCACCACAAGAAAAAACAAGTACTTGATCCCTTGGCATAGGCCTGAGAATTTCTGCCTCTGGAGAAACGAGATGTGAGGGGCTAGGACCTACCCCTGGCTGAACAGAAACTCTTCTACCCTGAAAACCGGGAACCCCATACCACAGCCCTATTTCATGAGGGGTCATGTTGATTCCCCTCTTGTGATGATCCGGTCCTGGCCAATGTCCTTTCAACAACCCCTTCCCTCACCAACACCTCAAGATATGTGTTTAACATAAATGGGGTGACCTAGCACTGGATCTCTCGATGAAAAGCCTCCTTGAAATTCCTCGCCCTGGCATCCTCATCTAGTAACAGGTTCGAAGCATATCATAAAAGGTTCCTGAAACGGATTCTAAACTCTCAAACACTGGAGCTCCCCTGTAGAAGGGTAAGAAGCTCCTGGAGACTGGATGCCCTTGTAGTCAAGGAAAGAAACTCAGCTCTAAACTTATCTCGGAACTCCTCCCATGAGATCGCTGACTCCTCACGATTCCTGAGGAACAAGAACCACCACTGCCTCATTGCTCCACGCAGCATCGTCACAGCCAAGGACACCCAATGCTCATTTTGATCATGGATTGAAATGAATCCTATCTCAACCTCCTCCAACCAGTCCTCTGTGACTGCATCTGAAACGGAGCCCTCATATTTCTACAGACTCTGGCACTGAAACTCTCAGAGTGACGTCCTCCAAGTGTCATCGTCGTCAACCTCTACCCTGCGGCGACCTGCTAGAACAGCCTGTTGGGCATCTTCTACGCAACCCTGACGAGGACGTCGACCTGGAGCCATACCTGAAAAATATTAAACAATTAGATCTCCTAAGCCTGCAATATGGAAGACTCAACATCAATTAATTAATTGTTTCCTTTCATTCATTTTATGTTAACCTATCCGAAGGTCTACCTACTCAAACACTGGCACAAAGAAGAATGATGCATGATCCGTTCCTAGGTCTCTACCCTACAACCAGTATCACCCTATTTAGTATCCATTGTAAACTTAAAGGTTCGTACATCAGATCATAGGGGGCCCTAAACACCTATGTCTCATTCGGTCATTAGTGTTAACCTCACTTGCTAAACATGAATGACGTCATTTCCCTACCAACCCATGCAACCTCACATGTGCCCAACTCCAAACTCCATCTTATCCCTCAACCAGACCTCTGATACCACTCTGTCACAACCCCCTCCCCACAAAGTGTACCCCTCATGGGCCGGCAATGTGAGAAGGGAGATAATGGCCCCCGAGTCCCGCCTCCAATAGGCCCCAGTATGGTGACTAGCACCGAGGGTATAGTAACACACAAATGGGAGGCATTACCCTCTAAGAGAACACATGTGGAAGAGAGAGATAAGATAGAAACCAACCAACTATAACTCAGAACTGAAATATAAATGAAACCAACGTACATATATGAAATTCCTTAAAAAATTTCTACAACTGAAAGGGAAAACTACATGTACCCAAAAGAAAGTAAAACGACAGCGACCAAAATCCCGAACAGCTCCTCCAAGCACATGCTAGTAGTAACCAGCTTGGTCTCCAACCTCATCCAATGACCTGAAAAATAGATTATATATATGTAGGGTGAGTATAATAGTATACTTAGTAGGATCCTCCCCGATGCCTCTCATGCAAAAGCAAAGAAAGCATGCTAAAGAAGAATGAACAACAAGTGAAACTGACTCATCACCTAAATAGATATACTATGTTCCCAACCTCAGAATGGCTACTCTCACCAAGTAACTCATACAAGAATATAACATATAGAAAAGAATATCAAGGGTAATACACTACTACTTCCCCTCCGGTTTGCCGCTTTTCTCCAATGAAATACGTCTTGTGCATCTTTCTCCAAAGGCTTTCCCGTATAAAGTTTGGCTAAGCTCCACAATCTGCACCACATACACCACAAAGGCTTGCCCGCAGACACCTGGGCTAAGCACCACACCATCCTCACAAACAAATGTAACCAGGTAGTTTTCGGGAGCCACCATGGCTCACATAACGTGTATCATAATCGGGTATTATACCTCAAGCCATTACAGCCCATACACTGAGTAAGGATCCTCAAGCCATCACAGCCTATACACGTTACACCTATAGTAGTCCATTGGATACTATATCCCGAATATATGTGTGGGAAATAAACACAATCCATTATAGTCCTCTACACACATATATGGGGGAAACTAACAACTATTCCAATGGCACTAGTATCTACCAAGAGAAGAGAGTGGGGCTAAAGGGGGTAGTCATCCATTCAACTTCTCATCAGAATGTTGGGGAAAACACCCCCCCCCCAGGCCTCAGAATCCCCGAGGTGCCAGTTTCCCTTACTGACATGGTGGAGTAACGTATAGAAACACAAAAAGTACAGAATATATTATAACTCACAACCACACTATGGGAATAACCTAGCATTAGACACATCTGCAGCTAATGTCTCTTGGACTCCGGGCTTCCACTTCTAAGACTAGGTATCCTATAAGCACGCAACCATAAAAAGGCTTTATTAGATTACTTCATTACCTTTTTCTCAATTCCATTGACATCACATCCCAAAAACCACTGTCCCTTCAAAAGATATGCCTCATCATTTAGTCTCAATGAAATCCAACCCCCATGGGTTAACATCATTTATTCAAACAGTCATTACAGAAATACTTTCCCCATATTCCCAAGAATTCTAGAAAAGAATCCTATGATACTAAACACAAGGGGGATCAACACGGTGAGTAGATTTACTACCTATCGAGTCTGTTCCACCTATAGCAAGAGCGTAGACCCATTCTCCCTGGAGAGGCTAAACACGGAAATCACGTGGCATACCCCACGTGTCTTCGCCTCTTTTGGAAGAAGGGTAAGCAAGACCAACTTCCTTGAGTAGTGGGGAAAGCAAAGCAGATAAACGAACAAAGAATCTACAAGCATCCAACAACCACATTCATCCCATTCCATCAGCCCTAGTGTCCTCCCCGACACCCACATGCATAAACCGATGCATCTTTCCACTCTAGGCGTCATTCGCTACCATAACCACAAGGCCTTCATACCCCCACATATCACAACACCCTCCCGGGGTCACATCACCGCAAACGCAACAGGAAAACAAACATCACATAAAATTGGGCTCTTGGCCCTTTAACAAGGCATCTGGCCTTCAAACAACAAGCACCAACAGATGTCAGGTTTACCAACCAACTGAAATAAACACATCATCGGCCTCAATTTATTAACACCAAGTTGGAACAACATCCACAACAACAACCACCGGATTCGTTTACATGCCTCTTTTTCTTTGGCCAATTAATTATCAATTAATTCTGGCTTTACATTCTTTATCAATTTCATCAAGAAAAACATGATAACAAACAAGGCATAGATATCACACTATCTATAAAATCAAAAGGAAAACTGTTATCATGGTACAAAGAAACAACATGCTATCAAACCAATTCTTTTAATCCGGTTCAAGTGTTTAATTAGGTCAATTACATTGTGATCCAAAGGCCAAATCATGATAATGCTATGATTTCACATAAACAATTAGAGAATCCATGAATCCCCTACCTCAACAGTTTTGACGGAACCAAAACGGTCGAAGAACGCCCAAGAAACAAATAGAATAGGAGGAGTAGATCTAAGTACATCTAAGAAAAACAAAGCAAGAACGACCACATACCTCAAGAAACTGGCTCCGATTTTCCAAGGGAAGCCTCCATATCACCTCCAAAACACATGGGATAGGTTTTCTATCCTTCAGGGGAGAGTAATCCCGAGTTATGGCCTCTTAGGGACTTAAACGAGGTGATTAAAGTCAAAACGAGTTAGATCCACAATTTTAGGATATAACTTTAAGTTCCCACACAGTTAGTCTCCAAGGTTTAACAAACCATTCGGTAACCATGCATTAGCTTCTGCCTCGCCAAACACTCCTTGCATGGTTAGTCCGCACGGTTAGACAAACCGTGTGTTAACCGTGCATTATCCACTACCTCCAAGACCACCCTTGCATGGTTTGGCTGCAAGGTTTAGGCAAACCATGTTCCTTCCATGCGAAGGTCGTAACCCTATAGATTTCCTTAAAAGTCCACCCAAATGCACACCAAGTCGCCTTGACCTCCCGAAACACTTCTAACACGACATTTTCACAAAGGAATTGACCGGAGTGGTCCGGGACATTACATATCATATATAAACATTAATTACATCATTTAAATACATCCTTAAGAGTCTGTGATGGAAAATGAATTACATTTGTTCACAAGGTGGTTGTCCTCTGTACACATGAATAATTGTTTCATTTCCCATTTTATGGAATAAATTATGTGTAATGGATATTACATTAACATAATAAGATATCTATATATGAAAGATACTATTTTAATAAATTTCACATAGATTATAAATATTCTAATTAGGTGTAAAACAAAACAAAATAAAAATAAATTATTTTGTTGAAACTATATTTATTATTTGGAAAATATCTTTTTATTAACACCATTAGACATATAATATTAGTATTTTAACTATAATAAGGCTTCCAAAACATGGGGAGTTATGTTAATAAGGTATTTTGGAAGACAATTTTTGAATAAAAATATTGTTTCAATTATGAGGGAATGGAATGAACATGTTTCATTTTATATGAGAGGGGACCGACACTCATGGGATTTCATAAAATATAAATTTAATATACATTGTTTATATCTGATCAATGTAAAATTGGTAAGATTAAAATAAATAAGAGGATTATTCTAAATACTCTCATGAAATAATTTTTTACTTGCATGGATAATATTTTTACAATTATCATTTTCTAACCACTTCTTAAACCTTTTTACAACTACCTTATAATTAATGTTTACACACATTAAGGGTTAATAATGTTAATATAAAATGAAAAAATCATCATAAATGGGACATCATTGTTATAAACAACAATGGCCCATTCATTTGACTTAATGAAATATTATTATAAATTTTAAATTATTCTATAAAATATAAAATATTATAATATATCATTATTGTGAATTTTAAAACTATTCATTTAATTGTACACTAATAACATCAAGGAAAAAATGTAACAAAATATAATTCATCCAAATAACTATAATTTTTTATATACATATATCAAATTTGTTGTACACATTAATAATTTTATATTTTCCTACATTTAAATTATTTAATATCAATAATTTTATTTTCCTATTAATAGAATAATTATTGTATCTACATTTTCTAAGAATTTATGGAAATTTAATATCCATTACAAATTAAAACAAATTATAATTGTGACAATGAATAATTTTTATTTTAAATTAATACTAATAATTGATCATATCATTTTATAATATATAATATAAATATATTATGGACTTTCAAAAAATGTGTATGATATATTTAACTTTTCTTTTCCTCAACTATTATAATGGTCTTAATCACATCCAAAGGAAATATAATGCCATATATTTGAAATTTGTATGTCTTTAGACAATTTATTATCATCTAATAAGATTTAGAAATGTGTTTGGATCATGTTATTATCCTTATCAATTTATTTTTAACAATAATTTTAATATTTACCCTCTACCAAGGTAACAAAATTACTAAGGTTACTATTCAAATTGATCTATAATAAAAAGAAAATTTTTAGAAAAGTTGGACCACCTGGTTAACCATATTAAAATGATTAAAATGGTTCATAAAATATAGTATGTACAATTTAATTTTAAATTTAACTGAAATTTTTTTGTTATAAATATTTTTCTCTAAAATGCCCATTTTAAACACAGAATTCTTTTATATGAAATTCTAGAATAAAATTCAATTCCAAAACAAAAATTAGATAATTTTAAATAACATAGAAAAAATAAATTATAATAATATCCAAAAACATAATTTTACTTTATAAATACATTAAACAAAAATATATTTTTCAATAAAAATCAGTATGTTTTACTATTTCTTCATAAAATACTTTTTTTAGAAAAATCTCATAAAATAAATAATAAGATAATTTCGATGTGTTAAATTAAAAAATTATTATTATTATATAAAATTAATATTATATAATTTTGATATAATAATTATAAATAATATTATATAATTCATTATATTCTATTTCTAATAGAAATAATGATTTTTATTTTTCAGATAAAAAATAATAAAAATATTCTTATAATGAATATAAATCTTTAAGATCTAAATAATGAATATTAATAATGAATCAGAATGAATTATTGTAAAAAATAGTTTGTTACATTGATGGCCCTATTATGATTTTACAAGCCCTTGAGATACCATTGTATCCAATAAATTATTGACATGCAAATAAGTGATTGTTTCATCCCACATCTTATGATTACAAGGGTAGTCCGGCCCTTGGTTGATTACATATAAGCTAGTTGATAATATCAGTATGGAATGATTTGGGAATCAGAAAGTTCTTAATTATATATATATATATATTTAAAGTTACCAATATAGATTTCTTAAAAGGCCATTTAGGCCCGTTGATGACTATGATATTTCCATGGTACGCGACTCGCACTATGGGATGGATGTTTACTAGAGTGTTATGACTGAAACTATGAATTCCATGTTATTTTTACATGCCTGATGAGATTAAGGGGAAACTAATGGGAACCTCAACGATATATTGAACCCTAAGAGGTTTTGTATGAGAATGTATATTTATGATTGTAGATGTCACCATTGAACCCAAGAAAATTGTGTGAGCATCGTAAGGATGTATAATGATTAATGGTCATGAACTTGAGAGGATTTCCATTAGTTATTTTGAAGGGTTTTGATAGATGGGAAACCATTGTGACTAATTTTATAAGATATAAATTAATAAAAATGCATGATATACCAATAATAATATCTGTATATAGGATTCCGTGTATGACTTATTTGGATCATAGAATCATGGATACTATTTTGTGACAAATGTGAGGTGTTTTCTTCTTCCCATTTTGATATATTAGATGAATGGGAATGACACAAACCACCAATTTCATATATTCATGGGAAGATTTGAGATTGATTCACTACCCCTAGTGATATTTATATTGTGTGATGTTAGATGAGGGACTCACCACCAATAAGAGGTGTGCATTAGATGATCTGAGAGGGATGTATTTACCAGATGTGAAATTATAAATTTTTATATTAATGAAATGATCTTAGGATCCAATAGTTGAGGCAAATGTAACTAGATATCTATGTAAAATGTCTTAAAAATCATTTTTTCCTTGATATTGGTTTAAAAGTGTGTCACGTGGTCAGATACTAAATAGTACTTGTTAAAGAAAGTGTAGTCGACCATGAATATAAAATTAGAACCTTAGGATCCTTGGTTGATTAGTTTTTGACCACTCAATACTGTATTTTCTTATTTATATTATAGTATCACATGCTAATACACATATTTGAAGGTTCTATATTAGATCACACTGGTGGGGCCAAACATTTGTTTACTTTAATGATTTTATGTTTTTCATGGAACATTTATAAAAATTATGAATTCACTAATCACTTTTTTTGTTGGTACAGATGCTTGTAGCATCATGTTTATGGGAGATAGATTGGACAATATTAGAGATAAATATGAGGATAGGTTATGGGATATATATTGATCCTTAATTTAAATAAAAACTTTTTAAAAATTTTATATATGTGATTGGACTGATGGAAATTCATTTTATGTCTAGTATCATTATAGAAAGTTTGTATAGGTTTATTCTTTATAATTAAATTCGTATTATGGGATTTTTTTATTATCAATACTCAAACATATATTTATTTTAATTGATTTAATCTATTAATATTTTGTCTACCTCCCTTCTATATTAGGATATAGTCTCCCCAAAATAACTCCCCCCAAACACTAAACACTAATCAGAAGAATATGGAATATTATTAGGAAATCATGTTTTCCATAGAGATCCCTATCGTGGACATCAATAAGTGGTTCAATGTAAAAATAAAATATTTGATATTTGATATTTGTTGAATAACATAGTTAGAGAGGTTAAAGGTATAACAATGAATCATATTTTTGTTTTATTTTTATTATGGTCGGTCGACTGAGGTGATATTTAATATGATTTATATCTTAAACAGGAAGATAATCTCAATGATAATGTATTTTTTAAAAATATTAGGTAAATTATATCATAAAATGATTAGATTCTATTTTTTAAATAGTTAAATATCATAATTATTTAAGATTAATTCTTATTCTCTATGAGTTGGCGCATCAAACTGAAGTTGATCCTTGGATTAATTGTTTCAATAATATATGTTGGTTTATAAAATCATTTTTATATAAATATATGGATTAATTTCATTATAATAAAAAGTTTGAATCTTTTTAAGTTAAAGATAAGTTTTGATATTGAAATATTATGTGAGGAAGAAAGAACTAATGTCTTAAGAAAGTCATTAACAAATAATGTGACACGTATATGAATTAAAATTAAAAGGGGTAAATCATATAAAAATAAAAATAAAAGGTTCATATATGTTATATAAATAATATTTGAATTGTATTCACTAGAATTATGTGAATAAAAATTATGATGAAGAGGGGAATTTGGTGAGAGATATCACAATATTATAATCATTGAAAAATATAACTATTATTTTTATAAATAAGATGTCTTACATTTTTTTTAGAAAATCCTCATGCATAAAGGAAAAATAAGATCTAATATCATTCAATTGTGAAATAATGCATCCATAATATAGTATAATGTTGATTCCAATTCTATCTTAAAATCCATAATGAATATTAGAAGTAGGAACCACTTCCCATAACCTATGTTATAGTTATATCATTATGATATTATTGTGAAATTAAAGGGGATTAATTTGAATTATATGATTCAGTGACTTGAAGAAGAAAATGAAAAAACATATTATTGTATGATATAACAAAATTTAATAACCTGTTAAAGGAAGGAGTTAAGGAGGACCTTAAGGAAGTATTGGGATTTAGTATAAATATTCAATCTGAAGATGGATAAAATCATATGAGGAGACAAATATAGCAAGAGGGAGTAAACATAAGGACATCATCACCAGGATTCCTAATTATTCACTTCTTTATGAGGAATTTTGGGATACAATACATCATTAATTCTATGAGGTAACCTCTACTTGTACACATCATAATTTTATAGAGGTAAATCATGTCTTGGAAACCGACTGAACTTAGAAAAAATTATGATTTTTATCCCAAGCATTATAAATATGTTATGACAAAAGATTCATATAATGAATCATTTTATTTTAGACTGATAGACATAAGCAATATAGTATCAAAATTAAATTTTTCCTTCAGGTTTGATTCAAAGGGAATAGATTCAAAAAAATAAGGGATCAATGATTCACTCCCTCACCCTCATTTTTATTATACTCCAACTTAGCTAATTCAATAAATTTAAAATAATAAATCGAGGCTAAAAATTTGTAACACCCGAGACTTTTATGGGAAATATTTTGTTTTTATGTTATATAAATCATCAAAGGAATCATTCACTACACACAACACTAGGTTGGCTTGCTTTACACGCAACTACGACCTTCCTCGATAGCTTGTGTCGTACGCAATACGGAGTTTCACTAAACAATGATATGCTATTAAAATATTATTAAAACTAGCCGTTATGAATAGTATTAACTGAATTTTAAATTTTATAACATTTTAATTCAACTTGTACATTTTCTATAATGAGGTATAAAAGAAAAATCAGTTTTTTTGGATAAAAGAAGTATTTTTCAAAAAATGCATTTTTGTCGCCTTTTGATGGAGCACCCACATTAAATCTAGTTTTTGACATGTTTATAAGTTCAATTTGACAAAATAAAATTCTTATTTTCAATCCGGGTATTAAAATTTACTTTGGATAAATTTTTGATATTTTTCTGATAACTTTCATATTTTGATGAATAAAAAAATACACTAATTTTTAATTAAAAACAACTTTTTTCATTGAGATAATTTATATGGATAAATTTTAATATTGAATTGTTTTAAAGTATAAATATAATATATTTTTACCATTTAATATAATGTATGTCATTAGCATTAATTTCACATTGAATTCATAGGTAAAAACATTTCAATCTTTGGCAATGTTTTAACTTCTAAAACCCGTTTTCTTAACAACGGGATTTATTTTAAAATTAACTACTACAAATTATATGTTTTGAATTTTGAAAAATTGATTCCGTATTCAGAATAATTGGATCTATATTATGTTAATAGGAAACTTTTTATTTTTGTGTATTATGAATAGTAACTACGGTAAATTTTATTTACCATAGTTAAAGGTAAATCAGGTAATTAAGGGTAAATATAAGATTATGAAATTGCCCTAACACCTGCCAAAATCCTATTGTATGACTAAAAGTCTACCCATATCACCTAAGGGTCTGATTAGATTCATTTAATGGACTTTTTTCCATGAAAATAATTTAATTATTATTAAAACCAAAGAATGTGACAACATGTCACTTTCTTAAATATTATAAGTATAATAATTTTAATTTAGTGATAAACTTCATGAGACTTCGAAAATGAATAGTCTAAAGAAATATAATACAATTATATACATCATAGGAATTTATATAGAATTTTTAGAGATTAAATAATTATCATTAATTATCACACAATAGTGATGTTGAAATTATTTTATTAATTAAAATATCAAATAAATGGTTTTAAAAATAATAAAATAAATATTATATGAACTATTTAATGTGCTCAAATACTTTTATAGATACATATGACATTTTATGGATCTATTAAGACTTTTATTTTGAACATATCTTTGGTATATATTTTATTTAAATTCAAATAAATGAATAGTGTCAAAATTGACACTATTGTTATTTTATAAAAATAACATATTATAAAATTGTTTAAAAATAACAAAAATATTTAAAAATTATAAATTAAAATTTATATGGTCTAAAATGTCATAAAGTTTCAAATTATGGAAAATTCACAACACATATGTAATTATTTATAATAATTTAAAATTTAGAATATTATTACCACAAATAAAATTAAATTGATAAATAAGGATAAATCAAGTTGATAATGTTTAAAATAAATTCCTAACATGTCTAAATTTTATTTTTTGATGATATTACAACCCTATCTCATCTAAGCTTTGGATATGAGTCATTTTGGAAGTTTTTAAATGGGTTTGGGATTTAATATAAACTAATATTTCTTATATTTCCAAAGGTGCCCCTCTCCTCCCTTATAAAAGGGAACCTCCTCCCTCTCCTCCTCACACCAATGTGAGCCTTCAATATCGTCCAATCCCAGCCCATTTCACTTCCCCACTTCCCTAAAAACATCCTAGAGGTCCTGGTCTTCTTCAAAGACCAGTTGTAGTGCCCTAAGAGGAGGTCTCAAAGTGGCGCTTCAAAGAAGAGGTAATGCCTGTTACCGATTCTTTCATCTTTATTTCTTCTTACACTTCTTCTTCTTTAGTTGTTTCATTATGAAGTAATAACATCAGTATCACACATATACTGATATGTTATTATAAGTATGAAACAACCCTATTTCATCATCTATCCATCCTACGGAAAATGAAATCACCGCGCGTGCGTACGTACGGAATACCGTCTCTACGCTGTGGTGTAATCTATTTTCCCCAACCACCTTACTTGTATGGGTATAATAGTGTAAATAATAACTATATATGATTATTTTAAAGTGATATTGATTCTTAAATAGTATACATACACTTCAATAAAATTCCACGATCATGGGAACGATATCATTGCTCGTGCGTACGTACGGAATACCGTCTCCACGATGTGATGTGACTCGTTCTACATGATCTTCATTACATAATGATTATATAAATGAATTGAATGAATTAATATTATATATATTACACTAATACCATTCTTTAAATGAGGTATCTTTAACCTAATGAGAAGAATAAGAATTTATTCGACAAAACAAGCACAAGAACAAAAAGTAATAAACACCCTAATAACAAGTAGTAATGAAATATTACTAATAAGAATCTAAAAATATGACCATATATGATATCATAACAATAATTATGATTCTAGAATAAGTCAATAACATTATTTAAATCATTATACAGGAGGTTCGGACACTTACGAAGCAAATCAGACCTAAGGTAAGGGAAATATCACAATCTCATTTTTATCCGAGATTGTTTATACTTTGGAATTTTCTGGGGTGTATTTTATCATCCACATCCATGTTTCCTCAATATGTAATATTTATATCCTTATAAAATTGTTTACATCCAATTTTACCCTTAGGTGAGTTTTTAGCAAAATATATGAAAGGAATATTTTTTCGTTTTTCGTACGAGGTACTTTTTGACTTTTCCGACAAAAGTACGAGAAGAATGTTTTCTTTTAACTTATACGGCATGAATGGATTTTTAAAACATCATTTCCAAGAAGATTACCTCACATGTTTTCAAGTTTATTTTTAATCATCTTCTTTTAGTTTAGAATTGTATGACATGTTAATAAATGAAATGTGTTTTTGAAGTAGAAAGGATATTTTCCTCAAGAATGGAGTTCAAGTGTTTTATCAAAATTATTTTACATCTAAGATAATAAAGGGTTCTATTTCTATCCCTATTATTAAATTGATTTGATTATGTTGCGATGGAATTATTTTTATGAATTCCTTTATCTTATATTAATTGTTTTATGATGTCACGATGTTTAATATTCTCATTTTTATTACATGGGTTATGTTATGATGTATGGTTTATGATTTTGTGGCAGACATAAGAATGGTATCATTATGAGATGGTTGGGACCAATATCTCCCTCCAATGAATTGGGTAAAGATTTTATATCTCATGAGATAGACATGGCTGGAACGGCAGGTTAAACCGGTTTAGTGAAACAGGACTGAAATGAGGAGTGAACTCGGTTCAGAAATGGACTTTGTCCACTAAGATAGTCTTGGAAATGAGTCTTGACTTATAAGAAATGATTCTCTATGATTATGTGTGCATTCCACAAAGTTTCATGTTTTAAGTTATGATTATTGGGATTACATTTCACTACCATGATTTATCCCATGTTATGAAATTATGATCTCTTTTGCAGGGTAAGATTTCCAAAATGTTATGTTCTTATGAATATGATGTGATTGATATTTCTTTTGTTTACCCTTACTGAGCATTTGAGCTCACCCTTTTGTATGGTTTCTTTCCCCAGGTCAGGAAGAAGCTTATTAAGTAGGATATTCCAAAAAAAGACTATATATATGATGAAATAAATGGGAGACAATGTAGATGCTTTATGAACCAGTTGTTTATGTTTCCCAGTTTCTAAAGACATTATACCTATACGGTCCTTTCATGGTTTTGTTATATGTTGTAATAAGTATGATTCAATTTTGAATTATTAGCCATGTATGTGAAGTGTTGGTTGTTATAGTTGGTATCAGAGGAATGGTATAGTCAACCTTTGGAAACTAGGATGTGAAAGCCTTAGTAGGAACCCTATGGATAAGTCTAAGCATAGAACACAATCTTAGTGTTTAGAAATGGCCATGAACAAACTATGATAAGACCTTAAGTGTGAAATTTTATTCTTGATTATGTGGTTTTCCTATTATAATTAGTGTTGCTCAAACTATTCTTCTTGTTTTTAGTCAATGCCTAGAACCCAAAGAAACCATGTTAATGTAGAATGCGACAGGCAATGAAATGATTGTCCTCCTGAGCAACCAAACGTTATGGGAGCTGGAATGCAAAATCTTATAGACATGATCACACAACTTTCTCAAGCTATGAATCATGCAGGACTTCCAAATGATCATAGGAGGGAGAAACATTCTGTCAAATCCTTCATGAGGCAGCGTCCACCTTTATTCATCGGGTCTTCTGATCCATTAGCAGCTGAACAATGGATCAGTACCACTGAAAAGATATTTTCAGTTCTTCAATGTTCTAAACCTGATAAAGTCATCTTAGCAGTGTATCATTTGGAAGGTGATGCTGATCAATGGGGGATTCTTGTTAAGAATATGAGGCAAAGCGATGAAATTGAGTCCATGGAATGGGATAAGTTCAAGAACTTATTTTTCAATAAGTATTTCCCTCGTATTCTCCAAACAAAGATAGAGAAGGAGTTTCTTGAACTAAAGAAAAAGGATGATGAATCCGTTGGTACCTATGAAGTAAATTTTACAAGACTTGCAAGGTACGCTTTCGGAATTATTATCCAACCTGAGAGTAAGATCGATCGATTATTTAGTGGCTTAAAACCAAGTCTTAGAAGGGCGTTATCCATAAGGGACTTCAATAGCTACGAGGAAATTGTTCGATGTGCTCTCAAGGTTGAGATGGAGATTGGTGTAACCCATCAGTCACATGGGTTCGATAAGAAGAGGAAAATGGAATTCAAAGGAAAATCTAATGACCACACTGAAAGGAAGATGAGTTTTCCCTTATGCTTAAAGTGTGGAAAGAAACATGGAGGAAATTATCTTAAGGGAACAAGCAAATGTTATAAGTGTGGAAAACAAGGTCATCAGGCAATTGAATGTCGATATAATGGGAAGAAGATGTCTAATGATTCAAAAAAAGGAAGGGATACAAAGAATGAACCTACTACACTTCATTGTTTCAAGTGCAAGGAGATGGGGCATTATGCCAATAAATGCCCAAATCCAAGGGTTGATGATGATGATCAACGTCAACAAAATCTTAAGGCCAAAGACAAAGGAAAGTCACATACAATTACTATCGGCGATGTGGAGTTCGACAACAAAGTGGTGAGAGGTACACTAACCATCCACTCTAAAGTAGTAAATGTTTTATTTGATTCTGGATCCACCCACTCTTTTATTTCTGAAGAATTTTCTAAGGGTATCACCGTATTACCTCAACAATTAGATGTTGAGTTGGCTGTGACAACTCCTAATGGAACAACAGTCACATCAAAAGTTTATAATTCTTCTCCGATTGAAGTTTGTGGGAAAGTGATTCCTGCAAATCTTGTGATCCTTCCTATAGTGGAATTTGATGTGATTCTTGGCATGGATTGGCTTTCTTTATATGGAGATCATATCAATTTCCAAAGAAGGAAAGTCACATTTCATATTCCAGATCAATCTATGATCATCTATCGATGCAAGGATGAACATAACCTTCCAGTGGAAATTTCATCCATCTTATGGGTCTTGATTCCACTAAATGAAGGTTATTTATCTCAAATGATTGGAGAGAAACTCACGATTAATACTATGCCCATTTTACGGGAATTTGATGATGTCTTTCCAGAGGAATTTCCAGGTCTTCCACCAAATCATGAAGTTTAGTTTTCAATAGAACTTGTACCGGGTTCTTTACCTATTTCAAATACACCTTATAGAATGTCCCCAATTGTGTTGCAGGAATTGAAGAAGCAACTCCAAGAGAATATTGATAAAGGATTCATACGCCCTAGTGCGTCACCTTGGGGAGCACCTGTTCTATTTGTTAAGAAGAAAGATGTATCAATGAGACTCTGCATTGATTATCGATAACTTAACAAGAACACTATCAAGAACAAATATCATCTCCCACGCATTGATGGCCTATTTGACCAACTACACGGAGCTCAATACTTTTCCAAGATTCATATTCATTCAAGGTATCATCAATTAAGGGTCAAAAGGGAGGATATACCAAAGACGGCTTTCCGTACAATGTATGGACACTATGAATTTATAGTGATGCCATTTGGTCTCACTAATGCCCCTGCTATCTTCATGGATCTGATGAATATAGACTTTAGAGAATATCTGGATCAGTTTGTGGTAGTCTTTATAGATGATATTCTTGCCTATTCAAAGAGCAAGGAAGAACATAAAGATCACTTGAGAATTGTATTAAAGACCCTAAGAAAGGAGAAGCTTTATGCCAAATTTACCAAGTGTGAATTTTGGCTTCAAAAAGTTGCATTTTGGGTCACATAATCTCAAAATATGGGATATCTATGGATCCAACAAAAACAGAGGTTATCGAAAGATGGTCAAGACCAACAACAGTAACTAAGATCTGAAGTTTTCTTGGTTTGGCTGGATATTACCGAAGTTTTGTGAAAGATTTTTCAAGGTTATCTAACCCACTCACCAAGTTGACTCAAAAAGGATTTGAGTTTTTTTGGACAGAGGAATGTGAAGAAAATTTCAAAGAGATAAAAAGAAGGTTAGCTAGTGCACCTGTGCCCACACTACCTTGCAGTGGAGAAAGTTTTTTGATCTACAGTGATGCATCCAGGAAGGGACTGGGATGTGTTCTCATGCAAAATGATATGGTGATAGCTTATGCCTCACAATAGTTGAAAATCCATGAGCAAAATTACCCAACTCATGATTTGGAGTTAGCTGCGGTAATCTTTTCATTAAAGATTTGGAGGCATTACCTTTATGGTGAAAGGTGTGATATTTATACTGATCATAAAAGTTTAAAGTATATTTTCACACAAAAGGAGCTGAATATGCGCCAAAGAAGATGGTTGGAGCTTATTAAGGATTACGACTGCTCAATTCATTACCACCCTGGGAAAGCAAACAAGGTGGCAGATGCGTTAAGTCGACAAGACCATGCCATCTTATCCATGATGAGGATCACAAAATATCCAATATTTATGGATTTACAAAGGATGGATCTTGGAATTATAATGGAAGGGGAAAATCATATCTTTCTCAAATGAATGTTCAACCATCTATACATGTGAAGATTAAAGAGGCACAGAAAGAAGATGTAGAGTTACAAAAGAAGGTGAGAAATGTACCTGAATTCAACCTTGATTGTGATGGGATAATAAAGTTCAGGAATCGGGTTTGTGTTCCTCCCATCCCAGAATTAAAGAAGGGGTTGTTGGATGAGTCTCATAGTTCTTAATTCTCTATTCATACAAGAAGCACGAAGATGTATAGGGATCTGAAAGAGTACTTCTGGTGGGATGACATGAAAAGAGATGTTGCTGAATATGTCTCTCGATGCTTGGTTTGTCAGCAAGTTAAACCTGAGAGACAGAAGTCTAAGGGGATGTTACAACCATTACCCATACCTGAATGTAAATGGGAAAACATCACTATGGTCTTTGTCATCGGGCTTCCTAAAACATCCAAAGGCAATAATGCTATCTGGGTCATAGTTGATCGTCTTACAAAGTCTGCACAATTCATTTCTATTAGAGAGGATTTCTCTCTAGATCAGCTTGCCAGGATATATGTAAAGGAAGTGTTAAGATTGCATGGAGTACCACTTTCTATTATATCTGATCGGGATCCGAGGTTTACCTCAATGTTCTGGAGAAGTCTTCAGCATCGTCTGGATACAGAGTTGAGTTTCCGCACTGCTTATCATCCTCAGACAGACGGTCAGTCTGAGAGGACAATTCAAACTCTAGAAGATATGTTGAAAGCTTGCTCTATAGATTTCAAAGGTGGTTGGGATCAACACCTACCTTTGGTGGAATTTTCTTATAATAATAGCTTTCACTCCAGTATTCAGATGGCTCCTTATGAAGCTCTCTATGGAAAGAAATGCAGGACTCCAACTTGCTGGGATGAAGTTGGGGAAAGAAAGCTATTAGGACCTGATCTCATTGATGAAATTGAAGAAAAGGTCAGATCTATTAAACAACCCATAAGAGCAGATCAGAGTCGACAAAAAAGTTATGCCGACAACCGAAGAAAAGACCTAGAGTTTTAATTGGGTGATAAAGTGTTCTTACGAATATCTCCCTGGAAGAGGGTCATGAGATTTGGAAAGAAGGGAAAGTTGAGCCCTAGATATATTGTCCCTTTTGAAATTCTGGATCTTGTTGGGAAGGTAGATTACCGATTGGCGCTTCCACCGAATCTCTCTCAAGTTCATGATGTGTTCCATGTATCTCTCCTGAGAAAGTACATACCTGATCCTTCACATGTACTCAGCTCAGAAGTTATACCACTGAAGCAAGATTTTTCTTATGAAGAACAACCGATAGAGATTCTGGATCGTAGCGAAAAAGTCCTATGGAACAAGACCACTCGCTTGGTGAAAGTTTTATGGAGGAACCACTAATTAGAATAAGCTACATGAGAGCTTAAGGATATGATGAGGGAGGGGTATCCTCTTCTGTTTGTTACAAAGTGATGAATTTCGAGGGCGAAATTCATTTTAAGGGGGGTAGAATGTAACACCCAAGACTTTTATGGGAAATATTTTGTTTTTATGTTATATAAATCATAAAAGGAATCTTTCACTACATACAACACTAGCTTGGCTTGCTTTACACGCAACCGCGGCCTTCCTCGATAGCTTGTGTCGTACGCAATACCGAGTTTCACTAAACAACGATATGCTATTAAAATATTATTAAAACTAGATGTTATGAATAGTATTAACTGAAATTTTAATTTTATAACATTTTAATTCAACTTGTACATTTTCTAGAATGAGGTATAAAAAAATCAATTTTTTGGATAAAAGAAGTATTTTTCAAAAAATGCAATTTTACCGCCTTTTGATGGCGTACCCACATTAAATCTAGTTTTTGACATGTTTATAAGTTAAATTTGACAAAATAAAATTATTCTTTTGAATCAGGGTATAAAAATTTACTTCGGATATTTTTTTGATATTTTTCTGATAACTTTCATATTTTGATGAATAGTAAAAATACGCTAATTTTTAATTAAAAACAACTTTTTTCATTGAGATAATTTATATGGATAAATTTTAATATTGAATGGTGTTAAAGTATAAATAGAATATATTTTTACCATTTAATATAATGTATGTCATTATCATTAATTTCACATTGAATTCATAGGTAAAAACATTTCAATCTTTGGAAATGTTTTATCTTCTAAAACCAGTTTTCTTAACAACGGGATTTATTTTAAAATTAAGTACTTCAACTTATATGTTTTGAATTTTTAAAAATGGATTCCATATTTAGAATCAGTGGGTCCAAATTATGTTAATAGGCTACTTTTTATTTTTGGGAATTATAAATAGTAACTACGGTAAATTTTATTTACCATAGTTAAAGGTAAATCGGGTAATTAAGGGTAAATATAAGATTATAAAATTACCCCAACACCTGCCAAAATCCTATTGGATGACTAAAAGTCGACCCATATCACCTAAGGGTCGGATTCGATTCATTTAATGGACTTTTTTCCATGAAAATAATTTAATTATTATTAAAACCAAAGAATGTGACAACATGTCACTTTCTTAAATACAATAATTATAATAATTTTAATTTAGTGATAAACTTCATGAAACTTGGAACACGAATAGTTTCCAGAAATCTAATACAATTATATACATCATAGTAATTTATTTATAATTTTAAAGATTAAATAATTATCATTAATTATGACAAACTAGTGATGTTGAAATTATTTTATTAATTAAAATATCAGATAAATGGTTTTAAAAATAACAAAATAAATATTATATGAACTATTTAATGTGCTCAAATACTTTTATAGATACATATGGCATTTTATGGATATATTAAAGCTTTTATTTTGAACATATCTTCTGTATATATTTTATTTAAATTCAAATAAATGAATAGTGTTAAAATTGACACTATTGTTATTTTATATAAATAACAGATTATAAAATTGTTTAAAAATAACAAAAATATTTAAAAATTATAAATTAAAATTTATATGGTCGAAAATGTCATAAAGTTTCAAATTATGGAAAATTCATAACACATATGTAATTATTTATAATAATTTAAAATTTAGAATATTATTACCACAGATAAAATTAAATTGATAAATAAAGATAAATCAAGTTGATAATGTTTAAAATAAATTCCAAACATGTCTAAATTTTATTGGTTGATGATATTACAACCCTATCGCATCTAATCTCTGGATATGAGTCATTTTAAAAGTTTTTATGTGGGGTTGGGATTTAATATAAACTAATATTTCTTATATTTCCAAAGGTGCCCCTCTACTCCTTTATAAAAGGGAACCTCCTCCCTCTCCTCCTCACACCAATTTGAGCCTTCAGGCTCGGACAATGCCTTACAATTTCACTTCCCTACTTCCCTAAAAACATTATAGAGGTCCTAGTCTTCTTCAAATACCAATTTTAGTGCCCTAAGAGGAGGTCTCAAAGAGGCGCTTCAAAGAAGAGGTAATGCCCGTTACCGATTCTTTCATCTTTATTTCTTCTTCCACTTCTTCTTCTTTAGTTGTTTAATTATGAAGTAATAACATCATTATCACTATTATACTGATATGTTATTATAAGTATGAAACAACCCTATTTCACCATCTATCCATCCTACGGAAAATTAAATCACCGCGCGTGTGTACGTACGGAATACCGTCTCCACGCCGTGGTGTAATCTATTTTCCCCCACCACCTTACTTGGATGGGTATAATGGTGTAAATAATAACTATATATTATTATTGTAAAGTGATATTGATTCTTAAATAGTATACATACACTCCAATACAATTCCATGAACATGGGAACGATATCATCGCTCGTGCGTACGTACGGAATACCGTCTCCACGATGTGATGCGACTCGTTCTACATGATCTTCATTACATAATGATTATATAAATGAATTGAATGAATGAATATTATATATATTACACTAATACCATTCTGTAAATGAGGTATCTATAATATAAAGATAAGAATAAGAATTTATTCGACAAAACATGTATAAGAACAAAAAGTAATAAACACCAGAATAACAAGTAGTAATGAAATATTACTAATATGAAGCTACACATATGACCATATATGATATCATAACAATAATTATGATTCTGGAATAAGTCAATAACAATATTTAAATCATTATACAGGAGTTTCGGACACTTACGAAGCAAATCGGACCTAAGGTAAGGGAAATATCACAATCTCATTTTTATCCGAGATTGTTTATACTTTTGAATTTTCTGGGGTGTATTTTATCATCCACATCCATGTTTCCTCAATATTTAATATTTATATCCTTCTAAAATATTTTATATACAATTTTACCCTTCGGTGAGTTTTTAGAAAAAGATATGAAAGGAATCTTTTGTCGTTTTTCGTATGAGGTACTTTTTGACTTTTCCGACAAAAGTACGAGAAGAATGTTTTCTTTTAACTTATACAGCTTGAATGGATTTTTAAAACATTATTTCCAAGAAGCTTCCCTCACAAGTTTTCAAGTTTATTTTTAATCAACTTCTTTTAGTTTATAATTGTATGACATGTTAAGGAAGGAAAAGTGTTTTTGAAGTAGAAAGGATATTTTCCTCAAAAATGGAGTTCAATTGTTTTATCAAAATTATTTTCCATCTAAGATAATAAATGGTTATATTTCTACCCCTATTATTACATTGATTTTATTATGTTGTGATGTAATTATTTTTATGAATTTCTTTATCTTATATGAATTATTTTATGATGTCACGATGTTTAAGAGTCCCATTTTTATTACATGGGTTATGCTATGATGTATGGTTTATGATTTTGTGGCACACATAAGAATGGTATCATTATGATATGGGTGGGACCTATATATCCATCCAATTCATTGGGTAAAGATTTTATATCTCATGAGATAGACATGGATGGAACGACAGGTTAAACCGGTTCAGTGAAACAGGACTGAAACGAGGAGTGAACTCGGTTCAGAAATGGACTTTGTCCACAAAGATAGTCTTGGAAATGAGTCTTGACTAATAGGAAATGATTCTCCATGATGATGTGTGTATTCCACAAAGTTTCATGTTTTAAGTTATGATTATTGGGATTACATTTCCCTTCCATGATTTATCCCATGTTATGAAATTATGATCTCTTTTGGAGGGTAAGATTTCCAAAATGTTATGTTCTTATGAATATAATGTGATTGATATTTCTTTTTTTACCCTTACTGAGCATTTGAGCTCACCCTTTTGTATGTTTTCTTTCCCCAGGTCAGGAAGAAGCTTATTAAGTAGGATATGACAAAAAGGGACTATATATATGATGAAATAAATGGGAGACAGTGTAGATACTTTATGAACCAGTTGTTTATGTTCCCCAGTTTCTAAAGACATTATACCTATACAGTCCTTTCATTGTTTTGTTATATGTTTTAATAAGTATGCTTAAATTTTGAATTATTAACCATGTATGTAAAGTATGGGTCATTATAAAATTAGTCACATGGATAAAAATATTACCTCATAGTGATAATAATTTTATTTTAATTGGTAATTCATAATTTCGTGTATCCTTAATATAACTTCAATAACTTGATCCAAGACACCATATATATGGGGATGTTATATACTAGAAATCCTAAATTATTGCCTCATAAGACCTATAGATACAACGAGGAGCTATTATTAGATCAACCAATCATATAATCTCATTATTATCTTTCCAATACTAATTTATACTTCATGAAATCATAATAATTTACATAAGTTAATGTTCTATAACATCATATAAAAATCATAAGAGTTTTCCAGATTCCTATGTTAGTCTCCTCGTGACACTATCCAATTCACTATAAGGATTTAAAACTCTATTTAAGGAAAATATCAAAAAAATCATCCTTTACCTACTAAAAGATCACAGTTTATATAAGGTATAATGTTCCTAAATGACTAAGATGAAAATACATATCTTAATTAACAAATGTATCATATGTTATTCTATTTTCCTATATAGAAAAAAATAATTTTATAGATATTTCAATAGAATTACCTAGTCACTTAATTAATAGTGATTTCTTTTTAAGTTCCCTGGAAACATAGTAAGAAAAAATAGTGATTAAAATGTTAAAATAAATCACATTGTTATGTAAATAATATTGAATTATAGAATATTGAAAAAAAACATTGATTAAGATTGATAATGAGTTTTGGAAATATAAGACATGAAATTCAACTATTATTTTTAGAAATAACATAAAATCATATAACCTATAAAATTAATTTTTTTAATAAATTTTATTTTTTACTCATTGGGGATATAAAATTTTCATAATGGATAATCTTTCATGTTAGTATGCAATTTTGGCTAAGGTTATTTATGTCAAAGTCAAATTTATTCATCTTAAGACCTCATAGAGAATCCAGTAGATACATCACTACCATTATTCATAATAAAAAGTCCCATTTTAAAAATAAATTATATTTCATATAACAAAAACAATTCATATGTAGGAATTTTTCATTCAGTGGGAAATATAGAATTTTATTCCTCAGGATTTCATAATTAGAAAACATAAAATGATATTAAATTAAAAAATGACTAATAATTTTTATATTAGAATAATTAACAAAATAAAAATGAAAATTGGAATTTAAATGAGATACATGAAGGTCATATATATCTTTTGAGATTCTTAGCCTTGATATAATTTTTAAAACTCATTAAACTCATCAGTTTTTAGGAGAGATAAATTTGATATACTTCTTGAGTGATATATAAGGAGATAGCCTAATCATGGTGTACATGAAAATTGGAATAAGTGTTGGTCATTATAGTTTTGGTTGGTGGAATCCCATAAAGTAAATAATTAATTATTTTATTTTAATTAGAATCTATACTAATCCACTACAACTCATTATTTTCCATTTATTTCTATAATGAATAGCTATATTTTTTAGTTTAATAAGTATAGAAAATTTAAATATCTTTATAAAAATATTATATTTTTACATATATATGATGAACTATTTTCATTGTTTCAATGTATTTCAATATATTTTACGAAACATTTATTCTTCTTTTTTCAATTTTTTTTAAAAATCAACACTAAATAATATCAACAGGTCATATTTAGAATGTGATCCATTTTTGGATATTTATAAACTAATTATTTTAAAATTATAATTAAAATAATCAATCAATATTAAATAAAAATGTGATTTTAATGTAAATTCAATTTATTACTAAATGGAATTACACAACAACAATAATAATCCCTTACCTACATATACCTTATTTCACTAGAATAATCTCTATGTGTATTGGGTGAGAATGTGGAAATCTTATGTGTTATTTTTTTCAACATATATATGTTAAATACTTCTCTTAAAATGAACATCCCTTGTAAACTATTCCTATAAAGATGCAACTATTGAAGGATAGATTGAACATGATCTAGTGAAAACTATAGTTATGCATCTTCTATTCCATTATTTGATAAATTTATATCAAAATGGATGTTCATACAATCATAAGCTATAGTTTTCTATTTTTTTTTGAAAATTAATATTTTTCATTACCCATAATATACACTAATTCAAATCATTAATTAATAACGGTTATTTCACCAATGGTGATAATATAAAATGGATATGTAATGTTCATATATAATATTACATCACAAAAATTAATTCACACTAATGAACCCCATAATACATATCATTTTTAGTTCATTAAAAATTATAATTCATTGGAATGTATTTTTCACTATACTTCTAATATCAATGATATTTATTCAATAATACAAGTCTGGAGAAATCTACACTATACTTGCAATTTTTATTTTTACCCATTCTCTATTATTATCTATAGTGGTATTAATAAATCTAAATATTTTATTTTTTACATTATCATTTTTAGAAAAACATGTTTCTTTAGTACTGTAATTTTTAAAGGACTACACCGACAATATTATTTTCTTGAATACCACAAACATCATATGACCAAACATAAATATCATACTCAAAAAGAATTTAATAACACCCTAACACATGTTGAAAATCTATTGAGACCCAAAGTACACTATGTGATAGTTATTTATCTTGTTAATTTTTCAGTAATAGCTAGAAACAAGTTTTAGGTGATTAAAAATATTCTTTGGATTTTTTATAAGAAAAAAAGATTCATAAAAAAATGAAGTATAATATAATTTTAATAAACTAAAAACACAATTTTAAAATGTTTTTAAACATAAATAGATTATAACAGTAAAACCATGTATATATACGTGAACATACCAACTTTTATTGACACATATCCAATAAATATTGATTAACACATTATCTAAGACATGTGTGTATATTTTCACAACGACCTTTTAATGTAGTCCTTACTATTAAAATAATATAAATATAATATGATTCTACATCTTAGTAATATATTATTAAAATTTGTCGAATATGAACCTTTTATAGAGACAATTAAATAAGAGTTAATTTTTACATATTATAATTATGTTTGATACTTGATTGACTATCCTCAATGGATGAATCCCTTTATGTATAAATTAATTTTCATGAATATGAATACCATATAAAATGTATAATAAAAAATACTTATTTTTAGTTAAAATTGGAGTAAAACAATTATTTGAATTTAATATAGTGTTATTTTCATTTAATTATGAAATATGATGACTATTGTGTTAGTGGGAGTGTGACCATCAAATTCATGATGTATCTATATTGAAATAATTCTCATAAAACATGAAATTGGGGTGTTTAATTTCTTGTGCCTTTATTATAATTTAAAAAATGAAATACAAGGAGAAAATAAATATATTATTTTTATAAGGATATATTACTCTATATCAAGTGGATTTATTTTGTTGAGTTAAAATATTTAAAATGTTACTCTCATAAAAAATTATTCAAAAGAATAATTTCATGAAATGATCTATAAAAGTTTTATATTTAATGATATATTATAATCCCATTGGATGTTACATATATATATATATATTAATATATAAAAGTAAAAATATTTCATTTGATGTAAAAATATTATATATAAATATATATATGTGTGTGTGTGTGTGAAATATTAGATGTATCATAATATTTGTGAAAAAAATTGATATGAAATGATCCTTAGTAAAAGAAAACATATTTCTGTGATGAAACTTTTATAGTACACAATAAAAACAATAAAGGATTTATTATTCATATTTACTTTTGAGGAAGGTACAAAATGAGAATTTGGTTCCTAATTGTTAAATATTTATGATTCTATAAGAAAATTTAAATAATTTTTAAAATCATATATAATGGTATAACTTTTTTTTAAAATATTTGATATTTATATCACCTCATGTTTTTGGATTTATATAAATTATGTTATTATAATTATAAGGGGTAAATAAATATGGGTATATTAAGGGAATAATTATTTTTTTTATTTTTTTATTTTAATGAAAGGCTTTATAATGGTTATTTAGGATTAAAAAATAATATGTTTATATTTAATGTTTATAATTAAAATGATCAAGTGTATTTGATGAGTTCTGGAGGAAATATATTTGGAAAAGAAAAATATTTAGATGATATATGATTATATTTAATTATTTATAAAATGTGTTTATAAACTATACAGACCACCCATGGTGATACACAATTTATGTGTGTTTTTACAAAAAAATATAACAAGATAATTGTTTTTGTATTTTTATATATTTATTTTCTCTCAAAACCTTCATTTTACCTCTACTTGACAAGTATCATTCTTCTTCATCCCCTTTTCACCATATTGATCCATGATCTATGTTATATTTATATTATGTAATTTTTCATGTTAAGTATGGTATAGACTTCGATTATTGAAAAATTATTCAGAAGTATACATATTTTCTATTTTGGGATAATTTTGATTTAATTGTTTTGATTTTGATTTGGATATTTGAGTGGAGAGTATTGAAAAACTTGTAGAAAAATAGTAAATTTATAATCATTAGACAAAAATGGCATTATATTTTATAAAAGTATTTTTTGGATGCTTTATTGGTGTAATATTTTTGGTTAATAAATGTTTCATTATTTACAGTAATTTTTTTGGGTTTCTAGAATGATGAATTGATATAACATTTATGGTTTCAATTTTTTTAAAGGTAATATTTTAGGACTCAGATGAGTGATAATTAATGTTAATAAATTTTTTTGATAAAGATATTAATTTCATAAAAATGTTTATTGAAGAATATTTTTGTTTATGATCTTTCTATTTTTTGAATCCTTTTTTTGAATTATATTTTTTGTACTAGAAGTATATATCTAAATCACTGAAACTAAAATTTACCTTATCTAATTCAATTTCATTTATTGTAAATACCAAATTTACTATTTTTAATTAATGTGTGATTTAGTTTTTTGGGTGTCAGTTTATAATAATAAATATTATTATGAAATTGTTTTTATTTATTGATTCCATAGGTCATGTCCCACAAATAATTATTTCAATTAAAAATTAAATATAATTATCATATTTTTTTAAGGTTATTAGCTAGAATGAAACATTTACAATTTCTTCTATTTACTATGTTAATTTTTTCCTAAATTTTAATGGTTTGGATAAATGATTTATGTTGGATAATTTTGAAAAATCTATGTAATGGATTTATAAAAAATTTTGATTATTAGTATTTTTAAAAAAATTGTTAATTATATGATATAATTTTTTCTAAATGAATCTAAAGAGTGATATATTGATTATTGTGGACTATTTTGATCAAATTTTAATTGCTCCAAAAAAATATGTAAGTGATATTTTAAATATTGAAATATGTATATCATTTTTGGAAACAAAGGGACTTTGGATGAAACAATTGTATGGCATTTTCTTTTATTATTACATTGATGTACCATCCAATTTTTTTATATTTTAATTATAGAATATTTAATATTATTATAACAGATTTAGATTTGTTTTGGTTTATAATTGTGTATATGATTGTCTTAATTTTTTCTCTATGATGTGACAACTGATATAACTAATTGAGTGATGAACCATTATAGGGAATTAATATCTTGTGTTAGGAATTGGATTCATAGCATTTATAGTTTATCATAATATTTTATTTTATATATAGAAACTTAAATATGATGGATATATTGAAATTTTGAAATCTTTTTGAAGAAAATACATAGGTTATTTTTCATAATTGTGTGATAATAAAGACTTTTGAATGGATGCTTAACATATAAAAAAAATCCTGATTATTTGGATTTTTTAGAAAATATTGACACTTATATAGTGGTTAGATATAATTATATAATAAAATTTATAATTAAAATTTTTAAATCTATTTGATAGACGTAGTTGAGAAAATGTGTCCGAAAAAAATTACAGTACTCTTTTATATTAATTTATTTTTATTATAAAACACTCACATATTGTTTTTTATAATTAATGGGTGTTTTAAATAGTATTTCTGATACATTTCATAATGTCAGGATAGTAATTTTTCATTCAAGATGGTTGAAGGACAGTGTTTCTATTAATGATGTGTGAGAAACTGATATGTCAGTTAACCTAATTATGCGGGTGTGATTTATCTTTATTATATCAGTGGGTTAAGACTTATTTTGGATAACTTAATTTTTTTATACTTATTTTTATTGCATTATTTATTTTATTGTCAGTGAGGGAAGAACTTTTACACTGCTGAAAATATTTCCATGTTAATTAACATCAACTAATTTGATGGGTTGTTTGGAAACATTTTAGGTATTATAATCATAACTATGAGTATTTGTTTATGATTCTTAGTAGCATTGTTTTCATTTTTTTCTTGTTCAGTTACTATTCAAACTACTACACTAAGAATTAATTTATATTATACTTGTTATTTATTTTATGTATATCTTAGTTTCATATCTCTGTGCGGACTGTAGGTTTCACACATAGGTATTCAACTAGTTCTATTATAAAAGAGTGGTGTATGTTCTAGTATGATACATTTATATATATATATATATACAATCTAGATATATGGATGGATTTATCTCTTAAGTGGATAACCATGGTAATTATACAATACTTACATTTTTTACTTATTGTATGAGGAATGATATGAGAGATCATCCTGAATCCATTCTGAGCTGTCCATATAGGAATAGTGGAGTTATATTTAATTAAAACTAATTATGATTTTATTATTCACATCAATTGATTTAGGTGATCCTAGTTTATGGAGGATTATTATTATATCATTTCCATTATTAAGAATTTTTTACTGCAAATTTTTATCATTCCAAAATATGATATCATTTTGATTTTTTTGCGGTGTTATATAATTATAATGATTCATTTTCAAAATATAATATATAATTTTGATGATTTTATAGGTAAATGGAATTCTTGTTATACGTGATTTTATACTATTCTATAATATCTAAATGTAACATAAATTTGTATAATTATTTTTATTTGGACATAAACTTGTATAATGATTCATCATAATTTTTATTTATCATTGACACTATCACATGTATAAAAATTAATTAGACTAAATTTTGGATAATTAGTTATAACTAGACATCTTATGAATTTTTTTAAATTACCCAAACCAGTCTATGTTTTATAGTTTTTTATATGTGTATACATTGTTTTATATATAGAAAAAAATTGGGATTATTGACTAAGGTTTATGACCATGGTGTTTGATTTTATGGTGTTTGAGGATCATAAACTATTGGTCTATTAGATTGGAAACCATTTATAAGTTTTGACTATGTATTGGCCAAATGGAATTAATTATTTTAGTGTTTAGAATTTTGATTGCATTTTGAATTTTAAGAATTACTATATGTATTTATTATAGTTTTATTAATTTATTTTATTTTTATATTTAGACAATACAATATTAAAGTTGTGACGTATCAGACTACGTTCACTCTTAAGAAACTAAAAAAGGTTGGCCTATTTTCCTTAATCACACCTCCTCATATTGTAGAGGATACTAACAAATAGGGTGGGTCTATAATCATATATTTGTTAGACTATACCATATTTTATAATATTGGAAGAAAATATTTATAATAGATGAATACAAATTTGAAACATACCAAATGGGAAATAGTGGAATAGTTACATGATAAGCAAAAGCAAATCAACCATATAAATATTATTGAGAAATCAATATCCGATGACATATAAAAATTGATTTTGTATTTATTATTTTCAAAAAATGGAATCATGTAAACATTATATAATGATAAAAAAATTAAAAATCAATAAAATTCAAAAACATGCTTCAATAGTATCACAAGGACTAGGTTAATACTTTTCATATATAATCTACTACAGTACAAAAAATCATTCATCCAACGTAGGGAACATCCAATTTTACCTACCTACATTAGTTATGTAATTCTAGGACCCAATCATTAACCCTGGCATAGTGGGAGTAAAACTAAGTACGCAACCACCAAAGATGTGAAATACGATCCAGCCAATGAATATAAAATGAATATTGTGTAAAAAATAATTAAGAAAATAAAATAAATGATCCAAGTTAGATAAGATTCCTTGGGATACCTATCCAACTATAACTACTTCGTCCTAAACTAGAATTTCTCCAAATAGGTAACATTCTTATAAAAATAATAATAATAGTATATAAATCAAGGTGTAAAAATTTAATTTGTTACCTTATAAGTTCAAGAGAACTCAAGTAATCCTCAAGGAGTTTGTCTTTATTGGTATGTGTGTAATATAGTGATAAACCCATAGAAATGAACTCTTATAATGATAAGTGCATTAATCCCCAAAATTAATAACCACGTAGCCTATGGATATACCTAAGTTGAGCCTATGGAGATAATTAATGGCATTCCAAATCGTAAGACATCATGTTGAATCCAAAAAGATAAAATGAGGCATTGTAATATTTGAAGAAAAGTAATATATGATTCTAAATTATATTTAATGGACATTCATCTAGGGATAAAAAAATATTGAGTGAAATAGTAGTATCAACTCTTGGACAATGAATCCATTAATCATATGGTGTCCTCTAGGTTGTCATGGAAATCCCAAGGGGAAAATTTATTGCATTCCCTTGTTTTTTCATCCAATAACTATATATAAATGTAATAAAAATATTATTTTTATGTAAAATCCATTTAACATTTAATATAATATCATTTATTCATCAGTATAACTCATCATTTAATAAGTTCCATGAAATGCATTTATATAAATTCAAATTTTCATCTGATCCAATTTAGTTATGGGATAGGTCCTAAATAAAAGGTTCAATTGACATGGCCTTTCCATTCACAATTCTTCTTTAATCATTTTACATTTCAATTAATTAATTTTACTCATTGGATTATAATTTTCTAGCAAACCAAACCTGAAAAATCAATCATGGTCATAATATGAGGTACTGGTGTCCGGATCAGGTAATAAACACACCAAAATGGGTGGTCAAGTCATGATCAATAACCTTTTAAAATAAAGTAGCGTTTTTTTGGAGTTTCTAATCAAGGAATAACATTTAATTTAAACTAGATTCAAATTTTAGATGTGATGGATTGAATTAAAGTCCTACATCACAATGGTGTACATTATATATATCATAAATTTTTAGTAGAGGCATGATACCACCTACCTTAAACTGATAGATGCCTCATCATCCAATATTAACATCACATTCAACTTAAAAATGTAGGAATAGAATAAAATAGAAATAATAAATTAAAATAAAAGACACATTACTTTGTAAGGAATTACCATTTTATATGGTAAGATAAACAATGAAATGATGAAATATGAATCATAGTTTTACAACAATAGATCCAGTAAGGGAAATGGAAGATGAATTAGACACCACATGGAGAAGCTATCTCCAAGCCTATTTGGAGTGTTGAGGGAGCTCTCATTATGGGGTATTGCTGGAAAGGATGTGGGAAAGAGGACAGTTAAAAGGTTAATTTAATGAGAGGTAAAGTAAAAAGATCCCCATGTTATAAAGGGATGTATGGTTTGGCCTCATGGATTTCCAAACCATCCAATAACCATGATTTTGGAACTATCCACAGTTACAACCTCTCGTATGGCTAGGATCATGGTATGACAAACTATTCCAATATCATGTGTTATTTCTATCAAAATACTCAACCCCGTGCATGGATAGGATAGTATTTAGAAGAAAACATGTTCCAATTTTACAACACACACTTATAATTTATGATAGGTTTATCCATGAAACCCTTTTTAGTGGCCTAACAGTTGAGCCGCATGGTTACTAAAAAACATGTGCCAACAATATTCTTCTACCACTTTCTATAAAAACTATAGTTATGGGCTCTAAATTGGACTCGAATACTCTAAACACCTCCCATGGTCACATAAGATATATTAATAGTTTAAAAGATTATTGAAACTGATAATCAATGGATCTATACCTCATAATAAATCTATGATTATACATACTCACATAATTAAAAAACCTAAAATGTGAGTTTCCATAATGTGGTTGATCATCATATAAGGATAATTCCAAACACTAAGCATGTATGTGGGCCTCTAACTCCAATGTGTCATCGTAAACCTGGATATGCTCCATATCACATGAACTATAGTAATCAATCTTCCAAAAAGAGCCTTTGTGTTATTATCAATGATACAAATAAGATACTCATCAAAAGAATCGTCCACATCCAACCCATAATCATCATGTTGAAGGACATGTGTAGGGATTGATTTATAATGAGATAACCAATAAATATGAAAAATAGCATTCGCATCACTATAAAATAAGGGATGATTATCTGATATTTCACTACTCTGACCCTCTCCCAAACTAGATAAGGTCCAAAAAATAAATATGAAATCTTATGCATCCTATAAATTCAATTATTCCCCATTTTAGATGAAATATTCAATATTACATGATATCTCATGTTGAACTATATAGGTCTGAAATGGTGATTGTCATAACTCTTCTTCTATCACTTTTCTATAGTCGTATGCTTTCTAAAAATTTATACCTACACAGAATTCTCCTGAATGTGATGAAGTCACAATAGTGCTTCCTCTAATACCTATAACTGTAACATGGATGAATAGAATGTCTATCCATATATTTACCCATAGGGATCCATCTATATTTTTCCATGGAAGCTATTATTGTACGAAAAATCAGAAATAGGTAAGTGTTTATCCCAATAAAAAAATTTAAGGTCACATACTAAGACGATGTACTCTGACACATGTGTCGTTTGCTTGGAATGACCATTGATCTAAGAGTGGTAGACAGTTCTCAAAATAAACTATGAACAATGTGCCTACTAAATTACCTCAATGAACTACTATGTAAATTGGGTATCCATATCCAAGATATTGTTATGTGGAACTCTATTAAGGTGTATAATCACACAAACTTTGAGACAAAAAATTTCATAAATTGATATTATCTTTTAAATAGGAATGATGTGGGAGATGTTTTATGCTAGTAAAAAATCACCGATAATGCATCACTTACTTGAGGTGACAACCACAACACCTTCTCAAAATCTAAAGAGACATTATCCCATTTTACCTTTTGTATAGTTAGTGGATATAAAGTCATATATAATGCTTGTCTTTTCCCTTCATCTACTGATAGTTGAAACATCAAGTAATAAAACCCCATATCTACCTTTATATAACAAACCACTAATATTTTAGGCTTAAATAATGACTCATCATGGACATTCTAGGATGTACTTACCATTTAAAGGGATTATTTTATCATATCAACTCCTCTAAAATATCTCATTGATCCTGGTCATCACAATGTATTAGAAGGGTCTCATTCTCAACGAAAAAAACAAGGGGTTGGTCCTCACCCAAAATGACCTTCCTTATGATGAAGCCTTGATGGTCTAAAATATATGTCTCATTTACTAGTTTAAAAAGTTAATTCATCATATAAAAATATATATGAAAATTTTTACCATGACATTCTAGAATATCATGATGCATCTAGAAAAGGAAAATCAATAACCCCTCAGAACTGAAAAATACAGATTTCATCAATGATAATAAAACCCTTATTTTGGCAAATTATAAATCCCTTATAAGGAAAAAAATAATTTATCAGTGAGAATAACATAAAATGGGTTAAATGATTTTATAATGGAAAATTCCCAATTAACACTTTCAAATATTCAATCAAATATTTTTGAAGACATATTTTGAGTTACTGTGAGATTCTAAGGCCCACAATGTCTCTATGAATACTAATTGAAAATATTAAAGATATTATATTTACCGCATAATTGTTATTCAAAATAATTGAATAACTCTAAGATGGTACATTGTATGGAAAATTTGAGACCACTAATAGGTCCGGGATGCGGTGTTTACCTTAATTGGGGTATAACATTTATAAGCATCAAAAGTTTGGATTCCTTACTCACAAAAATAACACATTTTATATTTAATTAAATTTTTATCCATTTTTTGAATATTAAATAATTATTATCTCTCAAATGATTTTATTTTATGGGAAATATTATTCCACTATTAGGTCCAAAACAAGTTGTTTACCATAAGAATGGTATAATTTTAATATTCAATAGGTGTTTGGTCATGTCACGAAATTAAATAAATATAATTTATGTTATATTAAATAATTTATTTATTTATTTATTTAAACTAATAAAAACGTATTATTCATGGTCTCCCCCATTTTGGGTGTTTTCAACCATTTTTGACAACCGATGAAATTTGGAAGCTTATATTTATGGTGTTTTTACAATAATAAAATTATCTAACATAGTTAGGGGTGAATTAAATCACTCATCCATCATTTAATAGTTGAAATTGAAAAAAAATGTGAAGATATAATTAGGGTCTCCTGAAGAACACACATTTTTTGTTCCATTTATAAATGAACCAATCAATTGTATTTTTCATAGTGAATATAGTTGACAGCGAGAAACATCAGCTGTCCTTGTCCAATCTAGGTGAATCATCGCCTATTTTTTCACTCTTCCCCAGATGCCTGATGGCACCTGATACACACTTGCAGTGCTCCAAACCTCTTGTGAGTTCCTCCCTTTATTTTTATTGTATTATTATTTTTGATTTTTGGATTCTCTTTGATAAATTCCCGATTATTGATCGGATTTATGTTACATTGGTGTCATTGGATTAGTATTGATGAGAAGAAACTAAGTCATATTTTTTATTTAAAGGAAACAATTTATTGTTAAATCAACTTTATTTCATTTCCAATGGGTAATTAAAATTAAAAATATCAACGCATTTTATTTAAAATAATTATTATCAAGAATAGATATATTTATTTTACCAAAGGTTAATTGAATGAGTATGTTGAAGATAACAATATACAGTTATCAAATGATATAATATAATAAATTGATATAATTTGATTATCAATGGGTAATTTACTTAATTGATCAAAGTATAATTTCACAAATTATCATAAGATAATTAATGAAATTATCAACGATAAATGTATATAATTATCAAACAATGGTTAAGTCATTTCATTAAAAGTAATCTATTAAATTATCTGAAGAAAAATATTAAATTATAAAATTATAATTCCATAGATTTATTAAGAGATTAATTTTTGTAACTTTTAAACCATAATTAATTAAATTTATCAAAAGATAATTTTGAAAAAATAGTTAAATGATAATTCCAATTTTTATTAGTTAATAATTTAGCAGAAATAAGTGAATTGATTAAAAATTTATTTATTTTATGTAACATAAAAATATTATCTATGAATAATTTCTGTGAAATTATATTAGTGTAATTATTGAAGGATAATTTTTAACACAAGCATTATTTTAAAATGATAAAATAAAATTATCCTGGAAAGATAATTTTTTTTCACATGAGATAATTTAAATTTATAATTTTGAAATTATTCAGGAATGAAAATTATCAATGTGTTTGATAATATAAATGATAACTTGAGAATTATTGAGGAGACAAAAAATATCATGGCATGTGATATTTTAATTAATAATTAAAAAAATCCATGAGAGAGAAGATATCATCAAATGTTATATATCCTTAATTTTTTAAATAAAATAGTTGTTTTATTTCTAAGAAACCCTTGATATACCTTGAGCAACGACGTGCCTACATCTTGAGACATTGATGTGTCACCATTGATAATAATAAAACTGTGAAGAGTTTTTTTTTTGAATTTTGAGGTAGGAGGTTATTTCCCATTTTTTGATCATATATATATATATATAAGATGTTATTATGATTTGATGTTTTTATTGGACTAACCCTTGTTTATGATGAATTTCAAGTGGGTGTATGTGTAGCCATTGGTGTACTTGGTTGTGTGTGATTATCCTGACATTGATCATGGTGTGACTTATCATTCATTGTTATGAAACATGTTTTTGTGTGTACATAGTCTATGGAATTGTGACGAATGTATTGAGATACTTAATTGGAACATTGATGTTGGTATTTTCCTGGTCAGTGGCCAGTTACCCAACCTAAGACATTAAAAAATATCTTTAAAGGTGGATGTGGCAACCTCAGCAGAGTATAATGCGTACTATGAAACTAGAAGATACCACTCATTGCTTCTTATAGACTTGGGACATCAGTGTTTTTAAAGGTTAAGTGGGTCAAGGAAGCATATATGGAAAATTCCAATCATTACGTCCTATATACTTGCATTGTGGGTGTTTTAAAAAGTTAAGAAGGATGTGGAATGCATAGCTGATTGATACTTATCATTACTTCCTATAAGGATGGGTCATGGGTTTTTTAAAAGGTTAAAAGGGTATGGGATATACTTGATGTAACATGAAGTATTCCTGTAAGAACCACCAGTGGGATGGGGTGATCCTTGTTACCTTGGTGGAGTTACCTAGCCTCTAGAATTTCTTATCAGCAACGAGTCGAACCAGGTGGGGTCCGGATTCATGGAATCTTGGTCAACGCATTATGACTCATCACATTTATGTTTTTTGAGATATTACTTAAAACATGACATATACTATTTTATATATTTTTTGAACCTATTATATTGATACATTGGTGGTGTCCTACTGAGTCTTGTACTCACACCCTACTCTTGCATTTTGATGTGCTTGTAAATTTTGTGACCAGAGATCCAGTGAAGTGCATGGTCCCTATGACATATGGTTGAGTAGTGGAGCATGGAGATGTATCAGGCCAATATAGACACCAAAGTACTAGAAAATGGTTGTTTATTTGCATTTATCTTGTATTTTTTTACATCATTATTGTCTGTAAATACTTACCACCTTGGTAGCTCCTATATGTATGTCATTATTCTATTTCTGCATTTACTCTATTTCATTATTATTACGTTTATTCATTATTATCGATGATTATAATGAACAAACCTTTTCTTACATTACAATTAAATCAGTATACAAATAAACAACATAATAGTATTACACCACAAGGATCTATAGGTTTATTGTCTTGGTCAAACTAGTACCAAACATAACAATTACAACTTCAAGCATATCATTTATTTAATTCCTTCTCATCTAGCTTCTTATTGGAACTTGACCTCTCCTTAGTACATGTAGTCACCCAAGGATATACATAAAAATGGGGTGGTCTAAAAGACAAATAAGAGTATAGATAAGAACAATATAATATTTGGTGATCACAATCATAACATAGGTAATGGATCATGAGAGGAAGTATTAACAAGAGACTTGATATTTTGCAATACATAAAAATGAAACATCATTCCTTAGTGGTTAACTACCACACATAGTTGTTAACATTGCTAGAATCATGTTCACACATCATTTCAATTTAAATCAATATATTCTTCACTTTACCCAATGCATTGGATCCTTAAATAATTACGAGCACACCCATCACATCATAACATTCATTTTTCACTATATAATTCCAGGTGCACCCGTCACATCGTAACATTCTCATTATCATGCATGAGACATAGAACATATATCAAAATTGAAAATAAATAACCCACGGAATGGAATGTTTTTCATCAAATAACAACACATTCATAAAATTTGGATTCCCAAAAGAAAAAGGGAATGACATACTTGATACAAGAACCATCAACCTTGAGTGAGAAGTAAAAGGTGTTCTTTTGAAAGAAGATTTATTTTGAAAAAAAAAATTAACATAAAATATAGTGGAAAATGTGTATATCCCATAAAAGGTAAGATAATGATAAAAAAATTATTTTTAAGGAGTGACCATACCAAAAATGGAGTGAAAGAGGGAGAACCCAAAGAAAGAAAGTTGGGTTCAAGAATTTCCCCTTACCTTTTATCTGAATTCTTTATTCACTTTAATGTCATGTATAACCACATTAGATTAATTAACTAGAAATTAAAGAAATTTTTTTACATTATTATGGTTATTTATGGTCTCATTAATTAATTTTATGGTCCTTTGGATGAGATATATATTTTAAATACATTGTTCGGTAAAGTTCATTTTTATGGTTTTCTTAAGCAGTTCACTTGTATTCATAAATGTAAGTTCATGTAGAACATGGATAAACACCCAGAACTGATAATTAATTTTATTAAAGATATTCCAGGAGTTTATATGATATTATAATTAATTATTTTATATACCTTGTGGATGAATCAATATAAAATAATTTAATGATGTTCGTTTGGGTTAATTCGTGTGGTTCTTTGACCACAATGACCTTGTTTTGTTTAATCATGTACTCATACGTAAATAAGTGGCATCCAGAATATTTAATAGGATATAATAAATATAACATAATTAGGCTCAACTATAAAAGTGGTTTCATGACCAGACTTGAATGTGGTAATGGAAACATGAAGACATTTCATTTTTTTAGGTGATAAATTAACACCTCCAGAACAACATTTTCTTTTCTAAAATAAAAAAGAAGAGGAGAAGGGGTATGGATGATATATAATCCCATTAGTATAATTAGATTCAAATATATTTTATAGAATTGAGTTAACATACCATGTGGATGAGGATTGGTGGGGATATATTAAGAATAGAAATTGAAATTAAAAGGAAATTAAAGGAAGAGAGAGATAGAGAGAGAGGAATTGCCTCTGGAATCCTCCTCTTGAGATCCTCCTTAAAAACCTAGGATTTGACTTTTTATGAGACCAAAAGTTCTTGGACGTGTATAAGGGGATAATAATGTTTATTTGGATTGATTTTAGACATTTATTGAATCATAGGGGTGTGGTTTTTCAAGGGAAGGGAGAGGGGTTATTTATACTTGAGGAAGGGGTGTTTTAGAATAAAATATTAAATAAAATAATATATCAAATTTTAGACTTGTAATAGTAGTTTTTTGACATCATAAATCATATGTTAATATAATATAAAAATATACTTTAAATCAAATATATAATTATAATTCATTAATTTATTAAAATGATAGTGAAAGAAAGACAAAAAGATAGTTTAAGGAATCACTTTTTAACATTAGGCTTTTAAAAGTTTTTTTTAGGTTTGGAAATTAATTTTATTGTATTTTAAGGAAACATTTATGAAATTAAATATAACATAGAAAAATATAAAATTCTATAATGTTTATTCCATCATTAAATCAAGAATGATGCAATTTATGATATAACGGTTATGGGGAAAACTATATTTTCACTATTCAACTAGAAATTAAAGTATTTCAGAAAAATACCAAAAATTCACCCTAATAATTTTTTAACATGTAGAATAAAAAAATGAAGTCCATTATTTAAAAATATAATTTTATATATGATTAATTTTATTTTTAATTAAAATCATAATTTACTTGAAAAATACAATTTTTAAAATTTAAACTAAATTAATAATGCTTTCAAAAATTACATAAGGTCTTATAAAACTAAATTAAAAACCAAAATACATAAAATTGTTAATTTATTAAAACCTTTTAGGAAATTACATTTTCTTTCAAATTAATTAATTAATTATAATTATTTATTTATGACTTACAAAAACATCAATACTTTTACTATAGTTAAATTGTAACTTGTAATATGCCTAAAGATTATTTAATCATTCATGGGTGAGGATGCTATTATTTTAGATGATTTACTATTCATAAAGTTCATGTTAATATTCATAAGGGTATATTAATATTTATAAGGGTAGGTTACTATTCATAAGGGTATATTAGTATTAACCAGAAATCTTGTTTTCCCTATCAAACTGCAAACATCTTAATGATCAAAACTGTGTATATTATATTTTCAAAATTCAAAACATCGAATTGGAAAAATTATGTTTAATGGTAACATATTATTTAGTATAATTATATTTCTATGTTCTCCCTAATGTGGTTATGCTGTAAAGAATAATTATAAGAAGTGAATTTCATTGATAAAACGTCTGGTCGTTATATTCTTCCCCCCTTATTATATTTTTCCCTTGAATTTAATTTTACATAAAAAGGTGAGGGTATACCTCATTCATTGCCTCCTTCAGTTCCCAAGTTTTTTCTTCAAAATTATGGTTCATCCACAAAACTTTGGTAATGTGGGTTGTCTTGTTGCATAGAACTTTATCTCTCCGGTCCAAAATATTTTTTAGTTGCTCCTCATAAGAGAGGTCTTCTTTCAGTTGTACCTCTGCTAAGTTTATTACATGCGAGGGATTTGGATTGTACTTCCTCAGGAGTGATGCATGAAACACCTCATAAACATCAGCCAAATTCTATCTAAGTGTAAGCCTATAGGCCATAGAACCTATACAGTCAAGGATCTCAAAGGAGCTAATGTACCTTGGGTTTAGTTTCACTTACTTTAGAAAACAAATGACTCCCTTCCACGGTGGTATTTAAAGGATGGATTTATCTCCAAAATTAAACTCCAAGACCCTTAGATGGTTGTCAGCATAGGACTTTTTCTGACTCTGAGAATCTTTGATATGTTTCAAGATGACTTGAACCTTCTCTGTCATCTCTTGCACAATGTCTTGTCCATGTAGCTTTCTTTCTCCAACTTCATCCCAACTGGTTAGAGTTCTACATTTATTTCTATAAAGAGCTTCATATGGAGACATCTAAATACTTGAGTGGAAGATATTGTTATATGATAACTCAACCAATGGATGATTTTTATCCCATCCACCTTTGAATTCTAAATAGTAGGCTCTTAGCAGGACTTCAAGCATCTGAATAGTCCTTTTAGATTGGCCATCAGTTTGTGGGTGATAGGTCATGCTAAAATTTAAATCAATACTCAGATCATGTTGAAGGATCCTCTATAATTTAGATGTGATCCTTTGGTTCATGGTTAGAGACAATCCATAGTGGAACATCATGCAGTCTAACCACTTCCTTCACATATATCTTTTCAAGTTGTTCAAGCAAGATATCTTTCTGAATAGTAATAAAATGGGCAGTCTAGGTGAGTCATTCATCCACAAACCATATCGCATTTTTTCCATTTAACATCTTTGGGAGACCTATGAAAAAGTCCATAGTTACATTCTCCCATTTCCACATGGGTATAGTCAATGGCTAAATCATCCCATTAGACTTTTTTCTCTCTGATTTAACATGATTACATACCAAGCACCTTGATATATATTCCACAATCTCCTTATTCATTTTACCCACCAAATGTGTTCCTAGATATCTCAGTACATTTTGGTGCTACCATGATTGTAACGCCCCGACCCTAGTTACCCAGAGTCGGTGAACTATAACATAACATTGGAATGATCACAAGAAAGATCAAATCTCGAAAGACCGATTGGTTTAGTAGCCTTGGAAACACTAGATATATTCATAAAGTTTTACATTACATCATAAAAATGAAAACTACAACAATATAGTCTCCATATTCCACACTCATATCCCCACATACTATCCCTGAAGGTAATTCATAAATTACTTCTTCACATCCTGGGAAAAATAAAACATAGAAAAGGGGTGATCTCAAATGCCCAGTAAGGATAAAAATATAGTGGAAACTTTTATAAATAAGAATAAACATTTAAGGCAGTGTATAACAAAAACAAAAGCCTTTTAAGCTTGAACTTCAACATAATATGGAAAAAATAAAATGAAATAATGCCATTTACTTACTCACATGGATATTATACTAATCGAATAATCATATGCAATATTAATAACCACTTTCATAATGATGGAATGCATAATGCCAGACTATCATAACCACATAGCCAAGGCCTCGTGCCAAGACTACAAATAAGATTTTTTCAAGGCCTTGTGCCAAGACACTAGTTTGTCTCATGAGACCTACCGATGCATTGAGGAGCTATAGAGGGCTCCACCCATCATATATTAAGTCCAATGCATTCCCATATGAAATGGTTTAAACATAACATAAACATTCGTATTAAAACTAGCATACGAAATGTCAATACTTTCAACATAAACTATGAATGGTATAGAAATAGCACATCCACAGTAAAACATATCACAAAACCTTCAATACAATATATAAGTTTTGTATCATAATAAATCAACTTCAAATAAGCGTAAAATCCATCAAAGGATGTTGAAATATATGAAAACAAAACTCTTTTTAGAGAAATATCTCTTTCTATTTTGAAATCATTTAAGAGTCATATATTTATAAAATAAAACATTTTCTTTGAAAATATTCTTATAATCTTGTAAGGGAAGCTTCGACGATTTTATAACGGCGTAAAATAACCGCACCCGCCGTATAAGTTAAAAAAACATTCTTACCTAAATTCTGTCGAAAAGGTTAAAAAGCACCTTGTTTGGAAAATGACGGAAAGATTCCTTTATAAAACTCTTATAAAAAGTCAAACAAGGGTATAAATGACTTTAACCCATATTCTTTTAAATAGTAAAAATGTTTTGAAATACATTTTTAAGAAACATGGATGTGGATGATAAAGAGATCCCAGTAGATTATTACGTATAAACAACCTCGGATAATGAAGAGATTGTGAAATAACCCTTACCTTGTACTTTTCTTTAGTTGGGGTAGGTTAACCTCCTGAATAATGGTGAAATAATTGTTATTAAATTATACAAGAATAATATACATTAATATGATATCATATATGATATTTTAACATTGATTTGTTAATAATATCTTAGTATTATCGTTGTTTCGGGTGTTAACTTACTCGTTTTATTTTATATTTTTTGTTAGTAGGCCATGTTTTTAATGGATGGGTTGTATCTTAATCATATACAGAATGATATCAAGTCCTTAGATACTATTATTAATCATCAAATGACAATTATAATTGAATGGATATGATGGAGAACGAATCTCATCGCGTTCGTGGAGACGGTAGTCCGTACGTACGTACGAGGGAAAATATCATTCTTTTGATATTAAAATAATATATAATTGGATGGTATATCATATATAAAGAATAATTATCATGTTATATTTATTATTTACATGAGTTACACATCATTATTATACCCATCCAAATAATAATATATTGAATAACAATTACACCACGACGTGGAGACGGTAAGTCGTACGTACGCACATATGGTGACATGTTATTCAATGGTGGATAGAATTATGAATATGGTTGTACCATATTTATAATAACATCATAGTATATATATGATACTGGAGTTATTATTTTAGAATGGTAATAACAAAGAAAGAAGAAGTGGATGAAAAAAGGAACTTGAAAAGGGGTGGTGAAAACATTACCTCTTCTTCGGGTTCTTCCTTTTGATTTGATCAAAAGGGCTCGATAGGATGGCTTTATGATAAAACTAAGGCCTCTAGGTTGTAGTGAGGGAAGTTGAGAGAGTATTTGTTCAGGGTTTGGCCAAACCAAAAGGCTTTTAAGGTGTGAATAAATGAGAAGGAGGAGTTCCCTTTTATAAGAGGGGTGAGGGGAACCTTTGTAAAAGCTAGAAATATTAATTTATAATAAATTCATATTCGGTTTCTAATAGCTCTAAAGTTGATTATTTAAAGTTTAAGGTGGTTATGGGTAGAAAACCACTCAATCAATAGAATTTAGACAGGTTGGGGTCACTATATTAACCTTATCTTTAAGTATTAACTCTTAGTTAATTAGTTTCACTTTTACAATGTCTCTTTGTATTTTTATATTATATGGTTAATAAAATTACCATATACATCCAAGAGACCCCCAAGTGGTCCATTAATGTTGTATATATCATTATATAAGTCTCTTGGCCGATACTTAGATTTTTAGGAATTTAATATCAATTAATAATATAATATTTGTTTTAAAAACTCTTTTATGTCAATTTTGACACTATTCAATAGTTGAGTTTTTTGAAACTCATAACAGAATTATTACTTTGAATAAAGTTAATTAAATCAATACTAATATGTCATATTAACCTATAAAATTATTTTAATTCAATAAAAGTCTCAAATTATATTTATTTGGGTATTTATAATATCAATTATTTTAATTGTTCACTATTATGGTAATTACTGCATCATCATTGTGTCATAACTAAATTAAATTATTTAATGTCTAAAAATTATAAATAAAATATCCTTATTTAGGAAATATTTTTATCTCTCTAATGAATATTTATAGTTGAAAATATAACATATATAACCCTATGTAAAAATTGTTTTTTTAAAAGATATATGCTGGTGTCATTTTTGTATTCATTTTAACTTAATTAAAATAAAGTGTCCCTATCACCTACAAGTGGCTCCATGGGGTCCCAAAATCGACCCAAAGATGCTCATGGTCGGAAATGTATCCACAAATAAGGTTAGGACACGTTTTAGGGTAATTTAGTATTATTATAATATTATTTGTTTAACCCTTATTTACTGGATTTACCCTTAACTATGGTAAATAAAATATTTACTGCAGTATTTATTCAAAATGTCTAAAAATAAAAGTTACCTATTTACACAATTTAAACATTCTGATTCCAAATATGGAATCCATTTTTCCAAATTCAAAACACATAAGTGGCGGAAATTAATTTAAAATTAATTCCCATTGTTAAAACAAAAAGCGTGTTTTTAAGAGATAATAACTATCAAAAGATTGACACTTGTTTATGTCCGGTTTAATTGTAAAATTATGTAAAAAGACCAAAATTATATTAAATAGTAAATATATATTCTAAATATACTTTAAAACCACTCAAATTAATAATTTATCAATATAAATTATTTCGATTAAAAATGTTGTTTTTAATTAAAATTTAGTAATTTTCACTATTCATCAAAATATAAGTGTTATCCGAAAAGTTCCAAAATTTCACCCGAGGATAAATTCGATATTCCAAATCCAAAAATGAAGTCTATTTTGAAATATAAAATATATATAATTTTAAAAAGTAGGTATTACTATTCATAACGGCTAGTTTGATCGGTTATGGTGTGTTAGAACTCGGTGTTGCGTACAACACACGCTATCACATTATTCAAAGAGAAGCGTACTGTAGAAGCATGGGGTGTTACATTCTTCCCTCCTTCAAATAATTTTGTCCTAAAAATTTCTAGAATATTTATCACATGAAAAGACTCGGGTGATTCTTCATCATAAGTTCATCGGGTTCCCACGTTGCCTCTTCCATCTTATGGTTTCTCCACAAGACTTTTACCAGACGCGTCGTCCGGTTTCTCAATACTTGTTCTCTCATATCAAGAATCCTGACAGGCTCTTCGGAATAAGACAGATCGGTTTCCAGTTCTAATTCTTCATAGGTGAGTACATGTGTTGGGTCAGGAATGTATTTCCTCAATAGAGATACGTGGAACACATCGTGAACTTTGGAGAGACTTGGCGGCATTGCCAATCGGTAAGCTACAGCCCCAATTCGTTCTAGAATTTCAAAAGGTCCGATGTACATGGGACTCAATTTACCTTTCTTACCAAAACATATAACTCTCTTCCATGGAGATACCTTTAGTAATACATGATTACCAACTTGAAATTCCAAATCCTTCCTTCGATTATCGGCATAGCTCTTCTACCTACTTTGAGATGCTTTGATGTGATTTTGGATTACCTTCACCTTTTCCATTGTAACACCCGAGACTTTTATGTTATATAAATCATCAAAGGAATCTTTTTCTACACAACACTTTCTTGGCTTGCTTTACACGCAATCTCGACCTTCCTCGATAGCTTGCGTCGTACGCAATACCGAGTTTCACTAAACAACAATATGCTATTAAAACTAGCCGTTATGAATAGTAATAACCACTTTTTGAAATTTTATAAATTTTATTTTTCAAAATGGACTTCATTTTTGGACTCAGAATATCGAAATTAGCCTAGGGTGAAATTTTGGTATTTTTCTGAAAACTTTCAATTTTTGATGAATAGTGAAACCACTAAGTGGTAGGTTAAAAACTGAATTTTGCATAAAACTTAATTTTACCGCTTCTGTGATTGGAATTTCGAAAATCTGAGAGACACGGTTAATATCAAGGACTAAAATGTGGTTCAATGAGATGAAAATAATTTTTTGGTGAATAGTAACTTTTTACTTTTTTTTACCACGGTTAAAAGTAAATAGGGTAATTAAGGGTAGAAATGATATTATTATTACCCTAAAACATGTCCTAATTCTATTGGACAAGTGTAATTCAACCAAAAACAAACTTAGGAATAAAATATGACCATTTATGCCCACTTGGATTAGATTAGGACATTTATTATTAATTTATTTAAAGAAGGGTTAAAATAGTTAAAATCAAAGTTTAATAAGTAAATCATTTTTAATATGGGGTTATACATAAGATAAATTCGATTGTAAATATTCATTAGAAAGCTAAAAGGATTTCCTACATGTTGGTATTTTATTTGTAATTTTTAGACATCAAATAATATAATTTATTTATGACACAAAGATGATGCAGTAATTATCTTATTAATGAAATATTGACATAATTGATGTTATAAACACCAAAATAAATGTAATTTGAGACTTTTTATGAATTCCACTAATTTTCTAGGTTACTATGATATATTAGTATTTATTTAATCAACTTGGTTCGAACATATAATTCTGTTATGACTTTGACACAAAATAGTTTTTAAATCAAATATTATATTGTTAATTGTTATTTTATTCCTAAAAATCTAAGGTTCGGCCAAATGACTTAGATAAGGATATATATATTAATAATAAACAATTTGGGGTTCGTTTGGAATGTTATAGTAAGTGTATTAACCATATAGTGAAAGAAAACAAAAAAGACACGGTAAAAGTTAAATTAATTAACTTAGAGTTAAATCTAATTGATAAGGTTAACATAATACCCTAAACTTGTCTAAATCCTATTGGTTGATGGGATTTCGACCCATCCCCACTTTAGATTCGAAATAAGACCCTTTGGAACCATTATAAACCGATTTTGACTTTAATATAAAATAATATTTTGAGATATTCCTAAGGTGCCCCTCTCCTCCCTTATAAAAGGGCACCTCCTCCCCCTCCTCCTCACACCAATTTGAGCACTCAAGCTCGGCCAACCCCTGCCATTTTCCCTTCTCCACTTCCCTAGAATAATCCTAGAGGTCCTGGTCTTCTCCAAAGACCAATCTTAGTTCCTTAAGTGGAGGATTCAAAAAGGCGTTCCAAAGAAGAGGTAATATCCATTACCGATCTTTTCAATTTCTTTCTTCTTCAACTTCTTCTTCTTTAGTTGTTTCATGATAAAGTAATAACATCAGTATTACTTACATACTGATATGTTATTATAAATATGAAACAACCCTAATTCACCTTCTATCCATCCTACGGAAAAATGAAATCACCGCGCGTGCGTACGTACGGAATACCGTCTCCACGCCGTGGTGTAATCTATTTTCCACCATCACCTTACAAGGATGGGTATAATGGTGTAATCAGTAACTATATATGATTATTATTAAGTAATATTGATACTGAAATAATATATATATATACTCCAATACAATTCCACGATCATAGGAACGATATCATCACTCGTGCGTACGTACGGAATACCGTCTCCACGATGTGATGCGACTCGTTCTACATGATCTTCATTTCATAATGATTATATAAATGAATTGAATGAATGAATATGGTATATACTACACTAATACCATTCTGGAAATTAATTATCTATAACCTAAAGATAAGAATAAGAATTTATTCGACAAAACACGCATAAGAACAAAAAGTTATAAAGACCCGAGTAACAAGTAACAATGAAATATTACTAACAAGAAGCTAATAATATGACCATATATGATCTCATATCAATATGTATGATTCTGGAATAAGTCAATAACATTATTTAAACCATTATACAGGAGCTTCGGACACGAACAAAGCAAATCGGACCTAAGGTAAGGGAAATATCACAATCTCATTTTTATCCGAGATTGTTTACTCGTAAGTATTTACTGGGGTGTATTTTATCATCCACATCCATGTTCCCTCAATATGTAATATTGTTTCCATCCACTTGAAATAGTTTAAATCCAATTTTACCCCTAGGTGAGTTTTTAGTAAAGAATATGAAAGGAATCTTTTGTCGTTTTTCCATACGAGGTACTTTTTGACTTTTCCGACAAAAGTACGAAGAATGTTTTTTAACTTATACGGCATGAATGGATTTTTAAAACATTACTTCAAAGAAGCTTCCTTTACAAGTTTTCAAGTTTATTTTTAATCAACTTCTTTTATTTTAAAGTTGTATGACATGTTATGAAAGGAAAAATGTTTTTGAAGAAGAAAGGATATTTTCCTCAAGAATTCAATTCAAGTGTTTTATCAAAATTATTTTCCATCTAAGATAATAAAGGGTTCTGTTTCTATCCATATTTTTACATTGGTTTGACTATGTTGTGATGGAATTATGTTTATGAATTCCTTTATCATATATGAATTGATTTATGATGTCATGATGTTTCAAGAATCCCATTTTTGTTATATGTGTTATGCGATGATGTATGTTTTATGATTATGTGGCACACATAAGAAAGGATTCATTATAAGATGGGTGGGACCTATATCTACCTCCAATGAATTGGGTAATGATTTTATATCTCATGAGATAGACATGGCTGGAACGGAAGGTTATTTCGGTTCAGTGATACAGGACTGAAACGAGGAGTGAACTCGGTTCAGAAAGGGACTTTGTCCACTAAGATAGTCTTGGCAATGAGTCATGACTAACAAGAAATGATTTTCCATGATTATGTGTGCATGCCACAAAGATTCAAGTTTTATGTTATGATTATGGGGATCTCATTTTCACTTCTATGATTTATTCCATGTTAAGATATTATGATCTCTTTTGCAGGTTTTAATTTTCAAAAAGATATGATATGATTTTTATTTCCTTTATTTTCCCTTGCTGAGCATTTGAGCTCACCCTTTTATGTTTTCTTTTCCCCAGGCCAGGAAGATGGATATTAAGTAGAATATGCTAAAAGGGACCCTAGATATGATGAAATAAATGTGAGACACTGTAGAAGATTTATGAACCAGTTGTTTATGTTTCCCAGTTTCTAAAGACACTATACCTATACGGTCCTTTGTGGTTTTGTCATATGTTGTAATAAGTGTGATTCAATTTTGAAGTATTAACAATGTATGTAAAGTGTGGGTCGTTACAGTTGGTATCAGAGGAAAGGTATAGTCAACCTTTGGAAACTAGGATGTGAAAGCCTTAGTAAGAACCTTAAGGATAAGTCTAAGCATAGAACACAATCTTAGTGTTTTAGAAATGTCCTTGAATAACCTAGGATAAGACCATAAGCATGAAAATTTTATTCTTGAATTATGTGGTTTCCTATTATAATTAGTGTTGCTCACACTATTCTTCTTGGTTTTAGTCAATGGCTGGAACCCGAAGGAACCGTGTTAATGCGGAATGCGATGGGCAATGCAATGATTGTCCCCCTGAGCAACCAAACGATATGGGAGCTGGAATGCAAAATCTTGTAGCCATGCTCACACAACTTTCTCAAGATATGAATCATGCAGGACTTCCAAACGAGCAAAGGAAGGAGCAACATTCTGTTGAATCCTTCATGAGGCAGCGTCCACCTTCTTTCAGCGGGTCTACTGATCCATTAGTTGCTGAACAATGGATTAGTACTACTGAAAAGATATTTTCAGTTCTTCAATGTTCTGAACATGATAAAGTCATCCTAGCATTATATCGTTTGGAAGGAGATGCTGATCAATGGTGGAATCTTGTTAAGAATACAAGGCCAAGGGATGAAATTGAGTCTATGGAATGGGACGAGTTCAAGAACTTATTTTTCAATAAGTACTTCCCTCGTATTCTCCGAACAAAGATGGAGAAAGAGTTTCTTGAACTGAAGCAAAGGGATGATGAATCTATTGGTACCTATGAAGCAAATTTTACAAGACTTGCAAGGTACGCTTCTGGTATTATTATCCAACCTGAGAGTAAGATCGATCGATTCTTTAGTGGCTTAAAACCAAGTCTTCGAAGGGCGTTAGCCATAAGAGACTTCAATAGCTACGAGGAAATCGTTCGATGTGCTCTCAAAGTCGAGATGGAGATTGGAGTAACCCATCAGTCACATGGGTTTGATAAGAAGAGGAAGATGGAATTCAAAGAAAAATCTAAAGAGCACACAGAAAAGAAGATGAGATTTTCCTTATGCTCAAAGTGTGGAAAGAAACATGGAGGGATTTGTCTTAAAGGGACAAGTAAATGTTTTAAATGTGGAAAGGAAGGTCATCGGGCATTTGAATGCCGTGATAATGGGAAGAAGATGTCTAATGATTCAAACAAAGGAAGGGATACACAGAATGAACCTGCTACACTTCAATGTTTCAAGTGCAAGGAGATGGGGCATTATGCCAATCAATGCCCAAATCCAAGGGTTGATGATGATGGTCGACGTCAACAAAATCTTAAGGCTAAAGACAAAGGAAAGTCACATGCAATTTCTATCAGCGATGTGGAGTACGATAACGATGTGGTGAAAGGTATACTTACCATCCACTCTAAAGTAGCAAATGTTTTATTTGATTCTGGATCCACCCACTCTTTTATTTCTGAAGACTTTTCTAAGGGTATCACCGTACTACCTCAACAATTAGATGTTGAGTTAGCTGTGACAACACCTAATGGCACATCAATCGCATCAAAAGTTTATAATTCTTCTCCGATCGAAGTTTGTGGGAAAGTGCTTCCTGCAAATCTTGTGATCCTTCCTTTAGTGGAATTTGATGTGATTCTTGGCATGGATTGGCTTTCTCTACATGGAGCTCATATCAATTTCCAAAGAAGGGAAGTCACATTTCATATTCCAGATCAACCTACGATCGTCTATCAATGCAAGGATAAACATAACCTTCCAGTGGAAATTTCTTCCATCTTATGGGTATTGATTCCACTAAATGAAGGTTATTTATCTCAAATAGTTGGTGAGAAACTCACGATTAAGAATATGCCCATTGTACGGGAGTTTGATGATGTCTTTCCGGAGGAATTACCGGGTCTTCCACCAAATCGTGAAGTTGAGTTTTCAATAGAACTCATATCGGGTGCTTTGCCTATTTCAAAGACACCTTATAGAATGGCCCCAATTGAGTTGCAGGAATTGAAGAAGCAACTCCAAGAGAATCTTGATAAGGGATTCATACGCCCTAGTGCGTCACCTTGGGGAGCACCTGTTCTATTTGTTAAGAAGAAAGATGGATCAATGAGACTCTGCATTGATTATCGAGAACTTAACAAGATCACTATCAAGAACAAATATCCTCTCCCACGCATTGATGACTTATTTGACCAACTACGCGGAGCTCAATACTTTTCCAAGATTGATCTTCGTTCAGGGTATCATCAATTAAGGGTCAAAAGGGAGGATATACCAAAGACGGCTTTCCGTACAAGGTATGGACACTATGAATTTATAGTGATTCCATTTGGTCTTACTAATGCCCCTGCTATCTTCATGGATCTAATGAATAGAGTCTTTAGAGACTATCTTGATCAATTTGTGGTAGTCTTTATAGACGATATTCTTGTCTATTCAAAGAGCAAGGAAGAACATGAAGATCACTTGAGAATTATATTGAAGACCCTGAGAAAGGAGAAGCTTTATGCCAAATTTACCAAGTGTGAATTTTGGCTTCAAAAAGTTGCATTTTTGGGTCACATAATCTCAAAAGAGGGGATATCTGTGGATCCAGCAAAAACAGAGGTTATCGAAAGATGGTCGAGACCAACAACAGTAACTGAGATCAGAAGTTTTCTTGGTTTGGCTGGATATTATCGACGTTTTGTAAAAGATTTTTCACGATTATCTAATCCACTCACCAAGTTGACTCGGAAAGGAGTTAAGTTTGTCTGGACAGAGGAATGTGAAGAGAATTTCAAGGAGTTGAAAAGAAGGTTATCCAGTGCACCTGTGCTCACACTGCCTTGTAGTGGAGAAAGGTTTGTGATCTACAGTGATGCATCCAAGAAGGGATTGGGGTGTGTTCTTATGCAAAATGATATGGTGATAGCTTATGCCTCACGACAGTTGAAAATCCATGAGCAAAATTACCCAACACATGATTTGGAGTTGGCTGCGGTAATCTTTGCATTAAAGATTTGGAGGCATTACCTTTATGGTGAAAGGTGTGATATTTACACTGATCATAAAAGTTTAAAGTATATTTTCACACAAAAGGAGTTGAATATGCGTCAAAGAAGATGGTTGGAGCTGATTAAGGATTATGACTGCTCAATCCATTACCACCCTGGGAAAGCAAACAAGGTGGCAGATGCATTAAGTCGACAAGACCATGCTAGTTTATCCATGATGAGGATCACAAAAGATCCAATATTTATGGATTTACAAAGGATGGATCTTGGAATTATAATGGAAGGGGAAAAATCTTATCTTTCTCAAATGAATGTTCAACCATCTATACATGTGAAGATTAAAGAGGCACAGAAAGAAGATGTCGAGTTACAAAAGAAGGTGAGAAATGTTCCTGAATTCAACCTTGATTGTGATGGGATAATAAAGTTCAGGAATCGGGTTTGTGTTCCTCCCATCCTCGAATTAAAGAAAGAGCTGCTGGATGAGGCTCATAGTTCTTCATTCTCTATTCATCCTGGAAGCACGAAGATGTATAGGGACCTGAAAGAGTACTTCTGGTGGGATGGCATGAAAAGAGATGTTGCTGAATATGTCTCTCGATGCTTGGTTTGTCAACAAGTTAAAGCTGAGAGACAGAAGTCTAAGGGGATGTTACAACCATTACCCATACCAGAATGGAAATGGGAAAACATCACTATGGACTTTGTCACAGGACTTCCTAAAACATCCAAAGGCAATAATGCTATCTGGGTCATAGTTGATCGTCTTACAAAGTCTGCACACTTCATTCCTATTAGAGAGGATTTCTCTCTAGATCAGCTTGCCAGGATATATGTAAAGGAAGTGGTAAGATTGCATGGAGTACCACTTTCTATTATATCTGATCGAGATCCGAGATTTACCTCGAAGTTTTGGCGAAGTCTTCAGCATACTCTAGATACAGAGTTGAGTTTCAGCACTGCTTATCATCCCCAGACAGACGGTCAGTCTGAGAGAACAATTCAAACCCTAGAAGATATGTTGAGAGCTTGCTCTATGGATTTCAAAGGAGGTTGGGATCAACACCTACCTTTGGTGGAATTTTCTTATAATAATAGCTTTCACTCCAGTATTCAGATGGCTCCTTATGAAGCTCTCTATGGAAAGAAATGCAGGACTCCAACTTGCTGGGATGAAGTTGGGGAAAGAAAGCTATTAGGACCTGATCTCGTTGATGAAATGGCAGAAAAGGTCAGATCTATTCAACAACACATAAGAGCAGCTCAGAGTCGATAGAAAAGTTATGCCGACAACCGAAGAAAAGACCTAGAGTTTGAAGTGGGTGATAAAGTGTTCTTATGAATATCTCCCTGGAAGAGGGTTATGAGATTTGGAAAGAAGGGGAAGTTGAGCCCTAGATATATCGGTCCTTTCGAAATATTGGATCGTGTTGGGAAGGTAGCTTACCGATTGGCGCTTCCACCGAATCTCTCTCAAGTTCACGATGTGTTCCATGTATCTCTCCTGAGAAAGTACATACCAGATCCTTCACATGTACTCAGCTCAGAAGTTGTACCGCTGGAGCAAGATCTTTCTTATGAAGAACAGCCGATAGAGATTCTGGATCTTAGCGAAAAAGTCCTACGAAACAAGACCACTCGCTTGGTGAAAGTTTTATGGAGAAACCACCAACTTGAAGAAGCTACATGGGAGCTTGAGGATATGATGAGGGAGAAGTATCCTCATCTGTTTGTTGCAAAGTGACGAATTTCGAGGGCGAAATTCTTTTTAAGGGGGGGTAGAATGTAACACCCGAGACTTTTATGTTATATAAATCATCAAAGGAATCTTTTTCTACACAACACTTTCTTGGCTTGCTTTACATGCAATCGCGACCTTCCTCGATAGCTTGCGTCGTACGCAATACCGAGTTTCACTAAACAACAATATGCTATTAAAACTAGCCGTTATGAATAGTAATAACCACTTTTTGAAATTTTATAAATTTTATTTTTCAAAATGGACTTCATTTTTGGACTCAGAATATCGAAATTAGCCTAGGGTGAAATTTTGGAATTTTTCTGAAAACTTTCAATTTTTGATGAATAGTGAAACCACTAAGTGGTAGGTTAAAAACTGAATTTTGCATAAAACTTAATTTTACCGCTTCTGTGATTGGAATTTCGAAAATCCGAGAGACACGGTTAATATCAAGGACTAAAATGTGGTTCAATGAGATGAAAATAATTTTTTGGTGAATAGTAACTTTTTACTTTTTTTACCGCGGTTAATAGTAAATAGGGTAACTAAGGGTAAATATGATATTAATATTACCCTAACACATGTACTAATTCTATTGGACAAGTTTAATTCGACCAAAAACAAACTTAGGAATAAAATATGACCATTTAGGCCCACTTGGATTAGATTAGGACATTTATTATTAATTTATTTAAAGAAGGGTTAAAATAGTTAAAATCAAAGTTTAATAAGTAAATCATTTTTAATATGGGGTTATACATAAGATAAATTCGATTGTAAATATTCATTAGAAAGCTAAAAAGATTTCCTACATGATGGTATTTTATTTGTAATTTTTAGACATCAAATAATATAATTTATTTATGACACAAAGATGATGCAGTAATTATCTTATTAATGAAATATTGACATAATTGATGTTATAAACACCAAAATAAATGTAATTTGAGACTTTTTATGAATTCCACTAATTTTCTAGGTTACTATTATATATTACTATTGATTTAATCAACTTGTTTCGAACATATAATTCTGTTATGACTTTGACAAAAATCATATATCAAATAGTGTCAAAATTGACACAAAATAGTTTTTAAATCAAATATTATATTGTTAATTGTTATTTTATTCCTAAAAATCTAAGGTTCGGCCAAATGACTTAGATAAGGATATATATATTAATAATAAACAATTTGGGGTTCGTTTGGCATGTTATAGTAAGTGTATTAACCATATAGTGAAAGAAAACAAAAAAGACACGGTAAAAGTTAAATTAATTAACTTAGAGTTAAATCTAATTGATAAGGTTAACATAATACCCTAAACTTGTCTAAATCCTATTGGTTGATGGGATTTCGACCCATCCCCACTTTAGCTTCGAAATAAGACCCTTTGGAACCATTATAAACCGATTTTGACTTTAATATAAAATAATATTTTGAGATATTCCTAAGGTGCCCCTCTCCTCCCTTATAAAAGGGCACCTCCTCCCCCTCCTCCTCACACCAATTTGAGCACTCAAGCTTGGCCAACCCCTGCCATTTTCCCTTCTCCACTTCCCTAGAATAATCCTAGAGGTCCTGGTCTTCTCCAAAGACCAATCTTAGTTCCTTAAGTGGAGGATTCAAAAAGGCGTTCCAAAGAAGAGGTAATATCCATTACCGATCTTTTCAATTTCTTTCTTCTTCAACTTCTTCTTCTTTAGTTGTTTCATGATAAAGTAATAACATCAGTATTACTTAAATACTGATATGTTATTATAAATATGAAACAACCCTAATTCACATTCTATCCATCCTACGGAAAAATGAAATCACCGCGCGCGCGTACGTACGGAATACCGTCTCCACGCCGTGGTGTAATCTATTTTCCACCATCACCTTACAAGGATGGGTATAATGGTGTAATCAGTAACTATATATGATTATTATTAAGTAATATTGATACTGAAATAATATATATATATACTCCAATACAATTCCACGATCATAGGAACGATATCATCACTCGTGCGTACGTACGGAATACCGTCTCCACGATGTGATGCGACTCGTTCTACATGATCTTCATTTCATAATGATTATATAAATGAATTGAATGAATGGATATGGTATATACTACACTAATACCATTCTGGAAATTAATTATCTATAACCTAAAGATAAGAATAAGAATTTATTCGACAAAACACGCATAAGAACAAAAAGTTATAAAGACCCGAGTAACAAGTAACAATGAAATATTACTAACAAGAAGCTAATAATATGACCATATATGATCTCATATCAATATGTATGATTCTGGAATAAGTCAATAACATTATTTAAACCATTATACAGGAGCTTCGGACACGAACAAAGCAAATCGGACCTAAGGTAAGGGAAATATCACAATCTCATTTTTATCCGAGATTGTTTACTCGTAAGTATTTACTGGGGTGTATTTTATCATCCACATCCATGTTCCCTCAATATGTAATATTGTTTCCATCCACTTGAAATAGTTTAAATCCAATTTTACCCTTAGTTGAGTTTTTAGTAAAGAATATGAAAGGAATCTTTTGTCGTTTTTCCGTACGAGGTACTTTTTGACTTTTCCGACAAAAGTACGAAGAATGTTTTTTTAACTTATACGGCATGAATGGATTTTTAAAACATTACTTCAAAGAAGCTTCCTTTACAAGTTTTCAAGTTTATTTTTAATCAACTTCTTTTATTTTAAAGTTGTATGACATGTTATGAAAGGAAAAATGTTTTTTAAGAAGAAAGGATATTTTCCTCAAGAATTCAATTCAAGTGTTTTATCAAAATTATTTTCCATCTAAGATAATAAAGGGTTCTGTTTCTATCTATATTTTTACATTGGTTTGACTATGTTGTGATGGAATTATGTTTATGAATTCCTTTATCATATATGAATTGATTTATGATGTCATGATGTTTCAAGAATCCCATTTTTGTTATATGTGTTATGCGATGATGTATGTTTTATGATTATGTGGCACACATAAGAAAGGATTCATTATAAGATGGGTGGGACCTATATCTCCCTCCAATGCATTGGGTAATGATTTTATATCTCATGAGATAGACATGGCTGGAACGGAAGGTTATTTCGGTTCAGTGATACAGGACTGAAACGAGGAGTGAACTCGGTTCAGAAAGGGACTTTGTCCACTAAGATAGTCTTGGCAATGAGTCATGACTAACAAGAAATGATTTTCCATGATTATGTGTGCATGCCACAAAGATTCAAGTTTTATGTTATGATTATGGGGATCTCATTTTCACTTCTATGATTTATTCCATGTTAAGATATTATGATCTCTTTTGCAGGTTTTAATTTTCAAAAAGATATGATATGATTTTTATTTCCTTTATTTGCCCTTGCTGCGCATTTGAGCTCACCCTTTTATGTTTTCTTTTCCCCAGGCCAGGAAGATGGATATTAAGTAGAATATGCTAAAAGAGACCCTAGATATGATGAAATAAATGGGAGACACTGTAGAAGATTTATGAACCAGTTGTTTATGTTTCCCAGTTTCTAAAGACACTATACCTATACGGTCCTTTGTGGTTTTGTCATATGTTGTAATAAGTGTGATTCAATTTTGAAGTATTAACAATGTATGTAAAGTGTGGGTCGTTACATCCATTGTTTCCTCTACCAGTTCTGGATCTATAAGTTTTTTTTCACCAACGTCATCCCAACAGGTTTGTGTGCAACATCTCTTTCCGTATAACGATTCATATGGTGCCATCTGAATACTCGTATGGAAGCTATTGTTATAGGAAAATTCTACCAGAGGTTAATATTGATCCCACATACCCTGAAAGTCAAGTGAGAAAGATCTCAACATGTCTTCTAAGGTTTGAATAGTCCGTTCTGATTTTTCATCTGTCTGAGGGTGGTAGGTAGTGCTCAAATGAAGTTCAGTCTCCATGGATTTCTGAAGACTCTTCCAGAATCTTGAAGTAAAATGGGGATCACGATCAGAAACAATCAATAGGGGTACTCCATGAAGTCTCCCAACTTCATTAATATATAGTCTTGCTAGACGTTCTAGTGGTAGATCTTCTCTTATATCAAGAAAATGTGCTGACTTGGTAAGACGATCAATAATAACCCATATTTCATCGTTCATTCTAGGATTCTTTGGTAGCCCCATGACAAAGTCCATCGTAATATTGTCCCATTTCCACTCAGTCATGGGAAGAGGTTGCAATACTCCACCAAGTTGTTGCCTTCTATATTTCACTTGTTGAAAACCATACATCTTGACACAAAATCGGCAATCTCCCTCTTCATGTTGTCCCACAAAAAATGTTCCTTCAAATCTCTATACATTTTGGTGCTCCCAAGGTGTATAGAGAAATTGGAACTATGAGAATCATCCAGCAATTCCCTTTTTAGATCAGGTATATCGGGAACACAAAGCCTCTTCCTGAATTTCAAAATTCCATCTTCATACACAAAGTCTCTCAATCTCCCATCATTCATATCTTTAATCTTCTTTTGAAATTTTTCATCATCGGTCTGATAACTCTTAATCCTTTATAGTAAAAATGGTTTGGCAACCATTTGAAAAAGAATTGATGTTTCACCTTCCCTGGTTATTCCCATGCCAATCTTCACTAGATCCATGAAAATTAGATCCCTTTCAATTCTCATCACGTTCAAAACTCCATGGTCTTTTCTGCTCAAAGCATCTACCACCTTGTTTGCTTTCCTCGGGTGGTAGTTTATAGTACAATCATAATCCTTGAGTAATTCAATCCTTCTCCTTTGCCTCATGTTGAGTTCTTTTTGTGAGAAAATATACTTCAAACTCTTGTGATCATTATAAATCTCACATTTTTTCACCATAGAGGTAGTGCCTCCATATCTTCAAACCAAATATCACAGCTGCTAACTCGAGATCATGAGTAGGATAGGTTTGCTCATGAATTTTCAACTGTCGTGATGCATAGGCAGTAACCCTATCATTCTGCATAAGGACACAACCAAGTCCTTTCTTCGATGCATCACTATAAATAACGAACCCATCATTCCCCGATGGTAGAGTCAATATAGGAGCATTGACTAATATTCTCTTCAGTTCTTTGAAACATTCTTCACACTATTTTGTCCAAACAAATTTAACCCCTTTACGTGTGAGCTTTGTTAATGGGTTAGCCAACCAGGCAAAATTCTGGGTGAAACGTCGATAATAACCTGCCAAACCAATAAAACTATATACCTCAGTTATACTCGTCGGTGCTGGCCATTATTAGATTGCCTTGGTCTTAGAAGGATCAACAGAGATTCTATATTTAGAGACAATATGGCCAAGAAAAGAAATCTCATGAAGCCAGAATTCACACTTTCTAAGCATCCCATATAATTTATGTCTTCTCAGAGTCTTCAGGATAATACGCAAGTGATTTTCAAGATCTTCGTAGCTTTTAGAGTATACCAAGATATCATCAATAAATACCACCACAAATTCATCGAGATATTCCTTGAAAACTCTATTCATCAGATTCATAAATACAGAGGGTTCATTAGTCAAACCAAAAGGCATTACTGTAAACTCGTAATGCCCGTACCTGGTTCGAAATGCTGCCTTCGGAATGTCTTCCTTCTTCACACACAACTGATGGTATCCAGATCGAAGGTCAATCTTTGAAAAGTATTGAGCTCCATGCAGTTGGTCAAATAAATCATCAATGTGTGGAAGGGGATACTTGTTTTTTATTGTTATAGCATTGATCTCCCTGTAGTCGATACATAACCTCACAGATCCATCTTTCTTTTTAACAAAAATAACAGGGGCTCCCCATGGAGAAACACTAGGGCGAATAAATCATTTATTACTCAATTCCTCTAGTTGTTTGTTTAGTTAGACTAATTCTACATTGGCCATTCTATAAGGGGTCTTCGATATAGGCCTTGATACAAGAATTAAATCAATGGAAAACTCAACTTCTCGTTCTGGAGGATGTCCAGGTAAATATTCTGGAAATACATCAACATATTCTTTCACAACAGGTACATACTCTATTTGAACATTCCTTTCCTCACCCATAGTTATTTCATTCTCTTCCTCCCCAATAATTGAATTTAGTTGAGCTACTGGGGGTGGATCTAGATAAGAATTAGGTGGTGACGATTCTGCTCTAAAGATAAGGTGTTCCTTATCATCATCATCAAGAATCGTAACCTCTTTCTTCTTACAATAAATCTTTGCATCATAGTCTAAAAGCCAGTCCATAACAAGGATTATATCAAACTCAATCATAGGTATGACGATGAGATCAGCAGATAAAGAACATTTATGTGCTCTAATGGGGACTGATTCACAAAACTTTGTTGCAATGAAACTTTCCTTATGAGTTTTAACTAACAACTCCCTTGTTAAATAAAATTGAAAATATATAATTTTCTTAGAAAACTGGGAAGATATGAAATAATGTGATGATCCAAAATCAAATAATGCATTTTCTAAACTTGAGGAAACCATTAAATTACCTGCCACCACATCTTTCGGAGCTTCTACCTCAGTAGTAGTGACAGCATAAGCTTGGCCTTGATCCCTTGGCATTTTCTAAGGTAAGTTCTCCTGACGCTTAGGACATTCATTTGCATAATGTCCCATCTCCCTGCAATTGTAGCACTGAACATTGGTATCTTCCTTCTTCCCCTTGAAATCACGAGCTTGGTGGAATTTTTCACCACACTTGTAACAAACTTCCATTCCCTTCAAGCAAGTACTGGGGTGTTTCTTCCCACATTTACCACAGGATGGATATTCAACCTTTCCCTTCTTCCCCTTATTTCCATTTCCAGATTGATCAGCAGATCTCTTCTTGTCTTGCTTTGCTTTAAATTCATAAGACTTAGAGAATTCTTTTTCAGTTTTGATAGCACATGAGACAATGTCTTCGTACAACGAGAAGGATTGTGAGACTAATGCTTGACGGAGAAATGGTTTTAACCCATCAAAGAAACGATCAATCATACTTCTTCGGTTACATATATAATCTCCAGTATACCTTGCTAACCTTGTAAGGTTATCCTCATACTTTGAGACATTCTCATCCTCCTTTTGTCTCAGACTCAGTAATTGTCTTTCCATATCTGCTCGATGGTCACGAGGAAAGTATTTTTCTAAAAACAAATCTTTGAACTCCCTCCATTCCATATTTGATACTTCATCATCTTCCTTCATATTTTGAATCAATGACCACCATTGATCAGCATCTCTAGTGTGTCGGTAAACTGCCATGATAACTTTTTCCCTTTCACTACTCCCCAAAGCCTGAAATATTTTCTCTAGGGAATTTATCCATTGCTCAGCTACTAAGGGATTTGTACTCCCATTGAACGTTGGTGGTTGTTGCCTCATGAATCGATCTAACATTGATCCTCCACGCTGCGGATTAGGGTGCTCCATACGGGTAAGGTTATTATTCATAACCTGAGTAAGTTGTCCCAGTATGGTGATTAGCTGATCAGCACCAGTTGCATCACCAGCCCCACTATAATTATCTTGAACAGGAGGGAAATCCCTACATGGAGTGCGTGAATTGATACAGTTTCCATTTCTTCCACTAGGCACCATTTCTAAACAATGGCATAAACTAGATCAGTTTATGAATCAAAATACATAATCCCGTACTTATAAAACACTTAACATAAATTGAACTATTTATGGATATAATCCATAATCATAAAAAAAAAATTCTTTGAGGAAGTATATACTCATAAACCCTTCATAATGATTTGAAAAGAAAATGAGAGTTATCCTAAGCATATCCCCCGGGAGTGTCGTAACCAAGAGTACAGCAAGGCCCGTTGTCGTGCACCAGTTCCCGTTCGAGTCTAGCTCAAAGCGGTTTTTTCGGGTTTTACCCCTAGGTACATCTGTACCAGAGCTGCCTCTACCTGCTCGTATCCAAATAGGGATGTATTGCTCAGAAAACTCACAAAATATCTACAATACCAAAATTCTAGGATGTTCTTCTATACTAATCCTCAAAGTTCATCTTAGGTCTACGTGATATAATAAGAGTTTATCTAAATATAGCTTCCAAGGTTTGTACTAAACTTCCTCTGATACCAACTATAACACCCCGACCCTAGTTACCCAGAGTCAGTGCAATATTATATAACATTGGCATGATCACAAGAAAGATCAAATCTCGAAAGACCGATTGGTTTAGTAGCCTTGGAAACACTAGATATATTCATAACGTTTTACATTACATCATAAAAATGAAAAATAAAACAATATAGTCTCCATATTCCACACTCATATCCCCACATACTATCCCTACAGGTCATTTATAAATTACTTCTTCACATCCTGGGAAAAATAAAACATAGAAAATGGGTGAGCTCAAATGCCCAGTAAGGATAACAATATAGCAGAAACTTTCATAAATAAGAATAAACATTTAAGGTAGTGTATAACTAAAACAAAAGCCTTTTAAACTTGAACTTCAACATAGTATGGAAAAAATAAAATAAAATAATTCCATTTACTTATTCACATGGATATTCTACTAATCGAATAATCACATGCAATATCAATAACCACTTTCATAATGATGGAACACATAATGCCAGACTATCATAACCACATAGCCAAGGACTCGTGCCAAGACTAAAAATAAGATTTTGTCAAGGCCTTGTGCCAAGACACTAGTTTGTCTCATGAGACCTACCGATGCATCTAGGAGCTATAGCGGGCTCCGCTCGTCACATATTAAGTCCAATGCATTCCCATATGAAGAGGTTTAAACATAACATAAACATTCGTATTAAAACTAGAATATGAAATGTCAATACTTTCACCATAAACTATGAATGGTATAGAAATAGCACATCCACAGTCAAACATATCACAAAACCTTCAATACAATATAGAAGTTTTGTATCATAATAAATCAACTTCAAATAAGGGTAAAATCCATCAAAGGATTTTGACATATATGAAATCAAAACTCTTTTTAGAGAAATATATATTTCTATTTTGAAATTATTTAAGAAAAATATATTTATAAAATAAAACATTTTCTTTGAAAATATTCTTATAATCTTGTAAGGGAAGCTTCGACGATTTTATAACAGCGTAAAATAACTGCACCCTCCGTATAAGTTAAAAAAACATTCTTACCTTAATTCTGTCGAAAAGGTTAAAAAGCACCTTGTTTGGAAAACAACGGAAAGATTCCATTATAAAACTATTATAAAAAGTCAAACAATGGTATAAATTACTTTAACCCATATTCTTTTAAATAATAAAAATGTTTTAAAATACATTTTTAAGAAACATGGATGTGGATGATAAAGAGATCACAGTAGATTATTACGTATAAACAACCTTGGATAATGAAGAGATTGTGAAATAACCCTTACCTTGTACTTTTCCTTGGTTGGGGTAGGTTAACCTCTTGTATAATGGTGAAATAATTGTTATTAAATTATACAATAATCATATACATTAATATGATATCATATATGATCTTTTAACATTGATTTGTTAATAATATCTTAGTATTATCGTTGTTTCGGGTGTTAACTTACTCGTTTTCTTTTATATATTTTGTTAGTAGGCAATGTTTGTAATGGATAGGTTGTATCTTAATCATATCAAGAATAATATCAAGTCCTTATATACTATTATTAATCATCAAATGATAATTATACTTGAATGGATATGATGGAGAATGAATCTCATCACGTTCGTGGAGACGGTAGTCCGTACGTACGCACGAGCGAAAATATCATTCTTTTGATATTAAAATAATATATAATTGGATGGTATATCATATATACAGAATCATTATCATGTTATTTTTATTATTTACTCGAGTTACACATCATTATTATACCCATCCAAATAATAATATATTGAATAACAATTACACCACGACGTGGAGACGGTAAGCCGTACGTACGCACGTATGGTGAAATGTTACTCAAAGGGTGGATAGAATACTAAATATGGTTTTACCATATTTATAATAACATCACAGTATATATATGATACTGGATTTATTATTTTATAATGGTAATAACAAAGAAAGATTAATTGGAAGAAAAATGGAACTTGAAAAGGGGTGGTGAAAACATTTCCTCTTCTTCGGGTTCTTCCTTTTGATTTGATCAAAAGGGCTCCTTAGGATGGCTTTATGATCAAAATAATTCCTCTAGGTTGTAGTGAGGGAAGTTGAGAGAGTATTTGGGCAGGTTTTGGACAAACCAAAAGGCTTTGAAGGTGTGAAGAAATGAGAAGGAGGAGTGCCCTTTTATAAGAGGGGTGAGGGACACCTTTGGAAAAGCTAGAAATATTAATTTATAATAAATTCATATTCGGTTTCTAATAGCTCCAAAGTTTATTATTTAAATATTAAGGTAGGTATGGGTCGAAAACCACTCAACAAATAGATTTTATACAGGTTTGGTTCATTATATTAACCTTATCTTTAAGTATTAACTGTTAGTTAATTAGTTTCACTTTTACAATGTCTCTTTGTATTTTTATATTATATGGTTAATAAACTTACCATATACATCCAAGAGACCCCCAAGTGGTCCATTAATGATACACCTATCATGATATAAGTCTCTTGGCTGAACCTTATATTTTAAGGAATTTAATATCAATTAATAATATAATATTTGTTTTAAAAACTCTTTTATGTCAATTTTGACACTATTCAATAGTTGATTTTTGTGAAACTCATAACAGAATGATTACTTCAAAAAAAGTTAATTAAATAAATCCTAATATGTCATATTAACCTATAAAATTAGTTTAATTCAATAAAAGTCTCAAATTATATTTATTTGGGTATTTATAATATCAATTATTTTAATTGTTCACTATTATGGTAATTACTGCATCATCATTGTGTCATAACTAAATTAAATTATTTAATGTCTAAAAATTATAAATAAAATATCCTTACGTAGGAAATCTTTTGATCTTTTTTAAAAGAAAAAGCGTGTTTTTAAGAGATAATAACTATTAAAAGATTGACACTTGTTTATGTCTGGTTTAATAGTAAAATTATGTACAATGACCAACGTTATATTAAATGGTAAAAATAAATTCTAAATATACTTTAAAACCACTCAAATTCATAATTTATCAATATAAATTATTTCAATTAAAAAATTTCTTTTTAATTAAAATTTAGTAATTTTCACATTTCATCAAAATATAAGTGTTATCCGAAAAGTTCCAAAATTTCACCCTAGAAAAATTCGATATTCCGAATCCAAAAATGAAGTCTATTTTGAAATATAAAATATATATAATTTCAAAAAGTAGGTATTACTATTCATAACGGCTAGTTTGATTGGTTATGGTGTGTTAGAACTCGGTGTTGCGTACAACACATGCTATCACATTATTCAAAGAGAAGTGTACCATAGAAGCTTGGGGTGTTACAATGATGCATAGAGAATGTTGAGATATGTGCATTATCTAATAAATAATTCTTTATACCGGGTGATAAAGGCACACAAAGCTACATTCCAAACTGAATCACACTATCATCATTGATATGGAACTTGTGAAACTTCCCTTCCATTACTACATTCAGCTTCTTTTTTAACTCCAGATCAGCCCTTTGTGCCTCCTTATTTATCTATTGGATTGATGGTTGTGCAATAATTTTTCCAATATAGGATGTATCCTATGACCTTATTATTTTCAAATCCATCCTTTTCAAATCCATGAAGATAGGGTCTTTCTCAATCCATAACATGGATAGAGTAGTAAGTTCTTTTCTGCTTAGGGCATCAGCTACCTTGTTTTCCATTCCTGGATAATAGTGAATAGAGCAATAGTAGTCCTTGATTTTCTCTAACCATCTCCTTTGACTCATGTTGACCTCCTTTTCTGTGAATATATACTTTAGGCTTTTTTGGTCAGTGTATATGTCACACTTCCCACCATAAAGGTAGTGCCACTAGATGTTCAAGGTAAAAATCACTATTTCCAATTCTAAATCTTGTGTCAGGTAGTTCTTCTCATGGATCTTCAACTATCATGAGGCATAGTATATCACATTATCATTTTTCATGAGTAAACAACCCAAGCCTTTTATTGAAGCATCACTGTATATCACAAAACATTCTCCACATTTCAGTAATGTGAGTATAAGTGCAGTAACCAAATTTCTTTTTATCTCCTTGAAGCATCCCTTGCATTCTTCTGTCCAAACATACTTTACCCCTTTCCTTGTTAACTTATTTAGCGGGCTTGACAACCGCGAGAAATTTCTCACAAAACTTCGTTAGTACACATCTTATCCAAAAAAATACTACGGATTTCTATGACACAAGGGGGATTGGGTCTTTCCTCAATCGACTTTGTTTTTTAAGGGTCCATGGAAATTCCCTCAATTGTGATCACATGTCCTAAGAACGTGGCTTACTTCATCAAAAAGTTTCACTTTCTGAACAAGGCATACAACTTCTCCTTTATCATAGTCGCCATCACAAGACTTAGATATTCTTCATATTCCACCTTGCTCTTAGATTTTATTAGAATGTCATCAATAAACACTACCATAAATTTTTCTAGGTAACCTCTAAAGACTCTATTCTTGAAATCCATGAATATTACAGGGGCACAAGTATGTCTGAATGGAATCACCAGAAACTCATCGTTCCTATATCTTATATGGAATTAATTCTTCTAAGTATAATCCTTCTTCACTTTTAGATGATGATATCCAAAATGATGATCCATCTTTGAGAATTATTAATATCCTCTTAACTGATCTAACAAGTCATCAATCATTGGAATAGGATACTTTTTCTTTATGATGATCTTAGTGAGTTCCTGATAATCGATACATGGTAGCTTTGTTCCATCCTTCTTAAAAAGAGGACTGGGGCACTGTAAGTTGATGCACTAGGGCATGTGAACCCTTTCTCCAAATACTCTTGCAGCTGCTTCTTTAACTACATCAGTTCAATAGGATCCATCCAATAGTGACACTTTGATATAGTAGTATCTCTGAGTATGAGTTCTATTGAGAACTCTACCTCGTGATTTGGGGTAAGTCTGGTAAACTCTTTAGGAAATGTATCACTGTATTCCCTCACAATGGGAATTTCTGCAAGGTTGGAACTTTCCTTTGACTCAACCATTTGAGTGAGGTATGACTCTTACCAGGGAATCAAGACCCACACTGTTGAATGATTTTTTAAATGAGATTCATGGTCTTCTTTTCATTTGTAGAGGATCATGGGATGGTTCAAAATATGAAAACACAATTTCTTTTCTCGATAGTTGATGTGTGTTATATATAAATAGAGCCAGTCCAATCCCATTATAGCATCAAATTCCACAAAGGTAAGTATTATAAGATTCATTGGAATAATGTTTCCACATATTTCAATAGGAGAAGATTTGAACACTTGGTTTTCAATGATTGCGCCACTTGGTGTTTTTACATATATCTCTACTTTAAGGTTTCGTGGCATCAATCCTATAGTTCTCAAAAACTAACATGATATAAAGGAATGCATAGAACCAAAATAAAATAATACATTTTCCATTTTTGAGTGAATATGAATTGTACCTTGTACGAATTTTTTATCTTGATCCACTTCTATAGTAGTGATGTCCAAAGTCTTCCCTTGTTCCTTTGGATTTGGTGGCTGCTAACGCTGATTACCCTTAAGTACTAGAGGTTTAGTGCATTGGCTAGCATAGTTCCCTTGATCCCTAAAGTTGTATCATTGTACCATTGGTGGTTCTCTCCTTTCTTCTACAAAATTATCCTTCCTTCTCATGTATTTTCGACATTCATGATCTTGGTGGACTTCTTTCCCACACATGAAGAATTTCCCTGTCCCTTTGAGGTAGAACCCATGATGCAACTTCCCAGATTTTTGGCATGTGGGTCATTGAGATTTCATCCCACCTATATCATTAGATTCTCCTGATTGAAACATCATATTTTTATTCTTATCAATATAGCAATGGTACCATTCTTCAAACTCCTTATCCACATTGATAGATCATCGAACAACATCTTCATAACTCCCAATGTCTCGAATTTCAAGATCCTTTTGAAGGTGTTGTTTTAGTCCACTAATGTATGTATCAATTTTTCTATCATTATTGATAACAAAACCCAATGTGTACCTTGAAAGCCCTGTGAAATTCACTTCATAGGTCATGACATATTCTTATTCTTTTTTCTTGAGCTCTATGAACTCTCTCTCTATATTTTTATAAAGAGTTTTTGTGAAATACTTATTAAGAAACGTGGTATTAAAGTCTTCCCATTATATCTCTTCAGTTTTTTCTCTTATCTTGGGTTTCTTAATCAAATCCCACCATTGATCAAACACTTCATGTAGATGATAAACAACAAGATCTACCTTCTCTATCTTAGAATAAAGGAGTATAGAAATGCTCTTCTCTATTTATTTGACCCACTATTCTGCAACTAGTGGATCGAAAGATCCAAGAAATGTCGGTGGTCATTGCTACATAAAACACTCGATAGATAGATGCTCCCTATTAGGTTAATGAGTAAGTTACCCATTATTTGGGTCATTGTTCATAACCAGATTTATTTTTGTAAGCATCTCCATGAATTTTTGAACTCCACCTCACAAAGCATTGGGATGTCATTCAAAAATTTGTTGCATTGTACCTCACACGAGTTGTTGGCCTAGTTTCTCTTGGTTCCCACAATTTTCAAAAATATAAAAGGTTAGAAAAAAACACAAGTCAACAATTCATGAATAACTTATTCATTTGTACAATTTACACTAAAATCATAACTTATGTGATCCCTATGTGAAGCTTCTTGTGTGTGTATTTGTACTTAGTCTCATGCAAGAGGTTTTCTCTAGGGTTTACTAATCCTAATTCCCAAATCAACTAAACCTTACCTATAATACCAAATATAATAAACATTACATTTATTAAATTAATATTACATAATTATGATGATAAAAATATAATAATATTACACCATGAGGATCTAGAGTTTTAGAGTCTTGGAAAAACTAATACGAAACATAACATTTACATATTTAAGAAAAACATTTATTTAATTATTTCTTCTCTAGATTCTTATTGGCACTTGACCTCACATTAGTACATTTATTCATTTAATAATATACATCAAAAAATGGTTGAGATAAAATCCCAATAAGATGCCAGATAATAACAATATATCATGGGGTGAGAAAAATCATAACATAGGCAATAGATCATGAGAGGATGCATTAATAAGAGACATGAAGTGTGGCAATGCATAAAAATGAAACATCATGTCTTAGTGGTTAACTTCCATACATAGCTATGAAAAAATATATCATCATGTTCACACATAATTTCAATTTAACTGCTGATATTCATCACTTTACCCAATGTATTGGAGCGCTGTATAATTTTGGGCCCACCCGTCACATCATAACATTCATTTTGTGCTATAAAATTCTGGGTGCACCCATCACATAATAACATTCTCATTATCATTCATGCTACATAAAACATATATAAAAATTTAACATAAATAACCCATGTAATGTAATGGGTTTCATCACATAAGAAAACATTCATAAAATTTTCATTCCCAAACGAAAGAGGGAATAACATACTTGATACAAGAACCATCAACCATGAGTGAGAAGTAAATGGTGTGCATTTGAAAGAAGAGTTCATTTGGAAATCATTTGTTTGAGATAAACTCTATTGGAAAAATTATATATCCCTATAAAGGTAATATAATGATGAAAAATTGATTTTTAAGGAGTGACCACACCAAAAATGGATTGAAAAAGGGAGAACCCAAAGAAAGAAATTTGGGTTCGAGAATTTCCACTTACCTTGTATCTGAAAACTTTCTTCACATTAATGTCATGTATAACCACATTAGATTCATTAATTAACAATTAAAAAACCTTTTTTACATGAATATGGTTTATTATGGTCTCATTAAGTTATTTTATTTTCCTTTGTATGAGTTTTAGAGTTTAAGTACATTGTTTGAGAAAGTTCTTTTTTTATGGTTTTCTTAATCAGTTCACTTGTATTCATGACTGGATGTTCATGTAGAACATGGATAAAAATACAGAACTGATATTTCATGTTATTAATGATATTATATTATTTTAAATTATCTTATAATAAATTATTTTATATACCATGTGGATGAATCATTAGATAAGAATTTAATGATGTTTGTTTGGATTAACTCTGGCGGTTTTTCGACCAAATGAAACTTGTTTTGTTTAAACATTTAGTAATATGTACATAGGTTACATACAGAAAATTAAATATGATATAATAAAAATAATATAATCCAATTATACCTTAAAATGGTTTCATGACCATATCTGAAGGCGGCATTGGAAAAATGAAAACATGGCATTTTTTGTGATAAATTAACATCTTCCGAACAACGTTTTCTTTTCTAAAATAAAAAGAAGAGAAGAAGGGTTAGGATGATATATTATCCCATTAGTATCATAAAATTAAACTATATTTGATATACTTGAGTTACCATACCATTTGGATTAGGATAGGTGGGAGAGATTAATAAAATAACTTCAAATTGAAAGGAAATTAAAGGAAAATAGACAGAGGAATTACTTCTTGAATCATTATTTGGAGATCCTCCTTAAGAATCCTAGGATAAGTCTTTTTATGGGACTAGAAGATTTTGGGAATAGGGGAGGGGACATGGAAGATGATTGGACAGAGTTTAGGCAAGTCTTGAAGCTTGAGTGGTGTGGTTTGGCAGGGGTAGGGAGAGGGGTAATTTATACTTGGGGAGTAGGTGTTTTAGAATAAATATTAAATAAAATAATATATCCAATGTTAGACATTTTATAGTAGTTTTTGGACATCATAAATCATATATTAATATAATATTTTTTTTAGACTTTAAAGCGTCTTTATACTTTAAATTCATTAATTTATTAAAAGTAAAGTGAAAGAAAGAGAAAAAGTTAATTTAAGAAATCACTTTTTGACTTTAGTCTTTGGAAAGTTCTTTTTAGGTTTGAAAATTGTGTTTATGGTATTTTAAAGAACCATTTGTGAAATTAAATATATTATGGCTGAATTTTGAGTTCTTTAGAGTTATGTCATCATTACATCATGAATGATTTAATTTAGGATATACCGATTATGTGAAAAACTATATTTTTACTGTTTACCAAAAATTAAAGTATTTCTAAAAAATCACAAAAATTCACTCTATCCATTTATCAACATGTAAAATCTAAAAAAGAAGTACATTTTTTAAAATCAATTTTCTAAATATGATTAATTTTATTTTTTAATTAAAATCATAATTTACTTGAAAAATATAGTTCTTAAAATTAAAATTGATTTCATTATGCTTTCAAAATTTAAAAAAGGTATTATAAAATTATATTAAATCCCAAAATAAATATAATTGTTAATTTATTAAAACATTTTAAGAAAATACATTTTATTTTCAAATAATTAATTAATTATAATTTATTATTCATGACTTACAAAAAAATATATACTTTTACTATAGTCAAATAGTCACTTATAATATGCCTAAATTTTATTTAATCATTTATGGGTGAGGTTACTGTTGTTTTGGATTATTTAATATTCATAAGGGCCATATTACTATTCATATAGATAGGATTATATTCATAACTGTAGGTTACTATTTATAATGGTATGTTACTATTCACTAAAAATTATGGTTGCCTTATCAGACTCCAAACATCTTACCGATCACAACCCAGTATATCAGATTTTCGATAATCAAAACATTGAAGTGGAAAAATAATTTTTAATGGTCACATTGTATTTAGTATCGTTATATGTCTTTGTGCTTCCTAATGTGATTATACTATAAGGCATAAATATAAGAAGATAATTTCATTGATAAAATGTTGGGTCATTAAAATTCTAGGACATGATACATAGTTTATAGTCTCCCCAAGGGTTTACATGAAACCCTTGATGCTATTGGAAAACCTCTTGTATACGAGGAGACACACATGAGGTCATGTAGAATTTTGGCTCTGACTTAGTGGTTTGAGTATGGGTTTTACAAAATAGTATGAAATGATTAGGACCCACTAACTTGTTTTCTTCACTTATGTTAGGATGTGACATGTCAGATATGATATCGGAAATTGTGACTCGTGTGGTGGAACTATGATAGTGACTAGAGCGCATTTAATTGTGGACCTCTGAGTTTCCATAAAATGGGGAATTTACGTTCTATTGTTACTATTGATTCACGTTAGGTTAAACATAAGATGTCATATGTGATTCATGAGATTTCACATATGTTTATACATCATGAATAGACACCGCGTTCACATTCCATATATAAACTTATTGTTGTGTTACAGAGTATTTCATTAATTAAATTCCTTGATTTGTTTTATCTATTTTGGATGCTTTCTCTCTTTGATATATCTTTGTTTCCATGTTGTATTATATATCTTTAGTGGAATTAATATTTTCAACATATCATGATGTTGTGTAATTATATATAGGATGACTATAACTATCGTACATGGATGAATACAAGGGTTAGTGTGTAACGACCCGAAATTTTTAAATAAATTTTGTTTCCTAATTTTATGTGTTATTGTTATACTCAACAAAAATGTTTTATTTGATAAACATGATTATAATTAAAATGAGATCAGTGGGTTTTGACTATTATATAACCATCGGTCAACATGACTGCTGTGAACAAAATGTTTTGATTATTGTCTCTAAATATAAGTAATCTTGGTTAATTATTATTGAAAGAAGATTTGATGGCCTCACCTAGTAGTCTTGGGCCGATCCAAGCCCATCTAACAGAGATTGGGAAGGAGGTAGCACCATTGGGCTTTGCTCTGGACCAAATCCAAGCCAAACTTCATCATGTGAAGCTGGAACGAAATCGCCTTCGTGAGAAGTTCAAACTGATAGAAATTACTACTCGGGAAATGTTGACTGAGCCGCCCCAAAATTCTATCACCCTAGCACACCTTACTCTTAGGTCCTATGCTGGTATTATAAGGGGTTATGTAACGAGACCGTAATTGCCTTGTGTAATCCTTTTTTTTAAATAAAAATTTGGATTTCTTCTTATGATGATGTTTATGAATTTTCAAATGACCGGATAAATATTGTATGCATATTTTTGATGAATTTTAGAAAAAGGATATTTTAAAAATGGTTGTGTAAACCTTAAATAATTAAAAATGTGTAATGATTTTCGAAAAATGGTCTTCTACAATTATGTTCAGTACGAAATTTAGAGTCTAATAAGATCAACTTGATTTTGGATGAATAGTAAATTATGAATAGTGATTTTATGATTAGGATTAGTAATATGACCAAATGGATTAGTAATCTCACTTAAAGAAAGTTTTAAAATAATCTAGGCACCTTGATTAAGTAATGTGATTCAATAAAATAGTTAAATAACGGTTTCATTAATTATTATTCAAGTATTAGTTTTTTCGGGTGAATAGTGTTTTTTAATTAAAAATTTAATTAAAAATTATTAGAAAATTATTTTTATAAAAATGACTTTATTTTTGAACTCAGAGCATCGATATTATGTTATGGTAATTTTTGGGGTTTTTTCTGAAAAAATGAATTTTCAATGAATAGTGTTTTTATTTAAAAATCAAATTAAAAATATTTAGAAAATTATTTTTATAAAATGGAGTTCATATTTGTAATCAGAGCGTTGATATTTGGTTAAGGTGAAATTTTGGGATTATTCTGAGAAAGTTGAATTTTTGATGAATAGTGAAAATACAGTTTTTAAGTTACGGGTGTTTAATGACATCATTAAATGATGTATTAAGTTTGTAATCAATATGTTCGAATTATGAATAGTGAGATAAGGTATGAGGTGTCCCAAGTGGCCAATACCATGGGCAAATACCATGGGCAAGCCCATGGTTTTGCCAAAACCACTAATGAGGTGTCCCTTTGCCATTAATGCCTTGTCCCCTCACTTTCCCTATAAATACCAAGCCATACTCTCATCCATTCGACTCCCCACTCTTCCCCAACGAATTTCTGGTCTCATTACCTCCCAAGGAGTCCTCCCAAGGTGCCCCCAATCCCTCAAGGTCCCAACCTTTGAGGTTTAAGAGTTACATTTTAAGGTAAGGGATCCGACCCCTCTCCTTCTTTTCAAGTAATCTCTTTTATGTCTTTTCATTTATACTCCATGTTCTTATGTTGGAGGATGTTCTTTTATACTCATCCTACTGCCTATTTCATGTTCATATGATGAGAGACCCCCCCCCCCCTTGCTCTCATCAATTCGTTTTAAGAATGTTTAAGTGGCGTCGTTAGGCTGTCGAATTTTTAAGGGATTCTTTCACCTTCCTCGTTATCAAGTTCTATTTTCATTCAAGTCTTTCATGTTCCTTTTTGTTATATTGGGGTATGATCTCTATATATATCATACTGGACTCTTATGTTAATATGATGAGAGACCCAATTTGATCTCTTCAATTCAGTATTTTGATGTTTTAAGTGGCGCCGTTAGGCTGCCGAATTTTTTAAGTGGTTCTTCACCCTTCTCGTTTTGAAGTTCTACTTTCATGTCAATTATTTCAAGTTCCTTTTTGTTATGTTGGGGTATGATCTATATATATATCATACTGGACTCTTATGTTCATATGATGAGAGACCCCATTTTATCTCTTTAATTCAGTATTTTGAAGTTTTAAGTGGCGTCGTTAGGCTGCCGAATTTTTAAGGGATTCTTTCACCCTTCTCATTTTTCAAGTTCGATTTTCATGTCAAGTCTTTCAGGTTCCTTTTTATTATGTTGGGGTATGATCTCTATATCAATCATACTGATCTCTTATGATCATATGATGAGGGACCCTTTTTTGATCTTGTCAAATCATTTTCTTTTGAAGTTAAGTGACGTCGTAAGGCTGCCGAATTTCCATAAGAGAAATCTAATCTTTTTCCTTCCATGTTTTTCATTTCAAATGGTATGTCCTTAAAATTTCATTACCATGTCCATATATCCTTCTTATTCTGTCCCCTTACTGTTTTATGGATCATTTATGAGTGGGTGACCTATGTCCCCTCTCTTTTCAATGATTTCTAAAACCCCAAAACATAGCCGTTATGCTGCAGAATTTTCATCTCAAAATGCCTCTCTCTCTTTTCTCAAAATTATTTTATGTTATAAAGTGAATACTCAAAGCTCTTATTTCTACAAGGGTATTCACATATATATCAAAATTTTCTATTTTAAATTCTGGGATTTACATGCATGAGACCCACTTTCCCTTCCGTGGGTTTAAAGTGCCGTAAAGATCATGTCTTTAAAGCATTTTTAAAACGTTATGATTATGAAATGAAACCCATTTATTTTATTCTATGTGGGTTATTTATGAAATGTTTGATGATGATATATGTGGCTCACATGATAATAAAGTCAAATTTAAGGGTGCGCCCTGATATCGCTCCAATGCATTGGGTAATGATGTAACCACTAGAGATTACAATTTTCATGATACCTTGGTGAATAACCTTGGTAATTTTCAAATGACACCTTGGGGATGGACCTTGGTGATATGTTCATGATTGTCTATGTTAAATGATGTAGCCACATCTTCATGTTATGGAAAATGTTATTTTTATTATAAAATGCCTCATGATTTTCTTTCTTATGCCTTAAAGTTCTTTTCATGTCCTTATTGAAGTATACCAAGTTCACATGTAAAATGTTCCTCTTATTTCCCTTACTGGGCCTTCTGCTCACCCTTTCTTTTGATGTATGTCCCCAGGTTATGAGATGAAGTAATGAACCTAGAATGAACTTAAGGAGATGCCTTTCAAGTGTTTAAGAAGAATGTTTTATGTTGTTTTCATGTATTATGTTCCTGGTTTCCAAGACACTAGACCTTAAAGATCCTCAGTTTTGTGTAATGTAATGAAAGTTTATGTTATAAAATGGCGGGATGCTATAGTTGGTATCAAAGGATGGTTTAGTTATTTGTGGAAATTAGGATATGAAAGCTCTAGGAGGAACCCTATAGAAAAGTTTAATATAGGAAATCTTCCAGGTATTTTGGTGAGTATTGAGTAAGGGGTTTCCAAGCAAATACATCCCTGTCTGGATACGAGCAGGTAGAGGTGGCTCTGGCACAGATGTACATAGGGGTAAAACCCAAAAACACCGCTTTGAGCTAGACTCGAACGGGAACTGGTACACGACAACGGGCCTTGCTGCACTCTTGGTTACGACACTCTCGGGGGATATGCTTTGGTAAATTCATAAGCTTGGTATGAACCATTGTTAAAGGAACAAAGATAAAATAAAATAAAGGTTCACATAAGAATATATGATCATTCATAACCTAGATGGTAACCTAGGAGATCACAAGTTAGGGTATACCTTTCATATACAAGTTACCCTTATATGATTTCAGTTCCTTTTCATGATTATTAGCTAAGTACTTAAGCCCCTAATTATGCTTTCTCTTCTTAGTTAATGGTGGGAAATGGAAGAACATGTTCCGACAACCAATGTGATAGGAAATACGACGATTTTCGTATTAATATGACAGGGATGATTAGGGGATTAAAATATGATTATTATTTTGGAAGACGTTCATTATTTTGGGAACCATATTTGATCAAGGTAAATAGATTACTACGGTATTTTCATTGAGGAGTAAGGTTGACTTATATTTTGAAGAATCGATGAATTTAAGGTGAACTTATAGTAATTTAGGTTACTTATGGGAATGACTAACCTATCTTGGGTAAAATATGTTTAGGTTAGCTACTTTTTTATAAGATGTTAGGAGTGGTTGATGTTGTCTGGAGATGAACAATGAAGTTGTTTTGGAAGACTATGTTATCAAATCCTTATTGTATTTGGGTTTCAATCTTAGTTTGGTTTGTTTTGAGGAATTTTAAGGACCGTTATTTATGGAATGGTCTATGATGAACTTTGGGTAGTACCATAGAACTTTGATGATTTAAAAGTAGTTTCCATTCCTATGGGATTCTTTCTTTTTGAAGAGTTGTTTTACCTTAACCTTTCTATTTTTGGGATAATGTTTAAAGATAGAAGAAATAGATAGTTAATCTTTTGTAGATTATGTGATTCTATAGAAGATGATTCTTGTGCTTTTATGAGACCAAGTGTTTTTGAATTCTCATCATTTGGAGAAAAGATTAGTGTTGGTAGGGACTTGTTAAAGGATGAAACTCTACTTGAAGGTAGGTATATTTTCTTATGTTTTTGTTCTATGTAGTAAATGAAATCCTCAAAATTATGAAAAGAAACGTAAAACAAAAATGTTGTTGGTTTACGTTTCCTACTAGGTAATCAAAGACCGTTTACACACATCATAAGTTTGGGATTTTCTCATGGTTAACTTTCTCCTAATCATTTTCTCTATCACTCTCTCTCAGAACTGACCCTTTGTTTTTTCCTCCATGTCCATGTTTTCCTACATGGAACCCGAGTGTGGGTTAACTCGGGTGGCCTTTGTACTTCCCTTTCTTTATTTTAAAGTAATAGTTTTACTGACTCCTTTTCCGATGTGGGACTTTCAATGAAATTTCAAAACCCAATTTTAAAATTGTGAGGACGCAATTTCTTAAGGGGGGAAGATTGTAACGACCCGAAATTTTTAAATAAATTTTGTTTCCTAATTTTATGTGTTATTGTTATACTCAACAAAAATGTTTTATTTGATAAATATGATTATAATTAAAATGAGATCAGTGGGTTTTGACTATTATATAACCATCGGTCAACATGACCGTTGTGAACAAAATGTTTTGATTATTGTCTCTAAATATAAGTAATCTTGGTTAATTATTATAGAAAGAAGATTTGATGGCCTCACCTAGTAGTCTTGGGCCGATCGAAGCCCATATAACAGAGATTGGGAAGGAGGTAGCACCATTGGGCTTTGCTCTGGACCAAATCCAAGCCAAACTTCATCATGTGAAGCTGGAACGAAATCGCCTTCGTGAGAAGTTCAAACTGATAGAAATTACTACTCGGGCAATGTTGACTGAGCCGCCCCAAAATTCTATCACCCTAGCACACCTTACTCTTAGGTCCTATGCTGGTATTATAAGGGGTTATGTAACGAGACCGTAATTGCCTTGTGTAATCCTTTTTTTTAAATAAAAATTTGGATTTCTTCTTATGATGATGTTTATGAATTTTCAAATGACCGGATAAATATTGTATGCATATTTTTGATGAATTTTAGAAAAAGGATATTTTAAAAATGGTTGTGTAAACCTTAAATAATTAAAAATGTGTAATGATTTTCGAAAAATGGTCTTCTACAATTATGTTCAGTACGAAATTTAGAGTCTAATAAGATCAACTTGATTTTTGATGAATAGTAAATTATGAATAGTGATTTTATTATTAGGATTAGTAATATGACCAAATGGATTAGTAATCTCACTTAAAGAAAGTTTTAAAATAATCTAGGCACCTTGATTAAGTAATGTGATTCAATAAAATAGTTAAATAATGGTTTCATTAATTATTATTCAAGTATTAGTTTTTTCGGGTGAATAGTGTTTTTTAATTAAAAATTTAATTAAAAATAATTAGAAAATTATTTTTATAAAAATGACTTTATTTTTGAACTTAGAGCATCGATATTATGTTATGGTAATTTTTGGGGTTTTTTCTGAAAAAATGAATTTTCAATGAATAGTGTTTTTATTTAAAAATTAAATTAAAAATATTTAGATAATTATTTTTATAAAATGGATTTCATATTTGTAATCAGAGCGTTGATATTTGGTTAAGGTGAAATTTTGGGATTATTCTGAGAAAGTTGAATTTTTGATGAATAGTGAAAATACAGTTTTTAAGTTACGGGTGTTTAATGACATCATTAAATGATGTATTAAGTTTGTAATCAATATGTTCGAATTATGAATAGTGAGATAAGGTATGAGGTGTCCCAAGTGGCCAATACCATGGGCAAATACCATGGGCAAGCCCATGGTTTTGCCTAAACCACTAATGAGGTGTCCCTTTGCCATTAATGCATTGTCCCCTCACTTTCCCTATAAATACCAAGCCATCCTCTCATCCATTCGACTCCCCACTCTTCCCCAACGAAGTTCTGGTCACATTACCTCCCAAGGAGTCCTCCCAAGGTTCCCCCAAGCCCTCAAGGTCCCAACCTTTGAGGTTTAAGAGTTACATTTTAAGGTAAGGGATCCGACCCCTCTCCTTCTTTTCAAGTAATCTCTTTTATGTCTTTTCATTTATACTCCATGTTCTTATGTTGGAGGATGTTCTTTTATACTCATCCTACTGCCTATTTCATGTTCATATGATGAGAGACCCCCCCCCCTTTCTCTCATCAATTCGTTTTAAGAATGTTTAAGTGGCGCCGTTAGGCTGTCGAATTTTTAAGGGATTCTTTCACCTTCCTCGTTATCAAGTTCTATTTTCATTCAAGTCTTTCGTGTTCCTTTTTGTTATATTGGGGTATGATCTCTATATATATCATACTAGACTCTTATGTTAATATGATGAGAGACCCCATTTGATCTCTTCAATTCAATATTTTGATGTTTTAAGTGGCGCCGTTAGGCTGCCGAATTTTTTAAGTGGTTCTTCACCCTTCTCGTTTTGAAGTTCTACTTTCATGTCAATTATTTCAAGTTCCTTTTTGTTATGTTGGGGTATGATCTATATATCTATCATACTGGACTCTTATGTTCATATGATGAGAGACCCCATTTGATCTCTTTAATTCAGTATTTTGAAGTTTTAAGTGGCGCCGTTAGGCTGCCGAATTTTTAAGGGATTCTTTCACCCTTCTCATTTTTCAAGTTCGATTTTCATGTCAAGTCTTTCAAGTTCCTTTTTATTATGTTGGGGTATGATCTCTATATCAATCATACTGATCTCTTATGATCATATGATGAGGGACCCTTTTTTGATCTTGTCAAATCATTTTCTTTTGAAGTTAAGTGACGCCGTAAGGCTGCCGAATTTCCATAAGAGAAATCTAATCTTTTTCCTTCCATGTTTTTCATTTCAAATGGTATGTCCTTAAAATTTCATTACCATGTCCATATATCCTTCTTATTCTGTCCCCTTACTGTTTTATGGATCATTTATGAGTGGGTGACCTATGTCCCCTCTCTTTTCAATGATTTCTAAAACCCCGAAAAATAGCCGTTATGCTGCAGAATTTTCGTCTCAAAATGCCTCTCTCTCTTTTCTCAAAATTATTTTATGTTATAAAGTGAATACTCAAAGCTCTTATTTCTACAAGGGTATTCACATATATATCAAAATGTTCTATTTTAAATTCCGGGATTTACATACATGAGACCCACTTTCCCTTCCGTGGGTTTAAAGTGCCGTAAAGATCATGTCTTTAAAGCATTTTTAAAACGTTATGATTATGAAATGAAACCCATTTATTTTATGCTATGTGGGTTATTTATGAAATGTTTGATGATGATATATGTGGCTCACATGATAATAAAGGCAAATTTAAGGGTGCGCCCTGATATCGCTCCAATGCATTGGGTAATGATGTAACCACTAGAGATTACAATTTTCATGATACCTTGGTGAATAACCTTGGTAATTTTCAAATGACACCTTGGGGATGGACCTTGGTGATATGTTCATGATTGTCTATGTTAAATGATGTAGCCACATCTTCATGTTATGGAAAATGTTATTTTTATTATGAAATGCCTCATGATTTTCTTTCTTATGCCTTAAAGTTCTTTTCATGTCCTTATTGAAGTATACCAAGTTCACATGTAAAATGTTCCTCTTGTTTCCCTTACTGGGCCTTCTGCTCACCCTTTCTTTTGATGTATGTCCCCAGGTTATGAGATGCAGTAATGAACCTAGAATGAACTTAAGGAGATGCCTTTCAAGTGTTTAAGAAGAATGTTTTATGTTGTTTTCATGTATTATGTTCCTGGTTTCCAAGACACTAGACCTTAAAGATCCTCAGTTTTGTGTAATGTAATGAAAGTTTATGTTATAAAATGGAGGGATGCTATATAGTGCCAAGAGGGGTATACCGTGGGTTAATGGAAAAATACTTGGAATTTTTTTTGATTCTATATATTGGTTTAAAGAAAACTTTTTTTATCTGGTAGACTGTTAGTACTTGATGTGTTCTTAATTAAACTTTTATTGCAAAGATGTCGCCTCGAGGACATTTCATGGAACCACTAGCTTTGGCAACCTGGGATTCTCCCGTTTTACCACTTGTGTAATAATGGGATATACCCTAGTGTGATCATGTACCATGAATAACCCTTTTATGGATTTCCATCTTCATCATCCGCCAAAATTAAAGGGTATTGTAGGACTAAAAATTAAAAGGATTTTATAGACTATATCAATATCATTTTAGAAGTAACCCATACCCCTGAGGAAGGGAGACTACTTCTTGGAACCTTTATGTTCCATGTTCCTACTATGAGATGTTTTACTTCCATGAATCAAGATATGATGCAAGAAGGTATTATATGGAGAACCTTTAAGAAGATGTAAAATGATAAATACTTCCCTGACATGATTAAGATGTATTATGACAAAGAGTTCATGGAGTTACAATAGGTTTTTATGACTATATATGTTTACAATGAATTTTTTACGCAATTTCTTTAGTTTTCTCCTCTATTAACTGGGAATAAGGAAAAAGAAGATTAAATGTTCGATATAAGTTTACAATTGAAGCTCAGACATATGATTAGGGGGTTTGAACTGATGACGTACTCTTAGGTTCTTTAAAAGGACTTGACCATTGAGATGAGGTTGGAAGAGGGTAAGACAACATTCTCACTTCCGACTCATGGTTGGAATGTGACTGAGTTTTCCTTTTCTACTATAGTACTCCCTTCAGATGGTAGGAAGAGAATAGAAATACGAGAGCAGTAGAGAAATGGGTAGTCAGGTCAGAACAAACTTTTTTAGGTAGGTGCTATAATTTTGGACAACATGGGATTTATAACAGCACTTGTATGAAGCCAACCATGAAGTTCCATCAGTGTGGAAAGGCTAGACGTATTTGAGATTTTTTCTCAACTTTTTCCTTAAGGACTGACAAGATATCAGGACTGGATATGAGTGGATAAACCCTATAGAGGATATAGAACCCCTGAAGGAGATGAATTATAAAGGCTATAGATATGATCATGGAGATGAGGAAAGCCATGTCTATGCAATATATCTATCACCAGTATAAAATGATAATGAACATGTTACTATATGAAGTATGGACTAGATAACATCTTTGATCTTCTAACTTGTTAGGATTCCATTGTCTTTCCTTATATCTGTGAGCCATGTATGGAATTGACTTAGAAAAGTGTTATGTTTCCCTAAATTTCCTTCCTATAATATGTCATTTAATGATTACATGTAACCCTAGTATATTAAAAAATGATATTCTATGATTTTTTTAGTGATAGAATGACGAGGGACTCACTCAGTGGATATGGGAAGTAGCATATCATCTAAATCTCCCTCCTCGCTATTGAATTATGCATGATGTGTTCCACATTTCTCAACTTCAGAGGTATATCCCTGATCCTCTTTCTATTAATGATTGTACAAATATTTTGTTAAAACCTGTTGAATCTTATTATGAGAGTCCTATGTGTATTGAAAATTTGAATAAGAAATGAATATTAAGGGAGAATGATAATACTTGTTCGGTTACAGTGGATAGATATGGGAAGAGATGTGAAAATGTGAGTATGATATTCAAGTTTAGTGGTCTAAGTTTGTGGATCAATAACACTATAAATGATTATTCAGGATGAGAATTCGATAGAGGGGAAGAATTGTAATATGGTTATATTTAAAATTATAATAAAAGGATTCTTTTGATAAATTATAAATACATTATAAGGGAAAAACTAATTATCATTGAAATTATTATAAAAAGTGTTAAATGATTTGTGTTAGGGAAAAATCCAAATTAACAATTTAAAATATTCAATGGAATGTCTTTAGAGTCATAAATTGATTTTTTATGATATTTTACGGACCGTAATGTCATGTTGAAGACTAATTAAAAATATTAACTATATTATATTAATCAAACACTATTTATTAAAAATAATTGAATAAATCCAAAATAGTGCATCATATGGGAAATCTGAGACCACTGATTGATCTAGGATGTGTTGTTTACCATTGGCAGGGTATAAATTTTGTGTGCATCAGACATTTGAATTCCTCACTCGCAAAAATAACCATTTCTATATTTAAATAAATTTTAATCCATTTTTTGAATATCAAATAATTAATATCCCTCAAAAGGTTCATCGGTTGAGAAATAAGAGACCTCTTTAGATCCATAACATGTTGTTTACCCTAGAAGTGGTATAATTTTTATATGCAATGAGCATTTGGTCATTAAGAAAAATTAAATTAATTTAATTGATGTTGTATTTAATAACTAATTAATTTATTTTATTAAATTAATAAAAACACATATACTCATTGTCTCCTCCATTTGGGGTGTGTTACACCAATGTTGAAAATTGATCTAATTTGAAAGATTATATTTATGGTTTTTTGAAAGCTATAATATTTGAAAACATCATTATGGGTGAATTAAATCCCTCCTCCGTCATTAAATGGATGAAACAGAAATAAAATGTTGATATTTAATTAGGGTTTCTTGAAGAACACACATTTTGGGTACCCTTTATAAATGAACCAATCCTTTTTATTTTTAATAGTGAATCTGGATGACGGTGAACAACATCAGTTTTCCTTTGGTGAGCTCAGTGAATCATTGCCTTTTTTATCCTCTTCCTATGAATATTGGTGGTACTCAAACCCCACATTTAGTGCATCAGACATCCTATAAGTTCCACCCTTTATTTTTATTTTATTATTATTTTTTGGTTTTAAACTTATCCCTTTGATAACATATATCTTATCTATTTTATTTATGCTACGTCGGTGTCATTGGGTTTGTACATATGAGAGGAACTTAAATCATATTTTTGACTTAAAGGAAATGATGTGTTGTTCAATATACTTTTTCTTCATTTAAAATTTATTATTAAAAAAATAACATAGTATTTTCCTTAAAAAAATTATTATCTAAGATATAAATATTCATTTTATCAATAGATAATTTCTCGAGATTGTGGATGAAAAAAACATACAGTTATCAAAAGATATTTTATAATAAAATTTTAAAGTTGAATATCAATGGGTAATTTATAGTATTGATCATTGTATAATTTCACAAGTTATAAATAAAAAATCACATGAAATTGTCAATGATAATTGTAAGTAATTATCAAATTATGGTTACATCATTTTATAAAAGGATAATCTATCAAATTATCAGAATATTATAATTAAACTATAAAAAGGATAATTGAATATATTTTTAAAGTGATAAATTTTTGTAACTGCTAGATAATAATTAATCTGATTTATCAAATGATATTTTAAAAAACATAGGTAAACGATAATTCCAATGTTTATTAGTGAATAATTTATCAAAAATTATTAAACGGATTAAAGATTGAATTATTTTTTTAATCTACAAAAATTATCCATCAATAATTTTTTGAAATTACAATAGTGAAATTATTGAAGGATAATTTTTGACATATAAATTATTTTGAATTGATAAATTAAAATTATTTAGGAATGATAATTTTCATCACATATGATTATTTAAAATGATAATTTTCAAATTATTTAGGAAGGAAAATTATTGTCGCATATGATAATTGAATTGATTATTTTAGAATTATTTAGAAGAGTAAAAAATAATCACATCTGACATTTAAATTAATAATTCAACATTTTCCCATAATAGAGAATATATGATCATATTTTATATTTTAATTGTTTTTTAAATAAAATATTTGTTGTGGTTTTATGAAACCTTTGACATACCATGATCTTTGACATGCCAAGAACTTGAGACATTTCATGTTGCCATTGACAATAAAAAAATAGCGAAGAGGTCATTTTGAATTTTTGGGAAGTAGGTTCCTTCCCATTATGGGCCATATATATATATATATATATGAAAATATCCTGATGTGATTTTTATGTTAGACTAACCCATGATTTTGGTGAATTGCATGTGGGTGGGTGAGTAGCCAATATCGTACTAGGTTGTGTGGGTTTATTCTAACTTTTCTCTTGGTGTGACTTATTATTCCTTGATATGACACATGTTTTTGAGTTTGTATAGACTATGTAATTGTGATATAAGTATCAAGATACTCAAGTGGAGTATTGAGATTGGGAGTTTACAACTTATTGGAATGTTACCCAGCCTAACACAATCATATTATCATTAAGGTGGATGTGGCTACCTCAGTAGAGGGAATGCATAAAAGAAAGCTAGTAGATACCAGCCTTTGTTTCCTATGGACTTGTGCTGTGGGTGTTTTAAAATTTTATGTGGGACGAGGATGCATAGATATAAGATACCATTCATTTCATCATATTGACTTGGGCCATGGGTATTTTAAAAGATTTAGTTGGCTGGGGAGTGTATAGCTGATAGATACCAGTCATTGATTCCTATAAACATGGGTTGTGGGTGTTTTAAAAGGTTAATTGGGTCGGGGATATTCTTGATGGAACATGAAGATTTTTTGAAACAACCACGAGTGGGGTGGTGTGATACTTGTTGCCTCAGTGGAGGTATGTAACTTATTGAACTTTTTAGCAATAATGGGATGAAGTTGGTGGGTCGAGATTCATGGGAGCTTAGTCAACACACCATTACTCGGAAGATGTATGTTTATTGATCATTTACTTACTTTATGATATAAAATATTATATATATTTTGTTTACTTATGGTAAGGATACATTGGTGGTGTCCTAATGATTCTTCTACTCACACCCTACTCAGGAATTTCAATGTGATTGTAGATTGTGTGGCAACAAATCCAAAGTAAGGAAAGGTACCTATGATGGATGGTTGAGCGGTGGAGCATGGAGATGGAGTGGACCAGGAAAGGCACCAGAGTAACCACATATGGGTGTTTATTTACAATTATCTTGTATTTTTCTACTGTTATTCACTTTGGATAGACTTACCACTTTTGGAACTCTTATATGTGTGACATTATTCTATTTTTGTGTCAACTCTGATTGTTTATTATTTTTTTATTAATTACTATTGATCCTATTACATGATACAAAGAGTAGCATCTCCCTAAGGTTTCACTTGAGACCCTCACTGCTAGTCGAAAAACTCTCTCATGCAAGGAGACACTCATGAGGTCATACATCATAATATCTTGGACTCAATGGTTTGAGTCGTGATGTTATAACCACAGACCTCGTTAAATGCTTGTATCTGATTCTTCAACTGAGATAACCAAATACTAAATTAAAATTTTTAGGAATATAGAAAACCAAAAAATAAATGTATAGTAGGTATTCAATCCCCTATTTATTTCTATGGTTCATTTCACAATTATTGAATATTCATTTCAGTTTTTTATCCTTGTATACCATAAATCATTCTACCAATGAATAGTGCCTCCAACCACCCAATTCATGCATACCTATTGTTAACACATAGTCATGCATCAGGTAATTTCACTCATGATAACTCAAATTATGTAACCTGTACACTACAAATCAATCCACATTCATCAAAAGACATACATACCCATTTCCTAATACATCACACTAAAAAACATAACTTATACCCATGATAGGTAAAATATGTATTGGTGATGGGTTATGTATCCCTTTAAACTCCTAAAAGGATTTTTAACAAGATTAAGACCAAGAGAATTTATCACCATCTTTTATCAGTAACATATGGGGAAATTCAAAGTTTGATAAATCAGGAATAAAGTTATTATAATATTCAACCAGCCCCATGAAACCCCAAACACCGAAGACAACCTTGGGTGGCTCCCAAGAAACCATGACTCTCACATTCACTCGTTGAATAAACACATTTTCTTCTAATATTATGTGATCCAATAAGTGAAACTTATTAATAATGAAGTGGCGTTTTTTTCATATTGGAATACAACCTATTCTCTCCCAATCATCTAAAAATGATATCATAGTATTTTCCATGATCTTCTTGAGTTTGTGAGTACAAAAAGATGCCATGATCAAATAACCCAAAAAAGAATTCATATAGGGATTGTAAACCCAATTCATCTGACCCATGAACACAACAAGAATTTTTGTTAGAAACGATGACATTACTAATTAATCATAAATTCAATATCTACAATGTAATGTTATACATGGTATATTTGAGTTTCTAACCCAAACTTAATTATACCATAACCTCAAATCTATTTTTAAGAAAACTCTAGATCCATGGAACTAGTAGAAGATAAAAAATTTCAAAGTTAGGAGATATATGTTCATAATGATAAGGTAGTTCAGATTTCATTAATCTATGCACAATAAAATTCAACCATTATCATTATTGGTGAAAAGAGAAAGTGAACCATAGGGAGAAGAACATCGTTAAATAATACCTTTGACTTTATTGTCCTCTAGTTATCTCTTGTATTAATAATCCTCTATTTAAGACCACCAATAAGGAGAAATAAATATAGGGTTACCTCTTAAAACAAGATCGATCAGAAAATATACCTATCTCGTGGGGTTAACCAAGACAAATCATTAATGAATATTCCCAAAAAATAATCCACTACTGGAAAAAAATTGTTTGATGTATTCCCTAATCACATAGACAATTACTGGAAACATAGTCTATCAATCCATCAATTCCATGAATCTAAAGATCATATCTTTATGCTAGGAAAACCCTTTACCCCTTTGAATACATAGTTACCCACCTAGGGATATGTGAATGACATCCTTTGGTAAAAATAGTCAATAGGTTCCTGATAGGGATTAAATCAATCCATCATAACTATGATATTGAATCCCATTATTTCATGGATTAAGAAATGGGAAATGCTAACCTCAAGTGTGGAATTCCCTATATTGGAATACAATCTCTGACCACACTCCCAATGTAGTTTTTTGAGTCATCATTCCATATTACTACTTTATTTCTTGACCAAGTAATTCCATGATTGAAATTAATATAAACTAGTGTTATTTTAATTTATTAAATAAATAAGTCACTAATGTAGAGGCTAGAAATATTGTACATATAAGAATTAGATTCCTAACACTCTACTCTTTGATAGTTTTATGTAATGAATAAATTTGGCCTAATCTGTGGCCTTGAGATATATCCTAATTACCTTGAGCATGTATTATCTTCTAGTTATACATATTGGAAGACTAATTTCACTAGACTTATCCACCTCTTTGACCTTTATGGATAGTATTACTTGATCACCCTTCCTAATGTGGAGTTGATGATACATCCCAAGGACCTGGATTCAATATGGATCCTTTCTCACTAGCCACTAGAGGTATGGTCCTGCAAAACCAAAAAGTATGATCCATTTGAATAGAATACCAACACTCATCTAATAATCTAGAACACTGGGACTTCATATTCCCTAGCATTATACAATGGTGACATAATACAATGATACTGGTGTAGATAACATTGTTTCAACTTCCCTTGTCAGAAGACTCTAGGTAATTCTTCCTACCACTGGATAAACTACCTCCCTTTCTAGCCACTGAACTGACCCAATCCACAACATATGCATCCAATAGGTTGTGCATGCTTATAGGGTCATGATTGAAATTATATGATTCAATCATAATATATTCAAATTCACCTATAATTGGATAGAATACATTATCCCATAATTAAATTTCATTGAACTTGAATATTAGTCACCATTGGGAGCTATAATGAAACACTAGAGATATATAAATAAAGAATAGTATTCCATGACTAAAAGGACCATTAATCAAGGTGCATAAACTAAAAGGATTTATTAGTACATAATGACTTAGAATATAAATATTAATAGAATCCTGAATGTAAATCCATCTAAAACATTACCTGATGCTGATAATCATGGGTCAAAACATCCCACCATCTCTTAGTTGACCCTCTATGAGAATAAACTACAAGATTCACTATACATTTTGGAGGTGTCTCCAAATGATCAAATTTTGTAAGAATAGACTATGTCCGTGACTAAGCATCTTGGGGACCACCTTATCCTGATATGGTGGGAGGGTTATACTATTGGAACTCCCTATTTAACACATATATATAAATGGAAGTCCATGGAGCTCCCTACTTAGACTACCCTGACTGTGTTAAGCCCTCTCGAAACTATGTGTCAACACCTAGATCAGGTAAAATAAGAGGTTCTTTAGCTGTAACTATTGGATTTAATGCCATTGGTTCATATACCACTACATCCGGATCCTATTTTTCACAACCTTTTTGGTATATAGCTTGATGATATCATCATATCATACTTCTACAATGAGAACTAAATCCTTTGAAAGGGATTTTAAAAAATAATTTCAAATAAATGGAATTTTTAGGTATATATACTTTTTATATAATATTCAATACCCATACTTCCTTCTATTAATTATATGCCTATGTGATAAATAATGTCATAAAGGGTCATATGAGACACTCCAACCACCCACTACTAAGGTCGGTTATGGGTAAAGGTCTCATATCTTAATTAATGGGGTTCTATTGTATGGATTTTTAATTTCAGGTTATACATTAAAAACATTTAACTTGTAATAGTAATTTACATTTAATGAAAACCATTTCATTTAAATTTTTGTATTTCATAAATAGCATATTTATATATATGTCTATCTAGTTAGATGATTTACCACACCCATGTTATAATTTCTTACACATTATAAGATACAATTGTGACTTCATGTATCTAAAACAGAACTATACATACCTTATAAGGATGTAATAATTTGTAAACAATGATTTGACTATACAAATAACAATTCCAAAATAATTAATTATATAATTTATTAATTTTAATTTTAATTCTTGTAATCAAAATCAACTATTGTTTCAGTCAATGTAACTGAAATCACGCAACTCAAATATGTTGTAAATTTATTGTTAAGGTGGCACCATAAAGATCTACGGTAAAAAATATTTTATTGGAGGTAGAAACATTAATTACCCAATTATTTATCCCATTAATAATTCAAAAAAAATTGTCAATTGGAAGGTATGTCACTCAAAAAACATACATTATATATTAGGGAATTCAACTATAAATACTATAAGGAAATTTGTACCCATTAAATCTGAATATATATGTTCCTATAATGATTTATTCAATAATAAATCCTTACCATACATTTAGAGGGATAAAAATTAGTAACCATAATGAACAAAATATATAATGTGTGTTACCCAGTGGTGACATCATTACAACTGTAATAGGAAAATACCAAGACAAAATGTCAAATCCCAAGAAACATGGATTTTCCCTATACATGGGTTAACTACATCCAAGAATATACTCATTACCATGTTATAACACATAATAGTATATTTTCTACCATAACAAAATAATTGGGAAATGAAAAGAATAATTGGATACAAGTTTTTGAAGTCTCTTACATGGTTCGCTCATATGAAACCAAATATGGTTGGCCACATGGCCTCAAGAGAACCTCTCCATATTATAGACATTTATAAATAGTACTGTGGTTATATAATGGTATTTTGGTATGACTATACCTTCTCTTATTAGAGTAGAAATTTAAATTTATAGAAAATGAATAAGAATCATAAAGAATGAGATAAATTGGATCAATAACTTGAGAACTGGATGTAAATCATCCAGACAAATATATCATTCATGATTATAACCTATTCCATATAAGAAATTATGATCTTTATATTCCATTCAAAAATTATAAGAAGGAATTCTGTAGATCGGGTTATAAAAAATCAAAAAAAATATAATTGGTAAAAACATTCTCCACAATAATCACTGGAACTTTCGTTTTCCTATTCTATCATACTCTACTATAGTATGGAAAATAAAGCATTCATAGAAGTGAGTATTTCCTTTATCCTAACATGCATCCATGAAGGAATTATGAGTACCAATCGGTGAACCAAATAGGTTGAGTATACCATTGATAACTACCTCTAATGATGCCTACTATTATCTTCTTTGTGAATGTATAATTAGTAGTATACTGGTAATAGGTAACATAGAAAAAGAAATGATCAATGTTGACTAGATTTCCTGTGGGACTCCTGTCAAACTACATCTGATTGATTATAATCTAGAATGTCTCTAAATAGGTAACCATATGATAATAATTATAATATAATGGGTCCAAGTTTTAAAAAATGTGTCCATAACTATATAAGGAAAATAAAAATCATTTTAATTCCCATGCAGACTATCATTAAGGTTATTTTCTATAATCTTGGAATGATCCCTCAAAAATGAAAACCTATAGTAATGACAGTGTTGAGAACCTAGAAAACCTAACTGGTAACCTTAGGTTAGACATAATTGGAGCCCAATGTGGTAATAAGAGGTTTTCCATTCCATAAGAAATCAAGAGGAATACATTGATATAATATAATTCATTATAATATCCAGAGAAAAGTAACAGATGGGTCTACAAAATTATGAGAGGGTGGACACCAAGGTAAGTAAAGGACCAAATCCAAGATCCATATGATCTCTTTACTAATAGGTCCATGAATTTTGTAGCATCCTCTAGGTCATAATAAAACCATATGGTGGAATTTAAGAGTTTTCCATGTTATTCCAATGTATAACTTTAAATAACACTTATAACAAGAGTCTTGTTATGTACTAGAAATTTCACATTTAATTATATTCTCATTCAGTCAAGAGAATAATTAATCCTTTAAAAATGACCATGAAATATATTTAAATATTTTAAAAATTCCAATTAATAATTTATTTATGGGAATAAGTCATGATAAAGTTATTCATGTTATATGTCCATTCCATTCACAATTCTCCTTTTATCATTTTACATTTAAAATAATTCAATTTACCAATTGAATTTTAAATTTTCAACTAATCCCAATGAAAAGTGTGTCCTGGTTATAATTCATAGTAAAAGCATCTAAGGTAAATAGTAAACACATTCAATGGGGAGTTATATTGAAGGTATTCAACTTACGATAATTTCCAAGGTTTCTATGGGAGAATCTCATCACAGTGTAAAATTAAATTTGAAGTAAATTCATAATTTATAGGTGACACATGAAAATTTCATCTCATAAAACAAAAATTCACATTATACGTGTCATATAATGTATGTAAAATCATGGAAAATATATCTTATACTGATATATGACTCCTAATATGATATCTTATTAAATTTTAGATAAAAACAATTGAATTGAAGAAACTAAACAAATGCCTTGAAAATATGACATATTATATATCATATATTTTTCATATATACTGGAATATGAATAAAGAAATAAATAAATTTGAATTGTAGTCTTACTAATATGGATCCAATAATATGGACATTAATTGAATCATAAATTATATGGAGATGATATCTCCATGTCTGGGAGGAGAGGTAAGGGTGCTCTGATGGTAGGCAGCTGCTGGAAATGATGTTGGAGGAATATGTGTTAACATATTAATGTATTGAAAGGTGAAATCATAAATTGAAACTAATAAAAGTGGTTCATGGTTTGGCCACATGTTTTTCTAAACCATGATCCAACAATGTGGTTGGAACTATCCAAGGTAGCACCCCCTGGCTTGGCAAGGTGCACGATTTGATAGTTCATCTGAAACCCATGTTTGGTTGCTAACCAAATCCTTAACCTCTTCATGAGATGGCTCACAATTAGGAGATATATTGAGCCAACAATGCGTAACACACATAAAAAATTTATATGGTTTTCATGGCCATGGTCCTCCTTTCACCGTGATATACTAACCATGAACCTCCTCATTGGGGCCGCATAGTTGTGAAGCATGGTTACAAATAACCATGAAACAACCATGCATCTCTACCTAATTCTCTAGTAACTGGAGCTATGGGATTTAGAATCGACCAAGATATTATTAAACATGCACCTGGTCCCTGAATAAATATTACAAGGATAAAGAAAAATATTCAAATGGAAAATCAATGTGTTTGTACCTCATAAGAAAACTAGGATCCTAAAAAATTATGTTTCACAGTGTATTATACTCATTTTTTCTTATATTATATATATATGTGTGTAATTTTATATTTAATATGGAATCATAATTGAACATTTTTTGTTTGAATACATGGGGAATTCACACATTGGTGGCCAATTAATAACCTACATCATAATAAGAACCCTCTATAATACAAAGAGGTACATGTGTGTTTTGTGATCATTTTACTTTTTAATTTTTATAATGCTAGTTTGGTCATTAAAATGACATTTAATATGGCTTGGTCTTAACATAATGAATATTTGTTATCTCTAATATGATAAAAATGTAGGTATGATGTTAAAATTTTTATATTGGCCTCTATAAGTTTCTAAACATAAATATCATACATGTTATCTCATTATATGTAATATTGATCTTAATACTAAATAAATCCTATTCGGGTTCATATATTAAAATATAGATTATTCATTGAAAACACTAGTACCTAATGAGATACATGATACATACATAACACACATGGGTATTTGATACATAGGGGATATTTGTGGTATATACAGTTATGTGAATCTATGATTCCTAGTGTTTTTTCTAAGATGTAAAGATTATAATTTCACACTAACTCATTATATTATTCTTAATCGATCATTTTTAATTAAATGATATATATATATATATATATTGTGAATGTGATAAAATAATTAACCCTTTTGGGATAAATCTTTTATTTAACACTGATTGATGACCATGATGGACAATCATGTGTTTTAATGATATGTTAATATTAGTATGATTAGGAACTCATGTGTTATTATAGGTACCACTCATGTGATGTACCTTGGAATTGATTATATTCATACACTTGGAGATAACCACATGTAATATTTTATAGATATTAACTTAATCTAATTATCATGTATATTTCATCAAATCCAAGTCTTGAAGTTAAAATAATTCCTTATCAGTGAAACATCATATATTTAAAAATTTGTTTTTTCATAAACATGAACAATCCAAAAAATGGGAGGTCAGATTTCATTATAAACATATAAATAGATTCTTATAAATGATAATGGATTTTTACTCTGATAAAATGGGTAATAAACATGAATCATTGGTTTGGTAAGATAGAGGGAAATTCATGAACTTGACTTGTCAAGAGACTGAAGATAAGGTAATTTTCTTTGGGGAATGAGCTGTGATTTATTTATCTTTTTTTTATTTTATAGAAGGAATCATAAATTTACAAGTTATCCAATTTTGAATTTTTATATTCTTTCCATCATTTTTTTACATGATGTTATAGAAAAATAGATTGTTTATGCATATGTGTAGTTGATAAAGATCACACCATATGAAAGTATAGCTCTAGTACAGTATTTATGTATTATGATTTTTTTCCTTATTATTATTTATTATATTTATAAAATCATTAAATTTGATCAAACATCAGATGGGTATACACATAATTTTACATTATTATCTTTATAGTAAAATTGTATTGGATACATTTTCATAATGATTTATAGATAATATATAATAATGTAATATATGTAAAAACAAGTTAAGTCTTAGCTCAAGTAAAATACTTATTGAATTATTCCCTTATGCTTATAACAAATGTGGGTTTTTATATTAATTCCAATTTTATAATTGGTTCTCAGTCATAATATGTTAGGACATTTTAAATGAGTAGTTTAATATAATGTGATTTTTAATGTGAATCTCTCAACTAGTATTTTATTAAAAAATTTAAAATTAAGTAAATTATTTTCTAAGAAATTATATTCTAATTTAACATTTAAACACCAATTTATTATTATGTGATTATGAGAATATAGTCATATAGAATTTTACATTTCAATCATTACATAGTAATCAATTATGGCTGTTATAAACATTTAAAGGGTCTGATTTTATTAAATTGTTTAATTATATATAAAGAGGATAGATAATCATAAACACAGAGAGAGTTTAAAATAAGAATACTATATTTTTATGATATATGTGATAAGAAACACTAATCTTAAGAAACCCATGAAATATGTTTCATTAAATTTAATCACATTGATTTCTAGAAAAACACACAACCCCAAAACTAAATGAACCTTAATATAGTATAAAAATATTACACAGTCATTAAATAGCAAGGTATTAATATTAATAAATAAATTATGAAAATTATATATATCTATTTATTATAAATAATATAAGAATCACATGTGAGAGAAATAAATGTTTACTGAGAATCGATATTTTTTACATGACAGTTTAGTCACGCTTTGAAAACATAATTTAAAATAAAATTTTAAAACATTTACCACATGAATTTTAATAAACGAAAATTGATTTTTAAATCAATATATCAAAATTATCATTGGGGGAATTGTTTGTATTTTTTTGAAAAGTTTCATTTTTCGATGAAAAGTTACAAATTTTTATTTTTATCTAATATTTCATTCTCATTTAAATTATTCCCAATATTAAATTGTTTTTTTATTTTTTGTCATATTGAATTTAGTTGAATTATATTGAAACAAAACTAATGTACTTCATTGAAAAAAATTTAATATTGATTTTTGATATCAAAACCTTTTATACTTATGATAATTTACTCATTGGAATACTATTTTTTCATCATGTATGTCTGTATAATTTTAAATTGGATTCAAAAAGTTGATTGAATAAAATCTATAAAAAATCAATTAGATATTGGAAATCATCATATTTCATATTATCTAATAATATCTATATAATATTTTACCGTAATTAATGGTGAAAATAGTAACAACAAAGTACCAAGGTTATGGTATAAATGGGTGTACTGGGGGCATAGAATTTAATGATAAGAGATAAAATGAACTACCAATATATCCAACACATATTTTATAGCCGTATAACTAAACTATTACTTATAAGGTCTATATATGACCTATATTGAATGATTTGGCATAAAAAAATTACTATAAATGATTTCATTCAAAATTTTAATATTTGTCCTCTCCATAATATATAAAGTGGCACACACTCTCCACCCCCATTCACAACTTTGAATAAATTGTTTTTGGAAAATTAATAACCAAATCTTTTACTTACTCACCAAAAAACATCTTATATCTTAGTTTTTTATCATAAATCCATGTTATCATATATTTTTCTAAAATCCAATCGATGTTGCTTGAAAAAGAGGTTATTATCATAAATGAGATGTTTTTGTGTTATTTTTAAACTTACATAAAATAATAATAAACAATTATTATATAATATAATCATTATCTCATATATAATAATGTTATTATGTTATTTTAATGACCTATATCCACCTCCCATTCCATAAAACGGGAAATGAGATAGTCAATCATGTGTAAGGTGGACTACTACATCAGAAAATGATGTAACTTGTCATGAATCACCACATTTAAATGTTTTATATATTGATGTATTGAATTCATTGTTGGCCTCACCTATTTTGATAATCCCAATTATGATTTCACATACTTTAATAATCCCAAATAATGTTTACCTATATATTAATTCTTTTACTTTATGACATTATATTTGATAATAATATTAAAATAATCTTTAAAATAAGATAATCAATGTTTATCTATGTTTATATGGATTTTGAAATAATTCTAACTCAATCGGATATGTTTTTCATAAAGTAGATAAGTGTTAAGTCACTGATATTATTATAGCTGCCGATATAGATTTACCAATACTTAGTCTATCGATAGACATAGCCACTGATAAGAAAATGTCACTGATACACAGAGCTACTGGTGTGTATAATTCCACCGATAAGCACAGGCCACCGATAGATCAAGTCCATAGATACAGAGACCAACCGATAGGAGCTTAGCTACCGATATAACAAGTCTACCAGTATGCGTAAGTCTACTGATATACACTTCCCTGGTATAGAACGGAGCTACCGGTATGCACAAGCTACCGATACAAAGTTCACAGATACAAACAGTCACTGATACACCAAGCTACCGATAAAAGCGAGTTACTGCTAGAACAAACAAGCTACTGATAGAAGGAGTCACCGGTACATAGAGCTACTGATACACTGAATAACAGATAATGATACAAGGAGCTACCGGTACAAGGAAAAATATCTACCGATAGGCGCTCACTTCTATACAAAGTCTACTATTACTCATCTACCGACACGAGGCTACTGATAGACTGTCCAGTCAAAATCTATACTATCAATATTATTTATTTATTAAGAAATGGTAATATTTGATTATTTTAATGCAATTAATGTTATTTAATGATTGTTTTTGGAATGTTAGGGAACTGTCCCTCATACCTGAAAAAAGGTAATCATTTCCTTTCACCAGATCTAAAAGCTATAAATGGAAGGAAAAAGGCCAGACAGAATGAAAAAAACAAACAAGGCACGTGAAGTGTGTGGAAAATCAAGGGGTGAATACCATTGGAAAGTGGTGCATTCACACAAAAATAAAGGCTACTTTCATACTGGAAGAATGCTGGATATACATGAAACCATTCATTATAGCAAAGAACACAAGTTGCACCTTAGTCAAGGAGTGAAGAACTACAACGAGCTCTTCATACACTCAAGCTGATCAAGCTGAACCTGAAAACCAAGGAAGCAAACGACACTCTATTTTTCAGAAAAAAAACCCATAGAAAGACTCAGAAGCATTCTTGGTTAATCAAAAGAGTCTAGAGCTGCACTTCAAATCACTAGAGCTTTCTAAAACTCATATCTACTATCTCAGTGATTCTTTTATTTACATTTTGAGAAGTGTGCATACTCTGTATATTTTATAAACACATTGTCTCTTGTGCCAAACTGGAGGATAATTTAATCCTCACACAAATCTTCCATAACTCTTTTATTTCCCACTGTGGATAGTGGTAGAGTTCAAATAGGGCCTAGACAGCCTGTGTGTTTTTGTTTTGTTTTCCCACGAACTGTGGTAGAGGTCTTAGTGCCTAGATAGTCTTTTCACTGTTGTTTACCCCAATCCAGGGTATGGATAAAATTTATATAAATTTTTGAGAGGACTAAGTCTCATCTTGAGACTGAACCTCTTGGTTATATCTCTTATGCATCTTAGTTTAAATCTAAATTATACTATATTTATTTTCTATTCCGCTGCTAATTACTTTGAAATACAATTTGTTTTAAAGTTACTTTGATAGTTAAATTAGCAAGTGTTTGTACTTATTATAAACCTGTATGTTAATTTCAAAAGCTAATTTAATCTTCTGATTAAATTAACTAAGACCTAATCAATCAATGAGATACTAATTGACCATTTACAATCTGTATAAATTCACTACAGTTTAACTTGTTTTTAAATAGGGTTATTTTAAGAGAAATCTTATTAACAAAAGATTTTAATTGGAACTCAATTCAACCCCCCCCCCCCCTCTTGAGTATCCACTCTAACCAACATTTGGTATCAGAGGATTTTTGAATTATTAAAGGTTTTCAAAATACACTATTTTCCAACTGTGATTTTAGTTGTATATTAAACATCTTCAATTTCTGTTAGTTCTAAATTTTATATCTTTAAATATTTTTTTCTAAACTCTATCTATGGACAATAGATTAGAAGGTGATACTACCAAAAGGCCACCTTTATTTAATGTTAAAAATTATTCCCAGTGGAAGCTTAAAATAAAAATTCATTTAGAAAGTAGGGGATTTGATATCCGGACTACTATAGAAACTCAATATAAGATTCCAGAATCTGAAAGAACTACTTGGGATGAACCTACTAAAACAAATTGCAATAATAATTGTAAAGATATGAATGCCCTTTATTATGATTTTTGAGATGAATAATTAAATCTTATATCTACTTGTAAAACTGATTATGAAATTTGGGACACTTTTCCTATTTCCCATGAGGGAACAACCAATGTCAAGGAAATGAGATAGAACACTTATACTATTAAATATGATAATTTTAAAATGAAGCCTGATGAACCTATCTCTGACATTTATCTCAGGTAAAAATGAGATTTTCAACACTATGAGCTCCCTTGGAAAGGTTGTTCCAGCAAAGGAACAAATTATGATAATATTGAGATGTTTGCCAACCCGATGGAGAGGCACATCTGTTTAAATAAGAGAGTCATGTGACATTGGTGCTCTGCCTATCAAAGAGCTAATTGGTAAGCTTATGATGTATGTGGAAGAACTCAAGGTGAATAAAGAAGATGATGATGAACCCAAAAGGAAGTCAGTGTATTTTAATTCTACTGCCTCTAAGAGCAAAGATAAGGAGAAAGTTCACTTCCCTTCTGAAAGCTCAACAAGTGAAAGTTCAGAATCTGACAGTGATGCTGGGATGGCTCAGATAGCCAGGAGATTCAATAAGTTCTACAGGAAGAAGAAATTATTCATAAAATCAAATTACAAAGTAAAATATGACAACAAAGGTCATTGGAAAAAGGATTGCAAGAAGCTTGATAAGAGTGATTAAGTTATCTGCTATGAATGCAGGAGAAAAGGCCACATTAAAGAAGATTGTCCAAAGTTTAAGTTCAAAAAGAAATATTACTACAAGGACAATAAGTATAAGAATGACATGAAAGAAACCTAGAGTGCTTCAGAAGGCAGTTCAAGTGATTCTGACTCTACTCAGGATAAAAAATCTCAGACAGCTAACATGTTCTTTATGACAAACACATCTGAGGTAACCTTGGATACCCCTGATTTAAATTCTTATTATTCTAGAGTTGATTCTGATTCTGAATCTAAAAACAGGTCTAGTGAAGAATTATTTGATTATTTTAATATGCTAGAAGAGACCTATAATGAACTTAAGGACAAGTACAAGACCTTAAATAAACAGCATGCTTTGACCAGATCTATTAAATATTCCCTCAATATAGAGAAAGGCAAGAATGCTCAATTACTTAAGAAAAATACTGAACTAAAATTGTCTCATGAGAAACTAAGAAAGGAACTAGAAAAGTTCACAAATGGAAAGAGCAATCTAACTCAAATTCTAGGAAAACAAGTGGCACCAAAGTATACTACTGGTTTGGGAAACCAACCTGGACAGAGACAATTTACCAAAAAATAGATTTATTCCTAAATCTGGACAAAATTCTTCTTGTTCCATTTCTGGAAATTCATATGACTCAACTAGTTATTCACACTGTTATAGACCAAATAAAGTTTATCTTTCAAAAAATATTGATTCTGTATACTATTTGAGACTCATAACACAAATCTGGGTACCTAAAGCTTTGCTTGCTAACCTATCTGGACCCAGGAAAATCTGGGTACCAAAATCATTTTCTGTTTAAAATTGTTTTGTAGGGAATTTGCTTGAAAAGTTTTCACGAGAAGGTATGGTAGTTTGAAAGTGGATGTTCAAGGCATATGACAGGAGATTACTCATGATTCAAGAGTTTAATCAAATTTGATGGAGGCCATGTCACCTTTGGGGACAATTCTAAAGGAAAGATCATCGGCCTAGGCCATATTGGTAACACTAACTCAGTTTTAATTTCTAAAGATTTACTTGTTGATGGACTTAAATATAATATTTTGAGTATTTATAAGTTATGTGATGATGGTTTTAATGTTAAATTTGAAAATAATTCTTGTAATTTTTTTAATTCCAAAAATGTTTTAGTATTTTCTTCATTGAGAAATGAAAATGTTTATGCTTTTGATTTGAATTATTTAGCTCAAAATGTTACTTGTTTAAATGCTTTTCATAAAGAATCTTGGTTATGGCACAGAATATTAGGACACTTCAATGTTCATTCACTTAGAAAACTGACTAGGAAAACCTTATTTAGAGACCTGCCTAAGCTTGAATTCCCAGCTGACAAAGTTTGTAATCCTTGTCAAAAGGGAAAGCAACATAAAGTTTTTTTTAAATCATAGAATGAAGTTTCAACTTCCCAACCTCTTGAGTTGGTTCACATGGATTTGTTTAGAACTTCTAGAGTTTCTAGTTTAACTGGGAACCACTATTTCTATGTCTTAGTAGATGACTTTTCAAGATATACTTGGGTATACTAATTAGCTCACAAAAGTGAAGCCTTTTCTTACTTTGTTCAATACTACAAGTCTGCAGAGAACCATAGTGGACTTAAGATTAAGACTTTGAGAAGTGACAATGGTCGTGAGTTTGAAAATCCTGAGTTTGAGTCTTATTGCTCACACAATGGCTACAGTCACAACTATTTTACCCCTAGGACACCTCAGCAGAATGGTGTAGTAGAAAGAAGAAACAAAACCCCTCAAGAGATTTCAAGAACCATACTTAATGAGTATGACATGCCAATTTATTTTTGGGCTGAATCTGCAAATACAGTTTATTATATTATCAATAGAGTTTTAATTAGGCTCTTTCTCAAGAAGACCCCTTATGAATTTTGGAATAATAGAACCCTAAGGTTAGTTCATTTAGATTATTTTGTTGCAAAGTCTTTATTCTTAATACAAACGATAATCTTGACAAGTTTTCTTCTAAAAGTGATTAAGGAATTTTTCTTGGTTATTCTATAACTAGGAAATCCTATAGAGTCTTTAATAAAAAACCGAATGTGTGGAATAATCTGTTCATATCAAGTTTGATAAAACTAATCCAAAAGAACCTAAGTCTTCTCTTGAAAATCTTGAAGAAGATTTGTCTGTTCTGGACCCTATTGATAAAACCAATGAGCCTGTTGTAAAGACATCCAGTTCTAGAAATATTTCCAAATCTGATTCTATAGAACCTGAACTAAGTGAAGAGCCCGAAATTTCTAGTCCTACCTTTACTAGATCAACTATGATTCTAAAGAATAATACTTTAGATGTTCTTGTTGGTAATCTTGATAGGGGAACACGGACTAGAGCTTTTTTAAGAAATCAGGTTGAACATCAAGCCTTTCTTTCACAGTTAGAACCTAAAAATGTCAATGATGCTATCAATGATTAATTTTGGGTAATGGTTATGCAAGAAGAACTAAATCAATTTTAAAGAAACAAAGTTTGGAAATCAGTAGAAAGACCTAAGGACACTTTGACCATAGGCACTAAATGGTATTTTAGAAACAAAGTTGATGATTCTGGAAATATAGTTAGAAACAAAGCTAGGTTAGTTGCTCAAGGTTATAGTCAAGAGGAAGGTATAGACTATGAGGGAACCTTTTCCCATGTAGCTAGATTAGAAGCTATTTAAATCTTACTTGCCTATGTTTCTCATCTGAATTTCAAGTTATATCAAACGGATGTTAAAAGTTTATTTCTAAATGGTTTTATAATTGAAGATGTTTTTGTTGAACTACCACCTGGATTTACTAATCCACATTTCCAAAATTGATTTTTCAAACTATCTAATGCTTTATATGGTTTAAAACAAGCTCCAAGAGCTTGGTATGATAGACTTAGTAATTTTCTTATTTCAAAAGGTTTTACTAAAGGGATTTCCAATCCAACTCTTTTTATCAAAAGAATTTCTAAAGATCTTTTGATAGTACAAATCTAATTTGATGATATTATTTTTGGATCTTCTAAACATTCTTTATGTACTGATTTTTCAAAGAGTATGAAAATTGAATTTGAAATAAGTTTAATGGGAGAACTCAAATATTTTCTTGGATTCCAAGTTTTTCAAAATGAAAATGATACTATTTTGAATCAAAATAAATATACAAAGGATCTTTTAAAACGTTTTGGTTTGGATAGTATTAAGGAAAATGATACTCCCATGAGTACTATCTATAAATTGGATGCAGATGAAACTGGGAAACCAGTGGATCAAACAAATTATAGAGGTATGATTGGAAGCTTACATTACCTTACTGCTAGTCGACCAGATATTATGTTTAGTGTGTGCAAGTGTGCAAGATTTCAAGATAATCCTAAAGAATCAAATTTTCTTGCTGTTAAAAGAATTTTCAAATATCTTAAACATACTGAAAATTTGTGTTTTTTTATCCAAAAGGATAATCTTTTGAATTAATGAGTTATTCAGATGCTGACTTTCTGGTTGCAAGTTGGATAGAAAAAGAACATCTGGAACATGTCATTTATTGGGAAAATCCTTAGTATCATGGTGTAGTAAGAAACAGAATCTTGTAGCTTTATCCACTGCTGAAGCAGAGTATATAGCTGCTGGTAGCTACGGTGCACAAATTCTGTAGATAAAACACACTCTTTTGGACTATGGATATTATTTAAAGCATGTTTCAATTAACTATGATAACACTAGGGAAATTAACATTTCAAAGAATTATGTGTCTCACTCTAGGACCAAACACATTGATGTAAGGCACAATTTCTTAAGAGATTATTACCAAAAAGGTGATATTACTCTTGAATTTATAGGCACTGAACATCAATTAGCTGACATTTTCACCGAACCTTTAAGTTCGTATAGGTTAAGTTACATTAGACATGAGTTAGGAATGATTAACCTTGACCGGTAGATACCTCACAGATGTACCTCACCACTATGATACCTCACTAATGTACCTCACCGATGTGATACCTCACCGATTTACCACACTGATGTGATATCTCACCGATGTACCTCACCGATGTGATACCTCACCGATGTACCTCACTGATGTACCTCACCGATGTGATACCTCACCAATGTGATACCTCACCGATGTACCTCACCGATGTGATACCTCACCGTTATACCCTACCGATAAGTATGTGATGTTTTAAACTTCTGTCTTCTGCTAGAATCTGTATCATTTATACTTTAATTTTTACATTTTAATTATTTATGATTCCTAAATGATAAAACTATGTCTTAATCACTTCTCGATCCACCTCAACCTCTTTACCCTCAAGCCTTAGCTCCCGAATCTCTCAAAAACACTAAGTTCCTCGAACCAAAAATGGAAAAAACCAAAATCCCTACTGTTAGAGATGACATTTATGAGCTGAATGTGAAGAAGAAGAAGACCGAGCCAGAAGCATGTGGCAGTGTTGGTAAAACGAGTTCAAGAAGGCGACCAGTGAACCCTAATTTACAAAATAGAGTTATTTTGATTGAAAAAGAGCTATGAGTTGAATGGTTTTTGTCCAGTAAATCATTAGTTATGGAGGTTCTGGAAGATCAGAAGATGGTAGAATGCTTTTCAAACAAAAATGGCCCCTACTATCTGAAGCTCGTGAAACAATTCTATGAGTATGTAATCTTTGAGAAATCAGAAGATGATAACCGAATGATTTCACTTGTAAATGGAAAGGAAATATCATTCTCATCTGTTGAGTGGGATGGATGCCTAAAGGTTCCACATGAAGGTGTGTATGTATATTTCTCGAAATCAGTACCACCTACAAGTGACATATTTGACTATGAGATTTCATTAGAGGAACTCACCAGTAGTGGCAAGAAAAGCTAGGTGGTGGATACTAAAATGGATAGAGAGAATAGATTGGTGTTCAAGTTTGTTCAGCATGTTTTAATTCCAAGGAGGGGAGACTTTGCAAATTTAAGATATCAAGATATCTATCTGATACATCTTTTCAGACATGGTGTGAAAGTGAATCTATGCAGGCTGTTAATGATTTAAATGGAGGATATTATTAGGACAAAATCAAAAACCAATGTCTTATTCTTTTCCAAGTTGATATTAGTGATGATAAAATTTAAAGGGGTAGTTGAGTCTCAAGATGAGATAGTTCTAGTAAGGAATAATGTTTGTATCACAAGCATTGTTTGCAAATACATTAAGATAAACTAGAATCCATGGAGAAGAGAGTGGGTTAATGATGAAAAGAATCTATATGATCAGTTCAATCTTGTGGATCATACTTCAAGGACTAAGGATGTGAGGGATCTAGGTCTAGGACCTGATGAAGAAGAACCTGAGTATAGTGATGAGACTGATGAAGAGGAGACTTTTATGGCTGATGGAAGGGATCCGGACTTGGCCCCAAGTCTTGTTGCTGAAATTATATCTTCAGGAAATGAAACTTTACTAGAAGAAGAAACACCTATTGACAAGGAAGACCAGACAACCCTTGAGAATGAAGAATAAAGAGAGAATAAATCTAAAGCCTCTGATTCTGTCTGCTTAAGTCTGAGTCCATTGATTGGAATCTCAGTTGTTCCTATTAAGGATGTAGTGTGTGAGATGGAAGTACCTTTACCTATTCTTGAGGAACCTCTTTCTGTTGTAGAGATGGAGTTGATTGTAGAAGATTCTTCTAAGGAATAAATACCTACTGATAATGCTATTTCTGTACGAGAGAATGCACCATTTGAGGGGGAGCATCCAATCAGGTTTGGCAGTGTTTCAGTGGAAGTTGAAATTAAGGATTGGGAAGAAGACCCAGGTTTTGTGTTTTGTGGATTGGATTATCCAGATTATGATAATGAGACATCCCTCAATAGGCCAAAAATCAATTATGATATTTATACTGAGTTGTTACCAGAAGATGTGGTCAGAATGCATGATCTGGATAAGCTCACATCTGATCTCAAAATCGGTTTTGTGGAAGAGATAATGAAAATGGAAGCTTCAACGGTGTCATCTATTCAATCGATTATGAATGACTTTGTGGCAAGTATAGTATCTGAAAGAGCACCTTTTGTGGTTTCACCTACTGATATGATCACCAGGGATGATCTTTAATCCTTAAAGAATGAGATAAAAGAGTCTTTTAGTGCCTCTATTTACGAGTTAAAGCAATGCTTTGTTGAAGAGATGAGCAATTTGCAAAAGTCCTTTGATCTCTCTCTTGGTTGTAATGTCTCTACCTTTGTGGAAGAGATAGTGGATGAAGTTACAGCTTTCCAAAATCAGATGTCTATCCTGGCAGAGGATGTTGAAGTTCTAAAGAAGTTTGTTATGTCTTTAGAATCTTATATGAGTTCTAGACCTCAATCAGACAAAGATTTAGCTTATGTCAAAAGTGTTGTAAGCCAGATGGTATCACTCTTTGAGGGATTTATAACCTTCGTGAAAGATCATGTCATCACCCAGGATTCCCAAGTCAAAAATCTTATCAGTGGTTTGACCAAAAACTTCAAGGAAACAGTATCTTTCTCTATTGGTTCTCTTGCCTCTAGACCTTCAATAGAACTACATCAGATTCGAGATTTGATGAAGGAGGATCTTGGTTCAGCATCAACCAGTGGCTCTTTGCACTCATCTGATCTGACCAAAGTGGTGACTTCTACTCAAGATACCACTAGAGATATAACAAAGATAGTCCAAGACTATATAAGAGAAGCTTCTGCCTCTCAAAAAGAGGTGAAATACAAGGTACATTATTATTTCCAAAGGGTTTACACCAAGCATAAACTTAACAATAATTTCAAGCTTATGTTAGAAAACATGAAGATACCACTAATCAATAAATCCTTCAGGGAGCAAGTAAGCAAGAAAAGGGAACTGACTCTAGCCTTGGAAAAGTTCATAGAAAACAAACATGATTTCATTACTTCCATGGAAAGAGAAGGTAGAATCATTATGGATTTCAGAAATCTCTTATTGCCTTTCTTTCATGTTGATGATAGACCAGTTATTATACCTCCAATTTTACCTGCATATGCCTCTACAACTTCTCCTGTTCAGATAACTCCAGTCCAAGCCATCAGAAGCCTTACTCTGATGATCACTCAAAGAGCTACACAGTACAGACCAGGAACAGTTTCAGTAGCTCATCCACCTCGATCATCTCTAGAGTTCCTAAGCGTTCACTTGCATCCACCTCACCTGAATCTTCTTCTGATCCCGAGGGGAAATCTCATGCTGAGGATGTGGATTGATCACTGGATAGGATTTTTTAATATGAATCACCTATATTTCTCTTTGTATTTCTTTGTATCTCTTTTCTCCCAGAAATATATATGATCATAATTTCTTTTACCATCTGTTAATTCTCTTCTCATATGTTTTTCCTTCTTGTCCCACATTTTGATTATCACAAAGGGGCATAAATATTATCTATGGTAAACATATCTTGGAATAATAACTTTTATGAGAAAGGTGGAGAGATACTATCTTTTATAAGCTTAATTCATTTTCCTCTGTTCCATTTGTTATATTTTATCTTTTCTATATATGAATTATAATATATTTTTTTTCTCATGCAATTCGATCTAATGCATTATCCTCTTATACATTACTAATTATATTGGGATTATAATATCATAAGTTGTGATTATCAAAAGGGGTAGATTGTTCACCTCAACTATTTTGATAATCCCAATTATGCTTTCACATACTTTAATAATCCCAAATAATGTTTATCTATATGTTAATTATTTTAATCTATGGCATTCTATTTGATAAATATATTAAAATAATATTTAAAATATAATAATCAATGTTTATATATGTTTATATGACTTTTGAAATAATTCTAACTCAATCGGATATGTTTTGCATAAAACAGATAAGTGTTAAGTCACTGATATGCTTATAGCTACCGATACAGATTTACCGGTACTTAGTCTACCGATAGACATTGTCACCGATTAGAAAAGGTCACTGATACACGGACCTACTAGTATGTATAAGCCCACCGATAAGCACAGGCCACCGATAGATCAAGTCCACAGATATAGAGAGCTACCGATATGAGATTAGCTACCAATAGAACAAGTCTACTGGTACGCATAAGTCTGCCGATATACACATCACTGGTACAGAACAGAGCTATCGGTATGCACAAGCTACCAATACAAAGTTCACTGATACAAACAATCACTGATACACCAATCTATTGATACAAGCGAGTTACTGCTAGAACAAACAAGCTACCGATAAAAGGATTCACCGGTACATAGAGCTACTGATACATGGAGTAATAGCTACCATTACAAGGAGCTACCGGTACAAGGAATAATAGCTACCGATAGGCGCTCACTTCTATACAAAGTCAACCGTTACACATCTACTAAAAGAAGACTACTGATAGACTTACCAGTCAAACTCTATACTCTCAACATTATTTATTTATTAAGCAACGGTAATATTTTATGATTTTAATGCAATTAATGTTATTTAATGATAGTTTTTGGCATGTCAGGGAACCTTACCTCATACCTGTAAAAAGGTAATCATTTCCTTTTAACGGAGCTAAAATCTATAAAAGGAATGAAAAAGGCCAGACAGAATGAAAAAAACAAACAAGGAACGTGAAGTGTGTGGAAAAGCAAGGGCTGAATACCATTGGAAAGAGGTGCATTCACACAAAAAGAAAGGCTACTTTCATACTAGAAGAACACTGGACATACATGAAGCCATTAATTCTAGCGAAGACCACAATTTGTACCTTATTCAAGGATTGAAGAACTACAGTGAGCTCATCATACACTCAAGATGATCAAGCTGAACCTGAAAACCAAGGAAGCAAACGACACTCTGTTTTTTAGAAAAAAACCAGAGAAAGACTCGGAAGCATTCCTAATTAATCAAAAGAGTCCAAAGTTGCACTTCAAATAATTAGAGCTTTCTAAAACTCATATCTACTCTCTCAGTGATTCTTTTATTTACATTTTGAGCAGTTCGCATACTTTGTATATTTTATACACACGCTATCTCATGTGCCAAACTGGAGGATCGTTTAATCCTCACACAAATCTTCCATAACTCTTTTATTTACCACTTTGGATAGTGGTAGATTTCATGTAGGACTTGGACAGCATGTGTACTATTGTTTTGTTTTCCTACGAAGAACTATGGTAGAGGTCTTAGTACCTGGATAGTCTTTGCACTGTTGTTTACCCCGATCCAGGGTGTGAATCAAATTTATATAAATTATTGAGAGGACTAAGTCTCAACTTGAGACTGAACCTCTTGGTTATATCTCATGTGCATCTTAGTTTAAATCTAAATTATACTATATATATTTTCTATTCCACTACAAATTACTTTGAAATACAATTTGTTTTAAAGTTACTTTGATAGTTAAATTAACAAGTGTTTGTACTTATTATAAACCAGTAATTTAGTTTCAAAAGCTAATTTAATCTTCTGATTAAATTAATTGAGACCTAATCAATCTTTGAGATACTAATTGACCATTTACAATCTGTATAAATTCAATACATTTTGAATTGTTTTTAAATAGGGGGATTTTAAGAGAAATATTTTTAACAGAAATTTTAATTGGAACTCAATTCACCCCCCCCCCCTCTTGAGTATCCACTCCGAACAACATTCATGTATATTAAAATTCAGATATTATTATTCTCGTTTAATTATAATATAATGTTGAACTTCTTACTTTATAAACAGTTAAATTATGATAACGTCACTCATGTGTATGACAGACTATGACCTCACGAAGTGGTGTGATTCAATTTTCACATAGAAATTACATGGACTGTTATAATGATAAATTTACTGAATATTTGTGATAAATCTTAAATTAAATTTAATATTTAAAAGTAATATATAACACACTATTTTACCCATTCACCCATTAAGGATATGATAGCTTCACTTGTCTTTATGTACAACCTACTATCTTACTAATGCATTCAGATCCATTATCCATGTTTAAATATGAATAATAACTAAAAATAATAATCTAATAGGAAATTGTATTTATAACATTAATATAATTTTTATATTATGGAAGTATATAATTCACATGAAATAAAACATTGCTGAAAAAACATGTACAAGAATAGAACTCAATTAAGAGGTGAAATGATGAAGATAATAAAATATTATTAACTATTGGGTGATAAGACATTATCATAAGATCATATATGTTTTTATAAATATGACTATGTCTCTAGGATAAATAAATAAATAAAAATATCTATTATACAATTTTTTAAAGAACATTCATCCAAAATAAAGCATATGGTAAGGGACTTCATCTCTATTTTCCTTTATTAGAGAATACGTAATTTTATGAACCTAGTTTCTATTATATGAAATATATACTTACCCTTTGGAAATGTAATATCATGATACATATAAATTCACGTAATTTTATGTTTCTAATTTAAAATTTTCACCTAATGTAAATTACCATGTGTTAATGAATTTTGTACCTTGATTTCTTTTCATTAGGTTATATTACATCTTAAATATAATAGATCTTTTATTAATATGTGTGTATTTTGTTTGTATTAAACTATGTATTATATTCACCTATTCTATTGTTATTTATATTTGATATGCATTATTGATTCATGGGTTAATTCTCAGATAAATATCATGATCATTGATTTGTTTTATTTTACAATCTCATTTTAATTGGGATTATTAATGCTTGAATTTCCATTGAATGAAATTATGTGATCATTATATAATAAAACCCTATAATTTTCAAATCCACTATTTATTCCTGATGTTTTCAATTAATAGTAAATTTTTTTCACCTCTTTAGGATTTAAAAATATTTTGAAATTATTTTTAACAATACAATACACCATTTATGACTTTGGTTGAAAATTCTTTTAACTTCTAAAACAATGTTTTCTAAATAATTTTTTAACAATGTTTCTAAAATTATTAAATTTATTTTTAATGTAATTTTTTATCATTATTTAATTTTGAATTCATATTTTGAAATGAGTATTCATTTTATTTTCCAAACAATCCCCAATTGTATTTAATAAAATAACATGAAACTAATATTTGTTTTAACTTTTACGACATGTATTAACATTACCACAGTCATTACTAGTAAATTTTTTTAATATTACCTAATATGTTACAATGGTTATATTCAATGAAAATTAATTTTATATGTTTTTAATATTTTATATTAAAAAATATATTTTTTCAAGGTGAAAATTATATTTTAATCAAAAACAAATTTTAATTATAATATGATGTTATTTATATTCATCAATAAAATAAAATCATTTTTTACTTATTATCCATTAGGGATTTATTTTTTTGATTCTGTCCTAATTATTTGTATTTCTGGTCTTTCCATTTTAGCATAAGATAATATTTAAATTTTCATTATTGATTCATTTTTCTTTTCATTAACATCCCCTTTAAATATTTTGTTTCATGTGGTCATTGGGAATTATATTTCACCAATATATCTATATTACTTATCTTTAATATTATTATTTCATTAATCTTGTATCATTTCAATATATGGTATTTTACATTGAATTTTTTTATAGGAAAATATTGATAAATTTTTATTCTTTTCATAATAATGATATTTGATGACCAATCCCACTATTCCTGAATTAAATTTCCAATTACATATATAAGGAATTATATGGACATGCATTGATGGGTGGGTACCATAACTATAGAGAACCTCTATTCATTAGTGGAATCATAAGGAGAACCAATAACATACCATAAAATGGGGTTTTACCCATATTTTTAAATTATATAGTGAATGGTCCAGGGAGTAGCTGTATCATGATTCCTGAGATCATGAAGTCTAATAATTAAAAATTTCATCCCTTAATAATTCATTTGTAATGATCCATGATATTTTCAAAATGATATTATATCTGGGTGCATTTCATTCTGTATTACTAAATAGATGGCATCGGTTTTTTAGTTATATAGATTCCCATATTCATTATGACCTATCTATTATGACCTATCTATTCATGATAGCTATGTTATTTAAGTTTCATGCATGTTTAGTTATTTATCATTACAATTTAATTATTCCCATGTATATTGTATTTAATTATATTACAATTTAATTATTCTTTTCATAATTTTTGCTTTAGAATATAAATAATGGATATTGTATTTAACTTGTTTACCAATAGTACAAAACTATTCAGTCCATTTTGATTTGATTAATTGTAATATATTCCAATGTAATGAAAAACACGTGAGCTCCAATCTACCTAGGTTGGAGTCATTACATATTTAATTTATAGTATATAAACAATAGGATAATTCTCTTTTTCAAATATTTATCTCTCCCACTCTATCTCTCTCATCATTTATCCTTTAAAGTTTCTAGATATTTAAGGGTGAAGAAAATTTAGTCATAATATATATATATATATCTGAGTATCAAAATCAATGATTATTTTAGCTATCATAGATTAATATATTGTTTTACATAATATTCATTAAATGATGAATAAAATTCTAAAAAATAGACCATTGCAATATGTGTTTTTAATTCTATTTCATATTTATTCTATAACTATTCATATAGGTGATAATTGTTGGATTTCATTAGCTATACCGTTTTAATGAAAAAAGAGACCCAAAACAACATATTCCATAATTTGGAATTTTTATATAATTTTTTCATATTTTATATATGTTCAAACATAATATTCATAGTTTTTTGTCATAATTTATATTCTCTAAGAAATATAAAAATCAAAACGTATATTCAGTTGGTAACTTTTTCACATTAACAATTCATCAATTTTTATGTTATAGTATTATGTCCCCATAACACTTATGAGAAACTAAATTTAAATTAATTTAATTAAATAACCAAAAATTCCCTTGAAAATAATTACTCAATCCATCTATATATATTTAAAACATATAAACTATTTTATAGTCTTCTTTTTATGCATATGTCCATATTGGTTACCAATATAAAGGAAAAGGATCGTGTTTCTCAAATTATCCCAAAAGATGATAAATAATATAAATATTCATTCTAATGTTTTATTAAAATTAAAAAAAAATCAAATTTATATGTTATAGATTTATAACTCAATCCTGAGGATACGTTTTACATTTTCAAAATAAATTCAACCATGAACTCATTGTTGATAATTAATTATAAAATAAATATTATTTAAACAATTATTTTGACATCATATGTTCCTGGTATTTCATTATCCTTTTATTTAAACTCTGTATATTTTAGTTTCAACATAAATAATGAACATAAATACCTTCCATTAAATAATTCCATAACATATATCCAATCAAGGGTATTAGTTTGCTTCTTCTATTTCATTATTTTGATATATTTCAAAAACTATTCCACATCATATTTTTACATGTAAAAAACAGACATAATATTATATTTTATAGAAATATATATCAGTAAAATTAGTAAAAAATTTATATATTTCATGGCCACAATTGAATCCACATACCAACTGGATAGTAGTTTCTGGAACATAAATTTATCCATCATGGATGGAAATATCTATATTTATTTTCATCAATCTATTTTATTATAATCATTATTTATATAATTTACTATTTGATTCCAAATTATCAATTTGTTCTAAAATTTATAAATGAATATATTCTTTAGTATATTTATACTATCCTCATTTTTTATTTTATCCAAATTTTCATTATAAATGATATAAAAATATCTCAAAGATTTATGTATCATTTAAAATATATATAGGTTAATCAAAATAAATCATGGCATAAAAAAATTATTTGTAGGCCATACTACGATATTTTTTTGATTCATACTGTTTTTAATTATATTTTAATACATACTTATTAAAACCCGAAAATGAATGATCCCAAGGAAAGACTGAAATGTAAAAAAAAAATCAATAATATTTTTGGAAATAACTTTTCTATTATATTTATTTTATAATGATAATTTATTCCCTGATTAATTCTTCATTTATTAAATTCTATATTGAATCATAGTAATGAAAATTTTATTAAAAAACAATATGTCCCTGTAGTTCATTAAAATTTGTTAAACTAACACATAAATAATTATTCTATTATTGAATATCTTTCACCAAATGTCTTATATTTGATTTTAAAAATTGACTTTGCATGAACTAATACCTTTTGAAAGGTCCCTGGAAACATACATTGGATTGAGTTCTCCAATTATATAATTCATTCAAAATATTAAATACAACTACTTTAATTTAATTTCAAGAATCACAAGTTTATTATTTTTTAGAATTAATTATATAATACCAAAAACAACAACAATTTTTTTTTAAAACTTCTTATATGGGATCCTTCCTCGCTGTTAATTCAAATTTCTAATATTGTATCATTTCATCAATGCTTCTTCAATTTTTTACATGGATGAAAAAGTCATTCTGATATTTCCTGATAATTAATAAATGTCGGATCAGTTTCAATATAAAGTAATATCTCATAATTTAACAAAAATTAATTTGATTATTATTAATAATTTTTTATAAATATCATTTATTATTATGATGCATATATTTATCAAAGTAATGTGCGATCATAAATTTCTTTTTAATCTTAAATTTTATGACATCATATTAGCATGTTTATCGATAATGAAACCATATCATAGTGGTGAATTTTGGCTATTTTTACATGAAATGTAATATCACTTTATATTAATCATTAACCAACTAATTTGGTGGTTATAGGATATTAGGAATGGCCATAAAATATATTAAAAATATTTTATATATCGGTAATAGATATATTTTAATTTAATGTAAAAAATATTTATTATTAACTAAATAAATTACTGGTATTATTGTTTTATTAATGACTTTATATGTATTCTTATAAAATTAAAAATTTAAGTGACCATTATTTTATCTTTTGATGCATAATAATGATTTGATGAAAAAATATTAATGGGGGATAAATCAATATTTCCATATTGTATGATTTTATAATTTTCAAATTAACCTATAATACTTATTTGATTTAAAAAAATTCTAACCAAAATTATATGACCAAGAATATTCAAAAATAATAGGAACACATTATTTATTAATTATTTTATTTCAATGTGACTTCAAATATCCTTACTCTGAAATGTTCCATCGAATCAATAGAATTATCAACCTATAATATAAAGTGATCTTGAGAAGTAATTTAAAGTCGTCAATGATGATATATAATAATTATCACCTAAAAGAACCCAAAAATTACTCATGTGTGTAGAAAATAAATATTAAATTTTAAAATGATCATCATTCAGTATCAATATATAATTTTATTATTCATAGAGTTTCATCCTATCTATTTTTAAAATTCCAATAAAACATTTATGTATTTAGATCTTCCCTGACCAGTAATTCTCTCAGCACATATTACCCATAAAAAAAATTTCATTCTTAGATTCAATATCCTCATATTAGTTTAATTAATTTTTTAATTTTATTTCTAAGTAATGTTTTTATATATATTAATCAATCAATTTATTAATATTTTCTTATTAATTTTATCCAAAATATGTGTCATTAAGATATTCATTAATCATGAGTTTCATCAATATTATCAAATTTTTATAATCCCATATTTAAAAAAAATACAAAATCATTCACTATATATATATATTACACTTACCAAATACCCACAATTCAAAATTATACATAAATTTTCATATCTCAACATAAAATTCTAATAAACATTTCAAAAAAATTAGTATTTATTAACAGTAAATAATGAAGTAATATATCATCATTTATATCACAATCAAATATAGTCAATAATATTTAGATGAAATTACATCTGATAACATTCAAATATCATCATCAATTATTTAATAATGTAACTATGTAAAATTATATGACATTAAAAAAAAGATAACATTTTTTAGACCATGTCTGCTCATTTATGGAGAAGATATAATTTAATGAGGAAGAATATTTTTGGGTAAGTTTAGTTTGACATGGATACAAGATCAATAATTATTTATTATTTATAGTCAACATAATAAGTAATGAATGATTTCATTATTGGACAATAACCGTGTTTTAGAAGCTTTAAAAAGGATTACAATTTGGATTAGGTAAAAGGTGATGGATGATTTAATTTTTTGGGGTAGTATAAGAAACCCCATCTTGTTAATATTTTTCAAATAACTATTTTTTAGAAGTGTTTTGAAGAAAATGATTATTTAATCATCATACCATTGTACATATAAATATAATATGTTTTCATATATGGTGTTAATATTTATTGATATATTCGATATGATAAGTGAAATAGTTTATACAATTACACCATGGTTCTCTATAAGGTTATTATTTCAAAAAACTTAATTGTGAGAAACCATGATTTGTAATTCTTAATTTTTAAATAAATTATGTTTGTTAATAATATTTTTTATTACATCCTAATGATATAATATTTCAAGAAAATGAGATCAAATTTCCAATATAATATATTTATAATGTCACAGTTATATAGGTGTAATAGGTGAGATGGGGAAAAATAACTTAATGAATATCATTAGGATATACTATTATATAAATGGATATAGTTTTATGAATATTAGAGTGTGATAATTTGGAAAAAACTAGTAATATATCTTTTTATATGGTATTATAAAATTATTATATATGTATCTTGATTTTCTATAGTTTATAAAATTGAATAATATAAGAGTAGAGATACTTTTCTCAAGGATTGAATGATACTAAGTGAATAGTGATTCATCAAAAGTAAGTGATGAGGGGGAAGAATAGTGATGTATTCTTTAATATCACTATGTAATTATTGGTTTATTTTTGTTGATTAAAAAAATTCTCACAAAGGTTATGATTAAATAATTAAGGAAATTATGAATGGATGTATTTAATATTAGAAGAAGAATTATTATGCATTATTTTCTGTAATGTTTCGATTCATACAATTATTCTATAAGTGGAGAGGAATATGAAAACGTTGAAATAGATAACTTCTAATGAGTTAAATATCATATTCTTATCATTTGTATTGACCATATTTTCTTCATAAACACTTGGGGATGAATGATTCTATACAATGCAAAGGATTTTTTTTTCATGTTTAACAGACGAACATAGTAAAGCTTATATCATTGTTATTTTTTATTTATTTTTTAAATTTACTAAACATGATAAAAATTAAGGTTCTATACACTAATTTATTATCAATATGTAAATCCATAATAAGGATTTCATAAAAATCCTAAGTGGATATGGTATAGGAAATCATGCATTCCACCCCATATTAAAAAGGTTGATGAGTAACGAAGAGGGTATAAGGGTTCATTTTGGACACTATAACATCATTAGTTATATTCATACACTATTAAAATAAAAGTAAATAGAAACCCATAATATCACATCTAATGATGAAGAACACATAGCATGATAACAAACTTCACCCATTATATACATGAAACAAATTATCTAAGATCCCATTGAGGAAAGAAAAATGATATTATATAAATTTTATGAATATAAATAAAGAAAAAACAATTTAAATACATCGAGTTTTTTCCAATACCACCACCAAATATATACATCTCAGATCAACTATCATCCATAGGTCTATATCCCATACTTAGATACCATTCATGATGTTAGAAGGCACATCAAGATTCCCAAATATGGTGAGAGTAATATAACCTAGTATGACACCACTAATACATTATTTATATGAGTTCACAAGTATAAGACGTGTATGTATTTAAAAATGTTAATACACAAGAAATAAATAAAAATCATATATTATGTGTTCATATGAGAACTTAACCACAGCAATCCATATCTGTACCAAAATCAAATCCATGTAATCATGATAGTTTTTAAAGATGTTGGGAGTGACCAACATTTATCCACAAGGATGGTAGACATGTATCACTATAGTCGCAAGTCATGAAGTAAAATTATGATACATGGTTACCTCATCCTATATTCATCATACATATAGCCTTATGAATGTCAATCTCTATCTCATTTAGAGGATATATCTTAATTTTATCATATATTATTTTTTCTTTCATACTATCCATGACACCATAATACCCTTTTTGCTAATACCTCAGGTATTCATCAATACCCTCATGTCCCAAACCTATGTTTAGGTCCAACACTATCATCATCACATGTTATGTGCACTCACTCTTCAATATATATTCATATAAATATGGTTCTATTATTCCAAATATGAGTATCAATACCTCCAAATGTATGATAATCACACATAATAGGGTAGATTATATATAACAATAACATTTCTTAATATCAGGGGAATCAGTAGAAATATACAAGCACATGAAATCTACATCAATTTGGAAAAAACTACATAATAATACTTTTTAAATCAGGAGTCATATATTTGTGTCACATTCATATGAAAAAAAACACATGTCATCATTATAAATCATGGTCAATAATTTTATTCAAACGAAATTAGAAAATCATTGAAACAAGTGTAAATAAGTTCTCAATATGGTAAGGAACCTTATACCTTTATGTTATTGACTGAAATACCAAAGACCCAATAATGATTGATAGCTGATTCATAACCATGATCAAACTAGATTGAGCCTATACACTAAGAATAAATTGAAAAATACTAACTAAATCACTGCATGGTTCTAGAATGTGATTTAAAAAGTTTATAAAAATAGGTAAGGGTATACATCAATATGACACTCTAGATACACCAAATATTTCATATATGATATTAACCAAATTGATTCTATAGATACACTATATTCATCATTTTTCTTACAATGATAAGTAAATTTATTATTAGATAACATTTGAATCCATACATCTAGAAATCATGTGTTTCATATATCATTTATATCAATGGAAGAAGTTGTTATCCAGAATAACCATGAATAATGGATGTTCTTATATAACATAAATTATTTCCATGATCTCTAAAATTCTTTTTCTCACTAGAATGAATCATAGAATAGAAGGTTATTGATCAAGATGTCTTATAGTGTCTCTTTGTTTAAGAGGGATGAATTTAGGAATATGAATTAACCAAATAGAGATATTTATGGTAATTTATGTGTATATTCAAATCATTAATTAACATTAATAGTTTTTATCCACACATATAGAAAACTCTTTCACCAAACATGGGAATATTACTTTCTTTTCAAGGAAGGTGAATAGTTTGGTCACGTTGTTTTCTAAACTTTGTACCAAATATGAATTTTCAGATTGAATGATATTATCAATGTCGAATGAGAGGTTGGATGGTTTCACAAATGATTCACAGGAATCATTATCCATCTATTATTCATCTAAAAAATCAACATGGTTTCTTATAGAGTTATTAATTTTTATTAAATCATGCCCTAATCATGAAGTTATCAAAATTCTTCAAAACTATCCAACCCCAATGGGAAAACCCCCCAAACAACTAAGTATAAGAAATTTAGTGTTCAAAAAATTTATAAATAAAGGATGAAAATAACTCATAAAACACATGAAAAATTCAAGGCTATTGCATTGTTTGGTAATAAATAATTCTCATCCTTGAGAAGTTTATTTATCCATATTTCTTAGAAAAATACATCCACTGATCCTTAATATAAGTCTCTGTCTTTCAAGATTCATTCCCAATCATTAACTGATTCCATATGATCCTATCATTTGATATTTTCTGATACTATTATACCTTCAGTATATATTAAAAAATCAATACCAAGTGTTCCACATATAATGTGTTAGTCTGAAGATAAATATCTTCATAGTCTATCACAATTATAGGATCATGAATACACCACTAGATTCGAGACGCATGAAATAAATTAGGGTTTCTTTATTATAAAGGTGAATGGTCTAAATGGAATTCCATAGTCCTAATATGCTAATAAATCTCAAACAACCCAAATAATGAGCCTATATTCCTTTTTATGTGAAATTTTTAATGTCTAAACAAATTAATCACCCACTATAAATATTTTTTATACTATAAAACCCAAATGGTTGGCTCCACTTATAGGTATATGATCACTGACTACAATATGCGATGTCTAATTGACTTGAAATCAGTTGATCTCTCTCTAAGGTCTCATGCAATAGGTTTTTCCCCAATACAAATTCCTCACATACCTCATGAAAACATATAAATGAATGAAACATTTGACCAGAAAGAGCCTCATATGGTTTTATATTAACTATATCATAGAATCTATTTCTATAAGAAAATTCAACAATGTCTAGGTGATCTCCCCAAATACCACTGAAATGTTGGATGCATGCCTAAAATATATCATCCAATAAATAGATCATCATCTCTAATAACCATTTCCCTTCGAATATTATTATTCACTTTGTTTTAGGTGAGTACTATATTCTTAATACAATCCCATCACATAACATAAAATGTAACACATATCACTATTATATAAAATGATCGAGAAAGTTTTTATTGCTTTAAAATCTCTTGTATATATAGATTTCATAAATCATCCATGAAATGGGTGTCATGAGGTGGATGGAAATGAGAAATTCTCAATATCCAATCTACTATTCCCTAAAATATATCATGAATCATTGGGTATCTCTACAACCTAATAAAAAAGTACCTCGATAGGTTATCCCAATTCCACAATATCACATTATGTGGATGAATATAATAAATATTATTCTTATTCTTAGTTATTATCCAATATTTGGTATGAAATCATAAAACAAAACCTATAATGTCCCAAAGTATACTAGGCTACCAGAATTGAAGTCAAATGTCATGGTACATCTTTAGAAAACAAAGATGCACTATCCATTTTGAAGCATGACATTCCTTCCCCAGATCATCCCTTTTAGATATTGGGACTATAATCCTCTCATGTTTGATGATCCCATCATCAGCATCTACTAACCATCCAGGGACTACGTAACTACCTATAAAATATTCTCACACAACTGGACAAATAGGATCTGGCTCTTGAAAAGTATCCACTATGTACAATAATGAATATGTGTTGGAAAAAGGTGGACATGTCATGAATGTAAGATCCCTAGATGTACCCACAGTCCATTCAACTCATAGGATCATAAAATTGAATTATTCCATCTATGTAAACTCACTAATCTCATACATCTCAACCATTTTCCAACTGAGATCATATGTAACTACAATCCAGTTAATTAAAGTGCAGTCCACCATAAATTACAATATTTAAACATACTCCACCTTAAACCTATACCTTATATTCAAAAACCACTATGATAATATTTATGGTATCTTATCAAGGTCTATAAGAACAAAAAATCTCTCATAAAGTGATAATGTCACAAAAAAAATTAACATTCTTGACAATAGTGGCCAACTCTAGGACATGCTTCATATATGTCACACATTGGTTCATAGTTTACCAAATAAAAATGTAAATAATTCATCTCTCTACAATAAAATAGCTCATATCCCAAATCTAAATCCAACATAGTAAATAGTGTATTCAAACCTAGGTTTTTGAAGAACCAAAACTAGAGACACAATCAATATCCACTTCAACTCAAGAAAATATCACATACACTGATTAGTCCCACCAAGCTTCACCCCCTTGTTTCTAGGAAGTATAATATGTGTGAATAAGTGGGATATCACCTCAATGAACATATCAATGTATTCATAAAACCTTATGAAACTCATAATATAAAATCAGTACTTAGGGAAAAACCAATACATCACCACTTTCACTATCTCTTGGACTATAGAAATTCATGCCTTAGAGATCACATGGCTAAGAAAAAACACGTCCTAGATCAATAAATTACACATTAAAATCATGGTATAAAGATAGTGATTTCAAAGTAAAATAAATATAATCTCAAGGTTTCCAGAAATAAACTCATACATCTATGAATATATAATGATATTTCATTTAAAGTCTCTATATAATGAGTTGATATATAGATATAAGTTCTTATTCAGGAGATCCTTAAAAAATTATAAGTCATTTTTCAAAAGAAAATTATTTATAAGGAACTTATACAATAAATATATACTCATAAAATTTATCTTAGTAATATCATCATGTTTGACCTAAAATGAGTGGTAGACCAAACAATGATCAATCATGGGGAACTACTGAGCTCCCTTTAAATAATCAATGAGATCATCAATCTATAATGAAGGGCATGTGTTCTTTATAATCACCTGATTTAGATTCCAGTAGTATAAACAAAACCATATTCTATCATCATCCATCAAGAAAAACATTAAGGGTGAAACCCATAATGATGTGCTTATCCTAATGAAACACATCATCTCTAGTTCTTCAAACCGAATGCAAAACTCTATTAACTCATCCAATTCCATAAGATAAGAAGGAATAAGAATATTAATGTAGTTAGCATGAATTTTATAAATCATATTTAGGTGGCATAACAAAGAATCCATCTGTAAAAACATCCTAAAAAGATTGAAAGTATAGGTAAAATGAGAGGGCCCTATATATAGTTTCTCTATGAGATCTATTCCTATAACCTAAGATATGATGTTTCAAATCAGTCTGAAATAAAGTCCAACTCTATAGGATTGGACATACCAATGACTGATAATCACTATATTCTATTTCATAGGAAAAATAATGTGTACCCAATTCTAATATCAGTCAATGGGAGATGGACATCTTGTCACTCATTAAATTCAAATAATCACATCAATGCTAGGAATCCCAATATTCATTACATACAAAATATGTATGAAGTTAGAAACAACCACTAAAAACAATAATCCAATTTTATACAACTACTTTCTTCCACAATAGTGTGTTGAGATATTTATTAATAGACGATAACTCAATTTATATGTTCACAATTGCATCACAATGATCAAGTGTAAATGATTTGGAAGAACCAAAATGAAAATGAGAAATTAATATAGAAAAATCTACCAATGGAATAATTTAGACTGTTGATAGTCCCTATCCATTTTCAAAATGAACTTAGTCCAATGTGAATACTTGACTATCTTTGTCTCCACATCCATAACATTGATATTCCTTTCTCATTTGAGTTAATGACTTATGAGGGGTGTGAAACCAACTACTCAACACCATGAACTATTCAATGATTTTAGGTTTGTTCTTCTATTACAAACATTTTAAAACCATACCTAAAATATATATAGAGTTTCTATCAGATATTTCTAATCTTTCTAAGCTATCAGAACATTGTTTGTGGTAATGATATGAAACATAGATAATTTATAACTATCTAATAGTTGAAGTAATATTGAACTCCCCCTATGGGGAGAGATGAATCCAAACTCCTCTCAACTTGCCGACCTCAACCCCACTACACATCTTCATATATCATGTTCCTAATATATAATTTGAAACTACCCATGGTAGTAGGAGTTATACCCACCAAGGTTCTAAAGTGTGTAGAATACTAGATTTTTCTTTATTCGTTGTGACCTTTTCAATAGTCAAGGACATATGCAAAACAATTAGTCTACAGTCATAGGTATATCATACTAACCATTAAAATTATATAAGGGAAAAGAAAAACATTAATTATCCCAACCTTATATTCCACATATCGATCCATGTGTTGTGCAAAACAAATATGTGCAATGAAACTATTAGAGTAATAAGGTACCATCATGGTTCCCTATTGATTCTCCATGAATTCCGAGGAAGAATCTGGATTCAGTGTGTTAAGACTGAATTATACAGAGAATTTGTTTTGAATGTATCCCATGAGATACCATCACATATTATTTCATACCTTATAACCCTACCCCATAACATGGTAGGTCCCCACAAAAATAATTTTTTTCCTTGAAATTTCGGTCCTCTAGTTTCTCAATAAAGTCAAATATGCCCACAATTATTTATATAATGTCCTCAAAATTATTTATTCCCACAAGGCCTTTTAATTATAGACGATTATAAATATGTACAGAATGGGATTTAAAAATAGTGGTATTTTTTACTATCCTTCCATAGATAGATACAATCTATAAGGTTTCATGTAAAATGACCTCCAATGCCGAAACCATTATAGAATGAGTGGGAATATGTCCAGGTGTATCCTCATGAATATCATATAACAAAGATTTCATGAACTAACTTGGGTTGACCCTGAACCGGTCACCCGAGCCGGCCTGCGACATGGCCTCAAGCGCGTCCCCCATTACACTGGAGGCTATTGACTAGCGGCAAGGGTGTAAGGTAAGTCAGGGGGGAGACTATACGCTCTTATCAAAGTGAAGAAAAATGACAAAATACAACAATAGAGGAAGCAGTGTATATAATAATAAAGTAGTAGAAAATATTATTCATTTATAAGGTTTCAACAAAATAGGTGAACGATAGTTTATATAGAAGATGCATGTATGACATGCTAATGATACAATAGAAGCAGTAAACAACACAACATACTTACACATCAATGCAAGAAGTAAATTAAAAAAGCCTCAATCCTGAGGAAGATCTCTATAAGAATCCTGAGCCTTATCTTGGTCCTTTTCTCCTAACTCCAATTATAAGAAACGGTAATGGCAAGGTCCTACAACCAAATAGAATCTACTCGGGTACCCGAGTGCAATGGTGGCCCGAGTAGGGTTTGAGATATAAATCTCAGTAGGCTGGAACCATCGGGGTCTAGACCTATCTGGACAAAGAAATATAATTAAATAGTGTCCTGGTATTTCCAAACAATAACAATAAAATACAAATAATAAACGCCCGTCCAGGTTCCAAAAAGGACACCTGATGGCAATACCTGCCTTGTTCCGTGGCTGGAATAAGAACCTGCTTAAAACAACACAAGTACATTTGGTTCAAGCATAAAAATAATAATTTTTCTCATTTTTCTCACTTAATATATTTATTCACTTATCATTTCAACTTAGGTTGGAAATCCATTCATTCTTACCTTTATTTATTTGATCACATTTCACTCGGGTTTTAATCACATCTCTCATTCTTTTCATAAATCATTGTTATCATTCATTTGGTGTTGAACGCCATGTCCAGCACCCCAATTCTCATTTGGTGTAAATCACCTTGTCTAACCCATAGATAATTATTAGATGTAGATCGCCATGTCTAACACCCTATATCACAAACTTGGATAACCATTGGGGAGGAATGACATGTCCAAACCCATCTTTTAAATCCGTCTAGAACACCATGTCTAGGACCCAAAATCTCATTCATTGTTTACCATTTATCATCTAATTAATCAATAGACACAATTCCCATTTCATAATTAATTCTTCAAATTTAATCATCTAAATACATTCTCAACTTTTCCTAATTAATTCTCATAATTAGTTATCTTTGATCATTATTCTGGAACCTTCATGAGAAATAGAAGGTAAACAAAAGTGTATGGCATCAACATGCCTCAATGATAGGTTATTAATGACATTAAATGGTATAACTGAACAACTTGTTCAATCAATGTTTTCAATTCAAACTATCACGTTACATTTATAACTTAAAGAACAAGGAAAAGGGGGCATTTAGGTAGGGCACACCCAAGGGGCTGGCCAAGAGCCAAGGTGAGCACCCAGGATGGGCTTCACCATAAATGTAGGCCACAATGGAGGTAACCAGTAAGGTACATGTAAAATCATGTCATTTATAAAGTATAATGTCAAGCATAAAGAGCCATAAGACATTTAAGAAGGCAAGTATAAAAATCTACTACTACATTTTTATCTTGAAGATAGCTCACCTATATTTGAGGAGTTTTATTAGAAAACATGTCTTTACTTAATCATAAAATTCATTTGGTGATATTTAACATTTATTTTAACACTCATTCCACACTTAACAAAAATAAGAGGCCAATCAATAAGGAAGGCAATCATGAAACGCTATCACTAAATTTTTAGATTGAAGTCAGCGCACCTCGAAAGAGGGGTTTTATTATAAAACCAGAACTTTTATTATGAGACAAGATTTTATTACATTTACCACTTCTAATCTATGATTAATTTAAGGCCTTAATTGCATTAATTTAAAAAATAACTAATTTAAAGTCTTAGTTGCATTAATTAAAATATAAAAGAATGCAATGAACAATAAATTAATGCATTCATTATATTAAATGGGAAAGAGAAAGGGATCCTACCTCAAGTGGAACTTGGTCGTCCTCTCCAACTCTTAACGCTTTCTAACTAGGAGTAGCTGCTCGTTCGCTGCGGGCACCTGGAAACTATCACCACACCCTTGGTTGACAAAAATGCACCGAAACTGCCTCTCCTTCAGTGGAAATTGCCAGAACACACACCAACGGGTCTCGAGTGGCACTTTCCACAACCTTGGAAGACCGAATAGAAGCTGACACATGGAAAGGGACTCGGAGGGGGGGTGGCCGGAGCACTGCCACAAAAGAGCAGCGGCCGGACAGTAGTCGAAAGTGGACCAGAACTATCAGCATGGAGAAGGGGGACATGTTATGGGGAGGGGGCGGTATCCTCTGACCGAGGAAGGGGAGGTCGCGGCTTCACCGGACTAGGGGAGAGGAAATCACGGATTTATCAGAATGAGGAAGAGGAGGTCACAGCTGAACGAAGGGTGACTGGAGGGTTAGCTGGATGGGGACGTGGGGTCACGGGGATGTGGAGGGAGACCGGGATGGGTGAGCCAGATGGGGACGTGGGGTCACGGGGTCATGGGGACATAGATATGCGTAGGGCCACCGGGGTGGGCAAGCTGGACGGGGATGTGGGGTTGGCAGGCGGATGTAGTGGGCGAGCAGGTGGAGGGAAGGGTAGGGGAGACCCGGGGAAGACCCAGGGAGACAAGAGGGAGCAACTCGCATGGAAGAGAAGAAAAAAGGAAAAGAAAAAGAAAAGTAAAAAAGGAAGAGAAAAAATACAAAGATAATAATAATATATAAATAATAATAAAAATAATAATAACATTATAAATCATTGTTATTATTATTATTATACATTTTATAAAATTATTTTTAATATAATTTCCCTTCTTTACATTATTTATTTATTTATTTATTTCCAATTTTATTTATTCTTCTAATTTTATTATTTATCTAAACAGTTGGGCAACCGTGCACTCACCAGGTCCGAACACATGATCTCTACTAGCGGTGCGGTGACCGCGCACCCACCCGAACTGAATGTGTGGTGACCGCTAGTAGTGCGGTGACTGCGCACTTGCCCAAGACCCACCAAAAACATCAATGATTCAAAAATTTCAAACCCAGACCCAAACCCAACTCTGACCAAAGGCGTGGAACCGAGAAAATAATAAAACAATAGTCATTTGTGGTCGGGGTGTGACAATTCTACCCACTACAGATACTTTCTACCCCTAGAAAGCCACCAAGCCAACATTTGACACAACTTGAGTTCATGACCAGACAAAATCACATAGAACCGAGAGCCTTGGGGTGTCCATTCCACACAAACATCACACCCAAAAAAATTAAAGAAGTCCACTGCCCGAGGAGGAGGGGATAAAATGAGAGGGTTCTCCAAACCATAAGAATTCACTAATATAGAAACCATTGAAACCTGAACAAACCACCCCTCAGGGAGAGCCAATGCGGGAACTCCCAAATAGAACTCATTCAATCTCTCCATGTGGACTGAAAAACACTCCTAAAACTTAGACGAAAGCTTGATATGAAACAACCCAAAAACCTGAGGATGGGAAATGAACCAAACACTTCTCCTAAATTTCATGAAATGGGCATCCCCCTAAAGAACATAGCTAAGACCAACACAAAATCAAATCAGGTCTGTCTATTCAAAATCTCACACCACTCAAAGTGATTGAATGGCTTAAAAACCACACTGAGAGCAGATAAGATCGCTTGGATTGTGGGGGAACGAGCTCATCATGCCACCACAAAAAGGATGAGATTAAAACAGCAAAAATAATAGAACAGGGGAATTTTGGATGTTTCCATACCAAAGTTGAAAACATTATCAGGACCGAGGTTCCATACATCCGTGGAAACTCCTGACTGTGCGCGAGATTCACTCCAAGACCTGTGGTCGGGGCCCTGATGGATGAAGCATATCCTACCTCACAGTCAAGAATTTGCAACCTCTAGTTCCTAACTCCTTCCACCCAAACGACTCTTCTTTCAGAACTCTCACCAGTGGCCCGAACATCCACATGGTAGCAAGACTTCGGAGGGACACGACAAGGCATCTTAGAATTCCTGAACCGTCCATGTTAGTGGCATGTGTTAGAATGGTCCAACAAACTGGGAGTTAGTATAGACGAATATAGATTCCTGGAGATAGTTTCCCCCAGCATGAACTCTTTTCCAGATGGGAAACCTTCATGAGGGTCGACCCTCATGCGCTACATCCGAGACTCTAACGATGATGAGACATCCCAACTATACTAGTCCAGATCTGAACCCTCAAATAACTCTGAGATGGTATGAACCTTAACTACCCTGGGAGTTCCCAAAAACATGAAAACACACTATATTTTCGAACTAGACAGCTGCCTTTAATAGACTTCAATTACCTCGATAAGCAGGCAACACACAAAAATAATTGGAGACTGGGCATAACCCATTAACAACTTTTGGAGGATTTATGGGCGGTATACTCATAACAACATGAAAAACACCATCAAAACCATTAATCAATCAAAAAATCAATCAAATAAACAACACAATCCATGGAACACATGCCCATAAGCTAAACATATACAACCACAAGCATAAATTAATTTTCAAAAACCATTATTTCGTAAAAAAATTAAAATCCACCTATGGAACCTTATGAACTGTCACATGTGCATTCATTGTATCTCACTCACATCATCTACAAAAAAGTGTCCCAATTCACTCTCCATACATACCCATGCACGTTTGACCCTCCATAAGTAGTTCCAAAGTTCAAACACTTCTTTTTTTCCTTACCTAATGCAAACACGTGCCATGTTTTTCAATCTGATACACGTTCTCTGTAAAAACAAACTTTATTAATTTCAATAACAATTTGGAAGGAACCTATTTTTTTTATTTATAAATCGCTATCATTTTCAACACACACCCACATCGGTCGAGTTCAGAAAAAAATAAACTAACTATAATCCATCAGAATAAGGGACTAGTGTCTTTGCCTAACCCGATGAAATGGTGGTTAGCCATGCCCCATGTAAGGCACAACACTAAGAGGACCTTAAACCGCGAACATGGACTTTGCATGGGTCACCACCCCACGTGAGGCCTCAACGTTAACCAATTCTCCCCCATTTTCATCCTTCAATACAAAAAAACCAAAGACAAAAGTCTTAAATCCCAGACTACCCCTAGTAACTCAGGTCTTGTTGCGAGCGGTGGGGATCAAAAGCTGAACCAAAATCTTCCTCCAGATCTCTGACAACCCTAATCTCCTACTATCAGACAAATCAAATAAAAACGGCCTCTTATGATACCATTTTGTCATAAACCAACCAAGTTTGACCCTGAACCGGTCACCCGAGTTGGCCCGCAACATGGCCTCAAGTGCTCCCCCCTTACGTCGGAGGCTGTCGACTAGCAGTGAGGGTGTAAGGTAAGTCAGGGCGGAGACTATACCCTCTTATCAAAGTGAAGAATAAGGAAAAAACACAATAACAGCAGAAGCAATGTATATAATAAGAAAGCAGCAGAAAACATTTTTCATTTATATGGTTTGAACAAAATTGGTGAACATCAGTTTTTATAGAATATGCATTCATGACATGATAATGATACAATGGAAGCAGTAAACAATGCTACATACATACACATCAATGGAATAAGTAAATAAACAAAAGACTCAAGCTTGAGGAAGATCTCCATAAGCATCCTGAGCCTTAGCTCAGTCCTTTTATCCTAACTCCAAGTACAATAAACAACAACGGCAAGGTCCTACAACCTAATAGAATCTACTCAGGTACCCCAGTGCAATGGTGGCCTGAGTAGTGTGTGAGATATAAATCTTAATAGTTCAGAACCACCAGGGTCTAGCCCACTCTAGACAATGAAATATAATTAAACAGTGTGCTGGTATTTCCAAACAATAACGATACAATACAAACAATAAATGCCCGTCCAGGTTCCAAAAAGGACACCTGACGGCAATACCCACCTCGGTCCATGGATGGAATAAGAACCTGCTTCAAACAACACAAGTACAATTGGTTCAAGCATAAAAAAATACTTTTTATCATTTTTATCACTTACTCTATTTATTCACTTTTCATTTCAACTCAGGTTGGAAATCAATTCATTCTTACCTTTCTTTATTTGATCACATTTCACTCGGGTTTTAATCACATCTCTCATTCTTTTCATAAATCATTGTTATCATTCGGTTGGTGTTAAACGCCATGTCAAGCACCCCAATTCTCATTTTGTGTAGATCTCCATTTCTAACACCCTAAATCACATTTTGTGTAGGTTGCCATGTCTAAAACCAAGATAATTATTCAGTGTAGATCTATATGTCTTACACCCTATATCACATTCTTGGATAACCATTGGGGAGGAATTCCATATCCAAACCCAAATTTTAAATCGGTCTAGAACTCCATGTATAGGACCCAAAATCTCATTCATTTATTAGAATTTGTCAACTAATTAATCAATTGACACAGTTACCATTTCAAAATTATTTCTTCACATTTAATCATCCAAATTTGTTCTCAACTTTTTCTAATTAATTCTCATAATTAGTTATCTTTGATCAGCATTCTGGAACTTTCATGATAAATAGAAAGTAAACAAGATCATATGGCATCAACATGCCTCAATGATAGATTATTAATGAAATTAAATGGTATAGTTGAACAACTTGTTCAAGCAAGGTATTCAATTCGAACTATCATGTTACATTTATAACTTAAAGAAAAAGGAAAAAGCGTATTTTAGGTAGGGCACACCCAAGGGGGTAGCCAAGAGGCAAGGTCAGCACCCAGGATGGGCTTCACCATAAACGAAGGCCACAATGGACATGAGCAAACCACCCAATCAATTTAATATGAGATAATGAGGCATCACCTAAAGGTTGCGACAAGAAGCACAAGATGTGGCATGACATAAGCACCGAAGTAAAGGGAAGAGGGTACACTCCCTACACTAAAAGTTCTAATTACATGCTAATCCATGAACTTAAGAGGTGTCTTGGCCTATATATCATTTTTCAAGAAGCAACGTCATTTTTAGATAACCAGTAAGGTAAATGTACAAGCATGTCATTTATCAAGTATAATGTCAGGAATAAAGAGTCATAAGACATTTAAGAAGGCAAGAATAAAACCTATTAATACAGTTTTATCTTGAAGATAGCTCACATAAATTGGATGAGTTTTATTAGAGTACATGTCATTACATTATCAAACAATTTATTTCGTGATATTTAACATTTATTTTATCACTCGTTCCATACTTAACAAGATAAAGTGTCCAAGCAATAAGGAAGGCAATCATGAAATGCTATCACTACATTTTTAGATTAAAGGCAGCGCATCAAGAAAGTGGGGTTTTATTATAAAATCATGACCATTATTATGAGACAAGCTATTATTACATTTACCACTTCTACTATATGATTAATTTAAGGTCTTAATTGCATTAATTTAAATAACAATGAATTTAAAGACTTGGTTGCATTTAATAAAATATAAAAGGAATGAAGTGAGAAATAAATTAATGAATTAATTAAATTAAATGGGAAATAGAAAGGGATCCTACATCAAGTGGAACTAGGCCGTCCACTCCGCCTCTTAACACTTTCTAACTACGAGCAGCTGCTCGCTCGCTGCGTGCACCTGTAGACTATCGCCACACCCTTGGATGATGACAACGCACTGAAACTTCCTCACCTTCAGTAGCGATTGCTAGAACACACACCAACAGTTCTTGACTGGACATTTTCACAACCTCATAAGTACAAAGAGAATCCGACGCATTGAGAGGGACTCGGAGGGGTGGCTGGTTAGGGCACTGGAGAAAAAGAGCAGCGACCGGACAATGGTCAGAAGCGGCCCGGAACTATCAGCAAGGAGAAGGGGGACACAGTATGGGGAGTGGGAGGCTTCACCGGACCGAGAAAGGGGAGTTTGTTGTAACACCCCAAGATTTCACAGTATGCTTCTCTTTCAATAATGTAATAGCTTGCATTGTACGCAAGTTCGAGATTCTAACACACCGCGACTAATCAAAGTAGCCATTTTGAATAGTAATACCCACATTTTGAAATTATATAAATTTTATACTTCAAAATGGACTTCATTTTTGGATTCAGAATATCGAAATTATCCTATGTTGAATTTTTGGTATTTTTCTGAGAACATCCATTTTTCTATGAATAGTGAAAAATACTTAAAAACAACATTTTTAATGAAAATAATTTTTAGTGATAAATTATACTATTTAGTGGTTTTAAAGTATAATTATAATAAAATATAACCATTTTATCCAATGGTGGTCATTATAATTAATTTCACTTTCAAATTGGACATAAACAATTGTCAATCTTTTGATTGATATTGTTTCTTAAAAACGCGCTATTTGTTTGACAACGAGAATTAATTAAAAAATTAATTAATTCAAATTATATGTTTGTAATTTTGTAAAATAGACATCATTTTTGAATTCATAATATCAATTATATCTTAGGGTGAATTTTTGGTATTGTTCTGAAAAACTTCAATTTTTGATAAATAGTGAAACCACTAAGTGGTAGTTAAAAAAATTGATTTTTCATTTAAATGAAACTTTACCGCTTCTATGAATTGAATTTCAAAAATCAGACATACATGGTTTTCATTAGAGAGTAAAATTTGGTTCAATGGGATGAAAATAATTTTCTGTGAATAGTAACTTTTAAGTTGTATTAATCACGATTAAAGGTAATTAGTGTAATTGAAGGTAAATATAATGATATAATAATATGAAATTACCTTTACACTTGTCATACACTTATTGGATAAGTCATGGCCGACCAGAACAATCAATGGGTCAACTTGGGGACCCCATGGAGCCACTTGGGTAAAAAATGACATTAATAACATTTTATTTAAAGTAAAAATAAAAGTGTCAGAAACATGTGTTGTTTTACTAAAAAAATTATTACATGGGGTTATATAAGTTAAATTTTCGACTATATATATTAATTTGAAAGCTAAAAAGATATCCTACATCATGGTAATTTTTTTATAATTTTTATGCATTAAATAAATAAATTTATTTATGACACCATGATGATGCAGCGATTACCTCATTAATGAACAATTTAAATAAAATGAAACGATAAGGTAACATATAAGACTTAAACTTGTCTAAAACCTATTGGATGGGTTTATTTAGAACCCTTATCACCTTATCCTAGAAATATATCATTTTGGTACCTTTAAAATCCGAAAATCATTTCATAATAGAGTAACATTTCATGACTTTCCAAGAGTGCCCCTCCTCTCCTCTTATAAAGGCCCCCACCTCTACCACCTTATTCACACCTTAAAAGCCATTTGGCTCGGACAACATCTGCCCAAATACTCTCTCAACTTCCCTCTCTTACTCCTAGAAGCCTCACATTGGGTATAAGTCTTCCCAAGTAAGCCTTTGGCACAAATCAAAAAGAGTTACCCGATTTTAAGGTAATGTCTTCTCTTATGTTCTTTTCTTTTATTTTTCTTCTCCAACCCCTTAAACTCTTTTTATTCATTTATTTTGTAACACCAACAGTATATTCAATATACTAGGATGTTTATATGAGAATTATTTGATTTACACTTACACACACCTTCATATAATGGTTAAATAACGTACTGTTTCTGTGGGTGGTGAATTACTGCCTCACGAAACGATGATTGTTCAATCTTCTTTTAACACCTCTCATAGTAGACATTAAGATGTAACTATATGTATATGATATATATTATGTTTATTTTTTCCTTGTGCTTATTTATTTTTCATTTATGGCATACCTTTATGATTTCCATTATGGGTAAAAGTGATAATTTCATTTTAGGAAGTGCGGACTACCGCCCCCTCAAAGTGATTTGAATCGTTAATGCTATATGTGGGACGTATAAAGGATGGAGTAAATGATATTATATATGATATTATAATTGAATTATAATATACCTTTATATCATTATGATTTCATTCCATTTAATACAAAATAGAAATGAAAGTAGCGTTCATGCGTACGTACGGCTTACCGTCTCCATGAACGGTGCATTTCATTTCTTACCTCTAAATGTTATTTAATATTATAAATGCATGTATATACTGGATATATATGATATATATGATATCTACATCATGAATATGATTCTATTGATAATGGATATTTTACCACATGAACAACTTGTAATTATAAAAAGTTAATTGTTGACTCAAGTACCAAAGATCGACAAAACGATCGTTATTAACTTTAATGACTACATAATGTTCATAACATGGTAATAAGTGATATAAAAGGAATAATTAACTGGAAAAAGGTTCTTAAGCAATTATAAATTAACTCTAGTTTATTATTCAGGAGTTTAAAGAATGATCGAGTCAAGTTAGACACGAGGTAAGGGACTTTATCTCAATCTCCTTTCATGGAGGCATATTTTATTTTATACACCACGTTCTTTTATGCGGTGTATAAACCCGTTTGACTTTTACTTTTATTAAAAAGGAATCTTTTTCTACGAGGCATTTTTACTTAATGAAAAAAGAAATTTTTTGTCTTACATACGCGGTGACAACGACTTCTGCACCGCTGTGACCGTTATTTGAGTTTCGGCTTCCTCTACAAGCCATAACTTTTTTTAAATGAAAAATAAATACCAAGTTTTAATTTTCTTTTAATTTGGTATTGAAAATGGTTTTGATAATGTTTTTATTATATCAATTTGTTGTATTGATATCTTTTGATTTAAATGTGGAAATGTTATGTTTCCTTTATGCATGTTTTATGTGATAAGATTATGTTATGGTTTATGATATGTTTAAACCTATTCATATGAGGAATGGATTGGACATAATAAGTGACAGATGGAGCCCGCTATAGCTCCCCGATGAATTGGTTGGTCTCTTGAGAAAAACTAGTGTCTTGTCATAAGGCCTTGACAAAATCTTATTTGATGTCTTGGTACAAGGCCTTGACTATGTGGTTATGATAATCTGGAATTATGCATTCCATCATTATGAAATTGGTTATTGATATTGCATGTGATTATTCGACTAGTAGAATATCCATGTGAATAAGCAAATGGAATTATTTCATTTTATTTTTTCCATATTATGCTGAAGTTCAAGTTTAAAATGCTTTTGGTTTAGATATACATTGCCTCAAATGATTATGTTTATTTATGAAAGTTTCCGCTATATTGTTATCCATACTGAGCATCTGAGCTCACCCCTTTCTATGTTTTATTTTTCACAGGATGTGAAGAAATATTTTATGATTGACCTATAGGGATAGTCTGAAGGGGATATGAGTGTGGACTATGGAGACCATGTTATAGTAGTTTTTCACTTTATGATGTAATGTAACATTTATGAATGTATCTATTGTTTCCAAGGCTACTAAACTAATTGGTCTTTCGAGACATGATCTTTTGTGATCATTCCAATGTTACGTAATAATGCACCAACTCTGGGTAACTGGGGTTGGGGCGTTACAGTTGGTATCAGAGGCATTTTAGTACTAACCTTGGAACCTTGATTTAGATAAACTCTGATTATAACACATAGTCCTAAGATAGACTTTGAGGATTAGTATATAAGAACTTCCTAGAATTTTGGTATTGTAGAGATTTTGTGAGTTTTCTGAGCAATACATCCCTGTCTGGATACGAGCAGGTAGAGGTGGCTCTAGCACAAATGTACCTAGGGGGAAAACCTGAAAACACCGCTTTGATCTAGACTCGAATGGGAATTGGTGCACGACAACGGGCCTTACTGCACTCTTGGTTACGACACTCCCGAGGGATATTATTAGGATAATTCCCATTTTCTTTACAAACCATTATAAATGGTTTATGAGTATATACTTCCTCCAAGAAAATATTTTATTCATGATTATAGATTATATCCATAAACTGTTCAATTTATGTTAAGTGTTTTACAAGTATGGAATTATGTATTTCAATTCATAAACTAATCTAGTTTATGACATTGTTTAGAAATAGTGGATAGTGGAAGGAATGGAAACCGTATAAATGCACGCACTCCATGTAGGGATTTCCCGCCTGCTCAAGATAATTATAATGGAGTTGGTGATACAACTGGTGCTGATCAACTTATCACCATACTGGGACAACTCACTCAGGTTATGAATAATAAACTTACTCATATGGAGCACCCTGATCCGTAATGTGGAGGATCATGTTAGACCGCTTCATGAGGAAAAAACCACCAACATTCAATGGGAGTACAAATTCTTTAGTATCTGAGCAATGGATAAATTCCTTAGAGAAAATATCTCATGCCTTAGGGAGTAGTGAAAGCGAAAAAGCTGTCATAGAAGTTTACCGCCTCAGTAGAGATTTCTATCAATGGTGGTCATTGATACAAAACACGAAGGAAGATGATGAAGTATCAAATATGGAATGTAGGGAGTTCAAAGATCTTTTCTTAGAAAAATACTTTCCTCGGGACCATCAAGCAGATATGGAAAGGCAATTTCTAAGTCTGAGACAAAAGGAGGATGAGAATGTCGCAAAATATGAGGCTAACATTACAAGGTTAGTGAGGCCTGCTGTAGATTATATACCTAACCCAAGAAGTAAGATTGATCGTTTCTTTGATGGGTTAAAATTATTTCTCAATCGAGCATTGGTCTCACAATCCTTCTCGTCATACGAAGACACTGTCTCATGTTCCATTAATACGGAAAAGGAATTATCTAAGTCTTTTGAAAATAAAGTAAAGCAGGAGAAGAAGAGAATGGTGGAACAAGAGATAGATAAAGGGAAAAAGGGAAAGAAGGATTTTTCCATTATGCGATAATTGTGGGAAGAATCACCCCGGTACTTGCCTAAAAGGAATGGGAGTTTGTTATAAATGTGGAGAAAAAGGTCACCTGGATCGTGATTGCAAGGGAAAGAAAGAGTCTATCAATATTGAATGCTACAATTGTAGGGAAATGGGGCATTATGAAAATGAATGTCCTAAGTTTCAGGGAAAATTACCTCAGAAAAGGCCTAAGGGATCACGTCCAATCTTATGTTGTTACAACAGTTGAAGTGGAATAATTAATCTATTGGTGCTTTTGGACTCAAGGATTATATTCTGGTTATAATAATAATGTGATATATATAAGGATTGTACTGTATTACATATTTTTTCATTAAGGTTTTAATATGATTAAGGTAATCATATTTTTAGTATGTGACAATAAGAGAAACTTTGCTTTGTTTGGGGAATCTGATGAATTGATTTTGGAATTTAGAGACCTTATAGAGAAAGTCTGAATAGAGGTATTTTGGATAACTATAAAGGTTGGAATAGATTAAGTTGAACATTGGATAGTATTGTTTAAGGTGAAAACATTTCTGAAGATTATTTTTGGAATATTATAATACTATAGTTTTAGGAAAAGGACAACCTACAGGTTGGGGGATAACCCATCGCGTCGGACGAAGCTGTAGGAATCGAACCCACAACCATAGTTCCATAGGCCTTTATTACCTACCACTAGCCTACAAGAATTCCATGGTTATTACAAAATAGTTTTCCTAATCTAAATGGTATGTGTTAATATTTGGAACCTTGTACGATTAGGATAAATATAATATTTTTGAGTTCTATTATTTTTTTGAGTGAAAGATGAGTTTGTGGTAGAAATTAGTTGAAGGTTGAAATTATACTTGTCAAGTATATATATATATATATATATATATATATGTCTTATTCTATGAAGAAATTAATTCTTAAACTTTAGGGAAGGGATATTAAAAAAAATGTGTTATCCTAATACCTTATGTTTTGTTGAACTGGTGATATTTTCATCATAGATTGATGGCTTTGAGGCCCTCAATCTTACACTTGTTTGTGATTGATGACCTCAATAACTCCCTAAAAATATTAACATTTTTCCTCCAATTATATGTCTCTAATTTCCACCAATGTTCTCCTAATCGAGATCATAATTTGGTGGTGACTTTTCCATTTCCCTTTCCCTCTTATTAAGGCTAAATTTTATTAACCTTATTTCCGATTTGGGTTTTCCACAAAGGTATTTTTTATTTTCATCCTTTTATTTTCGAAGAACATTTTCAAACTACGAAGATGCAATTTATTGAAGGAGGGGAGAATGTAACACCTCAAGCTTCCATGGTACGCTTCTCATTCAATAATGCAATAGTTTATTGAAGGAGGGGAGAATGTAACACCCCAAGCTTCCACGGTACGCTTCTCTTTCAATAATGCCATAGCTTGCATTGTACGCATGTTCGAGATTCTAACACACCGCGACCAATCAAAGTAGCCATTTTGAATAGTAATACCCACTTTTTGAAATTATATAAATTTTATATTTCAAAATGGACTTCATTTTTGGATTTGGAATATCTAAATTATCCTGTGTTGAATTTTTGGTATTTTTCCAAGAACTTCCAATTTTCGATGAATAGTGAAAAATACTTAAAAACAACACTTTTAATCAAAATAATTTATAGTGATAAATTATACTATTTAGTGGTTTTAAAGTATAATTATAATATAATTTTACCATTTAATCCAATTGTGGTCATTATAATTAATTTCACTTGGAAATTGGACATAAACAATTGTCAATCTTTTGATTGATATTGTTTCTTAAAAACACGCTATTTGTTTTGACAACGGGAATTAATTATAAAATTCATTAATGAAACTTATATGTTTGTAATTTTCTTAAAATAGACATCATTTTTGAATTCGGAATATCAATTATTGCTTAGGGTGAATTTTTGGTATTGTTCTGAAAAACTTCAATTTTTGATGAATAGTGAAACCACTAAGTGGTAGTTAAAAAAACTGATTTTTCGTTTAAATGAAACTTTACCGCTTCTATGAATTGAATTTCAGAAATCCAACATACATGGTTGTCATTAGTAAGTAAAATGTGGTTCAATGGGATGAAAATAATTTTTGGTGAATAGTAAATTTTCCATTTTATTAATCGCAATTAAAGGTAATTAGTGTAATTTAGGGTAAATATAATCATATAATAATATGAAATTACCTTTACACTTGTACTAAACTTATTAGATAAGTCATGTACAACCAATACAATCCATGGGTCAACTTGGGGACCCCATGGAGCCACTTGAGTAAGAAAAGGACATTCATATGTTTTTATTTAAAGTAAAAATAAAAGTGTCACAAACATGGCTTGTTTTACTAAAACAATTATTACATGGGGTTATTTAAGTTAACTTTTTTACTATAAATATTAATTGGAAAGGAAAAAATATTTCCTACATCATGGTAATTTTATTATATTTTATAGGCATTAAATCAATAAATTTATTTATGACACCATGATGATGCAGCGATTACCTCATTAATGAACAATTTAAATAAAATGAAAAGATAAGGTAATATCTAAGACATACACTTGTCTAAACCCTATTTTATGGGTGTATTTAGAACCTTTATCACCTTATCCTCTAAATATATCATTTTTGGACCTTTAAAATCTGAAAATCATTTCATAATAGAGTAACATTTCATGACTTTTCAAGAGTACCCCTCCTCTCCTCTTATAAAGGCCCCCACCTCTACCACCTTATTCACACCTTCAAAGCCATTTGGCTCAGCCAACCTCTTCCCAAATACTCTCTAAACTTACCTATATTGCTCCTATAATCCTCACTTTGGTCAGAAGCCTTTCCAAGGAAGCCTTTGGCACAAATCAAAACGAGTTACCTGATTTTAAGGTAATGTCTTCTCTTATGTTCTTGTGATTTATTTTGCTTCTCAAACACCTTAAACGCTTTTTCATCCTTTATTTTGTAAAAAAATAAGTATCTTCAATATAATATGATGTTTTTATGAGAATTATTTGATTTAAACTTACACACACCTTCATCTAATGCTTAAAGAACATATTGTTTCTGTGGGTGGCGAATTACTGCCTCACGAAATGATGATTGTTCAATCTTATTTTAACACCTCTCATGGTGGCCATTAAGATGTTACTATATTTATATGATATATATTATGTATATTTTTTCCTTATACTTCTTTATTTTTCATTTATGGCATACCTTTGTGATTTCTATTATGGGTAAACGCGATAATTTCATTTTAGGAAGTGCGGACTACCACCCCCTCAAAGTGATTTGAATCGTTAAAGCCATATGTGGGACGTATAAAGGATGGAGTAAATGATATTATATATTATATTATACTGGAATTATAATATACCTTTATATAATTATAATTTCATTCCATTTAATAAGAAATAGAAATGAAAGTAGCATTCATGCGTACGTACGGCTTACCGTCTCCATGAACGGTGCATTTCATTTCTTACCTCTAAATGTTATGTAATATTATAAATGTATGTATATACTGGATATATATGATATATATGATATCTACAACATGAATAAGATTTTGTAGATAATGGATATTTGGCCACATGAACAACTTGTAATTATAAAAAGTTAATTGTTGACTCAAGTACTAAAGATCGACAAAATGACCGTTATTAACTTTAATGACTACATAATGTTCATAACATGGTAATAAGTGATATAAAAGGAATAATAAACTCGAAAACGGTTCTTAAGAAAGTAGAAATTAACACTAGTTTATTATTCAGGTGGTTAAAGAATGATCAAGTCAAGTCGGACACGAGGTAAGGGACTTCGTCTCAATATCCTTTCATTGAGGAATATTTTATTTTATACACAACTTTATTTTATGCGGTGTATAAACCCTTTTTAATTTTACTTTTATTAAAAATGAATCTTTCTATAAGAAGTGTTTTTACTACATGATAAAAGGAATTTTTTGTCTTATGTACGCGGCGACAATGACTTCTGTGCCGCCGTGACCATTATTTGAGTTTCGGCTTCCTCTACAAGCCATAACTTTTTTGAAATGAAAAATAAATACCAAGTTTTAATTTTCTTTTATTTTGGTATTGAAAATGGTTTTAATGATGTTTTTATTATATCAATGTGTTGTATTGATATCTTGTGATTGAAATGTGGAAATTTTATGTTTCTTTTATGCATGTTTTATGTGATACGATTATGTTATGGTTTATGATATGTTTAAACCTGTTCATATGAGGAATGCATTGGACTTAATAAGTGACAGCTAGAGCCCGCTATAGCTCCTCGATGAATCAGTTATTCTAATGAGAAAAAATAGTGTCTTGGCATAAGGCCTTGACAAAATCCTATTTTAAGTCTTAGCACAAGGCCTTGACTATGTGGTTATGATAGTCAGGCATTATGCATTCAATCATTATGAAATTGGTTATTGATATTGCATGTGATTATTCGACTAGTAGAATATCCATATGAATAAGTAAATGGAATTATTTCATTTTATTTTTTCCATATTATGCTGAAGTTCAAGTTTAAAAGGCTTTTGTTTTTGTTATACATTGCCTTAAATGATTATGTTTATTTATGAATATTTCTACTATATTGTTATCCTTACTGAGTATTTGAGCTCATCCCTTTCAAAGTTTTATTTTTCCCAGGATGTGAAGAAATATTTTATGACTGGCCTGCAGGTATAGTCTAATGGGGATATGAATGTGGACTATGGAGATCATGTTATAGTAGTTTTTTAATTTATGATGTAATGTAACATTTATGAATGTATCTAGTGTTTCCAAGGCTACTAAACTAATCGTTATTTCGAGACTTGATCTTTTGAGATCATGCCAATGTTACGTAATAATGCACTGAATCTGGGTTACTGGGGTCGGGGTGTTACATTTGTGGCTTCACCAGACCGGGGAAGTGGAGGTCGCAGCTTTGCTAGACTGGAGAAGAGGAGGTCCCGGGTGACCGGAGGACGACCGGAGGGTGAGACGGACCGGGACGTGGGGTCGCGGGGATGCGGAGGGCGACCAGGATGGGCGAGCCAGACGGGGATGTATGGTCGTGGGGTCACAGGGATACGGAGATGTGGTGGGAGACTCGGGTCGGCGAGCTGGACAAGGATGCGGGGTCGGCAGGTAGATGTGACGGGCGAGCTGGCAGAGGGGAGCACAGGGGAGACTGGGGAAGACCCAGGGAGACAAGAGGGAACAACCCACGTGGAAGAGAAGAAAAAAAATGAAAATGGAAGAAAAGTAAAAAAAGAGAAAAAAAGACAAAGATAATAATAATAACAATAATATATAAATAATAATAATAATAATAACAAGAACATAATAAATTATTGTTATTATTATTATTAAACATTTTATAAAATTCTTTTCAATTTAATTAACCTACTTTAATTTATTTATTTATTTATTTATTTTCAATTTAATTTATTCTTCTAATTTTATTATTTATCTAAACGGTTGGAAAACTACGCACTCACCAGGTCTGAATGCACGATCGCTACTAGTGGTGTGGTTACTGCGCACCCACCCGGACCAAATGTGCGGTGACCGATTGAAGTGTGGTGACTGCGCACTTACATGAGACCCACCGAAAACATCGAAGCTTCAAAATTTTCAAACCCGGACCCAAACAAACTCTACCCAAAGTCATGGGACCGAGAAAAGAATAAAACAAAAGGTGTTTGTGTTCGGGGTGTGACAATTCTGCCCAACATAGATACTTTCTGCCCCTAGAAAGTCACAATGCCAATAGTTGACACAACTTGAGTTCATGACCAGACAAAATCAAAAAGAACTGAGAGTCTCAGAGCGGTCATTCCCCACAAACATCACACCCGACAAAATTAAAGAAGTCCACTGCCCGATGTTGAGGGGAGAACATGAGAGGGTTCTCCCCACCACAATAATTCACTAATACAGAAAACATTAAAACTGGACAAACTACCCCCCCCCCCCAGGGGGAGCCAATGCGGCACTCCCAAACAGAACTCATTCAATCTCTCCATGTGGACCAAACAACACTCCTAAAACTTAGACAAAATCTTTCTATGAAACAGCCCAGAAACCTGAGGATGATAAATGAACTAAATACTTCTCCTCAATTTCATGAAAGGAGCATCCCACTAACGAACACTGCTGAGACCATCCCAAAATCAGATCAGGTTTGTCTATTCATAGGCCCACACCACTCAATGAGACTGAACAAATTAAAAACCACACTGAGAGCAGATAAGGCTGCTTGGATTGTGGGGGAATGAGCTCATCACGCCACCACAACAAGGATGATCTTAAGACAATGACGAGAATAGAATAAGGGAATTTTGGATTTTTCTATACCAAAGCTAGAAACATTATCCGAACCGAGGTTCTATACATCCTTGGAAACTCCTGACTGTGCGCGAGCATCACCCCAAGACCTATGGCTAGGGCCCTGATGGCTGAAGCATCTCCAACCTCAAAGTCAAGCATTTTCATCCTCTGGTCCCTAACTCCTTCCTCCCAAACGACGCTTCTTTCAGAACTCTCACCGGTGGCCCAAAAAACCGCACGGTAGCAAGACTTCAGAGGGATGCGACAAGGCAGCTTAGAATGCCTGAACCATCCTCATTAGTGAAATGCGTGAGAACGGTCCAACAAACTGGGAGTCGATACAGACTAAGATAGATTCTTGGAGACAAGTTCCTCCAGCATGAACTCCTTGCCAGACGGGGAACCTTCACGAGAGCCGACCCCCACCCGCTCCATCTGAGACTCTAACGATTATTAGACATCCCACCTTTACTAGTCCAGATCTGGACCCTCAAATAACTCTGAGACGGTATAAACCTTAACTACCCTGGGATTTCCCAACAACCTTAAGACACATTATCTTTTCAAACTATACAACTGCCTCTAATAGACTTCAATTACCTCGATAAGTAGGAAACACACAAAAAGAATTGGAGACTGGGCATAACCCATTAACATCTTTTGGAGGTTTTCTGGGCGGCATACTCATAACAACATGAAAAACACCATCAAAACCGATCATCAAGCTAAAAATCAATGAAATAACAAACACAATCCAAGGAAAAAATTCCCATAATCCAAACATATACAACCACAAGCATAAATCACTTTAAAAAAACCATTATTTCTTAAAAAAATTAAAATCCACCTATGGCACCTTATGAACCGTCACATGTGCATTCATTCAATCTCGGTCATGTCATCTGCAAACAAGTTCCCCTATGCACTCTCTGTATATACCCATGCACATGTGACACTCCATAAGAAGTGCCATGGTTCAAAAACTTCTTTTTCCTTACCAAATACAAACACATGCCATGTTTTTCCAATCCGATACACTTTCTCCGTAAAAACCCACTTAACTAATTTCAAAAACAATTTGTAAGGAACCGCTTTTGTTCAATTAGAAATCACATTCATTTCCAACACACACTCACATAGATCGAGTTCAAAACAAAATACAACCAACTATAAACCATCAGAATGAGCGACTAGTGTTTGTGCCTAACTCGGTGACATGGTGGTGAGTCATGGATCAAGTAAGATACAACACTAAGAGGACCTTAAACAGGGAACTTGGACTCCACATGGGTCACCACCCCACGTGAGGCCACAAAGTGAACCAATTCACCCCCATTTTCATCCTTCAATCCAAAACAACCAAAGTCAAATGTCTCAAATCCCGGACTACCCCTGGAAACTTAGGTCTTGTTGCGAGCAGTGATGATTAATAACCGACCCGAAATCTACCTCCTGAGCTCCTATAACCCAAATATCCATATATCGGACACCCCAAATAACAAAGGCCTCCTATAATACCATTTTTTCATGAACCAACACGGGTCAACCCTGAACTCGTCACCTGAGCCAGCCCACAACATGGCCTCAAGCGCATCCCCCCTTATGCTGGAGGCTGCTGACTAGCGGAAAGGGTGTAAGGTAAGTTAGGGGGAGACTATACCCTCTTATCAAAGTGAATAAAAAGGACAAAATACAACATAATTGGAAGTAGTGTATATAATAAGAAAGCAGTAGAAAAAAAATTTCGTTTATAAGGTTTGGAAGTAGTAAACAACGCAACATAGTTACACATCAATGCAAGAAGTAAATGAACAAAAGACTCAAGCCCAAGGAAGATCTATATAAGCATCCCAAGACTTAGCTTGGTCCTTTACTCCTAACTCCAAGTATAAGAAATAGCAACAGCAAGTTCGTACAACCAAATATAATCTACTCAAGTACCCCAGTGCAATGGCAGCCCGAGAAGGGTGGGAGATATAAATCTCAGTAGGTCATAACTATCAGGGTCTAACCCACTCTAGACAATGAAATATAATTAAATTGTGTTCTGGTATTTCCAAACAATAACGATACAATACAAACAATAAACACCTTTCTAGGTTCCAAAAAGAGTGCCTGACGGCAATACCTACCTTGGACCATGGCTGGAATAAGAACCTGCTTAAAACAACACAAGTACATTTGATTCAAGCATAAAAAAAATACTTTTTATCATTTTTCTCACTTACTCTATTTATTCACTTATCATTTCAACTCAGGTTGTAAATCCATTAATTATTACATTTCTTTATTTGATTACATTTCACTCAGGTTTTAATCATGTCTCTCATCCATTTCATAAATCAGTGTTATCATTCGTTTGGTGTTGAACGCTATTTCAAGCACCCCAATTCTCATTTGGTGTAGATCACCATGTCTGACACCCCGAATCACATTTGGTGTAGACCACAATGTCTAACACCAAGATAATTATTCATTGTAGATTGCCATGTCCAAAACCCTATATCACAATCTTGGATAACCATTGGAGAGGAACTCTAAGTCAAAACCCAACTTTTAAATAGGTCTTGGACACCATGTATAGGACCCAAAATCTCATTCATTTATTACCATTTAACAACTAGTTAATCAATCGACATAGTTCCCATTTCATAATTAATTATTCACATTTAATCATCCAAATCTGTTCTGAATGTTTCCTAATTAATTCTCATAATTAGTTATCTTTGATCAATATTCTGGCACTTGCATGAGAAGTAGAAGGTAAACAAAAGCGTATGTCATGAACATGCCTCAACGATAGGTTAATAATGACATAAAATGTTATTAGAGAACAACTTTTTCAAGCAAGGTATTCAATTCAAACTATCGCGTTGCATTTATAACTTATCGAACAAGGAAAAGGGGGAATTTGGTCAGGGCACACCCAAGGGGGTGGCCAATAGCCAAGGTGAGAACTCATGATGGGCTTCACCATAAATGAAGGCCACAATGGACATGAGCGAACCACCCAATCATTTTAATATGAGATAATGAGGCATCACTGAAAGGTTGCGACAAGCGGTACAAGACATGGCATGACATAAGCACTGAAGTAAAGGGAAGAGGGTAGACGCCCTACACTAAAAGTTCTAATTACATGATATGACATGAACTTAAGAGGTGTCTTGGATCATTTATTATTTTTCAATAAGCAACGTCATTTTGAGGTAACCAGTATGGTATATGTACAAGAATGTCATTTATCAAGTATAATGTCAAGCATAAAGAGTCATAAGACATTTAAGAAGGCAAGCATGAAAATCTACAACTACATTTTTATCTTGAAGAGATCTTACCTCCATTGAAGGAGTTTTATTAGAAAACAGGTCATTACTTTATCAAAAAATTCATTTTGATGATATTTAACATTTATTTTAACACTCGTTCCACACTTAACAAAATCGAGAGGCCAAGCAATAAGGAAGGAAATCATGAAACGCTATCACTACATTTTTAGATTGAAGCCAGCGCACCTCGGAAGAGGGGTTTTTTTATAAAATCATGACCTTTATTATGAGACATGATTTTATTACATTTACCACTTCTAATCTATTATTAATTGAATGTATTAATTGAAATAAATTAAAAAATAATAATTTAAATGCTTAGTTTCATTAATTAAAATATAAAATGAATGCAGTGAGAAATAAAATAATGCATTAATTAAATTAAATGGGAAAGAGAAAGGGATCCTACCTCAAGTGGAACTAGGTCGTCCGCTCTGGATCTTAACGCTTTATAACTACGATCAGATGTTCGCTCGCTACATGCACCTATAAATTGTCGTCACACCCTTGAATGACGATAACGCACTGAAACCGCCTCGCCTTTGGTGGCGATTGCCGGAACACACACCAACGGGTCTGGAGTGGCCCTTTGTACAACCTCGGAAGTCCGAAGTGAAGCCGACGCACAGAGATGGACTCAGAGGGGGGGGCTGGCCAGGGTGCTGGTGCAAAAGAGCAACGGTCAGACAGTGGTCGAAATCAGATCGAAACTGTCAGCAAGGAGAAGGGGGACATGGGACGGAAAGGGAGTGGCTTCACCGGACTGGGGAAGGAAAGGGCGCCACTTCGCTGGACTAGGGAAGGGGAGGTCGCGGCTTTGCCTGGCCTTGGAAGAGGAGGTCACGGGCGAGCGGAGGGCGGCCAGAGGGTGAGCCGGACGGGGATGCGGGGTTGCAGAGATGCAGAGGGCGACCGGGATGGGCGAGCCAGATGGGGACGCAGGGTCGTGGGGTCGTGGGGACATGGAGATGCGGAGGGCGACCGGGGGTGGGCAAGCTGGATGGGGATGCGGGTTTGGCTGGCCGACGCGGAGGGCAAGCAGGTAGAGGGGAGCACAGGGGAGACCCGGCGAAGACCCAGGGAGACAAGAGGGAGCAACCTGTGTGGAAGAGAAGAAAAAAGGGAAAGGAAAGAAAAGTAAAAAAAGAGAGAAAAAAAGACAAAAAAGATAATAATTATAATTATAATATATAAATAATAATAATAATAAAAACATTGTAAATTATTGTTATTATTATTATTAAACATTTTATAAAATTATTTTTAGTTTAATTAAACTTCTTTATTTATTTATTTACAATTTAATTTATTCTTCTAATTTTATTATTTATCTAAATGGTTGCGAAACCGTGCACTCACCAGGTCTGAACGCAATATCGCTACTAGCGGTGTGGTGACCGCGCACCCACTCGGACCGAATGTGTATTGACCGCTAGTAGTGTGGTGACTGCGCACTTGATCGAGACCCACCGAAAATATCAAAGCTTTAAAATTTTTAAACCTGTACCCAAACCCAGCTCTTCCCAAAGGCATGGGACCGAGAAAAGAATAAAACAATAGGCGTATGTGGTCATGGTGTGATAGGAGATGGGACATCCACCAAAACTAGAGAATTATAGACTTCGTCACCAAGTGTTCCATTAAAACATCACTATGTTATCATTTTAAAAAATACTAAACAACCCTATATAATACCAAAAACATTCTTAAAGGAAAACATTATATGGATTAAAGAACATGTGTAATGATCTACCCATGGATATTCGCCCATAAAACAAGGCCCTTATATTTCTGCCAAAGTCTGAAGCCTAGCCTTCTAGGCCTGCATGTTAGTCATAGTCATATACATATATAAAACTATCCATAATCATGTTCAATTAACATAATTCTAATACGGAGTAAATAATAACCATAGATATAGAATAGAAATATATAATATTTATATATAACAAAGAACAAAAAAGGACATTTTAGTGAACTGTTATATAAAAAAGTGTAATATATATATATATATATATGGAATGTTAAACTATTTTCATTGTTATGATATATGAACACACCCATTTCCCCTAAAACTATTACAATATTACCATTACCTGTAACTCAAAATTTCATTACACATGAGCTGGCCTAGAACAAGGAATCTCCCCTGCATAACTACAACACAATCATTTCACTTTATTTAGTTACCAAAATTAAGTGAAAGGAGCCCTCAAGACTTTGATACTATTTTTTAATTCCCCAACCTAGCCTCCTTGAAGATCCTCTGAGTGGATATGCTATTGGACCTTATCTACATCTATATATACCCAAGAGGTTGTTAACTAGTGGTGAGGGTCTAAGGAATCCTTGGGAATACTATACCCTGTGTAATGAAATATATACTCTATAAAAATATAAAAATATAATAACTCAGACAACCATAGTTGGAGATAAAGAAAATATACTGCAGTTAAAAATTTAACCCATGTCAAACATTAAAAAATGAACCAGATTTCCAATATGGAAATACAGAATATATTATTTAATGTATCTGTAAGTAAATAAAAAAATAACAATGTGTAATTTCTCTAGACAATTCCCATGTACCTAAATATATTATTTATTCCTCTGATCATCTATATACCATAGGCCCCTTTCCCATTCCTAGAACCCTAATCATGAAGTCTCCATGCATATTTGGATTCCCATGTAGGGTGTGAGTATAAAAACTAATAGGATAATACCAATACATAATCAATACTAGTGAATATGTATTAAACAATAATTCCATGATAAATTTAAATTCACAGCAAATAAATAGAAAACATATGTTAATCATTTGTGTTAAAATCCAAATTTCATGATCTACAGCCTTATCTTCATTAGCTCCATGAAAGAAGGATATAGATAAAATATTATTGGAGTGATCAAGATCTAGCCAAAAGGCTATGGAACATGTGTCACTTTAGTCAAAAGGCATCGAATCATGTCATTGCACATGGTTGATGTATCACACATGCATCACATGTCAGACCTAAAAACTATATAACCCCTATCTAATCATAGGTAAAGCCTCAAGGTCATCTTATCAAGGCTATACATTGGTCCGAGATGCAAGTAAATTATACTCTTGATGTGTATACCATAGATTCAGAATCAAGGCAATTATACATATTCCCTTTACACACTTCAATTTAAGTCAATATATCATGTAGTGCACAATCTTGATCTAATGGATACCTATATATCAATGGTCAACCTATTATAAATACCACTAGAAATACCTCCAATGAAATGAAAATCACAGATAAGAGGGTTGGGAATATATATATAGAATAAATTATTTTATCATAATATTAAAATGAAACATACAAGTACATGTGGTAAACATGAAACACTATAACAAGAAATATAGGTATTATAAGGAATGAAATAATCATATATGGGTCTCATAGTTTTTCAATCACACAAATGTTATCACAATAAAGAATTATTAATCATGTTATTCCAAAAAAGTATCATATTCGGTTAGAAAGATTATAAAATTTATCTTTAGGGAATGGAACTTTAAAAAAATAGCTTTATCTGGAAATCCATGAGACTTTTCGAGGTGAGATACTTGATCACACATGAGATCTAATATGATTGTGACCACATAGATAAAAACTATATAACTAATCCAAACTCAGTCTCATAAAGCATCTAGAATTAGATTCATGGTTGTTCTAAGGTATTGGAGATGGGTCCATAACAACAGACCAATTAGGATCATCTAATTATGTAAGATCTAGGATTGTTCAAAGAGATTCCACTAATGATTTAGATCCTTCACCAATTATGAAGTGATCCAAGAATAAATTATCATATGGAATGAAAATCCATTATATAGCCATGTAATTTTATATCATTCATTAATATAATATGAATATTGGTCAATCTTAAAGAACAATTATGGTTTTTATATAATATTTATTATTTCCCCAATCACAAAGGGATACGGTTCCACTGGGATCAATAATGGAAGGAAAATAAATTTCATAATAGAACTAGTGAAATATCTAGGTTTGAGATGGATGATTATAATAAAAACAATGGATAATATCATGTGTGTCACGACCCGACCCTACCCAAGCTCGAGCCGCAACTACCCCAAGCCTGCCTCCATAGGCCAGGGGCTGGCGACCAGCGCTGAAGGCACAATAACTCGGGGAGGCCTTTGCCTAAGCACCTGTACACACACACGCAGCAAACTCAATGCAACAGTGCAAATTAAAAGTAAAGACAAGCAAAGAAAAGGAAAGGGCACTGCTATATAAATACCACACAGTGCATCGACCTCTACAAGTACAAAGTACAAACTGAAAAGAAAGGGGCAAAACACGCACCCTACCAAAAAGTGCCACAACCCGGCAATAGGTAAACAAAAGAAACTGCTGATGGGTCTCCCACCTTGAACCCGGCCACGACCACCGCACGCGGTCCAAGCTCCCAAGCTCCTACACTCCACCGAAGTCACGCTCCACCTGTCCGTCGTCTGCAAGGGCACACCAAGTGCGGGAAAAGCCCAAGCAGGGGTGAGTATAAAAATACTCAGTAGGATACCCTGAAGGCTCGAGGGAGCAACAAAAGGAGGTATCAAAGGGTGAGCAGTAGAGCGAACAGAAAAGTAGAGGAGTACAACAAGGAGTGCAGTAAAGAGTCCATCTCAACCCCAATAAGAGGAAAGGAAGGTAGACTCATCTAGACACAAGGAGCTGGAAACGGTGAGAAGATGAACTTCCCGTCGAGTCTTCGCTACCTATAGTAGGAGAGTTGACTCATCCCACCATGAGAAACTAGACACGGAAAGCACGTGGCATACCCCGCGCGTCTTCACCTCTCCTGGAAGGAGAGTAGCCAAACCCAAGAAGTGGGTGCCGGAAACAGGGTATATACATATGTATGCTCTGTCAAGAATCCCGAAAAAACTCGTAAGGGGATCTCCGTCCCATAGCTCAGCCTAAGAAAAAGAGTCTCCAACAGTCCCAGAAGTAACACCATCGAGGCCCAGTATCCCGCACGTCAGCCCCAAACCGCAAGCCAAGGGGCTCAATCACCACACCTCGACACTATCCGCTTTGGGCGGCACTGACTCGCCCGCACGGTTTTAGGTCGCGTCATAAGTACGCGTCTCGGTGGGGGAAAGTGCTCCCCGTACTTGAGAGTTCTGGGGGAACGTCCACCACAACTCGTCACTGCCCCGTAGTCGAGAGGTCTGCTCAAAGTCGACAGGCGACCCCCTACCCAACCCCGCTGGAGGATCCCTGGAAGTCATCGGATTCCCACTACGGGGATACCTGGTAAGTCGATGGGTGCCTCACTGCCCAGTCCCGTAACAGGGTAGTCCACTGGAGGGCGACCCGGCTAAAGTCGGCGATGGGACCACTGCCCAGCCAAGCTGGAGGTAACCCAGCATCGGGGACCACTGCCCAGCCTAGCTGGAGGTAAGCCCTACATCGGGGACAACTGCCCAGCCCAGCTGTAGGTAAGCCCAGCATCGGGGACCACTGCCCAGCCCCACTGGAGGTAAGCCCAGAACTGCTCTGGCCATCCCTACTAGATGGTACTGCTCGGTAAACACCACTGTACTGGCCATCCCTGCTAGATGGTAACCCACTGACGAGCCCCGCTCGAAACAACCTCAGCTCTGCTGAAACAACCTCAGCCCTGCTGGAACAACCTCAGCCCTGCTGGAAACAACCTCAGCTCTGCTGGAACAAACTCAGCCCTGCTGGAACAACCTCAGCTCTGCTGGAACAACCTCAGCCCTGCTGGAACAACCTCAGCCCTGCTGGAACAACCTCCTGGGTAGAGGATCGGTGCCCGCGTAAAGTGTTGGTCCCACCGAAACCACAAGCTCTACTAGGGAACACAGAGCAATGGGAGAAACTCCCCAGGCCTCACAAGGCGATCCCGCTCCAATCCTCTGAGTCACTGTCGAAGCGGATCGAGACACCCCATCCCAGAAAGTGGGGAAAACACCCACGCTGCATGGAAACCCGTAGTCGCAGACCGTGTCGTAGTCCGGTGAAAGGGCACAGTACTGAAACCCCTCATAGCCAAAGAAGCAGAGGAACCAAATCATCTTTGCTGGCCAAACCATCGAGCACAAGACCAGGGGGAGACCACTCAACCCTGCTGGTCAGACAAAAGGGCACCAGGCCAGGGGAAACTCCACCCTGCTGGTCAAACAAACGAGCGCAGATGGACCCTCTACGTCGCGAGAGGTCTAAGTACGCAAAGCAGATCACGACACGCATGTGGGGCCCACACGACGTGTGGCCCCAAGTCAACCCCAACTGAGCGCACAAACATCCTCAGGTACAAACAACCACACGTACCTCCAAGCGCTCCAGTATACTCCTGGAGTATACCTCATTCCAGCCCAAAGGCTATCGTGCACACGGCACCCAGCGTCAATGTGAAGGTGTGACGTAACAACTCCACCTCAAAGGCCCAGGCATAGCCAACCACAACTCGTGAACCATTTGTATCACTCTCCCAAGAGTGCGCGATCACACACCATGGATTCGCTAAAACAAGGTAGGGCGAACCACCACTAGAGCACCTTCCACATTCCACATTCAACAAGATCGCGCAAGAGGCTCCGCACAACCCAATGGATTTCACCGTTGTAATCCTCTCGGAAAAACATGCGAGATCGACTACTTACTCGCCTCAAACGGATATCCGACGAAAAAGTCACCAACTCCGCCTCACGCCCGAACGGCGTCCCGTGATCCTGAGCCTCGGCCCCGAAAACAGGTGGGTGCATCGCACCATTGCGATCCTGTCGGGAAAACACGTCAAAAGCACTACTCACTTGAGTGCAATGGATATCCAGAGCAAAGATATGTTCCGGCGCACCGCACACGAGCGGTGCTTCATGGGACCCGCAACCCGGTCCCGAAACTCAATGAACAGATCGCACCATTGCGATCCTCTCGAAAAAGCACACAAGATGGACTATTCACTTGTCCAAAACGGTCGCCCGGTGATAAAGATGAAAAATCATCGTCGACGCCCAAACGACCCACGTGGGGCCCGCACCATCGTGCCGAATTAGAGCGGGCTGATTGCACCAATGCAATGCCCTCGTAAAAACACCCAAAAATGACTGCTCGCACGCCCCGAACGGACGTCCAAGGAAAAAGTTGCTAAAACGTTGCACACAGCTCGAGCGGCGGCCCGTGAGGGCCACGCCTCAACTCCGAATTAAGTATCCAAGATTGGACTCAAAATGACCGTCTCAAAAACAGGATCACGTCGCCGCTGGCAGCGCTTCAATTAGACGTCGCACGGGGGAGTTACGACCGAAAACAATATTTAACAACAAATAATAATAATAACATTATATTATTATTATTAATTATTATCTTTTTTTATATCCGTAGCCAGCCCCTTTGTTTGTTTTCCCTGTGTTTTTTTCCCCTTGGCTCGTCTTCTCCCCCTACCCAGGGTCGCCGCCCCTTTTCCAGGTCAAGAGAGACCCGCTGCTTGCGGGTCTCGGTCACCACAGGTCGCCTCTGACGACCTCACTTCGGTCGGCCGCGCCTCCTCCGCAGCACGACGCAAAACGAGCGCCGGCCCGGGTCACCCCTGCTCCGCAGCCGAATCCCGCAGCTCCACCGCACCTCCGCGGTGCTCGCCTGGCCGAACCGGCCTCCGTCGCGCCTCCGCGGCGCTCACCCGGCCGAACCGGCCTCTGCCGCTCCCCCACGGCGCTCACTCGGCTGAACCAGCCTCCGTCACTACCCCGCGGCGTTCACCCGGCTGAACCAGCCTCCGCCGCTCGGGAGAACTGCCGGACCACCCCAAAACTGCCGGATAACCAGCAAAAAACCTGCAAACTTCGGTGTTCTTTTGCGATTGACTCCGAACTCAGTTTTCGATTCCGAGTAGTGCGATGGACAGAACATAAAATCTACTATAAACACATGTGATTTGCTCGATAATTCGACAGAGGTTCATTACAAATAAATTGAGGTCAATGTATATGCGGAAATAAAAATTGGAAACCGCAACGATCCTACCTGGTGGGGCTTAGCCCGTCGCTTCGCGACGATCCGCCGGCCGGATCCGCAACCGCCTTGGGAGGAGTAGGATAGGATATGGGAAGGAGTGCTTCCTTTGGTTTCTGTTTGTGCCAGAGGGTGAACAAGGGGAGGAGGGTGAGCGGTTACTTAAATAGAAAAATTAATTTTAATTAATTAATTTTAAAACACCCCCAAATTCACCTGTGTCTGAAACATTCAACGGGGTCGAGGTTAAGCCTCCCATAGGGTAAAAACCACCTACCGAGCACAACGGTGGTCTCGGAATTTTAATCCGAGACCCCATTCAAAAGTTATAAAATTTAACGTCCGAAGTCGCTAAATTATGAAAACCCCCCTGGGGCCATTTTTCACAAACGGCCCGCACCCGCGAAACTTATACCCCTCCTAGGCTAAACGGCACATTCCTAACACAACGGTGTCATCGGTTTCCCAATCCGAGACACCGTTTAAAAGATACTAGCATTTCTACATTAAATGAATTAATTAATTAATTAATCTGTTTAACGTTCCAGAAGCGGGCGAGGGGTCCAAACATCCGGCGTCGACAAGTTTTATGTCGTTCCTAGGGTAAACACCCCATTCCGGACCCATCCGTACACTTGGATCTCTGATCCGGAACACCGTTTATGATTTATTCCATTTATTTATCATTTCCAGTGTGAACGCACTGAAAATTTAATTCCGGCCACTCCGGGGCACGGATTCGCACACCGTCTGAAGGCGCTGCTCTGGAATATCATCAAGAATATTCAAAAGCCTTTCTCAGAAAAAACCAGGTTCTTACATCATTCCCTCCTTCAATATTTTTGTCCTCGAAAAGTAAAACCAGGGAAGAACACAGGGTTCTAAGCCCACAACTGGCTTTTCCATACCCGGAAGAACCCACGCACAGCTCTGCGCCACACACACAGACCAAAGGATTGATCTGTTCATGCGGGGTTGGCCCTTGCTGATGTCGTGCACCCATTCCAGACTTTGGGGTTAGGGCAAGGTGGTAGGGTACCTCGTCATCCCTTTGCACGGTTTCAAACGGCCCGAAGGCCCTCGGGGGTAGGTCACCTCCCCGGTCCAACCTCTACGTCGCACGCCACGACTGGAATCACTGCCCGCACCTGAAACAAGGCCCGGTGATTCGCTCCTTCAGAATATCCATATGGTGAAACACCCAAGGATATCTGGTCACGCAAGGATTCATAGTCTATGCTCTCTTACACGCTCAAAAGGCGAAGGAGTCAACACCATCGACTAAAGGAAAAGGTCTCACGCCTTTTTCCTTACCAACACAGGGTTACACCCGACGCCCTGCGTCACCCTAGTAACACATCAAACAAGGAGAAGGGAGAAAATCCTTTCACACGCAGAGCCCAACAATTCTACTGCAAAAGGTAGAAGAGTCGCAAGGGGTACCTCTCACCATCCCATGATCTGTAGGATCATATACATCTAGATCTCGTGGCTGCCGGCGGTGCCAACAGTCAGCTCCCGGAGCCTGACATGGACCGCCTAGTGGTGATGGGGAGACCTCGTAATGTCGTCCCCCACTACCAGCTCCTCCTGCTCCTCTGCTCGCACCACCTCTCTGGGTACCACTCTGATCACGGCACTGTCTCTGCCGTGGTGGTGCACCTGCTGCCTGCCTAAAGCTCCCAGCAACTCGGGTCGGGTAGTCTCGTGCCAAGTGACCTCGCCCGTCACAAGCATAGCACCGACTCTCTCTGGGCTGCACTGGTGACCTCCGGTGCCATTGTGGTGTACGACCATGCCCCTGAGTCTGGTTTTCAGAAAGCCACCTGCGTCGAGGTCCTTCTTGCCGACGCCCACTAGCTACGGCAGACGTCTCGACCCCAACGTGTCTGCTGCCACCACCAACACTAGAACGCGACAGGAAGCCCTCTGTCACCAGCGCCTGCTCTAGCACCCCGACATATGTGGAAATGCCCAAAGGTACTATGACAGCACGAATCTCTCGGCAGAGACCCTGCTCAAACTTTCGTGCTCGGAGGTTGTCGTCACGGACCAAGTCCGGGTAAAAGCGTGCACGATCTGCAAAACTAGCCGCGTACTCGGCCACCGTCATCCCTCCCTACTGAAACTGCAGGAGCTCTTGAATCCGAACAGAGTGCAAGCAAGAGGGGAAAAACTCATCACGGAGAAACAACTGAAAGTCGTCCCATGAAAGTGACGACTCGTCAATAAACTGAGTCACCAGACTCCACCAACACCAAGCTGCTCCATGAAAAAGGGTGGCTGCCAAAGCCACTCTCTGATCTGTCGGCGTCTGCACAAGCCTGAAAAGGCGAACCACTGCCTCAAGCCAAACCTCTGCTGCCTGAGGGTCTGGCTCACCACTGAACCTCAGCGGTCTCTGCCGCTGGAACTCACTGAGCGTGCTCAACCTGCGCTCAAGCTCAGCCTGCTCTGCTGAAACTGCTTGCTGCTCAACAGGTGGGGGGCTGCTACCAGCCCACCCGGAGAAAGGGGCTCGCATGATGGGTCCTGGGCTGTGGCCTCGTAGCTCATAGGGTCGTCATCACAAACCAAAGCTAGTATCCTGGCTGGCTGTCCTCGTGGAGACATCCTGAATATTATCAAGGAGTGCCGCGGTCAGATGAGCATATATGTATATACCAAAAACAACAACGATGGGGAGATGACTCAAGAAGGACAGTAAAGACTCAGTCCTATGTGATGCACAACCAAATTTTCCCTGAAACAAGTGTCTCAGCATGCCGAGTCGACAAGTGGGTTATCAAGGTCCTGGTGAATGGATACGTCGGCCGCCGCACCATCACTGGACTCCCTGGCCTGAGAGCCGCTCTCGAGACACGTTAACACTGTTGCCCTAAATCCCAACCAATGCCTTTTTTAGGGACGTCCGCACAACCCCCCAAGGAACGAACCACCTTTGATACCACTTTGTCACGACCTGACCCTACCCGAGCTCGAGCCACAACTACCCCAAGCCTGCCTCCATAGGCTAGGGGCTGGCGACCAGCGCCAAAGGCACAATAACTCGGGCAGGCCTTTGCCTAAGCACCAGTACACACACATGTAGCAAACTCAATGAAACAGTGCAGAGTAAAAGTAAAGACAAGCAAAGAAAAGGAAAGGGCACTGCTATATAAATACAACAAAGTGCACCGACATCTACAAGTACAAAGTACAAACTGAAAAGAAAGGGGAAAAACATGCGCCCAACCAAAAAGTGCCACAACCCGGCAACAGGTAAACAAAAGAAACTGCTGACGGGTCTCCCACCTGGAACCCAGCCACGACCACCGCACGCGGTCCAAGCTCCCAAGATTCTACGCTCCACCGCAGTCACGCTCCACCTGTTCGTCGTCTGCAAGGGCACACCAAGTGCTGGAAAAGCCCAAGCAGGGGTGAGTATAAAAATACTCAGTAGGATACCTCAAAGGCTCAAGGGAGTAACAAAAGGAGGTACCGAAGGGTGAGCAGTAGAGCGAACAGAAAAGTAGAGGAGTACAACAAGGAGTGCAGTAAAGAGTCCAGCTAAGCCCCAACAAGAGGAAAGGAAGGTAGACTCATCCAGACACAAGGAGCTGGAAACGGTGAGAAGATGAACTTCCTGTCGATTCTTCGATACCTATAGTAGGAGAGTAGACTCATCCCACCATGAGAAGCTAGACACGGAAAGCACGTGGCATACCCCGTGCGTCTTCGCCTCTCCTGGAAGTAGAGTAGACAAACCCAAGAAGTGGGTGCCGGAAACAAGGTATATACATATGTATGCTCTGTCAAGAAGCCCGAACAAACTTGTAAGGGAATCTCTGTCCCATAGCTTAGCCTAAGAAAAAGAGTCGCCAACAGTCCCAGAAGTAACACCATTGATGCCCAACATCCTGCACGTCTTCCCCGAACCGCAAGCCAACAGGATCAATCACCACACCTTGACACTATCCGCTGTGGGCGGCACTGACTCGCCCGCACGGTTTTAGGTCACGTCACAAGGACGCGTCTCGGTGGGGGAAAGTGCTCCCCGTACTTGAGAGTTATGGGGGAACGTCAACCACAACTCGTCACTGCCCCGTAGTCGAGAGGTCTGCTCAAAGTCGACAGGCGACCCCCTACCCAGCCCCGCTGGAGGATCCCTGGAAGTCATCGGATTCCCACTACGGGGATACCCGGTAATTCGATGGGTTCCTCACTACCCAGTCCCGTAACAGGGTAGTCCACTGGAGGGAGACCCGGCTAAAGTCGGCGACGAGACCACTGCCCAGCCCAGCTGGAGGTAACCCGGCATCGGGGACCACTGCCCAGCCCAGCTGGAGGTAAGCCCGGCATCGGGGACCACTGCCCAGCCCAGCTGGAGGTAAGCCCGACATCGGGGACCACTACCCAGCCCCGCTGGAGGTAAGCCCAGAACTGCTCTGGCCATCCCTGCTGGATGGTACTGCTCGGTAAACACCACTGTACTGGCCATCCCTGCTGGATGGTAACCCACTGACGAGCCCCACTCGAAACAACCTCATCTCTGCTGGAACAACCTCAGCCCTGCTGGAACAACCTCAGCCCTGCTGGAAACAACCTCAGCCCTGCTGGAACAACCTCAGCCCTGTTGGAACAACCTCAGCCCTGCTGGAACAACCTCATCCCAAATGGAACAACCTCAGCCCTGCTGGAACAACCTCCTGGGTAGAGGATCGGTGCCCGCGTAAAGTGTTGGTCACACCAAAACCACAAGCTCTACCAGGGACCATGGAGCAACGGGAGAAACTCCCCAGGCCTCACAAGGATATCCCACTCCAATCCGCTGAGTCACTGTCGAAGCGGACCGAGACACCTCATCCCAGAAAGTTGGGAAAACACCCACGCTGCACGGACACCCGTAGTCGCAGACGGTGTCACAGTCCGGTGAAAGGGCACAGTACTAAAACCCCTCACAGCCAAAGAAGCAGAGGAACCAAACCATCTTTGCTGGCCAAACCATCGAGCACAAGACCAGGGGAGACCGCTCAACCCTGCTGGTCAGACAAAAGAGCACCAGGCCAGGAGAAACTCCACCCTGCTGGTCAAACAAACGAGCGCAGAGGGACCCTCTACGTCGCGAGAGGTCTAAGTACACAAAGCAGATCACGACACGCACGTGGGGCCCACATGACATGTGGCCCCAAGTCAACCCCAACTGAGCTTACAAACATCCTCAGTTACAAACAACCACACGTACCTCCAAGCGCTCCTGTATACTCCCGGAGTATACCTCATTCAAGCCCGAAGGCTATCGTGCACACGGCACCCAGCGTCAACGTGAAGGCGTGACGTAACAACTCCACCTCAAAGGCCCAGGCACGGCCAACCACAACTCGTGAACCATTTGTATCACTCTCCAAAGAGTGTGCGATCACTCACCAAGGATTCGCTACAACAAGGTAGGGTGAACCACCACTGGAGCACCTTCCACATTCCACATTCAACAAGATCACACAAGAGGCTCCACACAACCCAATGGATTTCACCGTTGTAATCCTCGCGGAAAAACACGCGAGATCGACTACTTACTCGCCTCAAACGGATATCCGACGAAAAAGTCACCAACTCCGCCTCACGCCCGAACGGCGTCCCGTGATCCCGAGCCTCGGCCCCAAAAACAGGCGGGTGCATCACACCATTGCGATCCTGTCGGGAAAACATGTCAAAATCACTACTCACTTGAGTGCAATGGATATCCGGAGAAAAGATACGTTCCGGCGCACCGCACACGAGCGGTGCTTCGTGGGACCTGCAACCCAGTCCCGAAACTCAATGAACGGATCGCACCATTGCGATCCTCTCGAAAAAGCACACAAGATGGACTATTCACTTGTCCAAAACCGTCGCCCGGTGATAAAGATGAAAAATCACCGTTGACGCCCAAACGACCCACGTGGGGCCTGCACCATCGTGCTGAATTAGAGCGGGCAGATTGCACCAATGTAATGCCCTCGTAAAAACACCCAGAAACAACTGCTTGCACGCCCCGAACGGACGTCCAAGGAAAAAGTTGCTAAAACGTTGCACACAGCTCGAGCGGCGGCCCGTGCGGGCCACGCCTCAACTCCGAATTAAGTATCCAAGATTGGACTCAAAATGACCGTCTCAAAAACAGGATCACGTCGCCGCTGGCAGCGCTTCAATTAGACGTCGCACGAGGGAGTTATGACCAAAAACAATATTTAACAAAAAAAAAAAATAATAATAACATTATATTATTATTATTAATTATTATCTTTTATTTTTATATCCGCCGCCAGCCCCTTTGTTTTTTTTCCCTGTGTTATTTTCCCCCTTGGCTCGTCTTCTCCCCCTACCCAGGGTCGCCGCCCCTTTTCCAGGTCAAGAGAGACCCGCTGCTCGCGGGTCTCGGTCTCCACAGGTCGCCTCCGGCGACCTCACTTCGGCCGACCGCGCCTCCTCCGCAGCACGACGCAAAACGAGCGCCGGCCCGGGTCACCCCTGCTCTGCAGCCGAATCCCGCAGCTCCATCACACCTCCGCGGTGCTCGCCTGGCCGAACCAGCCTCCATCGCGCCTCTGCGGCGCTCACCCGGCTGAACCGGCCTCCGCCGCTCCCCCACGGCGCTCACTCAGCTGAACCAGCCTCCGCCGCTCCCCCGCGGCGTTCACCCAGCTGAACCAGCCTCCGCCGCTCGGGAGAACTGCCGGACCACCCCAAAACTACCGGATAACCAGCAAAAAAACCCGCAAACTTCGGTGGTCTTTTGCGATCGACTCCAAACTCGGTTTTCGATTCCAAGTAGTGCGATGGACAGAGCATAAAATCTACTATAAACACATGTGATTTTCTCGATAATTCAACAGAGGTTCGTTACAAATAAATTGAGGTCAATGTATATACGGAAATAAAAATTGGAAACCGCAACGATCCTACCTGGTGGGGCTTAGCCCGTCGCTTCGCAACGATCCGCCGGCCGGATCTGCAACCACCTTGGGAGGAGTAGGAGAGGAGATGGGAAGGAGAGCTTCCTTTGGTTTCTGTTTGTGCCAGAGGGTGAACAAGGGGAGGAGGATGAGGGGTTACTTAAATAGAAAAATTAATTTTAATTAATTAATTTTAAAACACCCCCAAATTCACTTGCATCTGAAACACTCAACGGGGTCGAGGTTAAGCCTCCCCTAGGGTAAACACCACCTCCCGAGCACAACGGTGGTCTCGGAATTTTAATCCGAGACCCCGTTTAAAAGTTATAAAATTTAACGTCCGAAGCCGCTAAATTATGAAAACGCCCCTGGGGCCATTTTTCACAAACGGCCCGCGCCCGCGAAACTTATACCCCTCCTAGGGTAAACGACACATTACGAACACAACAGTGCCCTCGGTTTTCCAATCTGAGCCACCGTTTAAAAGATACTAGCGTTTCAACATTAAACAAATTAATTAATTAATTAATTAATCTATTTAACGTTCCAGAAGCGGGGGAGGGGTCCAAACATCCCGCGCCGACAAGTTTTATGTCGTTCCTAGGGTAAACACCCCATTCCGGACCCATCCGTACACTCGGATATCTGATCCGGAACACCGTTTGGGAGTTATTCCATTTATTTAGCATTTCCAGTGTGAACGCACTGAAAATTTAATTCCGGCCACTCTGGGGCTCGGATTCGCACGCCGTCTAAAGGCGCTGCTCTGGAATATCATCAAGAATATTCCAAAGTCTTTCTCAGCAAAAACCGGGTTCTTACAATGTGGTTTAGGAACATTAAAGAATATTTTTAGACCATTAATTTACATTCACAATTTGAGGTCACATGGCTATAAAAGCTTTGAACCAACTCTATGGGGCTTACATCTTTCTAGTTACTCATTCATTGTTTTCATGCATGGTTTCCCAATCAAGTTGAAAACATAAAATGTTTTAGTCGAATGATTTTCATGATTTATAGGGATAGGATTCACTATTACCTCATATAGTTCACCATAATATTCCTCCACCCTAGGTACCTCAACAAGAGCCTCACGATTTCCTGGAGAAACCACACATTTTTTATAAAAATTTCCTTCAATGGTAAAAATAATAAAGGCCTCTAAAACATTTTAAAACTAACTATGAAACCCATAAAATGTAGCTGATGAAATTCATATTCTTATACAACACGAATAATTACTGAAATTGACTAATAAGATACCTAAAAGTTATGAGGTTGTAATATATATATTTAACATATGTTCATAAGACAATGAAATAAAAAACTGATTTTTTGATTCACTATCGCCAGTGAGTCATTTTGTGATATACTCTGATAAGGCTTTCTCAACTTGTATCTATGAAATAAATGTTATATTAGGATATTTTGTAATTAATAATTGTTTTTTATTTGAATATCGATGAAAATATGGTATTTTATATTTTATTTATTCAGTGGATTATTTTAATTTTAATTAATTTAAAATATTTCTAACATTTTATAAGTTAAAAAAAAGTTTTTAAAAGGAAAAAAATATTACAATACCTATAACTGTTTGGTATGTATATTTTTGAAATTATAATTTATGGTTTCATTCTTATTATATGAGGTACTATGAAGATAAATATTTTAAATAATACCATTTATAATGTCATTTTTGTCAAAAAATACTATCTCATATTCACGTTAGAAAAGGGAAATTATAGAAGTTGTAAGGATTAGGAAAATAAAATGATTTTGGTGTCAAATGTATAATATTTACAAAGGAAATAATTGAAAAATGTTATAAAATCCTTAAATCAAGTATAACTATTTTTAATATATTTATGTACATTAAAAAGAAATATTGGATTATTTCTTTAATGGATTAAATTATGTTTTGAAATCTATAGAATATTTTAGTGATACTATAGAATATTACATGGTTTTAAAGAAGATTTATCTTATCTTAATAATGATTTTGATTTCAATTAATTTCCTACCTAATGATTTTAATAATTTATTGATCATGTAAGATAAAATTAATGGTGTTTAATTCATTAGTATGTATGTTTGACAAAGATATATATTTAAAAAACCATGAAGAAAAAAAAATTAAAATGAGGTTAAGGATTTTATGGATGAATTTTTTTAGATGAGGACATCAAGGTAAATTTTGAATAAATGAATCACCAATTTTAAATAGTTTTTTAAAAGGTAAAGGAAAAAAATCATAGTTTTTGTTTATATTGAAATGTTTAAATTATTTACAATATTTTAAATTTTATATTCAAATTAAAATCATCAAATAAGATAAATATAATGGTTTTAATGAGTAAACAATAAGGATTCCAAGGTAAAAACTGCGATGTTTATCAACACAGAGGAATTGTCATAAGTAATAGAAATGTGGTCATCAAGAATGAAGAATGTGAAGAAAAGGAATCCACTAAGTAAAATTTATAATGATCAGATTGTTGATAGTGGTTTATAAGACAATTAATTATTTATTAATCACGGAAAAATCATTATTCTTATCATTTTAATTTGTATGAGTTCATTAAAGATAATGTTGATGGTAAAACATGTAATATAACATTAGTTATATAGGAATAAAATATATTTATGATGAAAATATAAAAATTAGAGAATGTGAAAAAAAATGATATAAATAGAACAAATATAAGGTTTTAGAAAGGATAGAAAAAATAAAAACATGGTGTATGTATAAATAAAACACAATTATAATTATAATGAATAGATGAAAATCGCCATAATAAAATTTTTTAAATAAAATACCTTTTCTAAATGGGTTAAAATATTAAAATTATTCTTGAATTAATTAATCCAACCATCCTGTAGAATACTTTATTAACTCCCATTATTAATATCATTATGGAATCTTCATATTATATAGGTTATTCTTATTATTTTGATTGAATATGATAGAATATGAAATAAATAAACACTAAAGAAACTCTCAAATGAATAAAACTAGGGAACATTACCTAAGAGAGAATGATGAATAATCTTTAATAAAATATTTTTTTCAAGATGGTATCATGAATAAACCCTTAATAAATGTTTTATAGAATGAGTTTCATTCCATAATCAAATGAAATTGACTAGGATTATGTTATAAGGTATCTATTGCTGATGAGTTATATCAAATGGTTCAATTCATTACTATCCAAGGGGAGGGAATATAAAAATTCACTAGAAGAGAACATAAAATATAAATAGAAGAAATAAAAATTTCATAAAACACGTTAAAATATCTAGAACATTTTAGCATGTTTTTGATTTAATTTTCAAAATTCAGTTATCGAATTCAATTAAGTTTCAACAAAATGTTAGAGGAATTTATATATATTGATTTTTTTGGATAAAATCAATCATTATAATGTGTGTTCTATTTATTTTAATGGAATTAAATATTAGAATGATAATTATAATCATCATCTAAAGTAAAAGGATATGAGGTGAGTAGCAATAAAGGAAAACATAAATTACTATATTTTATTTTATATTTTTATATTTATTTCTAATTTTTATAATAATGAAAATATTAATATTTAAATATAAATAAATAAATTATATTGTTAAGATTATAGAACTAATCATAATTCATATTCACTGAATAGTTTCAAAAACAATATCAAGAAAGCTTAAAAACATGTATTTTAGAGTATATAAAGAATAATTTTTTGAATAAAAATTAATATTTTGTTATTATTAGTGTTTTTGCGGTTTTAATTATAAAGATGTGAATTATAGGTCCACAAGAGTAAATTTAACTATTATAAAATATATGGAAGTACTTGGATTAGGTGAAACAGACAAATAGAAAAACAAGGTCAGAAATAACCTAAACTTCAAAAATAAAAAATAAATAAAAATCTTATATTTTTAATATTCTTTTCAAAATTTACACCCAATAAACTAAATCTTTTGTTGATAAATCTACAATATTATAACTATAGTTTAATTTTAAAAGGGAATATTTTTAAGAAAAAAATAATATTGATGTATCATGTGTTGTATAAATAATGGTGAGGTCTCCATAAAATTATTATCCATGGATATTGTAATATCACTGTCGCATTAATATAACGGGCTATATACATCATTAAAAGGGTTTTTTATGTTATATTTATTGTTTTATGGAGACATTTCAACCATTATATATAAAAAATATCATTTTTAATTAATATTTATTATGTATCTAAATAAATAAAACCCTAAAACTTATAGGTCAATTGTCTTTGAAGATTTGATACATGACCAACTTATTTCAGAAACCTTATTGGTTATCTCCCACAAATATTTTGAAAAATTATAATGTTTGACACATATCCTGCCTAATAATCATCATCATAATCTATGGAATGAAAACATTAAAAAATGTGACCTTATATTATATTCCAGGGGTGAACATAAGAAAGAGAAATCAAAGACCATAAATATTCATAAGATGAGAATATGGGAATGAGAACTCAATGAAGGTGAGTTGACATAAAAAATGGATTCCATCACAATAAAACATAGATTATGAAAAATAGGGCATAGAATAATGATATTTATAAAACATAAGACATGATTCATAGAATATTGGATACATCAGTCAATAATCATGAGTATTGAAAACATAACATAGTTATATTTTATATCATAGTAATGCATCATAAAAATGTTCTACATACATAGGAATATAAAATAATTAATTATATATGAGATCACTTCCATGACCGTCATCACATAGTGGGTAGAGTAATATATTTGATTGTCTTTACACCCTAATCCTCTAAACATATTGGAAAGACTTTCACGGTGGATTAATCTCACACGACAGTACATTAGTTTTCATATCATGAGATATAACACATTACCCAATGAATTATAAGGTTATATATGTTTGGGTGCACACATTATATAATCATAAAAGATTGGGTTTAGTCTATAGTCATTTGAATTTCCTATTGTTAGAATTAATAATACACCAAATTCATAAAAGGTTTATATAATCTCACGAACATTCAAAAAATTATGAAAAACCATATATATTAATTCCACATAAATGGGAATACATTCATTATTCTATCTTATCCTAATTAACACATGGAAAATAAATGTGTTTCAATTGAAGATTCATTTTACTTGGTCATAATCCATCAAGAAAATAAAAATATATTATACTAATTGGGAATATTCCAAGTGACAAAAATGAAAAAATATTTATTTTTTATATCTTTGAAGAAGAATTTTAAAAGATTTAGAAATTTAAATTGAAAAAAAGCAGGAAATATCATTTAAATATTAAGAACACTAATTTTTAAAATAAAAAATTATTAAAAAACAAAAATAAAATTTACTTTTGAAAAAAAAACCATCAAAATAATCTTCATGTAGAAAAATGAATATAAATGTATGAAAATAAGATCATGTGTAAAATTTTAAAAAAAATTAATTTATTCACACTTTTCCAAAGAATTATAATAAAAATATAAAATGATCCATGTGAAAAATGTTGAAAAGATATTACAGAACATGTTTATTTGCAAATTAGAAATAATATAAACTTTCATCAATAAATCGTATAGGTATAGATAAGGACCAGAATTAATTAAAATAAGTAATATATGAATGTAATATAAGGACTAAAAGTGGAAATTTTATTAATTTTCATTTATACTAACAAGAAACATTTTAGTTAAATTTTGAACCAAAACATGTTAGAATGGTAATAAGGCATGTAAAACATATAAATTCTATGTGAAGAGGAATATATAATTTATTTCAGAGATAAATTACTTATAACTCACTGAGACATAAATATATAAATATAACAACATGGTTTTTATTTGTGATATGTATATAAACACTTATAGAAATCATACATTAAAATCAAAATACAATGAAGGATGGATCATGAAAGAGAACATTAAAACACATAATTTGTAATATAATTATTAAAATATATATCAAATAAGAACAATATACCCCATATAAATTAAAATAGAATCATATTTTCAAACATCCCTAAAACAAATTGAGATAACAAACCTATACGTCAAAATTATACTGGGATTCTTGCATTATAAATCCCTATATAATGAATTTAGGTTCAATGTTAATATATAACATAACAATTTTTTTGTTTAATTTTAATTGATAGAATTGATATATATATATATATATATTATTTACCATTTATTAATTATTATTTTTTAAAATTAATATTGGTGTGTTAATTTCTCTATTTTTTCTACGTTATCCTAAAGATGATTGTTTCGACACTTATACCTTGGTCTTCTGTTATTCACCTCCATAATGTTCATTAAGATGTTTTATTTTTTAATACCATTTTATATTGCCATGTAATTTTATAGATAATATGGTGATTATCCTTATGGAATGAATAATAATCCCTTTTTTGATGATTATGAAATTAATAAATGAATTAATTATTTTAACAAATATGTTTTAGAAAATTAAAAATCCATAATTAAGAAAAATAATAATTAATCACTATTAAATTATATTTAATGTATAAATGATTTCATAGTCATGTTTGATGTAAAATTTATCATTTCATTCATGTTGGTGGAAATCCAAACCAAACAACAACACAATATAATGACTGAATGAGTAATAACAAATAATTTTATAGTAAGAACATCACCATTATAAAAGATAAACGATATTGAAAGCATGTTATTAATGTGTTCAGTAATATATAAGAATATATACTTGATGGATATAAAAAAAGAATTATTTTGGAAAGGATAACACCTATATTTAAGACTTGAATATTCTCTTAGAGTGCCTCTGATAAATAAAGGCTTCAGAACTCCTCATTATGCCCAGATTTCCTGACCCAACCCCAATAGAAACCCCTCCTAGGAATATAGTAAAGATGATTTGACCTATGAGGAAATCCTCAAAATTTACCTTAATTATAGAGTAGTACCAATGATATAAAATATAAAAATGGAAGGAATTACAAAAATATAACCAAGGAAAACATAAAAAAACCACTAATATTTGGCATAATATAAATAAATCACGGTCTATAATAATAAAAAATATAAAATAATTTTCTAAAAATATAAAATTCCCAAACCAAATCAATAATATACCTCTTTGGTAGTGAATACATAGAAAAAATCAAATTACATATTGTACAATCCAACTCAATCACAAATATCACCCTAGAAACATCAAGGGAGAGAGATATAATTTGTGTGTGGGTGTGTTTGTTTTTTTTTGTATACTTGTGTGTTTTTATAGAATAACTTATATACTAATTAAGAGAATTACCACGACCTCTTGTGAAAATGTTGAAGGATTATACTAATGCACCATTTAACAATAGATGATCTAATAAGTAGTAATCATTTACACTACAAACCAAGCACACCAGGGCTCACTCTTCAAAGAGTATATAAATGAAAAATAAGAATTTTATTGTAGAATATTTCAATAGGGTTCCCCAAAACCACTTACCCCTAAACTTTCACACTAACTATCAAAAATAAATTTTCTTTTTCTCTCAATACCACTCACACTCATATATCAACACACAATGTATCATAAAAAAACTCATATCCAATATAATAGGGTATCATGAATATGAAGGATGTCATCCTAATAACCCCTACAATAGAAACCCACCACCATATATTATCATCACATATAATACTTTTAAGGTTTAATTAGTACATCATGTACCATATCATTAATAACCGATAGGCCTATTTGGAACATCACATCATCTATTCCATAGGGAATACGTGTAAATAATGTACTGCTATATTGATACCTCATAGGTTCTTATGAAATAGAATCTAATCTACCAAATTGGGTCACCAAAAACACCAAATTCTCTAACTATATGAAAATTATGAACACGATCCATAATATATCATTCTACTTCATGAAGATGGAGTATTATAAAGTTATATTTTTTATATTAGTTCTCATTCTAGTGTTGATTTTATGGGAAAATACCTTGTACCGAATGAATATTGGGTATCAGTATGGAAACATAACTCATGTGTAGTGTATATAAAAATGAAAAGTAAGTTATATATATATATAATCCACACTAAAAAGAAGGATCTATTATGTCACACTAACCAATACTACAATATCCCACTAATATCAATACACTACTATTTTATCACATTTATAACATCACCAACTATAACATCCCAACATACCATGATTCCCACATAAATTGAAAAAATATTAATTCCCAATATACCAGGTAATAATTCCCTTAATTTATTTTCAAGAATAAAATTTTCACAGTAATTTATAAAAGTTATGATTGTTAATTATATACTTAGTGTCAAATAATATCCATAAAATTTGAAAAATTATCTTAATCATTTCCCATTTAATTCAATTATAAATATATTTTTTCTATATGATTTTTTATTTATAGCCAACCCCAATTCATGTTTATTATTCCAAACTATATCTCAAACTATAAAGCCAATTCTAGAAAAACCATAACCAACTTGTTATTCCACTCCCACTCATTATTATTCTCAACTATGGAAAGGAAGTCTTAGTACCACTATACAAACCACTACCTTAAAAAAACCTCAAAATGGTAGCAATGGAATATAATATAGTCTTCAATGCACAAACTCTATATCAATATCATTTCCCATAGACCAACCATAGAATCAACTATAACACACTCTCCTAAAACCAATTATCAATAGTATAAAAATCAAACTATCATAATTATATCTATATACATTATAATAATACACAAGAAACAATTAATCACTTAGAAATATTATATTCATTAGTATTAAAAAATTGATTTCACAATAATTAAACATTAATAAAATTATATTATTATCATATTTAACTTATTAAACATTTAATAAATGTGAATATAAAAAACTAGGATAGCTAAAAATCACAAGGTTCAATATATAAATATTACATTTAGAAATATAAAATGGAAAACCACATGAAAATTGGATGTCCCAAAAGTAGATAGCCACATGTTGACCAACCAATTCCCATTAGTTTTGTTATCCATATTCATTAGCATTATTAGGTTATTCGTTACTCTTTAATCAAAGAGAAAAATCATGATATCAAACAATTTATATAGAAATTAGAATGTTCTTATATTCTCCACCTCAAGCAGAGCCTCCCAAACCACCATTAAAGAAGGATCTGGGAAGATTCTATTTAAATATATAGATTAAAAGAAGTAAGACTTATTAAACCTAACACCTAACACCAATCATCACCATCCAATCACCCAAAAACTCACAATCGGACCATAACTATTAATTACACTATTTTATGGATGATGAGTATTGAGAAAAACAATAATAAATTGGGTGGGAATCACATTATATCACCATTACACGATCTTTCATGCTATAGAGAAGGAAAAATAGAAGGCATTGGAATGGTTTCTTATAAATTCGCATATGTCTCCCCTTAATTAGGTAAAATATGGGTGAATTAATTATATTTAGGGGAGACATTGATTTTATTACCTTGTGAAAAACATGGTTACATTTAAGGGTTTTTTTATATAGTATCCTATAGTTTTTTTTTCAAAAACCATATTGAAGAATAATTTGTTAAACCACATGAAAATTGAGTGAAACTAACTACTGTGATCTATGTCATGGACCATGGGATGTTCCAAAAATATAGGGTTAGTACCATGGGGTATCCTAAGATCACATCATAACAATATCCAATGAGCAAGCCACACCAAAATCATTATCATATTCCTCTACACCAAAATGTATTTGGAAATGATGTAAGACCCCTATCTGAAACCTTACCATTTCATATTTCATAGTATAATAAATAAACACCTCTAAATCAGCTAAACCAATTTAATAAACCCATATTAAAAACCATTCCTAAACATAAATCCATAAACATGATATATTAAACATGGAGGATCCATACAACCTCCCTCCCATTACCCTACACAAAAAGGAAAGTCTATGTTGCAATGAAAAATATTATAATGAAAAATAGTTATCCATGTCACAAATTCAACATCTAGCCAAATATTTCACCTAACTCCATAAAAAACTCTTTAAACAACCACTTAAACCCTCTAATTTGAATTCTTCCCTAATTATATATAATGTGTTGAACCATTACCTTAGATACCTATAAAACGATTATTATCTATGATAAGGAAAACCATCCTGTATAGAAAATAACCCACTCTCCTAAAATTAAAAACACTATGCCTAGTGATATAACTCAAATAAAATTCCACTAGAACAAATCCATGTAAAAATTTGAAAATATATAAACAAATAAAATATTTCATTGATGAAAAATTATTTAATTTATCACAAGTTAAAACATCTCATAAGTCATATACAATGTCATAAATATTTCTCTGGATTTTGAATGTGCAACTGTTACTCAAGTTCACATGTACTCTCCTCCACACTAGCATGAAACCAAATTACTTGATCAAAGGGAATGGTTAAACAAAAAATCACTTTCTCCTAATGATCCAATATATCAACAACCCACTATATGAATGTAGAATCAAACAAGATATGAAACTATCCATAGTTGATGACATTAGAATCATCATGATGTTATCATCATAAAAGATGAATATTGATGACACTATAAACCCTAACTAACAATATATTATATTTTCATTGATACACAAACACACCAACGACTACAACACCTCTATAGGGTATATGAACTAGAGATAATTATGGATCCTATAATGAAATATCTAATACACATGATGAGATTATTCCCATAGAAACACCTTATCATTGAACTCAAACTGAAGAGGTATCCTTCATCGATCTGTATATGACATATGACATTCATGTGACTCATTTATCCTCTATAATCATATAAATCTTATTTCTCATAATTTATACCACATCTATCCCAACAACCAAAAATTCCACACTATCAATTTAGTATAAATGAGAATGAAAAATACATCATTAGAGTTACTTGAATGGATATGTTACCATTAAACCATGGCTGCTACCGTAATATGAAAACTCAACCAAGATAAAATGATTCCCCAATGACCCAAAAAATTTATAGATGAAATCCCACAACATATCCTCCATAATATTCTGGGTCAAAAAATTCTAATCATCCATATCAGAATGAAAAGTGGTTCAAATGAACAATATGATACCTAATGAATAATAAAGTTCCCCCAAGAACATCTTGTTAAATGTGGATACTAATCAGATTTGATTATACCAGGTACCTAATAAATCCACAATATCTCTTCCAAAAATTTCCTTGCCAAATAATTCATAGTAAAAAACTCTCTAAAAGATAAGAAGTGGGATAACTTCATCATCTAATCTATGATCTCAAATATATAATTTCATTGTTAATTAGATATTGGTATATTATTGAATATATATATATATATATATATCATCTTATTTCTACCCAGGTTTATCTAATGGATACAAAAACCATCATGAGAAGAAATTATCACATTTACCTACTGACAAATCCATCACCTCAAAACCAACATATTCACTAGCAGTTTATCCCTGGATACCATAGAATACCCTTAAAATAATGACACATCTTTGGAATTACATGATTCACTTCAAGTGATGAAAAATAGATCTCCCATAAATACTACATGCGAACCATAGATGGGATATACAACATCACTTGAAATATTTTAAACATTCTATCATCCTCCAACCATCCCTCTAGATAATCATATTTCCCAAATATTATCTAGAAAGGAAACTACCAGTAAGTATCCCTAGTAATAATTTTCACCGTACATTATCAAGGATGAGTGTACTATCATTTTAAATAGAAAATCTTTACTATTATCCACCTCTAAATTGAGAAGCACTACTTCATCATCCTTTGTCACTATCCAAACATCTCAAAATAACTGAATTATATATATTCACCACATCCTACATAAATTTATATAAATAAATTCAAATTCATTATTTTTTCATTGTTCTCATAAGAATAATCATAGAGAAACATCATCCACTATTATTTACTAATATAATATATCCATATTTACGATAAACTTTTTTGATTTTTTTAACCCTAAAAATATAATACATTATTACTGTTTTATTAAACCAAAAGAGTAGAAAAATATTCTTTAACTGTTTAATAAAATTAAATCAACATAAGACACTAATATTACAGATTAATAAAACTATAAATATAATGTTGACAAAAACCTAATCGTGTTAAATCCCCTCTTTGCATGTCACCTCTGTCATCCCTCACCAGTCACCTCCATCATCCCTCAACCACAATTATCTGTGATGTTCTCACACCACCCTCATATATCCTATATGCATGAATTTATAAACAATCTTGGTTCATTGGAAATAATATTTTTCATTTCCAATAGAGACACATAAAAACTTATTCTCAGATGGCATTATGTAATAGGAAAGGGTAAATTAGGATCTGATCCTATTCCTCCCTTTCCTCCAACATCATATTTAATCCTCTCATTAATAAATGTTTTACTACTAGTTATTGAATCCTCAAGTCCAGGTATTCATTTTTTTCATTAATTATTATTTCAAATTATTATTTATTAGATCAAAATTTAGTGATTCTATCATAGTAGAATCATAAGATAATGGATTTTCTATATTTTATTTAAAGAGGTAAACTATGTCAAATTATTTGTCTTTTTTTTTGAGAAAAGTGAGACATGGGTTGGTTTTCCAACCCATATTTCTGTAAATATTTCTATTGTGATTTCATTATTTATAATACTTTTGTTTTATTTTCCTTGATTTTAGTTTAAATTATAAATATTTAGTTAATGTGTTTGAGGGATTTTGTGTGTTTTGACGTCACGTGTCATTATCATTTTCTTCTAAAAGGTTAATTTTATTTTATGTTTCCTATAATTATGGATTCTATTTTTTGTAATGAAAATTCATAATTTTAATGGGATATATAATATTAGTATGACGTGGGTTTGTTTCCAATATAGATTTTATTTTATTTTTGATTTTTAAACACTTTAATAAATGTTTATAAATTATTATTGCAACAGTATATTATTTCATTAAATTTTTAATTTATCATCATTAATTTTTTTACCTGGTGATATTATATAAACTTTTTAAATTAAATAATTTTTTAACATTATAATTTACAATAACAATATTCAACAGAAATTATAAGTGGCTAAAATAATTTTTTTACAATATATAAATTATTTTATTAGTGGCTTCAATGTAAGTTTATTTAAATTTCAATGATCATGTATAATTAATTTTATTTTTCAATCCTTAAAATGAAATATATCCATGATAGAGTTAGTTTATTATTATTTTAACAAAAACAAAAATAATTCTTAGAATTTTAAATGAAATGTTTATATACATTTTTTTAAATATGGAGTTCATTCTATCAATTTCATATTTTACTTCTTTGTATTTTATTACTTATTGATCATTCATTATATGCTTTGGTATTGGGTTGAGAATAATGTTAATTTTTTAAAAAATATATATTATTTTATCAAGTATCTATTTAGTGTGTTTGATTTGAATAATTTAAAAAACATAAATAGATAAATATATGTGGTATGTACATTGATATAGTATTAGACATAAATTTTTTTAAAATAAAAAATTAATTGTATAAATATTAGTTTCATCTTATTTAAAACTAAACTCAATTTCCACATATAAAAATGTTCAATATTCATTATAAAATTATTTATTTTTCAATAAATATTATAAGAGAATTTTATTTTATTATATTATATGTAGTCTTATTTTTTAACTTTATAGTGCATAGATATTATATCTGTACTCCAAATTGGGTGTTGAATGGGTTTTTGGGTAAAGAAAAAATGTATTTAAATTTATCATTAAAAAATTATTTAGAGAAGGGTTTTATTCGATCTTTTTGTTGTTTTTTTAATGAAATACCATGAAAAATCTTTTTTACATATATTTTATATTATCACTAGTGTTGTATTTAAAAAAATATTATTCAGTATGGAAACATAATATAGTAATATTTCAATAATATTAAATATAGAAATACATGATAGGGATGGTTTCAATTTATGATATATGATAAATTTACTTTTTGTACGTTAAAATAAATCAACATAAATTATATTAATGGAAGAAAATAACTAATTTTAAATTTTAGGATTTCAAAAAAAATTGATCAAATTATAAAATTGAGAAATTATAGATGGTGATAGAGTATGTAAATAAACATATCTATCCTAGTGGTATTGTGATGAAAAGACTAGAATGTTTGATGTGTTTATTATAATAAAACATTTTATGGATTTATCAATAGTGGGATTTTTATATACTTAAATTTTTTAATGAATTAATTCCTAATAGTGGAAACACTCCAAAAAATGTTTTATTTTATTAGATTTAATTTATTAACCAAGATTTTATTCCTAAAAAATGCATGTATTCCTAAATGATTATATTCTATATTGAAATATAAATTAAACATTAATTGATGATAAGAAATTTATTAAATGTAGATGAAAGTGAAAAAAAGATGAAATAGTGTCTCATGTTCTCCAAAAATTAACATGGACATTCCTTTTACATAGATGCATAAAATAGTGTTTTTGTTAGATGAAATAGAAAAATATTTAAGACGACCGAGAGAATGATGCAAAATTGTTGATAATTTGGTTAAAAATGTAGATAGATTACGTTTAAAGTGATTAATATAAAAACCATTATTTTCAAACTAAGATACATAATTTTAGAATGGATCTATCATGTTTTGTTTTTAATCCATTTAGATATAATCTTACCACACACAACATACAACCCATCTTCCTTTATATATCTAATCATCGACTTTTGAGGTTATTGAAGAAGTTATATAGTTTCATGGAAATGTTGATTTATTCACTAAATTTTCTTATAATTGGTGATTATGTGTAACTAAAACCATTTATAATAAATATGAATCTATTTTGTGTTGTTGGTGTCCCTAAATATGAATCTCCATTGAATGAGTAATATTAAATTTGTGATGATATTATATGAACAATAAATGATTTTACTTATTAGGGAATAATGAATTTTTATAGGAAATGGGAAAATATTTTTCTAATATATTTAAAAATAGGTCCTCGAGAATATTAAAACAATAATTTTGTTTTAGTTTCATTGGGCATCTACCTTTATTATTGAAGATTTATCCATACAAAAATGATCGATGGTTTTTTTATAAGATTGGGGAGAAAGAGAAAATGCGTCTACATATTTTTGGAAATTTTTTATTCAAATAGTCTTGAGTGATAAATAATTTTTTTAAATAGATTAATTATATGACTCTAAGGTTTTCTAAATAGAAAACGATGTCGTCTATAATATAATTTATCCAACGCTGGACTTAAACAGACCATGATATGTTTTTATTTTAATATGACCATGATAACCTAATTTTTTAACTCGAGGTTATGAATAGTGTTAACTACTCAATGAAATATATTTAATAAATTCATATTCAATATACATTTATTTATAAATACTTTGTAAATATTAAATCATTTTTTATTAATGAAATTTTATTCTTTAAATATATTTTTTCTTTCAAAAAGTTATTTATTAATTTATTAATAAAATATTATAATTAATTTATATAGTATATAGAAAATTTATTTGATAATATTAAAAAAATGAAATCAAAATATCAAAAGTAATGTTTGGTGGAATTTTGGGTTTTTCAAAAAATATTGATTTCTCAGTGAATAGTGAAAAATATAGTTTGTTTAAATAACATCTCATTTCAATAACATTATTATTTTAAATATCAAAATATATTTTTAAAATAATTTAATGTATCCAAATTATTATTTTTTAATAATTAATCGACATATTTATCTTTTAATCATATATATATACAAGATTTTATTATAAATTTATTTTCCAGTTTAAAAATTGTTTTTTCTAAAAACTATTTTAAAGTGAAGAATTTTTTCTTATTTTAATTAAATAAAATAATCTATAATGTGGAATTATTTTACTGAAATATATAGTTATAATATATAAATAAATAATTATTTAAATTCTAATTACACTCAATAACAATCATAGTGTTAATTTAAAATTATGCTTTTCTAAAAAAACTTTGCTTCTCTTATAGCTGATTTTTTATAATGTGTGTAGGTATAATTTTTAATTAAATTCAACCAATTATATAAATTAAATTTTGTAAAATGGATTCCATATTTGGATTAAAATATTTTATGTAATATGATATGTTCAACAAAATATTTTCTCTTAATGAATAATGAAAATAGTAAAAATACTTTACCGTGGTTACTGTAAAAACAGGTTTACGAGGACTGAACTCAAAATATAATTGTTTTAATGACATAATACATCTATAAATTCTATTATATAGACATATTTTGAAATTATATCATCTATGTCTCACGAAGTGTTTATTTGGGTGACATATGGTACTTCAAAAACCATGGTATCTCTTTTTTATTTCAAAGATTCCGAGTGTATCCCTCTCGTCACTTATAAAAGGCCACCCTATCCCATATTATTTGAACCTTAAAATCCAATTGTATTGTCAAATACCTACCAAAATACATTCCTAAATTCCATAACAACATCATAGATTCTTTTTTTGATCATAAAGTCAATCTACATGGATTTAGTTATAATTATAAAGTGTTGGTTTGAAGAAGAGATATTGTTTTTAACTAGAAATTTTTGTTTTGTTTATTCTTACACCTTATTTAAATGTTATTAAACCAAGATAATACCATATCACTTGTTTATTTTATATTTTAATATTTTACTATGTTAATATAATTATATAAATCAAACTCATATTCCTTAAAAGTGGAAATGAATCTATCGTTCATGTGTACCATGAACTACCACCTCAAGAACAGATGTAAGTCATTTTTCATAATCACATATAATATCTTGTTATAATAATGTGTTGTATTTATATATACTCCTGAAATTATGAAATCATAATCCTACTTATTTTCCATTCTATGGGGGATACTGTGACATCACTCATATGTTTGTTATAATACTGCCTCGCAAAGTGATGTGATTAATTTCTCACCAAAACTTAACATGAAAAGAAATAAGGATATATTTAATGAATATATGTGATATAAATGAAATAATTTTGATATTAATGAATTATTTTTTATTTTTAATAGATAATATAGCATTTTATTTCTTACAATGAAAAATGATAACATCATTTGTGCAGACATGTGGAATACTTCCTCTGTGAAGAAAATTTATCATTTTTTCATTTAAAAATAACATTGATGTTATATATAAGTATATTTAAGTAAATAAAATCATATTATTGATATGATTTTAATTATATTATGAAAAAATATTACTTACCATCTATAGATAATCTATGATAAAAAAAGAAAATCTTCCTCATGTGTATGTACAACATAAAATCTCAATTTTTGTAACATTGTTCACTTTTCTTAAAAATCTATAAGGATTTGTTCTAAAAGTTCAAATGGTATATAATAAATGAAAATCATTTCACTATTAATATTTATAGTATTATTTAATAATTAACTCTTTGACCATAGTCATCCTACCCATCTTATTCTTGACATATATGTTGAATACCATAAGCACATCTAGTATTAACCTAAATGATTAGACAATAGTAAATATAATGTTACATGATAAAATAAAAGAGAAATAAACATGAAATTTTTTATCAACTATTTTAATAATTAACATATGTTTATTATTTTAGAAGATAATGTACATTTGTATATTTTCTCAAAAACCATATTTTTACAAAATATTTGAATTTCTTTACAGATGATAAAAGGGATTTTCTAATTTAATGTATACAGTGACAAAAAAAATTCAAACTACCAAAATGATTATTTCATGTTTGGATTATATTTTAATAATACGTGATTTATTCAAAGAAAACCCATCATTCCTATTTATGGGTACTTTGGTATTGAAAATGGTATTAATAAATAAAATGGTATTTTGATATATAATAGAGATTTGCATACTTATTTAAAATAGTTTTTAAAGTGTTTTATGATGATGAGTTGCACGATTAAATTTTTTTAATCATGTTAGGGTTCATGGAAATTTTTTATATGTGGTTTTGATCCCCACTATAGATCACTGGTGAGCTCTATATAGCTTATATTATTGGTACGACCAGATAGTGCTACAATGTATTTGTTAATGATTATTATCTGGATAATTTTTTTAGAATTCATTCATATGGTTATTGAAACCTTAATGGTTCTTTTAAGGGTTCTCTAAGGGTTTTATAATGTTGATTTTTCAAGAAATATATATCAAATTTCTATTCTTTGAAATTATTTTTCAATGAAGTCAATTGTTTTCAAAATGAATGGTAAATTATCCTTTTTCATAAAATAAAGATGATTCCTTTTCCTGCAGAAAATATAAGTTTTTAATAAAAGAAATTTCATATGGTTTCAAGTTTTTAATTTCAATAATGGATTTTGTCTTTATATATACTATACTGCAATTTTCTGCACATCCCATTTTTTAAAATGGTTTTCATAGGTTATAAGAATTGGTAATGGAAATGAATTAGAAAAGTGGAATGTTCAGAATATTTTTATGAATAAAAACCATGTTTTATTTAAAAATTATAATATTTTTGGGGAAATGGATGCTGATTATAGGTGACCATATTTTATATATATGTTTTTTTATGTAAGTTTAATGAAATAACTATCTAAAACAAAAAATAATAAAAGGTCATTGGGAATGTATAAAATTGAAATGTAATTTAAATTCACTTGATTTTTTATTTTTTAAGGTTGGGTCCATTAAATAAGTATTATAGCCATGCTACATGAATTTACAGGTTGGGATGTTATTTTGGATAATTTTAAAATAATCTATAAAAACACATTTTAGTATTCTATTGAGAATTATAATTATTTTGTATAAATAGTGATATTTTAGTAATGGATATCTTTATTAAGGATGTCTTAGAATTTGTTTTCCATATAGATGGTTTATTATGGTTTATTTAACATAATCAAAGTAACATTTTTTATTTATGTAAATGTATTGATCCATTGGGAACCTAAAAAATAATGTATATTAAGGAAAATTTCATAGTTTCTAGAATGAGAAAATTAACTGAATTAGAGATATAATAAAAACTATTGTGTTTATTCTTAACTAGATACCATGAGTAATGATTGAAAATGTGGACCTAGGTGTGTTTCATAACGCACAAAATAATATAAAAAAACTACCATGGATGTTTTGGTGATTAATAACACAAGGGTCGAATGAATCAACAAACTATGTGTTATGAATAATGAAATAAGAAAACTATAAATTGTTCTAGAAAACATGATGATGTTTTTATGTGGTAATTTGGGGAATAAATAAATAGTCTACCATCGAAAAAGAAGTGTTCAGTTATTTCTATAAATGGGGATAAAATCCTTCATAAGGAATCTATTGAACGTTTTAAATGCTCATTGTTTGGGAATTAAATATATATCAACTCCCATGTGGGAAAGAATAATAATTGTACCAAAATTACTATACATATAAATTCTTAGAAATTCCTAATACCTTTAAAATTTAAGTTGAGGAAAATACAGATGACGTATGAAATGTAAGGATTATATTATGGTTTAGTCTATGATATATTTTAATCGTAAGACATTATTCGTATTTTTTGTGGGAATGAAGTCTTGTGGAATAATTTTGAAGATAATGGTTAATGTATTATAATGAATATTGATTTATTGATCTACTTATACCATGACAATCTAGTGTTATGATGTTGTATATTTAAAGATGATAATACGATTTAGTGAATTAATACACTTTTGAGGTTTAATTTAATGGGATTACTTCTAAATATATTAATAGTATATTTATATATGTATCATATAAATTTTAACCAATGTTTAATGTGAAAAAATTTTATTTGGGGGATGCTCATTCTGTTTTATGGACATAAGTTTGATGGTAATGAAACATTTTGGTTTTATTTGATCATTGATATAAATTATTATTTTTGGTGATATTCTCTATATTTTTTGGAAGGATATAATATTTATATGGATAATTGTTTTGAGATATGAAAATATTTTATTTCTAGGAAGGTCACGGGGCTTAAATCCGTAAATAAAGGGAAACAATGGTGTATCACCATCCAATGGCCTATATGATATCCTGGTCGATATGTCATCATTTTTCTCACTCAATAGTTTTTCAAATAGTATATGATTTTGATGAATTTAAGAGGGTGATTTCCTATAAAGATAAACGTGTAATAGAGAATGGGAAGGAAATATTGATCAACCATATGAGTATTCATTTTTACTATTTATAGAATTTTTTCAGACATATTTTTATCTAATAATTAAAATTTTCTTTGGGTTATTTATCAAGTGGGTCTCATTCACCTCCATCATCCATCACTTTATTTATTGTATCTTATCCATCTTGTCTCATTACCCATACACATTATATATTAATGTTGGTGTTATATATTCCTAATTTCCCAAGAGAAATATTTCTTCCCCTGTGTATATACTACCAATTCACTCTATACATCCCCAAATTCCTATATATATTGACTCCAACCTCCTTATCACAAATTACTAATACTCTTAAGTCATTGAGACCACCAAAACCAATGCATGATGTTCCATAAATTTAATATGTCACTATTATCTCTTAAAAGGGTACTAGGGCTGACCATGAGTTAATGTATATTGTAAATACTAGTTATCTTATGGATATATTGTTACTTCACATCCTATATTAATAAAAAAAAATTCATAAATCATTATTTTAATATTATATTCATTTCCACTTTTTTAGAATATTATTATTATTATTAGGAAATTTGAATGCATGTGAAAATACCTAATGATATAGCCACATATTGATGAGTAATTTTTCAAATAAACACACAAATTTCATTATATATGAAAAACATTGTTGCATATACTTCATAAAAATAGAATTTTATTTAAAAACATGTGTATGATATTACGATATCATGGAAATGGAGTAACTTTAATACTGTAGAGTCTATTTTTAAATTAAATATAATTCTTGGAAAAATATTTTCTAATAACATTTTTTTTATTTTACAAAATTTTATTTTATATTTAATATTTTTTTTATTTTAAAAATGTCTCACTAAATTTATCAATGGTCAAAATTTGAGATTATATTTCCTTTTATATCATTATGAAATGTGTGGGTTATATAATTATTCTTTTAATTAGGGGTGTAGGAAAATACATAGAAATATTCTTGGGTGTTTTCCTTGCTATAGTGACTATCTAGTCAGATATATTCTATGATGTATGTACATTGGTTTAGTCCCCAATTTTAGTTATACAATATATTTATTTTAATTTATTTTACGATAAAATTTTATTGTTACTTATATTGTATGTCAATAAATAATATATTCATATTGGATTTATATTTTAATTATCTGAAAAAAAGAATCTTTATAAAATTTTCACATCATCAGGTGCACTTGTATTCCCTATGATGAGACAATTCATGTCAATATTATTTTTAATTTATTTATATAAATATAGACACACACATGTATATATATATCCTATATTAACATATGTTGTTTAATTTTACTTTTATAATTTTCAAAAAATAATAATTGGGTATTTGTGCCCAAGTACATCATTCACAACTTTTTTTCTCAATATAAAAGAAAACATATATTCATTTGATAAATATAGATACATGAGAAAATTGTACAAATTTTCATAGATTCTATAAACATAATAATATTGGTTTTTTAATGTATATAATTTCAAAATTTTAATTATTTGCAAATGTTTATTTTGAGGCTCTTGAAAAAAACAGAAAAGGAAATTTTAGTGTTTAATAAAATTTCTATCTTTTTTTAGTCATAAGAACCCCAGAATATTTTAATGTTGGTCAAGAAAGAAAAAAAATCGAGAAGGTATTTTCCAAAATTGAGTTGTAAAAATTCATCTTTTTCATTCAATACTGAGTAGTGGATGACATAAATAGATAAAAATGGACTTATAAACAAATATATGACCTCTAAATTCAAGTTATCTCAAAATATGATCTAAAGATATATATTATCAATGTTTTATTAGAGGATGACCACTACTTAGTCTTGTTTTGATCCCAATTGTTAACATGATGATTTAGATGCACCTCATGGTTATGATACTCGTGGTGCTACTCAACAAATAAGAAATGGTTCTAATTCATATGATGGTGTTGATGATTTTGGTGGTGATGGTGGTGATGGTGATGATGATATTGATTTTTATGACAGTGGTTGTGGTAATACAGCAACAGATAGTCATGGTCGACATTTATGATTATGTATTTATCTATATCTGTATGAATTACTTATTCTATACTACATTAATTCTACTTTGAATATTTTTTTCTATAATTTTAATTATTTAATGAACTGTATTATTCCATTTAAATGATTCTACTATATTAAACTGCATTACTAAATAATTTAGTAGTTAAATATGCATTTTTATTCTTCTTAATAAACAACCACTGAATTAGTTAAATGTGTAAAAAAACAATTAATTTAAATTTAAATATATATTTAATATAACTGAAATGTGAATTATAGAGACCGTTCCCTAAATATAGGACAATTATATTATTATTTATTATTTAATGATAAATTTTATTTCTATCTGTATTAGATTTGTTCAGTTAAAAGTGATTTTTATTGTTATGTTTTAGATAAATCCAGTTTAGTTTAATTAATGTATTTTTCTTTTTTTCGTCCACTCATGATGGTATTCTTAGTTTTATTTAACATTTTTTACAAAAATTTCATTTTATTGATAGTGGTATGAATTTTATTTTAATTTTAAATAGTTTTTACTTTGGTTTAGTTTTTTTCAATAAGGTCTAGATCAATTATTATATAATTTGTTCTATCTATTTTATTTTATTTCTAATGTCACACCCCTAGTCTGTGACCATAGAGCAGTGCCTAAATTGGAGGGGTTACCTAATAAACTCAAGCACACCTCCCCATAATATAGGGGGTATAAACTAGTATTTCGTGTCTAATGTGATATAGTGGGAATAATACAATAACATTATCAGAGTCCAATATAAATAGTGGAAATAAAATCATTCTTATTTAAATACATCCATATAATAAGTTAAATAGAAGTAACATACATTCTGGTAAATAATCGAACATAACCCAAGATATGGTAAATGATAATGTAAAATACATATTCATAAATCATTATAATAATTTGTTCAAATAAATAATAACTCCAAATAATAAAGGGGAAAGCATGAAAAATTCAGTCAAAATAGTTTTGAGTCCTAGATCAGATGAAAATCATCCTTCTTTCATCAGATACATCCAAATCAATCATCAAAATACTAGGTGATTTATATTATCATATCATTATATAATGATTTTTACATGGGTACAGACTAGAAGCCTAGGCGAGGTGTGAGTACTACTCAGTAAGAAACCAATAATGGAAACTTAGATCCTAATTTCATCTAAGAAATACATTCATGATGATGTGAATAATAAATAAAAGTGGGTATAAAAAATAAACCCCCATCTATCAAAATGTCTGGCATTGACCCCTAGGATCGACCATACCTACTTCAGCCTCAGTTTGATGCATATACCCATTGTATCTCATATATAGAAAATTGAGCCTAAGGGGTATTTTTCCAAGGAACACCAAACCATGAGTTATAAAAATTCTATGTGGGGTACTTTAATACAATATAAAATGTGATTTATTATATGAACCCATTACGGAATACCCCAATTAAATCATAATTATGAATCAAAATGAAATTCTACAAAAGAATAATCTATTGATTTAAAAAAAAAATCTTAGTATTAAAATGTCATGGATTTCCCCATCACGTCCTAAATAGTAATCCATCATTTAAAACCATCAGAGCTTCCCCCAATCTATAAAATAAAATTTATTAAAATATTAACCACTACGCGACAACCCAAAAGAGTCCCAAACACTTTTTTTCATCCGAACACATGGGGAGTTCCTCATATTATCCAAAAAATGGTTTATCCACTAAATTAATGGGGGATTTCTCCACAGTTTCCCAATATATTTTTGTAATATGAACCCATGGTGGATTTCTTGACATTTCCCAGATTATTATTTTCTAAACTACCCCTAAGGGATTTCCCCACAGTGTTCTAAACCATGTTTCATAATAGAAAAGTTGCATAGGAACAATATTTACAATTTATTTTATTTAATTTACAACAAGTTTCACATAACAAGCACGTACTATAGATCAAAAAACATTCCTTAGGACCTAATACCACTAAAATGTTTAATTTATTAATTCTTTATCCCTTGGGGATTTCCTTTAAATTAATATTATTATTTTCCATTCCAATCACACCAAAATTTATTATTAATGTTCCGATCAGTCACATGTGCACACACACTAACTCGTCTTAAATATATATCACCCAAGGGTCACATAATTGATTTTAAAATTCTCCTTAAATTTTTTTTGGAAACCATTGTTAGATAAATTACATATCTACTCACCATGGAGTTGTATGTTGACCATAGGAAGGTTCAATTTTCAGTTTTTCGGACCAACAAAAATTAATTATATTTTTATTCAAATTTTCATTTTGTAGGTATGATCACACATCATTCACACAATGAAAAATATAGAAGATTTTTTGAAAAAAAACATATAATTAAACTACATTATACTCATATATATACACACATATATTACCATACATTGATTCGTGAAAAATATATAGAAATTATAAAAGATGAATAATTACCTATAAATATTTCAAAACATAGAGAAATGATGTAAAAAATTGGATGTAGAGGATACTAATAAAAATTGAAATCAAAAAGATTTATTTTTTACTAGTTTCTAATAAGAAATGAAACCATTTGGTTAGGTAGATAAGTGGAGAGGATATCCCCATTGAAAGAGAATAGATAAAAGGAGTATGTTTCATCATGTATACAAGCTAATGGAGGACTCCCCCATGTTATTTGAAACTAAGTTGTAAATTAAAAAATAACAGTACGTGGTTTCATGGTGGGAATTCCATAACATTTTATAGAAGTGGATCCCTAAATTTTCCCAATGACTATAAGGAATGATTATATGTGTCAAGCTATTAACTGTAGTAGGCTACATTTTCTCTTCTACAGATGAACATATTTTTTCAAAAGTATTTTGTGGACACCTACAACAGTTAATATCCTTTACTATATAAATTTAAGTTATATATAAAACATTGAAATTATATATACATTGTATTTTTTTGGAATTACAAACTACCCACCTTAAATAGGTTATTCATCGAAATTCTGTCTCAACCAGTTATAATCCAAATCTTAAAATAAATAAAGTGATTACAATGATATAAATGACTCACTCTCCCATTCCCCTTTATATATATATATATATATATTATTATTTCATTGTATATATACTATAGTAAATGAATTTGTGTGGGGATAAAATTCACTATGATCAACATCTTTGAACTTGAAACACCTCAGAGGACACATCAACATCACGCTCAATATCATTATAATGGCCCCACATGCGTGGTCCTACTCATAAATATGATCCATGAAACTAAATTCTTTTTTTATTAATGTTTATAAAAAATTTCTACACATCAAATATTTTTTAATTTACTACCCGAAACATTGGAAAAATTGCGTTCACCCCTAGAATTTTTAAAAAAAAGGGGTTGACCCCCTAAATCATTCCATGAATTTCTTTGGGTTGTCTATATAAATATTCAGATTAATTGAACAAGATTTGAACTATTATAAATTATTCTTGTCTAGATTAAAGTTATTTCACTATCCTAAAACCATAACATATAGTATATACACTAAGGATAACTTATTATAAATTATACCACCATGTTTTATATTGAACTTCCCCAGAATATCCTATAAAATCTAATTGATCCACTCAAATTATAAACGATATATAAAAAAATATGCCTCCCACTAGTTTTGGTGATGAAAAAATTATTCACCAAAAATCTATACTGATCAGAATCAACATCGGCTCACATATCACTTCACTGATTTTTTAACCAACTATAACATGATACCTCACCATGGATGGAATTTAAAATTGCAAAATAAATTACATATCACCTTATTAATTGAATCCTATAGTCCAAGACAATTCATCACTCCCTATACAATCATATCATAACCTATAGTCTAACTCCTGATACTATTTATGATTTTATCCCTGAGCACCAAGGTCTTATAGACACATTTAATCCACCAACCATCATTGTGATAATCAGAACTGGCCATTCTACCGGAATAATATCCCATATATTGTGGTTATTAAATATGGATATCACCAACAACACTAGATCATCATATATTGATACCCATACTTTAGAATAATATATTTTTAACATGTGACATGAAATCACGTATCAAAAGTGATTTCAAAAAACTATATAAACATTATTTTTGGATTTCTCACATATCCCTTTTAATATTTGTTGAGAACTTCTCAAAGGTGAATAACATGATGAAACATTTTATGGTTTCCTCCCTAATATTGGAAATCATAATTAATTATATATGGGTATGATCTTACCAAACATCTACATCCAACAAAACATCATTACACTTGATCCCTTTATAAGTTACATAGAGAATTACCTATCTCTATCATTTTATGCCTTTGTTAATATAGTGGCTGCTAATGAATCTTTTCTACAACATTATCAAAAAACTCTCACTACAAAAACGGTCTCAAAAGCCTCCCAAAATATCCTCTAAATTTTTACTACTTATACGAATCTCACATTTTACCATGCCATGGTCCATTCACAAATAACCTTGAAACCCATGGAATTTTGAATCCTAACTCCTCATAGTTTATGCACTACCTTGATTCCATAGTGATCACAAAAAGTGACTCAACCTCAAATCATCTCTCAAAATCTACAGGTCACCCTAAGGTGGCCTACTGTTAATTTTTTTTCAGAACTCATCTATCATATGACCTGATTTCTTCCACATTACTGAAGTCCTAATAAACCCAAATTAATTTCAACAACATTAAAGGAGACCATATCTCAAGAATCAGTCATACCGCAGTGCATCTACATCCCATGATAAAAAATTACCTAGTAATAAACTAAAAAATATTTAACTCTATCCAAATTATATCATATCCTCAAGGGTTAACACACTCTTCCACTTTTAACATAAACAATGCATCTCATACTATTAAACACTAATTATATTTTTGACCATCCAATAATCCAATTAAATTTTTGTGAACATACTCCCTGAGGTTGAGAAACACTATGAAATACCAGACCCCACCAGAATACATCAACACCTCATACAGTTTAACTAAACTATCTCTCAATAGACCAAAGAGACTCATAGAAAAATAGTACATCCTTAAATTAAAAGAATCAAATGGAACCTAGAATAATTCTAATCTATTTTTGTAACCTCATATCTTTAGTCACATAGCATAACCAAATCATATCTCCTTTATTTGTATTTTATAAAAAAAATATCATCGAAAATACTCACATTGGATCCAAAACAATCCCTCATAATTTGAACACCATGATTCCTAACCCATGTCTCTGATTTAGTTTCATGGAATGACTAAATATATAAAAACAACTAAAAATCACTCATAGAAAATATGAAAAATGAGTTCCCAACCTCTCATGGTAGTTCTCAATTGTTCATGTTTCCATCCACACATACATAGCTACTGTAAATTATTGTGTTACCCTATTATACCAAATAAATAAAATATATTGATTTATAAACCATATAGTGTAGTCTCACATTCCAAATAACCCACCAAACCATGATTATTGTATGTCCATCTCATCTAGCTGAAACAATCTCACACGATGCTTATTGTTCAATAAGAGTATGTCATATAATTCATTTCATGTCCAAATACATGATAACTAAAAATCTTTGTTTCACTCCAAAAACAATAAACACTTTCTCATACTCTACCCATTATATATATAACCTTATAATATCATCCAAAAAATATGAGCAGGAATGAAATTTATTTTTCCCTTACAACCCAAGAATAAAAAACTATATTAAGAATACACATTTATAACCACAACAAATAACGAATCCATATTCCTATTAGATGTATCAATTTTAATATAAATTTTATTAGTATCAAAGTAAAAAAATTATAATTTTTTTGATCCCTATATAATCCATTATGTTCATATAATCCCTCTCATTGGTTACTCTAAAGGACTCCCCTATATTAAACAACAATATGAAAAAATTAAATACAATTTTAATAAAACTCACGTCATTAATATATTGACCCACATTTCTTTATAGAGAAACTCAAAGACTCAAAAAAATACTCTATTGATTTAAAAAATAATCACATTCACACCAATCAGACCATAGATAAATCTACTATAATCTTCAGGGTTATACTCAACACATAATATTACTCAATGGAATAAATGAAGTGGAATGAAACATGTTTCATCATTCTAATAAATCAAAATAACATATGGTTATGATGTACATGTTTGAGTATAGGATAACCTACCCACTGTTTGAAAATAAATAACCCCATAATGATTATAGAAAATAACAACATATTAGCATTTTAGAGTCAGAGTTAAAATCAAATTCATGACATTTGTAACATTATTCTATCTCAAATGCCGCAAATTGTAATTTTACCACAAATTGGGATATCTACCTTTCCATGTTTAACCACTTTCAAGATTATGTCAAGAGAAATAATGTTCCACATTAGCAAACATTAGAAATAAATTCATTACAACTAACTTTGTTTATGGAATTTGATAAGAGGCACAACACCCTTCTATTCTTTGTATCTTATTTCACTGAATTTTTTTAAATTGGGAGATCTCAAATTCCCAAAATACCAATAAAGAAGTTCATCATAATATATAGATATATTCCATATCATATATAAATATAAGACCAAAAAACAATCTGAATTTTAAATTAGTTCTTTTACCAATAATTTTCTTCATATAGGGATTTTTTAAATGATGTTTCAATTAAAATTATAAACAAATAGTCTATATATGTTTTAATTATAATTTTATATTGTTTATAAAACTTCATATTCATGATAGGTTACCTTGTAATACACTTTTAACAATTTAATTCAATCAAAATATTCCACAATTGTGGCTCAATTAAATCAATTTTATAATACAATTTATTTAGAAAATTATTGGTATGTTTTAATTAAAATATTATTTAATTTATAAAACATAATTATTATTATTATTCATATCATAAAACCTGTTTAAATTTTTTATGATTAGTTTATTAACTTTACACTATAAATCTATTTGAAAATCACCATATATATTTCTATATGTATTTATATAACTAACCATATTTCATAATCCTCAAAAAATAGTCAATCATTGGAACATAAGGTAATGTCATGAGAATGATTTGTGATGATGTGTTTCAAATACATATTCCCACATCCCATTCCAAATAAGAGACAATGAAGACAAATAATAAATCCCATAATTGTTTTTATTACTATGGGGGAAATAAGTCAATAGTGAAATGAAAATCTGGAACATCAATGTCATTCCTAAAAACACGGAATTTCTATATTTGTGGTATAGATAATACATAGAATAAGAAAAATATTATATTTATTTAATTCCATTAATCGTATCTACATTAACAAAATAGTCATAAAAAGATCTCTAGAGACACATTGTGTCATCCCTCATTTGGTCTATAACCATACAGTGGTGCTTGTACTAAAGTGGTCACTAGGGGACCTTAGGTACACATCCCCATATTTTATTGGATTCAAGCTATAAGTATGGGTCTAAGGTGATACAATAAATAGACTATACCCCCATATTGGAGTGAGATAAGAATAGAAATAATAGAAATAAAATACAACCATATAATGAAATATATATAAAACTAGTCCAGTTCAAAGATATAATTAGACATAACCAATAATATAACACAATGGTCTTATAAAACACATTTTAGGAAATAAGACATCAGAATATTATTTTACAAGTAATATTCCTAGTTTTTAATCCTTAATACATATTTTGTGAAAAATTTATAATTATTTTTATGTGATAATCTAATCATGGAATAAAAATCACCCTTACATAAGGTTTTATGTTTTGTAGTAAATTTAAATCAATTTTTGATAGGCTGTGTAGAGGAAAACATGGATTGATTTGGTTTACATAAGGGTAAGGTGATACATTATGGATTGTGTAAGGGATTTTGTAATATCCATGAATCAACATTAGGGTACTATTGTGTTTAATTTTGTTTGGTAATGGTGGTGTCTCTTTTCCAATCATTGTGTATGGTAAGATGTGTTGTGTAAGGGATCTCAAAACTCTACATAAGGTTATGTGTAGTTTTAAAAAGTTACCTAGAGTGTTTTTTAAGGATAAGATAAAATTATTAAAGGCTATATAAGGGTAACCATTACATTATGTGAGGGTAACCAATGATTTTTAATGTAGTTATAAGGGTTTCCCTCCACAATGTAAGGGAAATATCAATATCCAAAATTATTCATAAGGGTAAATAAAAGTTATGTATAGGTATTTCCTACAAAACATATGGGTAGTAGATAAATTTTAAGGGTTTTGAGATGGTAACCATGATTTTACATAGGTTTTTTAAGGGGAATTAAATACCATAATATGAAACATAGGATATAAATAAGGTTAAAACTATGTTACAACTACACAAAAGGCTTTTCTAATGTAATATTTTGAAAACCATCTATTACACTACTTCCCCATATCACACCTACAATGCGGTTCAATGGTATTAAATGAAAAAAAACATGGAAATAAATTTTATTGATTTGTTTAATTAATTAATCTATTTTTGAGGACTCAAATGATAAACTATTATGAAATAGTTGAAATAAAAATTCAATTATTAACTTATTTTTTCTCTTTCATTATAATTTAATGTATAGTGCATTATTATTTTAGATATTGTAGACCACTTTTGGCCTTCCATTTTTTATGATCCATTATATCAAATTCATTTGGAATTTCCACTTTTTAGATTTAGTGAATACTTCATTGATTAAATCGGGATTATTTTCTAGTATTCCATGCATGGAAGAGACTCTCCCTCTCTCATCTATTATAAGTGTTTTAATATAATGGGTAAAACTCTATATATTTCATTTATTTTAATTTTTAAACCTATTTCATTATGAATTTAAGACCATTAGGGTTAAATAATTATTTTAAAAATAATAATATTCTTACTCTATAAGAATGATGAAATAGATGTATCATGTTTTTTTAATATTTCTTTAAAGATATTGATATTATCACATGAATAGTTTTATTTATCCTTGAATGTAAAAAATGATATTTTTTCAAGTAATACATGGTAAACCATGAAAATTGATTAGTTAATCACTGGGATAATATGTCCCCAAAAGGTGGTATTCTTGGTTGTTGAGGTTACCATTCCATCTTTTGATTCATAAATGGTGTTTTATCCTTGTCATAGACAATTATGACATTGAGGTAAGAAGTTTCTGACATTTTTATCTCTCTTGTATACACATGTTTCCATGATATAACACTTTTTTCAAACATGATAGTCCATCATGGTATTATCACATGTGGGTGTGTGTATTTTCATGAGAGAACTATTATATTCTTATTTACATGATTAAATTCTATGATTTTTTATTCATGTTGGATGTCATTCACATGAAATTTTTAAGAGTAATATTAATAATTATTACATTATATGATTTCATTGTGTCTTACCCTGTTCTCTGTGCATTTGGATGCATTAATCATGGATCCCAAATAAGGTGGACCATCATGACTACATTATACATTAAATGTGTAATTTAGACAATTTATGATTATTCTCATGATGGACCTAAGAATAAGTTAGTAAAAGGAATATACCTCATGTATTCCCTATGATACACATGGTGACCATTAAATTCCAATGAACATGTAACTTTGTGGAATGTTGATTCATATTAGCACAATCACTCGATACCTAGAGGATTTTTAGAATACGACTCCCCATATACCTAATTGTTATTGAGTAGTAGATATATATGATGTCGAGTAGTGTGATTAACATCCCCAAGGATATTTCTTGAATACTCCTAATATCATGACATTTTGTCTCGTGTGGAGCCAAAGAAGGTACTATCATGATTCATAGTAGCTTTGTTATCACCCAGTTTCTCAACATTGGATTCATGAATTACTTCTGAATTTATCATTTGATTATGAAATTACCCTTTTTACATGACCACATTAGTTAAGGAAGAATTGGTGGTTTCGTAAAGGGGTTTACTACCCACACCCTATATAGGTGTTTTTATGATTGTACAGAGTTTATGTTAGTGGACACGAGTAAGGGATTAGGGCATGTGGATGATGGATGAGTTGAGGAGTATGAAACTATTAACAAAATTAAATAACATTCAAAGGAATCCTGAATTTTTATTTATATATTTATCTAATATATTGGATAGTATTTGTACCTTTATTGTTTTTTTATATATTTATTCTATGACATTTGTTCCATCATTATGTTTTCCAATATTATTGTAATTATTTAATATATTTTTTATTTTTTATTATAAGTTTATTTAGATGATATAGAGGGTATAGTCTCCTCATTGAAATAAATAGACCATGTCTACTAGTATATATAATACTGCATATGTCGAGGTACACATGTGGTCATTTAACCCTCTTTCTATAACCTTATGCTTTGGGTATTTCTGGTATAAAATTGTATCAGAGCACATTTTTTTATTTTAATCTGGGACATGATACATAAGGGATAGTTGTGTGTGACTAAGGAATATTAGATTCCACATGTTTTGGTAATACATTTTAAATATACCTCTATGATAACAAGGATGCGATTGACATTACAATTTTATAATTGTTCAAGAATCATGACTAGGAATATAAGTCTACATTGAATATATATAACTTTTTTTCTATTGCATATTATTTCATTAGTTTAATTTCTTAATATGTTATATCTATTTTTGATAGATTATGAATTATGACTTATCTCTATTGACATCAAATATATATGGATTTCTCTTTCTATTGTGTTATTATATGTATATGATGATTATAAAAAACATGCAGGGATGAGACCTTTGTTAGTGAAAGGGCTTATACCATGGGTTATGGGTATACTCTTATAAGAACACAGTCAGGATGAGCTTATGTTTATAATATCCCATTTTTTTCTAGATGAATAATCATAATAGATGATTGGTGGTACCACAAGATGATCAAGATGGTTCCCCCATGAACTTTCTTTTAGTTTACAATTATATAGGAGGATAATCTCTAACATCCAAGACCTATTTCAATGAGACACATGGTTTAATTTTCTATGGATTTTAATCTCAAGAATCCAAAATAATTTCAGTGAAATGTGGGGCCATGTATTATTGAACTTTTTTTACCCAACATAAATGGAATATTCAAACTCATTGATTTGATGATACATAATAAAGTTAATCTTATATTTCTCATGTGCAATTACCCAATAGGCATTAGTGGATAGTCATGGGACATTATTCTCAAAGTGAGAGTCTAACATGGGAGGGATCCTAACACCATTTCATCAAGTATTTCATTGATTTTACACTAAATATTGACTATGTATAAGAGCTTAATGATCGGAATAATGGTTCCATGACACAGTCCTCCTACTCCACTCGTTTTAATGAGCATATTCACCTTTCACATATTCATTCCAGATAAGGATTTTAAGGATATAAATATTGATATCTGAGATCATCATGAAATCTTATAGAAAGTATGGACCATTGACCTAGCATCCTATTTTTATGTTATAGAGAATTCCTTGACTATTTAAAGGTTCATGGTGGAGGGTTATATTGGAGTTCTTCTAACAATAAATTATTTGGTGGGTATAACTATTAGAAATTCCATGAGTACCTTATCTTATAGTTGTAAGGGAAATCATAGGTACATGTGTAATAGAAGTTGTATGAATGTGTAATAGATTTCAATTTATTTATTTCCCTCCTTAGGTGACCCATAATGATTCAATAATTATAAGATCATTCATTGCTAAATATTTTACATAACACCTCAGTTCCATTATCGACAATGTCGTATAAAGGGTAATTTCCAATAGTTTTTCTTTAGAGATCTATGGTTAGTCTATTATATCGAATAATGATAGAAAAAATTAGGTAACCAAGTATATATCTAGGGTCCTCAATAGTAGGTCCAGACTATAAAAACTGAATAAATTGATTCTTATCATTTACAGGGTCATGGAGACGAGGCATTTTAGGTATATTTCGTGAGTCAGACCATACCAAATGGTGGTGAGAGAATGTCTATTTTATAATGAATGGTCTTGAAAATTTCTACTTTATCTACTTATTTGTTTTTGATAATGGTGAATCCTATTCAATAATATATTCATAATTAGTTACTATAATTAATATACCAGTCTTGTTATCCCTTATGCAACTCACCATTGATACACCATAGGGTATAGTGTTGGAGTGTCTCCTGCGATGCCCATAGTTTGTTATATTCATCATTGGTCATGGAAATCAATTTAACATTATGATTATGATGATGATAATCTTAAATTTGATTCTCAGTATGGACTAATTAACTACATTTCAATATCATACTTATTTCCTTCAAATATTGGTTTTGTAATCTTCTCCAAAGGGAGAGAGATTATTGATAACCAGAAAATGGGAAAATGTGTCAGAAAAGTTGGTCTAGACACATGTTATAATGGGAAAATCATGACACAGATATCACACGCATTCCATTATATATAATCAGTGACAACACCATCAATATTTCCACCAATTTTGGATCTCCATTAGGATGTCTTTCAAGAACACATCATAGGACCTACTATAAATATTGGTGTTGAATTTGGGATAGATCTCTTGATGTGTGTGCAACTGTTTCCCTCAGAATCTAAGGTTTGACCTCCTTGATTGAAGGTTCAAACATTCCGATCGGTTTCTAACGGGTTTGTTTGTAGAACCAGAAATATCCAATGATTCCACATCCATTTGGACCTACTTTCCAAAGGTAGGCGCTCATTAGTTTGTGGACTGATGAGGCTTAGGAATTTGCATTGGTCGAGAGGATGGGAGGTCGGACTCATTACACCTTTTTTAGGGGAATTATTGTCTACTCCGAGACTCTCTTTATAGATTTAAGTTATGTTCGTGAATCCTTATTACATTACCAAGTATAAATCTAGTTTTCCTTCAGATCTTACAATCAATGATTAAATATGTAGGAAATTTAGAGAATATTTTATATGTATTCAAGGTTATTCATCGATAGAGAATCAACTGTATTTATTAGAGATTTTTGGTCAATGGTATCCTTCGACACATTTATAAAGAAGTCTCTAGGTCATTATGATGACCATACTGGTTTTAAAGCCACTCAGTGGGGCACTTGAAGTTTATTGTCATTCGGAAGGACATGGATTATTTCAGAGTTTGGATCGAACCCGCAGATGGGTTACCAACATATCCTTTGTTTTAGAAAAGGAATCAGAACCCATGTAGTTTAAGTAAGGGAATATGATTTTTATGAATTATGATTCAAAGAAGGATGTCATAATTACTTTTACACTCTAAGCTCACGTGAGTCATGCTCGGTGTGAGAAACAATAGGTATTGGAAAAAATTAGACAATTGGGCCATGAAAGATACAATTATAAGAAATAATGTGGGACTTATGTATGTATGACTGCCCAGATAAATGAAGATTAGGATTTACATCAGGGAAGAAATCCAGGAAGAGGGTCTATAAAAGTATATGTGCTTCATGGAGATTTGAATACTCTAACTTGGGGCTTACTCCTGAAAATGAGGCCTAAATTAGGATAGGATTTATGATTGGGTTTTACTCCTAAGAAGGAATCCCAGATCAAAGGTAAATTAGGACTGGTTAAGAGAAATTAAGACTGGGGCTTACTCCTAAGGAGGATGCCCAAATTAATGAGGGCTTGGACTTGGGCTTACTCCTGAAAAGGAGGCCCAGGTTAGGGGATCTGGGGCTTACTCCTAAGGAGGATGCCCATATTTGAGAATTATGACTGGGGATTATTCCTGAAAAGGAGACCCAACTTAAGGATTCTCTCATCTTAAAGGATTAGGTTTAATGAATGAAATCTCAATCTTTAGTGACATAAAGATGTGTAAATCACTATGTTTTGAGAGATATTTCATAGAATTACTTTCAGATAAGGAAGTCAAATCAAGAAATCATGCCATAAATGGCTTTGAAGAGTGTCTTGAAGACTGAATCTTGAATAGGAGAGGTGGAATGGTTTAAGAGAGGTGAAATGGGCAAGAAGGGTACCCAAAAAGGTAGGGGCGTGCAAGTCCTGGCAGGCGTGCAGGTACTGAGTGGGCATGCAAGTCCTGGTCGCGCAGGTATACCTGTGTGACCTATAGGTACTTGCGCCTTTGTAAACCAGTATGGTAATACTTGAGTGATCCTTGACCAATGTCTTTATATTTATCCTGAGGTACTTCCAGAAGAGAGGCGCGAAAGTTTTGGTGAGGAACTAGGGCGATGCGCAAGTATGTTCATTCCCCTTAAGGGTAAAACACCTTTGGCGCACAATTGTTAGTGAATTCTAACACTTAGACCTTACTCATCTTGTATACACCTTCCATTCAAGGTAAAGAATTACCTTAGAAGTGTTCGGGAGACCTGGAGAAGAGACTTGGGCATTCAGAGCTCTAAATCTGAATTCTGGAAAAAAAATCTGCTTCTATGGGGGGACCACAGGGTCTATTTATAGGTTAGAGAAGACCCGAGCGGTTATCACTTAGGTCGCGCAAGTCACTTGCGCGACCATTAAGTATCGTGCAAGTCCACTTGTGTGACGGTGATGAAACTTGCGTGGCACATGTTCTTTTGATCCCTTGTTCTTTCCTTTGTCAATTTTTGATATTTTATTCAAAGGATGAATCAATTTGCACTAATTCATTTCCCTTTCCAATATTTTAGACAATTTGACGAAAAGGAGCGTAAAAAAAAGTCCCCACTCAGAGTTGGATCTAAAATAAATGCAGATTTGACTCTGAGGAAAAGAAGAAAACTAATGGAAAGGCGGCGCGCAATTTTTGGACAGGCAAATGAGCTTCGGGCGCGTAGGGGTACAACATTTAGTTGCCCAGGGTACGACGCATAGGGTTCTTACCGCGTCTATAAATAGAGGGCCTCACTTATGTACAAAGCATCCAGATTTCTGGACTTCAAACCTTCAAGCTCTCGTCGCGCAGGTCACCTTAACCGCGCAGGTTGCTCTGTTTTCTGGTGTTTCCTTGATGGCACACTGCTTTCAAGGTATCTAGACTTGCGTGGTGATACTTGCGCGCCAAATACTTGCACGGCACATCCATACTTGCACGCCAAGTTTTAGACTTGTGTGCCTTAATGCCTTTGCCGTTTTTCTGAAATCCTTCACAAATTTTATAAAAAATAAACCCATTTAAGAGTTAGTTTATTTAATTTTTGTGTAGATTCAATGGCTCTCAAGAGAATCGAAATGGCTGGTGAAGTGGATAGCAAGCGGATTTATGACATGATGAAAATTGTTTTCCATGATTACTATGATATTCGCGACAGCACTTTCCCAAATTTGGCAAAGTACTTGAAGAAATATCATCTTAATTTCCCACAGAGAATATACCTATCCTTGTATGGTCTTGTTCATCTTCAAGGAGTCAATGTTCCAAATGCAAAGAACTATACACCTGAAATGCAGCTACACTACTACTCCTCTATTTCGGTTATGTTGTGTATTAAGAGCAACAACAATGGTGTGAACTTTCAAATTTTCCTTCCATGCCATTTCCTTGCAGATATGAAAATGGAAAACCCATGGGATGAAATGTTTTCCGCTACCGGTTGGTGGAGAGAAGACAAACATGGAATTAGAGCAATATCTGAAAAGAGTACTCTCTCAAAATGGATCTTTACTTCCAATGATCCATTCTCAAATCCATGTATCCATCCTCCAAGTCTCTTGGACAAAAACAGAGTCACTATTTGATCAGCAGAAAATTTTCCTCAAACTGTACTCAAGAACATCCTTTTACAACTGTTCCAAGAAGAGCTAGTATCACTGCATCTCTTATTGTATCCAATTGAATGAATGAATTCCAGGTGGTTTCTGATGAAGCTCGGGATGCCGTAAATAAAATGAAAAGTTATGTTGAAAGCCTCTTGTAATTCTTGAAAAAGAGAAGAGACTCCAGTCTGTGGATGTCCTTCTATCTCTTGGGTATCAATGAAAAACACTTTTATCTTCAATCATTTGTACCTTCATTTTTTCTCTATCTGGTTTAAGTTTACTTAATCCAATGGTCCTAGTAAGCATAGTTTGATTTTTACTAGGATTAATATAAATAACCCTAAAAACTTTGAATCTTTTAATTGCTCAATATTACCTAAATAATACAAAATGAATGTTTAGTGAGCTGGGACAAGACTTTTATTCAGAGTTCCCTTTTCTTTTATGGGCAGTTTAAATTCATGCACTTCGGACATAAGGAAGCTAATGTTTAAGGTCGAAATATCTTTGACCGAATGAATTAGAATTGACTCAATTCTTTGAAAATTTATCTGAAAACATATTACCATACTCAAGTATGAAGGAAAAAATTTAAACTATAGCTTAAGAATATTTGAATCTGAGGAATGATATAAAAAAGATCTAAAAGGCATCAGAAGAAGTAGTTTCCAAGAATGAAGTTACTATTATTTAACAAACCTATTAGGGGGTTGAATTATGCAGGGCCACCTAAGGGCATTGGCTGCATAGTCAAATAAATAACATCTTTTGGCTGACAAGTCTGTTATGTGGACTGTTTATAAAAGGCTGCCTAAGGGCACGTGCAGCATAGTCAGGAAAAAGAACTCTTATAAATTTACCTTTCTACTGCTAAAAGCCAGTGAAAGTTTATGGAGATTCAAATTTTCCAAAGTATAGAGTTTGCTGTATGGAAAGAGGTACTTGAATATGGAGAAGATATTTTCAAACAAGATTATCGAAGAACTGGATGGATATCACTTCCACGAAGGTCCGACCCAAATGTAGGGAAGGATAATATAAACCATAGACTTTAATACTTTCAGATCATGAAAAAGGATATGGGACAAATATGTTAAGGATAACTATCTTTGCAGATCCCTACATACTGTCATTTAAGACCAGTAAGGACAAAAGAAGCTTTCTACCCAAGAATGAAGTTACTTATTATTTAACAAACCCGTTAGGGGGTTGAATTATGCAGGGCCACCTAAGGGCATTGGCTGCATAGTCAAATAAATAGCATCTTTTGGCTGACAAGTCTGTTATGTAGACTATTTATGCAAGGCCGCCTATGGGCATGTGCTGCATAGTCAGGAAAAATAACTCTCAGAAGTTTGACATTTTTGTGACTAGAAGTCATGAAAAGGGTTATGAATATCTGAAAATATTTAAGGTTTGGATTATGACACAGAAATATAGGTATTTTCCAATGTATACAGAGATACACAGATTAATTCTAACCATAATCATGTTATGGCTGGGTCCTGAATAGAAATATTGGACTTCACTATGTATCCCATAAGGATGAGAATCAAGCCATACATAGTTATTTTACTATAGTTTAACGTCGTGTGGGACAAAAGGATTAGAGATCTCAGTTTAGGGTCATAGAGCTTGGACCATTATAAGAAATACACAGTCTATGTTTTCATGGGGACTTTTCAGCCAAGGGACTGAAAGTGGAATTTGGGGTTAGGACCAAAAGACTTGGGGCTGGATTCGAGGGACACTCGAATGTTCCTACGTATCCCATAAGGTTGAGAATCAAGCCCACGTAGTTCTAGAAATACTCTCTGTACAAATTTGGTTCGTACATGTGAAGGGTGAAAGGGGACTTTAGTGCAATGATGGTTTAACCCAAGATAAAAGGTTTGGGCATTACCATGTATGCACATAGTCTTTGAAATATAACATGATTGGAAATTCAAAGTGAATAATTATTTCCTCTCAGGTGAGGGTATCAAAGAATATTGTAGTTTATTGTCGTACAGGACAAAAATTGTTGTACAGTTTAACATCATATAGCAAGGACGAAAGTGAACCAATGTAATGATATTGATTCTGGGGACGGTTTCACGAATCAACATCATATGAGATGGAGGTGAACCGATGTGAAGAGATTGGTTTTGGGCTTGAACCTTGAGAGGTTTCCTACGTACCTAGTCTGGAAGGAAAGGATCAAAGTCCACGTAGTTCAATTTAAAGAATGAATTAATGATCAAGTTGTTCTTGGGGACAACGACTTAAAAAAATGATTTTGGGACTTACACATGGTTAGCGGCCTAGAGAGAGTGTTATGGTTGAGGTTTTCTCTAAGATCACGTGAGTCATACTCGGTTTGAGAAACAAGAGGTAGTAACAACCTTAATGATACACAGTTTAACGTCATGTAGGACGTATAAAGGGACTATGCAGTTTAAATTCTTGCAGTTAGGACTATTGGTGCTGCACAGTTTAATGTCATATAGCAGGGACAAAGTACAATTTAATGTCATGTAAGACGTATCAAGGACTTTCTATATAGTTTAGCATCATGTAGTTAGGACGTCACAGTTTAATGTCTTGCTGGAGGTAAGGGACTTTCAAATAGTTTAGGGTCATATGCATGGACCGTTGATGGTGCAGTTTAAGGTCATACTGGACCATTGAAGGAACTTTTTCACATTTTAACGTCGTGTGGAACGAAAGTAAAAATTGTTTAAGATCATATTTATGGACCGTTGATGATGCAATTTAACATCTTGTTGGATAGTGGTGTAGTTTAAGGTCATACCGGACCATTGATAACGGTGTAGTTTAACGTCTTGATGGACCATGGTGCAGTTTAAGGTCATACCGAACCATTGATAATGGTGCAGTTTAACGTCTTGCTGGACCAAAGGTATATATTTTGTGTTTATACAAAATACTTCTTCAAAAATCTGACATTGGTTGGAGTATTGATGAGTTCTCCATCCATAGAGATTAATGAATAAGCTCCATTGGAGTAGACCCTATGTATTGAGTAAGGTCCTTCCCATTTTGGATCAAGCTTGGGAGGTTTCTTTCCTGGTATCATTGGAGTTCTGAGAACTAATACCAATTACCCCTGAGTGAATGAACAAAGACGAACTTTTTTGTTAAAAGCTCGTGCTATTCGATTCTAATAGACTTTCAAGTGGTGCAAAGTGCACAATCTTTTCTCATCTAACCATTCCTATTCATTCAATCACTTTTGAGATTGTTCATCTGTAGATGACTGATCACAAATGGCTACTCTAAGTGAAGGAAATTAAACTTCAATGGGTAAGACGGCTTCTGTTCCATATACCAGTGAATATGGAGTTGACCGAGTTGTAGTGCGGGTGGTAGTCCGATAAGCCCATAAAGCATGAAAGAGTTTATCAGGCCATGACCTCTTATCTTTATCCACCATCTTTTGCATTATATTTGAAAGAGTCTTGTTGAAGGCCTCTATCTGGTCATTGTCCACTGTATGATACCGAGATGAATGGTTAGATTTGATATTGCATTCTTGATACAACTTCTTTACCTCAGATGAACAGAAGTTGGTTCCATTCTCCATCAATATGGTATGAGGGACACCAAATCTGGTAATGATGTTAGACTTGATGAAGCTAACAATGAATTTATAACTGACTTCCTTGAGAGGTATTGCCTTTGCCAATTTGGAAAAGAAGTCAGCAGCAGTAAGAATATACTTAAACTGATTGTTCGTAGCCGAAGGGTAAGGTCCCACCACATCCATTCCCCATCTGGAAAATGGCCATGAGTATTTAACTGTATGAAGCAACTTTAGAGGTTGATTAATGAAGTTTGCATGTACTTGGCATGAATGACACTTCTTTGGGAAATCGACACAATCTTGTATCATTGAAGGCCAAAAGTATCCAAGCCTTCGAATCTGATCAGACAGTATATGTCCATACTGGTGGGCACCACAGACTCCTGCATGCACTTCTTTCATGACATCCATTGTCTCTTCACCATCAATGCATCTGAAGAGAACTCCATCAAAACCACATTTTTAGATAATTTTCTCTAGGTGATCGAGGATATTATAAAAAGTAAAACTGACCACACGTCGCCGTATTTGTTCTTTCTCAGCTCTATCAGGTGTAAGTGTTCCATTTTGAAGGTATTCCCCGATAGGTGACATTCATCCTGTAGTATGACTATATGGTTCAGAAATGGGACTAATTTCATTAATTTCCTCTGTTCTGATTCGAACATAAGGTGAAATTGAAAGACGGTGAGTAATACCGATGGTTGTCTCGTCCCAATTTGGATCTACCAGAGCTGTGGCTATATTAGCCAGTGCATCAGCTTGAGCATTTTGTGGTCTTGGGACATAAGAAAATGTCGGTTCTGAAGGGAATTCCGCCATTAACTCTCTGAAGTAATCATACAAACGGATTAGTTCTTCTTTTCTGATGGCATAATCCCCATTGATTTGTTTGATTACCAGGTCTGAATCACCTTTCACCTTTAAGTGATTCACTTGTGCTTGAAGCGCTAATTCCAAGCCTGCAATGAGAGCTTGGTATTCTCCTTCATTATTGGTACCACCTTCCCACAATAAAAAGAAATAAGGTAACACTGCCTTTTCTAGAGAAATGAGCACAATTCCTAATCCAACTTTCTTGAATTTAGGATTTTCCATTTTCCTCCCTGTTGGACTTCTAGAAGCACCATCAAAATACATTTCCCATGCCTGAGGACTTTCTTGAATAGAGAATAATTCCTCATAAGGGAGTTCAATATCTGAAGATGTGTCTTCCATTGAAGGGAGTTCATCCAAGAAATCATCCAGATCTTGGCCTTTTATCACCTTTTGAGACACATACTGAATATCGAATTGCTACAAAATAACTTCCCACCTTTCTAGATGTCTTGTAAGCATCGGACGACTAAGGATGAATTTGAGTGGGTTATTGCGAGATACCAATTGGACCTCGTGATGTTGCAGGTAGTGTCTCAACTTTTGAACTGCAAAGATTAATTCCATGCATCATTTCTCAATACTTGAATATCGGGTTTTTTCTTCAAGCATAGTTCGACTGAGATAGTAGAGGTTGTTTTCATTCCCAACATCATTCTTTTGAGCAAAGAAGGCACCCAATGATCTCTCTAGAGCTGTTACGTAGAGGATAAGTGGTCTTCCTTCAACAGGTGGCATGAGTACTGGTGGACTCAAGAGGTATTTCTTGAGAATGTCGAATGCTTCCTGACATTATTCAGTCCACTGGTAAGTGACTCCCTTCTTCATCAATTTGGTGGAGGGTAAAGTTTTTCCTGCCAAATTAGCGATGAAATGCCGAATATTGGCTAAGTGTCCTTGAATTCCTCTTAATTCTTTCAAAATTCTAGGAGGTGACATACCAAGGATTGACTTGGTCTTCTCAGGATCGACTTCAATACCATGATGGCATACAACAAAGCTGAGAAATTTTCCTGAGGTTACCCCAAAAGCACATTTTAAGGGGTTCATCTTCAAATTATGTTGTCGAATCTTGCAGAATATGACTTCCAAATCAGACAAGTGATTAGAATGTTGCTTGGATTTAACCATCAAATAATCTAAATAGCATTCAACAAACTTCCCTAAGAAGGGTTTGAAGATACGATGCATGGCATGCTGATATGTTGCACCTACATTCCTTAAACCAAAGGGCATTACCCGGTAGCAAAACACACCCTGAGGGGCTCTGAAGGCTGTGGATTCCTCATCTTATGGGGAAATTCGGATCTGATTATATCTGGATTATCCATCAATGAAGGAAAGTGCTTCATAGCTAGTTGTTGCATCAATTAAAAGTTCTGTAATCGGAACTGGTAAATCATCCTTAGGACAATGCCGATTATGATCTCTAAAATCGATGTAAACTCTAATTTGTCCATTCTTTTTCTTTACAGGGAAAATATTATCCAACCACTTGAGATATTGAACTTCTCTGATGAAGTTAGCTTTGATAAGCTTATCCACTTCATATTCAATTTTGGAAGCATAACTTCGGTGTGTTCTTCTCACGTCTTCCTTAAATCCTCGATGTTCTTCTGGTAAACCCAAATGATGGGTAGCAACATCAGGATCAAGCCCGGGCATTTCTGTATAGTTACAAGAAAATATATCTCTATTTTTCTTTAGAAAAGAAATATACATCTCTTGCTCTTCAAGATTCATGGCCGCACTGATTAAAGTGGGGCGTGGATCTTCTTTTGTACCCAGATTTATTTATCTAAGTTCATCCACTGTGGTAGAGATACCCTCTTCGAATGCTGGAGGAGCATCTATGAGATCTTCCTCTTCTTCTTCTTCATGTGTTATTTCTTCTATTTCTACTTGCATAGTAGATGATAAAGCAGAATTTTCATGATCATAAGAGATGTCACAATTTGCACATCTTGAAGAAAAAGCTTTCATTTCCGACCCGATTGATGATGAAGGGTCTTCTTTGGGTATTAAATAGGAGATGATGGATTGAAAATCGACATCATTGTTCACCTCCGATGTTGCTATAAATTCTTCTGGCCTAATTGGTGAAGTATAGACTTGTTGGATTTCGGCAGATGAAATGATGACTTCACCATTTTTGCTTTCATCACTACTTAGTGGGTTACCAATTTCTCTCATGTTCTCTGGCTCGATTGTCATAATTGACATTATGGATCTTTCCATAAGAGTATTTTAATTTGGTTCTATCTTGTCAATTTGACTGATAGGCAACACATAATCTGTACTAACATGTGTAAATGGATTTACTGGAATGTTCTCCAAACCATATGGAGCATTAACTTTGGTAATCTCCTTTGTTGTGGATTTATCCCTTCCCTTCATGTGATAAAATTACGCCTCAATATATTGAGACTCACATGTCTTGAATGGGGCCTTATCACCATACAATGTCCCAACTTGACCAACAAAACAATATTTGAGACATTGATGGTATGATGAAGGGATAGCCGCATGCTGATGTAGCCAGGGTCTTCTAAGCAAGATGTTGAAGGCTGAGTCTTGATCAACAACCATGAAATCTGAATTGGATACAAGATCTCCAAACTGAGTTCTAAGGGTAAATTCACCCAGTGGTTCTTGTTCATTTTCATCATATTATTGTAACATCATGGCAGAAGAAGATAAATCAGATTATGTGAGGCCCAATCGACGAAGTGTACGAATGGGCATGAGGTTGACTCCTGAACCATTGTCAATGAAAGCTCTTCAAACGTCTATGCCATTGACCTTGCCAGATAAGTACAAAGGTCTAATATGCCCATGCACAACATCGTCTTCATCTTCATCAGTAAAAGATATTATTTCATGGAATTCTGTAGGATTATTATCTATTTGATAGACTTCATCTGCAAAAATTTCAATTTCAAACTCCTGAGGACATGACAAAGCCTTGATGAGTGCTTCCCGAAGATCTTTTGACTGATTTAGAGCATCTAGAATTGATAACTTGGCTGGTACTTGGGCCAAGTGTTTCAATACATCATACTTTTGATCCAGAGGTCTGTGTTTCCCAATAGGAATATGTGGTTTAGCAGGTACCTTGGAAGCAGATGCTTTGGAAGTTGATACATCTTGTATCGGGATAGGAGTTGGCAATATCCCTGGTTTTGGATGATTAGACCGATGAGATCCATTTACTTGCTGAGAGGAAGAGGATGGAACCTTCAACTGGTCTTCCAAAATAATTGTGCCAAGACTGAATTTACTATTGGTAGAATAACTTTCTTGTTCTTACTGAGCTCACTGAAGGGCTCTACCACGAGTTTCTGTTGCGTACACAGTTCTAGCAGGGGTAGAATTGGAGTAGTGGCTTCTAAAAGATCCATATCTTCCCCTGTATCCTGATCCTCTGGAACTTCCTCTGATTACCTTGTTTGATATAGGGAATACAGGCTCATCCAAATTGAAACTATGAATGGCATATGGATCTGTTAATTGAATCATATTAACAGAACCGAAGATTAACTCTTTGTATGATGAAGACTCTGCCTGATTATCCTGTTTAGGTTGTGTCGTTTGGTGGGGCGGTGCCCGTGGCTTTGAAGTAGATGGCATGAAGTCTTCTAGAGTCAAAGACAACTTAGGCTTTGAAATATACTCATCTTCTTCTGATTCTTTTTCTTTCATTGAGTCATGCCATTTCTTTGAGGACTTTCCCTCTGATGAAGAGGGTTTTGCCGCAACATTCATGGCAGAAGACACAATCGGTTTCTTTAATTGTGTTCTCAAAATAGTATGAGTTCAGTTGATTGTCTTTTTGTCCATCCAATCATCATACATCTGTGAATTTTTGCTTTTGACTTCTTACCATTCACCTTCCTCTTTTTGAACTGTAGCAGTGACACATGCTACCTGGGTTGAAGAGCCTTTCAGTTTAACTTGTCCCGAGTCGACGATCTTTTGCAGGTGGTCTTTGAAGACAAAACACTCCTGGATGGGATGACCCAATATTTGATGAAAGGGTCAATAATTGGGATGGTATTCAACTCCTTCCTTGTTTGGCCTCTTGGGCTTTGGTAGTTGAACCAGATTATTTTACAGAGCCAAAATGAAGTAACCAGGAACTTGTTCATTTCAGAAAGAGTATGTTTTGCTCTTCAAATCGTCAAATTGTTTTGTCTTTGATCTATTTGATCATCTGTATGAAACAGACTTTGTTTTTAGTGCTCAGGAGGTGGAGCCCTTTGATAAGATGAAGGTTTTGAAGTAGAAATAGGTATGGGTGCTTGTTTAAGCATAACTATAGCAGTTTCTACTTTACCCATTCTCCTTCCTGGAGTTGATGGAATTACACGAGATTTAGCCTTAACCTGTATAAGGGAAGCTTCAATCTGCTGAGCGATTAAAGTAAGGTCTCTAAACCCTCCTTTTTATTTCACAGGGATCAATGGAGTGCATAATTCGTCACTCAGGTTTTCCACACAGATTGGCAACGATTCGTCTTGAGGGAGTGCTAAGCTTAGGGAATATGTTAATCCCTTCTAGCGAGCAATGAAATCTGAGACCCTTTCATTCTCTCTTTGCTTACATTTTGTAAGATCAAAAATTGTTGTTTTTGGCAAAGTTGAGCTGAACTGAAGATGGAATTTTTGGCGAAGATCCTCCCATCCCATAATTGACCGAGATTGAAAGATTGTATACTAGACAAAGGCTGGTCCTTGCAAGGTCCGTACGAAGAATCTGAGTTTTACTACTTCTTGCTACTCCGGAGTTCCTATCATAGGATCACAAAAAGACACGTAATGCGTCAAATGTTGTTCAGGGTTTCCTGATCCATTGAAAATAGGGAATATTGGGTTTCCAAAACTGGATATAAGAGAGATTGAATCTACCCATTCAGGGTAAACTTTCTTTTCTAGTTGAACCTACACACGTTTCCCTTCTATAGTTTCTAACCGAACTGTTAATGACTCAATAGTAGTTATTAACTTTTGAGAATCATCTGGTTGAACTTGGACTTGGGTAGGTGCAACAACTTGAGCTTGGATAGATGTGATGGTTGGTGCTGCAACTAATGGTAGCACTTCCAACTATTGTTGCACTTGACCCGTAGGATCAGACCTGTGAGAGTGTACTGATAGAGGAGGATATTCTTGATCCATCTCAGTAGCTGCAACAAATTCCCTTGGCTAACTGACTCCAGCACGATCACGAAGAAGACTACCCTGAAGTAGTTCTGCATTCAACCTCCTTAATTCCTTCATTTCTTCCTCCTTTTATGCAAACCTTTGCTCTAGTGAGAGAAATTGGCCTTCTCCAAAGGAAGGATATGTAACATGATTCTTTTCCCTACCTTTGTTGGATCCTTTTCGGAGAGGGGGAAGTGGGTTACTCGAAGGATTACCTAGGTTCTGAGTAATCCTTTGATTTCGTGTACGCACACCTTCTTCATTTGTGTCAGTGCACACATCTTCCTGAGCAGGAACCTCTTCATCTGAGTCCACTGAGTGAGACTCATCTGGTGGATTAGAAACAACGACATTGATGACATTGATTGATGTATAACGCATCGCATCCCTTCTATCAGAATTTCTGTGATACTGTCTTCTTCCATGTCTTTGATGAGACATTGCCTTTTGTTGATTCAATCCCTTAGGAACTTCTTGACGAACTGTAATTTGGAGAGAATATCCGGATAATTTGGCTCTTCATTCCTCTTGAGGCTTCTTCCCCAATTGAGAAAAGACAAACTTTCTCTGAGGAGGGTATTGATGATTTGAAAAAGTCCCAAGTCCGGTGGATTGGGGATGTTCCTGCTGTTCCCGGTCAACTCCTCGAATCCTATTTGTTGATTTCGAGGGTTGGTTTAAATTATTCCCCAGTATGGAAAGCTGGGATGGCTCTTGACATGCTATTTCTGAGACTTTCTTAAAAGATCTCTTGATCTTGAGAACCTTAGTCCGGAAATTAGCTGGATGCATTAATCTGTATCCACTTTTATTACCTGGTTCAAAAGATCATTGGATAATTTCCGACACTTCTATCACTTGATGATGTGATTTCTCCATACAAGAAGCTTTTCCAATATTCTCGTTTGCTTGATACAGGAGTAATCCAACAACTTGTTCTCTGTATACTTTATTTTAAGAGGAACTAGTTGAAGCCTATTCTTGGGAAAACTTTTGATTACAAACAAATCCCATTGACTGTGGCCGGCCGTGGGCAATAACATTGCATGATACCATTTTTGGAGGTCTTTGTTTACTGGAGAGCATCGTGAAATGTAGTGCTCCATGAACACCCCATCCTCTGACATGAATACCAGATGGGGAATTGGGAATTAACTGATGCAATCTTCTTAGTGCGCCATGGCATGAACGTTGAAGGGCTCTCTGCTGCTTTTCATCCTTCGGATATCGAGAGAATGATAGAGATGCCAAATCAATCTGACGTTGTAACCCTTCTATTTTATTAAGATGATTTTCATATTCATCATAAGATAATACTTTCATCTTCAACTGACAAAGAGTTTTCCATATGTTGAGACTAATATCATGAATTCCATCTTCTGTCAACATCTTTGGAATGTCATACTGAGAGTCATCCAGAGGCCAAAACATGACTAGTACTTCACCTTTTGCCAGTTGTTTTCTCATGTTCAGCATTTCCTATTTATCATTCAATGAAGATTCTTCTACCTGATTTGACCAGTGTTGTTGTTTCCTTGTTGCTTTATCAGATTCAACAAGATTGGTAGAGAAATCATTAATCAAAATAGAAGATGCATGACTTAGGGGTGGTTCGGAGAATGACCTGCACCCGGGACTATCTTCTGATTGAGAAAGTATTTCACGTGCTAGCGATGAAGCATCAGACATGACTAGTTTGACATTTGAAAGTGCCTCAAGATAAGAGGGCTTTCTCGGCACTACATCGTCCACTGAAGCATTTTCCGGGCAATGTGCATCACTACTGTGGAGAGGACTTTCCTAGAAAAATTCTTCATCATGGGGAGGACCACCATAATGGATTATAGAAAAAGATGAGATCTCTTGCTCCTTGGTCTTCTGACCACATAGAGGGTTCCTGTAGCTCTCATCTGAAGATGAAACTTCGAGATCGACCGAATTGTCAGGAAGCAAGCCTTCATGAGGAAGTTTCTGTTGAATACCTTTAGAATTAATGTTCCCACTATTGGTAAATGAGGGATTAGAATCTCGGATTCCAACAGATAATTTCCTGAGGGCTTCAAGAACTCCTGTATCGAGCAAGGACTTGTTACATATTGGCTCTTGATCTCCCGACTGTGCTGGGTGGGTATTTTTCTTAGACACCTTCTTACTCGCTTTGGAAACCACTTATTGACGAATGTGGTTGCTCTGAGCAGGTGTATCTGCCTGATCAGGAAAGATGGCTAGGTTAGGCTGACGATCTCCACTCAAATCAGGTGTATCTGCCAGAATTGGTTGTCTGTACGATATGGGGGAGTATGCCCCACAACCCTCTTGTACAAGAACAAATGTGTGTGTCTATTCTGGAGTGAGATGTTGATGTGTCACTCCACTGGTATGGATAGATTTATGTGTCTTTCCCTGAGATTCCACTGAAGTTGTTATAATATACTGGAAAGCGTCCAGAATATCAGCAGGGATTTGCTTCTACTCTTTCACCATTGATAGAATATGATTGGTGACTTCAGCTGCCGGAACGGGGATATACGTCCATTCCGTGCTTGGAGTAGGTGTATGTGCCTGCTCCTATCCTCCTTTTCCTGTCAGTGAATCCTGACAGTACTCAAGTGTGGGGTAAGAGAGTTGAGTCTGCCTCCTGTTTGTCACCGGAGCTTTCCAACTAACTTCTCCGAATGCTACCAAGCAAGACTGTTGGTAGGCTTGATTAATACTACTAGGTGTATGTGTCTGCTGATTGCACTTCTACAAACGTGGTTAACGAGCTCTATCATATGTAGTCATAAGAGCCTGCTGACTAGATGATGATGTATAAATAGGTGTGTGTTCCTGCCTATAGTACTCCACCGGAATAGCCTGGCGGGATCGGCATGATGCTGCCAGAAAAGTCTACTGGACAGCGGAATTAAGACAGGCAGGTGTATGTGCCCGCTCGTTGCTTGCCACCAAGTTAGGTTGGTGGACTTCTCCAGTGATGGCAGAGATGAAAACCTGCTCACTATTGACCGGATTCCACCTCTGGTGGTTCGTCTTGCCTACTCGGGTTTGAGGAACCTGAGTCGAATGCCTGGAGTCGGTACCCTCATCATGTTGAGGGCGCACTGCCGGATGATTCTGGAAGCGATTGTTGGTGGGATCCCTCAGGAAGGACTCCTGTCTACTTGAATTAAGGCCCTGAGGGACCTACTCATTCACCTCCTCAAAATAAGGGAGTGAATGGTGATTTCGTTTCAGGGATAATGACCTGAAATGGTTGGAGACGGTGGTCAACACCACCTGCTTCTTGATCACTGGTCGTTGTTGTCCGGACGACCGATGTGAGTTGTTCACTTGGAGGGCTTGTCGAGCATCCTCTAGAGTTGGGATGGTACCGTGTTGACGGTACTCCTTAACCAGCACATTTTATACCCAGCATTGAAGACGCTGAGTAGGTGATTTCATCCTCAGAGCAGACGACAATCCAGCAGGAGTAGCAGTAATGGCATTTGTAGCAGCGGTATTCATAGGTGTGAATTTGAGAGCAGCCATTCTAGAAATGCATAAGATCTTGTAAAAGTGTGTCTGTTTGATATAACAGACGTAATCAAGATAAATTCATCCACTACATCTTTTGGATGATCACATATTTCAATGATTGTTTTTTTTGTTGGCCCTCTCATTGTGTTTAAATATGGGCCTAACAAATAGGTAAAACATTATTTTAACTTGGTTAAGGATTCATGTCGGGTTCACCATTTTTTGTTTCCCTCAGAATCCGGGGTTTGACCTCCTTGATTAAAGGTTCAAACATTCTGATCGTTTTCTAATGGGTTTGTTTGTAGAACTGGAAACATCCAATGATTCCACATCCATTTGGACCTAATTTCCAAAGTTAGGTGCTCAAAAAAGTTTGTGGACTGATGAGGCTTAGGAATTTTCATTGGTCGAGAGGATGGGAGGTCAGACTCATCACACCTTTTTGAGGGGAATTATTGTCTACTCCGGGACTCTCTTTATAGATTTAAGTTATGTTTGTGAATCCTTATTACATTACCAAGTATAAAATGATCTTTCCTTCATATCTGACAATAAATGATTAAATATGTAGGAAATTTAGATAATCTTTTTTATGTATTCGAGGTTCTTCATAGATAGAGAATCATCTATATTTATTAGAGATTCTTGGTCAATGGTATCCTTCGACACATTTATATAGAAGTCTCGTGGTCATTATGATGGCCATATTGGTTTTAAATCCACTTAGTGGGGCACTTGAAGTTTATTTTCATTCAGAAGGACATGGATTATTTCAGAGTTGGGATCGAACCTGCAGATGGGTTACCTGTGTATCCTTTGTTTTAGAAAAGTAATCAGAACCCACGTAGTTTAAGTAAGGGAGTATGATGTTTATGATTGATGATTCAAAGAAGGATATCATAATTACTTTTACACTCTAAGCTCACGGGAGTCATGCTCGATGTGAGAAACAAGAGGTATTGGTAAAAATTAGACAATTGGGCCATGAAAGATGCAATCATAAGAAATAATGTGAGACTTATTTATGTATGACTCCCCAGATAAATTAATATTAGGATTTACTTCAGGGAATAAATCCATGAATAGGGTCCATAAAAGTATATGTACTTCATGGAGATTTGAATACTATAACTTGGGACTTACTCCTGAAAAGGAGGCCCAAATTAGGAGAGGATTTATGATTGGGTTTTACTCCTGAGAAGGAATCCCATATCAAAGGTAAATTAGGACTGGTTAAGAGAAATTAAGACTGGGGCTTACTCCTAAGGAGGATGCCCAAATTAATGAGGGCTTGGATTGGGGCTTACTCCTGAAAAGGAGGCCCAAGTTAGGGGATCTGGGGCTTACTCCTAAAAAGGATGCCCATATTTGAGAATTATGACTGGAGATTATTCCTGAAAAGGAGACCCAACTTAAGGATTCTCTCATCTTAAAGGATGAGGTTGAATGAATGAAATCTCAATCTTTAGTGACATAAAGATGTGTAAATCACTAAGTTTTGAGAGATATTTCACAGAATTATTTTCAGATAAGGAAGTCAAATAAATAAATCATGCCATAAATGGCTTTAAAGAGTGTCTTGAAGACTAAATCATGAATAGGAGAGGTGGAATGGTTTAATAGGGGTGAAATGGGCAATAAGGGTACCCAAAAAGGCAGGGGCGCGCAATTCCTAGCAGGTGCGCAGGTAATAAGTGGGCGCACAAGTCCTGGTCATGCAGGTATACCTGCGCGACCTATAGGTACTTGCGCCTTTGTAAACCAGTACAGTAATACTTGAGTGATACTTGACCAATGCCTTTATATTTATCATGAGGTACTTCCAGAAGAGAGGCGCGCAAGTTTTGGTGAGGCAGTAGGGCGGCGCGCAAGTATTTTCATTCCCCTTAAGGGTAAAAAACCTTAGGCACGCAAGTTTTAGTAAATTCTAACACTTATACCTTACTCCTCTTGTTTAGACCTTCCATTCTAGGTAAATAATTACCTTATAAGTGTTCGGAAGACCTGGAGAAGAGACTTGGGCATTCAGAGCTCTAAATATGAATTCTGGAAAAAAATTCCCCTTCTATGGGGGGCCCACATGGTCTATTTATAGGCTGGAGAAGACCCGGGCGGTTATCAATTAGGTCGCGCAAGTCACTTGTGCGACCATTAGGCGTCGCGCAAGTCCACTTGCGTGACGGTGATGAAACTTGCGTAGCACATGTGCTTTTTAACCCTTGTTCTTGCCTTTTTCAATTTTTGATGTTTTCTTCAAAGGATGAATCAATTTGCGCTAAGTCATTTCCCTTTCCAATCTTTTAGACAATGTGACGAAAAGGAGCGTCAACAGCAACCCATTTTGATTTCCTTTATTGTAGGAATATAGTTTTGTATAAGTATCTAGAGCTATATTTTGATGACTTGATGTATATGGGATTTATCATGCCATGTAATTCACTTATGGGAGCACCTATATTGAAATCTGAGAAAAATGATATTATTTAAAAATAAATTTATTACTTAAATTCTTATAACGCGATGGTGGAGAAAATAAATAGTGTTTTCCTAATGAATAGAATTTCAATCAGTTATGGGAAGCATGGATGTTTTCCATGATTTATCCCTGATATAGATATCACCAGCTACTATTTATAGAGGATTATATCCTGATGATTTAGTTTTTGAGTATGTATTGACTATATGAGTATCTGGTGATGTCTTCTGGAGTGAACAATACACTAGCAGTGTATATGTATCTCAAGAACCGTATATTCCACCCATACATTGATTCACTCACCATGGTGTTCATTTATGAAATCCTAATATAGTAATCATTTACATATAATCATTCTAGATATCATTATATGGTCATGAGTACTCTTTGATCATAAAATATTTAGGCTAAAATTTCAAAGTGTTACTAATGGATTCATTAGATGATGGTTTTAGGGAATGTAGTGCATGGGACTAGTATATCCATGGTCATAGAGAAAGTGTATGTAGTGATGTCCTAGACACATCCATGGGATGTTGTCAATATAATGATATCTCTCAAATTAAGAAGATATTACAAAAATTTTATCCAAGAAATTTCTTGAGTATTAGAACTCATTATTGAATTAATGAATATGGGGTAATATTATAGTGTTTATCTTATTGTGAAGTGGATTTTCAAGAACAAAATAGTTGGTTTTCTATAGATCCAATATTAATAAATACTAAACCTGGGAACAATTATGTTTTATATTTTGATGAATTGAATTTTTTTTCGGAGAAATACTAATGTATATGGGGAAGGCATTAGTTTATTGGTCACATTAGTTATGATCCCATGAGTGGAACTACCCAACTCAAAAAAATGTATGTACGAAATGGTTCACACTATGACTTATTGATGACACACTCAATCTTGAACAGGTTTCTTCTTCCCTATCCATAAGAGACTTCATTATATCTTCACTCATTGGCACTCAAATATAATGAAACGTCACAAGGAAGAGAATATAAATAATTTTTACTTGACATGGTGTATACAGATGGGAATTTTAGCATAATAGAAAAAATTATTATCCATAATATGCAAATATATTATTATCATGGGGGTGTCAATTAGAGGATCAATGGTTCTTAATGAGATTTTTTTAAATATATGATGGATAATTCTAAAGAGTAATGATAGATGTCAATTTCCCATTTAGTTAAAACAAGTTCTCTTGTATTTTGGTGAAGGATGGTTAGGAGTCAGACACAGATTGGGGTCTATTATGGGAATCACTAGCTAGAGGCAACCGATACCCAAGTGGCGTTTTGGAGATGATGATGAGATCCTTGTGAATTACAATGAAGTAGTACATGATTCCATCAGAGATGATTTTTTGATAAAATTAAATTCCACTAAAAATGGGGGTATATACTGGTGTGATAACGTTGAACCATGATGTTTGGTGAATGTTTTGGTGGCTAGTGGTGAATAGAGACAACACTGGTTCTGTTTCATGATTCCTTACCCATCAAAGGGTAATGTCTCACAACCAGAGTCTTGGTAGTTTTATATTTTCAATTATAGTGACCATTTAAATATTGGATAATGAAATTATTTACTTTTTCATTTAGTTACCTAGGACCCCAAGCATTCATGACACATTTTTGTGATTTTGGATTAGTGTAAACTTTATTCTCACTATATACATATCAGAGAGACTCACATACTGGTCGATATGAATATTTTCTATATCTATTATAATGAATTCTCAAAATTAATTTCCCATGATAATAGTTTTGGTTTTATATTCAAATTTCATATATTTATTTTAGAAGGGATGGCAGAAGGCCCTAGGTACTCTACAATGATATAGAATAATGTACCATCCTCAGAGAGAGTGGCAGTCAGAGGTAAAGATTTGCATACTAGAGGAAATTACTTGACCATGTATTCTAAAAATTGGTGGATCTTGGTATAATCTCATATCCAATATTGGTATAATATAAAATATAAATAAAAATATTTGATTCAGATGGCTCTATACAAGCCTCTTTATTACATTCGATATCATTCACAGCACTCCTGGAATCATGTAGGTGGGGTAGTTGTTAAGGGAACCAAATTGGTTTTGCATACCTTTGAGAGAGGGAACCATATTAAAAATTGTTTTATCACCACTTAAATTTGGAAGAGATCATATTTCGATCGGAGTAGATAAACATAGGATATTCCAATTGGTGTTTGAGATTCCTTGTTTGTGTCTCCTGGGATGGGGAAACTCCATTTGTGAATATAGGAGAAAATAGAACCATTTTTTTTGGAGTATATGGTATCACTAAGTGTGTTGTAATGGTGGTTTACTACATCAATCATCCATATTACTATTTAGGTATGGAAGATATGTTTCATGTGTCACAAATTTGGATGTACAAGCTCGATCTAACACACATTTTATACTATGAGGGCATTGAGTTCTTGAAAAATTCATATTATGAGGATCATTTGGTAATGTTTCTATAATAAAGTGAGAATATTCATGGAGGTATGATATTATGACTTCTTTATATCTTATTGAACTATAGATAAATCTAGCATGAAACATGGGTATGAGAGTCTACTATTCTAGCTCAGTGGCCCAAGTTGTATGAGAAGGACCCTTAGAGATACTTATCTGGGATGATAACTTGGTATAAGTTGATAATTATAATATCAAAAATTCATAATTTGTCCTTAAATTGTAATTTTTTTGTAATATTTTACTATTTTAATGAGAAAAACTAGATTTTTAAAAACAAAATCACCCTTACAGAAGGTTTTATGGTGTTATGTTAGGGTAATGAAAATTTTTCATAGGATGCATAAACTAAACAATGGGTTCATAATGGTTATGTAAGGATACATAGACTTTATAGGACTTGAGTAAGGGTAAGAAGGTTTTATAAGCCTCTATGTAAGGGTAATGTGTAATTTAATTGAGTTTAATACTGTCTAATATACTTTTCTTAGCACTTCATAAGGGAATGAGTTGTTGCATAGGGGTACCTATAACAGTGTTAAAGGTTAAGATGATATGTCTAAGGGTACCCTCAGCACTATGTAAGGGTAAGCTAGGAATTCCAAATTCTTCAAAATGGTGAAAAGATAACTGTGTAAGGGAAATAAATCCACTTAAAAGAATTTTAGGGGTAACCTTCCAGTATATAATGATAACCTCAATTTCCTAAAATCGTTCTTCAGGATTCATCATCCATAACTATATTCAGATAATATCCATAATTTATGTATAAATCTAGATACATTCTTTCTCCCCACATATGGTCAAATAAATCATCCCCCTTTGAATAGGGAAATAATTATTGATTATTTCCTAATTCAATAATTGGAAATCTATACACAACAATAGAACATTTTCCACCTTTTTGTTCAAAAAAATTGAAAAAATGGTTAAAAACATGGCTATATAAATCCCTTATACAAAAGTTCATCAATGTAACTCCTCTAATATAGCTGCTCAAAAGATTCAATTCTATAAGGATCCATCAAAATAAGAGAGTCATTTGGCATTTAAAATATCTTGAACTTTACATCTTATTGAGAAGGTAAAAAAATACAATTTTGGAAATACATCAGGGAACTCCATCACTATAATTCATATATATTTTATTTAAATATTCCTTCATTAATAAATATTTATTATAGTATCTTACACTAACTACTACACCATTCCTTAATGGACTATGATATCTTTTAGTAAAATAGATAATTTCTAATGTAATATTGCCATTAAATAAGTCAATACCAAAAATGTTAACAATGTTATGAAATAACATCCCATTTTAATACAATTAAAACAATTATATCTATCTATATAATAAGATATTTTTAATCCTAAAATTTACATTAAAAATGACTATATTTTAAGAATGATATGTTCTCTATTATAATTAATTTAAGATGAATATTAAATATATATAGATTATTTTCTATAAAAATAGAATTTTTATCTATAAATTATTATTTAACAAATGAATTATATAAATAGAAATTTGAAAATTTTAATTCATTTTTGGACTTATCAAAAAATATTAAGATAATATTAATATTTGGGATTGTTTTAAAGGGATATTGAGAAAAATGTCATATTTAATAAAATTTAATTTTACAATATTTTTAGAATATAAGTATACAATTGGAATTTATAAAATTCTATTAATTGATGGATATTTATATTATAATTTTTAGTATGAATTTTAAAATATTTATTTTTTATTAAATATCTATATTAGATATTTTAGAATTTAAATTACATTTTATCAAAAATATTAATTTGTTAAACATGACATTGTTTCTTCAAAAAAAATAATTATATCACTTTTAGAGATTTTATCTAATGAATTGGGCATGATAGTTTGAATTATAAGTTCTATATTTTTTAACATGTATAACGTTTTAGGAATAATGGATGCATAACACAGGTAACAACGAGTCACTAGTATAAAATATAAAATAGTGAAAGTAATAAATCCTAGGTAAAAGGTCTCAAAACATGATAAAAATTGTTTATAAATTCTTGTACCATAGATTAATTTCCTTATCACGTCCTATAATTAATAATTTTCCATTAATGGATATAATTTACAAGTTATACATATGATCATATTATATTAGCTAAAATATATATATAGAAATTACATTCCCTACACATTTAAAAATTCCCTCTACCACACCTTCAAGGTTGCACCGAGAATTTAGTTTCCACCTGAAACTCAAACAATGATATATCCAATTGAATTTACATTTTTTCCCTTATTATCTAGTCAGAATTAGTTGGATTATTTCATCCATTTTTTAGGAATCCTCTATGGGAAACAGTAATGATTTCAACATCAATACTCATTTTCCAAATCTTTTTTCCATATTTATCTTAATTTTTCAACTATAGTATTATAATTTGGAAATAATGGTACTAGAATAGTCTTTTAGATGAAATATTTTTTCTAATTTAATTACTATTGTGAATATTTATCCCTTATCATTAAAATAAAGTAACCGTCAATTTTTTTATAACTGAAAATATATTTTTTTTTGTTTTCTAAACTCACTTTATGGATGAGAGATAACCGACACAAAGGGAACCCAGGAACCCAAAATCATAGTTCAAAATTCAAAACATTCCCAGCAACTAAAAAATATTATGGAACAGATTCATCCACATCACCCTATGTTAAGTCACCTGTCGCAAACATTATGTGACCCTCTCATATTCACCATTCATCACTACTATTGGCATCATCGATCAACCACCACACCATCAAATAATGTCAGAGCCCATTGAAGCCACCAAAACCATCACACCATCATCTTCATCCCCCGGACAACTAGTGACAACAAGCACCAAAAACCAATCAAGATTATCCTCTATAAAATCAATCGATGTGGTACCCTCAAGAGGAACCCGACGGTCACCACCAAATCCAAATTTGAACAAAAAATGAACCATTATGAAAAATAAAAATCTAAAAAACATAAATAAAAAGATCAAACACCAATAAGAAACAACCAAAAAATCAATGAAATCATAAGGATGAAATTTAAAATTCTAAATGCATCGATGAAGGTCACATGCTTAGAACACTAGAGGCCACCAAAACACACCTACCAAAACATCAATGTCACCACTCCTCTAGATCTGAATAGGATAGGAGAAGTGGAACGAGATGTTATAGTAGTGTTAAGAGTGGATAAGGGCTCTGATTTTTAGCACCATCGATGATGCAGAAAACCAATAGCCTTCAATGTAAGAGAAAACTAAAATAGGAATCGCAATTAAACCCATTGAGTGCATAATTCTAAAACCCAAAACCTCTATGAACCATTACTCTAAATAAAACCAAGATATGATCTGAGGAACAAGGACTCAAAGCCAAAAAATTAGTGTCCAAGGGCATCAACAATGGACAATCAATATCGGGACCCCATAGCTCTCTAGGAATATATGGTATAAATAAGTAAATGATAATTTCATTTTTTATCCTAAATCATATCATTAATATTATAATAATTTGTTTATATATTAATTATTGTTCATTATAAATCACTTAAACATGATATTCATTGATTTCATATTGAAGTTTCAAAACAAAAAGGAACCCTAGAATGAAACCATCATTTTCCTACAATCCTCCATCCTTCTGTAATATTTATAATTATAGAGATCCACATAAAATAAATTTATTCATGGGAACAACTAATGGATCACTCTAAACATCATATTCAATGAAGTTTTTCACTGTGGAGAAATATTAACTAACTAAATTGATTCCTGAATATAGGTTGATATAGTTGAGACTATATTATGGTCAACATAATAGAGTAAAAATTATAATAAAATTATAACTATAATATATTAAATTCTACTATATGATAGATATTAAAATAGAACATATCCTTTTGTACAAATTCAAATAGGTTCATAATATATATATATATATATATTGGAAAATGTTTTACATTTTTTAAAGATATTACTCCATGTTTAAGGGGAAACTCTCTTTCAAAATTATTATCTATGTATTGTATTTTTTCATATAAAACTACCTCTTCCTATATTTCTGTAAGAACTAACTAATTTTAAATAATTTTATTTCATGAATATCATCTATATTTAAATTTTTCTTCAAAAATTTACTATTTAGTTATTAATAGGGATCCATGTTGGTTCTGAAAAACAGAGATCAGTCTAAATATTTATTATCATGATGTTTTTCTCATTATATATATTTTTAAAATTTTTATGTGTGTGTATTTATATTTAAAAATATAATTTTTAAACAATTTTAAAATATTTATTAGATAAAAATAACATTTAAAAAAGGAATTATAAAAATATATTTACTTATAATTTGGAACACAAGCATTATAATAAGATGAGGAAATGAGAGTTACCCAAAACAATAATGGATTTCAGGCACCAAGTGACGGGAAGGCCCCATATAGCCCCCAATGTTGTATATTATAAAATGGTTTTGTTTTCTATTATTATGAGTGATATTTATTGGAAAAATGTAGGATTTATTCTATAATGTAATATTATAGAAATATCTTTAAAAGTATGATTTAGGAATTATAAATGTATTCTATGAATTTAAAAATATTGCTCTCAATATATGGGTATTACCCTAATAATAGGAGGGGTGTATATTTGAATCACATATACATAACCCTTGAATTCATTATTTGGATAACTTTTCCTCTATTTTAGGAATACTCATTTTCTCTCCATTAATGTCATATTTAATGTTATGAAAGAAAAATGTGGAAAATAGAAAATTTTACATTGTTTATCTTAACCAAGAAAGAATAAAGAATACTCGATCTATCATGTGTTTATGAAATAAAAAAACAAATCAACAAGAATAATTTAGATTAAATATTATATAAGTCTACCAAATCCTATGAACATTATATTCAAAAAAATGAGAAATGTTAATGCTTCTTGGAATAGAGAAAAAATCACTATTCACATTTGTCCCCTCTATAAATGTCATTAAAGGATTTAGTTTGGATAACACACCTAACAGAGGGAATTATATTCTTCTCCATTATTGTTATGGTCCAATGAGATGATACACATATAAATAACTCAATATTTTTTATTATGAATGTTTATAAAAAACACTCTATTTACCCTGAATATCGATCACCAATTTCAAGATCCTATCTTCATTATTCACTTAAATACAATGGTAAATATTGAATCATATATTAATAGGAATATGACAGGTGCCTTATATAATTAATGAGACTGTAATTTCCCATTAAATATGAATTACACACCTATTGTTCTATTGGATTATCCTCTCTAATAGATAAAAATCAAAACATATGGATTACTAAATCAACCTAGTTATGGAATCGTCTTATGAGATATGAAATTTAAATCAAAATTTTTAATTTACTATGGAATAAATTTATTTACTACAAGCCTCGAATCAGCCTACCTTTAAAGAATCCATCACTATCTAATCTTAGTTCCCTCATAGTGGGCCATTTTGGTTATACTAGATATAGTTTCAACCTAGATCCTCGCATTCCATCCAACATGTAAGTTACTAATAAACACATCTCAATGATTCACATACACCACGGTTGGTCATCATATGAACACCCATGCAAAAAATCAAAGATAAAATGATGTTTATTTTATCCACCATATTCTGTTGAGGATACTTCGGTGTGGGGATATATATTCCATCATCATTTCTATGAAAAAGATTTTATTATTACTCTATATACTTCACAAAAGACAACATATTCTACTACATGGAGAGTGAATTGACCTTTCGGTTTTATCGTCCATATAAAACTCTTATTCACCATCATTAAATGATTACATGAATTAATTAGAATTATTCTCCAAAATTTCAACAAAACTTATCATAACTATCATATAGAGGGTTTATTTCCAACAATATCCCCCTTATTGATTATTAAAAATTACAGAAAAAAACTAAAATCATCCATGTCACTTTTGAAATTGCATAAAAACACCCCAGATGCTTTTTTATAAAATTTAAACCAAATATTACATGATTAGAAACTATACACTCTAGTGAGACAATACTTGATGCAACAAACATGAATAAATGAAATAATTATAACATGATAACATAATATTTCAATATATATATTATTATTCTCTTTAACCCCAATACATTGAAACAATGAACTCCCACATGAGTTATTGATTCTATACCCCTATTCTCACCCCCATTTTTAAACATACACTCTTCCACTATTCAATGAACACAGAGATAACTTACATGAATATGAAAATATGATTATTATAAATACCTAAAATAATCTTAGAGAATGAAATATAAATTTTGTTTCAATAAATTCTCATCGTGGTGTGGGGGTCCTTTTTCTGATTCCATCTAACAATATGGACTTGGTTCGGCTCTAAATCCAACTGATATCATTTAAAGTGCTTTTTTGGAATTTTTCATGATATCCACAACTTGATCTAATTTATCCACATATTCAATATTTTAAAAAAAATTCCCCACTTTCTCCTACTTTGAATGGTACATTATTTTTATGTGATTATTATTAGAGTTTTTAATGTATATTTTTAGTAATTTTTATAGAACTATAGTTTTCAAAAATTATTAAAATATAATATTCCTCATCTACCATTACCTTCAATTTTATTTTTATTCCATATGAACTGAGTACATTCTTGATTTTTTGCTACATATTTTTCCACTATAATTATTATAAAAATGTATTATTTAGTATTATATTAATATGAAATCCAAGAACTAGAAATTTAAAACCCATATCATGATACATATTTTTAGTCATCTACTGAATAAACCGAATCAAAATTAATATAACCCAACAATTATTTCAAGGAATTATAATAATAATATAGTCCTATATCCAATTTTTGTAGATATATAGATGTTTATGTCTCACAGTTTTCATGTGACCTTCCTTTGTAAATATCTGATATCATGGTTTTTAATATACAGAAAACATAATTCCTCGATATGTTTCTCTCAGGTAGAGTAGTAATCCAATAATTTTCACATAATGTTTCACATCCAATTTCTCACCATACCCATATTTGGACTATTTCATCCCTGATTCCATTAGTCTTCCCATGGGTTTTGAATCTTACTTTTGAAATGGAGTCATCATCACCTTGAAGTATTTTTTGGGAGATAAATGTCTCTTCCTTAGTTTGAATTGCCTACAAAAAAATAAAGAATTATAATCTCTGGTTCAATACATCTATAATTCACACCTCATCGGATTTGAAACCATGTTTCATTTTATATCATCTGAGCATCCAATGATGATGTCTTCAACATATACGATTATGATCATCAGATCTCCTTTATCCATTTTGATATAGAGGTTCTGATCAACCCCTCTTAGATGATAACAAACCCACCATATGTATTGTTCTATGATTTCGAACAAAGCCTATTATTGTAGTTTTAGACCATATATATCCTTACTCAACTAGGAAACCATGAATTTATCACCAATAATGAAAGACCCATTAGGTTTCTCAGTGAATAGTTACTATACAGTAAATAAATTCTGCAAAACATATTTTATATCTATATAATCTCCATTTAAACCCACTTTTTTCATTCACATAAAAATATATTAGTTTAAAATAATGCCTCAATTGAAATTGATTCATCCACATTGATCCTATAAATTTTGAAATATCCCCTTCACATGAGATATGTATTATTCTGTGTCACCTTTTGATCTTCATTTTGTTTTTTTTTTCAGAGGACCCACATGGAACTAGTCACATTTTAACTAACCATGAGTTGGTTTATAAGGTTTTATTTTTCCCAATTTTTATCAAGATCTTTATTCAAGGATTTGACCCAATTACATCAAATGAAGCATTATCATACGTTTATTATTACACCTAAGAAAAATAGATGTTTTCATGTTCTCCTAAATCTTAAATTTTTTATTCAGGTCTATTTTTTCACCCACTTTGTTTCTATCATTGATTTCGACTCTAATATATGGTTTAATTACACATTTCCTTTCTTACATATTCTCCATAGCATCAGATCTATCATTCTAATTTTTTACCTATCTATATTCCCTCTGAGCTGGATACATCATCTAAATAGTCTACCACATAATCTATACTAATTTTCATTAAATTGTTTTCATTATAGAATGAAATATACACTCACAGATCATAATTCAGTTCATTTTAAGTCATTGTTACAATATATCTGTAAACTATTTTTCACATTCACCAGATATAGTATTGATATTCCATAATCATGAATGACTACATAAGAAATATCCCTTGATCAAAACATTACTTTATAATTTTATTCTTTTCCTTCTTCATAACAATGAATTTACATGCAATACCTAAAAATTAATCAAGTAGGAGTTTCTTTCTATACTAGATTACATATGTGTTTTTTCCTCCAATTGGATAATTATATGCATGATTTGACATGAAAACCACTGTTAAGAATATTCCTTCAAATAATTATACAAAATAAATTCTTCAATGACCATATTTCTTCCCTTATTGCCAATGATATGATATAATCACTCAATACCCCTATTTTTTTAGGATTTCCCACTATTGAAAATTAATTTTTAATTCCATGTTTATCAATATATTTTTTTAGTTGAGGATTTTTAGATTATGTACTATTATCTATATTTAACATCTAAATATTCATCGCACTAATTCTGTAAGAATCTTTAATATATCGAGTAATTAACTTTTATACTTTAGTATTACGAGTAATCGCCATCAAGAATTTCATTAAATGAAAATACATGGATTTCTTTAGAAGAATGTTTTAACATTTTTAAAATAGATTAATTTATTGGTCACTATGAAAATCCATCTATTGAAAGATTTCATTAGAATCATTGGGATAAAAAATTTCTTTTTCAAATAAATATTAACAATGGATTTTTTTAAAAAAATACATAATTTTTACCTTTAGGATATAAAGATTGTAATATAAATCATTAGCTAATGCATCAAACACACTGTTAATATTTTAAACTACATTCATTTAATCCCCCATTGTAAAAATGAATAAAAACGAGATTTTGAAAATATGAAATGTGAAATAATATGGTTAAATGATATAACACAACATTGGGATTCCAAACATAATAGAGAATATTTTGGGGGATGAAAATGTAGATTATGAGGGTTAAATCATAAATACAGATGTTATTTATTCTAAAAAATGATATAAATTTTTTAGGAACTAATTCATAATGTATAAATATTTAAATAAAAACTATATCTCCATGATATTGAAAAGGATGATACTATGGAATAAATTATTATGGTGGAATAAACATATATATAGTGAAATGTGTTTAAGAAGAATCATTTTAACTTAATAGAGGGAGTTGAATTATTAAAACCCATATAACATTCATATCCTTTGAATTTAATCCCTTTAGAAGGATTTATGTGATATAGATCTCCAAACCCCATCAATTTTATAAATATGGTAAAATAAATTCAATAGGAATTAGTAACACCATTTTAAATATACCATGGTTACAAATAAGAATTGTATCTTAATAAATATAATTTTGGACAAATAACCTCTAACATTAATTCCTGACTTACCCAAAATTTAATGAATCTCTTGTATGTAAAAAAAATCTATCTTAGTCACCGATTTTGTATCCTTTTTCATAAATATATCCTTTTTTCATTCCATTATAATTATTATTTACACTTCTAAGACATTGTTATTGTTTATTTTCAATATCAGCGGTTTGTATTCCTAATTGATTTAAAATATTTTTTTAATAGTGGTGTTTTTTCAAGATTCTACTAAATACCATCCTTAATATATCATAAAATATACTAAAACAAATTATTTATAATTATTTATAATTTTATAATTTTATTCAATTGGTGAATTTTTATGATACTTAATGATGAAGTCTGCGATGTTAATATTTTAGTGATTTTAAATAAATAGTTGTTGGTATCATAAATAATGAGTTTAAAATAATGAAACAAGTCCATAACAAATATAAAATAACAAATTACATATTTAAATCATATATTATTAGTAATTAAGTTTTCGGAGTCATCCAATTTATTATTTTAGAACATTTTTCATATTAGTAGTTTGATTGACCAAAACACAAACATCATATAATTGATGGGTGAGTATGGATATGAAAGATGTTATTTAGATAAAATATCATTACTAATAAAAAATGATATGAATGAAAATTTGATGGAGGTTAATCATGAATCAATAGTGTTTAATAAATAAGAGACATGTTGTATGAAAAAAAGAAATTGTCCTATGTGGAGGTGATAGTATGAGTATAATCCTTGTTGATGTTGTTTGGTTTTTATTATTAGATTGAAACTACTATATAATTGATCTTATATTAATATAATAACATTATATTACATGAATAATTATATTATGTGGTCTAAAAAATGTTTAGAACAGGGAGATTGAGATGAATATAAAGAGAAGAGTGAAATTCTAACATTGAAAACATCATCTTTCCTTACAAAATCACACTAGAAATAGATTATTAAGATATATAATTGGGATAAAGGATTATAAAAATAAATTTAAAATTTAATATGTTAAGAATGAATGATAAAGGGATAGCTGTATCCTAAAGTGGTGGAATTAACAAAATATAAATATATTTTTGATGTAAAATCTGATCAAAATTTATAGTTATAGAATTTAATATGATTTTGAGTCAAAATAATCTCTTCCAATATATGTTTTGGTTTCCTTAGATCACATTTTTATGCTTAAAGTTGGTTTTTAACCCTCCTTTGACCCATTTTTACACTAACCATGAAAATAAGGTTTTTAATCATTGATTGTGTTGATAGTTTCTATAAATTTAAAAACGAACCAAAATTAGACAATGTTTGATTTTTTCAAAACTACCATTATCAATTTTTTTATGATATTTTTATTATGTTTTGTATCATTTTATAAAATATTATTTCCATAAGATATAAAAAATGAAAAAATTTAAAACTATTCAATTTCAACGATTTTAAGAAAATGAATACAACAAATAAAATATTCTAATTATTAAGTAAAATGTTATTTTTTTCTATAATTTTTTGGGTACATTAAATAGTTTAAATTATAATATTTGTATTATTTTTAACATCATTTATTTTATCCTTCCATTAATTTAATAATTAGTGCAAGAGTATTCTGCATGCATTTAATGTAAATATGTCATCCGTCAAATTTAAAAAATCAATATATATATATATATATATATTTAAAATTAAATTTATAACCAAACATATCCTTTTGGTTTTACAACTATAATAATATTTTTGTTATTAAAAAAATTGTTTCATTTTTTACATTTCATTAAATGAAATATTATAAAGGAAATAATGACATCAAAATAGAATCCAAATTCCATAAATCAAAACTGGTTATGACTATGGAAAATAAATATACATCAAAAAATATTTATGCAACTGTAGGGGCATTTTATAATCCTTATCATCACTACTAGAAAATAAGTCTATAGAGAAGGACCTATAGCTACGTGTTTCTAAATTCGTGGTTATTGGTATATAAATCAAGGAAATGGACATGATTTTAATAGAACTATGGATATAAGTTGAAATTATAACCATGGTTTCCTTAAACTTTGTCTATTGGTTTTTTTTCGAAGGTTATAACCACTGTTCTCTGAAACCGTGGCTATAGCTGAAACCTATAGGTGTGATTTCCATGGAATCATTACTATAGGTATTTTTTTAGATGGAAATAGCCATAGATTTTATGAAATATTCACATTTGAGTTTTTTTTTTGAAATATGTATAAATCATTTCCATAGAACTATAGTCATAGGATTTTTGTATAAGTGCGCGGAAAAAATATTCACACGAGAATTTGGAGGGAAGTCTTATTTCCATTAGTATTCTTCCAATTTCCACTATATTTTAAGATATAAGTATCAAGAAATTATATATATACCATAGGTTTCTTGTGGTGTAGTGGTAAGGTTCTCGGTAATCCGTAGAAGAGGTATGGAGATCAAATTCAACTCGAATCAATTTATATTACACCTATATCCACGGTTTATAGGGGCTATAACCACAGTTTTCCACTATGGAAATAGACACTATAACCAAAATATAATCCATGGATATAGACCGATAGTCCTTGTGGAAAACCAAGAGTTCTATTTAGAATTCCAAAAAATCATGCCTATAGGTTCTGTTACCATGACTCTAACCATGGAAATGGACCATTAGAACTGTGACAATAGCTTTTTTCTATAGCCACGCTAATTAGATCCAAAACTCATTGAAACCAAGGATATAACTTATATCCATGGTTTTCGTGTCTACATATATCGTTTTGGAAAATATCTATTGAAATATTTTCTATATTTCTATTTTATTTTTTCCCTTAATTTAATTATTTACCCTTTATCAAGGTAAAAAATTACTAAAGATATTATTCATATAGATAAAAAATAATAGGGGAATATTTACCATATATTTGAATCCTGATTTTGAATATAGAATAAATTTTTTAATAATTGAAACAAACACTTTTTTTAGAAAATAATTGAAAATTAATCTAACAAAACATTATAAAAAATAGTTTTTCAGGGAAATGACATTATTAAGTATACACATGTTTTTTTAATTTATATTAATATTTCCTTCTAAAGAATGTAATTATATTTCTATTAACCAAAATAAACATTTGAAATTTTAAAAATAATTTAAAATATAATTTTAATTTCTAAATACAAGAAAAGAAAAAAAAATCAATAAATAAATTAGTATCCTTCACTATTATTTTAATTCTAATTTATATCAAAAACATTTAAAAAATTCAGTCTAAGTTAATTTTCAAATTATGAATAAAAATATGATATTCATTTTGAAACATTAAAATTCTATTATTTAGAATCAAATATTTTATGTAAAACTATATAATTCATAAATATAAATTTTGTTTATAAATAATTATTTATATTTTTAACTAAAAAATTAAAAAAAAATTATAATCAACATAACTCTATAATAAAAAACTATTTAATTATTAATTCTAAATGTATGGATATGACCTTAAAATAACTTACTCTAGTGTTTTTGAACTAGAATTCACATTCAAGGATCTCTTTAGTTGGGTGTTTTAGAGAATTTCGAGAAACTCTTAAATAGTAAAGTCTTAATTTACATGTGGAGTCTATTACTCACTATCAACTTTTCCAACCAAAGGAAACCCTTTTTTTAAAAATATGACTTCTTTTCAAGCCACATCTTCAATTCCTTCATCATGAAATATTTTTTTTCCTTATAAATATTTTGACCCATGAAAAACATTTTAAAACATGGGATGTGAACCAAAATATCAGTTAGGGACATAAAAGAAGGAAATAAAATGTTATTCCATCAATATTTTAAACTCATGAATGTTAGGTTTCCAGGGCCCGTAGTGGAAGTCGGTGGGCCAGGGATTTTAAATTTTTTGTCGTCGGGATGATGGAACTTGTCTTCATTGATGATCCGAGCCCCAGAGAGGTCTAAGGATCTCGTGTAAATTGTAAAGAGCACAAAATTAAAATTAAAACATACCCGTTTCAAATCTGAAGTCCTGGTCAACTGCAACTAGTCTATAGTGATCTTCGCTTGAAGGATCCAAATCAGGATCCATCTAGATCATCCACGTGTGCTCCAAAAATCCACAGGAACGTCGATCGTCGAATTCCTGGTGCTAGCGAGGCGATCTGATGATGATTTAGATGTACCAATGATCACCTCGCCGAGATTCCTACGATTCCAAAGAGAGATCATGATCCGAGCATCTTGGATCGAGATATTCTCTCTCTAAGGAGCAGGAGGAGAGACAGGCCCTCAATTATCATTCCATGTAAAAGAATTAATAGTTAATTACACACCCAAGAGAGATAGTCTCCTCTCTTATTTATAGTGATGTTGATAAATACCTGGTAGAGTTCCCCGACCCCCATTTATTTCAACGTCCACTAAATAAATAATTTTAACGAACTAAACAACGCCAATATTATTTATTATTTTTATCACATACTTGTAATATATATGAAATATATTACTTGATAAAATCCAATCCATTTAACTCGACTCACTATCCCAGTTAATATTAAATGAACCTTGAATATTAAAATAATATTCGTTCGAATAATATTTTCTCGTGTTTACTAAACTCGTAAATAAATTAAATAAATTGAATCCCAAATATTCGTAACAAGAATATAAATTAATGTATTTAATTTATTGGTGATTGATAACTTGGACAATGATCAGAACCTGTGGCGGGCCCCACTATGTCCATATACCTATTCAACTGAATAGGGAGGATTCTTGAATATGCTATTGTGTGTGACCCTCTAGGACCTTATCTCGATAGCAGTGAATAAAATCCACAGAATAAGAGTGGAGTCTAGAAACTCATCATAGCCCCTAAAGAGATAAGTATAATCATAGAAACGACTACCATACTACGAACACTGACTATGTACTATAATCTCTTTGTCATTAAATATCTCATAAAACAGGACGCACTCTTATGTCATCATCCTTATCTTTCTTTATTATTTTTTGATCTATCCTGATGGATTTTCCTTTCAACTACTTTGGCCAAAGACTTATGAAGGCGACACCATCCTGATCAACCAGACCTGAGATATACAACTTCCTGAACTTGGAACCGACAAATCATTTCTTGACCATTCAACCAATGTCATGCCACCAAGGATTCACCCAATACAAACTACCTCTCCATGACATCATTGCCATGGTTTTCATCTTGCATCAAAGTGCGTAATCAAATGATATACATTGGTAATGGTCTCAAGTGAGGTGACCAATACACATGTACATAGATAGGAACAACCAATGACACCCAAAACATGTGGTGTTTCTATTTGTGGGTCTATACTCATGATCTCACTACTATAGATCACCAAGTGCTAACTTCATGAGAAGAAGTCTCAATGCTTATGATCCCCCAACACCTGATAGTCATACATCTACTGTGTCTAGTCATTAAGATGTATCTAGACTATAGAACATATATTTAAGATCAATGTCATTGTATCTCGAGGTTCTCATTATAGCCTGGGATCTGTTATAACCTCTTGACGTGATGATTAACCTTTGGACATTACCATTATTATAGTGGACGCATAAAAGTTTTCACTATAATGGTAAGATATCATCATTCATATCTAACTATACACATGATACAGTAATAAAAAGTACTACATAGTGGGTTCTACGACACCCACTATTTCAACACTCCCACTTGCACTAGAGCCAACTTTCTAACTAAACTTGTTATCTACTCACATGATAAATACCATGCTTCTGATGAGTAATGGATTTAACTGCTGGGTCTGCCACGTTTTTTCCATGTGGCATATCTGATATATGTGACCTCATCGGCTTGAGTAAAACTTCTCAAGATATGGTATCCCTGAGTATATTACTTTTGTCCATTTTCATAACTTGACAACTTGGCTAGTAAGAATATCATAATTCTAATTATGATAATACTTTTCTCACTAGGTGTAAATCCATGAACTGTAACAAATCGTTGCAATTAAAAACTACTTCTTAGCTACCTTAGATGCTGCAACATACTCGGTACTTGTAGGTATGGCTACCACAAGATTTTACGAGCTTGGCTCACTCATCTCCTTTGCCTAACTATGATAATAGATCAAATTTATCTAAGGATTACTAGTTTTTGTCCCACCATAACTATTATACCTTCTTCTCCTCACACCAGGTACATATCATTTGTACTCGCTGACGTGCAAGAAGATAGTTCTGACTGCATCACTTGTAGTGCTCCTGGAAATAATTGATATCTGCCTAGAATAAAGTATATCCTGGAAATATTGATTATTATATATATTATGGAATATGTTATTGATCCATCGCTAAAGCATATGGTATCAATTCACAACATTAATCTTTATCCATGCACCGAACATGTTAACCTGGAGAGATTAATCCATGTGATATTGGCAATAATTCTGAACTTGAATTGTTTCAACTTCAATTTTTCAATACAATGTCACTATATTCATTATTGACTAGTACGAAACAACCTTTGGATCTACCTTAGTGGATCTTGTTCCCTAGAACTCAGGTTTCTACTTTAAGTCAATCATTGGAGAATTACTTTTATTCTAATCTTATCTAACTGTAAGATCAGGATCTATTTTCTATATGTTGTCGAACATATTTCATTTAGAATACATTGGTGATCCCACTAAACTTTGGTAGACACAAGACAAAGATTCATTTAAAATGAATTCTATAAAATCTTATTGCTTAATTTAATCCAGAACAAGATTTTAGTAACTTGCAACCTTCATTGGAATCATATGATGTCATCTTCTCTTTCTGGTTGTTTCATATAGACACCTTCCACAAAATATGATCTTGACATCCAATGACCAATAAAAGATCTTAGAAGTTTAGCTATGACAAGTAAAATTCTAATGGATTTAGGCATACCAACTTGGTATAAACAATCGATCATTATTGGTACCAATCTTGTACCATCCATTTATCTTATCATTTGATTACCCACTGCACTATTCAATTTATAAGCCCCTTTGCAACTTGATACATAGAATCCATTATTGAATTTTAATTGATCTTTTCAATATTTGTTCGTTGTCTTATACTGCTTACTTATAGGATTTATTATTCTCAATGAATAATATATCACCGACCATGGTGAATATAAAACCATCACCATGGTTTCATTCTTCCTACGCAGTATGTGTCACTGGAACATGCCTATTCCACATGTACTTGTGGAACATATTCCTTATGCCAACCATTTTTCATCTCGAGCATTGACTAAGTCCAAGTCAATTCACCTCCAACTATCTTTAATAGAGATGTGCACCCTTGTATAGAAATGTAGTCTAATACTTGACTAGATATTTTCTATCTTAGAGATTTAGGTAATATCTTAAGAAATTGTTAGGATAATTACCTCAAATGCACAACGTGTTTAACTTGATGCATGTTTTTTTAAATCCTAACAAACTCTTTGCATCTAAACATGTACTATGAAATAATGGATTTTCTATCATACTATGACTCTTATGATATCCATTTGTCATTGTATTTGGCATATTTGTTATGGGTTTAATCCATTATTTTCAAAGCACATCATGAAATATAAGGGAAGTTACTGCAGGTTGTAACATTGATACAACTTACATCATAACTTTGATGTATAAAATGTGCATTTAGGAATTTCTTCACACTACATTTTGTTGATCAATGTTAATATGTAATACTCGTCATCAATACTCCATATGAACATCAATACGGTGATATAGATAAGGTAACATGCGTTTAGGAATTACTCCATGCTACATTATCATGATTGATGATTGTTTGGTCAAGATATTATTTGGAATGCCAATCCGAAGAAACTCATATCTTCTCACCAAACATATACTTCACTATTCCTTAATGACTTATAGGAAACTTATGAAGTATCTTTACCTCTTGCTTTCTTTGGAATAGTTCACACTGTCTTGTTGAACTAGCCTCGGAAAGCATTGTGGAATACCTTTATTTCTAAAGGTTTCTTTGTCTAAACTAATAATGTAAATAATACCAAAGTTGTTTAGGTGTTCCGATCCTAAATACCATACTGGGTATATAGTTGACGTCCACTTTTAGTTTTAATTGAAAAAGAATCATATAGACACAACTGGGTAGGTCTTAAATTTTATATTTTTCATGTATTGACATTGATTCAAATAGTAGCGAACTATTTGTTGAGTATGTTACCAGAAACAAAATTCATTCCAAAACATGGAACAATGTATCAACATGTCCAAATGGGTACATGAGATAAATGTTTTTGGTTATACTCAATAACTTGTTCAGTTTGAGTAAATCACTTGGAAATTAGAAGTTTTGTATTTCTCACTACTAACTTAGGAATCACCCTTTATCAACTGCTTGGAGAAGACACTTTACTTGTAGTAATGTTTTGTTAATTACTTGGTTATTGTATTTTAATACATATACGTGAAAAGAATATTTTATTTTAATACCCAAGAAGTATGTTAGTTAAAATTACTTTTATTTTATGAATATTAACTATATGAGAAGTAGGTACTTGCTTCTAGTATTTCTGTTTTTAAACATACATGAATTTATATGTGATGACAATAACCTCCTGTTAAATAATCAACCACTTTTAATTGAATTTCATGATGAAGGTGCCTTTGTAATTACCTTCCATAAGACTTTTTGGATTGTCATTCAATGTATTCTCCATAAGAATAAAAGATGGAATTATCTCCAATATTCTTATTACTTGGGGAATGTTACCTTAACGGTAATGAAGTGCTTACTCTATACCATTTGTTTGTATCCTTAAATGAAACAAGTGTAATTGGTTGTAAAAGTTATAATAATGGGATCACTTGAAAGATTATGAACTGCCACAAACGAATTGTTATCACCACATTCATATTTTACTTCACTTTCTCCTTGAAAGGATCTTGGAGATGAGACTAATTGTGATCATCATCCAAGTCATGATGTAGCAAATGCAACTAACATCAGATTTTGATGATAGAATTATGACATATCCATCATATGCTTGATTCATGAGTCTCCTGTAATCAGTTTTATACCCTCACTTCTTGAGGTGGCTTAACAGGTTGGGACACAAGCACCTTGAATTTCCGATATATTTTTAATGTGCGCCAGAGCCTATACTACACCTAGATTTTTGTGCCTATTTGGACATTTACTTTATCTAATAATTATCACAGTTTTATTCTGGTATTTCTCGCCATTATCTACAAATATACTTTAGCTAATTGTACTTTTATGTGATTACCTAATGTGACCTTGCTGATTTATTTAATCATTGAATTTCTCCCACTAATTTTTTTGAATTCTATGAACCCTCTGTACTATAATCGGAATAAACTTGAGTATTCTAGTGGAAAGGATCCCTGAACCTCCCTCATAGTCTACAATATATGGTTGTGCCACTACTCGGAGGGTCCAAGGTAGGATTTTGGCTGGCCAACCGCATTAACTCGTGGTTCCTTGATTTTTTGAGTGAAGTCCCAACTTCAAAAATCATTTACTGATTTACCCAACACTTGACTCTAAAACTAAAACAAGCTAGCTAATGATATTTCATTACTATAATTTTAGTTAAGTCGACCCACCACATGAATAAGAACTCCCCGGTAGTAAGAGGCACCCTCAGCTGAGGCATGATTGACACCTCGAACAGCCGATTTTGTTCAAATTTGAATGATGGAAGGCTATTTGGGACTTAATATTTTCTTTTAGGGTTTTATTGGTTTTCTCATGACGAATGTGATCCATTTCGATTAAACTTGTTCATCTATGTTGTTGCTCTCACAACTAAAATTTAACAGAAAAACACACGCCTCTTCTTTAAGAATTTTATTATCTATTATTTTATGAATTTTCCCACTGTTCTAAAATGCATAAAATAATAAATAAATGAATTAAGGAAAACTATTACCTGACTGGTCTTGAGAATCTAAATAACCTAAGAACATCAAACATGAGTCGTATGCTTGACTCATAATGAATCTTTCCCTTTGTCTTGTATGTTTGCTTCACTTCTGGAGTATCGCCATGTCTTGGCAGGGTCGGCGTCACATCTTGGAGTACCTCCTCGTTATGGTGGAATCCATGTGTCATCTTGAACCGTCATTCACCGCCTCATCTTGGTGGGGACCATGTCGTTTGTCATCTTCATCCGAAGTACAAAATTACTCACGTGCAGGTGAGTGGGACTAGGGTATAAATGTACACCAGATAAATTGGACACGTAGGTCCTTATAAATTTTAACCATAAAAATAAAGATGTTGCGTAGACCATCTATTTAATTAATTTACAAGCATTGCACGCATTTAAATAATTAAATAAATAAATAACTAAATGAAAACATAAAAGGTTCGATGCTCATGACCAGAAGATGGGTAAAATAAAGTGAGATAGAAATTAAAATTCATTAATCAAGTATGAGAGTTTATTTAATTAAATTAAATGAATTAATAAATTCAAATATTATAATTAATCATCGGTCCACTAATTAATTTAATTTTAATGCCAAAATTAAATTAAATTAATTTAATAATTAAATTAAATTAATTTTCATCTAGGTATTGAAATTTATTTATTTCATCTATAGTTAATATATTAATTAATTTAATTTCAATTCATGATTAAATTAATTAATTATATTAATCAGGTTTAATACTCGGGTCTCGAAACCTTGCTCTGACTTGTCGCGAGTCGCGCTAAACCTACGCAGACCTGTAATGGGTCGGCCATAGATCATGCTTGGCTTAACTCGGTTAGACAGGTCCTCCTAGACCCAAACTTTGTCGGGAATATCTCTCTGGTCATGTTTTGAGACAAACCAAACCCTAAAAAACGTGTCAGGATTACCTGCTACCGGGTCCACCATTGCGAGGGCAGCGTAGAGCTAGGTCAGAAGCGGGTGATGGTAGTTGTCGACTACAGTGGGTTGCACGACGTCGGAGAAGTGGGCTGATCTGCGACCAGGGAGGTTGTGGCAGAAGCGATAGAAGGGTGTCGGGGCAGCGGCTGGTGTGCGGCCAGGAAGCAGGTGAGACAGTGATCCGGCGCTGTGGAGGGCTGGTCGCTTGTAGGGTGCGGTAGCCAGAGTAGGCCGCAGGGTGCAGCAGGTTTGCATGCAGTACTGATCTGCGCTGTGAGGAAGACCAAGGAGGAGTTCCGCAGAGGTCGAGTGTGGCGTGCCTTCTGGGAGGCGGAACCGCGAATGCCTGTTGCGGTAGCGCAAGGAAGGGAGGCGGTGGCCAGTCTCTACAGTGGGATTAGGGCGAGGAAGGAGGTCATGCTGAGATGGGGTGTTCTGCAGTGTGCTAGGGAAGAGAGGTGGTCGGTTCCTTGCTGGGTGCGGCGTCACGAGGGAGACCGGATGTGAGCGGGAAGAGGAGCAGGTAGCGCCCTGTGTGCCATGTGTAGAAGGAGCAGGCAGCGCTGCATGCGCCACTCGGGAGCTGTAGTTGTGTGTTGCGCGGGAGGCGGCTCCCGGCTGCTACTGGGATGAGACGCTGCGAGCAGGAAAGGATATTGTGTGCCATGCTGAGAAGAGGGGTCCACTTGGACCCCTGCTGCACTTTTTTTTTCTCCATGGGCCGCCCCCTTTTCTCATTTTTCTGTTCTTTCCTTTCTTGACCCGTAAATCTAGCCCCAAAACTTTATTTATTTTTATTTATTTAACACTTCCTTTTTATGTCTTATTTCCCCCCCCCCCTTTTTATTGAGTGAATTCCTTGGATTTCTTTTATGTGTTTCCACAAAAAAATCTAAAGGCTACTCCATAGCCTTTTAATATAATAATAATAAAATTATTTTAATGAAATAATAATTTATTATTATTATATTATTATAATAATGAAATGAATATTATTATAATTATAAAATTATTATTCAAATTACTAAATTGTAAAAATTACAATTTTCACAATTAAATTTATTTCAGATGAATCGATTGAAACATAATCGATTCACCAATATGAAATAAAAATAGAACCCAAGATCAAACCGCACCTTCAATCCAATCTGAAAAATTGAACTGGCCATAAATTGGCCGTTCGAGACTGGATCGGTGCACGGTTTGAACTGATGAGGCCAGTTTCCAACCCTTAACTTAATTTTATGCAAACTAATTTTATTTTGATCAGAAAATAAACATGACTTCTTATGATGCCACTATTAGGTTTCCGGGGCCCGTAGCAGAAGCTAGTGGGCCAGGGATTTTAAATTTTTTGTCAGCGGGACAAAGGAACTTATCTTCGTTGACGATCTGATCCCCGGAGTGGTCCGAGGATCTCGCATAAATTGTAAAGAGCACAAAATTAAAATGAAACTGTACCCATTTCAAATTCGAAGGCGTGGTCCAATACAACTAGTCGATGGTAATCGTCGCTTGAAGGATCCAAATCAGGATCCCTCTATATCATCCACATGTGCTCCAAAAATCAGTTGGAACATCGATCATCGAATTCTGGGTGCTAGCGCGGCAATCCGATGATGCTTTCGACGTCCTGATGATCACCTCATCGAGATGCCTATGATGCCGATGAGAGATCATGATCTAAGCATCTTGGATCGAGATATTCTCTCTTTAAGAAGTGGGAGGAGAGAGATGACCTCAATTATCATTCCATGCAAATGAATGAATAGTTAATTGCACACCAAAGAGAGAGAGCCTCCACTCTTATTTATAGTGACGTTGATAAATAACCAGTATGGTTCCCCGGACCCCATTTATTTCAACGTAAAATAAATAAATAATTTTGACAAACTGAACTACGCCGATATTATTTATTATTTTTATCACATACTTGTAATATATATGAAATATATTATGTGATAAAATCCAAGCCATTTAACTTGACTTGTTGTCCCGCTAAAAATTAAACGAACCTTGAATATTAAAAAAATATTTTTTCGATTAATATTTTCTCGTATTTACTGAACTCATAAATACATTAAATAAATTCAATACCAAAACTTCATAACATGAATATTAATGAATTTATTTAATTTATCAGTGATCGATAACTTGGACAATGCTCGAACTCTGTGGTGGGGCCAGTATGTCCATATACATATTCAACTCAATAGGGAGGATTCTTGAATATGTTATTGTGTGTGACCCTCTATGCCCTTATCTCGATAGTAGTGAATAAAATCTACAGACCAAGAGTGGAGTCTAGAAACTCATCATGGCCCCTAAAGAGATAAGGATAGTCATAGAAATGACTACCATCCTACGAACACTGACTATGTACTATAATCACTTTGTCATTAAAAATATCATAAAGCAGGATGCACTCTTGTGTCATCATCCTTATCTTGCTTTATTATTTGTTGGTCTATCCATATGGATTTTTCTTTTATACTACTTTGGCCAAATACTTATGAACGTGGCACCATCCAGATCAACCAGGCCTGAGATATACAAATTTCTGAACATGGAAGCGACAAATACTTTCTTGACCATTCAGCCAATGCCATACCACCAATGACACACCCAACACAAACTACTTCGCCCCAACATTACTTCCATGGTTTTTGTCTTGTATAAAAGTACATAATCAAATGATATACATTGGTAATGGTCTCAATTCAGAAGACCAATACACATGTCCGTATATAGTAACAACCAATGACACCCAAAACATGTGGTGTTCCTATTGGAGGGTATGTCCTCATGATCTCAATACTAGAGATCACCAAGTGCGAAATTCATGAGAAGAAGTCTCATTGCTTATGATCCCCCAGCTCCTGGTAGTCAGATATCTACTATGTCTAGTTAGTAAGATGTATCTATACTATAGAACATTTATTTAAGATCAATGTCATTGTATCTCGAGGTTCTCATTATAGCCTGGTATCTGTTATAACCTCTTGACACAACAATTAACCTTTGGACATTACCATTATTATAGTGGATGCAGAAAATTATGCACTATAATGGTAAGATATCATCATGCATATCTTACTGTACACATGATATGGTAATCAAAAGTACTACATAGTTGCGTCTAGGGCACACACTATTTCAACAATGAAAACATTTTCAAAAAAAATATTACTTTTCACCCATAAAACATAGACTTTATAGCTTACCTCAGGAAATCCAAATATTACTATAAAAATATATAGAAATCATAAATATTACAAGTTACTTGTAGAATCCATATCATTCTTACATTGTATCATTCATGTCTATATAGGGAGTAACCTTTATGGTACCATTTAGAATATATATCACAGTATATTCCCTAATTCTCTTAATAGAAACCTTACCATTTATCTCTTTCTCATTACCAATGAATTGTAGAGATATCATAGGCTCACCCACCCTTTGTTTATCATGGAACCAACCATATTCATAACCAATTTTTGAGAACCATAACATAATCATAACACCTAAAATAAGGATAAAATAAAAATAACATTTCCACTTTGAAATCACATTTCTTTTTTTAAAAGTCATGCACTAACAAATGAAAACTAATTATTTGAAAATAAAATAGTAAACTTATAAAGGAAGCATCAAAACAATGTAAAATTGGAAAAATATATTCATGGTGTATAAGTTAAAAATCATTCATTTAGGCTTTTGAATAAATATTTGAAAAAGTTACATGTAACATGGTTTTTAAAAGAATATCAAACATTCCATACCGAAAACATAAAAAGATTAATTTTTCTAAACCTTTGAATGAAATTAAATAATGACATTAAATTTATTTTATAAACCTTTTATATATATATAAATAAATATGTTAAATAATATCATGAATACTCACATGGTTAAAATATTTAATAATTAAATCTTTAAATAGTCAAAGTGTTGCAAAACACCTAGAACATTTAAATAATAATTTCAATGAAAGAATAAATCTATCAAACCATTTATTAAAATTATTATAGATAAAATATGAATATTTAATGTCACATTATCTATATAAACACCTTATAAATGAATAATTGTGAATATAATCAAGAAATGCCTCAATGAAAGGAGATTGAGAGGAATCCCTTACGTTGAGTCAAACGCAACACATACAATAATTTTATTCCTCAATGATAAACTTAGGTAAATTATTTACACGATTGAAAACGTTTTTAATGCTTATTATTCATTTTATATAACTTTTTTACATGTTAAAACATTTAATTAATTATTATGTAAACATCAGATGTTTTATCGATATTCGGTACTCGTGTCCAAGATGAATTTGAAATGATGTCTCTATTAAAAATATTGATAATAAAATAATATATAAAATAATATTTGTGATATAATAATCACTATTATATATCTATTATTATTTTAAAATAAATCCATTTATTTATGGTAATGGAAAATGAACAACATTATAATCATGGAGATAGTAGGTCGTACGTACCCATGAGTAATGTTTCTATTTTCATTGTGAAAATAATATAGTTATTATTTTGTATTTCTAAAATGATATTAATATTATTTGAATCATATTATTCATTTAATTATAATTATATATGTCATATAAGTTATGTGGTTATTAAAAAAAATCATATCACTTCATGGAGGTGATAGTTCACACGTACACACAAACAAATTTATACTTTTCATGTGCATGGAAATAAAGAACATAATTGATATATTATTCACATATAATGATACATATTTCATAAATATAACTTTTAAACATTAATTCCATCATTATAACTAGTCTTCAGATACTATAATGAAAAATAAACTATATTAGTTCGCAAGGCAGTAGTCCTCCGTACACACGAATGAAAAGTTCATTTCCAAATTCATGAAATTGGAGATGGGTTTAGGGGATGATATTAACATAATAACATCTACGTATATTTATTTTACTAGATTTATTATTTCATTAATGTTGAAAATGATTTTAAGGAAGTGTAAAAAGAAAAAAAATATAACCACTTAAATACAAATGTTACCTTTCCCTCAGATGATCACCTTTGATTAATGCCTTAACAACTGTAAGGTGAGTGTTATGTAAAAAATAAGAGTTCTATAGTGTGTTTACATTCTCTAGGAATGGTTTTAGGGAGTGATTTTCTAAGATAAATTTTTTTATAAGTGTAAAGAGTAAATATGAATGGGTTCCCTTTTAAAGGGCAGGGAGGTGCACTCTTGGAATTATTCAAAGTAATAAATTATTATAAATCCATTTTCAATTCCAAATACCTAAAAAATAAATTTTATATAATATAGGATTATTTTGGGTTGAAATACATTACTACAATTAGAAATAGACATGTTTTTATTATTATATTAATTCTTATCATATTTTTTTAATCCTTATTAATTCCTATCGTGGCATTATTTAATTTACACTTTGAGAGTAAGTATAATTACTCTAAAATTATAAACAATAAAAAATGAGTCATTAATAAAATTTATGGACTTAAAAAACTCATTTGGATATTTTTTATATTTTTATAAATTTTATATCATTTAATAAAATATTATTTATCTTAAAATCTCATAAATGTCAATTTTCACACTCTTCGCTAATTGACTTTAAAAAATATCATAAAAACATGATTACTTAGAAAAAACTACATTAAATCACGCCTAAAATAACAAAGTAATCCATAAAATTTTTCAACGTCATCTTATATTTCTGAATATATTTATATTAACATTATTAATATCATTTATTTGATTCTTCCTTTAATAAGTAAATATTTTCAACCTCATTATTTCAAAATTAAATTTAATTATTGAATGCCTAAATATTATAAATAAATTATCATGATATATTTAAATATTTTATTTTTAAAATGAATATTTATAGTTGAATTTATATTTTATATAACTCTATATTAAAAATTATTTACTTATTAAAAATATGAGTATGACATTTTTAACCTATCTTTAAATAATATATTATAAATGTCATATTATTACCCAATTTTTGTAAAAAGGTTATAATTTTAGAATAAGGATTATTTTGGTCTAAAAACACTCATCAAATGAAATTATGATATGTTTTAGTATATTATAATATTATTTTTACCTTTAATTATATTATTTACCCTTAAGAGTGGTAAATAAAATGCCAAAGGTACTATTCATCAAAAATTAAGTTGATCCAACTAGAACACAATTTTCATTCATGTTAAAACCATGTATGTTCATTTTTGAAAATTTAATCAAATAAATGGAAAAGTAATTTGAAATTAATCTCCTTGACGGATCGAGAAAACTTGTTTTTGACGTAAAAACATTAAAACGTTTACAAAGTTTTCATATCTAATTTCAATGTAAGATTTATTCCAATGACATAAGTTGTATTAAATGATAAAAAAATAATTTATTGGTAATTTGAAACCAATTAAAATTATAATATAAATTTATAAATTTATTACATGAAAATGTAGTTTTGAATTAAAATGCAGTATTAATCAATATTCATTAAAAATGAAACTTTACAGAAAAATACCAAAATTTTAGAAAAAGTAAATTTTTATACCCCCATTTCAAAGAAGAAATTTATTTTGTAAAATATATATTATAAAAGTTTCAAAAACTAGATTTAAATTGGTTTTTTCATTAAAATTCAACAAAAAACCCTTTTGATAAATACTTATTTTATTTGTAAAATTGGATTTGATCTTATATAATGTCTAGAAAACACCTAAAATTAATGTTAAACATTATAATTAATATATTAAATATATATTTCATTAATAATCTAACAAGACTTATTTTTTTATTTATTTTTATAAAATACAGTTGTGCACAATTAAAATATTTTTTAGAAAGACGTGCCCTTTTATTTTAAAAAGGGTTTTATATTAATTTATAATTAATTATTCACCAAAGAATAAATTATATATAAATTTTTAAACTATATTTAGTTAATAATATTCATTACCTCCATTCTAATGACCAGGTTTTAATTATAACATTAAAATATAAATTATTTGTCCACTTAAGCTTGATGTGGCATATCATGTATGCAATAAAACATAGTGTTTCCTTTAAAAAACTATGTGTATTATAATCTACCCCTTTTTAAAATTCCATCCTCTCAATTTGAATTTGGATTTGGTGACTAAGGAATCACTTTTCAAAATAGATTCATTGCAATCCATAATTGGAAAAAGGATTAATAAAACTACCTCTGTAAATGAAAGAAAGGGAAGTGCAAAGATCACATGGAAAAACAAATACTATGGTTTAATTAAAGAGAACATTGATATAGAATATAAAACTCACAAACATGTTCTGATGGATTTTGATAGAGATCATTATCAATATATAGTTAATAGTCACAAAAGAATACATTTTTCATGGGTTAAACATTCATAGATTTCATGGTAGGAAAAGTAAACGGATATTTTTTTTTATTTTAAGATCATTTTTATAAATATTAGGAATTCTGTTACTACATGGAATACGATCATAAGGAAACATACTTTCTTGACAAGTATAGTTTCATCCCTTAATCAATTTTTACCACAAATTAATCTTTTTCTCCAAACAATGAGTATTCAAGATAAATTTTTTTCACACCTAAAGCACAAAAATCAACTTCTCGAGAATCGCGTAATCCCGAAACTATTTTCTATATATTTATAAAATATTTGGATAATAACCAAAAGAAAAATGGTAACTACAAGATAAGACAATTCTCCAAAAAGAATAAAACTTCTATTAAAAACTACTTTAATCTTTAAAATTCAAAAGTAATACAAAAATATCAATATATATAATTCAATAAATAACTCCCTTAATATTAAAATCAAAATATAATAAGGATTTAATCACAGTCTTTGTAGATAAATTGTAAAATTTATCTCCAAATAACATTAAGAACTCCGGAAGGCTTATTCCAAAATGTAATTACCTTAATAACATATTTTCCATGTCCGGTTAATAATTTCCACAAATAATAAGAATCACCATAACTCCACAATAAAGTCATAGATTCATAGAAAATTTAATTAAACCTCAACTCCTAAAATAAAACTCCCTTGTATTCCATTTAACTTCATCACATAGGATTCCCAAGAATAGTAAACATCTCCTGAAATAATATTATTCACTTAATTAATAAATTATATTCCCATCCCAATATTATCTAATCAATAAAACATGGGTTAAAAAAATAAACTTATTATTAATACATAAATTATTTTAACTAAAAATAATGAATTCATAGAAATTTGGGACTTCATATAGGCCACTAGTAGGTAATCCACCCTTGTCACCCATTGGTTATGGGTTTGATTCCCATGGCCTTCCTAGACGCGGTGGGTAGTCACCCATCATGATGGTTTTCATATTTCTAAAACTATATAAGTATTAAAAAATTCCTAAAATTTGGTAAGGTCCTAAAAAATAACCATGAAATGTTTTAACCAGAAAGGTTATCTCATACCTTTCATTTTTCTTCCCAAAAAGTAATAATACATTATTTACTCAAAAATGAATGTCTCCAAAAAAATACATTAGTCATATTAAAATTATAAACCCATGATTATATCCATAAATGTTAAGAAGACATCCTAATATCCAATGTTTCCAAAATAATCTTTTGATATAAATTTTAAGGACATGACCTTAAAAATAACTTACTCTAGTGCTTTCAAACAAGAATTCACATTCAGGGACCTTTTCAGTTTAATTTTTTTTAGAACTAGGAAAACCTATTACATAATAATCTCTTAAATTACAAGTTTACTCAAATACTCAAAATCCACTTTTTCAACAAAAGGAATATATTTATAAAATTTGACTTCTATTCAAGGAACATATTTAATTATTTCATCACTAAATATTCATTATCCTTAATAATCTTAATAAATGTAATTTATTTTCAAAACAAGGGATGTGCACAAAAAGCTTAGTAAGGGACATAAAAAAAGTAAATAAACCATTGTTCTAAAAATATTTTAAATTCAGGAAAACATTTTAACAAAAATAATATTTTTCACCCATAAAACAAAAACTCTTTCACTTAAGTCATGAAATATTAAGATTCATGTAAAAATAAATATAAATCATAAATCATAAAGCTAAATGGAGAAATTAATATCATTATTAATTGTATCATTCATGGTTATATAGGGATTAACCTTCATGGTAACATTTGGAACACCAATTCTGCTATATTCCCAAAATATCTTAGGAGTAACTCTCTCATTTAACACTGTCTCAATACCTAATGAATTGGAGAGCTATGATGGTCTCACCAACCCTCAGTTTATCACAAAACCACCTATATTAATAAAAAATTCCCACATACCATAACATAATCAAAACACATAAAACAAGCATAAAAAAAAATAATATTTCCACATTGAAATCATATTTAATTTTAAAAAATCCACGATCTAATAAATGAAATATATATATATATGAAAAAAATAGTAAACATTTAAAGGAATCATCAAAACATAAAGGTGACAATAAAGAGGGAAAATAAATTTATTTTTTATAATTTAAAAATAATTACCTTTTTTGTTTTTGTAAAAATACTTGAAAAAGTAACCTTTAAAGTGGTTTTTAAAAGAAAGTGAAAATATATATACTGAAAACATTTCATGATTTCTTTTGAAAACCTTTGAATGAAATTAAAAATAGAAATAAAATTTCTTTTATAATCCTTTTATATTAATATATAAAAATATGTAAAATAAAATCAAGAATATTAACATGGAGAAAAAGATTTAATAATTAAATATTTAAACATTAAAATTGTCCCATACCACTATGAACTTTTAAATCATTATCTTCATGAAATAATATATTTAACAAAACAATAATCAACATGATTATAGATAAAATAAGTATCTAAAATGTAACATTTTCTTTATATATATACTATAAAAGAATAAAGGTTCATATTATCATGAAAGGTTGCAATGAAAAGAGATTGTGATGAAATCCCTTATATTGAGTCTGACTCGTCACATATAATATTTTTATTCATGAATAATAAATATATATTAGTTAACTACTTTCTTTATAACCTTGTTAAGTTAATTATTCATTTTATATCAATTATTAACTTATTATAAAAACTAATTAATTATTATGTTCATATCAGATGTTATTTTGATTTTCGGTACATGAGTCCAAAATGAATTTGAAATTATATCAATATCCAAAATCTTCATAATCCCATCATCTTAAGAATAATTATGGTAGTTTTTACTTACGCATGAGTAACGTTTCCATTTTTCATTGATCATTATGGAAATAAGGTCATTATTATTTTATCATTCCAGAATGATCATAATATAAATAACATCATATTAGTTATTTAAATATACTTATATATATATCATATAAGTTATGTGGTGAGTAAAAATTAATCATATCACTTTGTGGAGGTGATAGTTTATACATACACTTGAACACCTTTATCATTTTTTTGTTCATGAAAAGTATGAACATAATTGATATATAATTATCATATAATGATAAATATTTCATTAATATAATATATAAAAATTAATTTCATCAATATAACCAATATTGAGAGATGTTAATGAAAAACTAACTATAACAATTCGCAAGGCGGTAATCTTCCATACACATGAACAAAAAGTTTATTTCCCATTTGATGAAAATGGAGATGGGTTTTAGTGATGATATTAACTTAATAACATATAATTATATTGATGATAAATTTTTTATTTTTTAAACCTTTTTTAATAAGATATGAAATAAATGGAAGGAGAAATAATATAGAAACAATTAAATAAAAACATTACCTTTCCTTCAGATGATCACCATTGATAATCATTTTAACACCTCTTAGATGAGTGTTCTGCATAAACAAGGAGCTCTAGAATGTGGGTATGTATTATAGGAAAGATGAGTGTTCTGCATAAACAAGGAGCTCTAGAATGTGGGTATGTATTATAGGAAAGAGTTTGGGCAGATCTTGGTTAATCCAAATTTTTATTGAAGTGTACAAAAAAGAGATGAATGGGTTCCCTTTTATAGAATAGGGGAGGGGCACTCTTTGAGTTATTTAAAGTAATAAATTAATAAAAATTCTTTTTCTATTAAAAATGTCCCCAAACAAAATAATTTATACTATAGAATGATATTGGGTATAAATACATTAATCCAATAAAAATTTTACATGTTTTGATTATTTTTTTAATCCTTATCATTTTGTTTTAAACCTTATTAATTTTTATTTTGAGATTATGTAATTTACACTTTGAGAGTAATTATAATTACAATAAAATTAAAAACGACCAAAAATGAGTCATTAATTACCTTTTTAGAATTAACCCACTTAGTTTTCAAAATTTTATATTTTTATAAATTTTATATCATTTAATATAATATTATTTATTTTAAAATCTCGTTAATTTCAATTTTCACACTATTCATTAATTGACATTTTAAAAATACCATAACAACTTTATACCTTCGAACAATCCTCATTAACCCATCTCTAACATGTAAAAGTAATCCATAAAATTCATGTATGGAATTAAGTATTTAAAATTATATTAATTTTAATATTATTAATATAATTTATTTTATTCTTCCTTTAATAAATTAATCTCCACATCATCATTGTGTCACAATTGAATTTAATTATTTAATGTATAAAAATTATAAATAAATTTTAATCATATAGATTAATATTTTTTTCAAATTAGAATTTATAGTAGAATTTATCTTTTTTATCACCCAATATTATTTACTTATTCAAAATATGACTATGAAATTTTCAACTCATCATTAAATAAATTATAATAAATGTCATATTCTTACCCATGTTGATTAAAAAGGTTATAATTTATGCCTAAGTTGATTTTGGTTGAAATAAACTCATCCAATGAAATTAAAACAATTGTTATCGTAAGTTTATAATATTATAATATTATTTTTACCTTTGATTTTTTGGTTTACCCATAATTATGGTAAATAAAATACAAAAGTAACTATTAAAAAAAATTAAGTTGATCCTATTAAAACAAAATTTTCATACATATTACAACCATGTCATTCCATTTTTGAAAATTAAATTATTAAATGTGGAAAAATTAATTTTAACTTAATCCCATTGAGGGATCGAGAAAACAAGTTTTTAAAGTAAAAACATTCAAAAGTTCATAATTTTTATATATCCAATTTAAATGTGAAATTGATTACAATGACCTAAATTTTATTAATTGATAAAAATATAATCTATTTATACTTTAATATAAATTAAAAGGATTATTAATCTATATTAATAAATTAGATGAAAATGCATTTTTGAAATAAAATGCAGTATTTTTCACTAATCATTAAAAATGAAACTTTTCAAAAAAATACCAAAAGTTCACAAAAAGTAAATTTTTATATCCCAATATCAAAAACTAATTTTTTCAAATATAACTGATAAATGTTCCAAAAACTAGATTTAAAATTGTTTCTTCATCAAAAGGTTGGAAAATTCATTTTTTAAAATACTAATTTTTGTGTAAAATTGGATTTGTTCTTATATAATGAATATAAAACACCTAAAATGAATGTTAAAAATTACAATGAATATATTATAAATAAATTTCCTTAAAATCAAACAAAAGTTATTTGTTTATTTATTGGTATAAAACACACTTTTTTACATTTAAATAGTTTTCCAGAAAAAACATGTTCTTTTATTTTTAAAATGGTGTACATTCATTTATAATAATTTTTTCACAAAAGAAATAATTATATATACATGTGTAAATAATATTCATTCCCTTCATTTTACAACTAGGTTTTAATGGTAATATTAAAATATTAATTACATGTACCCTTATTCCCGATCTGCTGTATCATGTACGCTATCGAACAAAGTGTTAACTTATAAAAAAAATCATGATGTTAAACTAAAATTTATTGTGTTTTTACATGTGGAGTTAGTTATCTATAAATAAAATATGAGTTAAATATATTATAATCAATGATTTATGCTTTCTAGTGTCTATCAAACTCATCAATTCTCAAAAATCATGGATGCCAATAGAATCCTCAAGAATATCCATGGTCTATTCTAGGAAATGGTATTAAACGAAAAATTAAAGGTATATAATAAAATCATTAGTAAAATTGTATAGATGGTGCACCAGCTGAACCTCACATAGCCAATCTCATTGGCTATATTACATGCCTTGAGGGTCAGGGGTTTAAACTCACATAATAAATACACACTGTTCTCATTATTTGATCACTCTTTTAGATATTGTCCAACATTATTGTCAATTTTAATATGAAGATCACTAAGAAGTCTTTATCATATTTTCTAACTATTCATATTTAGGTATATAAAGAGATAAATAGTTAAAATCCTTCTACCTTTATGGTGAGAAAATGAAAAGGTCAAGAGAAGAACTCTATGACCAAATAATCTTTGAAACACCGTATAATAAAGAAAAATATCAAGGGGGTGAAAGGGAACATGATGCTCTTTGTTTCTCAGGTTGATGAAGGGTCCACTGGATGAAACATTAGTACCATTCTAATATGCAAAGGGAATATTTATGAGTGTTTATTATCGAGTGAAATATATCTATTTATTACAATTAATATTAGATAGAGATTGTGATTATCATGTAAGCTTTCAAATAGCGTAAAAATAGATTCAGAATGATTGATTGAGGGTATGTAGATCTATGAGTGGAAAACAAAGCTATTCTTGTTATTTTAGTTATAATCAACTATTACGTCACATTTCCAATAATAATTCTCTTTTTTTATTAGATTTTAATTATGTTCCATAAATTATGGAAAAAATATTTTTGTATCTAAACAAGATGCTATGGGATTTATTTAAAAATTCTTGAATATATTATTATTATTTAATAAAGATATAATTTTTAATGGTAAAAATTATCTAAATAATGGTCTTTACTTATTGTATTACATGAACCATGTATCAAAAATAAATAACAAAAGTACATGAAATGAATCATATAATAACCATGTTTGGAATCCCTATCTTGGTCATATAAATGAAATGAATTTCATATAATTTTAGAAAGATGTATATTTAGATTCATTTTAATTAAAACCACATGGTGTATTTTTTACATGTTTATAAAGAAAAAAGGCTAAATCCATTTTTAATGGGAAAGGTGAAATTACCAAATAGATTATTGAATTAGTTAACACTGATGTGTGTGGACCATTTCCAATTGATGAAAGGGGTGGGTACTTATAATTAATTAAAGATAATGATTATTTTAGTTGATATGTATATGTCTACTTAATGAGGTATAATTCAGATTCATTTAAAAAATTTAAGGATTAAAAGAATGATTTTGAGGACCATCATGGTAGGATAATTATGAAACTCTCCACTGACTATTATATAGAATATATTAACAATGTCTTCCATGATAGTTTGTGGGATTTTGGTATCCTATATCCTTTAAATCATCCTTATACCCCTCAATTTAATGGTGTTTGTAAATGGATGAATATATCCATGTTGTACATGGAGAGATTAATGATGAGTCATTGTATTCTTCTTAATCTATTTAGTGATACACTATTCAAAAAGTATCATATATACAAAAATTGTATCCAACTAAAGTTGTAGAGGGAATCCTCTACCTATTACAGTTTAAAAAGAATCTGTGCTTTCATACAAAAATATTTTTATATGTTAAGCATTTTTTATGGTTTCTTTAAGTAACAAACATGAACCTTGGGTGACAAAGTATATATTTATAGGGTATCAGAAGGAAGAAATGGGATCATGTTAATAAAATCCTTCAGAAAAAAGGTTTTGTTTGAATGGTTTCATATATTCTAGGTGAATGATCATATCTATAACGTGATAATGGGTGTCACATAGAAATCAATTATTTCTAGGTTTAAGATACATATGATCTGGTATAGGAAGAAGTTACAAAAATCCACAAGAAAGAATTTATTCCATATAAACAAGTAATTAATAGAAGTATATTAGAGGTTAGTGTTGGAGTTGGTGCCCAAGAACCAACTTATGTGTACTTTATGAAAACCAACATTCATTGTTTGGAATATTAATAAAATCATTATAACTTAATTATTATGTGTAACATATTTTATGATAATATATTAATAGTAGTTATCACACAATAAGGTTGTTGTAGTTCTCTACTATGATGAACACCTTCAAGTACCCTGGAATTATTCGTAAATATATGTTATATAGTGGGATGAAATCAATTGATGGAAAAAATATGTGTTCTATCAGGGTTGGAGACTCATAAGACTTTGAGGAACCATATATTAGTATATTCCATTTATAATATATAGTGTAGGATATTATGAGAACAAGACCCACTAGTAGGAAATCCAAGTTTATATATGGAAATGGATGTTCATATATGTAAATATGTGTATTGATCCATATAATCTATGATTACTATTGATGAATTATAGAATTCATGTACATTGATATATTGATGAAAACCTCAATGACATATGTTCACTGTGAGGTAGTATATGTTAGGTATGGCATGAGTAATATTGCATTAATGAATAACGAATGAAATTTTATTTCTGTTCTATTCCTAAATGAAATTTGATATCTCAAGACCTTTAATGTATATCATATGGCCTAAATAAATCCTTAAGAATGGTGTTCCATAAGAATGTTCAATTTTTAGAAAGTCAATTAAAAAGACATAAAATACCTTGGTTGATGGGCCCTAGTATGCAAACTGCTAAAAAAGAAATTATGATAAAGGGATTAAATAAAATAGTGAGCATCCATATGAGGTATTATTTAATTATAGGATTAAATTATTTATATATGGGTACCTTTTCATGTTTTTAGATGAAAATCGTAGAATTCAGGAAACTTTACCAATTGCCTTTGAGAAAGTGTCCTAGAGGGTCCCATGCTTGGTGTATACATTATCATAGTTAAATAATTTATATAATTATTTATTATTTAATAGGTTGAATAAATAATATTACTAAACATGATTTTATAATGACTTTCTTTCCTAATTACATATATTTTTAAGACAATTATTCATGAGAATATTATATAAGGAGAATATTTAATAAATATTTATTTGTTATTTAGTGAATATAATATTTTTTTATTTATTTTTTAATAATTTATTGATATTTATTTAATAAATTAATATATATTATTAAAGGCCTAATAAATAATTAGGAGGAATGGTGGACCAAGTTTTTATGTTTGGTGAGAAATAATATATGAATTTAATATTTTTTAAATAAATAATATAATATTTTTCTCAATTTAAGAGAATGTCTAGAAATAATAATTATAATAATATGATTTTAGACATGGGTTTTCATAGGGGATTAAATAAATAATAAAGGTCACTTGTGAAATTATTTATTTCTAACCATAGAGATATATAAGACCAATTATATTATTTTTCCATAGATCCAAATCATTTGTTTTTGTTGTTCACAATAAATATGGAGAATACTCATAAATCCCTAGAGAGATCCCCTTTCAATTAATTATCCCAAGAATAGAGAGAAATATTTCTCCACCTCCCACTATCGAGCTAAGAGTGATAAATGAGAATAACATGGAAGTGATTCTCATGGAGATAAAAGGTGAACAACACAAGAAATAGGATCTTCCATGATAACACCTAGAGATTCCTAGGGTGATGTTTGATGATTTTTGGAGCACATATAGATCACCACTAGAGGGAACTTGCTCGTAGTTCTAACAATGCAACAACCGAACAAATTATATATGTTTTCAGATCCTTCAATGATGAAATAATTCTTCTAAGGAAATTTATTAAATGATTATATTATATATAAATAATATTTGGTGATCTTATTATTTGTTTCATCATTTTATCCCTTGTCTATTTTTATTGATTCAATTATGTTAATCTTGGAATTTATCTACATGTAAATAAAGTATTTATCATTAATCATTATAAAAAAGAAATTTTAGGAATGAAAAAATGTACACATCCACTCCACCCAAAACGTAAAATTGGTATATGAGATGTCGAAAAATTATATATAATTATTTAAAGATCGTTGATTTATTTAAACATTTTTCATTTATTTTTTCAATTAAAATATAATCATTCTTTAATTAGAATTATGAGATCTAATTATTTCACTTTATTTTCACAGAAATCTAATCATATCGATTAATTTAATACACATAATAAAATTGAAGATCTCATATTGAGGTGCTGAGTAAACATATAGGATAACTAAATATTACAAACTATATAAATTAAAGTTACATGTTGTTTACTAGTGTTTGATTCAAGAAATAAATAATTTGTAATTTATTAAAACCATTTTAATTGAATACATATTTTTTATTTAATTTCACACAGCCGATTGACCAGGACATCCTAGGACACTTTCATACAATGTATGAACTATATAGACCATATACACATCACATAGTCCTTTAGTTAGAGACAGTCCATGTGTTTTCTTAGAAGATCCACCCAGCTAGTGACCATATAACTCAAAGACCACATAATGTATAGTGGCTATACATTTTCTTTAAAAACTCTTACATAATTTTAAAGATAAAAAAAATACTTACACAACTAGGATCCAAAGGTTTAGTGTCTTGGGAAAATTAGGACCATACATAACATTTAAAAAGTAAAACAAAATCATTTAATTAATTCCTTTTTCTTTGGCTTCTTATTGGCCCATGAGTTCTCCTTAGTACAAGTAGTTATCTGAGGATATGCATCAAAGAAAATGGTGACATAAAATCCTTGTAAGAGGATAGATAAGAACATGAATCGATATAGAATGGGGTCAGAATATCCTTAACATCATCATAATAATCATGATATAAATAATTAGATAAATTCATTTATTGTGTCAATGCCTAAAAATTAAACATCTTGTATTAGTGGTCAACTACCACCCAAATTTGTGAACAGATATAACATCATAATCACACATAATTAAATTTTATCATGAGATACATCACATTACCCAATTAATTGGAGTGATATATAATTATGGGTCCACCTTTCACATCAAAACATTTATATTTCACTATATAATTCTAGGTTCACCCATCACACAATAAAAGTTACAATATAATTCATGACACTTAGAACATATATCAATCTTAGACATATAATAACCCAAATAAAGGAATGGGATTCATTTCAAAAAAACGTACATTCATAAAAAAATTCCCCCAATGGAAGAGGTAATGAAATACTTGATATAAGAATACTCGATATTGAGTGAAGAATAAACAATATCGAGAAGTAAAAGGTGTGTTTTTTTAAAGAAGAGTTCATTTGGAAAAAAATGTATTTAACATAAAATCATTTAGAAAACATTTATATCCCAGAAAAGGTAATATAATGATAAATAAATTATATTTTAATAATATATATCGAAAAGGGGGTGAATGAAGGAAAATCCAAATAAAAGAGTTGGGTTTGAGAATTCCCCTTACCTTATTTCTGAATGCTTTATTCACATTAATATCTTATTTATTCACCTTTCATTCATTAATTAAAAAATCATAAACCTTTTATACATTAATTTCAATTATTATTATTTTATTAAGTATATTAATGGTATTTTTTATAAGTTATAGGTGTTAATTTAAGTGTTCAAATGTGTTCATTTTTTTAGTTCTCATGACATGTTCACTTATATACATTAATGGAAGTTCATTTAAAATGTGAATAAATTTGAAGAATTGTTATTATAAATTATTAATGATATTGAAAGAGTTTAAATTACCTTGTAAATAATTATTTTGATAAGTTATGAGGATTAAGTTTTAGATAAAATTTAATGATTATTATTTTCGGTTTATTTTGGCAGTTTTTCGATCTCAATGAACTCGTTTTATTTTATAATTTAGTATTATGTATATATGTTAGTTAAAGAACATAAATAAGTTTCTAAAAAACATTTTACAACATTTTTGGACCATTATAAGGGTTTTATTAACATCATTGAATCCATTAAAAGAAGAATAATATGCATCTCCCATGATGTTGGTAAATTGACACATCATGGGAGACAATATCATTTTTACAATAAAAGAGAGAGAGGGAGGATTTCATTGATTGATATTACATTAACATGATATAATAATAGTATATCAAACATAATGGATTTATCATTTCATTTGGATAACATAAGGAGAGGATAGGAGATGAAAAGAATTGAGATTGAAATGAAATTAAAAGAAAAAGGTAGAGGATTTTACCTCTTGGTTTTCTCCTCCTTGAGAACCTCATTAGGTCATGGTTTTGGTCTTTTTGTGAGACCAAGAGCACCTTGAAAAGGATAAGGGTATAGGTAAGAGTATTAGGTAGAATTTTGGAAAGGGTCAAAGCTTGATAGGTGTGAGGAGAATAGGGGGTGAGGGTGGTATTTATATTGCAGGAGAGGGGTGTTTTCTCATTATTATATTCATTAGTTTATTATTTTGGCTCAAGCCAATGAGTAGTTTGAGAATTATCACCAAATATATTAAAATAATGAATTATTATTCATGATTTTTATCTTACATCAGCCTTATATTATATATGACTCTATAATTCATGTATTTATCTTTTATTGTAAATTATAGTATTTTACTATTTAAAAAAATTCATGTATTTTAAAAAAATACATGAAAATCACAATAAATATTTTTTAGTGTTTATAATTTAATAATGAAATTCATTTTATGAAAATAAATTTCTAAATATCAGTAATTTAATTTTTAATTAAAATCATAATTTACTTGTAAAATACAGCATTTAAAATTATAAATGATTTTATAATAATTTGAAATTTTACTTAAGGACTCACAAAATTATCATAAAATAAGACATAAAAATATTAATTTATGAATATATTATATGAAAGTATATTTTTTAAAAAATTATTAAATTAATCATAAAATTTTAATTAAATATCTATTACTTACAAAAATGTCAATACTTAATTAGTAATTTTTAATACATTTATTTACTTAAACTATGATATAATTATACCATATAGTCATTTATAAGATTCCTAAATTTTATTTATACTTTCATGCATGATGTTACTATTCATTTGGCTGGTTTACTATTCATAAGGGTCACATTATTATTCTGATCGTAAAGTTATTATTTCATTGGTATTTTTTCCTTAACATCAATAAATACTTGTTATTTATTAAATTATACATTTATAAATTATTTATTATGGTATATAAGTGATTTTATTTCATTTATACTATATGAAATTACTATATGAAAGGATGAATTCCATTGATAAAATATTGGTTCATTACATTCTCCCCCATTTTAAAACATCATCCACGAAATTTCATTTTACATAAAATAGTGTTGGTACTTCTCCTTCATCGACCCCTCTGGTTACCAAGTTTCTTATTGATAATTTGGGTTCCTCCGCAACACTTTGAAAAGGTGGGTTTTCCTATTACGTTTAACCTTATATATACAGTCTATAATCTTTACTGGGTTCTATTCATAAGAGAGATCATCTTCTTATTGTACCGCCTCTAAGTTCAGTATATGTGAGGGATATGGTATGTACATCCTTAGGAGAGATAGGTGGAACACATCATGAACATGAGCCATATTTGATGGAAGTTTAAGCCAATAGACCACAGGTCCTTTGCGATCAGGGATCTCAAATGGGCCAATGTTCCATGGGCTTTGCTTCCCTTTCTTTCTAAACTACATGAATCCCTTCCATGGTGATATTAGATGGAAGAATTTATCTCCAACATTGAACTCCAAGTCCTTTAGATGGTTGTCAACATAGATCTTTTTCCACTTCTAAGAAAATTTGATATGTTTTTGGATACCATGAATCGTCTCTATCATCTCTTACACATGATTAGGTACATGTAGCTTTTTGTCACCAACTTCATCCATACAGGTTGGAGTTCTGTATCACATTCCATACAGATCATCAAGGAGCCATATGAATACTCTAGTGGAAGCTATTATGGTATGAGAACTCAACCAATGGTAGATGTTGATCCCATCCACCTTTTAATTTAAATGATCATTCTCTTATCATATCTTAGAGCATTAGAATATTCCTTTCATATTGGACATCATTTTGGGGGTGACGGTTTATGCTGAAATTTAATTCAGTTCTAAAATAATATTGATGATGACTCGAGAATATAAATATGAACATGGGATCATGATTAGAGAAAATCAAGAGTAGATCCCCATTATGTCTCAATAATTCATTCACATATATCATTGAAATTTTTTCAAGTTATTGATCTTACCGAATAGAGATAAAGTGTGCAGTCTTGGTGAGTTAGTCCACCATGAACCATATCAAATTATTTCTATTGGATGTCTTCAGGACACCCATAACAATGTCCATAGTGACATTATACCATTTCCATGTGGGTATAAATAGTGGTTTCATCATCCCATTAGAATTATTTTTCTCAACTTTAACTTACTGACATATCAAGAAACTTGAGATATACTCCAAAAAATCATTCCACATGTTATCCCACCAGATGTGTTCTTGGATATTATGACACATCTTGGTACTCCAATGATGGATAGAGAATATTGAGCTATGTGAATTATACAATAGCTATAACTTTATCCCAACTGATGAAGTTAAACAAAGCCTCATTCTAAACTTAATCAAACCATCATAATCGATATGTAATTATTGCAGTTTCCCTTAATTTACTACATTTACCTTCTTTTGTAACTCAGGATCATCCCTTTGTGCCACTTTAATCTTCTCATGGATATATAGTTGGGAAATCATTAGGTAAAGGTAGGATGTACTCCCTAAATTTATGGTTTTGAAATCAATCCTTTTCATATCCATGAGGATAGATTCTTTATCAATTCGCAAAATGCTTAGAGTAGTAGGTTGTTTTCTGCTAAGAGGATCAAATACCTTGTTCGCATTAACATGATGATAATGAATAGTTTAATCTTAGTCTTGATTATCTCTAGTTGTCTTATTTTTCACATGTTGAGATCCTTTTGTGTGAATATATAATTTAGGATCTTATGAGTGTTAGATATATCACACTTCTTTTCATAGAGTTAATGCCAACATCTTTTCAAAGAAAATTTCATAGCTACTAGATCCAGATTATGCCTCAGGAAGTTCTTCTCAATGATCTTCAACTGTCATGAGGCGTAGGCTATCACATTATCATTTTTCATGAGTAAAAAACCCAATCCATTCTTTAAATAATGACATTATATCACAAAACATTATCCACTTTTGGTAATGTGAGTACAAGTGAAGTGATCAGCCTTATATTTAGATCCATGATTATTTCCTCACACTCATCCATATAGATATACTTTACACCTTTCCTTGTTATCTTAGTTAATGGACTTTATAATCATGATAAATTTCTCACAGAATGTCAGTAGTACCAATATAATCCATGAAAACTATGGATTTCCATGATACTAGAGGGTCTGTTCCATTCATTAATTACTATTATTTTTTAAGGATCCACAAAAAATATCTCACTTATGATTACATGTCTAGACAATGTGACTTGATACAAATAAAAGTTACACTTGATGAACATAGAGTAAAATTTATCCTTCCTTAATTTTTCCAACACAGCCATTTGATTTTCTTTGTGTTCCTTTTTTCTCTTGGAGTATATGACAATATCATTGATTAACACTACCACATAATTTTCACAGTATTTTATAAAGACTATATTCATCAAATCTATTCATATTTTTGGGTCATTAATAAGTCTGATGGGAATCACCAAAAACTCATACTACCCATTCTTTGTACAAAAGTCAGTCTTCTGAATATCTTTCTTATTCACCATTAGATGATGATATCTAGAATAGGGATCCACCTTCGAGAAGTACTGAGCTCCTCATAGGTGATCAAATAAGTCATCAATCCTTGGAGGTGGATACTTGTTCTTTATAGTGAACTTTTTCAGTTAATAATAATCAATACATAGCCACATTGATCCATCCTTCTTCTTGATAAGGATCATTGGAGAACCATAAGGTGTTCCACTAGGGCATATGAACCCTTCATCCAAATTCTCTTGTAGCTGCTTCTTTAAATCCTCCAATTTGATATGATCCATCATATAGGGACGCTTTGAAATAAGAGTATCTTTATTTATGTGTTCTGTTGAGAACTCTACCTCATGATCTAGGGGATGTCTGGTTAACTCTTCAAGAAATATATTACTATATTCCCTCATAATTTTAATTTCCCCTAGGTTGATACCTTCCTTTGACTCAACCATTTGATCAAGTTATGGTTATTGATAGAAAATCAACACCCACACCATTAAAAGATTTTAGAAAGGATATTAATGATCTTTTTCACATTTTTAGAGGAGCATGTTTTGGAAAATGAATAGAAATTTCCTTTTCTTGAAATTTTATATTTTCTATATATTAAATGATCCAATCTATTCCCATTATACCATAAAATTCCACCAAGGGATTTATCTTGATATTCGATAGAAGAATTTTCCCATATATGCCAATAGAAGAAGAGTTTAAAACATGGGTTGCAATGATTCCACCACTTGGTGTTTTATAGATATCTCTACTTCAAGGTTTTGGGGAATCAATTAAATATCTCAAGAAACCATAAAAGAAATAAAGGAATGTGTTGAACTAGAATAAAATAAAACCTTTTCCATTCCTGAGTGTATTGGAATTATACATTCTATGACTTCATTTTCTTCCTCCACATCAACAGTAGTTATGTCATAAGCCTTTCCTTACTCCTTTTTATTTAGTGGCTACTAACAATGATTACCCTCAAGGAATCAAGGTTTATTGAACCGGATTTCATAGTGACCTTTCTACCTATAGTTTTATCATTTGATCATGGGTGGTTCTCACCTTTCCTCCACCACATTATCATGATTCCTCACGTCTTATCAAAATTCATGATCTTAGTGGCCTTCTCTATCACACTTAAAGAATTTATTTGTCACTATAATTCATTTCCCATGATGATTCTTCCCAAATGTTGTACATGTGGGTGGTGGAGTTTTGTTTCCAGCTTTCTCATTAGATCCTCTGGCATGAAACTCCATCTTTTTTCTCATCACCATAGCCAAGGGACCATTATCCAAATTCCATCTCCACTTTTAGAGAACACCGAACAACATATTAATAACTCCAAAGACTCAAATTGAAATATCCTTTAGAACGTGTTAATTTAATGAACTATAGAATCTATCAATTTTTCTGTAATTTTTTATAATAAAACATGAATCAGACCCTGAAATCCTTGTGAAATTTTCTTCATAGGACATTACATGTTATCCTTCATTTTTCATTAGCTATATGAATTCTCTCTAAATTCTTGTATGAAGAGTTCATGGTAAAATACTTGTTAAGAAACATTATATTAAATTCTTCCCACTCAATATATTGAATTTTTTCCTTAATCTTGGTGTTCCTAATAAAATCCCACAACTGATCGGCCTCTCTATCTAAATAATAAATGACGACGGTCAACTTCTCCATCTTAGAATAGTGAAGAATAGAATAGTTATTCTCTATTGATTTTACCCACTATTCCATGACTAGTGGATCACAAAATTCACTAAATTCCAGTGTCCGTTTCCACATAAAACATTTGATATCCTTTTTCTCCCTATTTGGGGATGGTGTAAATTCTATATTATTCATGTTATTGTTCATAACCTAAGATAGTTGCGTAAGCATCACCATGAAATTTTCAAATCCACCTCCCAAGAAAGTGGGGATGTCATTTGTGTAACCACTGATTTTTACCTAACATGGATTGTTTTCTTGGATTCTTCTAGTTCCCATGATTTTATAAAATTGAAAATTTATAACAAAACATAAGTCAACAAGTCATGAATATACAACTTATTCCTTTGTTAAATTAAGTATAAATGTGTATCTTGGTGGAACCCAATTTTTATAATTTTCTAAAACAAATAATCTTAGGTTATTACTTATACTTAGTCTCACACTAATGGTTTTCACTAATTTCCTCTAATCCTCACTCCAAAATTAACAAAACAGGGCTTTGATACCAACTATAGCGACCCTAATTTTTATTAAAAAACTCCTACAGGATTTTAAAGATAAAAAGATAAAATATTACACAAACAGGATCTAAAGGTTTATTTTCTTGGTAAAATTATGACCATACATAAAATTATCAAAATAAAACATAAACATTTATTTAATTACTTATTCTCTATATTTTTTCCCTTGATTTTTCATTATTATAAGAAGTCATCTAAGGATATACATTAATGAAAAGGGTGTGCTACAATCCTAGTAAGAGGATAGTGAGGAGCATGAATTAATATGATAATAGATGAGAATAATTTTAACATCATAATCATAATCATGAGAGGAATCATTGGACAATGTCTTTGAATGTGGCAATGCATAAAAATGAAACATCATGTCCTTGTGGTCAACTACCACACATAGTTTTGAACAATGCTAGAATCATGTAAACACATATTTCACTTTTCTCTTGAGATATATCACATTACCCAATGCATTAGAATTATATATAATTATGGTATCATGCATCACATCATAACATTTACATTGACATATATAATTCAAAGTGCACCCTTCACATCATAACATTTACATTTTCATGCATGCCACATTGAACGTATATCATTATTGGACATAAAATAAACAATGGAAAGGAATGGATTTAATTTAATAAAAAATAAATTCATAAACATTGGGTTCCCAAATAGAAGAGGGAATAACATACTTGATATAAGAATCAACAGCATTAACTGAAGAAGAATCAATCTCGGGAAGTAAAAGGTGTGTCTTTCTTAAAGAAGATTTATTTTGGAAAACAACATATTTGTCAAAAACTCAATTAGAAACAATTTATATCTCATAAAATTTAAGATAATTATTATGAAATTATATTTAAGAAATATATATACTAAAAATGGTGTGAAATAGGGTAAACCTAGAGAAAGACAGTTGGGTTTGAGAATTCCCCTTACCATATATCTGAATGTATTCTTCATAATAATATCTTGTATAATAGAATTATATTAATTAATTAAAAAAAGAACTTATTATACATGTATTTGATTCATTGTGGTTTTATTTAGTTAATTTATGTGCTTTTATATGAGTAATAGATTTTTCTTTCACCATTTGGGTGTGTTCGTTTTCTTAGTTTTCAAGATCGGTTCACCTGTATACATGAATGGATGTTCATTTAAAAATAATATACATATCAAAAATTGTAATTATATATAATTAACGATCATCGAAAATTTTAAATTATCTTTTAATTAATTTGGTTAAATATTATTAGGATGAATCTTTACATAAAATTTAATCATGGTCGTTTTAGGTAAATTTGGGTAGTTTTCAGATCACAATGAACTAATTTTATTTTACCATTTAGTATTATATATATAAGTTATTTATAGTACCTAAAGAGGTTTTTGGACTAAATTTTCAAGTATTTTTAAACCATTATAATGGTTTTATTAACATCATTTAATGAATTAAAGTAAAATTAAAGTGCATCTCCCACGATGTTGGTAAAATGACACATCATGGGCGATAACTTCATTCCTAGAATAAAAGAGTGAGATGGAGGATTTTATTGAGGGATATTATATTAAAATGATATAATACCAGTATATCAAACATAACAGAGTTATCATGACATTTTCATAAGATAAAGTGAGTATAAGAGAAGAAAATAAATGAAATTGAAATGAAATTAAAAGAAAACAGAATAGGATTTTACATCTTGGATTTATCCTCCTTAAGAACCTTCTTCGGGAAGGTTTTGGAATTTTAGTGAGACAAAGATATCTGAGAATTGTAGAAGGATATTGGAAATATGTTTTGGTGTAATTTTATTAAGGATCAAAGCATGAGATGTGTGAGTATAAGACAGGGTGTGGGGTGATATTTATAGTAGAAGAGAGGGGTGTTTTCTCATTATTATATTCATTAGTTTATTATTTTTGCTCAAGACTGTGAATAGTTTGATAATTTTCACCATATATATTAAAAAACTAATGGGTTTTTTATATATTGGGATTACATCAGGCTTAAATCATCTATGACTCCATAATTTATATATTTAGGTACTATTCTAGATTACAGTATTTTACTATTCATAAAAAATTTAAGTATTTTAGAAAACCCCTAGAAATTAACCCTAACCATTTATCAATATTTAGAATTAAAAAATGAACTCAATTTTATTAGAATAATTTTTTAAATATGATGAATTTAATTTTTAATTAAAATCATCATTTACTTGGTAATTACAGATTTTAAAATTAGAACTAATTTTATAACCCATTTAAAAATTACATAATTTCTCATAAAATTGTCTTAAAACCATAATAAATAAAAAAATATTTAATGAACATATTTTATAAAATAAATTTTCTTTAAAATTTTTAATATAATCATAAAATAGTAACTAAATATTTATGATGTACAAAATTACAAATACTTAGTTAATAAATTTTAATACATTTATTTACATAGAATATGATATAATTATACCATAATTTCATTAATAAGATTCCAAAATTTTATTTCTACATTCATGGTTGAGGTTACTATTATTTTGGTTAATTTTCTAATTATAAAGGTTGTATTACTATACCTAAGGTCATGTTACTATTTCATCGATATTGGTTCCTTAACTTATAGAAATACTTATAATGTCATAAAAGATTCATTAATAATGTTTTAATTATGGTCTATAAGTTATTTTATGTTTTTATACTATATGACATAACTATAAGAAGGAAGAAATTCCTTTGATAAAATATTGGGTTGTTGCATGATGTGCAGCCCTTATACAATCTGTGTACTCTAATTTTATTCATGGAATAGTTACACACACAAAGAGTCCATAGACCTATTCAATGGATAAACAATGAGAATTGTTCATGCAGTGAAGATTTCTTGTACACATGGTGTACTTATACCAAATAGAAATGAATTGAAATTGTTTTTCTATATTGTTTAATCATTATCAACATGTACTTGTGTGTTGACATCAAGTTGATATAAAGCACCATTTGATGGGTTTTAAAATATATATAAATTGCATAGTGTTCAAATCATAATATCATGTAGGAATTATTTTATAGTTATTACTCTATGTTCCCAAAATCATAACATGTGATAGTGAAATCATGTAATTTGTGTAATCATAATGTTGACAATACATGTCACTATAGTATCAGATATTCCATGTATGTTATATGTCTCAAGAGTAAATTTTATATGCCTATAATACATGTTGGGTAGATTATGATGGGTATTCACCATGTTTTCACCAAGGTACATTTTTGTATAGATTTTATTTTAAATAAATTTATTTAATTTGTTTAAAATTAATATAGATGAAAATATCAAGGAAATTCAGATGAGAATTATGATAAAATAATTTATTAATTAAAAATAATAATTAATTTATTTGAGTAGGAATTTTTTAAATAATAAATATTAGTGTTTAATAAAAAAATTACAAAATGGTTAATTCATTTCATGGTAATGGATAATCATGAGCTTAGATGATGACCTATGCATGTGATTGGTTTCATTTAATTTATTATTATATGTATGTGTTGGAATGTGTTAAATTTATCCTCTTATTATGCAAGGGATGATGTTTCTATGGTTACTTTTATGTAACCCCTTCCCCTCACCCACAGGTGATTAATATAATTCCTAATGGATGGATCTCCTAAGATTGTTGAGGTCGTTCAATGTTGGATCGGAGGTGAAGCCAATCCAAGATACATACATAGGTGGATAGGTGGAAAGCCGCAACATGAATATTAATTGGTTCAAGGGTTTTTCAACAGGGTCAAAGGTTAGTTTATCATCTTATATTAAACTAAATAATAGTAAACTTTCATGATCATGCTGATTAATTACTTGATTTTTTTCAAGTTGACTAGTTATATCATTATGGATGTTTTTTCATGATTACATGAATTAATGATTTAAAAATAACTCATGATAGAACTAAAATGAATTTTCTTTTGCATAACTATTATAAAATACATGGTTAATAACTCATGTAAATCACTTAATATTTACATGAATGTTTTAAAGATTATTTTTTTAATTTTTTTCATAAAATATAGAAACCCTAAATTGTTTATTAGGTAGTATAGTCTTCCAAATGTTCAGTTAAAATTGAACTATAGTTAAAAGTTCTTGAACACTTAATCATGAGACTCTTTCAATTAATAATTAATTATAACATGAAATTTTGGGGTAACTTAACATAGCTCACATCAAGGGTTGACCACAAATGTTTGACCTAGTGAAACTAATAGGAAAGGGTTGAGTAAATATAATTTATGTTTTCTAGGATATCGGAGTCCACTCAACAGAACAAGGAACAAATAGTTAATGCAGTTGGAATTTTGAATGAATATCTAAAACAATTCAAGTTTCTTGACCAATCAATACTAGGGTGATGATAAGGGTAATATGTATCAATGCCACTATAATGTACAAGAAACCTGTTATTATGAACCCAATGGTGAGGGATATTATATTTTGATAAAATAGTTGGAGATTAATAAAAATAATAATAATTTATTTGACAATTTTTTTCAGATAAATTACTATAATTCTACTCATCGAATTTGTAGAAATAGAATTAAAATGACATCAAACATATCACTGTAATCAATACCTGAGAAGGATATCCTTCTCACTAGAGAAAATATATTTGAATGGAAAAGGTTATCTCTAGTTATCCTACACCATGATATGAAATTTTTTATAATATAAGAACCTATTCCTAATGTTCCTAGTAATAAGACACATAAGGAATATTTATTTCTCTATGAGAAGCATCTGAATGATGCTACAGATGGTTAATTTTTATTTCTATCATCTGTGACCAATGATATATTAAAGGAGAATGAGGAGACATATATATATATATAGAGTGATGTATCATAATTAGGATTTCTATCAAGATAAGGTAAAGAATATAGATACAAGATCTATAATTCTCTATTTATAACAATTCATGGAGAGTATACACCAGTCCAGCCTCATATATTCATGCTTATTAGATAATTTTAATTTTTAAATAGCTTAGGGATTAAATTCCCAAAGGATTTGTGAACAGATCTCATACATTTCTCACTATATAGGCCCTTCTGTAATTTTATTGTAATTTATAATTTGATCAATAACAAGAAGAATAGAATGATCCAAAGGATGGGCATGGACAAGGAGTTAGTGAGTTGTTCATGTGGTAAGCAAGGCCACTAAAAAGAGGAATTGCACCTAGAAGCAAGGGGAAGATAATGTTGAGTTTGATATCAAGGGTAATCTTTCAATATTTACACATTGGGTATTATATGTATCTTTTGGTGCTCATATTTGTATCCAAATGTCAGAACCATGTAGATTTTGAATGATTACTGGAGGAGAGGTGGATTTTCGAGCTTCTAATGGTGTGAGGTTGGATGCTCTACCCATTAGGGCTATAACATTTTAATGAAAATATGAAGGCTATTTGTTTTAATATATTTTAATAATGTACCAATTTTTACCAAGAACATGTTTTCGATATCATTCCATTATACATATTTGGTTATTTTCATGTTTGGAAATAAAATTTAACTCATTTATAAATAAAACATATGTTATAGTGTGGAATATTTAAATAATGACCTTTATGTTTTAAATTAATGAAAACCTTGTATTGGAAATAGATAATGAATCATGTTCACATGAAACATATAAAACCGATAAATAGAATAACTATCCTGGTCTTGTAAATTAGAAGCATTTGAAAAATCTCTGTCAAGATGTTTTTTATACACTTTTTGGATAAAACCACTTGAAATATGTCATGGTTGTTTACATGGTTAAATTACCAAGACACCATTTTGTGGATAGGGGGAAAGGTCCATAGAGAATTTATAATTGTTACACATAGAGGTGTGTAGACCATTTCTGGTAGAAGATAGGGGTGGATATTATTAAATAATAAATATTACTGATCACTTGAGTAAATATGACTATGTATACTTATTGAGGTATAATAATGAGTCCTTTGATAAATTAAAAGAATGCAATAATGATGTATAGATTAAATTTGTAATAGAGATAAATAAGCTTCAATCAGATCAAGCTAGTGAATTTCTTAACCAACAGTATATCATATTTCTATGGGGATTTGGGATTCTATCTTAACTCACTTCACCTAACACACTACAGTGGAATGGTGTTAGTGAAAGGAGTAATTATACCATGTTAGTCATGGTAAGATTGATGATGAGTCATACATATCTTCCATTATCATTTTAGGAATATTAATTATAAATTGTGGCATAAACATTAAACTAAGTACCATATATTGAGGAAAATGGAATTCCCATTGAGTTATGGACTAGAAAGAAACCCAATTTTTTATACACATGTATGGGATTGAAAGGAATTTGTTAAAGCCTTAACAAGAAACAAACTAGCACCACATGTAATAAAATGTATCTTTATAGGGTATTCTAATGAATCAAAATGATAATACATAAACATCCCTTATATAAGAAAGTGATTATCGATATAAAATCCTTCTTTCTTGAAAATAATCATATCATGCAGAAATATATTGGGAGTAAGATTGATATTAATGATGTTGATGCCCAAGATACACAAGTGTTAGTAGAGGGAAAGATTTCAAATATACCCCAAAAACAAGTAGATCCTAAAACACAAGTGCTTCATAGGTTCATGAGAGAGGTAAGATAATCAGAGAGATATCGATTTCTAGTCACTAATGATAGTGACTCGTTATTGTTTGACAATGATGATCCTATCACCTAAAAATGTATCAATGATATCATGAGAAATAAGAGGGAATGAAGCCATGAATTATAAAAATAAATCCATGCATCAAACCCAATTTTCATTTTTGTTCTACAAGCCAGTTGATATAAAATCAATAGTGTAAAAGTGGTTATTTAATAGAAAACTGGACATGTAAGGTAATGTAAATGTTGATAAATCTAGGATAGTAACTAAATGGTTTAAACAATGTTATGTAATTGATTGTGGTGAAACATTTTTAACATTTTTCATTTTTAAATTCAGTTGAATTCTACTTGATATAGTGTCTTACCATGAATCTAAAATTTCAAAAATGCATTTAAAAGTAGTATTTTATAATGATAACCTTTAAAAATTTGTATACATGACAAAAATAGAAAGTTTTGTGACTCTAATTGATGAGAGAAAATATTTTTCATATTTCATAGATCATTTAATGGATTTCACCATGCATTTAGTTTAGGGAATATTTGATTTGATGAAGCTATAAAATAATTTTGTTTAATAGAGAATGAATGACAGCCATGTGTTGACAAGAGGTTTAGTGATAATGTGGTTGTCATTCCACTAGTATATGTACATGACATGTTACTTTTTTGAAACAGCATAAAAGTGTTATAGTCTTTTAAGGACTAGTTAAATAAGTGTTTCTCCATAAAGGACATAGTTAGAGCAGCCTATATTATAGGATAAATATCATTCATGATATATCCAAGAGGAAACTTGTTCTAATTCAAGGTATATACACTGACCAGATTCTAATGATATTTTTTACGGATAATCCAATAAAGGATTGTTTTTAGTGTCATATGGTATACATCATCCAACAAAAATTTTTTCACATACAAAATATAAGAATGATAGAAGAATTGAGATATCATACGCATCATCGTTAGGATAAATCATTTATTCCATGTTATTTAATAAACTTAATGTTTCCTATTCATTGAACATGGTAGGTAGATAATAAGAAGATATAGGAGAAAATTATTGGTAAGATGTTAAGGCTACAATAAGGTACTTGTGAATAACTAGGGATATGTTCCTGGTGTATGGAGGATATTTGGTTCTAGTCATCAGGGTTTATATTTATACTTGCTTTAAACAGATCAGAATGATTTGATTCCATAGTCAAGATATAATTTCAATCTCAATAGAGGAGTTTTGAGTTGAAAGAGTGAAAATATTTCAGTTGTTTCTAATTCTAAAATGGTATCTGAGTATATAGCATCTTCTAATGTAGCAAAGTATTCCATTTTTATGTGGATAGTTTTCTAGGATCTTGATGTGGTAACTATCATTAAAGACATTATCCCATTGTATTGTGATAATATTTTTGTTGTGTCCCTTGCTAATAAACCAAGGGAACACCAATATACAAAGAAAAAACTCCATAAGTATAGAATAATTATGGGTATTTCATTATATGGGTGAGTTTTCATTATTTAAAATTATCATGGTAGAAAATGTGGTGGATGCCTCAACTGAACTCATATCTTATATGAAGGATGAGTATCATGTGAGAGAAAGAGAAGTGAAGGTTGTTAGCAGTTATCGCTAGGGTAAGTCAGAGTTTTTTGGATTTGGTTCTCTATAACCAAAGTCTTTATACTTTATGATAACATTTATTCAAAGTCTTAGATATTAATAAACTCCTTATCACATCATTATTGTTCTAATGTGCATCAAAATATATGAAAATGTCCTAAGAGTTTCTATCGCACTGAAAGTTCACAGTTGATTCTACTATGATAATAACCAAGAAATTACATAATAGTATTCATATATATTTGTTATATAGACCTATGATAAAATTTTAGGGACACAAATTATATAGTCTATTAAGGGTTGAGAGTCCTAGGACATTGAGGCACCTTCACATGGTGTATGCCCTTGGTAATATACAATGTAGGATATTATTATAATGAGACCTGCAAGTAAAAAATGCACATTTATATGTTTCATTGGATTTTTCTATATGTGGATGCATGAATTGAATATTATAATTTAATATTATTATCAATCAATATTATAAGTTTCATAAATTTATATACAGATGAAAATTTTGATGATATATATTCACAGCGAGGTACGATACATTGGGTGCAACATAAGTAATATTGAATTAAAAAATAATTCAATAAAGGATTTTTCCCTTATGTTATTTAATTGGAGTTGATATATCTAAAGAATTATTGAGAATTATATAGCTTAAATAAATTAATGGGCATCGTGTACTATAGGAAAGTTTGATTTCTAGAAAATCAATGAAAGATTCATCAAGCACATAGGTTGATACCACCAGCATGGAATGATCTTGAGAATAGATACCATGATTAAGGGATTATATTAGAAAATAAGTGTTAAAATAAGGTATTATTTCATTTCAACATTAACTAATTTCTCTAAGGGTTATTTGGAATGTTCCTAAATTCTATCCTTAGACTTTTTTATTCTCCGCCAAATGGCACTAATAAAGAGTCCAACATGGTTACAAACAAAGTGCATCCACAATCTTAGTGAAATAATATATATTATAATTTATCGCTTAATAGGTTGAATAAATATTATTATTTCATGTACATAGACCTGATTTATTACATAAAACCTTCACTTTATACAACATAGATGATCAAGAGGTATAGTTTCTTTGGGGCTTAGGAACATTACATAACAACTTAAAACATAAAACGTAACATCTTATTGAAAACTTCCTTTACATGACCACTACATTCCCTCGTACATAGCCTTACATGGGATAACCTGAGGACATACATAAAAAGGGGTGAACTATAAAGTCTGATAAGGGAGTAAAAAAGGCATAACATGAAGAATCAATACATGTTAAGAAATATACATATCAATTGAGAATAAAAGAACATGAACATAAAGGAATGATATAGCATAATTATCATAACATGGAAGTGTGGCAACAACATTTAACATGATATTATCTTGATCCAAGGCTCATTGCACATGGAGCATGATTAAACCCACATTGCACATGAAGCATGAGTAAACACTCATTGCACTTGAATTATCATGATTCAACAGTCATTACACATGACTTATCATGATACTATACTTTACCCAATGCATTGAAGCATTATCAGTGCACACCCTTCTTAATCATTTCATTTCATGCATAAGTGTGCCACATGGATCATAAAACATGGATTCATTAAACAAAATCATTTATTATATGATAAAGGAGTTTGTAATTAATAAATGAAACACTTTAAACAATAAGTAAATGTTCATAAATCTAAATACCCTTGATAGAGAAATGGGCATGGTATTCACTACACAATGACTTTGGCTTCGAAAATCACGGTGTAATTTCGGTAGCGTAATGACGTGACATAAAAACTCATAAAAATGGTTGATGAGAGAGAAATGGGTTTCTCATAATATTTACATGAAATGGATAGTAAGGAGTTCATATATATACATGTCCCAACAATTGTAATGGAATTTAGATTCATGATACAAAAGAATTACTTGAATGCAAATGAGGAGAGGGGAATTCATTATAAACTTTCGGTGTGGTAACGGGTATACGTGGAAGGAATATATGAGAGATAAATGGGTCTATAATCATTCAAAAATAAATAGGACAATATAGTAGAGGTTAAGAATCATACCCTAACATTTATAATTGAAAATAAAAGGGCATAACAATAATAAGAAACATGAATAAAAAGAGAAAGGAAATAATCCCTTACTTGGAGGTGTGATCCCAAAAGCTTGGGAGAGGATTGAGAGAGGATTATTGGGAGCTTGGGGTTACTTGGGAGTATTATATATTTAGTATGGAATGGGTTGTAAAACTCCAAAGGCTTTTAGTGAGGAGGAAGTGGGAGCTTGGGTGGGTTTATATAGGAAAAGAGAGAGAATTCTTTATTCTTTAGGTTTGGAACACCCCATATTAAACTAATCAAAATCACAAACCAGCCAAGGGATTTTCCCCAAATTTTTCTCCAAAGGGGATTGGAAAACAATATTTTATAATTCCAATGGTCGAACGTCTTAAAATAATAGGGTTGCTTATGTGGAGGTGAGTCACACTCTCAAGGAAATCAATTTAAAAGGCTAAAATGTTTTATAAGTCATGAAGAGTGCACTAAAGCATTGTAAAATAAATAAAACTAAACTAAAATCACATTATCTTAATGCTAAAACATATATTTTCCTAAAATAATGCTTATAGTATTTTATTACTTCACTAGTGGGTCATTATGATGTCATAAAACACATTATATATTTAAACAGTATTTAATTTTTACCCAAAAAATGATTGTCTCAGTAAATTATAAAAAATTCATTATTGGATAATTTCGATGTCCTGATTCTAGAAATAGTATTCATTTTATCAAAATAAATTTCTAAATATGTGAATTTTCACTTTTAAAATAAAAACCGACATTTATCGAAAATTCATGGGTTTTGACAAAGACATCTTTCAAACCTTAATAAAACATTACAATTGCATTCCAAAATATTATATGATCATTTATATTTAATAAATATAATTTAATAATAATAATATTTTATTAAAATATTATTTAATACAAAAATCCGTTAATTTATCAAAATAGATTTCTTAGTTTAAAATTAACTAAAAAATAGTATTTGTGCTTTAAAAATTATTTATAGAGTGATAATAATAAAATGAATGTATATTCATTATTATATACAAAAATAATTCACATAATCATAATTCTAGGGTATTATTACATAACCCTTTATAACACCCACATAAGACCATATGGTAAGGTGCGCGATGGTGACAGACTCTTAGGGTGGCTCATATAACATCACTCGAGTGGTAATCTCTATAAACTTCCACTTCTCTTGTAGGCAGTTCCACTCAAACTTAACGTATTCAAGATTGGGTTTGGATTGGTAAAGATAGAATCCCAATGACACCACCTTTTTTCTGAGCTCTGAAAATGGGATTTGTATGGGGAAAATCTATTGGATTTGGCCATCGCTTCCTTTGTCTGAGTAAATTGGATTTGATAAAGCCCTATATTTATACTAATCATGTGATTACTATTCAACGAATATATTAGCAACGGTCAAAATTATTAATGGTATTTTAAAATCCAAAACATTAAACCAAATAATTCCATACATTTTACATAACCATAAGAAGACATTTAAATAGACCAAGATTAATTTTCATTAATGAGTTTTTGGGTCATTACAATATTCCCCCTTAAGAAATTTCGCCCTCAAAATTTCCTTTTCCCACACTAAAACAGATGCGGGTAGCCCTGCTTCATAACTTCCTCTGGTTCCTATGTTGCCTCTTCAAACATGTGGTTTCTCCACAATACCTTGACAAGGGGCATTGTCTTACTTGGTAGAGCTTCTTCCCTAAAATCTAATATCTTCACTGGTTTCTCCCCATAAAAATTATCATCCTCTAATTATACAACATATGAAGAGAGAACATATGAAGGGTATGGTATGTACTTTATTAATAGGGATACATGAAAGACATCTTGTACTTTGGCCATTGTGGGTGGAAGTTCTAGTTGATAAGCCACAACCACGATATGATCAAGAATCTAAAAGGGGAAGATGTACCAAGGACATAACTTCCCTTTATTTACAAATGACATAACCTTCTTCCACGAAGATATGAATAGAAATACCATATATCCAACTTTGAACTCAAGGTCTCATCAACGGTTATCTACATAACTCTTTTTTCGACTTTGGGCTGACCTAATATGCTGCTGAATGGTTTTCACCTTCTCCATCTTTTCTTCAATCATTTTAGGTCCTATCAGGTTACGCTCACCGACTTCATCCCAACACGCTGGTTTTCTACACCTTTTCCCATAAAGGGCTTCATATGGTGCCATTCAGATGCTTGAGTGAAAACTGTTACTGTAGGAGAATTTAACCAATGGAAGATGTTGGTCCCACCCTCCTTTTAAGTCCATATAACATGATCTTAACATATATTCAAGTGTATGAATAGTTTTCATAGATTGGCCATCAGTTTGAGGAAGATAGGTTGTACTGATGTTCAGTTCAGTGCTTAGAGCATGTTGGAGACTTTTCCAGAACTTCGAGGTGAATCTTAGATCACGATCTAATACAATATATAGTGCTACTCCATTCAACCTTACCACTTCTTTAATGTAAATCCATGCATGTTGATCCAATGATAAGTCCTCTTAAATCGCGATAAAGTGAGTTATCTTCATAAGAAGATCCACAATGACCCATATAGCATTATTTCTTCTAGATGTCCATGGAAGTCTCATGACAACGTCCATGGAAATATTCTCCCACATCTATGTTGGTATAGGTATTGGTGGCATCATCCCCTTAGAAGTTTTCCTCTCAGCCTTAACTTTTTGACTTACAAGGCACTTTGATGTATATTCAGCAATCTCCCTTTTCATATTTTCCCACCAAAAGTTTTCTCAGAGATCTCGATACATCTTTGTGCTCCCTGGCTGAATAGAGAAGGTTGAGATATGTGCATTATTTGGAAGCTCCTTAATTATCTATGGATCAGGTGGTAGACATAATCATTACCCAAATATCACAATTCCATCCTTATCAACCATGAACTTTGAGGATTTCACATTTCTGATAGCTTTAACCCCTTTTAGAATTTCCACATCCTTTCTTTGAGCATCATTTATTTTCTCCAAGAGTGATGTTTGAGAAATCATTTGAGAAAGGATTGATGATGTTCCTCCCTTAATGATTCTTATTTTCATCCTCTAAAATTCTAAAAATATTAGATCCTTCTCAATTCTCATCAATGAAAGAATCGCTGGATCTTTTCTACATAGAGCATCCACCACCTTGTTCACTTTCCCATGGTGTTAATGGATTGAGCAGTCATAATCCTTGATGAGTTATATCCATCTTCGTTGGTTCATATTAATCTTTTTTTGTGTCAATATATATCTGAGGCTCTTGTAATCAGTATATATCTCACACTTCTCCCCATAGAGAGAATGCATCCATATTTTTAATGTAAATATCATAGCCGCCATCTCTAGATCATGTGTTGGATAGTTTTTCTCGTGGAGTTTTAGCTACCTTGAGGTGTAGGCTATTACTTTATCATTCTGTATTAATTCACATATCAGTCCCTTATTCTAAGAATAACTAAATACCACAAAAATTTTCCCACTTGTGGGTAAAGTGATCATGGAACCAATGATAAGCCTTCGTTTAAACTCCTTGAAGCTCTCTTCACATTCATCCCTCCAATAAAACTTTACTCTCTTTCTAGTTAGCTTGGTAAGAGGGTTGGACAATCGTGAGAAATTTATCACAAATAGGCGATAATATCCAGCTAACCCCAAGAAGCTAAGGATATCCCTTACTGATGTTGGCCTTTTCCATCCCTCTATTGCAGTTATCTTCGATGGATCCACATATATCCCATTGCTTGTGATGATATGACCTAAGAATGATACCACCTTCAACCATAACTCACAGTTGCAATAATTTTCACAGAGCTTCTATTTCTTTAAGGTCTTTAATATAGTTCATAGATGCTTCTCATGGTCCTCCTTGGTTTTGGAGTATACTAGAATATCATCTATAAAAACTACCACAAATTTTTTGAGGTAATCTCTAATGACTCTATTCATCCAGTCCATGAAAATTTCTGGATCATTAGTGTTGACTAAAGGCATAACTATGAATTCATAGTGCTCGTATCTTGTACGAAAATCAGTCTTGGGGATATCTTCCTTCTTCACCCTTACTTGATAATATCCTAACCAAAAATTTACCTTGGAGAAGTATTGTGATCCATATAGATGATCAAACAAGTCATCAATTCATGGAACAGGATAATTTTTCTTTATCGTGATTTTGATAAACTCATGATAATCAATGCAAAGGCGCATTAACCCATCCTTCTTCTTGATGAAGTGGACTGATGCACCCCATGGGGAAGCACTTGGGCGTATAAAACCTTTATCCAGATTCTCCTATAGTTGTTTCTTTAGCTACTCAAGCTCCATAACAACCATTCTATATGGAGTCTTGGATACTAGAAACTCCCCATGTATAAGGTCAATTGAGTATTCAACATCTCTTCTAGGAGGGAGAACAGGAAATTCCTTAAGAAACACTTCAGTGAATTCCCTCATAATAGTCATGTCTTCAAGGATGGTTACTTCCATTGATTGAATCATCTGATCTAGATATTCATTCTCATAGGGAAGTAATATCCATGATTGAGATGGTGTAACTAAAGAAGATTCATCCTCCTCCTTGCCCTTGTACAGAATCGTGGGTCAATTCTCCACATAGAGAGTGATTTCCCTCTCATGGAAATTTATGTGGGATCTATATAAGGAAAGTCAATTCATGCCTAGAATTGCATCAAATTCCACCATAGGGAGTATGAAGAGATTCACCTGGAAGTTCAATCCACAAATTATGACAGGGGGAGAGTTATATTCTTGGGATGCAATTATTGCCCCATTTTCTGTACTCACCAACATCTTTACTTCCATGATTTGTGGTGTTGTTGTTATTGTTCTACTAGACATTTGGGATATAAAAGAATGTTTATAACTTGAATCAAAAAAGTATGTTGTCTATTATTTAATGAATAACTAGCATACCTATAACCACTTCATTTTCGGGGTTCACTTTGGTGGTAGTGATGTAAATAGATCTCCCTTTATTCCTTGGACGTTGTTGGTTGCCTCCAAAAACCCTTGGCTTAGTGCACTGATTTGAAATATGCCCTATTTCATTGCAGCTGAAGCAATGAACAATGTGTTGAGAGTTGAATAGAGTATTCCTCTTCTCTTTTGCAGTTGTGGGATTTTCTTGTTGGAATTTAAAAGCTTGGTGTCCTTCTCTTCCACACCAAAAGCATTTCCTCGCCCCCTTCAAGAAATTTCTAGGGTGCTTCTTTCCGTACCTTTGGAAAGTGGGGTGCTATATCTTCTTAGCACCCTAGGATTTATCCATCAGACCACCAGAATTGAAGTCAAACTTACACTTATTATCCCCATGATACCCATAAGATTCAACAATCCCTATTTTGACCTTAAGGGAACATTGAACAATTTCCACATAGCTGTCAAAGTCACAGATCACCAGGGCTTTTCACAGGCTAGGTTTCAGTACACCAAAGAAGCAGTCAACCCTGAAATCGTAGGTAATGAAAAACCTGGAGTCATATCATGCCAGCCTTATGAATTTTACCTCATATGCTCTGATGGATTCATCGTCTTTTTTCTTGAGGGAAAGGAAGTCCCTTTCCATATTAAGCTGGAGGGTGCGCAAAAAATATTTATCAAAAAACATCTTCTGGAAATCCTTTCATTCCAAATCCTCAATCTCCTCCTTAGGATTCGTATTTTTGATCAATGTCCACCGTTTATTAGCTTCACCCTCCATACGATAAGCAACTAGGATAACCTTCTCTTGTTTGGAACATTGAAAGATGGAGAATATCTTTTCAATGGAGTTGATCCATTTTTTATGTTTAAGGTATCGAATGATCCATTAAAATTAGGAGGCCTTGGTCTCATGAAGCTTTTGATAGTGACTTGTTATTTCTTAGGGGGTGTTGAATGTTCCTCTTGACCCATGTTTCTATTCAAAGCTTGAGTTAACTGAGAGATTATCATGACAAATTTCATGATTCTTTCTCTCATAGGATTGGGAATCTCTTTAGAACATTCTTCACTTTGATCTTTACATTGTTTGTTAGCTCAATTTCTCCTATTACGGGCTATTGGTTGGAATAAAAAGAAAGATAGGGGTAACACATAAAGGGTAATCCAAGGACAAAACGAATGACTTATAAATAACTTTTATTTCCTTAACTTATAAATCTATAGGCTTTAATCTATGTTTTATATGATCTACCTTCTGACATATATTCTTAGGGGCATTTTTTATTCCCTAAATAATGGTTCATACTAAGCTTTTGAATTTACCAATTCATTTTTTTGGCACTGTCGTAACCCAGAGTGCAACAGGGCCTATTTTCATGTACCAGGATACCTTGGTTCAATCCCGAAACTCCTTGTTGGATTTTTCACTCCTAGGTACATTTGTTCTAGAGCCGCCTCTACCTACTCGTATCCCGGCAAGGATATATTTTCCTAACAAACCACTTACTCAATAATCACCAAAACTTATGGATGTTTTTATTATACATAGTCTTATCCCTAAGGCTTTCACTAGGGTTTTCTAATCCTAATCACAAAAATAACTAAACCTATCCTCTAATACCAACTATAATAACCCTGCTTTTTTATTAAACACTTGGACATGATTTATTACCTAAAACATTCACTTGATACAACATAGAAGATCAATAGGTTTAGTATCTTTAAGGCTTAGGAACATTACATAACAACTTATAACATAAAACACAACATCTTATTTAAAACTTCCTTTACATGACCACTACATTTCCTCATACTTAGCATTTCGTGGGATAACCTGAGGATATACATAAGAAAGGGGTGAGCTATAAAGCCTAGTAAGAGAGTAAACAAGGAATAACATGAAGAATACAATAAATTTTTGGCAATAAGTGTATTAATGGGGAATAAAAGAACATGAATATAAAGGCATGATATTACATGACTATCATAACATGGAAATGGGGCAAAAACATTTAACATGGCATTAGTATGAGCCAAGACTCATTGCACATGGAGCATTAGTAAACCCTCATTGCACATGAAGCACGAGTGAACCCTTGTTGCAATTGAATTATAATGAGTCAACACTCATTGCACATGATGCATCATGATATTATACTTTACCCAATGCATTGGAGTGCTATTAGGGCACTCCCTTCTTAATCATTTCATTTCATGCATAATTGTGCCACATGGATTATAAAACTTTGATTCATTAAACAACATCATTTATTACACAATAAAAAAATGTGTAATTTATAAATGAAATAGTTTAAATAATAAGTAAATGTGCATAAAGGTGAATACCCTTAATAAGTAAATGTTCATGGTATTCACTACATAATGACTTTGGCTTGGAAAATTGCGGTGAAATTTTGGCAGCATAACGGCGTGACATAAGAACTCATAAAAATGGTTGATAAGAGGGAAAGGGTAGTCTTATTATATGTTCATGAAATGGTAAGAAAAAAATTTCATATGGATACATGTCCCAACAATTGTAATGGAATTTATATTGATGATACAAAAGAATTACTTGAATGTAAATGAGGAGAGATAAATTCCTTATGAAATTTCAGTATGGTAACAGGTATACATGGAAGGAATAAATGAGAGATAAAGGAGTATATCATCATTAAAAAATAAATAGGATAGTATAGGGGAGGTTTAAAATCATACCCCAACATTTATAATTGAAAATAAAAGGGCATAACAATATTAAGAAACTTGGATAAAAACAGAAAGGAATAAATCCCTTACTTGGAAGTATGATCCCAAAAGCTTGGGAGAGGCTTGAGAAAGGATTATTGGGAACTTGGGGCACCTTGGGAGGATTTTAGAGAGAGGATGGAAGGGGTTGGTAAAACACAAAAGGATTTGAGTGAGGAGGAAGTGGTAGCTCAGGTGGGTTTATATAGGAAAGGAGAGGGAATTCGTTATTATTTTGGTTTGGGACACCACATATTAAACTAATTAAAACCACAAACCAGACCATGGTTTTTTCCCATGGTATTTTTTGAAGGGAGTGGAAAACAATATTATATAAGTAAAATGGCCGAACTTTTTAAAATAATAGGGTTTCTTATGTAGAGGTGAGTCATACTCTCAAGTAAATCAATTTAAAAAAGCTAAAATGTTTTATAAGTATTGAAGGGTCCACTAAAGCATTGTAAAATAAATCAAACAAAACTAAAATCACATTATATTAATTGTAAAAAATATATTGGCCAAACATAATGTTTATATTATTTTATTTCATCACTATTGGGTTATTATAATGTCATAAAACACATTATATATTTAAACGGTATTTAATTTTTACCCAAAAATGTGACTATCTAAGAAATTTATGAAAAATTCACCATTGGATAATTTCGTGGTTCGGATTCCAAAAATAGTATTCATTTTATCTATATAATTTTCCAAATTTGTAAATTTCACTTTTAAAATAGAAACTGACATTTATCGAAAATTCATTGGTTTTGACAAAGTCTGCTTTCAAACCTTAATAAAAATTATAATTGCATTCAAAAAAGTTACATGATAATTTATACATAATAAAAGAAATTTAATAATTATAAAATTTTATTAAAATATTATTTAATTAAAAAATCCATTATTTTATCGAACTAGATTCCTTTGTTGAAAATTAACTAAAAATACTATTTGTGCTTTAAAAACTATTTAGAGAGTTTCAATAATAAAATGAATGTATATTCATTATTATATACAATAATAATGCACATAATCATAGTGCTAGGGTCTTGTTACATAAACCATTATAATACCCGCATAAGACCATAGGTTAAGGGGCGCAATGGTGACAGACTCTTGGGGTGGCTTAGATAACATCGCTCGAGTGGTAATCTCTATCAACTTACACTTCTCCCATAGGTAGTTCCACTAAAGCTTAACGTATTCAATCTCAGATTGGGCTTGGTCAAGAGTGAAGCCCAATGACGCCACTTCCTTTCTGAGTTCCAAAAAATGGGCTTCGTACAGGGCATGTCTACTGGATGATTCCATATTTTCCTTTATCTGAGTAAATTGAATTTGTTAAAGCCCTATATTTATACGAATCATGTGATCACTGTTCAACAGCTATATTAGCAATGGTGACAATTCTTAACAGTTTTTTAAAATCCTAAACATAAAAACAAATAATTCAATACATTTTACCTAAATATAAGAATACATTTAAATATACCAAGAGGAATTTTCATTAATTAATTTTTGGGTTGTTATAATCATCAGGTAAATCACTGATTAATCATGGATCATGAAGAAAATAAATATTTAGAAATATCCATCACACACTTTTATTATTCTAGGAACCTATAATTAGGGGATTATAGAGGTAGGATTTTCTTTTTAGAGAGGATTTTGAGTCATTAATATTGATTAATAACGATCCCATAACCTAGAGGGTAGTAGTAGATGGAACAAAAGACTCAATTTTGGAAAGAATCTATGAAATTTAAAAAAATATTCCATATAAAAAAATAATTTCTTGATTTTAGTAGATCCTCCAGTGGATGTCAAACCCATCAGACATAATTGGTTATTCTATATAATTACAGAAATGGATGGAAATTTTAATACCAATATGTCCTGAATACATGAAAAATGGTTTAAATAGTGGCAAGGCCTTTAATAAAACATACCCTTTTCTCTAGTTTTAATACCAAAATCCATTGTAATTCCACATTCCATTGTGTCCTTCTGTGAAGATGAAATTTGGAAAATGGATATCAAAGAGAACTCCCATAAAGGGATCCTTCTAGAAGATACTTATATGGAACAACCTATAGTTTTTTTAATCAAAATTATTCAAAAAATAATAATAATTAAAATGATCCATTTATTTAATAAATCCAGAATTCATGGCATGGAACCTTCATTTTTATGAGTACATAACATAATTTGGTATCATGATGAATGAATATGAGACTCATGTCGTTAAATGGTTTTGTGGGAATATGGTAATTTTCTAATGTTTATATTGATGAGATATTACTTATTGGAAGTGTGATATATGTATTAAATTTTTTTAAGGCATGGTCCAACAACATCTCCTTGAACAACATAGGCGATGTTTCTTATATTAGTGGGATTCAAATCAATTATGATTGATCCAAGAGGATTATTATCCTATTTCAATATATATATATATATATATTGAAAATAAACTGAATATAATTTTTATAAAACAATATAAGAGGTTATTGTTTCCAATTTCATATGAAATTAATGATTCTAAGAATATGTGTATTCAGACAATTAATGAAAGTAGAAGAATTAAAATGGTTCCATAGTATTTGAACATTGGATCAGTCATGTATGTTATGATATGTACTAGGTAGGGTGACATATATTCATTATGGTTTGGTAAGATGTTACTAGGATGACTTATGTGATAGCCATTATGGGGAAGTCAAGACACTCCTTCTGTTTGTGAGAAAAAAATAAGGATATGTTCATAATCTATAGAGAATGTGAGGAATTATTAATAAGTGGATATGAATATTATAGTTCCCAAATAAATCAAGATGATATAAAATTGTTTAAAATATTTATCATCACTTTTAATAGAGGTTTTGTGGACTAGAATAGTTTAAGGAAGCATGTATTTTAAGATTATTTTATAGAGTTCAAGTATATTGCGGCATATAAGAAAGTTAAAAATCAGAATGTATATGAAACTTTATCCAAGAATTATGGGGAACAAATAATAAATATCCCATCACACTATATTATAGTAATAATATACCTTTTATTCTCACAAATGTTCTAATGTTGCATCAATAGATGTACATATACCTCAGAAATGTCATTTATTGAGGGATTTTTTTCAAAGAGGTGATGTCAGAGTGAGAATAGTTTCTAATAAAGATAAATGTATATCACTAGTATTAGAAAATGGTATGGGGATTAAGTAATAAATGTTATTCTGGAATAAATTCACTATTTTGGGAACCCTACATGCCCAAGAAATATAGAATACTATGTGATTTTATTTGAGGAGTAAGGGTTGAATTTTATTTTGGTAGAATCTATTATTTAATTGTGGACTTACGACGACATGGATTATTTATTTAAATGATTAACCAATCATAGAGAATATTTTATTTTGTAAACTTTTTTTTGGTATGAGACATGATGAGTGAATCATGTAATTTGGAGATAAATGTTAGAACTTATCTTGGAAGATTATTTGATTAAATACTTTTTATTTTTTGGATTTATTCTTAGTTATAATAATTTTGAGAAATTTTATGAACAATTATCTAGTCAATGGTATATTTTGAACTTTTGGTATTATAGTAGAAATTTTTAGGATTAAATGTTTTTCTCGTTATCCAATGGTTTATTCTTTTTAGAGAATTGTTTTTATCTTATCCTAACCATATTGGTTTTGTTTAATGTTTTAAGATAATAGAAATAGATAGTTAATCTTTTGTGGATTATGTGATTCTATAGTAGTTTATTACATTGCTTTATGTGTGAAAATTTCAACTTGAATACTCATCATTTAGATAAAAAAATTATTTTTGGTGTAATTTGACTAGTTGATGAAACTCTACTTCTAAATTAAGTATATTTCTTTATGTTTGTATTCTAAATAGTAAAAAATTCCACAACTCTAAAAAAATGATCTTAAAACAAAAAATATTTCTATTTAATTGTCCTAGAATGAAATCAACTACCGTTTAACCTATCGCATGTTTGTGGTTTTATGATTATTCACTTTAACATGATCATGTTTTCTACCACTCTCTATCATAACATTATGGTTAATTTTTCTTTCAAATCCATTTTTTCATACATGGAATCCTTGTATGTTTCATCTTAGGTGACCTTTGTAATTCACATTCTTTCTTTTAAAATAGAACTTTTATTGATTCTTTCTCTAATTTGGTATTTCAATGAAGTTATTTTGAAAACTGAAACCCTGGTTACTGAGCCCAAATTTAAAATTATAAGGATTCAATTTCTAAAATGGGGGAAGGATGCAATATCCCAGGTAATTATAGAATTAAAATTTTTCATATATATTAATATTTACGTATTAGATATTAATTTTCTTTAAAATGAAATCTTTTTTCAATATCTTACTAAACACACACTAAAGGGTTTCTCCAAAATCTTATGTCGCACACAAAACTGAGATATACCAAAAATTAATACATTATTAATATTATTATTTAAAATTCTAGTTATAACCTTGTTGTTATATTCACAGAAATTAATAGAACTAAATATATTGTGTTTACACATGTTTATTAATTTTTTCAACTTTCTTCTAATAAATTTTAGAGGCTTAAAAAGATAAGAAATTCAATTTTAAGCATAAAACACTCTAAAATATTTGAAAGGTAATTTTAACATTTTTTTGATAGAGAATCCTTTTTTAATATAGTTTATATCTCTTTTATATGTTATATTTTACAAAATAAAATTATTTTTTAGAAACAGGATGTCAAAATTCACTTTGGTAGAATTTTCAGTATTTTTTTGATAAAATTCATTTTTTAATGAATAGTTAAAAATACTGTATTTTAATTCAAAACTATATTTTTGAATAATTTAATTACGTTGTTTTATTATCCTTTTAAATTTTTTGAGGTATAATTATATGATGTTTTTATAATTTAATCACAATTTGGTCATTGGAAGTAATTTTGTATTTAAATTATATATAAACACATGTCAATCTTTTAATGGGTTTTACTTTTTAAAAACTTGTTTCATCAATTCGTCAACAAGATTAACTTTTAAATTAATTTTAGTAACTTTTGTGAATTTATTTTTTAGATATTAATATACATGATTTTAATATGTATGAAAAATGATATCTAATAGAGTCAAAATAATTTTTGGTGAATATTAATTTTCTTATTTTATTAACCACAGTTAAAGGAAAATCAAGTAATTAAAGGTAAAAATAATATGATAATATTAAAAAACTACCCTAAAACTTGTCATAATATTATTGTATGAGTTATTTTTGACCAATAAAATCCTTGGTTAGAAATTTTGGCCTTTGTAATCCACTTGGGTGTGATTATGACATTTATAATATTTAAGATAAAGTAAATGAAAAAAATGTCATAGTCATGTCTATTACAAATAAACAATTTTAATATGGAGTTAAATAAGTGATATATTCCACTATAAATTGTAATTATAAAGATAATAATATTACCTACATCATGGTAATTGTTTTAAAAAAATTAAGAAATAAATAACTAAATTTAAATATGACACAATGTTGATGCAATAATGGATTTATTAATTAATAAATCAAAGAAATGATATTAGAAATATTAAAATAAATATTAATTTACATAATTTATGTCTTACATGAATTTTATCAGTTAATATGACATGTTATAAGTATATTAAATGGTTTTTTCAAATTTATATCTCAGTTTGGATTTTATTTAAACTCAATGAAATGAATAGTGTAAAAATTGACATAATTGATATTTAAAAAAATTATTATATTATTTAAAAATATTAAAAATATAATAAAATACTTAAGTGACTATGATATGGTATAAAATTTCATTAACTATCCTGTTGTGGAAAATGGGCCCCAACTAGGTAAAATATATAGTCTCTTACCTTTTTAAATGTTGTTACCACAATTAAACTTCAAAGAGAATAATTATTTGTAAAACAAAAAGATAAGGTTTAAAATAAAATAAATAAATGTATAAAAAATATATGATGATAGGATTTAGAACTATAATAATCCTATATTATTCATATCTCATGATGGAGTCATTTGTATTAAAAAAATTAATTTATATTAATTTCAAATTTTAAGAGTTTCTAAGGGTGCCCCTCCACTCTCCTATAAAAAGGTACTCACTCTTATCCAATAATCACACTTAAATAACCATTATTATTAGAAATTTTATATTATAAAACCTTACTAGAATCCTTACCCACTTTATTGAGGACTTATTTTAGATATAACACCCTTCAAAGAGGTGTTAATTTGTTTATCAATGGTGATCAACTGAAGAAGAGGTGTCGTTGTTTTTAAGTGTTTATGTTTTATTTATTATTAAAATTCATTTAAATCTTATTATTATAATTTTAAATAATAAATAAAATATTATAAATATAATTAGATTTTATTTTGTTAATATCAACACCAAAATCCATCTCTAATTTCAACAAATGGGAAATTGACATTTTGTTCGTGAGTGTGGTGGACTGCCGCCTTGCAAAACGATATAGTTTGTTTTTCATTACCGTTTATCAATAATAATTATAATTATGGAATAAATTGTATATATAATATTAAAGACATATTTATCATTGTAAAAGAATAATATTTCAATTATATTCTTACCTACTATGCACATAAAAATGATAATTCCATTCATGCCTAAGTGTGAACTATCACCTCCGTGAAGTGATTTGAATCATTTTTGTTAACCACATAACTTGTATGATATATGTAAGTATATCTAAATTATTATTAGGATTCCAATAATATTATTATAATTATTTAAAGGTAAATTAATAATTAACTTATTTCTATAATGATCAATGAAAAATGGAAAATGTTACTCAGGCGTACATACGACCTACCATCTATAGGATTATAACATTGTTCATTTTTCATAACCATAATTAATGGTTTGATTGAAATAGTATGATTAATTTATAAAGTTTTGATTATCTCATTAATAATATTATATAAATCCTATACTTATGAATATATGGACAATTTACATCATAACAAGTTCATTTTCAACTCAAGTACCGAATGTCAAAAAAACATACGATATAAACATAAATAATAATATATTTCTTATAACATGATAATAAGGGATATAAAAGGATTAATAAAATTTTAAAAGGTTCTCATTAAATTATAAATTAACCAATGTTTATTATTCAGGAATATAACAATTGTACATAAGGATTCATACTCAAGGTAAGGGACTTCATCTCAAGCTCCTTTAATTAAGGCATATTTTGATATTATACACCACATTGTTTTTTACAGTGTATAACAAACCCCACTGAATTTTAATTTCCTTCAAATAATTTCAAAAAAAATATTTTTCAATGAAGGTTTTTACTAAATTACAAAAGTAAATCTTGTTTTTGACATACGCGGTGATAATAACATTTTTGTTGTCATGACCATTATTTGATATTTTTCTTCCTCTACAAGTTGTAATGTTTTTCATAGAAAATTAAATATCATATTCCCATTTAATGTACTTTGGAATTGAAAATTGTTTTGATAATTTATTGATTATATCAATATCTTGAAATTATATCTTGAGATTGCAATTTGGAAATTTTATTTTTCTTTTATGCTTGTTTTGTGTGTTATAATTATTCCATGGTTCTTGAGAATTTTTTATGTATACAGGTTTTTTCTCGATAAAATAATGGTGGTTGAACTCATGATATCTCTCCATTGCATAGGGTAATAATATAGAGTTAAATGATTAGGTTTCCCCTATTATATTTATGGAATATAATGTGATGGGTATTCCAAATGTTACCATAAAGGTTACTCCCTCTGTAGTTGTGATAACTACAATGTAGGTATGATATAGATGACACAAGTTACCTTTATGATTTATGATTTCTAAGATGTTTTTAATGAATAATATGATTTAATGAGGCATGTTAAATAGTTTATGTTTTATGGGTGAAATTTATGGTTTTATAAAACTGTATTCATGAGTTTAAAATATTCACGGACTAATGAGATCATTCCTTATCTTATATTCCCTTACTGATATTTTTATGATCATCCAATTTTTTTAAAAAAAATAAATATGGTATAAGGATAGGTAATAGGAAGGAAGAAATAAAGATGAATTTTAAGAATTATTTTATCAATAAAAACAAAGAGTGTTTTTATTTAATGAGTTTTTTTTGTGAAACAAATTTATTGTATATAGAAGTGTCTACTTCTTAATATATGAGATGTTACGTACTAGTTGTGGCCAAATTATCTAAAAATATAAACCTGAAAATATCCTCAAGGTGGAATAAATTAATTATTGATTAAAACTCAATATTATGTAATGTATAAGGCTAGGAATATTTAATTATATGATTATTTATAGTTTTTTGTGACATTTCTTCCATTTTAATTCATTTTAAAGATGAGTTTTTAGAAAACACGCCATTATTCCTTGAAAGTGTTTGGTAAAATGTTTTAGAGAAGAAAGCCTATTCAAAATGAATATAAATTTGTTGTCACATGGATTTCAACATGTATTTTGTTTTATCATATTTTTGTTAGAATGATAATTAATTATATATTTTTTCAATCTTCATAATTAAATAATATACATTAAGTGACTTGGTAACCAAGATAGACGCAAACCAAAAAAGATAAATTCTATTGACTGGGATTTCTTTTCTTTTTAGACTGATATTCATAATGAGATTTATTATTACCATATTGTGAATATTGAACTCTAAAGGAAAGATGACAATGTTTCTTTTTACTGATGAGATTTCCTATAGATATTCTTATACTGCAAAGAACTACAGTTTTATCCCATATTGTTTATTTTGTGATGCTTAATTCTTATATTAAGATTGAGAAAATGATTTATTATATGCTATTTTCTACTTAATTTTATTAGTTCTTCCTTATTCAATTAATTTAAAATGTATATTTTATAAAAAAATGTAACTTTTGGAGTATTTCCAAATATTTTTTATCTTTTAATTTCAAATTATAACTATTAATATTAAAATATAATTAAATTTTGAATATTCATGTTAGTATCCTATTATTCCTTCCCTTAAAACCTACATATATATTTCAGAATATGGAGACTTAATTTTTTAGGATTCAAATAATGTTAAGGGGGTCAAGAAGTATGATTTTTCTTCCTATTCTAGTCAATGTGATATGGTCTACTGGTGGTGGGGAACACTGTGAATGACGATTTTAGATTAGCTATGTATTTCTGATTCCTTAGTTCCACATGGATTATTTATTAATCATTTACCCCATTCTTGTAATTATTTTTTAATATTATAACTATAGATATTGATTACAGTTTTTTATGATTATTTTATAATGTTTATATGTTACGATTGGGATTCTTTGATATCTTATACTATGATTTCTAATTATTGTTTTATGAAATTATTTATTTTTGGGTGTGGTAATCCAATGTCTACATCGGAAACATGGGAATTTTGGATAGATATCACACATGATTAATTTTTATTTTGAGATTGATTCCATTACCAACTAATTAAATTTGATACCCTAGTTATTCTTTCCATCTAGTTGTGATTGGTAAATCTCTTTGGTAGTAGTGGTGTTCTAGCTTAGTTGAAGATTCAGGTAAACACATGTTGGTTCATTATCCAAATATGTTATATTATTAATTATATTTTGGAACTAAAGTTATTAAGAAGATAAGACTATCAAAGCTCAAGATGTTAGTTTGGAAGAGTTCCTGGCTAACACTTCTTTATTCTGAACCTGTATTTACCATGGTTTCTCATGAGTTTTATCTTGAATATATAAAATATTTTCATTTTTTCTGGTGGTATTTGATGTATATTATTGTTTTTTATTATTTTTTGGAATAAATCATGCCTAAAATTGATAAATTATCAATTTATTGTTAAATCAGGGGAAGACAATAATGACTCAAGATTTGGACACATTATTAGTATAAACTATGTAAAACCCTTGAGAACAAATCTATAACCCTTCATTTACCTTTTCACAAGGTTCACACATTATTTTTCATGCCAGGTGGAGAAATCATACACAATGGGAAAATGGTTAAATTTTCATTTATCGCCCTTATTAAATATAAATTTGTATGGATTAATATTATTATTTAAACCAAAGTAATATATTGTGTTTTTATGAATATGTTGATGAATTTGAAATTGTAATTCCCAATGTTTTTGATATAATCATTCATGTATTTTAGATCATGCCACCTATAAATGCCTTCAGTAACCAAAGAGAGGAATCTATAGAGTATACCCCAGGGGTTGGCCCTCTAGTAGGACCTATGGTTATGGAATTATTCATTTAGACCGTTGAATATTTATCTCAATAACGTGTAAGATACCATATTTTGATATCATATTATTATAAATAGTTTAGTAATTAAAATTAAAACACCCATTTATGGTGATAAAAATACTCAAGAGCATAATTAATAGTTCCCAAATATTAAACTTATTATCCAATTTCTTATGATCATGATGAATTCTATTGTAGAATTAAACAGCTATATGTTGGTTTGCCTGAACCAAAAAATGGTGGAGTATACAATGTAATTCATGTTATATTATGACCTCATATGGGTCTCATTCAAATAATTGTTTAAAAACAATATATATACATAAATTTTAAGGGTTTTGAGGTTCCATCAGTTCCTAAATTTAGATAAGGGGGTTCATTAAAGGATTCTGAATGCCACAATTTTTACCATGTTGGTGAATATTTTTTATATAAACATAAATGAAAATATAATCTCTTGATTCATAGAAATAGGGTTATATCCAGAAATTGGGTTGATGATATTTATTCATTGTCGACCAACTGATATAGATATAGTGGATGAGGATGTGGCATGTGAGAAAATATTGACCCAAGCCTTTCAAGAAAATTAACAGATGATTTTTTAAACATATAACCATTAAATAAAAAATAAGTATCAAACTACATAGTTTCTTTGGATGAATAGGAATATAAAATATGAAAATAAAACATCATTATTTTAATCATCATATTGATACCCTAGTAATACAAGGGATAAAATAAGGAATATACAAAAAAATTGGTGAGAAAAAAAGAGAAATAAAAGAATAAATTATGGAATCATATCTTATGAGCCAATGTATAAGTTGATTTCATAAAATATAAGTATTATGAGTTATAAAACTAGAGAATAAAATATAGAATATGGTATCAAAATATCATGGGAACATATGAAATTTGGAACTATAAGAAAATATTTCATGATCATAATTCAAGGAAAACTACCCACACAACTTTACATGGTTGACAGATCCCCATAGTGGATTAGGATAACTCCCTAATACCATACATAATGTCACATGATAAAAATATTTTACTAATTTATTGGATTTTTATCCAAGAAAACATGTTCATAATTATGTGCCTCACAAAAATTAAAATCAATCATATGGAATAAATATAACAATTAACTATGTAAATAAATTGGTTGTACAATATTTCCTCATATCATAATATAAAGAGATTTCTTAAATAAGTAATTTGAAAAATGAATATTAGGAATATATTAACCCATCAGCTGAAGGGAGAGTAATATACTCAATTATTTATTAAAAACATTCACCTAAGATATTTTTATGATATTTACATCATGTGTACAAAATGACTTCAGTAGGTTCGTAATGGTCGTAGAATATATTTTTCCAACATCTCAATAATAATATTCATGAAATAGTTATTATACTTATTCATAAATTATATTTTTAAAAGAAACCATGAAATATCATAATGAACAATGAATTATGTTACAATCATGGATGGAAAAGTTATATATACCCCCTTAGTAACATTCCCATTTCTCGGTGATCATTTTAGAAAGAAAGTATGTGTGATTTTATCATTATATAATGAAACTTTTATCATAAATATCATATTATTTATTTAAAAACATACACACACACACATATATATATATATATAATTAATGTGATTCAATATTGAAAAATGAATTCCATGGCTTTGTGGAGTTGGTAATCCACACATACCCAAGAATGATGTTTTCATCTTTCAATGAATGGAGTCGTGTGAAATATAATAAACCTAATTTTTAGTTAGATATAGATTATTTTAAATATTTTCAGCTATAATTGAGTTTTTTTCTTAGACCCTGGTAAACATGTCCATAGGTCGGTATGTTTTCTTTTAGGAAGAAATAATTTTTGGGCAATAAGCAAGATAGTGGGAAAATATATGATGTGTATTATGAGTACATGGAATGAATTTATAGTGAATTATGTTTAATGGGATGGACATACCTCTTTCAAATAGTATAGTAGATATTTATTATAGGGGGAAATATCACGCTTTGTACAATATAAAAATTTTTCATAACATTTAAATACCAAGGTTTGTTTTTTTAAAGGAGGGCAGGCCCCTTATTTTATATAGACACCTATTTTTTCAGTTGGTGCCACATGGAGGAGATCCACCCATTCCTCTCCTATGTTTCTATTGTTATCCTCCATTTAGAAACTGATTGGAACACCGTCATGTTAATCAATAAATTCTTCTTCCACCTTTCATTATTTTTCTTTCTCTCAATAAAGTTATTTTGGTGTGAGGTAGTATGCCCTATTTTCAGGGTATTTGTTTCTTTTTTGGATATAATCCAATATTCTTTGATTCAAAGGTTTATACTGGTTATGTGGTCATCTACCAACCCATGGTAGGTGATATAGTCATTTTACATTAATGAAAACCTTTTTTTATAGCAAGTTTCATTCTATCGCATGCTAGAACTTCCCACACATTGCCGCATAATGTGTTTCCTTTCAAAATTAGATCAACCATGTTATGGTACACCCTTATATCCTAGAAAGATTACTTTGGGGATAAATACCTCAATTATTTCAATCCCAGTGGGTGTTATGAAATAAATTACCTTATTGAAATTGAATTTTGTTGACCAAGACACCTCCTGGGTGGTTTATCTTGACCTTCACATGGAATTTTATCATTTTTCTAGAGTAAATGGTTTTATTTAATAACAAGAAAGTGATTTTTAAGGGCACTTCAAATTGTATAAATATATAATGAATTATATAATTATGACACCCATGGTTAGTTGGTAAAAATTAATACAAGTTAATTAAATAAAAATACCTTATGATTATTATTATTAGACCATGTTTATTGGTCAATTGTGCAATACTTAAGGGGATTTTTTAGAATGGTGTTTCATGCTCCCTTATTTTGGGTATTGGGCATGGAGTCTCACACCAGTTACTTAGATTATGGGAATGATGTTACACATTCCCCTGAATTAAGTGATAGGAAAGAAAACAAATCATACAATATCGAGTAACAGGAATTACATCTCCCTTTCATATGAGATTTAGATCTAGTATCATTTTTACAGCCTATAGATATTTAGACTATTAATAGACACCAAATTTATGCCACAAATCTATCTATCACCAATTATCTATGTATTTTCATATATATTACCTCATATTCACAGTATAAAATATATATTCATGTATCATATTAGTAATTTTAAATGCCTTGATATAATAAACTTAGATCAGAGTTATTTGGGCCCATGTCGAATCATGTAATATCTTATAGGTTTTCTTTTAAAACTATGATGACTAGTTTATATATTTCAACATAGTTTTAATTTATTATCTATTATACCTAAACACAAATAAGTTTGTATTCACTAGATATATTATTCTATAATCTATTAGTGGTGGCCGACTGAGATTTAAATCACACACTATCCAGGATTGCATTGGACTCTATGAATGCATTATGGATACATTTATTGACAATGAAAAGTTTCCAATCATGGATTCTTGATCTATTTTTTGTATATAATGGGGAATATGATAAGATTACTAATTGTACACTTGTGATGATAGTATAAATTCTTGTAAGTCTTTTGTACTTCTGTATAAAAGGTTTTATATTACCATACTAATTATTCCTTATATTCCCTTTTTTGTATATCATAATGACATAAGATCATTTTTTATATGATTTTTCCTGTGGAATTTTATTATTATTCATATTCCTGGATTATTTTCATCCAATTTTACTTAATTGTATTGATTAAAATACTTTTTCTTATCTATTGTTTCATCTATGATAATACGTTAAGTTTTTATTGTCTCCCCACCATACCAACTTACTCTATCACTACTGATCTGTAGTCTCTGGAGTATGGTGATTTGAACTTGTGGATATACAAATCACTATATCGTGGAACCATTTTATAGTCTCTCATCTTAGAAAAATAGAAAATGGTATCAGTCGGTCTTCAATTCATTTAAAATTTAATTTTGTATTTTTCGATAAGAGATTAAAAAAAAATTGGAGTTTTTTGATGGGAATACATCTTGGATTATTTAACCCACATATTTTTGGGTAAAGTTAGCAATATTTTGTTTTTTAGAAGGTGAAATAAGGTTGTGTTTAATTTATTGTCTTTTTTTATTAAAGGAAATAAAATCACAATAGTTTGTAAAACTGGTGATCAGAATAAAAAAAATTATTTAGATAATCAAGCTTACAATGCTTAAGAAATTCCATCATATTGAGAAGGATTTTTCTATAAGAAAAGGTTTATTAGACTCACCTTTGTTCTTGAATAGAATAATGATCATAGTGATCTTGGGAATCAATGTTTTTATAGATCCTATGTAAAAATAGCAATTATTTTCTGTTTTGTAATTCAAAAAAAATCATAAGTATTATTTTAAACTTGTGATTCATTCTAGATGAAACAAAGGGGGAGAAAAGGTGCTACAAATTATATTTAGGGAAGTCGTATTAAGCATTGGTAAAAAATAAATAATTTTTTTGGTAAGGATGGGAAGTTACAATACAATCCATCAATAAGTTAGATGATTTTATAATGATCCTCAACATATTCAAAGTTATGAATGAAGTCATGATACAAGATATTGTTTTCTAGAGAAGGTAGTTTGATAAGTCAAAGAATTTTAGTCCTAGTCAATCAATATGATATCATCAGACTCAATTTTTTTTAAAAGATGAGATGGTTAATATGAATGAGAGAAGATAAAGCTGATGGATTATAGTCAGAATAAATGCCAAAATAATTAAAACATTGAGAATGAAGTTCATTGGTATCTTAATTAGAAAAGAAAATATGATTCTAAAGTTGAAACTATAGGAAATGGTCAATATGACTCGGTGTTCCATTGATAATCAGAGTTACTCAGAAACCTATTAGTCCTTACATTTTTTTGGTATCCTTATGACATAAGGAGAATATTGATATAAAATTTTTATAGAATCATAAATATAATTATCAGGAATTTTCTTGGGAGATTTTTGTAAAATTTATTGAGAAACATTTTATGATTGATTCAATTGATGAATAATGTTTTGAATATCTCCCAAAAGTGGTTCATAGAAAATTAAAATAATAAGAGCCTTGATTAAATAATTTTTGAAAGTATTTTCAAAGTGGGTGGGAATATTTCATGAAGATCGATGAATTTGTATTCCTTTTTATGGAGCATCATTATGATAAGACATGTGTTTTAAAAAATTTCACAATTTATATAGATAAATTTATTGAAGAATATACTCTCTTTATCAAAATGGGGAAATTAGAAGGGATATATTAGTTTTTTAAATGGTGTAGATAATCATTATGATATTTCTCCAGTTCTTATTTTTTAGTAAGTGGGTCATGAAAATTTAAGTGAACAAAATCTATTATTGTAATGAAGAAACTATATTGGGAGATTAGAATAAAGATCTAGATTCAGACTGAAGGTTATTTTAGAAATTATGAATCATTAAATAATTCAAGGATTGATCATGACATAAAGTGAAATTAAAGGCACTAAACAAGTCAATGAAAGAACTGAGATTTAAGGAATATTGAAGAAATGGTAAATATGGTAAAGTTGGAAAACCTTCTTAGAATCCTATATAAACAATTTCAACATGTCTGTAAAAGGAGTATAAAACTTTTTGTATTCTAGGACCTGAATTTCTCATAAAATATTAGAGATAAGCTCTACAATTTTATCAAGAGGAAGTTTATAGACTGTGTTTTCTTCATGAAGATTACTTGAAATAAAAAATAATTGAGAATTGAGAAGATCATATTCAACTTTTGGAATCATACCAATCAATCATATTGTTTCTTACAGACTAAGGTAGAAGTGGTTTTGATTTGAGTAAGTGATATACAAAAATTTATATTTCTGTATTGAGTAATGAAACATTGGAATTTGAATAGGAAATCAAATTGAGTATCCTATTGAAGTCTAAAATTTTCTTATGTACTCCTGGGTTAGAAATTGAAAAAAATTCTTTAAATTATAAGTATTGTGAAATTTGAATAAGAAACACAAAGAATATATTACATCAATTAGGTCTATTTTAAGCACACACACTTTTGTATTGAATATTGTGCTAAAAGAGTGTAATAGAATATCATACTCATTATATTCCACACAAAACTATCATTTTCTAGTGGATTTTTTGGTATAGGATTATTTCCAAACCATTATAAGGATATAGTTACTCTTAATGTGTAGTCCCCTTGTAAATTAGTGTGTTCTTGTAGATGTGAGTTTGATTTTTTTAAGTAGTTAAAGAAGTAATTAGTAGGAGGTGAAGGGTGTATAAAAATTAAAGAAACATAAAAGAAAAATATATCACTAATTAACCACTCCCCCCTCTTAGTGATCTAATAATCCTTATATGGGAAATTAAAAGTGGTATCTGAGTGAAGGATCCCTTCGTTTACTCTTTGTTGATGTTTTGAAGGTATTTTATGATGGAGAATCTAAATTGTCTGAATAGTAAGGTGATTATGATATTTTATGGAAATAAAAATCATATATATATAAAGATATAATGATTAATTATATTATTCCTACTGTTTTTTATGTTCTTGACACTACGACAGATGGATTTCTACATATTGTTGATAAGGTTTCTCTTACTACTATTCATAAGAATAATATTTAGAATAATTTAAGAGCTAAAAATTCATTACTCTCATCACATTATGAAAGAGGTTTTTTAATATAGAAAGTTGTTTCAAATGATATTGGTATTTAAGATAAGTTGAAATACATTTATGAAGGAAATACAAAAGTGAAGAATAAAAAACTAAAAATTTAGATTTTGATGTATGAAGATATAAACATGGGTGAATATGAATCAATTCTTGAATTATATAGAAGGTTGAATGAAATTTATAGTAATACTAGATATCTTGATGAGAATTTGGATGACTCCACCATTGTTGAGAAGATCATGAGAATTCATCCTAACATTTTTGATGAAAAAGTTTCATCATTGGAATATTGAGATCCATAAACATTATTTATGGATAACTTACATAACATTTTCATCACTTATTTGATGATAATGGAGAATTTTATGAAAGTAAAAAACAAAAAATGATTTGTTAAATTTATTTTTTGGATACCAATAATGAAAATTATAAAAGGTTTATTTTTAAAGAATATGTTTCTGACCTAGACTCCAAAAATTAGGTTTGTAAAAATATTGTTGAAAATTTATGCTTGTTTTCTAAAAATATGAGAAGAGGTATAGATAGGTAAAAAGTCAAAATTATTTTTAATTATCATCAATGTGGAGCAATTGGGGACTTTTTGGCTAATTCTCCATGAATAAAGAAGGAATATGGTAGTGATGTAGAAGAAATAAGGCCAAGAAGGTCATGTAAGAAACATCATGATAAGTCTAAATCTGATTACAAAGGAAAAGATAAAAAGGTATTCAAATCCAAAATAAGAATTTTATTATCTTAATATGATAAAAAGAATATAGTGATACATATTCTAAATAATCTACTCATCATGCTGGTTATTATACATTTATTACAATAGTGAATAATGAAAAATTCCAAAGTAATAGTTCTGAAGAATAAGAATAAACCTAATAAAAATTTCATCTTAAATAATAATAGAAAAAATTTATGAAGAATATTTGGAGGATTAAAAAAAATAGGAACCAAAAAAATTAGAATTCATCATCAATCAACCAATAATTTTTTCATGATGAGAAGTTCATTATTTTAAAAGTGACGGATGGTTTAAAGAAATATCTTTAGAAAGAAAAGAATCATAATGAACATATGGAAGTATTGATGAAGGAAAAAATAAGTAGAGTTCTAACATTCCCATCAATAAATTTTTAAATATAAACAGTGATTTACAAGTTTTAGAAACACCATCTAGGAAGTTGGTGAAAATTATCATAAGGAGAAGAATAAGAAGGATCAACAAAAGTTACCTTTAACGTTTGAGAAGAAATATAGAATTATTTATGTGAAGAATAATTATAGGAAAGTTATATATCTTTCTAAGACCAACAAAGTGAAGAAGTTAGATGTTCTTAAACATTCTGAATCTATAAAAAAATTATAGCATCTTATTCCATTAAAGATGAAAAATATTTTTATGAAATAGAATATTCTATTTGAAAATAGATTCATTGGTGGCCAGAAAATATTATATAAGAAAAATGAGTTTATGGCTGAGAAATATGTTTACAACTTAGGTAAGTATGGAAATTATAGAAGATAATATTCATTTAATTGGTACTATTGTTATGGTGGTTGATTTTGAAATACGGAAAATAAGTGTTGGTTTAAAAAAAATATTACAAATATTATAAATTTTATATAATTAAATGTTTGAGGGGGACTCAATCCACTCAAATGAAGAAGTTTTAGAAGGATGTTCTGAAAATGTCTGATAAGGTTGTTTGGAAGAAACCTCAGAAAGTTGTAGTAAAAGTTGAAAATAGATTCCAATCTTTGGAAACAATTTTTGAAAGATGTAAACAAACTATAAACATTGAAAAAGGATATATTTTATTGTTACAAGCACAAAAAATGTTTTATAACAATTATCAAAATGTAGATAAGAAGAAAGAAAAAGGGAAAGAAAAACCACTTATTGTAGAGATTGCTTTGAATGCTATAAAAGGATAATGTTCTTTGATTTCTAATAGTGGTTTTCCTTCCCATATGAAATAATATAAATTTTTTTTGAATAATGTGAAAGATTTTAATGAATGATTAGTGACCTTTTGCAATTAAGAGTCTATGATAATCAAAGTCATTGGATCATCCATCATCAGGAATCAAAATTTGAAGTCTAAGAAATATTTTTATGTTTATGGGATGCAATACTACGAGCTATTTGTTTTACAAATATGTGATAAAGGAAATGAAGTTATCCTTAGAAAAAAATTGAAAATATTTTAAAAGGAATTAATTTTATAAGATTCCAAAATATAAAAGAAACTTATTTCAAGTGGGTAAATAGACAACTATTATTAAATGGGTAGGGTGGAAGAAAATCAGTTGTAGCTTAAAATGAGTGGACATTTTTGTTAATGAAACATTAAAAAATATGAAATAGTTACATTTTCAGTGATATTTATGATATTTCAAGAAGAAGATATTTGTGTTGTACTTTTTTTCAAATGTAAAAATTATTAACTTAGTGCATAAGAAAGTTAATATTTCTAAAAAATGACCTCTGGAACATAATAATTCCGATATGTATGCCCTAATAATAAAACAGTCAAATAAATGAAATTAGTATTTAATCATTTTCATTGATTAATTTACTCACATTAATTTTATTATTTATATGAATCATATGTAATATTCTTTGAAAAGTTTTAAAATTTTTAGGAGGAAACCTCAGAATAAATGTTATTATTCAATGAGGAATCTGATAATAGATAATTGCAGTGAGTATAAAATTGAATAATTTGAATGTCATATCATGAATCATTTAAATTTTCATGAGTTCATTCAACCATATACTCCTAAAACTAATGGGGTTTCTAAAAGGACGAATAGAAGTTTGGTAGATATGGGGAGAGTTATGTTACTTGAACATGCTCTTTCTCATTAATTTTGGAGGAAATCCATGAGTATCTCTGTATATATCAAAAACGAATGTTTCTATTGTAAAATTTTATATATAAATACATATAAAATGTTTTATGATAAAAAATAGTGTTCTAAACACTTGATATTTTTTGGGAGTCCATACATAAAAAAAGAATGCTGGAAACAATATAATGTTTGAGCAGATATGTGGAGATGGAATTTTTCATGGCTATGCTCCATAAGAAAGAGTAATATGATGTTTCAACAAAGAAACTGAATAATTTTTTATTTTCAAAATATGAATGTTTTTGAAAAGATTATTATGATAAATAGAATCAACATGATAAAGATGATGAGTAGGATAAAAATATTTGGTAACAGTTATGATAAGGATACTAACAATAGTAATAATATTCAAGAAGAAGAGTCAGACCCATCTATTTCTAGTGATGAGGAAGAATCTATAAAATCTCATCCAATACTGGGGAAGAAAGTTAATGCATATAACATTATTGGTGATAAAAATATTAATGTTCAAATAACAAGAACATCAAAAAATATTTCACATACTACATTCTATTAAAAAGTGGAACACTAATATTTGACTGATTATTTTTAGAATTAGGAATGGGTTTAGGCTATGAATGAGGATTTAGAATATATATATAAAAATTATTCTTGGGAACTTGTAATCCTACCAAATAAAAAATGGTATTTAGAAAAAATGGGTTTTCCATAACTAGAAGAATGAATATGGTTATGTGATAAGAGATATAGAATGATTAGTGTCCATGTTTTACTCTTAGATAGAGGGAATTTGATTTGATGAATTTTTTTATCTAGTGGTAAGGTTATAAGAAATAAGAAATTTTATTAATTTTGATGCACAACAAGTCACAAAATTTTCAAATTGGTATGAAGTCCTCATTTATAAATGGCTATATAATTTAGGAAGTTATCATTTAACAACCATATGGATTAGTTGTTAAGAATGATGAAATCTATGTCTATAAGCTGAAGAAATCATTATATGGGCTAAAACAAGCACTAAGAGCATGTTATTCAAAATTAGACACTTTCTTGAGTAAGATGAATTTCAAGAAGGGTATAGTTAATATAAATCTTTATATTAAGGATAGTCTTGAGTTTTCCCTCATTGTAATTTCTTATGTTGATTACATTATAATTTCTAGGAATTATGAATGATATTGTGAAATATTTTCAATATATTTGAAAATGTTTTATGAGTTTTCCATGCTATGTGAAATGAAATAATTTCTATTGATACAAATTTTACAAAAATGGGAACTCAATTTTTTCTTTCAATAAATTTATTATAATGAACTTCTAAAGAAGTTCAACATGGAAAACTCAAAACTCGTTTCCACAATAATTTAAATAGGAACCGTGTTTTCCAATGATAGATAAGGCAAGGAAGTTGAACAGAAAGTGTTTTAAAATTTGAATGGAATTTTGTTACGTTAGATTTCATCAAGAACCAACATTGTTTATGTTGTTAGCTAATGTATAATATTTCATAGTGATCCTAAATAATCACATTTAATTAATTGAAATAGAATTATAAAATATATAAAAGGCACAAAAAATAACATAATCAGGTATCATATCTCAACAATTACTGATTTATTTGTTTATCTAGATGATGATTGGGGAGAAAATTTTTATGATAGAATATCCACATATACTTAAGTTTTCTTTTGGGGGAAGAGTCAAGTTATTTAGCATAAAATAAAACAAATTTATGTAATTATTAGTGCATGTAAGCTTAGAATTTTTGATAAGTAATCCACTTCTTAAGGTAATAATGTTTAGTGATTTATGAACCTTAGATGAAAAATCCAAAGGGGAGTTTTTTGGGACCAATTTAAAAGGATGGTGTTTTTTGAATCTCAAATAAGTTTATCTTGAATGTATTTTATTTTTTTGGTCATGGAAATAAAATCACCTCACATTGTAAAATTGGTAATCATACTTAAAAATCATATCCAAATAATCTGATTCACAAATACTACGAAATTCCAACATAGAGAGAATGATTTTTTTGGATGAAAATTTTTATAAGACTCACCTTGGTTCCAAAATAAAGAATGGTCATAATAAGAATAGTTATTTGAGTTCAGATAAATCCGATGTGAAGTTTAAAATTATTTAAAGTTTTGTAATTGCAAAAAAAATACGTACTCTATAAAAATTGTGATGCAAGCTTGATGAAAGAAAGTGGGAGAAAAGGTGATTCCTTTATTTTCTGGACAATATTTGTGAGGATTAGTTGGAAGTAAAGAATTTTTCAAGTAAGGATGTGAAGTTAAAATATGATTCATAAATAAGTCATGAAATGCAATGTGGGTACTCAACATATTCAATGTCATGAAGTAATTCATTATACAAGATAAACTTTGTTGAAGAATGTAGTTTGTGAAGCTGTAGATTTTCGATCTGAGTCTGTTGGTATGAGATCATCATAGTAAAATTTGTTTAAGGGCTATGTAAGTTGATCAGAATGACATAAGATAAAGCTACTGGTTTTTAGTCAGACTAAAATCCAAATTACTTAAAACCTCTAAGAATGAAGTTCATTTTTATTATAACAAAAAAAAAAGAAATGTTGATTATGATGTTGACATTGTTAGAACTTGTCCAGTGGACTCAATGTTCCTTCAATAATCAAAGTTACTCTGACATTGATTAGTCATTATATTTGTTTGGTATCCTTATTACATCGATTGGATATTGATTAAAAAATACTTTTAAAGATGAAATATTTTTATGAATATTTTTCATGGTAGATATTGGGAAAATTGATTAATAAAAGTTTATTGATTGATTCAAGTGATAAAAAATTCATTCAATATCTCTATAATGATGGTAAAGTTTAAAGAAAAATAAAAAGATTATTCTTTGAATACATTTTTAATTTATTTTAAAGGGGGTTCTATAATCTTTCTTGAAGTACCAAGAATTTATTTTGGACTATTATAGAGCATCATAATGGGAATACATGTGTTTTAAATTTGTCACAACTGATTCATAGAAACATATTAATGAATGTTATGTCTTAATCATAATGATTAAATTAGAATTGGAAGATTAGTTTTACAATTGGTGAATAAAAACATTTTTTTTATGTTCTTAGTTCTGATTTGTTTTCAAGTGGGTTAATAAAATAGGAGTGAGAATATTCCATTATCATGATGGAGAAATGATATTCATAAATTTGAATCATGAATCATATTCAGACTAATGATTTTTCAGAAAGTCTGTAGCATTAAAGAATTCAAATATAGGTCTAAAATTAAGGGTAAATTGATGGCTCAATAGATGTAAAAGAATAATCCAAGACTTTATGAAGATTGTATATTTGGGAAATTAAGTAAAGTGGGGAAAATTTTCAGAATCCATATTAAACCATTTCAAAATGTCTATAAAATGAGGAGAATACTTTATATATTATATAACATTTATGACTCGTAATTAGGATAGATAAGCTAAAAAATTCATTAATGAAGAAGTTCATGGAATTTTTTTTAAGAAGAATTCTAGGTATAAGAAATAAAATAGAAGTGATAAGATCATATTTGTTTTATGGAATCGGATCAATCAATCGGATTGGGATTTCTAAACTAACGATTAAGAAATTATGATTTATTTCAGTGGTGTTCAGACAAATTAATATTTCCTTATTGAGAAATAAGACTTGTGAATTAGGCTAGAAATCAGAATGAGTTTCATTAAAAAGTATATGAAATTATTACCTCCTCCTAAGTAAGAGGATGGTTATTTTCTGGAAATATTATGCTTTATGAAATTCGATCATCAAGTACAAAAAATGGATTACATAATTACAAGCTATTAAAAGCACATTAACTCTTATACATAGTGATACACTATGGTAAGGGAATATTCTATCCATTGAATTCCACATAAAAGAATTATTTTCTAGTGGATTCTGTGGTATTGGATTATTTCAAAAATCATACCAAGGATATAGCTACACTCACTGAGTAGAGATCCTTGTAAATTATTGTATTCCTTTAGATGTGTGTTTGAATTATTTTCAGTAGAAAAATATTTCATTAACAATTGGTGAAGGTTTTCTCAAGAGTAAGGAATCATAAAAGAACAATATATCACTAATTAACCCCCCCCCCTGAGTGATACGATAATCCTGAATGGGCACTAATATCCTGACTTTGATCGTTGAGTTCAATGAAGCTTCAAACCTCCTCAAATTGTCCCTCATCACTTGATTTCTGCATAGAATAACTTTTATTTACACGTTCAACTATTTCCTTTTTGGTTCATGGGATCTACAGGATAGGGAAAATGTGGGCATTCTCAATAACTATAAAAGCATGATTTGATTTTCTTAGGAGGAGGATCTAATCAAATATTGGTCCAGTGCTCCATGTTTCCACAACAGGTGTCATTTCTTCCTATTCATATGGAAATACAACATCCATTGGAACTGTGGCTCTCCTTCCATCACAATTTGAGTTCGTCTTACTCATCTTCCATTACTGTTTCAAAACCCATATATTATTAGGATTATTGGGAACCCTATTGGAAGGATCTTGTGTTTTGATAGTCGAACCAACTATATTATTCATCCTAATAACCCTCAGATCTATATAGAAATTAATTCCCCAATATTTCCTTTAGAATACATTGGTATTACAGTGGGTGAGGAATTATGTTGGAGAAAACAAGTTTTTTATGAATCATGGGTTAAAATTTGTTCTGTTTATAAGTGAATGGGTCACCTATTGTTATCATGTAAGAAAAGACATCTGGAGATTAATTAGGGTGTGGGAACTGTAGGTAGTAGCAAGGTTCCTATGAACAACATGATGGATATTTCTTATGGCTAGGGACCAGTGGGTGTGGAAACCAAGGAAATGGCGTTATAGAGTGAACATCGAGGATGCAATCCCTTGGTGACTAATATCTTCAATTGTTTGAGGAAGGATATTGAGGTTCCTTAGTCTTTGGTGGATGTTTCATTGTAGAAAAGAGTTTTATAGGTGGTTAAAGAGGTTGGGCCTTTGTTCTCTCCTCTGTGGGGGGGGGGGGCTGAGGGTGGAAATTGACTGAAATCTGAATTGGAGTCTCAAATGATGGATGCTGGATTTCATAAAGCCCCCTCGGGGTGCTTTATATATGGAGACAGTGTGCACATGGAGTGGATTCAAATTTATAGAATAGGTTGAGGCCTTTAATGAATCTTGGGAGGGTAATTATATAGGTCTTAAGACTATTCCTAGAAGGGAGGTGGAAATTTTGGAGTTGGAAAATCACTAGGACTAATTGACTAATGAGGATCCAGTTTAGGAGTTTGAGAATGATCTATCGAGGCCCCCCATTAATGGGAATGAGTTCAGTGATGATTTTCCTAGATATGTTTCAAGAAGGATGGAGGATGAGGGTCTAGGTGATAAGATTCCAGGCCTACAAAGATTTAATACTAAGAGGATCATTTATAAAGTGATAAAAGATTATTCTTTTTTCCACTGCCAATAGATACCCAATCACTAAAGAAGTTGAAAGAAAAGTTTATAGATAGTTATACTCACCTCTCCCCTAATGTTACTTTCTAGTAGAGGAATCCAGGTGATGTGATTGATAAATCTTTGGAATTGCTCATGTGATCAAAAGAATAAGTGACTGAACAAGTTCTATCCTATAATGCTATTGTATTAGAATCCACTAGGGTGATGGGGAGGTCACTAAAGGTGAATCTATATGAAGAGCAGTATTCTTAGATCAATAAGAAGGACCTAGTTTTAGTTAGGGGATTCAATTATGGGAAGATCAAACTTGAGGAGTACATACAGTCTTGGGACAAGATGTAATTTCAGATTGAAGATCTTCTAATGGAAAAAATAGACAATTAGGTACACAATATCTCTTTGAATCATTTTAGGGAGATTAAATATGGTAGGTTTAAACTCACCCTTAATGGTTCTGTCATTTATTTTTATGGATGAACTTGGGGTTTCTCAATTTTTTCATAAATGTATTTGAATAATAAAAAGTTATTTTTCAGTTAGTCATATTGGTAAAAGATAACAAGATTAATTATACTTCCAACATAAATAAAAATGGATTTTAAATATATAGGATTTTGTTAGAAACTTTATTATTCAATAGTGCTTGAGGAATGGATCGCCAGTTCCATGTGATGAAATATTGTTTCTTTAGATTTCCAGAACTTCATTGATAATTTTTGAAGCAAATACTTATATTATTTAAAAATGGTAATTTATTTAATAAAATCATTTTAGTTGACATTTTATTTTCTAATATCAGGTGTAAGGACTACTTCAGAATTACATGAACGGAAAAATGAAATTTATGGGAAGTATGACTTTAATAAATAGGGAAAATTAATACAACTTACTAGACCAAGATAAATATAAATTATACATAATTTTGTGAACCTAAATTAATTCAAACCCTTAAATGATATGGTTAGCATTAAATGGGGATTCAAATTGAAAAATAAAGGGTGTTTTTCTCTATAACTTGCAATTAAAACTCCAAATAGCGAGACCATATTTATGTGACATGAGACTGAGATCCAAATCTGGCTCTAGTAGTGGGTAGTTGGGTGTGTCTCTTACAATCCTAATACCCTATAATGGTATCCTATTTCCACAAAGACAAATATTTTTGAGCTTTAAGAGTGGTGTAACAATTTCTATAGGAAATCTATGTATATATCCTAATATATATGTATATATATATGAGATTATATTTCTTATAAATTCTTCTCTGATTTATTGGTTTTCCATTATAGGATCATTTAACCATGATGGCCTCAATACATATACTATGAGGGAAGTGATAAACATACCCTTGAGGTGGTGGTCCCTATATAACTATTATAACCTCTAGTAGTTCCTCATGAGGATCTACCTATTATTCATGACATGGGAACTAACACCTAGATTCAATAGTGTCTTCATCATATGATTCATTATATGAAAGGATTTTCTTGACCTGCCAAGATTATGGAATAGTTTACATAGGAATTCCAATAGTATATTCCACCTGAATTTCTTTGGTATATTGTTTCTCAGTATCCTAAGACATAGCTCAAGTCCATGATTTATATATTTGATCATCTAGAGAGACCTACAGATGGGAGGGTCAAGATCACAGCTTATATGTTGTGTGGTTCTAAAATTTGATAGTGGGATGTCATTATCTAGGCATACCAACAACATGATAGGACTATGATGGACTTCTATATATTATTCTATAATTACTTCATCCCCCCAGAAATTGAGGGACGACCGAGCTAGAGAGTCCATGAACTTTCAGCAGGGATCAATGTGGTTAATGTAATATCCTTAAAGTTTGACCAAGATGCAAGGATTCACACCAACTTAGGTTTTTGATGAGATTATGACTATGAATTGATTTGAGGAAGGGCTCATATGCACCATTCGATCAGAGGTTAATGTTTTCCATTTGACTACCATTCCATAGATAATCATGCTGGACGTCATTACTGTGCAGAGTTTTAAGGATGCCAAATTTGTGATCCAGGGATGTTTATAACCCAGACCTAGAAGTTTTTATTCTAGTGTAAGGAAGTGTCTTTTTGAGGTTTCCTATATAGATAGTGGTATTCAGATAGCTCTTTGTGAAAAAAAAATTTATATTTCATCAGTGTGTGTAGTCGGGGCATACGAAACCACTTTGCATACAATACCAAGTTGAATTTAGAGGCTATAGAAGTATGTGACATATTCAATGATTCTATATAACTTTTACACAAGTTCATGGTGTGAGAGGATCTACACTGACTTCACGTTATTGATTGGGGCCCATAGTACCTTGATAGGTATGGAACTCGAATACCACTGACTGCCCAATCTGAGGTGGTGATCGAGGAAGAGGGGACCAGACTTAGTATATATAGTGTAAATATATTTTTCCTGCTCAGGGAAGTTAGGATGTTTCTTAGGGGCACATCACAATCCATTTAGATATAGAAAAACATGTGTTAGAGGATCAAATCATTATACCTTCTATAGTTTGAGGAACTATTCTAGTATCATATACTCTAATGTCGTCTTGGTTTGACACTGGTTCATCACACTCTTTTATATATATTTAAATTTTGGATCATCTAGGCCTTGAGATATAGGGTTTTTTTAAAATGATGAAACTCAGTACCAATTAGGTATCTGATCAGATAGTTTTTATCAATGTAAGGAATGTCCCTTATAGTTGGGTGGTTATCTGTTCGTGTATAATCTTTTCATCCTCGACATGACATGGTTTGATGTAATTCTTGATATGGGTTGGTTAATTACATATCAATCCCATATGGATTTTTTTTCACTTGAGGTTGATGTTTAAATCACCTGGGAGTAGTATATAGATTCATATGGTAGAATGGGATGTTCATGGATATTGATATAGACTTGAGTACCAAAAACTGGGAAGAGTGATAACCAAGATCACCAGTCTCTTCTTGGATGATTAGGAAATGTGAACCATTATTTTTCCACTAGTGGTGGATGACTTCATGGATGAAATCCTTCATGAATATTCTTTTCGACATCCAGTTAGTGTGTTAGAATTCACAATTGAGTTATTTCCTAGAGTGGAACTAGTGACAATTAATTCTTATAGGATTTCACCTAAAAATAATTGGGAACTCAAGAATTAGTTAAATGATTTATATATTATGGGTTTTATACACACAATCACTACATCAAGAGTTTCACCAATAATTTTTAAATAAATATAGATGGAACCCTTATATAGTGTGTGTATTATCAATGGTTGAACGAAATTTATGGTAAGAACTGGAATCCACTTCTTATAATAGAATATCTCTTCAACTGTATCTGAACAGAACATGTTTTTTCATAGTTTGATTTAAGGTTAGGAAATCACCAGGTGAATTTAAGAACATAAGACATACCTCACAAATATTTTTGGATGATTTATGATCTTTATGAATGTCTCTTTATGTCGTTTGGTAGAACTAACACACCAAATATTTTCATGGATATGATGAACCAGGTTTTCCACTTGTATCTAGATTATGTTTTTCTAGTCTTCTTAGATGAAATATTTGTGTACTTTCATACCTGACATGACCATTCCAGCCATCTTGAAACTAGGATATATACAATGAGATAGAACTAGATTAATTCTAATATTACTATATGACACTTATGGATTGATAAGGTTGACTTATTGGGTCATATCAAATCTATGAAAGAAGTTTTTATTGACATAGACAAGGATAACACTATAATTTCCATAGATAATTCTATGAATTTCATTGACATACATAGTTTATTAGGTATTTCTGGATATGATAGGAATTTCATTCCTGATGTATCATGACAATAATCATGCCTTATAGTCTTCAATAAAATTTGTGTGATACTCTTAGTATATGAAGCCTATAAATAGGATTTTAAGGATTTGGAAGGGATGATAACTTTAGTGTCGATCCTAATTCCTCCAAAGTCAGGAAGTGGATATATAGTTTATTGTGATGCTTCTAGAAATGGGATACAAATAGTTTTGATATAGGAAGAGTGAGTTATATCATATGTTTCTCTTCATTTGTTGTCTCACGAGCATAATTACCTGATGCCTGATGTCAAGTGTGGAGCAACTGTGAATGACTGAGGCTATTTCAGGAATTATTTCATTGGGGAACATTTTATGGTACTCACTAATTGGAAATACCACATGTATACCATTACATAGTGTGTTAAAAATCTCATTATGCGCAGATGGGTTATGGAAGGCCCCAAAGTCATGATTCAGAGTTCAGTATAGATAACTGATATGAATTTTTTTATAAATAAAACGGAACAAATACACAAAATTTAATACATACCATGAAATTTCTAGTCTAGGGTTTAGAGAATTATATACATTCCTTGTAGCATAAAAACACTATAAAAAATAGAATAAACTAAACAAAAAGGCTTTCAATGTGCTACCTTCTCAAAGAAATTCTACTAAACCTGTGGAAAATAAATTTAAATAATAGGGTGAAAAGTAATTTTTCCTAATAAGGGGTTTTCAAAAGGATAAGTGAAAAATACCTTATTAAATACCATTATAAGATATCAAAATACTTTGAAAATAATTATTCATTGAAAATGATTTAATAATATTCTATTGATTTTTTTTGGAAAATATTAAGAAATCTTCTTAAAACAAAACACACAAGGCCAATTGAAACATTAAAGGACATCTAGCCAGCCCACTTTTGTAGGGGGTGGGTTTATTCCCCACTCCCTATCATATTTAAAATGTCCAAATTCCAATTTTATAAAAAAACATTTTCATATTTCCTTACTTATATATCTACATTTTCCACTGGTCATTTTGTTTTAAAAACATTAAATAAACATAAAATTATATTTATATATAAATGTATAAATATTATCCTTTATGGAAAATAACTTGTTATACATGTAACAACCAAATATTTTGATAAATTTAAATTTTATATTTACATGGAATGTCAATTAATATTCATTTACTTAAAATTTCATTAATAATCTCATAAAAATCTATTATTGTACAAATTTCTGATAAATGAAAATTTTATTCAATGCATATTCTTCTATGTATATACAAATATATTTTTATATATTAATGTATGAAATGTCATGGAAATCAACGATGTATAGACATTAGTTTGATTTATGAATGAAATTTATATAATATGATTCCATTTTATAAATTTATAGAATTCATTAACCTTTATTTTCTTAAATAAATAATAATCATCAAAAATTTATTGATGAATAATTATAATTTTAGATTTAATGTTTAATAAAACATATGAACAACCTATACATAAATATAATAATCCTATAAAAATAATTTCATAAATGTTTATTAAAATAAACATAGACAATGAAAAACATTACTTAAATATATACATCAAATATAAACACAAAATTACTTACGTATATATAAACCAAGGATTTAAATTCTAAATAAACAAACTTGATGTTTTCCATATAAACATATATATGCATATAACATGGAATTTATGATGCACATAATTGTAGAATAAATTATTATTCAAACAAAACATAAATAAATAATAATAGCCCTTGTAGCATAAACATGATTACAAAAATAAATCATAATTTTGATAAGTGTATTTCACTTAAGAAATATAAATTCCAAAATAAAAACGTTAAAATAGAACTTTTCAAAAAAATACATTTAAAAATATTTTTTTATAAAAATAAACATACACCCTTCCTAATTTGGAAATCCATATCCATAATTTGAAAATAAATAATTATAAAATCATCCTTTTAGCCATACATTCTTAAAAAATAGATAGATAAATTTATATATATACATATGTGTAAATATATGTAAATATATGTGTTTAGTTTAAACATAAATTGATAAAAATAATCTAAACCCATAAAAATCATAAATAAAAGCATAGTTGATAGAATTCCTTAATAATATGAAATTAAATTTAATACATACACCAAAAATGCTATTTTTTAATTCACAATGATTTTTAAATAAACTGAATGAAAATCAATTATATTATAATTAAAATAAAATTAAATTAAAAAATAACATTGATAGGTTTAAAATAAATCCATTAATTTTTTTCATAAAACCAGAAAACATTTATCTTGCGGCTTTGGACACAAGTGCCCTCCCACTGGATTGAGAATTGGTTTTACCATTCTCATTTACATGCTTAAATAATGATTTTATAGCCAAACTATAACTATACAGTGATGTGAAAATCAGGGAGGATAGGGATGGCGAGGCGGGCTGTGCGTACGACATCCAGCGGCGGCGATGGCGATTAGGGTTTCGTCATGGCTATTCCGCACTTCTTCGGCTTCAAGCTCCTCCCCCCCGGCGGGTCTACGTCGATTTCTTCATCCGATCGTGATTCTCGGATTCCCGCTGCTTCCTTCAACCCGACAGAGGCGCTGGTGACCTGCGGGCTGGACTCGTCTCAGATTGATTCGGTCTTTCGTGGATCTGCGGCTGTGGCGCATGTATCGCGGTCCGCTGCTGTCTCCCGCCTGCGGTCGGCGGTTGAAATCCCTTCCCGATCTAAAGATGTACTGCACATATTCCCTCAGCCGAATTCAGATCTACTTGTTAGATCTGATAATTTGCACCGGCCTGCGGATGGAATGAAGGTAAACTGTGGTGAGGCGCGGTTGGCGTCTAATTTGAAGGGGAAGCTGAGTGATTCTCTGCCGGGTGGTAATTTCCCCCATTCTTATGCTGATGTTTTAACGAATTTAGCTTCCGGTCCGAAGGTGAATGGATTTAATTCCCTGGGTATGTTTAAAGATTCATGTCACAGTAGGATCCTCCGTAAAGGCGCCTCTGCTCATGTTGAAGCTGATCCAGTTGCTCTTGCTGAGAGGTTGGAAATTGGAAAACACTCTTTGATTGCACGCATTGCTCTACCTAAAGGCCAAAAACCATGGCGGCTTCAAGATTTGAGTAATCGAATTTCAATTTTGTGGGGGTTCTCCAACTGGAAATGTGTTTCTCTTGGTCGGGGGTTTTTCCATTGTCTGTTTCCTTCGGATGACTTGAAACTTCGTGCTTGGAGTATTGGAACTCTGCATTTAAAACCTGGTTGGCTCTACTTACATGAATGGTCCCTGGATTTTAATGTTTCGCGTGCAAGAAATGCCTTTTCTCAGGTCTGGGTTCGCTTGCATGGGCTGAATTGGGTCCTTTGGCATCCGAAGATTTTGCATGACATTGCCATAGCAATTGGGACTCCGATTCGTCTCGACAAGGAGACTGAAGATGTCCGTTTTGGTCACTTTGCCAGGATGTTGGTGGAGGTTGACCTCAGTTCCACATTAGTTGATAAGGTGACTCTTTCTACTCCTTCTGATAACATTCAAATTGATGTTGAATATGAGAAGAAGCCTCTCTTCTGCAATGAATGTATGGCTGTTGGACACTCCTTGGAGACATGTCGGAAGCATGTCTCATGTGAGGAGTGTGGGTTGAAGGGCCATCCAGCAAATCTCTGCCGCAGGAAATCAAAGCCTTCTGTTCATGTTCATGGTGGTGATGCACTCAAGGTTCCAGCTTCCGCTGTTGCGGATGTGATGACTTCTAGGAAACCTGACTCTCATGTGTCTGATCTGAAAGGCAAAGGTCTGTTGGTGGATGTCTCTCCGGAGAAAGCTCATAGTGGCCCCTCTGTCCCTCCGGTTGTGGTCCCTGACTGTTTGCAGAGTAATGTCTCTGACCAGGCTGATGCGCAACAGGGCGTTGACTATCATCAGGAAATTCAGAAGCTCTTTCATTCTTCTGAATTGTCTAAGAAATGGGGGAGTGCATCTGAAGATGAAGGGGTGCAAGGTACCCCTATTCAGGACTTGGGCAGTGGTGCACGTGCATCTTTCAAGGATGTGGTTGTGAGTGGAAAGGAGAGGCTGACTTGTGGTGAGGCTGTACTGCCTACCCCAGTTAAAAGGAAACCAAGGAAGGATTACTCTTCAGTTCCGAGGACGGTGACCACCAGGTCATCCTCCATGAAGGCTAATGCGAATCTATCCGCAGAGCAACTGGAGCGAAGGAAGAATTATATCAAGTTGCTCAAGCAATACGAGTCCCAATCAGAATGGGAGTCAGCCGATGCAGATGATATGACCAGGTATGAATGTGATGCTTATGACTATTCTGACATGTAACCTCGCCCTATTTCCTTGTTTGTTTCTGAACTTTTCTTTTTATTAATAAATTTGCGGACTTTGTATAACTATACAGTGATAATTATATATATAAATAAAAGGAAAAACTATAGACCGGTGGAGATCTCTAGATAATTCAAAGCAGTGACTTTAATAATCTTGCAGAGTAAGCTGGTTTATAATATACAGAGAACCAAAGAAATATAGGTGAAAAATATTTATAGAACAATAGCCTGAAATGTTTTAAAATTATTGCTATCTAGATAGCTGAAAAAGACGATTAAGATAATTTAAAATAACTATAGAAAGAGATAAAAATCGGTCAAATTGTCATCAACAAACCATAATAAAAGATATATGTTCATAGTCGGTTTTTCGACTCAAAAGTGAGAAACAAAAGAAGACAGGGATAGCGATTGAAGGAATAAAAATAGAAAACGATGAGATTGAAAAACCTAAAAAAAATAGACAAACTCCTACCTATTTTAAGTTGAATACAAATCAAAATTGAAACCCTAGTCTTGGATCAAATCCTTGATTTGGCTCAGAGTCCTTCACCGTTGCTTGAAATCATTATTGTGATCAAGAGCCAACAAAGATACTCGTTCCACACACGCCGATGACCAATCTCTTTCATTGCCATAGTTGAGGAATACATCTAGGATAGAGCCATACCAATAACCCCATCATGTTCCTTCCTCACCCTTGACCCGGTCGGACCCTCTATCACCTCTTAAATACCTTGGCTCCTATATATGCTCAATGTCCAGACTCAACCTCCCATACCCTAAAACGATACCTACACCCCCTTATCCAACAATTCCCATTTTCCCCTTTCCAATTTCATTTTTCTTAAAACATATTATAAATTCAGTTTTGTTAAAATATTAACACTTATATAATTATAAAATTTTCGTCTATTATTTATATATTTATAAGTCAATTAATCGTAATTATTTATTAATATTTGAGAAAAATAAATTTTTAATTTACATAATTCAAAATTAATAATATTATTATTATAATTATATATATTTATAATAATTTTGTTAGTTATTATATTCATAGTTAAATTTTTTTATAAAACATATTTTAATAAAAACCATGGTTTTATTATATATATATATATATTACCATTAAAATTTTCACTATTTTCACTAAAATAATATATTACAAAATGTTATATCATAAAAAAATTAAATATTTATATGTCAATATATATACATCACAGATCATTTATCAATAAAAATTATTTCAAAAATTATTTTATTAAAACATAATTTTTTATTTTTTTATTATGGAATGTATTCCTATTTATTTATACTAACATTATATTAATACCACATTTATATCAAAAATAGTTTTTGCATATAATTTTGAAAAGTAAAATCAATTTTTTTAGAATTAATAATTTATTTAAAAATATTTCAAAAATATATTTTTCATAAAATTATAATTAGTTTTTATTAATAATGTATTTTATAAAATTGATATCCTTGAATATTAAAATAAATTAGAATAAATAAATTCATTTTGATAAAATCATTTAGTTTTATAAAATTTATGTCATAAATTTATTATTTTAAATTATAATTCATTTATTATTAACTTTGAAATTACTATGATCTTACATTCTTCCCCCTTAATAGAATTTTATCCTCGTAATTCCTTCATCAAACTAAAGAAAATTCTGAATTTCCATATTCATAATTAAGAAAAAATGATTTTATAAACGTATTTACACTACCGGTTAGACAACAACTAATATCTATAGGTTTCTAGATATTCGCTCTCATACCAAATATAAAACCCCAAACCCACACTTCAGGGTTCCACACATATAAATGCGGTGTATTTAAAAAAAATAAACAAATACACAACACATATCATGAAATCTACGATCTAGTTTTTCGATAATTAGATGCATGCCTTACAAATTAAAGAAACTATATAAAATAAAATAAATTAAACAAAATTACTTTTTATGTGTTGTCATAATAAATAAATTCAACTCAAGCTATAAAAAATAAATTTAAAACATAGGGTGAAATTTATTTTTCCCATTAAGGGGTTTATAAGGTCAGTAAAAATAACATGTAAAATACCTTAACAAAATATTATATTATTTTGAAACTAATAATACATTGAAAACAACTTACAAATAATTGAGTGATTTTATGACAAATATTAAAAAATATTCTGAAAACAAAACACATGAGGCCATTTGAAACATTGAAGTCCATCTAGGCCTACCCACTTTCCTCAGGGACGAGTTCACTTCTCAATCCCTATCATGTTTACAATGTACAAGTTACAATTTTATAAAAAAAACTTTTCATCTTCCCATATATTTATATGCGAATGAGTGTGTGTGTGTGTGTGTTTGTGTTCTCCACTGGTGGTTTTATTTTAAAAATATAAAAAAGTGTTGAATACACATAATCTTATATTAATAAATAAATGTATAAATGTAATGATTTAGGGAAAATAAATTTTTAAACTTGTAACAACAAAATATCTTGACACTTATACTTTTGTTAATTATATGGAAGGTTAATTAACATCCGTGTACTTAAAATTTCATTCATAATCTCATAAAAATCTATTTTTGTATGTAGTTCTGATAAATAAAAATGTTTATTCAATGGAAAATATTATATGTATATAAATATTTATTTACCTAAATTAATGAATGAAATATAATTGGAAATCAATGATGTATGGACCTTGTAATTCCTTCATCAAACTAAAGAAAATTCTGAATTTCCATATTCATAATTAAGAAAAAAAGATTTTATAAACGTATTTACACTACCTCTTAGACAACAACTACTCTATATAGGTTTCTAGATATTCTCTCTCATACCAAATATAAAACCTTGAACCCACACTTTAAGGTTCCACACATATAAATGCGATGTATTTAAAAAAACTGAACAAATACACAACACATACCATGAAATATACGATCTAGTTTTTTGATAATTATATGCATGCCTTACAAATTAAAGAAACTATAGAAAATAAAATAAATCAAACAAAATTACTTTATATGTACTAGAATAGGAAATTAATTCAACTCAACCTGTAAAAAATAAATTTAAAACATAGGGTGAAATTTATTTTTCCCAGTAAGGGGTTTATAAGGTCTGTAAAAATAACATGTAAAATACCTTGACAAAATATTATAATATTTTGAAACTAATAATACATTGAAAACAACTTATAAATAATCGAGTGATTTTATGACAAATATTAGAAAATATTCTGAAAACAAAACACATGAGGCCACTTGAAACATTGAAGTATATCTAGGCCTACCCACTTTTCTCAAGGATGAGTTCACTTCTCACTCCCTATCATGTTTACAATGTACAAGTTACAATTTTATAAAAAAACTTTTCAGATTCCCATATATATATATATATAAGTGTGTGTGTGTGTGTGTGTTCTCCACAGGTGGTTTTATTTTAAAAATATAAACATGTGTTGAATACACATAATTTTATATTAATAAATAAATTTATAAATGTAATGATTCAGGGAAAATAATTTTTTATACTTATAGCAACCAAATATCTTGACACTTAGAATTTTGTTACTTATATGGAGAGTTAATTAACATCTGTGTACTTAAACTTTCATTCATAATCTCATAAAAATCCATTTTTGTATGTAGTTCTGATAAATAAAAATGTTTATTCAATGGAAAATCTTATATGTATATAAATGTTTATTTACATAAATTAATGTATGAAATATAATTAGAAATCAATGATGTATGGCCCTTGTAATTCCTTCATCAAACTAACGAAAATTCTAAATTTCCATATTCATAATTAAGAAAAAAAGATTTTATAAACATATTTAAACTACCGCTTAGACAATAACTACTCTCTATAGGTTTCTATATATTCTCTCTCATACCAAATATAAAACCCCGAACCCACACTTCAAGGTTCCACACATATAAATGCTGTGTATTTAAAAAAACTAAACAAATACACAACACATACCATGAAATCTACAATCTAGTTTTTTGATAATTATATGCATGCCTTACAAATTAAAGAAACTATAGAAAATAAAATAAATTAAACAAAATTACTTTGTATGTACTGGCATAGGAAATAAATTCAACTCAACCTGTAAAAAATAAATATAAAACATAGGCATAAATATATTTTTCCCAGTAAGGGGTTTATAAGGTCAGTAAAAATAACATGAAAAATACCTTAACAAAATATTATAATATTTTGAAACTAATAATACATTGAAAACAACTTACAAATAATCGAGTGATTTTATGACAAATATTAAAAAATATTCTGAAAACAAAACACCTGAGTCTACTTGAAACATTGAAGTATATCTAGTCCTACCCACTTTCCTCAGGGACGAGTTCAATTCTCACTCCTTGTCATTTTTACAATGTACAAGTTACAATTTTATAAAAAAAACTTTACAGATTCCCATATATATATATATGTGTGTGTATGTATGTATGTATGAGTGTGTGTGTGTGTGTTCTCCATTGGTGGTTTTATTTTAAAATTATAAACATGTGTTGAATACACACAATATTATATTAATAAATAAATGTATAAATGTAATGATTTAGGGAAAATCAATTTTTATACTTGTAACAACCAAATATCTTGACACTTAGACTTTTTTACTTATATGGAAGGTTAATTAACAACCATGTACTTAAAATTTCATTCATAATCTCATAAAAATCCATTTTTGTATGAAATTCGGATAAATAAAAATGTTTATTCAATGGAAAATCTTATATGTATATAAATATTTATTTATATAAATTAATGTATGAAATAAAAATGGAAATCAATGATGTATGGCCCTAGTCATGATTTATGAATTATATTCACTGAAACAAAATATTAAGACATGTTTTTATTATTTCGTATATAGTTCTAATAAGGCATGTTTTTATTATTTTATATATATATATATTACCTTTAAAATTTTAATTATTTTCATTAAAATAATATATTATAAAAATATTAATTCATAAAAAAACATTTGTAATATTTATATGTCAATTTATATAAAACACTTATCTTTTATAAGTAAAATCCATTTCAAAAATTATTTTATTAAATCATACTTTTTTTATTTCATTTCATTATAAAATGTATTCATATTTATTTATGGTAATTGTATATGAAAACTATGTTTACATAAAACAGTATTTGTTTATAATTTTGTATATTAAAATCAAATATTTTTTTGAAATTATTAATTTTTTAATAATAATTGAAGAATATATTTATTTAAAAACATAATTAATTTTTTTAGGTAATTATATAAACAAAGTGATATCTTTGAAAAATAAAACTAATAAGAACAAAAAAAATTCATTTTGATAAAATAACTCAGTTTTATAAAATCTATTTCATAAATAAATTTAATTAATTTAAAATTCATTTATTATTCTCTTTGAAATTTATGGGTTGTTACAGGTTGAACCCCAAGGGTCAATATTGCACCTACTATCTATTTTTATGCCCATATATGTCATCACATATATAGTATATAAAGATATATATATATATTATATGAGTACTTATAAATTTCTGGATAGTGAAAAACTAAGGTCAGGGTTATCTCTACCAATGATGAAGTAGGTAGTGTCGGCCAAGATTCCTTTAAGAACTTTAGTTGACTAGTTTTTTAAATTTAGTATTGTTTTATTTTATTATATATTATTAATATACACAAATATTCTATAAACATTGACTAGATTATTCTAGGCACTATTGGTGGTATCTAACTTAGATTTGTCTCACACCCTATCCAGGCCTCCATTGGCACATAGGTAGACAATATCGATATAGGTATTGACATGAGTGGGGTCCCTATCATGGATTCTTGACATATCTTTCTTCTATCATGGAGAAAGGGACAAGAGAATTTATCATATGCACATGATTCTATTGAATATTTCTTTGGGTCTATTTTACTTTTCTATAAAATGTTGTATATTCTTATTCTATATATTTCATATTAACATTTTTTTACACTAGCATGACATGAAATCATTTTTTATTTTACCTTACTAGTGACATATGATTATTATTCGATTTTCTATATGTTAATATTCCACTATTGATTATTATTATTTATTCTTATATTTCTATTTATATATAGTTACTATTATATTAGTCTAATATGAGGTTATATTCAACCCATAATACCACCTTAGATATTCATAGTTTTTCAGTAGTCTCTGGAGTATGGTCAGGCGCACTTCAGGCCCTATGATAGACCCAGTAGGGAAATCATTTTAGTGGCTCCCAGTTCGGAAAATTACATGGAAATATATGATATATAACTTTTATAAAATGGAAAAATTTTCAAAATTTTCATATATATATATATATATATTAAATCTATTATTAAATAAATCCATGAGAGGTGATGATGGAAAAAATAGATTTTTTCAAAAGGTGGTAGTATTTTGTTTATAAAAATGATGATGTTATTTCCCATTTCATCAAAGAAGGAGCTGGATTCTAGTTATTCCAATAACATAATAAAATATTTGAACATGGGAGATAATTATGTGATTATATAAACAAGGTTGAGTAATATATAATGTGGGTAGAATATAAAATAAAACTAAAACATTCATTTAAATACTATATATCTTCTTCGTACAACATCACATTCTTTGAACCATAAATCCTTAAATAATTGTATTTTATAAAAACAAATACCACTAAAACATGGTAATGGGTGATATAATGGTATTGGTATTGTTATTTCTTAAACTGACTAGAGTTTTCAATTTTAATAAAATATGTATAGAGGTTCCGTTTTATAAGATCGAGTTAGGGAACCCATAGAATTACATAATGTATGAATTTAATATAACTTTATTTTCCTTTAAAAGGATCAAAACTTTTATATTTTGATGGAATAATGTGGGTGGGGGTGAAATCATATTATAAAATAATATTTGGGGAAATTTAGATTATGTTTTCACCATTATATATTTTTTGAAAAAGCCCTAGGGCCAGTCCTTATTTATTAATTAAAGAAACAACCACATACATATATAATGGAATGGTATAAGGAAAATAAAATAAAATTCACCCATTCAAAGATGATAAATATGAAAATTAACAAAATATAAACTATTATAATCATCATATTCTATACACTATTCTGAATAATCTTTTAAAGAGTCTAAATAGTTGGTATACAGCTTCCCCCCAATAGTTAGATGCACCATCCTAGTTCAAATGGGGGGCTTGTGATAATAGTTATATCTCCTTGGACATGAATTCCATATTTTAATCAATGAAAATCATTAATTATATTTATTATTACTTTTTTAAGAGACATACAAATAAGGAATCTTTGGGGAAGTATCACAATTATTTATACCTTCCCATTTTCCCCAAACATTATTAAATATCTATTGGTTATTTAACTCCTCCATGATTTTATTTTTTACATGAGATAGATCACAATCTAATTTTTCATGTTGGGTGGTAGCACACACATGTCAATGTGATCCTTATAGTATGCATTATATCTGCTCCTCCCCTAGTGTATATTGTTCCATATCACACTATATTTTTCCCTCATCAATGGTATTAGTAGAAAATTATTTATTCCATGCAAAATGACACTTTGAAATGGAGAAATTGAATAATAAGATGATGTTGTAGATCCTATATTCTTGGTACCTAGTTTTAGCCCTAGCATAATTCCCTCATACACAAAATAGTTTTAAATAGGAATTCCACACCCACCCTGATGGTCCTAACATGAATTTATTATTCCCTATGCCATTAACAAAGCAATGATATTTCCCAGGTCATATTCATCATACACATTAGTGGATCCCATTGATCCGAGCACTTTAATATCATGAAGATTCCAATGAAAAATATTATTCAAATAAACATCATATTTTCTATACACTTTATGAGAGATTTTTTGATCTGAATCATGATCACTAGAAATATAAACTCTTAAAATATTTACCATATCCTTGATACTTTCATCCTACAATTTTCCTCATCATGGTAATATATTGAAAATGATCTTCAGGTTACTACTTTCCTCTATTTTTTTACAAGTTAACCTATGATCTATCAATCATGGTGAAGTTAGATGCTTCTTATAGAAAACTCTAAGAGTCAAATCATCATCATATGTAGCCAAATAACTATTTATATTAGTACATAATTGATATCTACCTCAATTAATACCTCTGAAATGTTCCCAAATTTAGCTTTTTTTACCCCCTATACATTTTAACTTGCATTAAAAATTATTTCTAATTATTCTGATGATGATGTTTTTTCAATTTAGGGGTTAATATAATCACCATAAAAGAAAAATTAGGCTCGAAATGGAAAACTGGTGATATTTATTATCATATACCAATCACATAGCTGATTATATGATTTTTATGAAGTTAAAATCATTTATTAAAATATTATTTATTTTTCAATTAAATTTATTTCATTTTTTGAAATACTCATTTAATTTAAATTTGAATACAATAAGAGAATGATGAAATTTTAATCTAATCCATTCTAACACGGATAAAAAATTATTTTTATCTTCAAAATTCAAGGGTCACAATACTTCAAAAAAATATACTACATTAAATATTTTAGAATTCCTTTGTTTTAATTTTTTGTTAACAAAATAAATTATGTGTGGGTGGTGTGTAATAAATTAATTTAATTATTTCTACTATAAGTTTTTTTAAAAAAATACAATGATAAAAAATAATAACTTATCATTTAAATACTAGTTTTTTATATAAATTAGTTGTATTTATCATCATCAAAAAATATTTTAGATTTTAAAACCAAGAAAGTGACATTTTTTATATTTTTTTACTTAACATAATATAAAGGTCAAAACAAGACATAATTGAAATAAAAGTTCATATTTTTAAATCATTGGTAGATATGGATTAACTCCCATTATCTAATAATTTTAAGGAATATTTTAGGTTCATTTTTTATTCTTTGTAATGTTATTTTTAACCATAATTTCTTACTTTACCCTTACCATGATAATGATTATTTACTAATGTTACAATTCACAATGAAAAAAAACAGAAATAATGAAAAATTGTTGACCCCATGATTCCAAAAATATATATTACATTTTTGTATATTCAAGCCCAATATGTGCCCAAAATAAACTTATGATAAAAACCTAAGAGGAAAATATAAATATTTTTTTTAGAAAAATGGGTTTTTCTTATTAAAATATTTTTATTCCAACTTCAAATATAATATTTATTACAATGAAAATAACTTTATTTTTTTATACAAAAAAAACTAAAAGAATTTATAAAAAAATTACAAAATTATTATTTAACTATTTATATACTTCAAGAAAAAATATTTGTTTCAATAAAAATCAGTGTTTTATTACTGTTCATTAAAAAAATACAACTTTTTATAAAAATATAAACTTATTACCATATGGAAGTTTTTATATAATTATTTCAGAAACGTTATAAATTTTATTAAATATAATTTTTAATATATATAAAAACTAACTACAATTTATTCTCATAAAAATAAATAAAAAACCTTTTGAATGGGATCATAATTTTTTAAAATAAAATGTCATCACTAAAAATTTATTGCTTATTTTCCAATAATTGATAAATAAAATTGTATTTATTAGGACATTTATATATATATTAAGTTATTCTAATTTCTACCTTCCAATTCAATAGATATATTGTAACATTAAAATTTAAATAATAATATTTCATGGTTCAATTAGGTTCAATATTCTGTATCTTGTAAACTATCAAACATACTCTTCACATTAAAATCCAAGTTTCTTAAATTATTCCCCAGTTAAGAAATTTCACCATAAAAATTAAATATTACATATATTGAGATAACTTTTTCGTTATGAGTTCATCCTTAGTTCCTTTGAATCTCATGTTGCCTCTACACATTTATGGTTCCTTCATAGTTTATTAGATATGTGATTTTTCTTGTTATGTAGAACATTATCTATTGGTTTAATGATATTTATTTTTTTCTTATTATAAGATTAATAATTGTGAGCTTTTACAACCTATGATTTAAATACATTTGATAGATTTGGTATGTTCTTCCTAAAGTGGGATACCTATAATACATCATGCACATAAGAAGGTGTTATTGGGAGTGTAAGTTGATAATCTAGAGCTATGATGAAATCCATGATCTTAAAGGATCCAATGTTCATAGAGTATCAAATTCTCTGATTCCCAAATCTCATCAATCTCTTCCATAGATATTTGGAGAGAAACACATTATCTCTAACCTCAACCTCAATGTATTTTTAACTATTTTCTATATAGCTCATATATCAACTTTGAGTACCCTTGATGTGTTACTAAATGGTTATGATATTTTCTAAAATTTCCTCAACTATTTTAGGCCCTAATAGCTTGTGTTCACTAACATCATCCCAAAACATAGGTGTTATGAATATCATCCATTAAAGAGATTTATAAGGGTCCATTTAGATTATTTAGTAAACGTTATTATTGTATGAGAAATCATGAAAGGGATGATGATGATTTCATCCTCATTGGAATTCCATCACACATTCCCTCAATATGTCTTAATATGACTAGATAGTTCACTCATTTTGTCCATCTGTTTGGTGGTGATATTCCATAATTATATTTAACTCAATATCCAAATCATGTAAGAGACACTTCTTGAATTTAGAGTTCAATCAATGTTATTGTTCAGATATAATATATAGTGTTATTCCATACAGGCTCCCCACTTCCCTAATGTATATCCTAGAAAGTTGATCAATTAATATCTCCTCTTAAAATTTATTTAAGTGAGAAGACTTTCTATGATGATTCACTAAAAACCATATAGAATTATTTCTAATTGTTGTCTTCGGATGACCAGTGACACTGTTCATGGTGATGTTTTCCAATTTTCATATAGGTATGGGTAATGGTTTTATTTTAGCCTTATATATTTTCCTTTCTACATTTAAATACTAATATACTAGAAAATTTGATGTATATTCTGTGATATCCTTCTTCATACTACCCCACTAATAGTTCTCTCAGAGTTGTGGATACATCTTCATTCTCTAATGGTTGATGAATATAGTCGAGTTACATACATCATTCAGATCTTTTTATTTATTTCTATATTTTATCATACACATTTTCATGACATAAATCATGAAACACCTTCTTTATAAATTTAAAACTCTAATTATTTAGCTTTTCATATAGCTTCCAATAACTTATGAATTTTCCCATCATCTATATAAGAATCGTTCATCTTCTCTAGATGAGATTTCTAAGAAATCCATTGATAATGGTATAATGATGTTCCTTTATTTATGATTCCAATTTCCATACTTTTCAAGAATATGTCGATTGGATCCTTCTCAATTCCCATCCATCATAAGGATACAATATCCACTCAACTTATACTATTTTTGCTTTATTTATTTCCCATTATGGTTGTGTATTTATCAATCATAGTCCACAATCACCTCTATGATTCTTCACTTGTTCACATAAAGATCAATATGTATGAAAATAAGTTAGATACTCTTATGGTTTGTATATATCTAACAATTATCCCCATTCATAATAATCCTCAATTTTTTAAATGAAAATATAAATATAGAGAAATCTATATCATGTTTTGGATAGTTATTGTAGTGAACTATAAACTTATTTGAGGATTAGTTCATTACTTTGTCCTTTTAAATTAGAAAAAATACCAAAAATATCATTGAAGTATCTCTATAAACCATGAATGGTTCCTTACATAGGAATAGAGTGAGGACTGGTGTAGTGATAAACCTCATCCAAAATTCCTTAATGTTATCTTCGAATACCTTGGTCTAAAAGAACTTTACTCCCTTCTAAGATAGACAGGTAATCATATTAGAAAATAATGATATAGTTTGGGTAAATCATCAGTAATACTCATCTATTGAAAAACAAAACTATAGATCACTATTAAAGATGAATTTCTATGTCACTCTTAAGTTTCCCTTTTCTTAGAAGTGTCCATAGATATCTTGTTTCTAGCGATATCATTCCCCCTAGATGGTCATTCTTTCATCTTTAACTCATAATTATTATACTTTTAATATATCCCTCTAATAGATACCATAGAATGGTATTGAAATTAATATCATTATACACATTATATATTAGGTGTTTGGGGGCACAATTACATTTAAACACACATGCACATACATCACACAAAGTCTAGAAAGATAGGACACAGACTCTCTATGGGGATTTCCCACCCATCAAGCCTTATTTATTTTGTTAATGGGCCATATTCCTGGCAGTAATGAAGGCCATTACATATCACATAGGCCCAATGAGCATCAAATCCCATTATATTGACCAGTGGGTATGAAATCCCAATACATTGCACCAAAGAACCAAAATATCGAGCACCAGGGAATGTAAAACCCTCTTTAAGATTCTATTGTATGTTAATTTTCAATTCCTACAACTCAGAAATTTCAATTCAATGAGGATTTATATATATAAGAATATATCTAGGAATAAGTTTCATTGACAAATCATCCTCATTGACCTCAGGAAGATCTAGAAACTCTTTGGGGAATACATCATTATGATATTTTATAATGTAAGTGTATTCAAGAATGATTATATCAGTTTTCCTTATCATTTGATCTAGATATTCAGGAAAATAAAGAAATAACAACCAAAATTGAGATGAAAATTAAAAGTTAAATTCACCATCCATCTTACATTTGTAAAAAATCCTAGAATGACATGGAATATGATGAGTGATCTCACTTTCTAAATTGTTGATGTTGGCTTTATAATTAAACAACAAATACATTCTAAAAAAATAATCAAACTCCACTAATAGAAGTAAAATTATATTTACTAGATAATTTAGTCAAAATAGTTAATTAAAGAGGATTTACATAATTAGGAAGAAATAATTTATCTTTTTTCCTCGTAGTTTCTCAACCCTTATATTTTTAGGGGGTGTTTGAATATCTCTACTCAACATGAAATATATGATTTAATTCAATGAACAAGAGTCAAAATGTATGTTCACTATTATTGAATTCTTTTATAGTGTACCTATCATTATATCATTGTCTAGATCCACCTCAAAAGTATTGATATCTTTTATCCAACCTTTATCCCCATGACTAAGTGCTTATTTCCATCGATTGTATCAAAAACATATTATGTTAGAGGGTTGGATATCATAATTCAAATTTCTATTATTATTGAATCATGGTATACTAGGATGAGGATTGATATAATGCTTCTTTTCCTTAGTTTAATTAGTGGTACTCTTCATATTCCTTTTTTCAAGATTATCATGATACCAAAAAATTTAATATTTGAAGAATCTTCTAGTTCCTTTGTGAGAGTTTCCAAGATTATTATTCGAACATTTATTTCAAGTGGTATGCTAGGTTTTCTACCCATCATAAGTTTTTTCTATAGATCCTCCTAAATTACACACCATTTTTTCTATTTTTATATATTTTTTCATGACACCCAAAAGAGTCATCAATATTTATCTCAAATTAGTTGGAACAACAATCAATCACTTCATAACATCCAATGCCATGAATCTCTATGGATTTACATAGATAGGACTTTAACCCATTAATGAAATGGTATGCCTTGCATTAATGTCTATTGATGAAGTAAGAGGCATACTATAAAATCCTTTTTATTTATTCCACATATTCCTTGATAGACTCATCTTTCTTTTTCTTCATTATAAGGAACTCTCTCTCCATTTTAAGATAAGGAGTACCACGAATACTGTTTTTGAAAAAAATAATCATTAATTATATCCATTCTAGGGAATCAATTCCCTAATTAGAATTCATACTTTTTATTAGATCCCCCATAGATTATATTCCCCCTATTAGTGAAAAATGACTAACACAACATTCTATTATTCCATGAATATGGTGGAAAATAATATCTAATCTATAGATTTTATCACTAGTTTGTGATGAGGTGATAAGAAGATCCTCTAACATTAAGAGGCATTTGTCATGTAAAATATTGTAGCATATCTTTATATTAAATAGTATAATTAGTGTGATTCTCATTATTCGAGTTATTATTTATAACTTGAGCTAGTTGAGTTACTACTAACTAATTTTTCCTAGATACCACTCTCATAATGGTGGACATATAATTAGGGAAATTGTCATTTTTTCAATCATGTAGATTGTTCGAACAAATTCACCAATTTTCAAACATTAACTAAAAAAGAATGACAAGAAGAGAATACAATAACTAATAAACATAGAAAAGGTAAATTGGTAAACATATAAGGAATTATATATAAATGGTAAATAAATCATAACTTATATGTATCATTGTTACAATATAGGTTATCTATAGTATAGTTTTCATTACTTAAGCTTATCAATAGGGTTCACAGTTTTATATTATAGTCCTAAGAACAAAAAATAAATATTCTATAATCTCATACCAACTATAGATATCTAAAATAATTTACACATATGATTACATTATATTTAAAATAAATATACATTAAATACAAAATTTAAACGGAAAGGCAGAGTTTTTTTAGAAAACAATCAACCTAAAATGTTAAAGTTAAATGCATCATTTCAATCATTACAATGAGATTCTAAATTTCTTTGTGTTTCCAAAACCACATTTGATAATTCTAGGAATACATAGAAAAAATAAATTATCTAAAAATCAAAGTAAGGGAATAAACATGTTATGGAAGAAAAATTTGGGACTCAAGGTACAATATGATATCGTAATAAAAAATTACCATGAGTACTCTCAAGGGAGAATAACGTATATATCATGGTATCATAAGATCATGGATACAAAGGAAATATAGTATAAATAAAAAACATGAAAAATAATATTTCATTGTTAACTATCAAGACAACATCACATGGTCGATATAGTCATATTGTAGATTAAGATTACTCCCCAATCCCATACATGATATTTCATGGGGAAAGGATTTACCAAGTGGATTGGGAGACTATTTAGGAACACCAATTAAAATAGGTTAGTGATTATGTGTTCCACTAAATGGAAATCAATCATTTGGTGTAAACATAAGAATTAACCTTGGAAAAACATAGGTTTTACGGTCTTACCTCATAACATAATCAAATGAGATTTCTTAAAGAAGACATTTTAGATATGAAAATATGGAATGTATAACCCCATTAAAGGAAATTATAGTAGGATATATATATATATATATATATATATATTATAGATATATCCACATAATTTAGAATAATTCTATAACATTAAAGATTGATGGAATGTTAGATTGAGAGAGAGAGTTTATAACCCAAATAAAAAGGGTTGTTTGGAACGGTCCCTTATAGCAAGTCCAACACATCTCATTTATTCATTATCTTCTTGAATAAAAAAATTATATTTATTATAAAAAAAATTAAGAACATTTTTTTGGTTTTATCATTCATTTTTATTTATTACCATATCATACAAAAATACTTATTAAATTAATTACATGTTGTATAATTTTTCAATATTCATCTATAAGGTCCAAATAGACTTTAGTAGTATGATAAAGGTCAAATTGGTCATTAATAAATGATATCTAGAATAAAATTCATGACATAATTATCATTTTTATACATAAATTTTTATTTTAAAACCAACCATGAATTATGTTTATGAAAAATGAACTCTGTTACAATCATGGATATGTTAGGTCATACATATGCATATATAACGTTTCCATTTTCAACGATCATTATGGAAAGAAGGAAATTAAAATTTTTTCATTCTCAAATTATCATTACATCATAAATTTCATATTAAAAATTTTAATGGACTTATATATATCATCCATGTTATGTGGTAATGGAAACAAATCACATTGCTTTGTAGAGGTGGTAGTTTACATGCACACAATAAGGATATTATCATTTTTCAATGAATGAAAATATTAGAAAGATTATTAAATATTACTTTTATAAAATTTTATATATGTCATGAATATCGTATATATACCTTAAATCCATCATTAGATCCCTATGTGATAGGCAGTGATAGAAAACTAATTACAATGATTTGTGAGGCAGTAGTCCACCATACAGATGAATGATTATTTGCATTCTAATTTTTTGGGTGTGGGAGATCGATATTGGTAATTCCAAAAAAAATTGACTTACATACTATATACTGATTTAATGATATTTTATTTTAGAATAATATTCTAAGGGTATATAATAATAAATAAAACTAAAACATTCTTATAAAGATTATACATATTCTCTGGGAAACATCCTTTTCATTACACCACAATCCCTAAAAGATTGGTATCATAATAAAAAAATACATCTAGAACATGGATAAGGATAATTGGAAGGTATTTTGGTAGGGATTTCTTGAACTAAAAGTAATTTTATGTGTGATGAAAAGAGGAGAAGAAGTGCACTATTATAAGAGAGGGGAGGGATGATATTGGAATATAATAGAGTATTAAATTGAAAAAAAATTATCGAAAAAGGATACAAAAGGATATAATTTTAATATAGGATTATAGGGTTTCATATCATAAAATTAATTCTTTCGATGTTTATATTGGGTTTTTACCCCTAACACTTTGCTTTGACTTGTGTTAACACTTCTTGAAAATTACTATGATAACAAAGTTTTTATTAATTAGGTGTCAATATAGTTAAAATAAAACTAAAATTGGTCAATAAATGGATAAATTTTAATATTTTTAATCATATACCAACCACATTTCTAATGATATGATTTCTTGGTATTTTTAATGATTTAATAAAATATTATGTGTTACGAAATATCCTTAATGTAATCTTTGGAAAAATTAATTTATTTTAATATTGGAAACAACATGAAACCAATATTATTATAACATAATATATTAAAAATATATAATATAATAATTTTATCTAAAAAATCATGGGTTATAATACATCATTCAAAATATATTAATTTTATTATTCTTAATATCATTTATTTTATACTCATATTAATTGAATAAATATTCTGTTGGCATTGCATAATCCTTTAAAGAAATTATTTGATCCCTAAAAAAATGACCATAAAAAATCATGTATCATTCAAAAACATATTTATATTTATAAAAATGTTTCTTTAAAAATGTCATAAAATATTATTGATATTAAAAGAAATATAGTTACATTTGAAATTTTTTTTACTTTAAAGAATATCATTGTCCACATCAAGTATAAATTTAATTAAATGGTAATATTTTCCAAATTTGGATTGAAATGGCACAAAAAACGCTCAAAAAATAGGTTAAAGGAATCATTTAGGGTTTTTTTAGGCCTTTTCATATTATTTTTAACCTTAATTACCCAATTTACCCTCAACATGGTGAAAATTACTTACTCTGGTTATTATTCCAAATGAAAAAAATAAAAGGACTTATATGAATAGTTTTGACCTATTTATTCAAGATATATAATCCTTTTTTATTTATTTAATTCGTATAAGTGTAAAAATTACTTTATGAAAAAAACACAAGGAAAATAGTTTTAAAAAAATCCTTGTATGTATAAAAAATATTATAATAAATTCAAGTATAAATCTCATTATAAAGGCCATAATTTAAATATTCTTAAGTAAAAGTAACTAGATAGAATTCTAAATTATCCAAAAAATTATATTTTAACTTTGTAAATAGAGTTTCTAAAAAAATCAAATTTTCCACAATTCATTGAAAAATCAATATTTTCAAAAAAAAATTAAACATTTCACTGTACGATAATTTGGATATGTTTATATAAAAATGATATAATTTTTTCATATTAAATTTATAAAAATACTTGTAATAAATTATTATAATTTATCTTAAAATGAAATAAAATCATTTTTGAATAAAATATTTTTTAAAGAATAAAATATATTTAATAAAAATTGAATTCTTATTTATATAAAATTAGTCTATACATTTTTTTATCATGGCCTTTATATATATGTTATAATTTGTGAAAATATATTTATATCTTCCAATTCAATGGCTAGGCTATAACATTCCTATTTAAATTATAATATTACATGATTTGTTATGGCTTCATATTGCTTATCTTTTTTTTTATTGAACATATTCTTTCATTTTAATAAGATTAGTTTTTAGAGACTAATTTTAATGGGATTTATAGGCCAAGGATTTTTTCATTTAATAATATGATATAGTTATAAAACTTTTTCATGTGAGAAATAAAAGAAAACGGAGTTCCATTAGTATAGTGGTGGGGAATAGAAAATTAATCAGATTCTACACCAGTGGCTACCATAGTGATTTTTTTTAAATTACATCAAAAATTATATAGTAGATATAACTAAACAATAACATTAGAAGAAACCTGGGTTCATCCACCAGTGTGGGAACATGGAAACTATTTAACAATTTTGCAATGTACCTATTTAATAATATATTGTTGAATATTATATCTATAGGGTCTCTCAGGTTTTCCCTAATGTGGCTTAAGGGATAGGGACCCTATCCTTGGAAAAATAAGTATTCTCATCAATCAATGATGTTGATAGTTATAATGTTTTTTATAATAAGATAAGAATTTCTAGGAGCGTTTCATGCTTGTCTTGACTCTATTTTAGTTATAATGTTCATTTACTCTTCCATTGATTTTGAATTATTTGAAACATTATCATCCCTCATTTTCATCTCATATAAATTGATTAATTTTTTGGGATTATTATTTGTGTTTATTTTATTTATGATATCTCTTTTCTCTCTATTGGTAATGAACATAGATCAAGGATTCTAGTGGGGTAACCCAAACATTACATATATAAGTATTAAATATTTTTATATGAATATTCTATACATTTCATAATAATAAAAACCCTAAAAAGGGAATGGATTAGTTTGTTTGAAAATATGGATACATAAAAAACTCATACATAAAATATTTGGACCATCTCTCATTATTTTCTTCACACCGAGAACCCATCTTAGAGAGAATATACTTTAAAACATTCCTAATATCATGGGGATTAGGGAACATAATAAAAGGTGTGATCTAATACCCAGTAATAGAAAACATGGTAGATAACTCTAAATTAAAAGATATAATAATATCATGATCATAAGGGTTTGAGAACATGAGATTAAAAACATTAAATAATATCCAATAATTTATAGATCATAAACATGAATCGAGGAATATATCATTATTAGTTATAAAGACATGAATCAAAAAAAAAGGATCAATGTTCATGAGCCTTGAAAATATAATATTTACATATTTACATATAATATACATGTGCGAATAATAATTCCATAATCCACTTCATAGAAATAGTTTTTCAAGGCTATCTACCAAGAAATTCAATATATATTTGGCTTCGGTTAAACCCCCAATATACCTATTTGGGTCAAGGGATAACCTCCCAAATACACTCTTTTAGTTAAGGGATAACTTAACATATACCCTATTTTAGTTTTTTAATAACCTCATGTGTACGCTCTTTTGGGTTAGGGATAACCTCCCATGTACCATATTTAGTTATTGGGATAACCAATCTTATAACCTTTGATCTCAAAAACATTAAACATTTCATAATGTATTGAAGTGATATAATGGGGCCTATAGAGATCTAAGTTAGACACATACTAATGTTACATCAGTTTCTTCTCATAAACATTAAATATCACTGCATAATCTCACAAACTCAAGAATGTATAGTTTTGTGTCATTATAGACTAGTTATATTGGTGACTTATTTTAAAAAACCTGTAAAAAAATCTATATAATTGAATAATACTAGAATCGTTTTTTAATATGTAATATGATAAACTAATATTCATAATAATGGGAAAAAGAAAGGGTTGAGCTCAGATTATCTATAAGGGAAATCCAATAAAAATGTTATAAATTTTTAAAACAAAATAGTATATGAGAACAATATTATGGTATAAAAATATAATTAAAAATAATGTGGAATAATAAGAGTTATCCATATGTTTTGATAATGGAGAATTTAACCTCAAAATAAATAAATATACCATGCTATAAGATTAAGGAAACATGAAATTTAAAAATTATCCAATGGAGAATAACATAAGCATATAATAAAAAATTGTTTCATAGGAATAACCATATGTATTCATATTATTTTGAATTTATCAAACTGCATTGTTTTAAAATTCATTCAATTAAATTTTGAAAATATTCATCTTATTCAAATATAATCTTGAGAAAACTCTTTATTGATATCATGTTAATGCTTAATCATTCAAACATAGATAATCATATCATTTTTAGGCCTAATTATGTGAACTTAGGTATCCCAAAATGTTTTCAAACTCAATAACATTAACTCATTATGTCTAAAATATTACCCAATTATTTGGATGGAGATTTAGGAACCCACCCTCTATTATCCATACATTTACATAACATTATATTCTAATCAATCAACACATAATAAACACCCATGTAAAGGATAGTGGATTACATTTATCATATCATTAAAAACCAATGGAAACCAAAATTTATGAAACTTCCAGATAATATCACCCAAATTGACCACAAGAGTGTAAATAGTAGATACCAATAATAGATTCACCATATATAGAGTAATTAATAAGAAAATTAAGATATTTATTGATGAAAAAAATATCAAAATAAGTAAATTCTAAATAGATAAATTGGATAATTTTGGTGAAATCATCAAAGATATTTCAGAACACACTGTTTTCTATGAAGTAAAAAAAAGGAAATTAATGTCACATAAAAAGTAAATTTTTAAAAGGTGAAGTGAAATTTTTTGAAAAATATTTACATGTAAAATAATAATATCAAATAATTGTGACTTTAAACAAAAAAAATGTTTAAAAATGTGGAAGTGAAAAAACATATAAAACATTATCTTTTATAAAGAATATTAAATAATGGATTATTAAAATTACAAAAAAGGATTCAAAAAATGTGGTTTAAAAAAACATTGACCCTAAATAATTATAAAAATAATATTCAATAATATATCTCTAGAAAGACATAAATCTTATCAAAATGGAATCTACAATGTAAGATAAACCCTTTCATATTAAAATGGTGAAAAACACCTTATGTGAATTTTGAAATAGCCTTGATGAAAATAGACATCCTAAAAATATTAAAAAATAATTTGAAAAAGAATGTAATATAAATTTTAATTTAATAAGAGATGAGACATGATTGTGTTTCTAATAATAAATGATACCATTTAATGGAAGTAAAAAACTTGTATATTGTGAAAAACCCACATTAAAAATATGGAAATTATTCTTAGAAAAATTACATTATTTTTAGAAATAATATATTTATCACAGAAGAATACTTTGGTATCAGTATTATTTTCCCATAAATTAATATGGAAATATAATATGATATTACAATATTGTATAATAATTTAATGTTATTCTATTACAATATAATTGGACTGATTGTGACTTAAAAAAATATTTGACTCTTGAAAACCCTCTTACTGTTATTCCCTCATAGTTGAATGTTCTCTAACAGCCTATAAATAAATCATAAATATCATAGTAAATTATTTAAAAACATTATTCTTATATATTAACCTCTTATATAACTCAATTATTATTATTTAATATGAATACATTAGTTATTTATTGCCTTTTGTTACTAGGAGGTGTTAGTAACATTAATTGTTTAGATCTTGTTTTATGATGTTAATTTTATTATACATTGTTTAATAAAATATATCTAATTTCTAGGTAATATAATATATTGTAATTTTTTTGTATAATTTCATATAATTTTATAACCTGATTTTATATGATATTTCTTTTTCTGTTTCTTAAAAACGAAGATGGTGATGAATTAGTTTTAGGATAAATATTGATATTTATGGATTACCTAAAAATGACTATATATTTCTTACATAAAAATATTATGGATATTTATTAATCTTATATATCATATATAGTCATCAACTATAATTTTTCACAAACTAAGATGGTGTAAATGAAGAACTCGATATACTGTTCAATAGAGAAGCTAGTATGCATGAATGTTTAGAGGATGATTTTCCATTCCCATAAATTAAGAAAAATTAGTAATATGGAATATTATTTTCATAACAAAGAATAAGATATAAATATCATACAAATATATTGACTTCCTTATTAGTACCATCCCAGTATGTTAGTGAATTAAAACGAAAAATGTTATGTCATGAAGGTGGTGGTTCGAACAAATGCGCAATTGAAGTTTTCACAGTTCATAAGGAGGAGAGGGATGAGGTTAGTGTATATTTAGATATTTTTAAAATATTAATTATAAAATAAATACTTATTTTATCATATAATATTTTTTAAAAAATGTAATTCAAATATAAAGATAAATATGCTAGTGAAATTATATAGAATGCCTTGATAAATTTGTGTTTCATTTAGAGTATTCCTCTTAAAGGAAGAGAGTATGATAACAAATTTTTACTAGAATAATATTAAAGTAAACTAATAATAGTTTATAATTAAATATAAAATACTTTCAAATGAAAAAACAAAGTTTAGAGTGGCTTGAAGAGTTTGTGAGAGGCCACATTAATATCTAGGGAGAATGAATTTTTTTAATTATTCAAATATAATATAAAAGGACCACGTCTTAAAAATGTAATGTGGATCTGAAAATAGACAATAATTTATTTTTAGTTTACATACTTTAATGAATATATCAACCAACCAATAAAAAGCATGTTTTATAAATGTTTCAAAGTGTATATCCCTTCAATCAAAATATTTTTCATTTAGAATTTTGTAATGGTAATTATTTTACATAAAGAATCTATATGAAAAACAAATAAGTAGAAAATTATGGATACTTAATATCCAATTATTAAAAATAAGAAACCAATTTAATATGATTCAGTTTATAAATTTTTTAAAAATTAATTTTAATATAATTTATATATAATCTTTTAAAACAATTGATGGGAAAAATAATACATGAATTTTAAAATATAAAATATACATTTGGAACCTATAATACGTATTTCAAAATGTAAAATTTCAATTATAAAATAAATATTTTTAAAAAATTAAATGGTTCCATAAATTTCCACATCATACATATATACTAATAATGGAATAAAATTCTTAGTATCAGTAAATTTCTAGATGTACATAAAAACAATTTTAGGAAAATATGAAAAAACTAATATGTGGATAATAATTAAATTATAAATACAAAAATAATGTTAATTTAACATTATTTATATTCTATGACTTATTTTTTTTAGTTGAAAATTTAAAATATGAGGAAAACTACTTTTATTGAAGAAAATAGGGTTTTGAATACTATGTGTCCTTAATTTTATTTACTCCTAGTTTCTAATTTTAAAATTTTTAATATATTAATTCAAAATTAATAATATTTAAAAAAACTCATTTAATGTATTGGGAAAAAATATTTAATACCATAAAATTTTTCTTTAATAAGATACATTACATTCACACTGAATACAATTTAACAAATTACATTAAAATTAAATACTTATCTTCTAAAATTTCATTTTACTACCTTATTGTTATTAAAATATTAATTTTAATTATATATATACATCATAAATTAATTTATTAATAATTTTTTAAATTATATGTGATGCATATATTTATTTAGATACAATATTTTACTATCAAATTTTTATTTCATTGAGTGTTATGTTATTTGAAATATTTTACATAAAAATACATGAAAAAAGTATACCTATTGGATATATGATTTTCTAAAATATCATTAATTACTATATTTAAAAAGAAAATAATTAAATAACTATATTTTCAGTGACCAAATTTTCTACACCAAGATTTCATTCCAATATATAAATCCATAATAATCTTATTCTATTCAAACTTCCCATTTTCATAGTTTGATTTTTAGATCTCATAATATTTTTTTATTTATTGATATTATTTATAATTATTTCTTTATTTATACTAATTTTGATTCTTTATATAAATTATGGCCTACAGTAGTTTCTTATTCTGAAGATATTATTCATTTCAATCTCTTATCCTCTTTTAACAATAGAAGTTTCAATGTAACTAACCATACATGGAGTTCAATAATCCATCGCATTTGAAATATGGTTTCAAATACCATTATTGGAATGTTCCATTACAACTAAATAAATTGGTGTTAACATTTTTTATATCATGTATATCCCAATTTATATTCATGTATTAATTATTTTCAAATAATAATTAATTACTATTTATAATTATAACAAAGAAAAAAATTTATAACACATCTAGTGTAACATTATCCACCATTAAATATATTTTATCCTATTAATTCTAATTATCATATACTATAAAAATATATATGTTCATATAAAATGTATACATGACTTAAATTATAATTTATAAAGAGATAACAACCTTGAAATTTTAGGGACCATATATGTTTCCTTTAAATAGTCCTATACCTAATATTGAGATTTCATCTAAACTATTCTGACAAAAATATATGTTTTTTTCATTATCAGCAACTATATTTTACATTCAAATTTCGTTGGTTATTATTTTTTTTATTTTTTTTATAAAATTCCATTAGATAATATGAAATTATTTTTTTCTTATATTAGATAATTTTTCCTTTAGGTGGAGTGAAAATATTCATTGCCTAAAATTCATTATATTTATATAAATAAAGAATAATAAAAAATATATAATGAATATTTTTATAAAATTAATATTTTAATATAATAATCATATAACTAGATGATTTTTTGACAATCAAATCTGTGAGGAGGATATTTTATGATCTTAAAAAATATTATAAATAAAATAGATTTTCAAGCATAAAATTTCATCATGACATATAAAAAAATGGAATAGATGGTACCTGTACCTTATTTAATTTGATCCACTATGGGTGTAGTTCTTTCAAATGAATTCCATTTTTCTATTTGTATTGAAGGTTGTTTATACTCATTTTCTCGGTTTGTTCATGTATTCATACATGGATATAGACAATACCAAAGATCCCTAAAATAATAAATTGAATTACTTGAGGTACCTTATGATAAACTCTATTTTATTTCAATCATGTTTACCAATATCTTCATTTTTCTTTAACATTATGATGGTGGAAAACCCCCTTCTTCCCAAACTATATCCTCTTACAGTCTCCTTGAGAAAATTCCCCTAGTTCATCATACTATAGATCTAGTATAAAGTAAATTTTATCTTATTTCCTATATAATCATTATCACATGAAATTATGTGAGAATCCGTCCTTCTATTCCTTGATCTATTTTTACACTCAACTATGGTCTCATTTCTATTCATATTATATGATTGTTGGGTTTGAATAATCATATGGTTCTTAACTTCAACTCCCAACTTTATAGGTTTTTCATTGAGTTATTCTCTACATTATTCCTTAAACACATGGTTCTTTACATTTCTTTACATTACTAAACCCAAAAGGGTTGATATGACAGATTAACCATTAATAATATGAGGAAATAATCATAATTATAAAAGAAATTAGAATATAAAATTTCATTTTCTTTTACATTATAATATTTTCCTATAGTTCATTTTATTCAACCAATATCAATCATAATTTAACCTCGGTTACATTATTTTGGTTTATCATATTCTTATTATGTCAATAACTCAATGTAATAAAGAAATGAGTCCTTTATATTTGTTCATAAAGAGAAAATCTAAAACTGAGGAATATCCCAATGAGTTGATATCTATGTATGAAGTCTTAGGGAACAAATTCATACATAATGGTTATTATTGGATAAATTCCAAAACAAACTATTTCACTATCAACACTTCTAGTTTTTTTATTCCTGAACAATATCCAATTTCCAATATCTATATAGGGATGCTTTTCGAGGAAAAACCACATAGTCTAGACTTCAAAAATATGTGAATATATTGTCCTAGACATAGTCTCATCATTAGGGTTTTTATGAATGTTCCTTAATCCTAGTCTTGAATAATCAAAAAACTATTATTCACAAATAACTAAACCTAGTTCTAATAGTATCTATAGAGACCCAAGTTAAATATATAATTATTTTACGTAATTTATTAAGATAAAAAACTCAAATCACAAAATAATTACACAATCCTAAGAATGAAATATTTAATGTCTTTGAGGAATAGTTACATTGGAATATTATTTTAATTAACTTGTAAAACATTTCACTATTATTAAAATATTCTTGACTACAATCGAGAATTTTCAAAAGATATAACCCTCTTCAATGAATGGGTATGAAAACATAAGAACTTTCTAAGCACAAACACACAATAAGAGGCACCCTATAAATATATAATCAAGGTTTAGATCATAATAATATGAGAGAACATGTGTATGAGAGAAATAACTGATCAATAAGAATATGGAGAAAATATATATCCATAATTCATGATGCAATTCCATGTACTCATAAAATAGTAACATATACTATTGAGAATGAGTTCAAAAACATTATATAATAAACATGTCTATTAAGCATTACATAGAAATATATTATTGATTTATGGAATTGGTATATTAATATGTATTTATAACATTTGTATCATAGATAAAATCATCAATTTCATACTCATTCTAATGATTGAATTTAATTTCAATTTTTTCATGAAGAATCTTGTGAACATTCCAAATCTACATCATTTTCACACATAAATATATTAATCATTATAATATATATATTTTCATGCTTATACTTTTAATCGAAGAAAATATTTTTTTTGTTTAATTAAAATCATGTTTACACTCAAAATCGTTACCTCATGATGTATAAAACCTTTACCAATGCATTTGATGTTGACATAGGATCCCATACTTCATTATATCTATATATTTTTTCAATAAGAGTCCAATAAATAACCATATAATTAAAAATCACTAGAATTAAAATGGGATTCATTCATCACATCATAAAGATCCCATGGAAAAATTGGTTTTCACAACATGTGAAGATTGTATCACCAAAATTTACCTCAATCATGTAAAAAGGTGATACCCATAATTCAATAACCCTTGTATAGTATTTATTAATAACATGTAGAAGGTGATTCATCAAAAATAATTTCCACTGGAATATTTTATTTATTGATAAATAGAAATATATTAGTGAAATCAGAAAAAGGTATTTAAAAAATGATTTTATCCTTGGCATAAAAGAAGAATTTAAAGTTAATTAAAAATAAAATTTATTAAATTTTAAGTGAAAGAATTTATAAAAGTTTCAATTAAAAAAGGAATGTGTGATAGTTGATACATTTAATCTACATAGTGGTTCCAAAATGGTGCATTGAAAATACTTTAAAACATTTACTTTAAAAATAATAAGTGAACACCAATTGAAAATTTTTAATTTTAAAAATTATCATCAATAATATAGCATTGGCGGTACATAAAGGTTATCAAAATTGAATAAGGAGGGGAAGAGAAGAAAATTGGTTTTGAATGGTTAAAAACTCATATGATCATTTTCAAATAAACTTGATGAGGACAAATATTTAAATAAGGGTAATAAAAATATTTTTTAACAATAGAATAATAGATATATAAAGGTCACTAGATATAACACATAATTAGGATTCCAATTATAATGGATAATATTTTTAGGATGTAAAAAATGGATATACAAAAAACAGATTAAAGGAGGATAAATTTATTCTTTACAAAATTATATTTTTTAAGAAATAATATATTTATCAAGAATGAATAAAAAGTGGATTTAGTCCCAACATTTATTTCAGAAACTCATTAACATATATTACAATATTGTATAATTCTTTTCTGACTATTAACTATGAAAAAGTTATTTAAATATCTCTTATTTTTCTATTTGGTGTTAGAAAAATTAGTAATTTCATGCATGTGTTATGATATAGATTTCAGTATGCATTTTTTGGTAATTACTTCATTATTATTAGGTCAAAAAATTAAAAGTAATTCATTCTTTATGATGACATATAATTTTATAATCCCATTATATGTGTGTTTTTCATGCATTGTGAAATTAAAAATAGTGATGAATGAGTCTTAGGTTATTTTTTGATATTAATGGATTAAATAATAATTATCATTAATTTTTTTTAATCCATAAATAAAACTATTAATATTATTTTCTACTCTTATATAACATAAACTGATCAAAAATAATGTATAACCTAACGTGAGGGTTCTATTGAAAAATCGAATATATTCTTCCATGAAGGCAGTAGACTGTACATATTCAAGGATAATGATTTTGTTTCCTATAGAACAAGAAAAATATTATATATATCATATATATATATATATTAAATTCCTTGTTAGTACTATCATTGTAAGTGCTTCAAGAAAAAAATATGTTATGTCATGTAGGCTATAGTCTGCACATATAAGTGGTTGATGTTTTCTATTTTCCGAAGGGGAATGGATAAGGTGGTTAGTGGTTATTCTCATAACCCTAAAATATTAATTATAATATGAATACTGAATTCATCATATAATATAGAGAAATTTATTTTTAAATTTAATAAAAAAGGGAATAATTTCATCAAAATTATTAAACATATGTTGACAACATTGGGATTTACTTATTGAATTTCATAGAAAGAAAGGGGTCATGATAATATATATTGATTTGAATATTATGGTAGTGTAAGTGGATGATAGATAATTTTAAACATGTATGTTTTTAGGATTAAATAAATTCAATGTAGTTGTATTTATGGGATGGTGAGTGGCCCCTCTTATTAGTTGTGAGAATTGAATGTGTTTAACTATTTTAACCTGATACAAATGGATCACATATAAAATATTTAATGTGGTTCTAAAAATATAGTTTTTAGGGTGATATAAGGCCTATCATAACTCATAAAATAAATTATTGTATTTTTTTGGAATTTTTTCCATCCCATTGTCTTTTTATTCATTACTTCTTTAATTTTTTGTTTTATAATGGAAACTAGTTTTTACCTAAGGCAACATAATTATTATACCTAAAAATAATAGCATCCATATATGATAATTTATACCCCAAGATTATAAATTTGAAATCCATTTCCACTAATTAAACTTCTAAAATTGTTAAATTTTAATTTTATTACAATAAATGAATACTTTTTTTAAAAAAAATTGAGAAAAATACTAGTTTTGTTGAAAAATATTAAAATTAGGATTTAAATAAATAATTAAATATTTTTAATTTATACTATTAATTATAAAATATATATTTTTTCGATATTAAAATTTTCTAATCTTATGCATCATACATATATACAAAAATGGACTAAAAGTCATTGTATAAGAATATTTTAATATCCACAATAAATAAAATTTATTAGAAACATTGAAAAAATTCATGCTAAAGTAATTTTTATATTATAACTTGAATAATGAAGTTAGTTTTATCTAATACATGTTCTATAATTTTTCAACATTGTATTTAAATGAAAATTTAAAATAACATGAAAAATTATTTCTATTGAAAAAAAATGTAATACTTAAATATAAATTTTTCTTAATATAATTTAATATAAATTTATAATTTATGATATGCCAATATATTAGTTCATATATAATAATATCATAAATTTATTCCATTTATTCTATATGAGTAAAATAAAAACTAATTAACAAAATGGTTTTTTGAATTGAAACATCACTTTTATAATAAATACACTTTCAAAAATACTATTAAAATTGTCTATTTATGTATTAAATTTTTATTTTAATACTCCATTTATATTAAGAGATTTATATCAATTTTAAGTACACATCTAAAAAATATTAATATTTATATTTATATATAATTCATATATATATATATATATATCATATTTTAATATCATATTTTTATTTCATTGTGAGTTATATTATCTTAAATTTACTACTTACCAATATAATAATTTGGTATGACTATTAGATATTTGACCCTCAACCAAATATACAATGACCAAATTTGTGACAACAATATTTTATACAACAAAATTCCCAATGACCATATTTTTGGTAGCCATATTTCACTCCTATGTATGTAACCTTAATAAACTTGTTCCATTCACAAATCCCATTTACATAGTTTTCATATTATATCTCATAGTATTCTATCTCATTTTGTTGTATTTATTTCTGTTGTTAGTTTTTATACTCATGGTGATTCATAAAGGAAACAATATTTCAATGGATTTTCTCGTTCTAAAGTTATTATTCCTTTCATTTTATTATCCCATATTAATTATAATACTTATAATTGATGTAATCATCAATCATGTGTAATAATAAACATTGTTTTATACATTTTTTCGTGTACTTCTAATGTTACATTATAATTGAATAAATTTCCATTGGATTTGTTCATATCACATATTAACTTTTATCTAATCATCTATTAATACTTTTTAAATAATATAGAAACATTCATCATAATTATATGAACGATAAAAAATAATGGATCTAAAGATTAGGGTATTATAGACACACTCATCATATAATCATAATCTATTCTTATGTATAATATAATATTATAGGAAAATTGATCGTTTCCTTATATCTTTATTTATAGAAAGGAAAATAGGGTTCACCGTGATTTCATTATCATAATAATAAACTATCCAAAAAATCAGTATATATGGTGTCATTTTATCATATCCCCCAATAAAGAATAAATAAAATCTATTGATGTAGTCATAGGTTAAATTACATGTATAATATCGATGGAACTTTTCCTAAAGAAAATATACTTTCCATTTTTAAATTAATAATTTAAAATCTAAAACTTTACATAATATTAAGAAAAAAAATTATTTGAAAATAAACATGGGAAATTTTAAAGGAGGAATAAATTAATGGAGTAGTCATGATAACGGGAAAACATGTTCATGAAATATATCTTAAAATATTGATTTCTTATTAACATTTGGAGAAACATAACTCATCGAAATAAGGGAGAGGAGATTAATTTTAATCCATTTAATTGAAATTTATAATGTGAAAAAATCACTTGAATAAAGAATTTAAAATATTTCAAATAGTCATGGAAATAATTTATGTTAAATATTGCTATAGATGGGAATTATTTTTGTCTAGAGAGGGAAATAATATTTGTTTTCCATAAAAACTCATTCATAGCTTTCTGTAAATATAGAGATAAAAATGAAATTAAAACATGTAATATATGGAAATAAAAATAGGATAATAAAATTAATGATATTATTGATAAATATATAATATTATTTTGTCATAAAATATTTATGAATAAACAATATTGTTCAATAGTGTGATTGTAACATAAAACCATTACTACATGTATATTTTTTCAATCATAAGCCCTGCAAATGAAATATTATTAAATATAAATTAAGATAAAATGAAAATAATTAAACTTGTGATATAAAACATTATCAGGTAAATATATATCTCTTATAAAATAATAATGGATAATTACATAACATTTGTCTCAAGGAACACAATTTTAGACCCTTAACACTTAATACACTAGAAACATTAAAATATAAACTGTTTGGAAGAAATAAAATTGAATTATAACATTAAATACAATTATTTTTGGAATTATACATTACATAACATGTTAAATGGGGTCTCATATTCTCCTCATAAATAATAATAGGTGGATAACATCACACATGTCTCAACAAAACAATATTGAGACGAGGAACCCTTACCATATGTTAGACTTGATTTGTAACCACTATAACTTACAATATTATAAATTTAGATTTATATAATTATATAAAATAATCATAAATAAAATAATAATATTATATATGAACTAAATATAATATTTTTGGATCCCTTTTTTAACAATTCTCAACTAATGACGTCGTTTCAGTTGTTAATTCTTCTTATCTCATGGGTGTTTTGTTGTGGATGATATGGTACATGAATATTGTTCATATTTTCACAATACTAGAAATAATTTCCATTATATAAATATCATATATATTAATTATATCTTTATTTAAAACTAAAAAAACATGTGAACATAGATAAATCATATCACTTAAGGATATGGTATTCTGTACGTATGACAGAATAATAGTTTTTTCTTATAATGAGAAAAATACATTGAAATAAAGTAATATTTCATAATTTCAAATGTATTTTTACCTAAAAAATATCATATATATTAATTAAATTAATTATTATGACCATACATGTGTGGTAGCTACATTAAGGTGTTAGTCTACACATACGCATGATCGATGTTATCATTCCTCATTTGGGGGAAAAGAGTTCTAGATTGGTATTTTATTGATCATAATAAAATCATAGTATATTTATTATACTATATTAATATCTTAATGAATTATACACTATATTTAGATTATGTAAAATAATAAATAAACATTTAAAGAGTCAGGTATGAATATTACCTCTTCTTTTATAGAGATATGTTGGATTACACATTACGCCTCTGTAGGAAGGTCATAGAAAAAGATAAAGAGAAAAATGGGAAATTTATGGAATATAAGATAGTGTTTTTGGTAGGTATTTAATGACCTGTAAAGTCAAAACATTTTGAATTATATAGGATAGGATTTGATCTTCTATAAGTGAGGAGAGGAAATGATTCAAATTACTTATATAATATAAATATAAATAATGTATTTATCAAGAATAATGTATCAATATAGGCATCAACTTAAAAAAAATATTTGATATTATCAAAATACCATCATAAAATAATATTTATATATGTTTTTTTGGTTTCATGATTAACCATATATTATGGTTTAACTCTTTTATTTCCCTTTTAAACCATAAATATGGTAACATTTATTTTGTGCTTTAATAGTCATAAATTTACATATAAAATCCTAAATTCCTAAAAAATGATCCAAAATGGCATTTTAGAAATGTTCCCATTCCATATGTCATCTTGAAAGATTTTTTCCCATTTTTAGATCATACAATAAAATATTTTAAAACATAAAATATAATTAATGCCATTTTTTAGACTAGTTAGTTAAATTGACATTATAAACATCAATATATAAATATATCTCAATTATAAAATTTTTTACCAAAAAATAATACATTATTATAAACACTAAAATTCATAATAAACTATAATTAAACCAAAAAATATTTCTTTTAATGTTTTTAGAATCATTTACTATATTTTTTCTTCCATTTTCACATGGAATGAGTCGGTTTTTCATAACTATTTAATGAGATTATACCACCACAAAAATTTTAAAAATTAAAATAGTAAAAATATTTTATTTATTTTTAAAATAAACTTTTAAATTCATTTATAACTTCTTTTTATTCCTATAAAAACATATTGCTAAATGTTTTTGAAAAAGAGTGGCATTCTATGTCTATCAATTTTCTAATATATATAAATGCAAAAATAAAAGGGAAGTGGGTATAAATTTAAACTTTTAATATCTAGGATGTATTTAGTTAATTAAATAAACCAATATAATAAATCCAGGGGTTAGAGTAATTTTATATCCTTACCCCATATTTTTATCCATTTTTTATCCTTATTGAGGCAAAAAATATTTACTAGAGTTATTGTTCATATTGACAAACAATAACATGGATCGATTTAAAATATTTTATCCACCTAATTCTAAATATGAAATCCATTTTTTACAATTAAACTTTTGATCATTAAAATAATAATTTTAATATATATTCATAAAATGGAGAGAAAAATAGTATTTATACAAATATTTGTTAATCCCTAAAATGAACACATACAAAAATCAAGTACAATGATGTTTCTGATGAAATTAATTAGATTTTTTATAAATAAATTATACATTCATTAATTTAATATCAAATTAAAAACATGATTTTAATTTTAAATTAAATTATTTTGATAAAATAAAATAAATGTTGTAAAAAAATATTTATTTTTACTATTCACTAAAGAATAAATCATCTAAGTGGTATGAAAAAAATTAACCATACTATAATATTTACTTTATGATTTCAATAATTTTATTTAGTTTCTAAAATAAAATTTCTAAAAAATTTAAAAATTAATTATAATTTCCAAATGAAATAATTTAATAAAAGCTATTTATGATAAAAACATGTTTTGATGCATAAAATAACTTCACTAAAACTTAATCATGTATTTTCTATTAATTAATTAATAAATATTAATTATATAAACCATTTATAATTATTTTATTAATTTATTTATTCGTATACATTAAATAAATTTAACAAGTATATTATATCATTCATATTGAAATAATATTTTATTATTATATATCTCAATTCTCTTGAATATTGGCTTTACATATTAATAAAACTAACAAGCTTAGTATTATTTCAGAATAAATTCATGGTGTGTTAAAACATGTATCAAAAGTATTTTATTTTTTGTTTATGATTTTGTGATCATGTGGGATTTTGTAGTCCTTAACCTGGATTTTTTTCATTTCAACATTGGCATGGAATACTTGATTATCTTCAAGGTGAAAATCAATTTCAACCAGCATAGTGTTTTTTACCTCCTAATGGGACTGAAAACATATTTTAGGGTGATTAGGACTCTATATATTGGTCTTTAGGATACTTTTATCCAAATTTTAGATTGATATCATTCTATTTTTCTTGTTTTATCATTAATGTGATTTTAAAGAGTTTCATTGGTTAGCTTCTAACACCGGTAGATTAATATCCTGAGGAATATTTAGATGATGTTTAATGATTAATACATCGAAAGGAGGTATATTTTCTTATCATCATACAAAATATAAAAATACAAACCTCTATTTATTCAAAACAAATAGACCTGATTATGTTATATAGATGAAAGTTCTATTATAAGATCTCTGTAGAAAGGGATTAATTCATTTAATGTGTCTCCTTATAAGTTAATAGACCTCATTACAATGATGGTTAAAGAGAGACTCTACATAATTGATTATCATAATAAAAATAATGTTTCAACCTAGAATAAATAATAATTTACTTGAATTAATCATCTCCTCGAACAATATATGGGTTCTTATTGGTCTTACAAGATTTATTTATGATCAGGATACCATTATTTGATGATTTACTAAGTACACATACATATGAATAATTTTAAGAGGAGTAATGGCCAAAATTGTTATTTGTTTATTCCATTTGGTCCTTCCCATACTCCTTTAGTGTTCATGTCCTTGATTAATCATATATATCCTTCCAATCTAGATTACTCTAGAGATGTTTCTATGGGTGAAATCATGGTGCACTCAATATAGTGGTTGTAATTTTAGATATTTCTTGTTGTTTTATAAGAAATATTGAGAGATAATTGAATGTATATTATGATATCAAAATATTATTTATGAGTTAATTAATTGAGATTAATAAGAAATTTAATATATAAAAAAGGAATCCTAGTGGATCATAAGAATTTATAGGATGGGATGTATTAAGAATGTCCTAAAATGTTTTTATGATCAAGAGTTTCCTATGATCATATGGACTTCCATATTGTTCATCCATATCATCTCTAGGATACCTTCTCCATAGATGTCCTTGATTATGAAGGTCGTAATTTTTTATTCGGTAGAAAATGTTTGGGATCATTTAAGGATCTAAATGTTATGTTAAAATTATCTTTATAAATTATCCTTCCTTTGTTGGCTAAGGGTTATTCATTATACTGTGACATTTCAGGATCAAGATTGGGGTTTATGTTAATACATCGTGACCCGTTGGTGATATATGTCTCTATCTAGTTACACATATATGTGAATAATTACCCCACTTTTGACCCAATTGAAGGATTGGTGACATATATATAATTCATTTCAACTTTTTCATTTCTCATTGCAATTTATAATTTATTTGGAGTTTAATACATTGAAGTATATTTTCCCTTATATTTATTTAATCCATTGGAAGAGATGATTAAGGGATTATCTCAAGACTATTTTAGTTTTTATATTTAATATATATATAATAGATAATTTAGTATCCAAGGATTAAAGTTAGAAATTACAATCCAAGGAAGTCAAAGAATTAGAGTATGAATGGTGTTCAATAGGACTAATTGTTGAGATGGCCTTATATGTCGATGAGGAGGGTGAGTTGTGTCTTTTAGCTTATTTAAGTACACCCATATTCATGGATGAATTAATTTGACATAATAATTTAAAAAATACCAAATTTATGGATCATAGTATAGTTTTAAATGGAGTGTTGACCTTGGGTTATTGATCATGATATTATAATGGTCTCCTTTTGTTTTAAAAGAGACTTTAAATTCCATTATCATTGAGATAGGAATTGAATATAGGTGTAAAAATTTATATATTGTTTATTTAAAACATGTATATATAAAATAATATGATTTAAAATTTCATTATTAGTGGTCCGGGATGAGGTGGTATGTTGGCCTTTTTTTACAGTGAGTTACATGCCATCAAATCAATGTTGAGAAATTGATTCAAGATAGTTTATAAAACCCCCTTCACATTAAAGTGTTAATATGGGATGTTATTTATATGGATTTAATTATTTTAATTCCTCATTATTACATTTTTAAGGGTTTTATTTTTATGTTTATTTATCAGTTGAATTTTTCAGACCATTTTATACACATTTAAGATTTGACAAAGGTGGAGAAGATCTATCACTTGTAAGTCTAAAAGATAACGATACATAATGAAATTCATTTATCCATTATTTCATAATAATACTCAAACTTAACATCCAAAATATGGTATGGTAGTTTATAATTAATCGGGATAAAAACAAAAAAAAATCATTATGTACTATCTATAAATAGACACTAAGGGTGAGTGGGCCATCTTGATTCTTGAAGATATAAATTAAGATTGCGTTCATGAATTTGGTTGTTCTTAGGTGAAGAAAATATTTCTTATTTAATATTAATATAATAATAATATTAAATATTCCATCAAGGTGGATCCATATGTTTCTATTTATAGGCGGTCTAGTTTCTTCCCTCTCTGTTTGATAGAATTGGGAATGTTATTCTTATTGGGTACACGTACCATTCAATAGATGAATGATAAAGAGTTATTGAAATGAAATATGATGGAAAAATATATATTCATAAAAATAATAATTTCATCATTATTTAAATCCATTGGAGTTTATTGTTACAGATCAAAAGTTTATAAGGGTTTATATATGGTTGGGACACCATTGATTGGGAAGGAAATATTAGTTATCATTGTTGTATGTTATAAAAATCAAGGTCATTTACTCCTATCAAAGATCATTTGGAATTGTTTTCTCATATGACTTATATCAATGATATTTCAATGTAACCTTGCAACATAATTACCATCTTAACCCAGCTAATGTGAATGAATGGGGGGTCTGGAGTGTGTTCCTGATACCTCTATTGTTTAGCAGACAATTCATATCATGGATTATAAAAACAATGTAATATTTGGTAAATGTGTTCCCACGGTTCATGTTATATTATATTTTTGATGATATATTCATGAGAAATGGTATAATGAAACATTGGAAGGTGATAAGAGGAATCACCATTTTTTCTAGATTCAGAACCATGATGAAATTCTGGGACTAAAAGTGGCATTGTTGGGAGAATTGTAACAACCATTAGGTCACTGGTATATATTTATTTCTTATTTTATTTTTATTCTAATTACATTATAATTTTCAAAATTTTATATTTAAAAATATATATTTGTGGGGAAAGATTCGAGTTTATAGGGTTATCCTATGGTTAGTACAAATCATGAACCTAACAGTGAAACATTGGATTGGGGGACTACAGTCAGTTTTTATGATTACCATATGCTTTTTTAACCACATAGACTCTCTAAGAATAATATAAAACCACTATATTTCTAGGGAAAAACCTTTATAGTTTGATATCAGTTAGTTAAAACCATGAAACTGAACTATGTGGCATCATCTAGGTCATTTTTTGGATCCCACATGATTAGTGAATGGTCTACTAAATAGTTTTTCCAAACTATGTGGCTTTCCTAGGTTACATAAATATGTACATTTTTTAAATAGAACTAGTTAATTTGGAACCAAATTTACCCAAATACCCACTCCCTTTAATTTTTAATTATTTATACAATTATTTGGTTTGTTTTATTTTGTTAAACATTGATTCCCTTTGATTTATTATACTATGCATACTCTAGTTTAATGTTCTTATCATTTCGATCTGGAGCCCTAAGACCAAAGTACATAGATCACTGAAACAAGGGTTTTTTCAAGAGGGTTTCATTATTTTTATTGGTTTCATGGTCTTTGAGGATCCCTCTTCTATATTAATATTATTTTTAAGGTAATGTGTTTATATTTTATTAAATTTTAGCTTGGTGTCTCTATCTATCGAAACATCCACACAAAATACATTTATTTAATTTTTCATACACTTAAAATTAATAATTTAATGTGTTTATAATGTATTTAGGGATGATATATGATTCATTATTGTATTTTTTAACATTTTTAGATTTAAGTACATTTTTTATTGGATATCCTCCAAAATAATCTTTATTACTAAATAGTTTTTGATGAAAATTTTGAAAAAATAAAACAATTTAAAAAGTTTTTAAAATAAACAGAAGTGTTTCAAATAAAATTTAGTATATATTTGGTTTACATTATTTATTATAATATGGCCATAGATTCAATATTTTATTATCATTGGATGAATATTGGTTCCCATACGTCATCTAGAAACCCATATGGATGCTTCTCTATTATAGATTGTGAACATTTAAGGTTAGATATTGAGTATTATTGAGTGTTATAATGGTATATGTTAATACCCTATCAAATACATTAATCTCTTTGGGATGTATGAATAGGTTTATTATGATGGATGGAGTTACCATTTCTAGTACTAGTTTTTATACTTCTATAGGACAATCACATGGTGTTTTCATTGTGTTTATTGTTGTTCATTCCTTTATTAAGTTCATGATATATCATATTTTATATTACATATGTTATAATTTATATTACCTTATTACTCCTATTTTTGAAATTTGATATGTTTTATAAAACCAATGTTATTTATGGATTATTCCAAAAAAAAATTCATACCATTCTTTTGAAAATAGAACATAGAGGGTTTCATGGTGATAGACATTATATATATTCATAGTGATATCATACTGGGATTTTCCACACACCAAGAACATATGCTTATGGGAATATAAATTCATGGTTTTAGTGGTTAAATATAAAGACAATGGAACTATGTAGTTAGTGTCTCTTCATGATACTTGTCATTCTTTCATGGTCTAGTAGAGGTGGAGACCATTTTTCATCAAGAGTTTTAATTAGTAAAATATATTAGGAGTCACCTGTGTTGCTTAAGTTATCATTGTATTGACCATTTTGGCCATGTTATTTTTTAGGAATATATTATCAAGGGGTTGAATACATTTTTTTTATTATGGAATGATGTTTATGAGTTACAATTTTGTATTATTCTTGGTATTTATTTTACTCTAATTTCATGTTTTCATATTCTGAAACAATTTATTTGTTAGTGTAAGAATCTTATCTCATGATGGGTAATGATGGAATTGTAGGTGTAATATTTTTTTTAAATGGATTAAAATTTTTAAGATATTCCCAATGGGTTATATTTGATACGATTGTTCATTTCACCTACCCAGGTAAATAAAGAATTCTCTTTGGGCCTTCTAGGGAGTTGTCTTGGGTGAGGGGTTGGGTCAACCCATTTTCATAAGTTACAACAACAATTTAAATTTAAATGAGGTAAATATGTCCCCATTGATATATTAAATCATGAATGATTTGTTACTCATAGGATCACTAATATGATTTAAGTTATTTTTAATCCTTTTCCTTCGATTCATACATTACCTATGTTGTAAGGGATATTGTTAACTATATATACATAAATTAAAATATAAACATTATTTTTTATCAGAAACCATCTATGATTTGTTTCAAAAACCAAATTATTTTATTTTATTGTATTATATATTTCTTTTCTAGGGTTCCAAAAGTCTTTTTGAAATTTGACCTCACTTTAGTACACAATTCCAAAAAATAGTTTCACATATATGGACTCATCCTTACCTATTATTTTTTGTTGGAATCCTTTACCAAAAATTTAAATATTAATTATATTGATTCAAGAATTTTCCTCCCTATTATTTATAGATTTAATAATGTCATATTCTATTATATTTAAATTTCATTATAGTGTTTTAAAAATAATCATTTCAATTTTTTCAAGATGAGTAATTATTGAATTTCATTATAAATATTTGGAATGAATATTCATTTTTATAATTTCATTCATTTAATCCCTTGAAAAAATATATGAATGTTAATCATTATCAATGATTATTTCCATATTTTTATTTAATTTTAAAAAAATCATATTCCCCTTGTTTTGTTATTTTTAAATTTTAAAAAATGGTTAACATTTTTAGATTATATATAAAGGTATTTTAAATAATATTGTGTATTTTTTAAAATTTACTAAACATTTCATCTTTATAATATCATTTCATTTCATTGATTCAATATTTTGAATTCAATTTAAATTATATTTTTCATGGTCCTCTTTTAATATCATTAAAATGTATATGTAATGTGACTAGTACCTTTTTTTAAGAATATGTTAGAATGAATTATGGGAACTCTATTTAAAATATCACTTACATTTTAATCTAAAAAACTATATGATATACTTTCATTATAGTAATGATTCATGACTGACTAAATGACTAAAAATTCAATTTTTATTTGAATTTGAAAGTCTGCTTTTCTGGTTTAGTGGTAACCAACATACCATGTGGGATATAAAACAAATGATTCCAGAATACAAAATTCAAAGTTAAAAAGACCACAAAAGAGTACAGATACTGATAATATCATCCAAGATCACCATCCTTAGCCAAAAATGCATCGTCGTCCATTAACATCGACATAGTTTTCCATTATCATTGTCATCATTATCATAATTGACACCATTGTTATCTAATTTTCATCACCATTATCATAATCACCTTCCAACACCCCCATATTTTTCACCGATCAAAACTTCACACTAGAACATAGGAGGCCATAAAAGTCAAAGACTAGTCTCCCTCTTCACCAGAACTACTACATCCATGCCCACAAAAACACCATTTTCACAGACACCAAAAACAACATCAACCAACACAATCCAAACTAGAAGTACCATGATCGCTTCACCCTCATCATCATAATAAATGTCGACTCCATCACCACACTAGAAATAAAAATCACTAAACCAGAACATAGATCCAAAACATCACCAAGCAGGCATAAAGTGGATCAAGACATGAAAAAAATTAAAAAAACTCCTTCATAGATATATTAGTATAATAAAAACCAAGTAGATGTGACAAACCAGAAACCACCTTCACAAGAGAAAACTAACTCATGTTGCACTAGGATCCCAAATAGCTACTTCACCACCCAACCCAAAATCTCTTAGAGACCACCACACCATATTTGAATTGGAGTGACACTAAGGACCGTGATGTCAGAGCTAGGATCTGATCATCTGAGGGCCCCAAACATCAGGATATCTGATTAATCATAAAAACGGTAGGAACCAAACAAAAAATAGAATGAATATGGTAGAGCCTAAAAAAACCATCATCCACCATACCACATAACCCAAAGCCTCTTGGTTACCACCTCACCAGCTCCGACCAAGAAAGGTATAGAGGAGTATAAGGTTAATGCAAGGATATGGTGGATAAGTACTTAAACAACTCACTACCTTTTATGGGAATACCGAAAGAGTTATGGGAGGAAAACCACAATAGTGAGAACCAGAAGGGAGAAGAAGAAATCCCAAGGAATAATAAATCATCGATAATATGGGGATCAAGAAAAAAAGAATAAAAATTTAAATAGGGGACACCAAATATGTGGGTTGAGAGGGGGAGAACCATTTCCACCAAGGAGGGCCTCGGAAACCCTAGGGTATGAAGAAGGGCCAAGAGTGGAGAGAAGTTCCCAATAGATGGGGTGACATCCCCATTCATGTATTACCCTTGAAATTTTCTTATTAATTTCTACTTTAGACATAACCTTTATCATTAATGTTGTATTCCCTATTACTATTCATCTCTCTCTTAAATTTAATTTTCTCTTTTTTGTCTATATTTATTAATTTCATGTGTATATTATATATCACTTTTTTTATTTCTATATTTTGTTTTCCATTATTGACTTCACCATAAATCCATTACCCTATATGATGTTAGTTTTATGTATACTTCGTATGAAATCTATTACATTTATTTACTGTTTAAATAGTAAAAATATTATTGTTTAATATTTCAACATTGATGTTTATTTATTTACAAGTAATATTGATAATGTATTTTATTATTTATTTAATCCTTAATAATATTAATTCTTCTGATGTAATTAATAACTGGTGGTTACCTATATTATATTTCACTCATTTGGTCGATATGTATCTTGATTCAAACTATCCTACTTATTTTGAAAAAACCATACCCATTTATATTTTATTATATGGAACACTGATGTGGTGGTATATTAATGTTGTCCATCAAATAACATTCCATTAATTTCAACTAATTATGTTTATCCATGTTTTCATTTATATTGTTTTAAAGTCCATGGATTTATTATATTCAAATATTATCAATTATAAGGAATTATTTGATTATCTTTTCCCCATATTATTTCTATTGCACTATTTATTCATTGATTCAATTCATTTTATGCTACCCCTTATTGGGTGTTGAGATCACCCTATATATTTGTTTCTACTTCCCATGTTAATAAAGAAGTGTATTAAGAAATTTGATTTTAAAAGGGTGTCATGTGATTTTAATTTTGTGTGAGATGATGAGGAAATATTTTTAAATAAGGAATTTTTAGTTTAATGGGAAAGATTTATTTTCAATAGAAAAGATATAGGCTTTTTAGATAAGTTTTTTTTTCTAATTATATAAATATATAACCCCAAAATGATCTCTCATATATAATTGTATCAATATTTTTATAGATGTTTTATTTCGGTATGCTTATGTTTGGGATTATTTATTCTGTTATCAAAAGAGAGTATGTAAAGAATATATTATTTTAATAGATCTAGGAGTGTAAATCTACAGTAACATGGATTAAATAACATTATAGTTTTTTATTTTATCATGTGAGGATATTTTAAGTGTTATGGATACCATCACATGTTAATAAGATAGGGGTTGGTCAAAAGATAAAATTAATAGATACACCATTTGAGGTCTTATGTGATTGGATTTTAAGGTGATTAATGATATTTCAAATATTTTTGGTTTGTTTTTTGGAAAAAAAATACCTCATTTTTATGCATTGTGGTACACCCCAAATTTCATTGATTAAAATGTTTTGGGGGGGAATATAGGGACTAAGATTCAAATAATATAATGTAACGCTTATTTTTTCAAGTGTCCAACGAAATTCATTGAATAATTTGATAGTAATATTGTTATTAATTATTAAAAAAATTTAATATTAAATTAATATCAATAATACATATATATATCAAAATCAAAATTAAGTTTAACAGTTGAAAAATATTCAAATTTGAGATTCCTAATGCATAATTTTCAAATACACATATGATTTCATTTAGTTATTAAATTTTCTATAGATGGAGATTTATTTTTTAAAAATTTCTTTGAATTTGGAAATTGATATCATAATTATCATGGGATTAAATATTGATATATTTGTAAGGAATTTTCTTCTAGGGAATAGAAAAAATTAAATTTTTATGAATACAATAACTTTATTATCATCATTGTGATGTAATCATAACCTTCAAATTTTTAAAACCATTATTCTCAACAAAAATTTTATTTATTAACAAAAATAATTAAGTTATCAATATTAAATTTTATTTAGAAGAATATTTTTTTAATGTTTGAACTTAAATTAAATTTTATGATCACAAAAAAAACTATATTTTATTTATTTCATTTAATGGATTGGATGAAAGGTTCCATTTGGTTATGGATTGATTTAAATTTAAAATGATCCTCAAAATGTTATATTAAATATTTATTATTTAATTTGAATAAATATTATCCAATTTAATTTATTATAAATATCAAAATTATTAAATATTTTAGCCCAAAAAAACCCTTTATCAAGTATAAATACCCATTCATTCTCCCATTTTAGTCCAATCAAAATCCATTTGGCATTAATTCACTTATTTTATAATATTAAGAGTCTTTATAAGGAGTTTCTAGGATTATAATGTGTTCTTATCAACATTCAAGAGTCTACGTAAAAAATTGATGTTCTTTAACCAATTATCTACCATTATTTTTATAATCATAGAAATTACATTTATTTTTGAATGAGAAACGTTCCAATGATTTATTATAAAAAAATAATTATTATATTATCTAGGATTCATAATTATTCACTATCATTATTTTACCTTCATTAAATGTTATAATTCTCAAAAACTCTTTTAGCCATATAGAATCCTAAGATATTTTTTATGTAAAGAGTGTGTAGTTTCTCAGAAATGAAATCACTATAATAAAACAAAAAAATGGATGAAGGATTCAGAAAACATTTAATTATGTGATTTGATATTTAAAATATTTTTAAACGAACTAAATCAAACTTCACAAAGTGAACAAGTAATTGTTTAAGATGCCCAAATGGTTTTATACTCTAGGGGGATATACTTTGAATGACTCATGATCTCTTTATAAACTATACTAATGGATAATTTCATATTGATATATCCAAAAAAGATTGTTAATATAGACTATGTAATATTAATAGATTTTAATTTTTTATAAGCATCTATAAAAAAAATTACTTCATGGAAAATTATAAAAACTATAAATGAAGAAATCATAACAAAATAGGATAATTGAAAAGAAAAATTTATAACCAGATATTTTCAATTGAAAATAAATCATTATAAATAAAAAATAAAAAATTGAATGTAAATTTATTTTGGATTCTTTCATAATATATTTTTTTTATTCATGGGGCACAAACAAAATGAAATAAAATGGGACCTAAGTTATGAGATCTTTGTCTCAATTTAAATTACATGATTCATGTGTCTTATTATGAACATATATAAATTTATATGGTTAAAATACTTACCTATTTAATTATTATGTTTAAAATATTTTTATATTAAATTAATTTAAATTTTCACTTAATCTAATCTAATTCCATATCCTTTGATATATATATATATGAGCTAAATTTTAAGTGTTATTGTTTACATAATTTACTTTCATCATATTATAAATATTATAGTCAAACATCATCCTTATATGTTTTTTTATTCTACCTAGTCATTGTATTTTATTGAATTCCCTCATTCAATTTCGTGGTTTGTATGTATTATTTAAATTTATCCTCCCTTAAGATCACATTTCATCTTAATAGTAGATTGTATGAGGACATTCCCCCATCTCTTCTTTATAGTTGGAAATCATACCATTCTTTATCCATATTATTTATATTATTCCTATAATGTTATCCTATATACCTAAAATATTGTTGCAAGTCATTTTATATAATGTTTTACTTTTATTATAGTGGTTTAAAAGTATTCCTTTCTTCACCCATGTCATTTTTGACTTTCTTTTCAAAAGTATGATATAAATATCATTTTTAATGTTCTTACATGAAATCAATTTCTGAATTATATGATTATAGAAAATTAACAATCTTACATTACATGATTCCATAGGATTTCATAGAAAATAACATTCCAATTATTTTTAAAATTTTCATATTAAAAGTATTGAAAAATATTGTAGAATAATATAAAAATGTATTTCCATTCCACAATTGTATATTTTATCTTATACTACACTTTTTTCACATCATTTCCATAATTTATTTAAACATTTTCAATTTTTTAATTTCATTTTAAATTAATGATTTCCATGCCATATTTTAATCCCTTTTAAATAGAATTTTAATGAGACTTATGTGATTGGTTTTATAGAAAATTTATGAAAGATTTATTTATTTTTATAATTTCTCAAAAAATTTACTCTCATACAGCAAAATATCTATTTAAATTGTATATATATTTCGTATATAACTCTCTAAATGATATTTTGAATTTATATATCATACAATTCATTGATCATAAGATTTTTTTCCTATATCAATCTTTATCTCTCTTGTCACATTACTTTCCTCATTCATGTCTACATTTTTAAATATCATGGATATAGACTTATAGTAATTATATATTTTATTATCTTCCATTTACATAACTATATACCCATTACTCTATATGTTGTTACTTTAATGGATTCATTCTAGGAAATGGATTCAATCTATTGAAAAATGAAATATTGACAATTTCTCTAATTTTTATTTAAATACGAATCTTTTTTGATTAAAAAGGAATTTTTATTTTGTATTGTATTGTTTATTTAATTTGTAATATGATGAAATAGTTTGACATAAATATTCATGTGTGTGTACTAGAATTATATATCCCCTTAATTAATCAATGATTATCATTAAGTAAACAATATATTATATTTGGTATTTTTTACAAACCATACCCATATATGTATGATTTCTTATTAGGAGTCCACAGCTATATGCTTGTGATGTTTTAAATAATACATTCCATAAAAATAAATTATTTATTATTATCCATTTGAGTATTTACATTGTTATGTAATCTAAGGATTTATTACATTATAATGGTAACACTTATATGGAGTTTTTTTATAATTGTTTATTCTTACATTATTAATTATCCTATCTTTATTCTTTCACAAATTATGATATACACTACCACTTAAATAAAATTGAGCTCATCTATTATATTATTCTCAATCCCCATTAATAATAGTATCAATGACATTGTTTCTATAATAATAACATCCTTAGATAATTTTTATGGATATGTTAATAATATATTAAAAATAATAATCATTGGTTTCATGTGAAAAAACCCATTTTGCAGAAGAGGTATGGGTTTTTTTAGTTGATTGTTTTTTACTACTGCTTAAATTTTGTTAAACTAAAACAGATTTAGTTGTGTAATTAAATCAATATTTATTAATAATAATATATTATGGAAGTATATTTTTATGTATCTTTAGTTAGTTTATATAAAGAATATGTTATTATCACCAGATTCGAGTGTGTGGTTATATGGAGCCACATGATGTATGATGTTCCTTTCTACTTATAAGGACACCAACAATGTTCCCCTTCACAGATTTGTAATGTATTGATCATTTAGAGTCTATAATCTAATAAATCCATCTCATTTGGTTCATAGATAACTCATTATATACGAATATATAAATTATCATCTTATGATCATTGTATATATCAAACTATTGAACATAATAATAATGCCTCTATATCTTTATTAAAAAATATTACCAATTTTTCCCATAATCATGAATCTATTAATTTTTTTCATGAACAAAAAATTTATATATTGAATATGATACCAATAAATAATTTTATAGGCAGATAAATACCAATATCTTCCTTGACACATCAATGTATATCACAAACCCTTCCCCATCCTAGGGTATTTGAGTACAAGTGTAGTAAAATATACTCTAGTTAGATCCTTATTTTTTTCAAATTCATTTATTAAAATAAACATAAATCCATTTCATGTTGACATCATAATTATATTTCAATGTACTGTGAAATTTCTGAAAAAGTAGTGATAGTATCTATATAATCCAAGAAAAATAGGGAACATTTTTATAGTGTTTGATTCTATATATTTTCAGATTTCCTCTATCATTGACAAATACACACATATATACCCTCCCTTGTTATTACATTCCCATGAATTTTACATTCCATAGTAAGATTTCACACTTGTTAAATATTGAATACAATTTCACTTTTCTAATATTCTATAATACTATCATCAAATGATTGGGCATTAAGACACAAATGAAATAATATTTATAGTGATTTCATAATCAACATTACACCAACAGATGATCATTCGTTGATTTTTTATATAAAATTTGAATTCTCAATATGAGAAATTAATATCATACATATTTAAATAGATTTAATAAAAGCCAAAAAATAAAATTAATGTAAACTAAATATAGAATAATATGATATTTCTCGATAACATTTTTTCTTGAAAAATCTAGATCGGTATCTCCCATTGCTCGGTTATGGTTTTGTGGTAGTGGTTTTACAATAGTGTGTGTCATGTTTACCATATTTCTCTATAATTTAAACACCAAATGCTTCTAACATATATAAGTGAATATGGACTTTAATTCCAAATAAAGGTGTTCTTTTCAGGTTTCATACCCAATGGTGCTTTAAAACTATCATTTGTTGAGAGAATGAGAGGTTGTCCCCATCCCACCCTTTTGTGGGGGAATTATTTCATTCTTTGGATTGTATATTTAATAAGTGTTCATGAAATCCTTCCAAATACAATATATGATATTGGTTAACTATGTTTCAACTAATATATAAATAACTTGTTTTTAGAGGTAAATTTGTATATATCATAGGTTCTATAAAATGATCTTATTCATTTATTATGATTTAGTCTATATCAATGTTTTGACACTCTAGTGATTATTAACCTCCTAGGAGGTGGTTGGTGTCTTGGAGGTAGGATTGAACCTCTATAACATGTACTATGTATTTGATGAAAGTATGAATCAAAACATTGATAGTTAATTTGACATATCAAAAGGTCAAATGATGAGACTATACCATGTTGTTTAACGTTACACAATAACTATGAAAATATATGGATTGGGCATCAAGGAGGCATATAGTATATTCAATAAATGAATGAATCATAGTCTAGGTTGTTTTTGTTGTGGTAATATGTGTCATAAATTATTTGACAATAGGGTCCTTAAGCCAGGAATATGCATATTTGGTTTCCCTTAGTATCAGCATAAATATTTTTCCACTTTGAGTAAAGATGAGACATAATCCATATTACATCCAAGTGAAGGGAAAACACATGGGGAATATTCATCATGTTACTAGAAAAATCATCACCTGTTTTCAATACCACATGATTCATCATTAGGGTGAGAAACAATATGATTTTGATGATTGGACACATCCCATGATAGCCAATTTGCGTAGGGTTTACAGAATAATGTTTCCCTTTGATAGGTATGATGATCATTCTCATGGAGAATATACTATGGATTTAAGGCCTTAGGAAGGATTCCTAAATTTTTTTTATAAAAAAATTGTCACTTTATAGTTTAGTTCATCCATAAACCTATGATTGATTTGAGGTACTTGTGGGCATTTTTGGGGAATACACTTAAAAGAATACATTTTTGTTATCCTACTTCCCATTTACTAATTAACAATAAATGATGGTATACATTTTGGAGGATTCATTCCCATGAGAATAAAATAATTTTGATATGGAGGAACTTACACCATGGTAGATTACCATTGGAACTCGGTCCTTAGGATTACAATCTATGTACCTTTCTTATTGCAGGAATCAAAGTCCTCATAGTTCATTTACCCTTGATCCCACAAAGGGGTTGGGATGGGTGATCACACATGGAAGAATTATTTTAATCCATATGGTTTATGATGGTTATAGAAATATACCAGGATGGATGACCATTTTTCATGTTAATTCACTCTCTTCTGACAGATATAGAGACATGATTCCCGTTAAAGGTTTGTTGGATATACTTGTTAGGACACAAGGGACATATCCAATAGAAATACATAAATAAGCTCTTGAGAGTGTGAAATCATATCCCATTAAGGACACATTAATTATAAAAAAAGTTATTTCTATAGAAGTTTCAAGCTAAGGGTTCTCATGGTATATTTCATGTTGTGTCTTCCAGTCAAAGTTGGCATGTCTGTCGAACAAGTATTGATTTTCTACTCGACATGTCCTGATAGTATAAAGACTATGTATTGATTTTTTTCCCAAAATGTTCAGGATGTTAGTATGACATGAAATGTGCATCCATGTGATTCTTCATGAAATGGTTTGATTTTCTACCCAAGATGTCCTATGTGGTGGTTTGATATGGAACATATACCCATGGGTGTCAACCAAACATTCCCAAGACACTTCACATGGTTAAAGTAGAAATGTGTAGAGCCCCTTTAATGACCAAATGACTGGTGGAAGAAATATTTTCATGATATAGGTGACATATAGTAGATATATTCTCATGATCAAATTGAACATGTCTAGTACCTTTTTTATAATCAGGTGAATTTTATGAGATGTCTTCATGTGATCATGGTGACCTCTCTATGATGACTTAGAATGATCAAAGTGGACATGTCCAGTGAATTTAATATGATCAGATAACATGTATAAGACATCTTCTCATGATCAAGGTGACCATTCTTGGATATCTTCATGTGATCAAAGTTAACTAGTCCAGTTTCTTTCACATGATGAACTTCCATTTCCAAGACATCATCGCATGGTCCAAGTCACTTCTCTGTTAGTTTATACATGATCATCCTGACTTTATGAAACTAAATTGGTCATAACCTATTTGGTGATCATAGTTACATGTCCAAGGTATATCTCATGGTCAACCTAAAACACCCAAGTAATGTAACAATATCAATGAAAATTTTCCAAGGAATTTTTCATGATTAAACTCACATATATGAAGCTAAATGAGGGAACCATGAGATCATTGTGTCATGAAACCGTGTATCTATAAGGTAAATAAATGATAGAGTTGTACAATAATGTTTATGATCATACTAAATTCTATTCATTGATGTCTTATGTCTAATGGGATCATTACTTAAGGACACAAGAATAGTATTTTTAATAGGAGGAGGAGTGTGTGGCCAAGGGTTCATCTCATCTCTTCACCTCTTAGGATAATCATGGAAATAGAGGGTATGTCCATGGGTTTATATATATGTTAAGGTTGTATGTTTTCCTATGACGTCCCAAATGATTACCAATGGAATTTCACTTCTTATAATATTGTTATTAGGTATAAAACACATAAAAATAACATAAAACCCGATCAAACCATAATTATCTTAAGTGAAGTATGCAATAAGTGGTATTTATAGAAATTAGGGAGCCTATACCAGTGAAATATTGACCTGACCATTGTAATAATAATATGAAAATGTGTAATGGTAATCCAACCAATAGAATAGTAACCTCACCCATGAAATTATAAATATAATTTACGCATTTTATAAATGAATGTATGATATAATTATATCATGGTTTATGAAAATAAATTTTTTTAAAATGGTAAATTATATGTTTGTATTTTTATGAAACCTAAATGTTTATTTTAAATTTTATAATTAATATAATTATTTGATTGAAAATTTAATTTCATAAAATAGATTTAAAAATACGGATTTTTTTTGTATTATAATTTTAAGATAATTTTATGAGACCTTAATTAATTTTTCAAAGTTTCATAAAATCGGTTACGATATATAAATTATTATTTTTCGAGTAAATTATGATTGTAACTAAAAATGAATTTTTTTTCATATATAGAAAATTATTGGTTTTGTAAAACGAATACTATTTTATAAATCTACATGTCGAAAAATTGTTATGATGATTTTTTAAGTATTTTTCTAAAATAGTTGAATTTTTGTTGAATAGTGAAATATGAAAAATTATGGTAAAATATTTAATCATGAATTTTTGAATCATGGTTGAAGTATGGATAATTTATGAACAATTATCTCACACACTAAAAAAATATATTGTTTGTAGTGATAAGTATCAACACAAATGAGATTCTTGAGCCAAAATATTAAATTATTGAATAAAATAATAATAAATACCCCTATCCTTCCCCTCTAAATACTACCCTTCACCGCATATTGTCCTAAAACCATAGAAGACATGTAGCTTGTCTACATTATTCCCATTTCCCTTACTAATACTTCTCCCCGCAACCATGAGCTAATGGTATCAACTAAAGAGAAAACCCTAATTCCATAAACAAGTTCTCAAGGAGATGAAATTCAATAGAATATTAAGGTGAAGAAGGAATTTAGACATAAGGTAGCGAGATTCTCCATCCCAACTCCATTTTATTGGGCTATTACTCTTTCAGGCTCAATTTCAGTGTGTTTGTTATTTTAATATTCCTCAAATAAAATTTCATTATCATTACCTTTTAATTGATGGGATATAAATTATTCTGATATAATTTAATTGAAAATAAAAATATTATACAAAAGTAATCTTCTTTATAAAATACATTTTGACACCACTTGAGATGTTTCTTCTTCACTCAAGAATGATAAATCTTAAACCAAATATGTTTCCCCTTTTTAGTATGGAACCCCAATTTTATTAATGATTGATTAAATACTTATGTAACACATTTCATTACATAGATTATGGCATTAATTTTATTGATATATATTCTATGGGTCATGCATGGTTAAGTAAATGTTATGATGTGATGTGTGAGAGAAAAATTATTTATCACTCAAATTCATTGGTTAATGTGTTGTATCCCATTAGATTATGTGTATTATGAATTAACAATATATAATATCTAATCACATTGATGATGTTATAATTATGTAGATATGTTATGCAAGAAAATTATGTCTTTTTTGTTCAGAAATATGTTTTGTATGTCACCACTAAGACATGATTTCATAATTTTATGTATATCTATATTTCATGCCTTTTTCTAATGGTTCATCTCGTGATTATGAAGATGATCATATTCTTATGTTATGATAATGATAATTATTCACAAATATGTTATATTGATTCATTTCCTTATTCATCCTCTTAATGGGTTATTATCTCACCCCTTTATTTGATGTATATTATCAGGTGATTACTTGGAATAAGTATAATGTTAGCTTTTAGAGATAAAGATTATGGTTTTAAATATATTTTTATATTTTATTATGTTCAAATTATGTATGATTATAATTTTTCCAAGATTCTAATACTTTGGATCATGTATTGAAATTATATTATGTTTCTAATGTCTAAAATGATCTAATAGTCATGTAATAAAAAGTAGGTTCACTATAGTTAGTATCAAAGTATGGTTTTGATAATTTGGGAATTATGATATGTTAATGTTAGTGAAAACCCATAGGATAAGACTATGTATATGTAAATATTTAGGAAGTATATTTTTATAAAAATTATAACCATAATGATCCCATAGGATCTACATTTAGAGTTAATTGGAAAAAATAATAAATTATTTATTCATTATTTTTAAATATACATTTTGTTCAAATGTTTTATATTTTAGAAAATGATGGGATCAATAAGAAACTAGAAAAAAACCCATGTGATGGACAACGTAATGATTACCTGACTGACATCCCCATATTCTTAGGGAGGTATATTTCAAAAATTCATGGAAACTCTTACCTAGCTGTCTTAGGCTATGAATAATAGACTAAACCAAGTAAAATTTCCACCTTCACCTAAGAGGGTTCAACTAGATATTGAATATTTTTTGTGTAAATGACCATATACTATTACTGGATCTTCCAATCCAATTATTGTAGAATAGTGTGTTAACTAAATGGATAGATATTTTCCATGTGACACTCATATCAGAAGAAGAAGGTAACTCGGTCCATCTGTCATTTAGATATTGATGTCAATCAATGGTGGTTGTTTATTAACAACACATATATGAAGGATGAAATTGAACATATGGAATGTGAAGAATTTTATAATATATTTATTAATAATTATTTCCCCCAAACTATACATACAATGATGGAGAGGTAATTCTTAGAGATGAGGAAAAGGGAAGGTGAATCTATCACAACATATGAAGAAAACTTCACACGGATTTCAAGGTAGACCCCAGGATTTGTAATAAAAAATGATTGAAAAATTAATTGATTATTTAGTGGTTTAAAACCACACCTTCTAAAGGAACAAGAAATTCGATACTTTGGGAGTTATGAAGAAGTTATTTGATGTTCACACAAAGTGGAGATGGAGTTTAGAAAATGGTTCCATGGCTATAGAGATAAGATACAAAATATGAAGCTTCAAGATGGATGATCTAATGACAATGGTGGAATGAATGATAAAAAAATCACATGTAAAAAATATGGGAATAAGCATTGAGAGAATTACCTTAATGGGAATAGTAGGTTCATTATGTGTGGGAGATAAATCCACCAAGATCATGAATGTTGGAGAGGAATAATGAATATATCCAACATTATGTAAAAAATGATCCTATTAATGTACCACTTATGTTTCATTTCTTCAACTATAGGGAGAGAGGTAATAATTTAAACATGTTCACTAAACCTCGAATCCTTGATGGAAATAACTATCATCATCCACAAAATCTAAATAAGCAAAGGAAATATTATTCCATCACTATAGCTGATGTAGAAAAACAAAAATAAATCATACGACTTACACATTCTATTCAATAAATAATAGAAAAGTATTATTTTATTCTTGTTTTACATGTTCCATTATATACTTTATGTTTTCTAGAACTATTTAAATAGAACCATGAAACCATGAAGTATAGTTTCCTATAAAAACCTAGTTGTTTTATCATTGAAATAGAAGTATTGGATTGTTCTCATATTGGAAAATTTGGGAGGATTACTCCAATGAATCTTGTAATACATTCTTTATTGTAATTCAATTATATATGTTTCATAGATGTTCTCTCCTTATATAGGATACAAATCAAATTTTTGGATAAGGAAACATCTTTTCATATTATGAACCATCCCATGCTCCTTTAAGAATTCAAGGAGGACCATGATTATCCTTTGGAATGTTTCAAAATGGTGTGAGTGTTGATTCCCTATAATTAATAATACCCCACTCAAACGGTTGAGTCAACTGAAGGTATGAACCTAGAGAAAATTCCCATTGTGAGGGAATATAGTGATGTATTTCATGAATAGGTACCCAAGAATCCCCTATATTGTAAGGTAGAATTATCAATTGAACCTATACCTAGATCTACTCATATATCGAAATAAACCTACATGATTTCCTTGGTTGAATAGGAGGAGTTAAAGAAGTACCTGCAAGAGAATTTGGACTAAGGGTTTATATTCCCCAATGTATCACTTTGGGGTCTTCAAGTGCTCCTTGTAAAGAAAATTGATGGATCAATGAGGTTGTGTATTGACTAACATGAGATCAATAAGATCGCTATAAAGAAAAATTACCTTAATATAAGGATTGATGACTTGTTTTATTAACTATGAAGAGGTAAATACTTTTAAATTGTGGATAATAATTCTAAATATCATAAATTGTATTAGAATAAGGAAGATACACAGAATACTTATTTCCATAAGTGGTATAGGAAATATAAGTTTCTAGTGATACTCTTTGGGAATAATGATTCCCCCCAAATATTCATGGATTAGATGAATAGATTCATTATACAATACTGTAACATCCCAGTTTCGGAATCCACCCAGAGGCGCCCCATGCCTGGTTGGTCACATGGCCTCAAGCACATTTCCCGAAATTCCAGATGCTGCCAACTAGCAGCGAGGGCCTTGGGTGTGATAGTGGGAAAACTATTCCCTCATTGGAAGAGTATACAGCAGAAGTAAACAAAACATGCAATAGCGGAAGCAGTAAATATCCAACAACAATTCACAAGTAAACAGCGGATGACTAAATCAATAAACCACTAGAGCACATATGTATATATAAAATGATGCATTATACATATGTAGGAAAACAGCCAAATAGGTCACAATGCTAGAAATACAAATAGTACCAAAACAAGTACAAAAGAAAAGGTAAATAGCTCCTCAGCATCGCAAGCCTAAGCTTGGTCCCATGCTCTCTTGATCTAAGCAATCAAGTACTGAAAGTTGAAGTGTGCTTTCCCTTGTCTATACCTGAAACAAAATAGTCTGTTTGGACCCAAAATCATGACCCAAATAGGGTGAGAGACTAAATCCCAGTAGAAAACCACCCGAAGATCCGTGACTCACAGTCAGTGAGCATATGGCAGGTAATAGTAAAGTAAGTAGTAAATAGAAAAAGTAAACAGCAGGTAGTAATCAGTAAGAAGTAATAGGATGATATACAATAGTAATCAATCCACATAACAACGAGCAATAGTGAAGTAAACAACTAACCAAAATAGAAAACCCTCTAGGAATTACTCACAGCCAACCCCTCTGGTCCAATCTAATAAGTACCAATAACCCTTTGGGCAGTGCACTCAGCCTAACCCCTCTGGTTTGGTCGTACAAAATTATAAGACTCTCTGGGGAAGCTCGCTCGGTCAATTCCCCTTATAGTCTAGGGTAGTCATGGAATCTCTAAGGAAGATCACACGGTCTAACCCTCTTATAGCCCCAAGTTCTAGAAACTCTCTAAGGAAGATCACTCGGTCAATTCCTCCTATAGTATTAGGTCTACCGCAGACTCTTTAAGGAAGATCACTCAGTCAATTACTTCCCCATCCTGGAAAGGTTTTAAGGAAATTAAAACAAGTAAAGACTCTCTAAGGAAGATCACTCGGTCTACCCTCCTATAGTCTATAATATCTAAGACTCTCTGGGAAGCTCACTCGGTCTATCCCTTATAGTCTATAATAACCAAGACTCTCTAAGGAAGCTCACTCGGTCTACCCTCCTGTAGTCTACAATATCCAAGACTCTCTGGGAAGCTCACTCGGTCTTCCCCTTATAGTATATAGTACTAGGTTCTCATGGTCCCATGCTATTCAGTGCATAATAATGCTATAATGTCAAAGTACACTTATAGAGCTAGTTGGCTAATCAGTATACAGCATAACAAGCATGTCAAGAAATATCATCCATCCTACGGTCACAAGGCTTGGAAAACAGGTATAACGGCCAAAGGCTAACAAAACCCAAAGGTCATAACAAGAAAAAGGCATGGGAAAAACATCCAAGCATATAAATTATCCTCATAAAAGATCAAATTACCTCTACACAATAAAACAATAAAGGCATGAAAACAATAGGGCAAAAAGGTAAACACACAATACCCCATTCACGGGTATTGGTGGAAATTTTCACATAAAACTCAAAGTATTCAAAAGGTTAGGCACAAACCACCTACCTTGGTTCTAGGAGATCAATATAATTGAACAAAGATTCTTGATTCTCCTTAGAATGGTGTAGATCTATGAAAACGCACAAAATGTTCAACCCATGATATCTCAAGAAAGAGGGAAAATCGTGGAATGATACTCAAGAAGAAGGAAGAGCTCCCCGCTGTGGTTCCAAAGCAATCGATGCCAGTCAATTTGGAGAACGTATGGAGGATCTAGGGCTCAGTGGATGTTCGAGTTCGTACAGACACTCCCGGTCGAAGAATCCTGAGAAGAAGACATTTCTGTCGATTAGGCATGACCCCAGTCCATTTAATGAAAAAAAACAACTACATGGCATGTACTTCTGGGGCACACAGCATGTACTTTTCCTTTCTGTATTCTACTTTAAGCGGCCTCCACAGAGCCCTTACACACCGTGTGTGTGGCCCAAACACGGCCAGCACACGGCCTTACGCAGCATCAAAGTACACGGCGTGTACTTATAAATTACACGGCGTGTAATTTGAAAATTTCCAAATTTTCCTCTTTTTCTCAAAAATGACCAGAAAAGGAAAAAAACCTGAAACGAAGATCTGGGTTCTTAAAAACTTCCCCCCATAAAGAAATCCATCCCCGAATTTCCCTAGCGAGGCGTAGAAGAAGAAACCCTGAAAAGCTTTGTCCACTGCGATCATACATCGGCCTCCCTCTCCCCAATCTCATCCTGCACTCACCCATGCTGCCATAGCACCCATACCAGAGGAATAGACCAGCCACGGAGAATGTTCGTACTGCGATCGACAATCCAGATAGGATGATCCTCAAAGGATGCATCCTCTTCAAGCTCAACCTCCTCAGGTTGAAAGACATGAGATGGGTCTGAAAAGTAACATCGGAGCTGAGAAATGTGGAAGAAGTCATGCATAGCTCGGTACCTATGAGTTAAATGCAACCGATAGGCAATGGACCCAACTCTCTCAAACACCTCAAACGGACCGACGTACCGTGGTGAAAGCTTACCCGGTCTCTGAATCCTCTTGTGTCCCAACCTCGGTGCGACACACGGGAAAACCTGATCCCCGACCTCGAACTTCAGAGGTCATCTCTGCTGATCATCATAAGACTTCTGTCTAGACTTTGCTATAGTCATCCTCTTCCGAATCAACTCTATCTACTCTAAGGTCTCCTAAACAAGATGAGGTCCCAGCAAAGCTGCCTCTCCTGCCTCCATCTAGCACAAAGGTGATCGGCATGGCCTACCGTACAAGGACTCATAAGGTTCCATTTGAATAGTTTCCTGAAAACTGTTGTTATAGGAAAACTCCATAACAGAAATTTTCTTCTCCAAAGAAATTCCAAAGTCTAGAATGAAAGCTCAGAGCATATCCTCAAGCACCTAGATCATACGCTCAGACTAGCCATCAGTATGGGGATGATATGTTGTACTTAAAAGTACATGTGTACCCAAATCCTTATGAAGCCCCTGCCAGAACCAAGAAGTAAAACGCACATCCCTGTCTCAAACAATGGATTGTGGAACTCCATGCAGACGTACAATCTCTCGGATGTACAACCGTCTCAGATCATCAACACTGAAGTTCTCCTTGATCGGAAAGAAATGAGAAACCTTCATAAGCCTGTCGACGACAACCCAAATAGTATCACTCCCTCGAGGTGACCTCAGTAACCCAGTCACAAAGTCCATCACAACATCGTTCCACTTCCACTCAGGAATGGGTAACTGCTATAAAAGACATGTCGGTCGCTGATGCTCTACTTTCACTTGATAACAATTATAACATCTCATAACGAAACCAGAAACATCCTTCTTTATACCTGGCTACCAATATTGGCGATAAAGATCCCGATACATCTTGGTGACACCAGGATGAACTGTCCAAATAGAGGAATGAAAATCCCACATCATCTCCTCGCGTATATCTACTGGAACCCATATGCGTCCCTAGAAATGCAAGATCTCATCCTTACCCACTGTCCATCTAGGAAGAGGGTCCTCTCCTAATACACTCCCCCGTAGGACTAGGCCTTCTGAATCTGATAGATGCCTCATCTGTACCTGATTAAGAGGTGTAGAGGTAACAGCTACAGGAGATAGGAAAGTATGTCCCTGTCTATCGTGCACCTCCAGATGCATCTCAGAGAACAGATCCATAATCTTCCACTCACTATTGGCCTCCTGGACTTCTTGTATCTGAGTTCTCCTACTCAGCGCATCAGCAACTGCATTGCCCTTCCCAGACGTGTAGGCAAGCTCAAAGTCAAAGAACTGAAGATACTTGACCCACCTGCACTGTCTCAGATTCAGGTCCCGCTGAGTGAAGATGTATTTGAGACTCTTGTAGTCAGTGAAAACCACAAAGTTCTCTCCTAGAAGATAGTTTCTCCAATAGTGTAAGGCTTGAACAACTGTTTCCAACTCCAGATCATGCGTCGGTTAGTTCCTCTCATGTGGCCTCAAATGCCAAGACTCGTACGCAACAACTCCATCTCCCTACATAAGTACAGCTCTCAGTCCAACACTTGAAGCATCACAGTAGACTATATAGATCTTTCTCAGCTCTGGAAAGACTAGTATCGGTGATATCGTCAACCTCCCTTTCATATCCTGAAAGGCTAACTCAAAAGAATATGACCATAAGAACTTCGCCCCATTCTTGGTCAGACCTGTCAACGGTGCTCCAAGGCATGAAAAGTCCTGAATGAAACTTCTATAGTATCCAGATAGCCTTATAAAACTCTGAACCTCAAAGACATTCTTCAGATTCTCCTAGGAAACTACAGCTCTCACTTTCTCTAGGTCCACTAATACTCCTGCCTCCGAGATGACGTGACCCAGGAAGTGAATCTGATCCATCCAAAAGTGGCATTTCGAGATCTTACCATATAACTGATGATCTCTCAGTGTACTCAGAATGATCTCAATATGGGTAGCATGGTCGTGTTGAGTGTGAGAGTACACCAAGATATCTTCCACAAAAACCACCCTGAAGGAATCCAAGTATGGATGGAACACTCATTTCATCAGTGCCATAAAAGCTGCTGGTGCATTTGTGAGACCAAATGGCATGACCGTATACTCGTATAGACCATACCAGCTCCTAAAGGCTATAAGAGGTATATATGCTGGTCTACTGTGCAACTGATAATAACCAGACCTCAAATCGATCTTCGAGAACACCCGGGCTCCTCGAAGATGATCAAAGAGGTCATTGATCCTTGGTAAGGGATAACGGTTCTTGACCGTCAACTAGTTCAGCTTCTAATAATCCACACAAAGTCGAAGGGTACCGTCTTCCTTATTCACAAAAAGGATTGGAGAACCCCAAGGAGAAGTACTAGGTCAGATGAAACCCTTTTCCTGAAACTCCTCCAACTACTTCTTGAGCTCCTACAACTCAAGTGTAGCCATCCTATAAGGATAAATGGACACCGGTGCCGCTCCTGACATGAGCTCAATAGAAAATTCTACCTCACGCTCTGGAGGAAAACCTGAAAAGTCCTCTGGAAAGACATCCCTGAAACGATCCACCACTGGGGGGAAGTCTAACTATGAAGTCCCCTATTTATCCAGATAAAGACTGGAAATATGGGCTATAACTCCTCCTAGACCATGATGCTCTGGTCCATCTCTACCAGCCTGGACATCCCACTCACCTATATGGAGAAAAGATCTTCCCTCTGGTGATACAAAACTCACCTTACAGCGATAGCAATCAACTAATTCCTAGAAGGGAACTAACCAGTTCATACCGAGAATGATATCATAGCCTGTTATCTCTAGGACATAGAGGTCCCATAAGAAGTGACACCATGCAGCCTCAAGAGGGCACTCTCTGCACTGACGTTTGATAGACTTCCTCGATCCCAACGGTGTATCAAGAGTCAACATGTCGGGAGACGAAAAGATACAAAGCCCAATGCTCTCCACAACAGTAATAGAGATAAAGTTATGTGAAGCACCAATATCGAAAAGAGCTGATGATAAAATAGAGGCTACTAAGATCGTACCTCGAACTGTAGAAGGTCTAGGATCCTGCTCCTGAAGGGTCTGCTCCACAGCGAAAGTCTGGCCTGTCCCACGGCCCTGCGCCCCTGGCTGACCACTCTGAGCTGATCCACTCTGCTGTCGCTGGTAACCTGGTAACTGACCACCATGGCCGTGACCTCCACCTCAGCCTGAACGGCCAGAAGAACTCTAGTTCCCTGACTGGTGAGACACTGGTGATACATCTCCTATATGTGGGGTCATAGAAGAACCCCTACCTCCAGCTGTAGGCAAGAAGATCTGACAAAAACGCTGAAGATGGCCCATCTTACCCCAAGATCGGTAATCCATCGGGTCTCTCTGACACTGAGTCCTAGTATGACCGCTCCTACCACACTGGAAGCATATAACCTATCTTCCCAAAGATATATTCCACCTACCCTGATCTCCTTGATCAGTCTCCCTAAGGCGCTTCCTGCTATCTGTAGGAGGGACACTGGCTCTGGATGTCGAATCGCCTGGGCTCACTGCTCCAGAATCTCTCAGATTGCACTCAGTGATCAGTGTCTGGTTGACGATTGAGGATATCGAAGTCATCCTACAGATATTCACCTGGGAACAGATCTCCTGCCTGAGACCATACTCAAATTTCCTAGCAAGGAACAACTCATCACCTACTATAATCGGTGTGAAACGCTGCATCTCGGTAAAACAAGACGAGTACTCCATAACAGAAAGAGTATCCTGCTCGAGACTCATAAACTCCCAGGATCAGTCGTCCCTCAAGGTCTCTGGATAGAATTAATCATAGAAGATGCACCAAAACTCATCCCAAGTCATACTTTGTTGGCGCCCTGACTGTGAGATCACCTCCCACTACCTCTTGGCGGTGTCTTGGAGCATATAAGTAGCCAGACTTAGCCTTTTATCTAGAGGTATCTCTAGATGCTCGAAGATCGTCAGTGTGGCCTCTAGCCACGACTCGGTAGCCTGGGGTCCTCCATCCCCTGAGAAAGTAGGAGGATGCTACTGCGGGAAAACCCGCATCAACTCATCCATTGATGGGGCAGGAGGTGGCGCTCCCAAAAAGGTTTGCATCATCCTCAGGAATTCCTCCCTGAAATGCGCACCGGTGCCTGCAATGGGTATAACCACTGGTGACAAGGATGGCACAGTAGGAGGATCTACAGGAGGTCCCTGATCGTCCATATCTGGTGTCTGATCACTTTCTGGCAGCTAACGTATGACCGGAGGACGTCTTGGAGGCATAGCTCTAAAAAATCCAAAGCACACCTTAGATTAGGATTATCAAGGATAGATAAAACAAGAGTAAAAAATGGGAATAGGAGTAAGAAACACTCAAGTTTACTAAACATGACTACACGGTGTGTATAAAGCTACATGGCATGTTCCTTAAGGTCATTCCCATGGGCATGTACTTTTGACACCTTTGGTCGTGTAACAACCTAGACTACACGGCGTGTTGTCCCCACACACGGTGTATACCTCATCTCCATTCCCCTACCCGAGTCTCCTTTCATGGCTAACTCACACGGCCCTCTTAACCCTAGACTACACGGCGTGTTCACTAAGGACGCAGCATGTACTAGACAAGGTTTCGGCGACCCGTGTTGTTAGTTACACAGCTGACCCTTACATGGCGTGTTCTGAACAAACACGGTGTGTATAAGAGAGATACCATTATCCTGTGTTGTTCGTGACACGGTCGGGTACCTATAACAAGACTACATGGCATGTGCGTACCCAAAACGGCATGTACTACACGACCTTCCCCGACCCATGTTGTTAGTGAAAAGTTCGAGTACACTGCTCACTACTACACGGCATGTAACAGATATACACAATGTGTTTCTGAAAACTTTTTCATCACCCCGTGTTTCTGCTCACACAGTCAGTGACACGGTTTAAAACTACATGGCGTGTAGTCATGTACACGCCGTGTATTATGGGTTTTTCCGGGTAGTGGCTCAGAAACTGAACTGAAGCCAAAAAAACACTGAAAAACAAACATGAAGGTGCCAAATTCCGATATGTGGGGGACCATACTCCCCGTGAACCAAAGCTTGGCATCTCCTACATATCATATACAAGGGAAACATGCCAATGATCCACCAAGTTCCAATTCATGAGGGCCCATAACACCTCAAGAACCAAAATTTGGCATTCATTTAAGCAAGGCCCAATACAAACAATTCCTCTAACAAACTGTAGGGATAATATCAAAGCATCAATCACAACAGCATGCATAATCTACACAACGTCTATCACAACAAAATGCAATCACTAGTGCACCCTAGATGGCATGGAAAGAATGCATGGAATGTGATTTCTAACAAGTTCCTATATGATTCTTGAGATGGTATACCCTCATCTCATCGGGTTGAGACAGAAATAGAACCGCACTAGCACAAAAATAACAACACAAGGCATGTGAATCACTCTAGGTGAAATCATATCAACCGTAAAATCTCAACCATAAAACTGAAATAATGAGGTAGATTGGATTTTCCCTATACACGGGTTAGCTACTCTCAGGAACATCTTATTACCAAGTACTGAATCCATCCTACCCCTAGATAAAGGCTCCAAATAGTAAATCAAGAGAAAATAATTCCTCTGATACCACTTTGTAACGTCCCGGTTCTGGAAGCCACCCAAAGGCGCCCCGTACCCGGTTGGTCACATGGCCTCATGTGCATTTCCCAAAATTCTAGAGGCTTCCAACAAGCAGCGATTACCTTGGGCGTAATGGTGGGGAAACTATGCCCTCATTGGCAGAGTACATAGCTGAAGTAAACAAAGCATGCAATTGCAGAAGCAGTAAATGTCCAACAACAATGCACAAGTAAATAGTGGAAGACTAAATCAATAAACCACTAGAGAAAATATGTATATATCAAATTATGCATGATACATATCTAGGAAAATAGCCAAACATGTCACAATGCTGGAAATACAAAAATTACCAAAAATAGTACAAAAGAAAAGGTAAACAGCTCCTCATCATCGTAATCCTAAGCTTGGTCTCATGCTCTCCTGCTCCAAGCAATCAAGTACCAGAAGTCGAAGGGTGGTTTCCCTTGTCTATACCTACAAAAACATGGTATGTTGGGGCCCAAAAGCCTGACCCAAATAGGGTGTGAGACTAAATCCCAATAGGCAACCACCTGATGATCCGTGCCTCACAGTCAGTGAGCATATGCCAGGTAATAGTACAGTAAGCAGTAAACAGTAATAGTAAACAGCAGGCATTAATCAGTAAGTAGTAATAGGATGATATACAACAGTAATCAATCCACAGAACAATGAGAAATAGTGAAGGAAACAGCTAACCACAATAGAAAACCCTCTGGTAAGTACTCGCAGCCAACCCCTCTGGTCTTATCCAAGAAGTACCAACAACCCTCTAGGCAGTGCACTCAGCCTAACCCCTCTAGTTTGGTCATACTAAATTATAAGACTCTCTGGGGAAGTTTTCTCGGTCAATTCCCCTTATAGTGTAGGGTAGTCAGGGACTCTATGAGGAAGATCACGCGGCCTAACCCTCTTATAGCCCCAAGGTCTAGAAACTCTCTGAGAAGCTCACTCGGTCAATTCCTCCTATAGTCTCAGGTCTACCACATACTCTTTAAGAAAGTTCACTCAGTCAATTCCTTCTATACCCTGTAAAGGTTTTAAGGAAATTCAAACAAGTAAAGACTCTCTGAGGAAGCTCACTTGGTCTACCATCCTGTAGTCTATAATATCCAAGACTCTCTAGGAAGCACACCTGGTCTATCCCTTATAGTCTATAGTAACCAAGACTCTCTGAGAAAGCTCACTCGGTCTACCCTCCTGTAGTCTACAATATCCAAGACTCTCTAGGAAGCTCACTCGGTCTATACCTTATAGTCTATAGCACCAAGTTATCATAGTCCCATGCCAGTAAGTGCATAATAATTCTATAAGGCCAAATTACACCTATAGAGCTACTTGGCTAATCAGTCTACAGCATAACAAGCATGTCAAGAAATATCATCCATCCTATGGTCACAAAGCATGGAAAACTAGTATAACTGCCAAAGGCTAACAAAACCCTAAGTTCATAACAAGAACAAGGCATGGGAAAAAAATCCAAGAATAGAAATTACCCTCATACAAGATCAAATTACCTCTACACAAGCAAACAAGAATGGTAGGAAAACAACAGGGAAAAATGGTAAACACGCAATACCCCATTCACGGGTATTGGTGTAAATTTGCACATAAAACTGAAAGACTTCAAATGTTAAGGCACAAACCACCTACCTTGGTTCTAGGAGATCAATATAGTTGAACCACGAGGATTGATTCTCCTTATAACGGTGTAGATCTACGAAAATGCACAAAACGTTCAACCCACGATATCTCGGGAAAGAGGGAAAATCATGGAATGAGAATCAAGAATAAGAAAGAGATCACTGTTGTAGTTCCAACGCAATTGACGGTGGTCGATTTGGAGAAAGGACGGAGGCTCTAGGGCTCAGTGGATGTTTGTGGCCGTACGGACTCTCCCGGTCGAAGAATACTGAGAAGAAGACATTTCTTTCGATTAGGCGTGACCCCGGTCCATCTAATGAAAAAAACAACTACATGGCGTGTACTTCTGGGGCACACGGCTTGTACTCGGCCTTTCCGTACTCTACTTTAAGTGGCCTCCAAATCACCATTACACACCGTGTGTGTGGCCCAGACACAGCCAGCACATGGCCTTGCACGGCATCAAAGTACACGGCGTGTACTTATAAAGTACACGGAGTATGATTTGAAAATTTCCAGATTTTTATCTTTTTCTTAAAAACGGCTAGAAAAGGAAAAAAACACCTGAAATAAAGATCCGGGTTCTTACAAATACCATAAAAAATTTGTGGTAGTTTTTATTGATGATATTCTCATCTACTATAAGAGAAATGAGGAACATGAAGAAAATATAAGGATTGTTCTTGTGACATTAATGATGGAAACATTGTTTGAAAAGCTTACAATGGATTAAATTTGGTTGAATAAAATAACATTCTTGGGAAACATGATCACATGTGATGGAATTTATGTATACCCTTCATGAATAAAGAAAAATGAGGAATGGACCAAACCCACTTGTGTCATAGAAATCACTAGTTTTTTTTTGCCTTAGCTGGGTACTATTGATGATTTTTTGGGGAATTTATCATGATCATATGACCAAATAACTAATTTATCATATAAATGGGTAATGTATTTTTGGAAGGAAGAACATGAGTAATGATTCAAGGAACTCAATAATATTCTAATCACTGTAATTGTACTCACACTACCAATAAGTGGTCAAGGTTTTGTGATACACACTATTGTTTCAAAGAATGACTCGGTTTATTTATAAATGTAGAATGATAATGTGACAACCTACACCTCATGATAGTTGAAGATCCATGAGGAGAACTACCTGACACGTGATCTAGAGTTAGAAGCTATGGTTTTTCCTTGAGAATGTGGTTGGACTATGTAACATCCCGGTTCTGGGTGCCGGCCAAAGGTACCCCGAACTAAGTTGGTCACATAACCTCAAGTGCATTTCCACAAACACCAGTGGTTGCCAACTATAATTAAGGGACATGGCGTGATAATGGGGAAAATATGCCCTCATTAGCAGAGTACACACAGCGAAGAGAAAATAGTAAACAATAGCGGAATCAGTAAAACCATACTACAAAAGTAAATAGTGGAAGACTTATAGTAATATAACAACTGGATCATATATAAATGATGTGTGTCACATGTGTTTAGTAAAGTATCCAAAACTCACAATGATATGAATACAATATTGAAACCAAAGTATAGAAAAGTAGTAAAATCGAACAGCATTGTAAGCCTCGTCTTTGTACCATGATCTCCAACTCCAACAGTAATCAAGTACCAGATAAAGAAGGGATACTGACCCTATATATACCTACAACCATATAATATGCTTGGGTCCAAAAGAATGACCCAAATAGGGTGTGAGACGAATCCTAGTAGGCATCTACCAAAGGATTTGTTCCAAACTGTTAGTGAATATACATAGCAGGTAATATACTTAAATGAAGCAAAAAACTAGGACAAACTCAAAAGTAAACAATCCTATTGTTCTTAATTACATTCATTTACATTTATCATTCATTTTCTGAATCATGTAATCTCATGATCTAGCCTAAGCTCCATATCCCCTATGAAAGAGTAACAAAATAGATACATCATAATACCATCTAACAATCAAGTAAGACCGAGTCCAATCTTGTGCTTTGGCTTGGAAGACTCTTCACAATCATTAAATTATTCAATAATGACCCATTGGGAAATTTCTCAAAGTCAAATCACCCTTGGTCTAACATAACAACAATTCATTTAATAACAACCCTCTGGGTAGCTCTCACAGTTGAATACCTTTAGTCTAACAAGACAACAATTCATTTAATAATGACCCTATGGGTATCTCTCATGGTCTAACCCATTTGGTCTAGCATGACACTGAAAATTTAAAAATGACCACTTGGTACCTCACATGGTCAAATTCCCCTTGGTCAAACTTTCACAATTCTTATTAGATGAATCTCATATAATCATTGACTCCATTCTGGAAATAAAGTCATGGAAAACATGAAAATCCTAATAAGAATCCTAGACCAAATAGCTGGAAACAATCAATAAAGGAAATGAGCCCATAGTGTCCCATAATCAAGTTATATAACCATATGCATAAGAAACTACCCTTTTATTAATCTACCAAACCATAATAGGTAATAAACATGGTCTAATTCCAAATATGAAAAACCATAAACATGGGTATATGGAACTTTTAGGATATATAATCCAGAGACAATCATGGAAAGGTACAAACCACCTACCTTGATGTCGTACAATCAATAATCTTGAACGTCGGCCCATGAATCGTCCTAGAAAAACATAGATCAGTGGGATTCCAATTTACCCGACGGTGTCTCAATCAAAGTTCGGATAGAGAATCTGGAGGGGTTAGAAGTTCTTTGGTCATTCGTCACTCTCATGTACGAACCACAGGTAAAAGAAATAATTTCTGGACATGAGATGTGACACCTCTCTGATTTATCAAATAAAAAATAAAACTACATGGTCTTTTCATTAAAGGTTCATATTGTCTAGTATCCTCAACTGGCCCCCACCTCAAGTGGTATGCCAGGTCACCTACACAGCCATCTACTCAGCCTTTACATTTCCAGTACTCGGCTGTACATGGTACCTAGGTACATGGTGTGTACTCAAAAGTACACTTCATACACTTAGAAAATTTTTATTTCTTCCTTTTTACTCAAAAACAACCCAAAATAAAGATCCAAACTTTAAATTAAGATCTGGGATCTTACAAACTCCCCACCCCCCTTAAAGCAATTTGTCCCTGAATTTCCATTCCAGGGGTGGTGAAAAGTAAGATTCAAAAAACTCCATCCACTATGATCGTATGTTGGCCTACCTCTCCCTTGTCTCATCCTTCACTCACCCATACTACCATAGAACACATAATAGAGGAACAAACCAGCCACGAAGAAACTTTGTGTTGTGATCCACAATCCAAATAAGGTGCTCCTCAAAGGATACGTCCACCTCCAACTCAACCTCCTTAGGTTGAAAAACATGAGATAGGTCTAAAAAATAATGTCTTGGTTGAGAAAAATGAAAGACATCGTGCATATCCTGGTACCTTTGTGGTAACTTCAACTGATAGTAAACCGACCCGAATCTCTCCAAAACCTCAAACGTCCCAATTTTTCTCAGTGAAAGATTCCCCTATGTCCTAATCCTCTTATTTCCTAACCCCAGTTTGACATTTAAGAAAACCTTATCTCCGACCTCAAACTCCAGAGTTCATCTCCTTCGATTAGTATAAGATTTCTATTGATATTGTGCAGTAGCCATCCTCTTCTGAATCAAATCCACCTACTCAGTGGTCTCATGGAAAATATGAGGTCCCATCATTGATGCCTCTCCTACTTCTATCCAACATAGGGGTGATCGGCATGTCCTACCATACAAATCCTCACAAGGTTCCATCTAAATCGTTGTATGAAAATTTTTATTGTAGGTAAACTACACAAGGGATATGTACCTCTCCCAAGATCCCTTGAAATACAAGATGCATGCTCAAAGCATGTCCTCCAAAACCTTAATTGTGTGCTAATACTGGCTATCTATCTGAGGATTGTAAGTTGTAATCAAAAGTACCTGTGTACCCAAATCCATCTATAGTCCCTACATGACATGAGAAGTAAACTGTGCATCCCTATCTAAAATGATAGAGTTCAGAAATCAATTCAAAAACTAAATCTCTCAAATGTGAAACCTTAAAATTTTATAAACACTAAAGGTTTCCTTGATTGGTAGTAAATGTGTAACATTCATGAATCTTTCAGGAACAACCCATAAATCACAATTTACTCGAGGTGACCTTCATAAACCCATCACTAAATCTATTGTGACATCATTCCACTTCCACTTAGGAATGGTTAACTACTGTAAAAGACCAACCGGTTGCTAATGCTTTGCCTTCACCTGATGAATGGTGCAAAATATCATAAAAAACCAAATATATCCCTCTTCATACTTGTCCACAAATACTGGTGGTGTAGATCTTGATACATCTTGGTGACAGAAGGATGAAATGACCAAACTGAGGAATGAAAATATAACATTAACTCCTCGCGTATGTCTGCTGACACCCATACGTGTTTATGAAAATGAAAGACCTCTTTGTCACCTATGGTCCACCCAGGATTAGGTTTCCCTCTTTAAACACTCTCTTGTAGGAATAGGCCTTCGGAATCAGATAGCTTCCACATTCGCATCTAATCCAGAAGAGTAGAGGTAACAGCTATAGAATAAAGAAATGTTTGTCACTATCTATCATTCACCTCCAAATGTATCTCAGAGAATAGATCCATAAGATTCCACTCACTACTGGACTCCTGAAATGCCTATATCTAAGTCCTTTTGTTCAATATATCATCCATTGTATTGCCTTTCCCAGGCGTGTATGCAAGATCAAAGTCAAAATAGTGAAGGTACTCAACCCACCTGAAATGTCTCAAATTCATATATCACTGAGTAAAGATATACTTGAGACTTTTTTGGTTAGTGTATACTACATAATTCTCTCCCAAAAGATAATTTCTCCAACAGTATAAAGCATTCACAATTGTAGAAAACTCGAGATCATGTGTCAGGTAATTCCTCTCATGTGGCCTCAACTGCAGAGACCTGTATGCAATGACTTCTTCCCTCTACATAAGCGCTACTCCTAGCCTAATACCTAACACATTGTATTATATAGTGTAACTCATTATTGGCTCCATAAAAACCAGTATTGGGGAAAATGTAAAACTCCCTTTTATCTCTTTAAAGGATAAATCATAGGAATTTGTCCACAAGTACTTCACACCCTTTTTAGTCAGGCCTATCAGTGGAACTGCTAAGTATGAAAAGTCATGAATAAAGAACATGCAGTAACTATCCAACCCCAGATAACTTTATAACTCAAATACATTCTCCAGATTCTCCTATGAAACTACTACTCTCACTTTCTATGGGTCTACTGATACTCCTATTTCTGAGATAACATGACCCAAGAAATGAATCTGATCCATCCAAAAATCGAATTTTGAGAGCTTAGTATATAATAGATGCCCTCTTAGTGTACTCAATAAAATCTCAAGATGGGTGGCATGGTCATGTCTAGTGTGAGAGTACACCAATATATTGTCCATGAAAACTACCACAAAACAATCGAAGTATTGATGGAACACTCAGTTCATCAGTTCCATGAAACCTGTCAGCGTGTTCGTGAGAGAGAATGGCATAACCAAATACTTGTATAGACCATACCTACTAAAAATTCTATAAGAGGAATATATTATAGTCTAACATGCAACTAATGATAAATGGATCTCAAGTAAATTTTTGAGAACACTCGGGCTCCCTGAAGTTGATCGAATAGATCATCAATCCTCAGCATGGTATATCGATTCTTGACCGTAAAGTAGTTCAACTTCTGATAATCCACAAAAATTCTGAGTGTAACATCATCCTTCTTTTCAAAAATAATAGGTTAACCATATGGAGATGTACTGGGTCAGATGATACTCGTTTATTTAAACTCCTTTAACTGCTTCTTGAGCTCCTGTGACTCTGGTGTAGCTGTATTATAAGTAGAAATGGACACCGATGTTGCTCCTGGAACAATCTCAATAGATAAATCTACCTCTCTCTCCATAGGTAAACCTAAAATTTTCTCTATAAATACATCTATAAAATGATTCTCCATTAGAGGAAAGTCTATCTTTGAAGTCCCTAGGTTATTAGGATATATACATGTAATATGGGTTGTAATTCCTCTCAACCCATGATGCTCAGGTCCATAAGAAGTGACACCCATCAACATCAAGAGGGAACTCCCTGCACTGATGTACACTAGCTGTCTTAGTCCCCAACAGAGTGTCTAGAGTCATGACTTCATCAGATGTAAAGATATAGAGCCCATGGATCTCCATAATGGAAAATGATATAAAAATATGGGAATCCCTTTTATCGAAAAGAGAAAAGGCTAAAACTAAGGAAAATAGAATCATACCTCTAACCATAGAGGTTCTGGGATCCCGCTCCTACTGAGTCTGCTCCACTAAAAAAGTCTGACATGTACCGCAGCCCTAAAACCCTGCTTGACTACCCTGAGCTGACCCAGCCTTTTTTTGTTGAAAAATTGTTGTCTAGCTATCACAACCATGACCTCCTCATCGGCCTGAATGGATTGAAGAACTCTAGTTCCTTGAATAATGAGAAACTAGTGGTACTTATCCTTAATGTGGAGTCATAAAAAATCCCCTCTCACTTGATGATATTGATAACATCTAAAAAACATAGAAGAAGGCCCATATTTCCGCAAGATCGACACTCTATTGGGTCCTTCGGGCAATGTGGACCCATATGCTCATTTTTTCCACAATGGTATCATACCACCTAGATACTTGAAGAAACATCGCAAGAAAGCTTCTTATGTTTCTTCCTGCTATCTATTGAAGGATTACCAGCCCTTGATGTTGAACCGACCTAGATCACAGTTCCCAAATCCCTCAGATTGTGGTCGGTAATCAGTGCCTAGTTTACTATAGCCATCAGTAAAGTCATCCTGAAAAAAATCCCTTATGATCTGATGCCATACTTGAGACCATCCTCAAATCTACTAGCCTAAGATAACTCATCACCTAATAAAAAAGGTGTGATGCACTGAAACTCTATAAAGTGAGAAGAATAATCCATCACCGAAAGAGCACTCTGCTCCAAATGCAAGAACTCTCATGCTCGGTCGGCCCTCAATGTCTCGGGGTAGAAGTAATCATAGAAGGTCCTCTGAAACTCTTCCCAAGAAATATCCTAATGATGACCCACCTGTGAGACAAAATCTCACCATCTCTTGGTGAAATCATGTAGCATGTACGTTTTGATCTTCACCCTCCTCTCTGAAGGCTTCAATAGATGCTCAAAGATAGAAATCATGGCCTCCAACCCTAAATATGCAGCCTGTCATCCTCCATCCTCTAAAAAAGTGGGAGGATGTTGCTTCTGGAACACCCGCATCAACTCTGGAATATATGGGGCAGGATTTGGTGCTTCCTAAAAAGTTTGAATCGTCCTTAAAAATCCTTCATGGAACTGTACATTATCACATGTGTCTAGTATAATAGTTGGTGCCAAGATGGGCACAATGGGATGATCTTTTGGTAGTCCTCATTCTACCGTTTTTAGTGTCAGATCATTGCCCTATATCTGGCATAAAACCAGATGAAATCATTGCGGCATGACTCTTCAAGGTCTAGCACACACCTCAGTTAAATATTATCAAGGAAAACAACTTAGAAGTGCAAAAAGGAATAGGAGAAGAAAGAATTCATGTTTTACAAAAGAGGGTTACACAACGTGTAGAACCACTACATGACATGTTCCCTTAGGATTTAACATGGGCGTGTACCTATAACAACCTAGTTGAGTAACACCCCATACACACGATGTTTTCATCCTAATACACGGTGTGTATTTGAATTTTATCTCCAACCCAGGTTCGTCTACAGTGCTAGAACTACATGGTTCTCTCCCAGTGTAACACTACACAGTGTGTTCACCCCTGACATGACATGTACTACGTATGTTCTATCCACCCATTTAATTAGTCAAATGGACGAATACATGGTTGATCACCACTCGACATGTACAAGCTAGATACAGAATTTACAATTTGAATTTCATCCACCTGTGTCATTAGTCGCATTTTCAGATACATGGTCTCTACTGCATGGTGTGTACTTCCAGTTCCTAGCATGTTCTACCAAAAAAAAAATCAACACCATGACTCATCTCACTCATTCAGTCACACGGTCAAAGACTACACAGCATGTACATATGGTACATGGCGTGTACTTAAGAAAAGTTGGTTTCTCTAGAATAGAACAACACATGTTGTGTGTTTATAACAACACGTGTCATGTTGTCTGTGTTTCTTGATAATAGGCCTTTGAAACTTTTCTTGAACCATTAAAACATAAAATTTGTCCAAATTATTCCATGTTCCAATCTGTGAGAGTCCATACTCCCCATGAATCAATTTTTAGAATCCTTATTTATGTCATATCATAATAGAATTAAATTAAAGTTCAAACATGATCCCCCAAATTTTGATCCAAGAGGGCCCATAAAACCTCATGGACCATAGATTGGACTCCATACAAATAAAACTTTAAAATTACCAATACCCTATCAAAATATCATGTATTCTATCATAACATCTATCACAACAACATGCATATCTAGCACAACATTTATCACAACAAAATGTAGTCAGTAATGCATCTTGAATGGCATAACAATAATGCATGACATGTGATCTCTAGAAAGTACCTATATGATACATGAGATGTCATACCCACATCTCATTGGGTTACAATAGAAATAGAACTACAATGATATAAATCATAATAGCATGAAATAAGTGAATCACCCAACAGTGAAATGAAATCAACTGTAACAATTACAAAACCAAAAAAAGTTACATTATGCAATGTAACTTGGTTTTTCCCTATATATGGGTGAGTTACTCCTAATAATGGAATATTACAAACTACCTATTCTTTCCTATCCTATTCAATTGGACCCAAATAGTAAGTCAATGCCAAATAAGAATCCCTGTGATACCACTTTGTAACGTACCGATTCTAGGTGTCGCCCAAAGGGGCCTCAAACCCAGTTGGTCAAATGACCTCAAGGGAATTTCTCCAAATGCCAGAGGTTTCGGACTAGCAGCGAGAGCCATAGTGTGATAATGGGAAAATTATTCCCTCTTTGGCAAAGTATACACAATGGAAATCAAATATTAAATAATAGAAAAAGCAGTAATACCATACAACAAAAGTAAACAGCAGAATACTAATAGTAATATAACAATTGGAGCATATATAAATGATGCTTGTCACATGTTTCTAGGAAAGAATACAAATAAATCAAAATACTAGAAAAAACAATACTAAAACCAAATTATATAATTGTAGTAAACTCCAATAGCTTCACAAGCCTCGGCTTGGTCACATGCTCTCTAGCTCCAACAGCAATCAGTACCTGGTGAAGAAGGATGACTACCCCTCTCTATACCTGCAACCATGTAATCTTATTAGGTCCAAAATCATGACCCAAATAGGGTGGGAGACAAATCCTAGTAGAAAACCACCAAAATATATGTTCCTAATTATCAGTGATTATATGTTCCAGGTCATACACAGAAATAAAGCAATAAACTAGGAAGTACACAGAAGTAAACAATCCTATAGTTCTCAATTACATTCATTTACATTTATCATTCATCCTATGAATCATGTAATCTCAGTATCTAGCCTAATATCTATATACCCTATGAAATAGTAACAAAACAGATGTCCCAGAAGACCATCTATCAATCATGTTAGATTGAGTCTAAACTTGTGCTTTGGCTTGGCAGACTCATCACAATCATTCAATTATTCAATAATCACCCTTTGGGAAAGTTCACATAGTCAAATCCCCCCTGGTCTAACATAAAAACAATTCATTTAATAACAACCCTATGTGTAGCTCTCAGGATCTAACCCCTTTGGTAAAATATGACAACAATTCATTTAATAATGACCCTCTGGGTAGCTCTCATAGTCTAACCCCTTTGATCTAGAATGAAACTAAACATTTACAAATGACCACTTGGAAGCTCACACGCTCAATACCCCGTGGTCAACATAGCATCAATAAATTATAAATGACCACCTGGGTAGCTCTCATGGTATAAAATCCCAGATCGATGACCACCTGGAAGATCTCACAGTCAATACCCCTTGGTCAACATAACAGTAAAACATAGATAGGTGACCCTACCTCGAGAATCTCTCACAGGCAAATTCCCCTTGGTCAAACTTTCACAATGTGTATCACATGCATCTCATATAATCATTGACCCCATCCTAGCAAGAAAGGCATGGAAAACATGGAAATTCTAACAGAAATCCTAGAACAAATGGACAGAAATAGTCAATAAAAGAAAATAACCCATGGTGTCCCATAATCAAGGTATATAACCATATGCATAAGCAACTACCCTTTTATCAATCTACCAAACCAAAATAGGTAATAAACAAGGTCTAATTCAAAATATGCAAAACCAAAAACGTGGTTATATGACACTTTTAGCATATATAATCCAAAAACAATCAAAAAAAGGCACAAAAAAAATACTTTGATGTCATATGATCAATACTATTGAAATTAAACCCTTGAATTTTCATGGAATAGTGTAGATTGGTGGGATTCCAATGCACCCAACAACATCTCAATTGGTGGCCAGACTATGAATCAAGAGGGGTTCGAAGTTATTCGGTCATTCATCACTCTCCTATAAAAACTATGGGTAGAAGAAATAATTTGTGGACATGAGACGTGACCCCACTCCGATTTATGAAATAAAATGAAAACTACACAGTATGTTCATTAAAGGTGCACGTCGTGTGGAAGCCTTAAACGGCCCCAAATTAAGCGGTCTGCCAGGTCACCTACATGACCATGTACTCGTCTGTTATACAGATAGTACGTGGTTATACATGGAACCCGGGTATACGGATTGTACATATAAGTACACAACGTGTACTTATAAAATTCTCATTTCTTCCTTTTTCCTCAAAACAACCCAAAATAAAGATCCATACCTGAAATGGAGATCAGGGTTTATACTGACTACCTCTATGGTGGGAAGTGTAAAATATATACCGATCATAAGAGTCTAAACCATATATTGAAAAATAAGGAACTCAACATGACTCAAAGAATATGGAAATATCTAAACAAGGACTATGATTTCTCTATTCATTGATTTCTGTGAAAGTCAAACATGGTAGATGATGCTCTTATAAGAAAAGGTCATGCTCCTCTATCTATGATGTGTATTAATAGAGACCCTATATTTATGGATATTAAAATGATGGATTTTTAAATCATAATGTTAGGGAATACATCATACCCACTATAATTTATTTCCCAACCATCTATCTAATATATGATTAATGAGGCAAAAAGGAATGATCTAGAGTTAAAAACAAGGTTAATGTACTAATGGAAGAAAGGAAACATGAGTTCCACGTCAATAATGATGGTGTGATTTTGTTTGGAATGAGGTTATGTCTAACTTCATCACCTAATATTAAGAAGGATCTATTGTATAATGAACATTTCCAACCTTTCTCCATCCATCGTGAAAGTAATAAGATATATTTTGATCATTGAGAAAACTTCAAGTGGGATAACATGAATAAGAAGATTACAGTTTATATCTCATGGTACCTAATATGTAATAAGTTAAAGAAGAAAACATAAGTACAATGGGATTATGCAACCATTGTCAATAACCATATAGAAATGATAGAATGGAACTACAAAATTTGTCACTAGTCTCCAGAATTCATCCAGTGGAATCATTAAAATATAATTATTAGTGTATTCAATCACCAAGAAATCCCAAAAAATTACTATTTATGAAGATTTATCTCTTGAAAAAATTTACATGATATATGTGAAGGAAGTGGTGAGGATTCACTGGGTAATACTTTTTGTGACATATAATCATGGTCTGAGGATCACATCAAACTTCTGGAGATGTCTTTAATATTATTGAAGTTTCATCATGTCTTATCACCCCCAAATTTATAGATAATATGAAAGGGATATTCAGATTCTGAAGAACATGCTAACAGCATGATTAAGGGAATTCAAATGTGGATGGGATCAGCATCTCCAATTGCTTTAGTTATAATACAACAACATCTTATAATTGAGTATTCATATGGATCCACATGAATCTCTATATGAAAAGCGGTGTAGAAGTCAAACCTGTTGGGATGATGTTGGATAATGAATGATTCTTGGACAAGATCATGTGCAATAGATGAAAGAGAAATATAAATCCATCAAGCAACATATCAAAGTAGCTTAAATTTGGCCAAAGTTCTATATTAAAAACCATTCAATTTAATTATAGATCTATTATGGAGACAATGTATTCCTTCTAATATCACCATGAAAGATATTCATTGAGTTTATAAAGAAATGGAAGTATCGCCAATGGTACATTGTCCCCTTTTAGATCCTTGTTCTTATAATAGCAGTGGCATATGGGATAACTCTACCACAATTTATGTCTCAGGTTCATGATATATTCCACATATCACTCCTAAGGAAGTACATACTTAACCCCACACACGTACTAAATCCGAAGGTGTTATACCTAGATAATGATCTCTTGTATGAAGAGCAACTAGTAAAGATATTGGAATGAGAAGACAATATCCTATGAAAAAAATCAACTCACCATTTAGAAGTTTTTTAGAGGAATAATACATATGAATAGGTGACATAGAAACTAGACAAATAAATGAAGGAAACGTTCCCTCTCCTATTTTCACCTAAGTATGTTAACCAAAATTTTGAAATAAAATTTTCAAAATGGGGGAAGAATGTAAGAACCCAATCTTTTATCAATGGAATTTCCCTTTAACAATTATGTTGTATTGTATAAACACATAAATAGTATAGATATCCCACTAAAATCATTATTCTCAGAGGTGAGTAAATAAAATATGTTGTATTTATACAACTTAAATAACCTATACCGATGAAATTGTATCCACACCATTTGAATATTAATATAACCATTATGAATAGTAATCCAACCAATAGAATAGTAACCTCACCAATGAATGTATAAATAAAATTTAGTCATCTTATGAAGTAAAATATGATATAATTATATCATATTCTATGTAAATAAATATCTTAAAATTGATAAATTAAGAGTTGGTGTTTTTGTGAAACGTAAAATTATATTTACAATTTCATAATTAATATAATGATTTAAAAAAAAATATTTTCATAAAATATATTAATACATTAATATTTTTTTCTATTATAATTATAAGATATATTTATGAGACCTTATTTATTTTTTCAATGTGTCATAAAATCAGCTATAATATTAAAATCATTATTATTCAAATAAATAATTTTTATAATGAAAAATGAAATTTATCATATTTAGAAAACTAATTCTTTAATCTTGTGTCTATTTTAGAATTATACACGTCAAAAATGGTTCGGTTGAAATTTTTGGATTTTTATATAATAGTTAAATTTTTGTGAATAGTTAAATATGATAGTTTGCATTATAAGTTAAATACATAAATTTCTGAGTCATGGTTTATGTATGGATGATGTAAGATAGATTATCTCAAACTTTCTTTCATTATTTAATTTATTTACTGATAAAGTTTAGCACTATTTATTTTCTTCATGAAAAATAGTAAACTTAATGAATAAAATAATATAAATAACCCTCTCCTCCCCCTTTAAATACCACCCCTCACCACCTCTTCTCCTCATACCTTCCTTGCCTTGTAGATTTTAAAAATTCTACCAAATTCCATTACAAAGCCTTTGACCCACATCCATGAGCTACTTGTCTCAACAAAATACCAAACCCAAGTGTCTTAATTAGGTTCTCAAGAGACGACATTAAAGAGGAAATTAAATTGAATAAATCATTCAGACATATGGTATGGGGATTCTCAAACCCAAATCCTCTTATTTGGGTTTTTTCTCTTTCATAAAAAAATTATGTGCTGATATTCATTTAATATTTCTCAAATATTATTTTATTTTTATTCCCTTTTCTTTTTTGATATTAATGTTTGCAATAAGATTTTATAACAAATACAATTATTTTCCAAAATAACTCTTCTTTCCAAAACACAATATGGATCCTCTTAAGTTATTTATTCTTTGCATATGAATAATGATTCTTATACCAAATATGTTTTCCACTTTTCATTCATGTAACCCATGTTTATTCATGATTGATGAAATCTTTTTGAAACCCATTCCTTTATATGGGTTACTTTATGAATTTTACTGACATGTGTTATATGTGGAATGCCTAATTATGTAAAATGTTATGATGTGAGAGGTACATCCAGAATTATATAGAACTCCTAAGAATTGGGTAATGTGATGTATCTCATGAGATAATGTGTGTTATGGGTGATCATGATTCATTATTTTCCCATAGTTATGATGTGATGATATTCACATATTTTATGCATGAACATAATTCTAGATTTTTTTAGAACTATGTGTAGAATTTTATCACTAAGACATGTTGTTTCATTTTTATGAATTGATGCATTATATGGATTTTTATAATTTTTCCACTCATTATTATGAAGTCGATTCTATGATTATGTTATGACAATAATGACTATGATATCCCATGTTATATTGATTTATGTTCCTTATTTATCCTCTTACATGGCTTTTAGCTTACCCCTATCATTGATATATATCATTAGGTGGCTACTTGAATGAAGGAAAATATTATATTTTAAGGATATATATGGAGGATTTCAATAATTTTTTATTTTTTATTTTGTTCAAATTAAGTATGGTAATAATTATCCCTAGATACTAAACCTTAATATCTTAAATTTTAGTGCATTTATGATTTTTATCATTAAAATGATGTAATAGTCATATAAGAAAATATAGGGTTGCTATTTTGCTGAGGTGTTTTGTAAGATGGAATCACATAAAGCTAAATTTATCATGTGATTCAAATGACCATAAAGGGGGCTTGTGATGGGTTCTAAGAATATATTAAGGGGATGAAAGTCAGAGAAATATCACAGAAAAGGTGCAAAAAGGAGGGTTGCCAACCCATTTTCATGAAATGGTTGTGGGACTACTATATTTTCTTTGCATGGTTATAGATCTGTGAAGTTATTGGATGTAAAGGTAGGAATATCCTGAACTACATGAAAATACCTCAAGACCTAATGGTTCGCATGATCTCCAATTCAAGACTACATGGGGGAATCATTCATGTAGAGAGAATTCATCAAGGGTTTTCAATTTGAGGCACCCAAAATAATGGTGGAATCACACATGACACATGTTCACGATAATTATTTTTTAGTATCACATGGATAATATGAGGTTTTCTAGGGATGTAACTTTATATAATATAATTTCATGGTGTTTAAAGAATAATAAGATCACATGATAGGGATCAACATTACATAGAGAATCTCTCCAAAGGCAGCAGAAAATATCCTATATTCTCTTTTATTCTTCTATTTTTGTTCACCCCTTTCTTACACTCTCATTTTTGTTTTATCTTCTAAGGGGAAAAGGGTTTACATAGGTGGATTCAGACTAGTATATTGTTGATCTTTAATGATTTCTTGTCATATATTATGTCTTGAGGAAATAGAGAGCCTCGCATGTGGGACATGTAACATTCATGCAATTTCATGAAGGCTTCATGCGATAAATACATGGAAATCAATGACTTTTCACAACACCTATTTTCATCATCATGAATTTATGCGACAAAATTATAGTGGGATTTACAGGATCATCTTCATATGATCATGCCTGATTATACGGGGTGTTGAAGTTGTAAATATTTGCATGATCTATAGATAGGAGGATATTACAATAGGTATAGCATTATTTTTTGGAAAATACTTGTTATCATTGAAATGGAATCAAATGATAAAAATTCCTCTATCCCTCAACTCATAAAGACTCCCATGATGGATTCATGTTATCACATGATCATATTCAGTCAATGGATACATTTTATGAAAATCACATTTACTCAAAGCATTCATTGCATTGTCTTCGCTATCCATCAGGAGACTAGGAGGAAGATAGCTAAATATGGACTGATGTGATCATTCAATGGTATTTTCAAGGGCTTTCACTCATTATTACATGACCTTATGAAACTCCTGTGTTGGATTCATACAATTTTCTTGACCGCCTAAATGCAATGTCTTGTTTTTTTCAGAAGAAGGGTGTGTATGTAAAATGAAGTCACATGCATGGATTTGGGACATCGATCATTTAACTATTGTCTTGTTTAAGCCTTAAAAGGTGGAAAAATTAGGTAATGGGGTGATTCTATGTGTATTAGTGGCATCTAAAGAGTGATGGACATAAAGTAAATAGAAGATGATGTGGTTCAGTGATCGAATGGTTGAGATCTGCTTGAACAGATGACTGTGGTTCTATCCATTTGTTGTTATAGAGGAACAGTGTTCATACCTCTCTATCGCACCACATAATTCTTTCTCCCAATCTGGATCTTATTAAAACCCTATTCTATAGAAACTTTTCATCAATCAGGAAGTGGCATCGACACCCACAATAGTTGTACCATGTCATCACCGGATGCTCCCTCACATTGTGAAGCATGTATAAAAACACCTTCACATGACCCTATATGTCAACATCAAGAGATTTGTGTTACCACAGCCACAGCAATTTTCTTGATGACTAGCTGGATCATAGAGCATGGTTGAATCTTGACTCCCATATGTGCAACTTGGTTGAGCTAGCCGATCGGTTGGCTTAGCTGGTGATTTTTTTTTGAAAAGTGGGTCATTCAAAAATTCATATATAAAATTCATAATTACATAGAATAATAATCAAAGTTAAAATAATATAATAAGGAAAAATATAATATTACCTTATAAATAAAATCTTAGGCCCATATTCTTCAAGGATGATACCCCTGAGTCCGTTATGATATGTATATTGGTATTTTTTCATGGTAACTATATTTCTACATTAATCAACAATAATATGTATGATGCAAAAATTATAGATTCCAAAAAAAATACCCCCTTTATAATTAGATTCATTCAAATATAAATTTATCTAATAATAAGATGAACATAGATCACTTTTACATATATTTAATTATATGAAGGTGTAGTTTGGGTTTGGCTTAGTGGTAAGCACCCCATAATACTACATGGAAAATGGGGGTTCAAAACCCATGGGGCGCAGGTTACTATAGCAGTACTTTAGCAGCGGCGGGACTGTTCATCAGCGGGTACTGTAGTGGCGGCGGGGCACTGTAGCGGCGGCGGTACTGTGCGGGCACTGTAGCAGCAGGTTACTATTCATAGAATCTGAATTGGGCATAAAATTTGGGCCTACGGGCTATGTAATGGGCTATAAGCCCACTGGGCCTTCGGGCTATGTTATGGGTTTCCCTCTACCCAGTTAAAAGAGGTATTTTCTTTGATTTAATAATAAAAATGAGGCTTCAGCCCCAACCTTTAAAAAAAATATATGAAGGTATTTGGTATTGATCCCCTTGAGAGGATTTGTGAAGAATGCGTAGACTGGTGGATTTCAAATATTCTCAGTATGATACACTTGATCTTGAGTTTTTTTATGAATATAAATTAGGAGGTATCCATGGATTAGGTAATTGATACCCTCAAACCAAAATGTCTGTAAATTCTATGATGGAAGAGTCATTTTTTGGAAAGGATATTTCAGATGGATCAAAGATAAGATTCTTTGACATCCCTACATATCATGGGGATACAAGATCTAAGACATAAATTGGTTATGATGAAATTTAATTTAGATCATGATCATGCAAAGGAAAAATAGTGTCATGAATTAGGAATTATATGATAAATTCTTTATATAGATCTAGATCATACATTGGAAGAGATAAGTTAGCTTTATCTAACAAAACTTGGAAAATAGATCCATATTTTGGTGGATATGTTGAACGAATCATTGATAATACTCATCCTACATATAATTCCAAATCAAAAAAATCTCATGGATTTGAGTTATTAACCCAATATTTATTTTTCTTCATAAATTATCATGAATTTACACCAAAATGATATCCCTATATGATGTACGTGCTCAAAATTTCATGAGATCTCCTAATTTACAAGGATAAATTAAGACTGATATACATCCTATAGGGTGAATTATCTAATTTATACCTTTGTTGGTGGACATAGTGAGCATATATTAATTTATACTATTGACAAGTAATGATCCTAACAAGATTTTCATTTTTTATTATATGTTTCCCTATCATTTACCCTAGCTTTGTGTAAGGGAAATATAATCATGCATGGAATTAGATTTTTCTTAGGGTTCCCACTTAAGGGTTTTTCAAAATGATAGGGTTATTATGAATTTTCCATTTACATGAGTTCTAAATATTTCATGGATCACATAATGTGTATGTCCAATGATAAGAGAATCATCTTTTTCTTAGGGTTCCCTTTCTGGTTTTCAACCTAGTGAGCATCATTTTTTTTCAATTTGTTGTTTTAAGGTCTTGGAAACTATTGCATTATTGTTCTATAGATTAATACACTACATATCAGAAATTATATTTCTATTAGTTTAGATCCTTCAAACTCAATACTTATGCTACTATAAATTTAGAGTCTTCTATCTTAGATCTATATATATAGCTAGTTTAGAGACATATTTCTTGAAATTTACACTACCAGTTTTCTAGATTCTTCTAACTTAGACCTTCTACTACTGGTAGATTATTTCCTTCTCAATCGTCTATTCTACTTCATGTAGTTTTTTTCTTCTATCTAAGAATGTATATTATTGGTAGTTTATATTCTTCTAGATCTAACATTTTATCTAGTGGAGTACAAGAAATCATGAAGTGTTCAATAGCCCTGAAAACATAATGGGATTCTGAAGAATAATTTTCCTTTAAGTTTTATGATACCCTTCAATCTTAATTGATATTTTTGAGAATGAAAGTTCATGAAGGGTTATAGAAACCCTCCTTATTATAAAAAATCATGAGGGATGAATATCTATTATTGGTCATGAAACCCTTCATCCCTATTTAAAATGGTGTAAGTTTATAGTGAAATATTATCCATGTAGAGTTCACATGGATAATTGGAGTATCATTTGTGTAACTCAAATTTCAAGGGCCAAAAATTGATAAATATGGAGTGGGGTAGACATACTAGGGATAACACAAAACACCCTAAGGTTATGGGTTCTACCATAGTTTCACCAGGCTAACGTGGGCGAATGGTCCATACTCACAGAGAGTAGGGTCCTTTATTTGGAAGGTTATAAGCCCTTATGAATGATCCAAAAGGTATTATATTCATGGTCAAGTAAAGGGAATTCCCAAAAAAAATCATGGTCCATGAAGGATATGTGAAGACTAAAAAATCTAGACTGTGATGTGGGGCATGGAGAAAATAACTATCCATTAAGGGTTATTACACATTATCCCAATTTAGCTTTTGGTTGGGATAACCGGTACATATTCAATGTAGCTTCAGGTAACCTGGTATGGGCCATAAAAATCATTAATAATTGAGTTTCATGTTACTAATTTGGGAAATCCTACAATACTCGGTGACCTAACATTGAGGATGTTGAGTCCACTTTAATAGTATGGTTATGTGGATTGTAAAAAATTGTCAAGATTATATAAGTTAACTGGATGTGTGAAATTTTGGGTATAGGTCCACCATTTGGAATGGTGGGAGTATAAAATTTTCAATGTGGTTTGGACAATAACTACTATATTGAGGGGGGGTTTATGGGATCCATGGGTTTATTTGGAGGATCTAGTTCCTATTATCAAATTTCAATAGGGTAGATCCAAGGGCATAGAATCCCATGTTCCATGGGGTTCTAGGAGGATGATAAAAACAATAGGAATTCAATGTTTCATATCATACGTCTAATACATGAAGCTATTAATGGAATACGTATGTTTAGAAAAGGGATTGAACACTATAAAAGTTGTGCTGCTACTTAATTAACATGTTATCATTATGAGAACATGTAAAAATTATTATTCTACCTTTTTCTTGGACTATGGGGTCATGCGAGTGTGGATTGGCTTATGAAAAGGACATAAAGATAGATATATGATATTTATTTATCGTTTACATACAAAATAAAATTTTTATAAACTCCATATATGAAGAATTTATAGAGTAGAGACATGACTTTTTTTCAATCTACACTTTTCTCATTTTCGACCTGATTGGTCTAGGTCTCTGTTACTAATAGAATGAGGCTCTGAGGTAATTTAGATACATGGAGCATATTTTATCCAGAAAATGGATTTTATGTGGGTATCCATATGTTGTAGCCCTCCTTGCATATATTTATCTTATGTGCATGCAAGATATATGCGGATATGACTTGTTCATAGGTTGAACAAGCCTGTATGACTTTTCCCTCTTTAAAAAGAGTATAAAATAATTTTGTGGCAGGATTTTTGTTAGGTTTTCTTATGAATAATGTAAGGGTTGGAATCATGCCATAATTAGCTCCATTAAGGAGATCCTCCTACATGTATTTGAAACCTATACTGGGGAGAGGGTGACTAACTTAAAGAAATTGGTTCTTAATAGAAGATTCATACCCAAAAATGGAAGGGTAAAAGAATATTATATCACAATATTACTTTGAAAATGGGTACATGAAATGATTTGTAACACTGAGAGCACCAGAATCAACTTGAATAGCTATTTTACAGAAGATTTAAATCATAACAAAAGAATATATATATTAAATATAGCTGGGAAATGGTTGGTACATGTGCACCATTTTTAATGGTAGGAGACTATACTATTCCACACGGTTAGGAAAATGTCTACTTGATTTTAGGGGGACTTCCCTCGAATCCATGGGTCCATTCAAATGAACTAGTTCCTATTACCCTCTATTTACACAAAGAATCTAATAAATGGGGAGACCATGTCTAATGGGGCTCCAAGAGAAGGGTATAAACTCAATGAACTAGTTATGTAGACCAATATATCATAGATGAAAAATTGGATATGATAAAATGTAATATTCAAGAAGGGTTTGATCACCCTATAAGATACACCAGCATGTATTGAAAACATTTCGAAGAGAAGGAATAAAACATGTGATTCAAGGATCCAAAACCATCACATGGGATGATATGTCAACTATGAATCCCTTTTTCATGCAGTCAAAATCATGGTACTAGGATGTGGTCATGCAGTTTAGCAACATGCGATTAGGCTTTGGTTTGCAATATAAGGTGTGTCTCGGTCTCATTTTCCAAATAGAGTTTATAGGTTCCCTAAACTCATTGGATCTATGCTCATCATGAGAATCAAGGGACAACAAGATAGTCAACTAATCCATGTGAGAGATGTTATCATACAGATCACATCATAGGTCTATCCCATATGTAGTTAGGGTTGTATTTTTATCATTGATATTGACACAGGATGCAGAAATAAAGATACATGTTTTATTATGTATCTTGATATGGAAAGAATCAATCCAAACATAGTTATTTCATGAAATCTCTATGTTCAAACTAGACCTAAATGTAGTGTGGTGGGATATATTAATACTACTTATAGACCTAGTAATATAGATCTATGTATTAATACATAACATGTCAGGATAGGAAATAAGAAACACAAAAAAAATGGAGATTCTCTCTGCATTTCTGACACATATTTAGGGGGTTCATTGTTCCCATTGATTGTTGTGGATCGAAAAAGGATTGGAGATCTGGGAATCACTATGTATAATGTGATGATAGGAATCATATAATATATAGTTCTTTAAAGGGAAAAAATCCATGAAGGTATGGCCCATATATAGATGGTGTAATTATTCCCATTTATTATTGTTGCTAGACCCATGATTAGACATTTTCACGAAACTGTGTATTATGTGGTGAAAAGAATAAATAAACACATAGTTATTCAATGGAAAACTCTTTATACATGTCTGAATCGTTCATAGAGTGGGGAATTATTCCCATTTATTGTCATGGATAAAACCAGTATTGGAGAGCTAATCATTACTATATAACCACTAATGGTGGTAATCAATCTACACATGGTTATTGAAAACCCATGTGGGAGTATCCAATCTCTCAAGAACAAAAAATAATACTATATCGGTAGTATGATTACCATTTATTGGAACTAGATGAACTCGTTTTTTGTGTTGACCTGGACTCCCTCTTAGTGGATCTAAATCCTAAATCCGGAATACAACATGAGTGTCTCTGATAACATCGAGCATTATTTTTATTTGTAATACATGAAAAAGTCTTTATCAACCCTAGTTATATGTGTATCATTAGGTGAAGAGAATAATATGATCTATATTAAACTCCACTAATAGGTTAAAAATGATCATTACGGAAATAATAATTAAATTTTGTCACTTATGAAATGTTAGTGGTCATGAATATTCATATTTTATTTGGTATATCTCATGAGGTCATGTTATCGTTAAATCCCACAACAGGTGTACTCAAATGGGTGAACGATATATTGGATCATATATCAAGATTTTTTATAGAAAACGGCATTCTTTTTAAGGAAATTAAAACCTATAGTTTAAAGGAAACCATTTATGAAGATCACTTCTAAACCAAAATATGTTTTTCATCATTAATATGTTGTGGTTAAATCCTATAATGATAAGAATATTATGGCAGTATTCTCATTGGTAGTATAGAATCATTCCTATCCTGTAGGGTTTGAATCATTTGGAACACCACTTACACACACAAAATAAAAAACCATCAATGATCCAAGATATGATGGTGGAAGAGTGAAATCAACTCCGTACAGTAGGGATGATGGAATTATTACCAACACCACCTCTAAAGAAGTTGGTATTTTTTATATAGTGATCTACTATATATGTATCACCCTTAATGATTCTTCTATTTATGTTTAGAAATTCATATATATTATTAAAAAAATTATTGAAAACCATTAGGGAATCCCACAAGATTACCTTATAAAAACCTCTTCTGGGAGAGCATAAAAGAGAGAGGTTGAAATCTTGTAGGTGATATAATTTAGTATGACCTACTATGAAAATAGATATCATGAATTATTAAGATCACTCCCTAAAGGTTATTTAGTGTATAATGAATCCCTTTACTACTATGATATGGATAAGGATTTTATTCACTATATGTAGTCACCGTCAGTGTGGGTTGAAAATGTATGAACCACATATAATATGGAACATGAAACTGATATAGTAGAATTTAGTGAAGAGTCAAATTTTTAAAATTAGGTGCACACTAAAATTCATGAATAGGTTCTACATACCTGACATTAGAGTAAGTATAACAGTTTGGGAGCTCCATTGAACATATAAATACTAACAAATATTATATATCCAACTATATATAATGATATGGTTTTAGTATGATTCACAACCAATCCTCCACCCAAATAAATTTACCGTCTTTTTTATGAGGAACATATATTCCAGTATAAAATTTATTTGTAGAATACGTGGGGATTAAATTCCAAATTTCTCATTGTAAATATTGATAATAATACCAATTCCATTAAGAAGTCTATTATCCCTCATTTATTGAATACATATCATTAATATGGAACCTATTGACTTTTAAGAAAAACATATAGTTATCCAATTGAACTAACACACATAAAACTAGCTTATACATCCTTAAAATCCATGGAATGCCACAAATTATTTCAATTAAAGAAATAAATTCCACCATTTAAAGTGAGTTACCCAATTAGAACTCGAGAAGGAAATCAACATTAACCATAAAGATGATTACTATTCTAGGTTCCCCCCATTTTCTCCAACTAAGCATTAGCTCGGTTAATAGTTCCTCTAAAAATAAATTATTCCACTGATTCTCTTACTTGTTTAATGGATGAAAATGAGAAGAGATATTCTCTAGTTCACCCAGAGGGGGAACTATATAATGTGTGGTATGAATTGAATCATCCACCAATGAAGAGTAGAAACCCCACAATCCCAATATTATGTATTTTATGATATCATTAGCTTTATCTTATGGAATTAATGTAAAAATGAGTCCCAAGGATGGGATCACTAGGGTAACCATAATTAAAAAAACTATAGTATTTTAACTAAACTCTAGAAGGAAAGGAATTTGGTTATTATGATTTAGAAATATATCTAATCATATATCCACAACTGATCAAACTCCACACTAAAAAAATATGTTTTTCCTAAGCCTCATGAAAAAAATAGCATAAAAAATGAGGATTTAAATATTTATATGTGGATCAAAGAACATATCTCATTTCATGAATATAAAGCTTCCTCAAGAGAATTTATAGTATATATTCATATAAAAAATCCATTATGAGTTGCATATTCTTCTTATTAACTTTAAATACACATTTTGTTTTCAATAGTTTTCATCCATTAGTGTAGTTATTGGAACATTACATTAGTAAATCCAAATCATTTTCAATGATCTCGACTCATGGGAATAAATATACTTAACAGAAAATAAAAACGAGCCCACTTAAATTAGTATCAGCTCCCACTAAAATCCTTAAACCCGCTAACTATCATGCAGTTAATCTTCCTAGAAAAAAAGTTAAATAATTTCATTTTTTTGGTATTGAGGTATAGAGGGAAAAATCATAATCATTATAAATCATAAAAAATGTATATTCACACCAAAAATATTTTCTTTTAGGATTTTCCATCACTATCTTAGATAATGAATTGTGGTTAAATTGTAAGATATTTTGAGACACATTTAATTCAATCTAAATGATAATCCAAATTAGTACCACATCCATTAGATATTGGTTTTTAATGTCTGATAATTATTAATTTAAATGATATTAACTAAAATATAATTAGCATAGGTAATATAATATTGGGTAAACCCCTGCGATAGAACACATGTGTCTTTGTTACTATTCCAGAAGAATATGAAGAGTTGAAATATTTCCTGAACAAGGATGTGGAGAAATTTTATGATTCTATTAATAAAATAATCTACCAAATTTGTGAACATGGTCCTTATGAAAGGAATAAGTCAACCAATCATGAGAGAAAATCCCTCTGTCAATAAATGATGACATTTTCATCATCATAATCTTCAAATAATTTGTTTTAATAAATACAGTAGAGTAAAACTCAAGCATAAAAACTACTAAATAAACCCAAGATACTATAGAATAAAATATATTCCATCCCCTTATAACTAGTATAATTGAAACTTACCCACCAAAATGAATTTTCATCAAATGAGGATTCATTATATGACTTAGTCAATGTCAACGACTTGGTAGACCCCTTCACTAATGATGTGGAGTCATGTGTAATTGATCTCAGCATCAACGATCATAAATGATATCAAAATTTTCAAGAAATATGATATCATTATAGACCCCATTGGTCAAGTTTCACCTATATTGTACCAATATATGCAGTCAAACATCAAATAAAATTAGATCATTGGGTTCATCCGAAATTATCTATTTATCCTGAATCCTCTAGGTATCATTCTAACCCAATAAAATTGGTACATTAATTAGATTATAGATAGTTAGATATTTAACACTGTGATAATGGTAATTTGATTCAATCCCCCCAAAAAATAGAAAATACATACCCAAATTCTATTCCCTGGAAGGATTATATAGCATAGTTAGCTTCAACCCCCATTTCTCAATCCAAGTAACTATTTTATATTAGGAATTACATAACCTTTTCCCATAAGTATATCATTTTGAAGCTTCTCTCTATTATACCATCAAAGCTCTCAATCTAGGATACCCATTACCATTAAAATTATTATATAGAAACAATTATTGATTATCTTTCATACCATTATGATTTCTAGAAAATATTAGTTTTATGTAAGACATTACATAAAGATATTTGAACCACATAGTGTTATATGATTATTTATTTAACAAAATAAGATTCTGATATGGATTTATAAGGGAAAATCAGGCCTATAAACATATCAATGAAAATAAACTATATTGTAATACATTGATCCCTAGTTAATAACGTTTGTGGAATAAAATTCATCTTGATATGGACCATCTAATTTATGATCTATAGTGAATTTGGCATGTCTCTCTCTAACTTAAAAATTTAGGGTTATGATATGAGTGAGTAACAAAAACTACTAATAATCAAGACATAAACACAATTTTAAGGTATTTTATAAGATTCAATGTTTATAGTGTTATAAAAATACACCTATTTCAACATTAGTCTATAAAAACCAAGGAACATCATGCATAAAGAAGTAATATCATCATATAAGAGGTTCCTAAAATGATATGTATATCATAATTATTGGGTATAATATTGTGATACCCCCTTATTTATATGAGTCATAGTACATTAAATATTGGATACAAAAAATGGGAGGGTAAGACGCCATTTGTAATTAATACCACACTTATTGATGACCCTTGTGTCCTTAAAATCACCCCTATTAACTTATAGATAATAAATGATAATTATTTAAAGTTACCCATCAACTAAATTTAATTAAAAACACTTGATATAGGAATTCAATGAGTCATATTGGAAGTTGAACTAAAGACCAAATTTAAATTTCTATCAAATTATAATCAAGAATATATATCCACTATGAAGCTGTCAAAGGTAGAGGAAAAGGCCTATATGTTTCACATAACTATAAATATTACCTTAGTTCATAATTAATAAATTACATGTTTGAATAAAAAATTTAGATCTCATATAAGGATCATTGATTGGTTAGACACAAATCTAGGAAGAATGGATTTTTGTTTTAGACCATCACTTCCAATTTCATGGTGTCATCTACATCAAATAAAACCATCCATTTTAAAAATTGTGTGATCCAAATGAAATTAATAAACCCCACATTAAATCTCATAGATATCAATTTTTCAAACAATCTTCTACTCATGAAAATACTGGGGAAGAAGAGGAAGAAATCAAGGATTAATAACTGGTTATTGAGTAAGGTTTCTCAACAGTTGTTGATTGATTCATATAGGTTAATATAGGTATAGAAGAATATCTTTGGAATATGTTGATTTGATCCACCAATAAACTCTAGGAACAAAAAAATATCATTCCTTAAGAATAATTGAGATTTAATATAAGTAATTTCATAAAAAATCATAGATTTCATTCTTAATTGGATATCTATCATCTGGGTTTATCGAACAACCACCATGAACACAAACATATCTAAAATGAGAATGCATAAAACCCATGTATCCAATGTGGAAACAAATCTTATAATAATATCAAATCCAACATCATATAATAAGTTCAACACCTGAAATATCATTCCAACATTTTCCCCATCAGGAAAAAATAGTAAAACTAGGGTATGTATTGATTTCTGGGATCATAACCATCTTTTTCCTATGGGGGATTATGCACTGCTAACAAATAAATGGATGTTTAATTATGTAATGGGTTTCTGGCACCCCCCTTCAGTGATTTTTATTCTAATTATAAATTGATCCCATTGGATATGGGAGATAAGGAATCCATAGCCTTTATGGTATCATAAGTAGTATACTATTACAAATTAATTCTTTTATACAGAATAGTTCTAGTGTTACTAACAAATGTTCTATACATAATATATGTAGATTCATTATGGGGAGACTATAAACTAATACATCGAACATATATTCCGAAAGTCTAAAAAAATCAATAATAATATTATCTTATTTTGAATAATTTTTCATAAAATTTTATTTACATAGATTAATGATGAACCCACTAAAAATTTATTTTAGGAAAAAATCCCTTAACATAATTGTATTTCATACTAGTATTAAGTTAGACCCCAATTAACCTAAGGAATTAAATGATATACCTTCTCAAAAGCTTATGAAATTTAGAAGGATTCATAGGATCATATCATATAGCAGGTGTTTTGTAGATAAAACATAAAATAATTTATTTCCTTTATACAAGATGGAGAAAAATGGAAAAAATTCTCAGTGGGATGATCATTTTTAAAAATACTTCAACATTCTCAATTGTTACCTTTTACACCCCCCATTCTTGATTCCACTTATATAATTGAAGCATCTCATCCACTATTTTCTATCTTTTTGTGTTAACTTGGAACTATCCTTAATTAGAAGAATGACATAATCAATGATAATATACTTTATCATATGAGTATAACAATATTGGATGTGGAAATATTATATCCTGATATAGTGAATAACTATACTTCATTATTATTAGAGTGAAAAACACAAACCACTATTTTTAGCAGCATGAGGTCGACTTGGACACTCAGGTCGGCATTCTCAAATATATTATTCATCAAAAAATACTTAAAAAGAATATTATAGGATGTGAATTCCTTCAATAATAATTTTACATTTAATTCATATCTCAAAATCTCATCATAGGATTAGAATAATAATACTGTCATATGACACACCCTATCATAGAGAATTACTTATTAAGTATGAAACTCCCTAGAGTGGAAGTTTTCTATATAATAAAATTCACTCATGAACACAACGTGTGAATTGATGGTGGAATCTAAAATAAAATTAATTTGAAGGGATGAAACATGAAGATCAATAGGGTTTTCTTGGGGATTGGGTTCATATCCCTTAGAAATGTTGTTCAACATTACTCCTTCCTACCAATATAATAAAGTTCTAATAATAATAATGTGTAACACCAATGCCATATTATAACATTGAAATAACTCTCCAATTAATATTTATTTAATTAAACTTTTTTTAGGATTTGTATTTGGTATTAATGAAAATAATTTTTGATTATTCTATAATGAAATAATAATTGATAAACATTTTTATTATTCATAAGGTTTTATGGTTTATTTCTCATCAAGAATAATACTACCTCACTTATCTTCTTATCAAAACACGCAATTAAATGTGTTTTCCAATGTATTTATAGATTTTAAAGATCCATCTCAAGATGATATGGTCATTGAAAAATCACATCATAGCATGTACACTCTAAATTAATGATATTTAATAAATAAATGGAATAAATTTTTCTATATATCAAGGTGAGACATTTTCCTTATCGATTGATGATATAATTGGTTGTATGTCTCTAATAGTTTTGTACCTTAAACATTTCATTATTCTATAATATTTATCCAAGAAGGAATATATTTTTTGGATATTATTATACTTTATATTATACGATGGCCAAAATTCCTTTAAGTTCCTATAAAAATTAGGCTCTGATAGAGACATCCATACAAGTATTATAGGAGGAGGTAACCTCACTGTTAAAATATATTACCAATCATGAACCTACAATATACCCATGTTAAGAACCATTAGCTTACACCAAATTAGTATAATTGGATATATATAACCATCAATGATATAAGACTATATGGGGTTCACAATGAAATTACATGGGTGCTAGATCTGTGAAAAATTCATTCATAAACCACCAAATTTTTTATATAAATCCAAATACACCTATCAATTTTATAAATGATTGATATATTTCATGAGTTCATATCATCAAGCCACATTAATGAAATTTATTTTCATTCTTATGGGATTTTATTTTTTCCCTATGTGGTTCATAGTTATATTCATGAAGAAAGTAAGAATGTTAGGGTTTTCCAATTTCATATAATATGATATCATTTTTATATTTGTATTCCCTTACCAATATTGATGAATAATGATACCAATTTTTAATATTTAGATTTAAATATATTTTTTCTTGAGTACAATATATAGTCTAACCATTTGTCACACTATCACATTGGTAGATATATAGATTAAGGTGTTTAACAAAATGATATCAAATATCCTTTAGTATATAGTGGATAAAAATAAGAATTCATGGATAGAAATAATATTTTATGTTGTTTGGGATTATCCTATTATCCCTTATACTGAAATGAATGTTTTTCTATACATTCCTTTGTTTGATACAGAAACAATTTTTTCCATAAAATTTTAGTTTACATCCCATCACATTTCTATCTATAATCAACTATCAAAACAAGGGGAATCTGAGATCCGAATTAATGCATTATTGTGACTCAAAGAGAATCTTTTTTAAAACTATAAAACCATGAGATTAAACATAATTATGTCATGTTATTTTTTACAAGGAAGGGATATATTATATTTTTTTGTTATGGAGAAAGAGTATTGGCCCTGAGAACTAGCATGTTACCATGGAAGAAACCCACAAATCATGAGTTGAAATAGTAATGACCATATTCCATAAACAATATCTAACCAAACAGAGAAAAATCCCTAATTAAAATGGATGGAGAGAATATCACACTTGTTACCAATTAATTTTATTTCAAAAAAACATTTCAAAGCATCAAATCGAGTTCCTATTAGCCTATTCTACATCAATATAAAATATATAGAGATGGACCTTTTAATACCACCATAAACTAAAATAAATGATTTTAATTTTGACAAGACACTAAAATTAATGTTATTTTTTCCAATTCACATGATTCTAAACTACATAGTTTTTTCCTTTCCATATGATCTTAAATAATATGGCATAATAGTCCTTGTCACATAATGTTAATCATCATGACATATACTCTAGACTGTATTGTAGAGACCCAAAGCCTGACGTACATGGACATTACATTAATTTTGTAGAATACTTAATACATAACGAAAACAGACACACAAGGACTGTAATAGTTTTTTGTCTTTGGAAACTCAGAAAATAATCTTCTAATCGTCGTGAAAGATCATCAACATCTCCCATAAAGATATTCCCCTTTTTTTTTCTTACCTAAAACCTTTATTTAAATCCTGGGGAAAAGAAAACATATAAAGGGTGAGTTCAAATTCTCAGTGAGGATAAGCATAGAGAACATAAAACAATCCATAAATACTTGAACGAAAAAACTTGAACATAAAATCTAAACATCAAAATCATGAGCAACAACATAAATCTTGGAAGTACACTAAGCATAGATCATAAAGGAACATTAGTCATGATAAACTAGCATGGTAATAAAACATGTAATTGTGGCATCCATTAAGCACATGTTATGATTTCTATAGTAGTCATGACATTGCTTCCAAAACCATCTTAGTGGACAAAGTCTCATTCTGAATCGAGTTCACTCCTCGTTCCAGTCCTGTAACACTGAACCGGGTTAACTTACCGTTCTATCCATGTCTATATCATGAGATATAAGTCTTTACCTAATGCATTTGAGGGAGATATAGGTCCCACCAATATCATAATGAAATCATTCTTACTTGTGCCACAATATAAACATAAATCATTCATAATAACCCAAAGAATAAAAATGGGTTTCATAAACATCATCTCATCATAACATAATCCATATAAAACAAATGGATATAATTTCATAATAAGAAAAGTGAAACCATATAAATCATAGAGACATTATACTTGAAACATACACATATGAAATAATGTCATCTTTTATGGAAAATGGTTTTCATAAAACACTTGAAATTAATTCTTGGGGAAAATATCTTTCTTCTTCAAAAACATTTTCTTTTCACAAAATTCCATGCAATTTTAAAAGAAAAGTATTTTGTTGAAAATAGTTATAAAATCATGTAGAGTAAGCTTCATTAAAATGAGGCATTATGAAACCGTAAAAATCTGTTCACACCGTATAAGTTAAAAATAACATTCTTCTTGTACTTTTGTCAGAAAAGTTAAAAAGTACCTCGTATGGTAAACCAAAGAAATATTCCTTCCATTCGATGTGTTAAAAGTAAAAAAAAGGGTAAGAATGAATTTAAACATACATGGAAGAAAAGTAAAAAATTTATGAAATTTTTTTTAGAACATATGGACATGGATAATAAACATAACCCCAGTAAATACTTACGAATAAACAATCTCGGATAAGAATGAGATTGGAATAATTATCCCTTACCTTATGTATGATATGCTTCGTATGTATCTGAACCTCCTGTATAATGATTTAAACAATGTCATTGACTTATTACAGAATCATATTCATTGTTATTATATCATATATGGTTCACTTAGGTATTTATATTACCCGTTCATTTGTCAATTCCATGTTAAAGTAGCATTTTCGGTAAAATTGTTTCATTTATCGTACGTGTTTGGACTTGTTGTTCTTGATATTATTATTACTTATATAATGATTTAATTACTTCCAGAATGTAAAACATGATTTATATATCATATATATTCATTATATATATAATAGATAGATAAATGAAATTAAACACACCGTTCATGGAGAAGGTAGGTCGTACGTACGCATGAATGTTGTTTTCCTTTCCTTATTGACTTGAATGGAAGTAAGTAGATGACATATATTTATATATACATAAATCCAGTATCTTCATTATGTCATATATTTCATTATTATTCAGTATATATACTTTATAATCATTCTTGAATGGTTAACATGGAGAATGAATCCCATCACGTCGTGGAGACGGTAGTCTGTACGTACGCACGGGTGATGATATCATTCCCATGATCGTGTAATTGTATTGAAGAGTATGTATAATATTTCAGAATAAATATCACTTTACAATAATAATATATAGTTATTTATTTACACCATTATACCGATCCAAGTAAGGCGGTGGTCGAAAATAGATTACACCACGGCGTGGAGACGGTATTTAGTACGTACGCACGCGCGGTGATTTCTTTTTCCATAGGATGTATAGAAGGTGAAATAGGGTTGTTTCATATTTATAATAACATATCAGTATATAATTAATACTGATGTTATTACTTTATAATGAGACAAATAAAGAAGAAGAAAGAAACTTGAGAAAATCGGAAGAAGAGATTACCTCTTCTTCAACGCACCTCCTTTAAGCTTCCTCTTATGGAAGTAGAGTTGGTCTTTTGAGAAGACGAAAACTTTCAGAATGTTTCTAGGGAAGTGGAGAAGAGAAATAGGTAGGGTTTTTCTGAGCTTCAAGGCTCAAAAGGGTGTGAATAGAAGAGGTAAGGGGTGCCCTTTTTATAAGGGAGGAGAGAGGCACCTTTGGAAAAACATAAAATATTATTTTATAATAAAGTCATATTCGGTTTATAATAGCTCCAAATTAATTTATTTCTAAGATAAAGTAGGTATGGGTCTAAATCCTCTCATACAATAGAATTTATACAAGTTTAGGTTTCTATTTTAACCTTATAATTTAGATTTAACTTTAAGTTAAATAATTTTAATTTTACCGTGTCTTCTTGTTTTCTTACACTATAAGGTTAATAAACTTACTATAACAAGCCAAACGAATCCCAAGTTGTTTATTATTAATATATATAACCTTATCTAAGTCATTTAGCTGAACCTTAGATTTTTAGGAATAAAATAACAATTAATAATATAATATTTTTTAAAAAAACTATTTTATGTCAATTTTGACACTATTTGGTAATTGATTTTTGTGAAAATAATAACAGAATGATTAGTTCAAAAAAAGATAATTAAATCAATTCTAACATGTCATATTAACCTATAAAATTAGTGGAATTCATAAAAAGTCCCAAATTACATTTATTTGGGTATTTATAATATCAATTATTTTAATATTTCATTATTTAGGTAATTACTGCATCACCATTGTGTCATAAATAACATAAATTATTTAATGTCTAAAAATTATAAATAAAATACCATTAGGTATGAAATATTTTTATATTTATAATGAATATTTATAGTCTAATTTATCTTATTTATAACCCTATATTAAAAATTCTTTAGTTATTAAACTTTGATTTTAACTATTTTAACTATTCTTTAAATAAAATAATATTAAATGTCCTAATCTAATCCAAGTGGACCTAAATGGTCATATTTTATTCCTAAGGTTGTTTTTGGTCGAATTACACTTATTCAATATAATTAGTACATGTGTTAGGGTAATAATAATATCATTTTTACCCTTAATTACCCTATTTACTTTTAACCGTGGTAAATAAAAGTAAAAAGTTACTATTCACCAAAAATTATTTTCATCTCATTGAACCACATTTTAGTCCTTGATATTAACCGTGTCTCTCTTATTTTTGAAATTCCACTCACAGAAGCGATAAAATTATGTTTTATGTGAATTTCCAAATTCTCCTAGGAGGTGGGTAAAAGACGGTGAAAAGTTCAATAAACTTTTTATATATCTAAAATTATAATAAAATGACTCCAATTAATTACATTGAACTTATACAGGTATTATGTATCAATTTTGACCTAAAATAAGTTTAAATAAAATAAATAATTATATATATAAAAAGTCGGTTTTTAAATAGTAACCTAGTGTTTTCACTATTCATCAAAAATTGAAAGTTTTCAGAAAAATACCAAAAATTCACCCTAGGATAATTTAGATATTATGAATCCAAAAATGAAGTCCATTTTGAATGATAAAATTTACAAAATTTCAAAAAGTGGGTATTACTGTTCATAACGGCTAGTTTTAATAATATTTTAATAGCATATTGTTGTTTAGTGAAACTTGGTATTGCGTACGACTCAAGCTATCGAGTAAGGTCGTGATTGTGTGTAATGAAAGCCAAGTCAGGGATTCATGTAATACAATATACTTTTAGTGTATCGTACAACATAAGACATCAATAAAATTAAAAAGAATATTTTTCATAAAATCTCGGGGTGTTACATTCTACCCCCCTTAAAATAAATTTCGCCCTCGAAATTCGTCGGGGTTATAAATGATTTACTACTCAAAAGTTTCTTTAATAGAAACCCACATCATAAAAAGGAATACCAAAACCAATATTTAAAAACTAAAGTATGAAACGTAATGGTTACCCAAATTAACTAATCACTAGGTTTCCACATAGGAGAACATAGGTGAAAATATGGATATGGAGGACAAATCTAACCATCATGTTCTGATGGAGAGTGGTAGAGAACATGGCTATGAAAAATCCAACAATCACAAATCCATAGATTTGTGATGATCTAAGGTACCATCTGATTCATCGGATATAAGGGCACGAGGACAACATTTTTGGTTTTCAAGATCATTTCCCTAAAGTTGAAGAAATTGGAATTAGAAGAAATACTTTCTTGATTTTGGTACAGTCTCACCATTGGTCATTCTTTGGACAATTTCCACTTTATCTCTTAAAGAAATGAAGTTGAATTTGTCATTCGTGAAGTGTTAGCAGATCATATGATAGAATTATGGGTCATTCCATCTGTCTTAAACAAAAGATTAGAAAAAGTTATCAAAATACATGAGTCCATCTATAGTGAGATTAATCATATATGTTTCATAAAATGGACTTATACTTCATATATCATACTTCTTAATATAATAAAACTGGTTTCTACTAAATAGGGACTTCTTGTAGGCCAGTGGTAGGAGATAAAGGCCTGTCGCACTTCAGTTGTGGGATCGATTCCCACAGCCTTGTCCGATGCGACGGGTTGTCGCCCATCCTACAGATTTTCCTTTTTCTAAAACTAAATTATTATAACATTCCATAAATAATATCGAAAAAAATTCTACCCTTAAACAATTCTATCTGATGTCTAACTTAATCCATTCCAACCTTTAAGCTTATCGAAAATACTTCTGTCCAATCTCATAGTGTAAAGAAAATGATTACTTGAGAGGTCACATAACAAGTACGTGAATACCATCACTTATCCCCCATATATCATACGATATATCTTGTTGGTCACATTCCGAACATTCGAAGGCCTTAATCATGTATTCTCTTTAAAAATGAATACCCATTGAACCTTAGTGAAAACATAAATGCAGTTAAAAGTTAACACTTTCCACATACCAAAATCCTCAAAATTCTATATACTCAAACCATGATATCACTTAGTCCTTATATCAATCATGAGCTCATGAATACTATCAAACAATTAATTTTCTCCTTATCCCATCATTATGCACATATCATCTTCTTTCCAAAATATTTGAATCAATTTTCATGGTTATCGGTACCAAATTCTTATAGAAAACCACAATGGACCAATACACAAATATTTCAAAATTCCATGATACTATAAATGAGATTCCATGATACTATTTTGAAATCCCATTACATAAACACTTAATCATTACACAACATCATTGTCATACTCAACATCATAAATAGTGATCGCATGTGACTTCCCTTTATCCTTTTCCTTAAGAGGTTTCTCACGTTGATCATCATTAACCCTTGGATTAGGGCATTGATTATCATAATGCCCCATTTCCTTTTACTTGAAGCATTGAAGTGTTGGTGGTGCGTTCTCTACAATCTTTTCTTTATTCACATCATTATCAACCCTTTTTCCATTACTTCGACACTCTGCTGCTCGATGACCTTATTTTCCACACTTAAAACATTTGCTAGTCCCTTTAAGACAATATCCACCATGCATCTTTCCACACTTTGAGCATAAATAAACATTCATCTTCTTTTCACCATTATTCTGAGATTTCTCCTTGAACTCCATCTTTCGTTTCTTTTCAAAACCATGAGATGGATATGTTACAGCAACTTCCAGTTCTACCTTGATATCACAACACACAATTTCTTCATATCTACTGAAGTCTCTTATAGCTAATTCCCTTCGAAGACTTGGTTTTAAACCACTGAAAAATCGATCAACTTTACTTTCATGTTGGATGATAAAGCCAGATGCATACCTTGCAAGTCTTTTAAAAATTACTTTGTATATACCAACAGATTCATCATCCATCTGCTTAAGCTCAAGAAAATCCTTTTCCATCTTTTTTCAAAGAATATGAGGGAAGTACTTACTAAAAAACAAGTTCTTGAACCCGTCCATTCCATGGATTCAATTTCATCTCGGGGCCTTGTATTCTTAATTAGAGTCCACCACTGGTCTACTTCACCTTCTAAATGGTAAACAGCTAAAATGACTTTTTCATGTTCTAAACAGCGAAGTATGGAAAATATATTTTCAATGGTACTGATCCATTGTTCAGCCAAAAGTGGATCAGAAGACCCATTGAAAGACGGTGGACGTTGCCTCATGAAGGACTCAATAGAATATTGTTCCCTTCTCTGATCATTTGGAAATCCAGAATAATTCATAGCTTGTGTAAGTATAGCAATAATATTTTTCACTCCACCTCCCATCACATTTGGTTGCTCGAGAGGACAATCATTGCATTGTCCATTACATTGATCAACACAGTTCTTTCGGGTTCCATCCATCGTCTAAAACCCAAAAAGAACAGTGTGAGAGGAAAAATCATGCTAGGAAAACAACATAATAAAGGGGGAGTACCTTGAATATCTAACAACTTAGGCTTAATTCTAAGATCGTTACCGTAATTCTAGGATTATAACCTATACTTATACTTAACCTTAGGGACACCTCCAGACATACCTTAGAAATATCTCTAGGGATCTCACTAAAGTTTTCGCATCCTAGTTTCCAAAGCTTAACTAAACCTTTCCTCTGATACCAACTATAGAGACCCAAAGTCTGATGTACATGGACATTACATTACTTTTGCGGAATAATTAATACATAACGAAAATAGACACACAAGGACCGTAATAGTTTAGTGTCTTTGGAAACTCAGAAAATAATCTTCTAATCATGGTGAAAGATCTTCAACATCTCCCATAAAGATCTTCCCCTTTTTGTTTTATTACCTAAAACCTTTCTTTAAATCTTGGGGAAAATAAAACATATAAAGGGTGATCTCAAATTCTCAGTAAGGGTAAGCATAGAGAACATAAAACAATCCATAAACACTTGAATGCAAAAACTGGAACATAAAATCTAAACATCAAAATCATGAGCAACGACATAAATCTTAGAAGTACCCAAAGCATAGATCATAAAGGAACATTTATCATGATAAACTATCATGGTAATAAAACATGTAATTGTGGCATCCATTAATCACATGTTATGATTTCCATAGTATCTAAGGCATTGCTGCCAAGACCATCTTAGTGGACAAAGACCCATTCTGAATCGAGTTCACTCCTCGTTCCAGTCATGTAACACTGAACCGGATTAACTTACCGTTCCATCCATTTCTATATCATGGGAAATAAATCTTTACCCAATGAATTGGAGGGAGATATAGGTCCCACCCATCTCATAATTAAATCATTATTACTTGTTCCACAATATAAACATAAATCATTCATCATAACCCAAAGAATAAAAATGGGTTTCATAAACATCATCCCAACATAACATAATCCATAAAAAACAAATGGATATCGTTTCATCATAAGAAAATTGAAACCATGTAAATCATATAGAAATTATACTTGAAACATACACATATGAAATAATGTCATCTTAGATGGAAAATGGTTTTGATAAAACACTTGAAATTAATTCTTGAGGAAAATATCCTTTCTTCTTAAAAATCATTTTCTTTTCACAAAATTCCATGAAATTTTAAAAGAAAAGTATTTTTTTGAAAATGGTCATAAAATATTTTAGAGTAAACTTCATGAAAATGAGGCGTTATGAAACCATAAAAATCCTTTCACGTCGTATAAGTTAAAAAACACATTCTTCTCGTACTTTTGTCGAAAAAGTCAAAAAGTACCTTGTATGGTAAACAAAAGAAAGATTCCTTCCATACGATGTGGTAAAAGTAAAAAAAGGGTTTAAACATATATGGAAGAAAAGTAAACATTTTATGAAAACATTTTGAGAACATATGGACATGGATAATAAACATAACCCCAGTAAATACTTACGAATAAACAATCTTAGATAAGAATGAGATTGGAATAATTATCCCTTACCTTATGTCTGATATGCTTCGTATGTATCCGAACCTCCTGTATAATGATTTGAATAATTTCATTGACTTATTACAGAATCATATTCATTGTTATTATATAATATATGGTTCACTTAGGTATTTATATTACCCGTTCATTTGTCAATTCCATGTTAAAGTAGCGTTTTGGGTAAAATTGTTTCATTTATCGTACGTGTTTGGACTTGTTTTTCTTGATATTATTATTACTTACATCATGATTTACTTACTTCCAGAATGTAAAACATGATTTATATATCATATATATTCAGTATATATATATATATATAAAAGATAGATAAATAAAATGAAACAAACCGTTCATGGAGACGGTAGGCCGTACGTACGCATGAACGCTGTTTTCCTTTCCTTATTGAGTTGAATGGAAGTAAGTAGATGAAATATATATATATATACATAAATCCATTAGCTTAATTATGTCATATATTTCATTATTATTCATTATATATACTTTATAATCATTCTTGAATGGTAAACATGGAGAATGAATCTCATCGCGTCGTGGAGACGGTAGTCCGTACGTACGCATGGGCGATGATATCATTCCCATGATCGTGGAATTGTATTGAAGAGTATGTATAATATTTCAGAATAAATATAATTTTACAATAATCATATATAGTTATTTATTTACACCATTATACTCATCCGAGTAAGGTGGTGGTCGAAAACATATTACACCACGGCGTGGAGACGGTATTCCGTACGTACGCACGCGCGGTGATTTCATTTTCCATAGGATGGATAGAAGGTGAAATATGGTTGTTTCATATTTATAATAACATATAAGTATATAATTAATACTGATTTTATTACTTTATAATGATACAACTAAATAAGAATAAGTATAAGAAGAAAGAAACTTGAGAAAATCAGAACAAGAGATTACCTCTTCTTCAACGCACCTCCTTTAAGCTTCCTCTTATGGAAGTAGAGTTGGTCTTTTGAGAAGACCAGAACTTCCAGAATGTTGCTAGGGAAGTGGAGAAGATAAATTTTCAAGGTTTGGCTGAGATTCAAGTCTCAAAATGGTGTGAAGAGAAGAGAGAATGGGTGCCCTTTTTATAAGGGAGGAGAGGGGCACCTTTGGAAAAACTTAAAATATTATTTTATAATAAAGTCATATTCAGTTTATAATAGCTCTAAATTGATTTATTTCAAATCTAAGGTGGGTATGGGTCGAAATACTCTCATCCAATATAATTTAAACAATTTTAGGTTTCAATTTTAACCCTATCATTTAGATTTAACTTTAAGTTAAATAATTTTACTTTTACCGTGTCTTCTTGTTTTCTTACATTATAAGGTTAATAAACATACTATAACAAAACAAATGAACCCCTAGTTGTTTATTATTAATATATATAATCTTATATAATTCATTTGGACAAACCTTATATTTTTAGTAATAAAAGAACAATTAATAATATAATATTTGTTTTAAAAACTATTTTATGTCAATTTTGACACTATTTGGTAATTGAGTTTTGTGAAAATCATAACAGAATGATTAGTTTAAAAACAGTTAATTAAATCAATACTAACATGTCATATTAACCTATAAAATTAGTGTAATTCATAAAAAGTCTCAAATTACATTTATTTGGGTATTTATAATATCAATTATTCTAATATTTCATTATTTAGGTAATTACTGCATCACCATTGTGTCATAAATAACTTAACTTATTTAATGTACAAAAATTATAAATAAAATACCATTAGGTAGGAAGTCTTTTTAGATTTCTAATGAATATTTATAGTCTAATTTATCTTATGTATAAACCTATATTAAAAATTCTTTAGTTATTAAACATTGATTTTAACTATTTTAACTATTCTTTAAATAAAATAATATTAAATGTCCTAATCTAATCCAAGTGGACCTAAATGGTCATATTTTATTCCTAAGGTTGTTTTTGGTCAAATTAAACTTATTCAATAGAATTAGGACATGTGTTACGGTAATAATAATAAAATTTTTACCCTTAATTACCCTATTTACTTTTAACCATGGTAAATAAAAGTAAAAAGTTACTATTCACCAAAAATTATTTTCATCTCATTGAACCACATTTTAGTCCCTAATATTAACTGTGTCTCTCTGATTTTTTAAATTCCACTCACAGAAGCGGTAAAATTAAGTTTTATGTGAAAACCCAAATTCTCCTAGGAGGTGGGTAAAAGACGGTGAAAAGTTCAATAAAATTTTTATATATCTAAAATTATTATAAAATGACTCCAATGAATTACATTGAACTTATATAGGTATTATTTATCAATTTTGACCTAAAATAAATTTAAATAAAATAAATAATTATTTAAATAAAAAGTCGGTTTTTAAATAGTAACCCAGTGTTTTCACTATTCATCAAAAATTGAAAGTTTTCAGAAAAATACCAAAAATTCACCCTAAGCTAATTTCGATATTCCAAATCCAAAAATGAAGTCCATTTTGAAAGGTAAAATTTACAAAATTTCAAAAAGTGGGTATTACTATTCATAAGGCTATTTTTAATAATATTTTAATAGCATGTCGTTGTTTAGTGAAACTCAGTATTGCGTACGACGCAAGCTATCGAGGAAGGTCATGATTGCGTGTAATGCAAGCCAAGTCAGGGATGCATGTAGTACAAGCTCCTTTTGGTGTAGCGTACAACACAAGACATGAATAAAATTAAACATAATATTTTTCATAAAATCTTGGGGTGTTACATGTATGACTAAACAATCATGGTGTTTTTCACTTATGAATTACTTATATATTGATACCTTTTATCACATGATATTTAGTCACACTACAAAATACTCTTTAAATAAATATGTGGACCTCATCATCTTTAATACAAGTGATCAAGAGTTTATTTAATCATGTCCTGATAGACGCCAAAATGTTGCACTATAAAAAATCCACACTATATTCCCTTTGTATAAGTTAAATAATCATATAAAATAATTTTGATAAAATCATATATAATTATTTCTTGTCCCACAAGATTTATAGTGATACTTTTATCTCTCATACATGGTTCAGCTATATATTCTACTTCCATAACTAATTTTTTCATAGTGATGAGACCATTATCAACTCATGTTGTTTTTTATTCTTCCTTAACTCTATAAAGAATCTAAAAAATTATCTCATTATCTTCATTATATGAACTAGATCTATGTAGAGACATGATAATAACTTCATATGTTTTGATTCCTATTATCACATTATCCGTGCTAAAAAATAGATTTCCAATTCTTAGATCATCCATAAATCTGAACATTATAAGACCTCTAATATTATATTTCCCCCTTTTTACATTGGGTCCATATATATTATACTATATATGAGAATTATATATTCTCTCCATGAAAAAAATGATTAATTCTTATTATAACTTGACATGTAGTGGTGACCAGGTCTCTTAACTTAGGATGAGGGAGAAAAAATTCATCCCATTTTTTCCTCCACTCTATCCTAGAATATTGAATTTCATAATTTAGGTTTAGACTAACACTATTAACCTAGGCATAGAATACAAAATTCATTGAGTTTATTATTCCTCTTGGAAAAACAAAATCCTTGATTTAACATTTTCCTCTTTGAAATTTTATTTTGGTTACCTGATCCTCAATGCATAACCCTAAATCACATAACACAATAGTCCATCTTGTATGAAAAAAAACTATATAGTGAGGTCTATACTATTAGAAATTGACCTATTATTTACAATACTTATAAAATAAATATTAATAACATATGGTTTTACTAGTTCATGCATGATTTTCTCCAATAGCCATGCACTTGGATGAAAGATGTTTATTTTCTCTTTTTCATAAACCATATATTCCTAGAGACCTTACAAGAACTACCTAAAAATGGATTCCTTCTAACCTATGGTATATTGTGACATCTAAATCTCCTTAATATTTTAAAACCACAATACCGAATTTTCCTCTTCTTCCTAGTGGTAAGACTCTTAACAATTCATGTTGAGTTTTCCCCCATATTGCACAAGGATAGTCATCTATTTCACCACTATGGCCCCATCACATCACCTAAATATGAAAAAAAATACCTTTATGAACTATGAGTGTCTTAATTCCTAATATTGTATGATAAATATTTATTTATAGATCATCTATCATGAACACAACTACAAATTATGGTCCTTTATGATTATCCCTACCACCTTAACAATTAGGTCCCTAAACTTGTGCATAATTTTCTCTCATGGTGTGTTTGTTAGGATATTAAATTCACAAAAATATTATTATTTACCTCTATCATAGAGTTTGGGACCCCTAATTCACTATTGTGTTCTTCCACATTCTTGCATTAGGATGAATACAACATCAATTCCCCTACGGATAAACCAGATTTATCCAATAGTATTTTATAATAACCAAATGTGACATCATTCTTGTTATTTTTGTATGTGTACCAATATATAAACTAAATTATTTAGTACCAAACACCCATATTCATTTACTTTGACTCCCTCTAAATATTCTATAATATCCCAAACATTTTTATTTTTGGACTGCACTATTCTGATCACCATCTAAATATTCTTTTCCCATAATCCAAACATTATACCATAATTTTTTGAATCATAAAAAATAATCCAAGTCTATTGGTATTGAGTGTATAAAATAAAAAATGGGACTCCTATTAATGGGAAAAAATCATGTTACGTATTTTTTCATCAAACCATAGGTATGACTTCTTACAGGAGAGAGGATCCTCTAAACCCCCACACCTCCAAGTGTATCAATATAATTCATAAATCAAATTTGGTTAGAGGTTATACTTAACATGCTTGTTTCATTTCATAAAATCCCATTTTTAAGGTATCATGACTTAATTTTAATCGTTATCAATAATTGTTCAATTTTTTTGAATCACTCATTCCTGTCAAGCCACATTTGGGATGTCCCACTCTTACTCACATTAATAAAAGCATAATGACCTTAAATAGTGTGCACTATTTTTTAATCATAAAACATGTATTTGTGTTGAAACTTCATTAGAATCAATTAAATTATACTCATACCTATGAAAATACTTACTTTTTTTAGTCAATGATATATGGACATATCCATTTTCCACTATTGGACCATGTACTATAACTTCAACCTATGTCAACCCCTCTTTGAGCTATTCTATACGAATATGTTCCCTAATTCATTCACATAAAGTTTTAAACATTACTTTACCACTAAAGATACTACCTAACTACTCATGTTAAAATAGTTATAACCATTTAATAAGTTCATATTCCCTTTTAGTGGTCATATTTTACTTTTATTAGGCACATCGATCACGTCGAGTGGAATTTATCTCTATGAAAAATATGTGACTTCACCCCTATTTCTATTAATTATATACAAATGTTAACCCAATTAACTTCTAGTATAAAAATAATGTTAGTGAACTATGTTAAAACATCCTTTAGTTTTTTATATTAGAATTATTCTCTTATTTCAAATCAATTTTATATTTCTCTTATTTCTAAACATACATTCTCTTTTTTTATCAATGTTGTTAAACATTGAACATTATCTTAATTGGTTAAATTTAGAAAAATAAAGACATAAAAATTAATATTTCATGATACCCACTAGGTTGATGAAATTATAATATAATCCAACCAACAATTAAAGTATCCACTTGATATCAATGTTCCACAAATAGCCTATGAAAAATTAGATTGTTTAAATGTATATTTCACAACCCATGTGAAGTTGAAGACTGAAAAAAAAAGGGTGGCTTTAGTATTATCCTTGTTAATTATCACTAAGTATTTCCCATTTTATATATTAATAAAAAATATTGATAAAATAAAAAGAGAAAAAATGTGTAGGGAGAACTATTTTTCCTTATAACATATCAAGTTATGCTCCCTAGGTTCATCTTCTAGGAGAAAAGGTATAACACCATTCTATTACTCAAATATATTTGTTCATATGATTTCTATAAAATGAATGAAGATACAATTTTATTGTACATAATGACTATTTTTCATTGAAATTCCATTGAATCCCCCAATCATGATTCTAAATTTATGGAGTCATTCACACTCTAATATCAGAATGGTCTGTCATTGGTTTATAGTAATGGTAGTCATGACACATATCTTCCCTTCATATATCCTTCTCAATGTATGTGTCTTAGAGTAAGTAAACAAAATTAAGTAAACATTGATTATGGTTAATTTAATTACATGAAATATCCATATTTCATATATTCTTCATGGATTAAAAGATCAGGATGAAATTAATCCTTCTATCCGTTGGTCTCAATGTCCAACCATGACATGCAGTGGCTGAATATTTGTTGTATATACAACATTCATATAAATATTTGAGGGTGAAAGTATTTATTATTATATATTGATTCAAATATTTCATCTTTTATTTATGTGTTTAGAATTTATGATTTAACCAATCCATTTCTAGGAAATATTTTGATGGATTCAAATTTTAAGATATTATTCTTTATGATTTCAATAGATTATTGTCAAATATTGGCTATAAATCAGAAGGTTTAAGGAATTTATAGTTCTTTGGGGTATAAATTCATATCATTAAAAATGATAAAAACATTTATTTTATGGATTCCATTAATAATTATATATAATATGAAGGATGAATTGATATATTGTTATAAGGAACACTTAGTGTATTCTAGAAGATTGTCTATTTCTTACTTTAATCCAAATATGGGTTGACAATGTTTCTCTAATGTTATAGCTTATTTATCTTCATTAGGCTAAAAAAACTCGTCCCTTGTGAAAACATCCATATCTTCATTTGTTGCCTCAACAAAAATATTTTTATACTCTACTAAATTCAATGTGGGGGTTATCCCTTGATGAATTCAGTGCACTATGGCTATTAATTTCATGACATAATGTTTCCACTTCACTTTCACCCCTGCATGTGGGGAGGCATTATAAAGTGTCATTGTCTTTAGATCCTATTAATATTATGTAGAATTCATGGTCTATAACATCAACTAGAGTTCCCTCACCTACTCCTAGTTGATAATAACCTCATTTACACTTGTTGGGATTAAAATGTAATTATTCTAATTATATCTTTGAGTGGGAAAATGTTTTGAAGGATATTTATTTCCTAGAGATATCACAAAGGGAGTCCCATGAATCAATATATATATTGTTCTTCATACGCTCTCTAAATACTTTATCAAAACGGTTTACCCTTCATGGATATTTGAATGTACATAGTGGTAATTGTCACATAATATTAAACAAAATAACTTTTAAATCATATGATGTAAATATAACATGAATGAGTTAACATAGAACTAGTTCATGCTCCTGATGAATTTCTCTTTTTGAGTCATATAAGGAGAAATCCCTTGTGCTTCCCTAGTCTAAGGAAGGTCTATTCATATTTATATCAGAAATATATTATCTAGTATGCCTAAATGATGAAAGAATATGGTGAAATTTGGAAACCCATAATTATTAACTAGGTAATTTACATATTTAACCAGTTTCATTCCTTAAGATATTTTAATAGAGGGTTCATGTTATGGTTTTCCCTATATAGGAAATTAAAACATAAGGCCTGCGTTTGAGAGTGATAGTCCATGTGATATAGAAATAGGAAAAAAATTATCTTTGGTCCAAATGTTCATTGAATGGTGCCATGAAGGATTTAACATAAATCTCTTGGACTAGTATGACTAATAATTAAATTATAGATGTTAGAATATTGCACATTTCTCAAGATTTTCACTAAATGTAGTAACCTATGATTCAGGTTTGTTGGCCAAGTTTTTGATATCCAACATGTTATCCATCAAGCTTGAATGATCCTGAACATTGGTTGGCACATTAATTTCATGATTAGATACTAATTTATCTTAGTTTTTGTTACTATTTTTCCCATGAGATTTTTTATTGGGATTGTGTACATTGTCTTCTCATTGGAAGAAAAAATCCCTAAACTCGTGGGTCTGAGCACAACATATGAACTTGTTGATAGATTGGTGTGAAATTCAAAATATAATAGGGTAAATAATTGTTTAGATGTTACACTTTTTAAATAGTCCTAGATGAAAATAGTGAATTAAGTATTGTTCTTTCTCTCTTCAGTTGTGTAACACACCTATATTTAGGAATATATTATTCTATAAATTATTATTATGTTGATACATTATTCATGGCATCCCGCCTTTCTATTACATAACCTTTCATTACATTTTACAAATAGAGGATCTTTAAATTCTAGTGTCTTGGAAATCAGGAACATAATACATGAAAAAAACATAAAAAAATCTTCTAAACCACTCATAAGGCTTCGTTATAGGTTCATCCTATGTAAAATTACTGCAACTCATATCCTGGAGACATACATCAAAGGAATGGGTGAGCAGAAGGCTCAGTAAGGAAAACATGTGAAACAGTTGACATGTGATCTTGAGCAATATTAATAAGAACATGATAAATGTCATAAAGGCATGAGAAATGGAAGAATAGGAATATCATGATAAAAATAAGATTGATCATAACTTGAATATGTGGCTACAATATTTCATTTAGACATTCATTAACATATCACCAAGGTTTATCCCCAAGGTGTCATAAAAATTATCAAGGTTATTCACCAAGGTATCGTGAAACTTGTCATCTCTAGAGATTAAATTCTTTACCCAATGAATTGGAGAGCTATAGGGATCAATTTTAATATTTCTTTATTTTCATGTGATACACATAGATCATAATCAAACATTTCATAAATAACCCATGGAGAATAATAGAAATGAGTTTCATTTGAAGATCGTGACATTTTAAAAGTTCTTAAAAATAAGATCATTATGTCATTTATAACCCATGGAAAGGGAGTGATGGTTATATGTATTTCAATTACAGAATACAATATATCATATTTATATATTTATAAATACCCATATAAACGAAATAGTTCTGGGTGTTCATATAAATAAAACAAGAGAATTTCTGGAGAGAATGAGAGACATTTTGAGACGAAATTTCCGCAGTATAACGACTATATAACATGGTTTTAGAAAACATTGAAAAGAGAGGGGAAAATGGTAAAAAACTCATAAATAATTTATAATACATTATGGGTACATAATAAGAACTTGGTATGGATATTTTAATGACAAACCACATGAAAAGGTGATGTGAAGGAAAAGAGAAGATGCGATTTCTTTTACGAGAAATTTGGCAGCCTAACGGCGTCACTCAAAAATTCAGAAAACAAATTGATGAGAGTGGAAAGGGTCTCTAAACAATTATACATGAAATGTATATTAATGGGAACATATAATAACATAACCTCAACATAAAGAGGTGGAAACTATAATACATGACATAAAGGAAGTCATGGCATAAAAGAGGAGGGTGAAATATTCCCTTACCTTGAAGAGTTAATTCAAAAGCATGAAGGTTGGGACCTTGGGAGGCTTGAGGGAACCTTGGGAGGACTCCTTGGGAGGTAAGAAGACCATAACTTCGTTGAGGATGATTTTGGAATGAAATTAATGAGTGAAATCTCTTGGTATTTATAGGAAATGTGAGGGAATAAATTATTAATTTCCAAGGGACACCTTATCGGTGGTATTTCCAAAACCATGGGCTTGCCCATGGTATTTTCCCATGGTATTGGCCACTTGGGACACATCATAGCATATCTCACTATTCATAAGTCGACCAGAAATCTTACATCATTATTACATTATTAATGATGTCATTAAACACCTGAAACTCAAAACTGCATTTTTACTATTCACTAAAAATTCAACTATTTCAAACAAATCCCAAAAATTCACCCTAACCTAATATCGATGCTCTGAATTCAAAAATGAACTCCATTTTATGAAAATAATTTACTAAATATTTTTAATTTAATTTTTAAATAAAATCATTATTTATTCCAAAAATACAACTTTAAAACTATAACTCATTTTGCAGCACCTTAAAAAAAGTAATCAAGGTCCCATAAAATTATCTTAAAACCATAATTCTATAAAGTAAAAAGTTATGATTACATTTTATGAAAATATATTTCTATTTTAAATTATTAAATTAATTATAAAATTTTAAATAAAATATTTATGACATATAAAAATACCAAAACTTATACTATGATTGTTTTTTCACTTTTAAGATGTTTAAATCGTATTTATACATTCATGGGTGAAGTTTCTATTTTTTGGCCAATTTACTATTCATTACTATTCATACAAGCATGTTATTATTCATACTTTACTATTCACTAAAAACCAATTTGATCTCATTAGACTCTAAATTTCTCACCGATCACAACTATAGAAGACCATTTTTTGAAAATCATTTCACATTATTAATTATTTAAAGAACACAAAAATATTTCAAAATTATCTTTTTCCCTAAATTCATCAATAATACGCATCCTATAGTTATCTGGATATTTAAAATTCACAAAATTTTCTATAATAAGAAATAAAAATTTTATTTATATAAAAGGATTACAAAAAGTAGCTAAGATCTCGTTACATAACCCCTTATAACACCAGCATAGGACCTAAGTGTAAGATGTGCTATGGTGATAGAATCTTGGGGTGGCTTGGACAACATTGCCCGAGTGGTGATTTCTATCATCTTGAACTTCTCCCTTAGGTGATTTCGTTAATGCTTCGTATGTTGAAGTTCATCTTGGGCTTGGTCCAGAGCAAAGCCCAATGATGCTACCTCCTTCCCAAGCCCCGATAGATGGGTTTCATATGGCCCAAGTCTACTGGATGAGGCCATTCAATCTTCTTTCTATATTAATTAACCATGATAACTGTATTTATAAAAACAAAATGTTAAGATTATAGCTTCCAACAGTCATATTGACCAACGGTCATATTGACCAACGGTCATATTGACCAACGGTCATATTGACCAACGGTCATATTGACCAACGGTCATATTGACCAACGGTCATATTGACCAACGGTCATATTGACCAACGGTCATATTGACCAACGGTCATATTGACCAATGGTCATATAGAAGTAGAAACCCAATGGTCTCATTTTAATTATACCCACTTTATTAATTAAAGGATATAGTTTTGTTGAGTATAAAATAAAATAACACACAAATTTAGGAAACAGATATAATTAAAAATTTCGAGTCGTTACATTCTTCCCCCCTTAAGAAATTTCATCCCCAAAATTTTATCTCGTACCCTCTAATGGGAAAAGGTTTGGGTACTTCTCTCTCATAAACTCCTCCAGTTCCCACATGGCTTCTTAAAATTTTTGGTTCCTCCACAACACCTTAACAAGGTGAGTAGTCTTGTTGCATAGAACCTTGTCTCTACGATCCAAGATCTCCACCGGATGATCCTCATAAGAGAGGTCATTTTCCCATTGTACCACCTATGGATTTAGTACATATGAAGGGTCAGGTATGTACTTCCTCAAGAGGGATGCGTGGAAGACATCATGAACTTATGCTAGATTTGGAGGAAGTATAAGCCGATAGGCCACTGCTCCCACATGATTAAGGATTTCATAGGGGGCAATGTACCTAGGGCTGAACTTCCCTTTATTCCCAAACCTCATGACTCTCTTCCAAGGTGAAATTCAAAGAAAGACTTTGTCACTAACATCAAACTCCAAGTCCATTCGACGGTTGTCGCATAGCTCTTTTTTCGACTCTGAGCAGCCTTAATGTGTTGTTGGATGGAATGGACCTTTTATGTCATCTCTTGCACAAGATCAGACCCAAGAATCTTTTTGATCACCAGCTGCATCCCAATAAGTATGAGTTATACATCACTTCCCATATAGAGCTTCATCGGGTGCCATTTGAATGCTTGAGTTGAATCTGTTGTTGTAAGAGAACTCAACTAAAGAGAGATGTTGATCACATCTACCTTTAAATTCTATTGAGCAAGTTCTCAACATGTCCTCAAGTGTTTGAATAGTCCTTTCATATTGGCCATCAATTTGGGGGAGATTGGTCGTACTGAAATTCAATTCAGTTCTCAAAGCCTGTTGAAGACTTCTCTAGAATTTTTATGTGAACCCTGGATCATGATCAGATACGATAGAAAGTGAAACTCCAAGTATCCTTAACACTTCCTTCACATAAATCCTGAAAAGTTGATCAAGAGATAAATCTTCCTAAATGGAAATAAAATGGGCAGTCTTGGTGAGATGGTCCACAATAAGCCATATCTCATTGTTTCCTTTGGATGTTCTCGGGAGACCAGTGACAAATTCCATAGTTATATTGTCCCACTTCCATGTTGGTATGGGTAGTGGTTGCAATACCCCTTTAGGAATTTGACGTTCTGCCTTCATTTGCTGACATACCAGGCACCTTGATGTGTAGTCAGCAATATCCCTTTTCATATTATCCCACCAATAATGACCCCGAAGGTCCCTATACATTTTCATGCAACCAGGATGTATAGATAAAGTAGAGTTATGAGCTTCACCCATCAGCTCCTTTATTTCCAGAATAGATGGAACACATAGTCTCATAGGAAATTTTAGTACACCTTCTTGATCAGTATTGAACTCAAGAAACTTCCCATCCTTCAGAGCCTCAAACTTCTTCTATAATAAAGGATATTCTTTCTGAGCTTTCTTGATCTTCTCTAGTAGTGACGGTTGATAAATCATTTGGGTTAGGGTTGATGATGTACCTTCCTTTATAATTCCCATGTCCAATTTTACAAGGTCATTGATCAAAGGATCTCTTTGAATCCTCATAGTGGATAGAACAGTTGGGTCTTTCCTGATTAATGCATCAGCGACTTTGTTTGCTCTTCTGGGATGATAATGAATTTAACAATAATAGTCTTTAAGGAGTTAAAACCATATCCTTTGTATCATGTTCAATTACTTTTTTGTGAAAATATACTTCAAAATTTGATAGTCTATGTATATATCACATTTCTCCCCATAAAGATAGTGCCTCCATATATTCAGAGCAAAAACAACTGCAGCCAGCTCCAGATCATGCGTAGGATAGTTATGATCATGATTTTTCAATCGTCGAGATGCATAAGAAATGACCATGTCCTTTTTCATGTGGACTCACCCAAGACCTTTTAGAGTTGAATCACTAAAAATAAATAATCCTTCTCTACTTGAGGGATGAGTTAAGATGGGTGCAGTAACCAATCTCTTCTTCAGCTCTTGGAAACTTTCCTTGCACTCCATTGTCTAGATTAACTTTACACCTTTTCGAGTTATCTTGGTTAATGGATTATAAAGTCGTGAAAAAAAATCACAAACCTTCTATAATATCCCACTAATCCAAGGAAACTACGAATATCAGTTCTTTTTGTAGGCTGAGGCCACTCCTCTACAAATTTTTTCTTTTCATGGCCAACTTTTATTCCTTCATTGGTAACAATGTACCCCAAGAAAGAAACTTGTTGCAACCAGAATTCACATTTATTGAACTTTCTAAAAAGCCTTTCCTTCCTTAGAGTTTGAAAAATAACCCTTAGATGATCCTCATGCTCCTCACGACTTTTGGAATATATCAGAATATCATCAATAAAAACTACCACAAAATTATCAAGGTATTCCTTAAAGAATCTATTCATCAAATCCATAAAAATAGAAGGTTCATTAGTTAGTCCAAAAGGTATAACAAAAAATTCATAATGACCATATCTTGATCAGAAGTTAGTTTTTGGAATGTCTTCTTTCTTCACCCTCAGTTGATGATAACCATATTGAAGATCAATCTTAGAGAAGAATTGAGCCCCACAAAGTTGGTCAAATAAGTCATCAATTCTTTGAAGTGGGTATTTTTTTCTTTACTATGATCTCATTCAGTTCTCTATAATCAATACATATCTGCATCGATCTATCCTTCTTATTCACAAAGAAAACAGGTGCTCCCTAAGGAGACACACTCGGTCGGATAAACCCCTTCTACTAAAGATCTTGGAGTCATTTCTTTAATTCCTCCAGCTCCACATTTTCCATCTTATACGGAGTCTTTGATATCAGATGAGATCTAGGTATGAGTTCAATGGAGAACTCTACCTCTATTTCTGGGGGAGGTCCAGGCAACTCCTTAGGAAATACGTCAACGTATTTTTGGACGATGGGGACATTTTCTATTCTCAAACTCTCATTTCCTTCTTCTTCTTCACCGATCAATTCTATAAAGAAGGTTATAGGAGGTTCTTCTAGACAAATATCAGGTTGAGATATCTCCCCTTGGAAGATAACTGTAGGTTTTCCATTCAAGACTACTGAGATTTCCTTACTTCTGCATTTGATCTTACCATTGTACTTTGAGATCCAGACCATCCCTAGTATAATTTCGAATTCCAGCATGGGAATGACTACTAGATTTGAGATAAGATTATGCTCACCAAAGTAAATACTAGATTTTCTAAACACTGAATATGCATGGATAATCCCACCAGGAGTCTTGACTGATAACTCTACTTTTAGAAAATCGGGAGTTGATTCTAAATTCTTTGCAAACTTGGAGGAAATAAAGGAATGCGTAGAACCAGAATCAAACAAATAACTTGTTAGCTTTGAGAGAACAACAAGAGTACCAGCTACCACATCATTTGGAGCTTCAACTTTAGTTGTTGTGAGAGAAAAATCAAAACCTTTCTCCCTTGGCCTTTGTTGAGGCTGATGGTGGTTCCCCTCCACTTCCCTCAGATTTGGACAGTGATTGGAAAAGTGCCCAAGTAATCAACACTTATAGCATTGGACATCAGGTAGGGCCTGCACTGTCTTCCCCTTGTCTTTAGTGTTTGGAAGTTGAGGTTTCACCTCACTATGACAATTCCTCTCGATATGGGAATCTCTTCCACAATTGTAGCATTTCCCGCTCCTGAGCTGGTAGTTCCTCTAATGCTTCTTCCCACATTTATTACACATGGGACGTTGCAATTACTTGAATCCTCTTACTTTGTCAAATATCCTCCCTAATCTTGGCTCCATCGATCTCTTTTTGTCTTGAATTTATGAGACCATTGCGTCTCACCAAACTCTAGTTCAATTTTCACCGCACTTAGCACGATCTCCTCATAGTTGTCATAATCTCGGTTGGCCAGATTCTTCCACAGATGATGTCTCAGTCCACCGAAAAATCTATCAACCTTTCCATTTGGATCCATGACAAAGCTAGAGATATAACGTGAAAGCCTTGTGAAGTTCATCTCATAGCTTCCCACAGATTCATTCTCCTTCTGCTTCAACTCGAGAAACTCCTTCTCGATTCTTGTTCCCATGGAACAAGGGAAATACTTACTGAAGAATATCCCTCTGTACTCTTCCCAATCCATAGATTCAACCTCCACTCTTTGCCTCATGTTTTTTATTAGCTCCTTCCACTGATCAGCTTCTCCTTCTAAGTGATAGACAGCTAGGGTGACCTTCTCTTGCTCTGAACTACGGATCACAGAAAAGATCTTCTCGATAGAGCTGATCCACTGCTCAGAAATAATTGGGTCAGTCGATCCACTAAAGGTTAGTGGTCGTTGACACATAAAGGACTCAACATAATATTGTTCCCTTCGTGGTGAGATTGTCCCTTAGCTTGATTAAAGTTATTTCCCATAACATGAGTCATTTGGTTCATTATTCACATGAATGTTTCCATTCTGGCTTCCATCAGAGGGTCGTCAGTGCATGGTCCATTGCAATCACCATTTTTACGGTTCCTCCTATTGCCCTCCATTTTCTAAAGGAATAAAACCTTAGTGAGAAACCTATTTAATTTTCAAATCTTTTAACTATAAAGGATTTTATGTCTTAAAACTTCATTCTTAAACAATTTCATTTCTCTATAATTCCTTCATAATGATTCATTAAATCATATGATTAACCAAACATATCTTCCAGGAGTGTCGTAACCAAGAGTGCAGCAAGACCCTTTTTCATGTACCAGGATACCCCGGGTCAAACCTGAAACTCCTTGTCGTAGTTTTAACTACTAGGTACCTCTGTGCCAGAGCTGCCTCTACCTGCTCGTATCCAAACAGGGATGTATTTGTTTGATAAACCACTTACTCAATACTCACCAAAATACCAGGAAGCTTTCCTATATTTAAAATTTTCTATAGGATTCTTCCTATAGTTTTCATAACCTAATTTCCATAAATAACTAAAATATCCTTTGATACCAAATATGGAATCCCACCTTTCTATTACATAACTTTTCATTACATTTTACAAACAAAGGATCTATAAAGTCTAGTGTCTGGAAATCAGGAACATAATACATGAAGAAAACATAAAACATTATTCTAAAACACTCGTAAGGCTTAATAATAGGTTCATCCTATGTACAATTACTGTATCTCATATCCTGGAGACATACATCAAAGGAAAGGGTGAGCAGAAGGCTCAGTAAGGAAAACCAGTGAAACAGTTGACATGTGATCTTGAGCAATATTAATAAGAACATGATAAAAGTCATAGAGGCATGAGAAATGGAAGAATAGGAATATAATGATAAAAATAACATGTATCATAACTTTAATATGTGTCTAGAACATTTCATTTAGACATTCATGATCATATCACCAAGGTTTATCCCTGAGGTGTCATAAAAATTACCTAGGTTATTTACCAAGGCATCGTGAAACTTGTCATCTCTAGAGATTAAATTTCTCAACCCAATTCATTAGACTGATATCAAGGTGAACCCTTAATATGTATTTATTCTCATGTTATCCACATAGATCATAATCAAACATTTCATAAATAACCCATGGAGAATAATATAAATGGGTTTCATTTCAAGATCGTGACATTTTAAAAGTTCGTAAAAATAAGATTCTTATGTCATTTATAACCCATGGAAAGGGAGTGAAGGTTATATGTATGTCAATTACAGAATCAAATATATCATATTTATATATTTATTAACACCCATAGAAATGAAATAGGTCTGGGTATTCACAAAAATAAAACAAGATAATTTTTTGAGAGAAAGAGATAGAAATTTTGAGGCGAAATTTCTGCAGCATAACGGCTATATAACATGGTTTTAGAAAACATTGAAAAGAGAGTGGAAAAGGGTCACAAACTCATAAATAATTCATAATAAATTATGGGTACATAATAAGATCATGGTATGGATATTTTAATGACATACCACATGAAAAAGAAACATGAAGGAAAAGAGAAGATTTGATTTCTTTTACGAGAAATTCGGCAGCCTAACGGCGTCACTTAAAAATTCAGAAAACAAATTGATGAGAGCGGAAAGGGTATCTAAACAATTAGACATGAAATGGAAAGTAATGAGAAAATATAATAATATACCATCAACATAAAGATATGGAAACTAGAAGACACAACATAAAAGAAGTCATGGCTTAAAAGAGGAGGGTGAAAGATTCCCTTACCTTGAAGGGTTACTTCGAAAGATTGAAGGTCAGGAACTTGGGAGGCTTGAGGGAATCTTGGGAGGACTCCTTAGGAGTCAAGGAGACTAGAACTTCATTGAGGATGATTTTGTAATGAAATGAATGAGGGAAATGGCTTGGTATTTATAGGAAAAGTGAGGGAATAAATTATTAATTTCCAAGGAACACCTCATCGGTGGTATTTCCAAAACCATGGGCTTGCCCATGGTATTTTCCCATGCTATTGGCCACTTAGGACACCTCATTGCATATCTAACTATTCATAAATCTACCATTGGTGATGTCATTAAACACCCGAAACTCAAAAATGTATTTTTACCATTCACTGAAAATTCCACTTTTTCAGAAAAATCTCAAAACATCACCCTAACAAAATATCGATGTTCTGAATTCAAAAATGAACTACATTTTATGAAAATAATTTTCTAAATATTTTTAAATGAATTTTTAAATAAAATCATTATTTATTCCATAAATACAACTTTAAAACTATAACTCATTTTATAACACCTTAAAAAAGTAATCAAGGTCCCATAAAATTATCGTATAACCAAAATACAATAAAGTAACAATTTATGATTACATTTTATGAAAATATATTTCCATTTTAAATTATTAAATTAATTATAAAATTGTAAATAAAATATTTATGACATATAAAAATACAAAAACTTATACTATGATCGTTTTTTCACTTTTAAGATGTTTAAATTGTATTTATAGATTCATGGGTGAAGCTTCTATTTTTTGGACAATTTACTATTCCTTACTATTCATACGAGCGTGTTACTATTCATAATTTACTATTCACTGAAAACCAAGTTGATCTTATTAGACTCTAAATTTCTCACTGATCATAACTGTAGAAGACCATTTTTTGAAAATTATTTCACATTATTAACTATTTAAAGAACACAAAAATATTTTAAAATACCCTTTTTTTCTAAATTCATCAATAATACACATCCTATATTTATCCAGATATTTGAAATTCACAAACTTTTACATAATAAGAAATTACAATTTTATTTATATAAAAGGATTACACAAAGTAGCTAAGCTCTCATTACATAGCCCCTTATAACACCAGCATAGGACCTAAGTGTAAGGTCTGCTATGGTGATAGAATCTTAGGGTGGCTCAGACGAAATTGCCCAAATGGTGATTTCTATCAGCTTGAAATTCTCCCTTAAGAGATTCCATTCAAGATTCATATGTCGAAGTTCGGCTTGGGCATGGTCCAGAGCAAAGCACAGTGATGTTACCTCCTTCCCAAGCTCCGACAGATGGGCTTCATATGGCCCGAGTCTACTGGATGAGGCCATTCAATCTTCTTTCTATATTAATTAACCATGATAACTGTATTTATAAAAACACAATGTTAATATTATAGTTTCCAATGGTCATATTGACCAATGGTCATATATAACAGTTGAAAACCAATGGTATCATTTTAATTATACCCACTTCATTAATTAAAGGATATAGTTTTGTTGAGTAAAAAATAAAATAACACACAAATTTAGGAAACAAATATAATTAAAAAGTTCGGATCGTTACATTCTTCCCCCCTTAAGAAATTTCATCCCCGAAATTTTATCTTGTACCCTTTGATGGGAAAAGGTGTGGGTACTTCTGTCTCATAGACTCCTCCAGTTTCCACATGGCTTCTTCACATTTGTGGTTCCTCCACAACACCTTAACAAGGTGAGTAGTCTTGTTGCATAGAACCTTGTCTTTATGATCCAATATCTCCATCGACTGGTCCTCATAAGAGAGGTCATGTTCTAGTTGTACCACCTCTGGATTTAGTACATGTTAAGGGTCAGGTATGTACTTCCTCAAGAGGGATACGTGGAAGACATCAAGAACTTGTGATAGATTTGGAGGAAGTTCAAGCTAATAGGCCACTGCTCTCACATGATAAAGGATTTCATAGGGGCCAATGTACACAGGGCTAAGCTTCCCTTTCTTCCCAAACCTCATGACTCTCTTCCAAGGTGAAATCCGAAGAAATAATTTGTCACTAACATCAAACTCCAACTCCCTTCGACGATTGTCGGCATAGTTCTTTTTCCAACTCTGGGTAGCCTTAATGTGTTGTTGGATGGAATGGACCTTTTCTGTCATCTCTTACACAAGATCAAGCCCAAGAATCTTTCTCTCACTAGCTTTATCCCAACAAGTAGGAGTTCTACATCGCTTCCCATATAGAGCTTCATAGGGTGCCATTTGAATGCTCGAGTGGAAGATGTTGTTGTAAGAGAACTCAAATAAAGAGAGATGTTGATCTCATCCACCATTAAATTCCATTGAGAAAGTTCTCAGCATGTCCTCGAGTGTTTGAATAGTCCTTTCAGATTGGCCATTTGTTTAGGGGTGATAGGCCATATAGAAATTCAATTCAGTGCTTAAATCTTGTTGAAGACTTCTCCAAAATGTTGATGTGAACCAGAGATCATGATCAGATATGATATAAATTGGAACTCCATGTATGCTTACCACTTCCTTCACATAAATCCTAGAAAGTTTTTCAAGATATAAATCTTCCCGAATTGAGATAAAATGGGTAGTCTTGGTGAGATGTTCCACAATAACCCATATCGCATTGTTTCCTTTGGATGTTATCAGGAGACCAGTGATAAATTCCATAGTTATATTTTCCCACTTCTATGTTGGTATGGGTAGTGGTTTCAATACCCCTTTAGGAAGTTTTCACTCCGCCTTCAATTTCTAACATACCAGGCACCTTGATGTGTAGTCAGCAGTCTCCCTTTTCATATTATCCCACCAATAATAATCACGAAGGTCCCTATACATTTTCATGCTACCAGGATGTATAGAGAAAGTAGAGCTATGAGCTTCATCCATCAGCTCCTTCTTTATTTCCAGAATATATGGAACACATAGTCTTGTACGAAATTTCAGTACACCTTCTTGATCAGTATTGAACTCAGGAAACTTTCCATCCTTCACAGCCTCAAACTTCTTCTGTAACAAAAGATCTTCTTTCTGAGCTTTCTTGATCTTATCTAGTAGTGACGGTTGATAAATCATTTCACTACTAGAAATGGTGGTTTTACCTATGGATATATACCAACGGTTTGAAGAAACTGTTGGTATACTGTAAAAAAAGCCACATTTACCAACAATTTTCTCAAACCGTTGAAAAATGTGTTAAAACAGTTAATCTTTCCCAATGGTTTGACAAAACCATTGTGAAATCTCCAATTCATCTAACATATACCAATGGTTTTAATAAACCATTGGTAAATAGAGGCTTTCCCAATGGTTTTTAAAAACCATTGGGAAAGTTTTCCCCCAAATACCCAGCGCCCCAGCTCCCAGTACGCCAAAATGCAGACCTAATCCAGACCTCCTCCCGAAGTCTTATCGTCCTTGAAACACCTTCCAGTCGAAGATCCATCTTCAATCAAACACATTTTTATTTCTACACTTCAAATTAGTAAGTTAGTTTTATTGTTATTCCTGTTTTTATTTTATGTTTGATGTTTTGATTTCTGGTAAATTAGAATTAGTGTTGTTGGAGTACGGAACCCTTTGTTTGTTTTATATTTTTTTTACACTTCATACATCCTAAATGGTCTGTTTAGTGGGGTTTGTTTAGTGCAGGGGTAAATGGTTTGTTTTAGGTTTTTTTTAGTGGGGTAAAGGGTATGTTTTATGTTTGTTTTATGTTTGTTTTATATTTGTTTTATGTTTGTTTTATGTTTGTTTTATGTTTGTTTTATGTTTTTTATTTAGTGGGGTTTTATGTATTATATTTAGTTGGGTTTTATGTCTTTTGTATAGTGAAATGGATAATTCAAGATAGTTTGGCTTTCTTAATGAATAAAATTATTTTAAATAAAAATACCCTAAGGGGGGTGCAGGAGGGGTGGGGTTGTCCAGGTGTGGGGGGTTGTCCAGGTGGGGGTGGGTTTTCCAGGGGTTAGGGGGCTCTAGGGGGGGCTATAGGGGTGTGGGGGATGGGGTATGGGCTGCCCCATGGAGGGGTGTGGGCTGTCCAGGGGGTCAGGGTGGGGTTTCTAGGTGGGGGAGGGAGTGTGGGTGTCAAGGGAGGGGGTAGGATGTCCAGGTGGGGGGGTGGCTGTCCAAGTGGGGGGATGCCTAGGTGGGGGGTGGCTGTCCAAGTGGGGGGATGTCCAGGTGGGGGGGCTGTTCAGGTGGGGGAGGGGGTATGGAATGTCCAATGAAGGGGGGTTTTCCAGTGGGGGGTGTGGGTTGTCCAAGGGGTGGGGGTGGGCTGTCCTAGACACCTTGTACCCCCTGGACACCCCCCCCCACCCTTGGAAAGCCTCCCCCCACACCCCTAGACCCCCCGACCCCCCTGGATAGCCCCTCCACCCTCGTGGACAACCCACCCAGCCCCCTGGACACCTCGTACCCCCTGGACAACCCCCCCCCCCCCACCCCATGGACAGCCCGCCCACCCACCTCATACCCCCCCTAGACAGCCCCGCCCACCCCCTGGACACCCCCTCCCCCCGTGGACAGCCCCCCACCCCTCTGGACAGCCCGACCACCCCCCGGGCACGTCGTACCCCCTGGAATGCCTTCCCACACACTGGACACCTCGTACCCCCTAACCCCCCCCCACCCACCCCCACCCCCTGGAAAGCCCCCCCCCCCCCCCCGCCACTCCCCTAGACACCCCCAACCCCCCTGAACATCCTTACCACCCCCGTGGACAGCCCGCCCGCCCCCCTGGACACCCCGTACCCCTTGGATAGCCTACCACCCCTGCCACCCCCTGGCCAGTCCGCCCACCCCCTGGACAGTCCGCCCACCCCCTGGACACCTCGTACCCCCTAGAAACCCCCCCCCCCCCTAGAAAACCCCCCACCCCCCTGAACAGCCCCGACCCCCCTGGACAGTCCCGCCACCCCCGTGGATAGACTGCCCACCCCCTGGATAGCTCGTACCCCCTGGACAACCCCCCCCCCCCCCACACACACACTCTCATGGACAGCCCGCCCACCCCCCCCCCCAAACACCCGCCCACCACCCCCCGGACACCCCCCATCCCCCCGGACGCCCCCCACCCCCTGGAAAGCCCACCCCCCCCCCCCCCCCGTGGACGGCTCACCCCCCCCCCCCCGGACAGCCCGCCCACCCCCCTGGACATCTTGTACCCCCTAGACAGCCCCGCCACCCCCATGGACAGCCTGCCCACCCCCCCTGGACACCCCGTACCCCCTTAGACAGCCCCGCCCACCCCCTGGACACCTCTCTCACCCCCTTGGACAGCCCGCTCACCCCCCTGAACACCCCCTACCCCCTTGCACAGCCCGACTACCCCCGTTGACATCCCGCCAACCTGGACACCCTGACCCCCCTAGATATCCCCCCACCCCCTAGACACCTCCAACCCCCCTTGACAGCCATGCCACCCCCTGGACACCCTGCACCCCCTGGACACTCCTCCCCCTTGGTCAATGTATGTGATCACTCAAATTATCTACTAAAATATAAAATTTCTTCGATCTAAAATTTAGTCAACTCTTGGATAATTCTCCTCCACAAGTGTACATGATCTTGTACACTCATATATAGTTCTTCAAATATTTTTTGTTATAAATATAGTATTTTTTGTCTTTTATATTATGATTCTCATATAGAGTAGTGTGTCTGTTTTGGTTTCATATAAATTGAACAATTCTCGTTTACTTAAATATATTTTCGATGAAACTTCAATATTATTGAATTGCTTTTGACAAAATGACTTATAAAAATTATTTTTTTATAGAATGGATAGAAGTTGGATGTATGAAACCGATCTAATCTCAATAAATTTTCAAAACAATTTGGAGAGTTTTTTAGATTTTTCATTTCACAATGCTTCAGATAGTGGTCGCATACACTTCTCATGTTCCAATGGTGTTGGTAAACCTTGTTTGAGCCTTGAAGAAGTCAGATAACACATAACCAAATATGGTTTTCAAGCAAACTTCTATGTGTGGTATCACAATGGGGAGAAAATGAAATCTCAAAATGCTGATGATTCAAATGAGAGGACTAGAGTGGAGAATTTTTTATATGACCAGTTTCTGTTTATTCATCATCATGAAAAGTAAACGATTTTGACCCAAGAAGACTTCGATATGAGAAAACAAGATGTGTCTACTAAAAATTATGATGTTGTAAGCGTTAAAAATTGAATGATGCTGCCATGACTCTAGTACATCGACAGTACGATAAAATGAAAAAGTTGGAATTTTTAATCTGATTGTTTCATGGGAAAACTATGTATGGTATTTCTAATATATAAGTCGATTACATTCTTACCATCTTGAAGGATTTACTTCCAGTTGATGAAAATATTCCCTCAAACCACAATATGGCATGAAAGTTAGTTGAGGAACTTGTATTTTCAAGAAAAAAAATTCATGCTTGCCCGAAAGATTGTAGTTTATTCTGGGAGGAAACCGCTGAATGAAATGATTGTATAAAATGTGGAACATCATGCTGGAATTCAAAATATGATGAAACACCATCATGTGTGCCACAGAAATTAATGTGGAACTTTATATTGATCCCTAGACTCCAGAATCTTTTTATGTCTGATGAAATATCAATAAAAATGAGATGGCATGATACCGAGAGAAAGAAGACTAATGATGAGTTGGTTCACCTTGCAGATGGATTTTCATGGCAGAGATTTGATGCACGATATCCTGATTTTGCAACTGACGTGTGTAATGTGAGTTTGGGTCTTTCATACGACGGTTTTAATCCGTTTGGTCAGATGCTTACTTCACACAGCACATGGCCAATTTTTATACACATTTATAATCTTCCACCATGGTTGTGTATGAAAAAACCTTTCACTTTCATGAGTATACTCATATCTGGACCTTATGATCTCAGCATTGATATTAATGTATACATGAAACATTTAATAAAAGAGTTGAAACTTCTTTTGGATGTGGGTGTGTGCACATACGATGCATATTCTAAAGACATATTTCAGATTCGTGATGCGCTTGTGCGGAAGATAAATGATTTTCCGGCTTATGTAATGATTTCTAGATGGAGCACGAAGGGAAAACTATCATGTACTATTTGTATGAATAATACACGATCCATAAGACTGAAACATCACTGTAGTTTTAGTTTTATGGGACATCGATGATCCTTGCCAATGGACCATCGATATTTAAATAATCATCAAAGATTTGATAATACCACAGAGACTGATAATCCACCTCGGTGTATGTCTAGAACTGGTGTGCTTAATGAATTGAAAGATTTTGTTTTTTCATTTGGGAAGGATCAAATGAAATCTGGAAAGAGAAAGAATGTTTCCACTGAAACCTGATACAATTGGAGGAAGAGGAGTATCTTTTTTGATTTTCCTTATTGGTCAACCAATTTGTTACGTCATTTCTTAGACATAATTCACATTGAAAAGAATATATGTGAAATGTTTCTTTCGATACTTCTAAATGTTAATGGAATGAAAAAAGATGATTTATGGTCTCGGCATAACTTGGTGTATTGGGGCATCAGACCAGAATTGCATCTTATGTGTATCAGTGAAAATAAATGGCAAGTTCCATGTGCTTATTATGTGATGACACCTACGAAAAAAAACAATTTCTGGAAGTATTAGAGACTATTAGAGTTCTTGATGGATATTCAATCAACATATCTAAATGGGTCAATAAAAGATATTTGAAGCTAAAATCTTTGATGACTCGTGATTATCACGTTCTACTGTATGAGTTGATTCCAATAGAAATTCGTCATCTTTTGTCCAATAATGTAAGGGTGGATGTTATTTAGTTGTTCCATTTTTTTAGAGATCTTTGTGCTAAGAATTTGTCCAAGTCGTTCTTCTAAAAAATGTTGACAGATGCCCCATTAATTTTGTGTGAGTTGGAGAAAATATTTCATCCATCATTTTTCACATGCATGCTACATCTGACTGTCCATATTCCCACTGAAATACTTCTCAAAGGACCTGTTTCTTTTCGTTGGATGTATCCAAATGAAATAAATATGTACACATTAAATTATTATGTCCGAAATAGGAATCATCCTAAAGGATCTATCCTGAACAGTTACTTGGATCAAGAATGTATGGATTTCTTCTCAATGTATTTGTCTGATCTTTCTACAATAATGAACAGACCAATGAGAAATGAAGAAGAACAGTATGAGAAAATTGAACCCAGTTTTCCATCACTTACTCAAACATGAGGAATTCCTAGATCATATACATTGAAGACATTAAGCCTTAAAGAGTGGGAGATGTCACATCGCACAGTTTTGTTCAACTGTGATTTTTTTTATGACTACATCATGTAACTAAATTGAATATGTATGTCTTACATATATATCTGCTAAAATATTCATATTTTTTATCTACAGGGAACATAAAACAATGATAAATAGAAAGAATCATTCTTTTTCTTTGAGAAGGAGGGAGACTTTTCATAGCAAAGAGTTTTCTGCTTGGTTAAAATTGAAGGTAAAAATATTACTGTTTAAAACTAATTAAATCAATATTTAATTAAGTTTAGTATTAATTTATATTTCATGTATTGAGTTTTCCTACTAACTCTATCTCTGAGGAAATAAGATCTTTGGCTTTTGGTGCAAATACCGTGGTTCGTGACTGTAAATCAATTGTTATCAATGGGTACAAATTTATTGTCACTGAACGAGCAAAGAACATGGGAACACAACATGATAGTGTTATGGTTACTGCCAAAATAGATTGTTATGTCAGTGCATCAAATAGAAGACCGTGATTTGAAAATGTGTGTTATTATGGAGTCATTGAAAAAATAATAATGTTGTATTATTACTCTCATGGACGAGTCACAATGATGAAATGCCATTGGTTTGATTCGATGATGAGATGGGGCACATTTATTGATGATTTTGGATTTCGAGTAATTAATATTAATCTCACTCTTGCTACCGAAGAACCATATGTATTAGCATCAATGGCTAAACAAGTTTTTTATGTCAGAGTCCTACTTCGACCTGAATTTGGTGTCATATTTGAAGTAATTCCAAGAAATATTTTTGATGATGGGGATGATGGAATTGACACCATCCCTACTGCCATTAGAACCAATCCATTTATTTCTTTTGATGACTCCAATAGATCAATTGTTAGAGTTGACTGTGAACCTGAAGTTGTGGTGGGAAATATATAAAATCATCCATTCATGTTCTCAATTATTTTGGTTTACCTCGAGTTGGGTTGTTAAGGTTGGTTCGATTCAAATTTATTTAATATTGAAACCTCCATCATCTACCTGATCTAAAGAAATTAAATTTTTCCTTAATTTTGACAACTGTTTTTCCACTTATGAATCTGGTAGAATCAATGTTCTATGATTTTAATAGATTGATGACACTTAGTAAATAATCATCCTACTAAAAATTAAATTTCTTTATTACATCTTGTATGATTTATTGACTTCATTATATATTTGTTCAAGCTCACCTAAATCAATGGTTAGTTAAATTAACCATGAATCCCCCTATTACCTATCATTTATTTTGTTTTTTGGGTTACACGTTAGTTATCCTTTTCTATTTACTTCCATATTTGTTTTCAAATGCAGGAAATGAAACCAATTGAAGAAAGGCGATGAAAACAGATTATAGACAACAATCGTCGCATGACCGAGCTAGGAATTCCATCAATAGTGCCTGCAGTGAGTATTTTATTTCAAATATATTTATTTAAATTATATATAATGTCATGTGATTAATTTTTTTCAAAAAAAATTTCAGGATCCATCTATTAGGCGATAGTTATTTGAGGAGTAGCTGAGTAGTGGTCTCAGTACTGGGGGTGTTCGTATGAGGGGGGGTACAGGAGCTAGACGATCTGGTCAGCGTACCTGATTAGACCCTACCCCTCCCACTAACATACCATCCATCCCACATTCTAATCCCAGTGTGCCATTAGGGACACATGGGATATTTAGGCCTCCCATGTTTTCACCACCATTTACATCTGACCCTCCTCACCCGCCTGTATCATATCCAATGATGATTCTCACTCCCCATCCAGCATTTGGCCAGCCATCCCTGTCATCTTCTTTTACTACTGCTTCGATATCTCCAGGATTTTATATTACATCTTCTTCAACTACTGCTCCGCTAGAGTATGTCCCTACAGAGAATACATTGGGACCCACTCCATTTGTACAGGGTGTTCCTTCAGTTTCTACGGATCCAGCAGCACCCATTGATCAGACTACCGCATGTATACTTATACAACCCTAACAAATTGTTACACCATTATTTATTTTCATTATAACATGTATTGATAAAATATTTGTTTTTCATTCATAACAGATACATCTACTGATAGTAGGTGGGGGTGGGGGTGTACACGCATGTGTTTGGTGTGGAACCACCGCACGCATTTGATGGTAGAATACAATGAAGATAGTCAGATGATTGAAAAATTAGGGCAGCAATGTCAGAGTTTTTTGGCGATACTTTCCAAATACACAGAAATCATTCCTATCAGCCCGCTCTCATAGAGACAGCTAACAAATGAAGTCAAGGATAAAGCCTGGGTAGAGATATGGGTAAAAATCAGTTTTATTTAATGCATTATATTAATTTTTGTATTTATATGAATTAATATTTTGGTTTCAGTTGCGGTTTAATTTCCACGATGGTGAGGGTGCATGACCAGCACATCTAAAGGATTTAGGCGACCTTTGGAGATCATATAAGAATGAGTTGTACATTGACTGGTGTGATAGAGTGGTCATAGACTTGGAGGTGGTCTTTATCGTGGATGATTTTCCATTAGAATAGTACTGACAGATGATTACTCATTGGATGACTAGCCAATTTATGGTATTAATCAAATTAGAAGTATTTAAACAAAAAAATTCATGTTTTTCATTAATACTATTATTGAATTTTATTTTGGATGCATCTGGAAGAAATAAAAAAACATTGATGCTAAGAAATATGTCTACACATTGGGACATACTACGATGCCAAATCATGAGAGACAGCTGGTATGACAGTTTATAATCTTTCTTTACGACTTGCACTTTCTATTTATTCCTCCTTAATTTATTCGATTGCTAAAGTTGTTATATAATTTTAGTTATGCAATTATTGTTTTTTTTGGTATCCTATTTTTAATTATGGTTTCCTACATTCAATGTCACTGTAGAGGAATAAATTGAATATAGAAGGGCATGTTCCTCGACCAAAAAAAATTTTCTCAAGTAGAAAGAAGAAAGTTGGAAGTATGGTTAATGAACCGACTCATCAGCAGATTGTAAGTTTTACTTTATAGATTTAAAATTTTAATCTCTATTTTGTAACTTAATAATCTATTTATATATGTAATAGGTTGCTTTAGAGGTCCTTGATGCCTAGGAACCTGACAATTTTGGGCCAAACGATCACTTACATTAGGTGTTAGGAGATGAGCACCCTGGCAGAGTACGTTGCCGACCTGGGAAGAGTATAGTTCTGACAAGGTAGTGACCCTCCTCAAGTATGAGTTATAGTGCCACCGAGTTGCAGCAGCTTAAGGAATAGGCAGAATAGGCTAAAAAGGGGCCACAGAGATGGCAGCACAGTCTGCTATGGCAAACACTGCATTTATGAAACTAATGGAAGCTTTACATCCAACACTTCCACCAGAGGCTAGCACTGCTTGGGAGGAATATATGTCATCAATGCGTTCTATATATGGTGCACCAGGTGGTAGTTCTAGTGGTGGTCGAGATGATGGTGAGGAGGAGGTCGAGGCGGAGGAGGAGGAGGCCGAGGTAGAGGAGGAGGGAAAGCAGGAGGCTGAGGTGGAGGAGGAGAGAGATGAAGAGGTCGAGGCTGAGTACGAGGGAGAGGGCGAGGATGGCGGGGATGATGATGGGGATGAAAATGAGGATGAGGGTGAAGGTGAAGATGATGGTGATGATAGTGATGGTGATGAGGGGCAGATTGATCTGTTGCATTTTTTTAATGATATTACTAACCTTTGATTTTTATTTATTTTTTGTTCCAAAATATATGTGTGATTAGGTAGGTCACGTTATCTTTATTTTTTCATCTATAAATAATAAAACTTGATTTGATGATTTGTTGTGAAATCCCCCTATTTTAATGAAATTGTAATTTTTTAGTGGAATTTATAAAATTGGTGGTCTAATTAGAAGTTGATATAATGAAATTATTTTTTTAAACTTGAAATAATTTTCTTAGAAAATATGTAAATACCATCCCATTAACCCAGGACACCCCCCCACCCTCATCCCTAGACCCCAGACAGCCCCCTGAATAGCTCCCCAGACGGACCCCCCACCCTCCTCCCTGGACCCCAGACAGCCCCCCGGACACCCCCCCCACCCTCCTCCTTAGACCCCGGATAGCCCCCCCCCCCCCCCCCCGGACAGCTCCCTGGACTACTCCCTAGACAGCCCCCCCCCCCCCCCCTCCCCTCCTCCATGGACCCCGAACAACCCCCCAAACAGCCCCCCGGACAGCCCCCAGACAGCCCCCCCCCCCACCCTCCTCGCTGAACCCCGGACAGCCCCCCGGACAGCCTCCCCACCCTCCTCATTGGACCCTGGACAGCCCCCCCCCCCCCACCCTCCTCCTACCATGCATAACCCCCGCCACATATATCCTCATCCTCTACTGGGTACCTCACACAACTATGTATCACTGACATCATCACACCAATCACGACATCATAAGGTCACTGAGCCCAATCTAAGCTCTCTTCAAGATTCACCCTAAATCCCAATATAATTAACATTCCATTACTATTACTTCAGTACCAAGAACCGAACACCTACCTTGATTCCAGAGACAATCGCACTCTTAATTCGGAATCTCAAATCCCAATCTAAGCTCTCTTCAAGATTCACCCTAAATCCCAACGGAAAAGAGGGTTTTAGAGATTCGAAAGAAGATGAGAGAAGAGTGCAAACCCTAATCAAAAAGAGGAAGTAAAGAGAGGATTAGAGTCACCCGGATCATCAATCTACACTCGACATCACTCAAAACTCCCATGTGACGTGTATGAGTCAACCTCTCCTCAATCTGAGGCACGGTGTGGCTGGTACCACTCAAAATGCCTCACTTTTATTTGAAATGGACAACATTTTAAGTGAAAACAACAACTGGCATACGTAAAACTGACCAAACAGATTCGGATTGTGTTGATACTTTAGAACAACGATCCATGGGTCATTTGTGATGTGTACGGGTCAACCCCGCCTCAATCCGAGGCACGATGTCGTCGGTGCCACTCAAATTGTCTCACTTTTATTTGAAATGGACAACATTTAAGTGAAAACAACAACTGGCATACAGAAAACCAACCAAATGAATTCGGATTCTATTGATACTTTAGGACAATGATCCATGGGTCATTTGTGACATGTACAAGTCAACTGCACCTCAATCTGAGGCAGGGTGTGGCTGGTACCACTCAAACTGTATCACTTTTATTTGAAAGGGATAACATTTTAAGTGAAAACAACAACTGGCATATGGAAAACTAACCAAACACATTCAGATTCTATTTATACTTTAGGAAAAGGATACATGGGTCATTTTTGACGTGTACGAGTCAACCCCGCCTCAATATGAGGCATGGTGTGGTCGGTACCACTCAAATTGTATCACTTTTATTTGAAATGGATACTCTTTTAAGTAAAAACAACTGGAAGACGGAAAACCAACCAAATGTAATCGGATTTTGTTGATAATTTTGTACAATGATTCACGGGTCATTTTTCACGTGTACAAGTAAACTCCGCCTCAATCTGAGGCACGGTGTGGATGGTACCACTCAAAGTGTCTCACTTTTATTTGAAATGGACAACATTTTAAGTGAAAACAACAACTAGAATACAGAAAACCAACCAAACACATTCATATTATATTAATACTTTAGCACAAGGATATATGGATCATTTGTGACGTGTATGAGTCAACCCCGCCTCAATTCAAGTCACGTTGTGGCTGGTACCACTCAGAGTGTCTCATTTTTATTTGAAATGGAAAAAATTTTAAGTGAAAACAACAACTGGCATATGGAAAACCAACCAAACGCATTCAGATTCTGTTGATACTTTATGATAACGATCCATGGGTCATTTGTGAATTTTACGAGTCAACCCTGCCTCAATCTAAGGCATGGTGTGGCCAGTACCACTCAAATTGTATCACTTTTATTTGAAATGGATACTCTTTTAAGTAAAAACAACAGGAATACGGAAAACTGACCACACGTATTCAGATTGTGTTTATACTTTAGAACAATGATCCATGGGTCATTTTTGACGTGTACGATTCAACCTCACCTCAATCTGAGGCATAATGTGGCCGGTACCACTCAAAGTGTCTCACTTTTATTTGAAATGTACAACATTTTAAGTGAAAACAACAACTAGAATACAGAAAACTTACCAAATGCATTAGGATTGTGTTGATACTTTATCACAACAATCCATGGGTAATTTTTTACATGTACGAGTAAACCCCACCTCAATTCGAGGCATGGTGTGGCTGATACCACTCAAAGTTTCTCACTTTTATTTGAAATGGACAAAATTTTTAGTGAAAACAATAACTTGCATATGTAAAACCAACCAAACGCATTTGGATTCTATTGATACTTTATGAAAACAATACATGGGTCATTTGTGATGTGTACAAGTCAACCCCTCCACAATCTGAGGCACAGTGTGGCCGGTACCACTCAAAGTGTATCACTTTTATTTAAAATAGACAACATTTTAAGTGAAAACAACAACTAACATATGGAAAACTGACCAAACAGATTCATATTGTGTTGATACTTTATCACAATGATCTATGGATCATTTGTGACGTGTATGAGTCAACCCTACCTCAATATGAGGCACGGTGTGGCCGGTACCACTCAAAGTGTCTCACATTTATTTGAAATGGAAAAAATTTTAAGTGAAAACAATAACTGGCATACGGAAAACCGACAGAATGCATTTGGATTCTGTTGAAACTTTAGGAAAAGGATCCATGGGTCATTTGTGACGTTTATGAGTCAACCCCGCCTCAATCTGAGACACAGTATGGCTGGTACTACTCAAATTGTCTTTATTTTGTTTAAAATGGATACTCTTTTAAGTAAAAACAATTGGCATATGGAAAACTGACCAAACGTATTCAGATTGTATTTATACTTTAGCACAATGATCCATGGGTCATTTGTGATGTGTACGAGTCAACCCTACCTCAATCTGAGGCACGATGTAGCCGGTACCACTCAAAATGTCTCATTTTTATTTGAAATGGATTATTTTAGGTGAAAACAACAATTGGCATACGGAAAACCAACCAAACTCATTCATATTGTCTTGATACTTTAGGACAATGATCCATGGGACATATGTGACATGTACAAGTCAAACCGGCCTCAATTCGAGGCACGGTGTGGCCGGTATCACTTGAAGTGTCTATCTTTTGTTTAAAATGGACAACATTTTAAGTGAAAACAATTGGAATACGGAAAACTGACCAAATGTATTCAGATTTTGTTGATACTCTAACATAAGGATCCATGGTCCAGCCTCACACAATCCAGTTCTCATGTGAGGAACTCCTACCCCTATTCTAAAACACATGACATTTAATATGCCAATACCATCCTCAAACAGTGGGTTCTAGGACCAAACCAAAGTCCCTTTGGGAACCCAATACCAAATACATAAGTGAATATTCATACCCACTACCCAAAATGGGGATTCATCTCACATCACACCCAGGAGACCAAATTATAATTACCCACATACCCCCTTGTTCCAATTGAAAAGTCTATGAAAAACATGTAGGCTATTCTGGTAACCCATATCATATGTCGAGATTGTCCAATGTTTCCCACTAACACATTAGGAACCATTTATACATGGATACATAGTCATTAGAGAAATATAAATATCACATGTTCTTCCTATAATTCATATTAGGTCTAAGAACATTACCACTACCATTGTCTATCTTATGGGTATCATGATCCTTGTCCACTCTATGCGAGTTTTTCTGTTGTTTTTAAGATATTCAACCCAAGACCATGAGTAAACATCCCATGTGATTCCTATAACATGTAGGCTTTTTCTCTTGTGTGTATCGGTGTTGTGGTTTGAGTGAGGAGTGAATTCTAAATTTTGAATACTGGTTTTATTGCTTTTCAATTCTAAATTTTTGAATTCTGAATGTATTGGATTTTGAATGTATTGGTAATGAATTCTAAATTTTTAATACTGTTATGTGTATTGGATTCTGGATGTATTGGATTTTAATTTTGTATTGGTGTTATGGGTGTTATTGCATTTAAATTCTGGATGTATTGGATTGTGGATGTATTGGATTCTCGATTTTTCTCTTGTGTTGTGGTTTGAGTGAGGAATGAATTTTAAATTTCTAAATTTCTGAATTTTGGATGAATTTTAAACATCCCATGTAGGCTTTTGGATTCTGGATGTGTATGTGTTCTTGCAGTTCATGGAGAGTTGCAGGTTGAAGGGGGCTACTGGCTACTGTGGAGCTGCAGCAGATGTATACCAACAGTTTTCAAAACCGTTGGTATAGCATTTTGATGTATATTATACCAATGGTTTTGTTATAACCATTGGTATAAACTTGTACCAACGGTTTTAAAAACCATTGGTATATGATTTGGATGAATATTGTACACTATATACCAACGGTTTAGAACCGTTGGTATAAGGGTAACATGTACCAACGGTTTGTGAAACCCTTGGTATATCTCTTACATTAACACCTATACCAATGGTTTACACAGAACCATTAGTATAAGCCTTTACTAATGGCTTACTTGGCCACGATTTGGGAAACTGTTGGTATATAATATACCAATGGTTTCTAGGCCTTTACCAATGGTTCTGAACCATTGGTAAAGGGTAGAATTCTAGTAGTGTTTGGGTTAGGGTTGATGATTTCCCTTCATTTATAATTCCCCTGTCCATTTTTACTAGGTCATTGATCAAAGGATCTCTTTGAATCCTTATAGTGGATAGAAATGCTAGGTCTTACCTGCTTAATGTGTCAGCAACTTTTTCTACTATTTCGGGATGATAATGAATTGAACAATCGTAGTCTTTAAGCAGTTCCAACCATCTCCTTTGTCTCATGTTCAATTCCTTTTGTGTGAAAATATGCTTCAAAATTTTATAGTCTGTGTATATCGCACATTTCTCCCCATAAAGATAGTTCCTCCATATCTTCAGAGCAAAAACAAACGCATCCAGCTCCAGATCATGTGTAGGATAGTTTTACTCATGAGTCTTCAACTATCGAGATGCATAAGCAATGATCTTGTCATTTTTCATGAGGACACACCCAAGCCCTTTTAGAGACTCATCACTAAAAATAATGAATCCTTCTTCACATGAGGTCAGAGTTAACACGGGTGCAGTAACCAATCTCTTCTTCAGCTCTTGGAAACTTTCCCCCCACTCCTTTGTCCAGATGAACTTAACCCCTTTTCGAGTTAATCTGGTTAATGGATTAGAAATTCTTGAAAAAAATTTCACAAACCTCCTATAATATTCCACTAATCCAAGGAAACTATGAATCTCATTTATTGTTGTAGGTTGAGGCCGCTCCTCTACAACTTTTTTCTTTATAGGGTCAAATGTTATTCCTTCATTGGTAACAATGTACCCCAAGAAAGCAACTTGTTGAAACTAGAATTCACATTTACTGAACTTTCCAAAAATACTTTCCTTATGTAGAGTTTTCAAAGTAACCCTTAGATGATCCTCATGATCCTCACAAAATTTGGAATATATAATAATATCATCAAAAAAACTACCACAAAATTATCAAGGTAGTCTTTAAAGACTATATTTATCAAATCTATAAAAATAGTAGGTGCATTAGTCAGTCCAAAAGGCATAACAACAAACTCATAATGCCCATATCTTGATCGGAAGGTATTTTTTAGAATATCTTCTTTCTTTATACTCAATAGATGATAACCAGATCGAAGATCAATCTTAGAGAAGAATTGAGCCCCATGAAGTTGGTCAAATAAGTCGTCAATTCTTGGAAGAGGGTATTTTTTATTTACTGTGATCTCGTTCAGTTCTCTATAATCAATGTATAGCCACATCAATCCATCCTTCTTCTTCACAAAGAGAACATGTTCTCCCCAAGGAGACACACACAGTCGGATAAAACCCTTCTCTAAAAGATCTTGGATTTGTTTCTTTAATTCCTCCAGCTCCACATTTCCCATCCTATACAGGGTCTTTGATATCGGATGAGATTCATGTATGAGTTCAATGGATAACTCTACCTCTCTTTCTGTGGGAGGTCCAGGAAACTCCTTAGGAAATACGTCAACGTATTCCTGGATGATGGGGATATTTTCTATCCCCAAACTCTCATTTACTTCTTCTTCTTCACCGATCAAATTTTATAAATAATGATATAGGAGATTCTTCTAGACAAATATCAGGTTGATATATCTTTACTTGGAAGATAACTATAGGTTTTCCTTTCAAGACTACTGAGATTTCCTTACTTCTTCATTTGATCTTAGCATTATACTTTGAGAGCCAGTCCATCCCTAGTATAATGTCAAATTCCAGCATGGGAATGACTACTAGATTTTCCATAAGATTGTGCTCACAAAAGTAAATACTAGAGTTTCTAAACACTGAAGATGCTTGGATAATCCCACCAGCAGTTTTAACTGATAACTCTACTTTTAGAAAATCGGGAGTTGATTCTAAATTCTTTTCAAACTTGGAGGAAATAAAGGAATGTGTAGAACCAGAATCAAACAAAGTACTTTCTAACTTTGAGAGAACAACAATATTACCGGATACCACATCATTTGGAGCTTCAACTTCAGTTGTCGTCATAGAAAAAGCAATACCTTTCTCCCTTGGCCTTTGCTGAGGCTGATGGTAGTTCTCCTCCACTTCCCTCAGATTTGGACAGTGATTGGAAAAGTGACCAAGTTGTCCACACTTAAAGCACTGGACATCAGGTAGGGCCTTCATCATTTTCCCCTTATCATTAGTGTTTGGAAGTTGAGGTTTCACCTCACTATGACAATTCCTCATGATATGGCCATCTCTTCCACACTTGTAGCATTTCCCACTCTCGAGTAGGTAGTTCCCCGAATGCTTCTTCCCATATTTATTACACGTGGGACATTTCACTTGCTTGCCTCCTCTTCCTTGATCAAATACCCTCCCTAATATTGGCTCCATCGATCTCTTTTTGTCTTTGGATTTATGAGACCATTGCGTCTCACCAAACTCCAGTTCAACTTTCATCGCACTTCGCACGATCTCCTCATAGCTGTCATAATCTTGGTTGGCTAGATTCTTCTGTAGATGAGGTCACAGTCCATCAAATAATCTATCAACCTTTCCATTTAGATCCATGAAAAAGATAGAGGTGTAACGTGAAATCCTTGTGAAGTTCATCTCGTAGCTTCCCACAGATTCATTCTCCTTCTGCTTCAGCTCGAGAAACTTCTTCTTTATTCTTGTTCTCATGGAACGTAGAAAATACTTACTAAAGAAGATCCCTATGAACTCTTCCCACTCCATAGATTCAACCTCCACTCTTTTCCTCGTGTTTTTAATCAACTCCCACCACTGATCAGCTTCTCTTTATAAGTGATAGATAGCCAGGGTGACCTTCTCTTGCTCTGAGATTTGGAGTACAGAAAATATATTCTCGATAGAGCTGGTCCACTGCTCATAAATCAATGGGTCAGTAGATCCACTAAAGGTTGGTGGTTGTTGAAGCATAAAGGACTCAACATAATGTTGTTCCCTTCATGGTGATATTGGTCTCTCAGCTTGATTCAAGTTATTTCCCATAACTTGAGTCACTTGGTTCATTATTCGCATGAATGTTTCCATTCCAGCTTCTATCGAAGGGTCTTCAGTGCATGGTCTATTGTGATGACCATTTGTACGGTTCCTTATATTGCCCGCCATTTTCTAAAGTAATAAAACCTTAGTGAGAAACTTATTTCATTTATGAATATTTTAACTATAAAGGATTTTATTTCTTAAAACTTCATGCTTAAACATTTAAATTTCTCTATAATTCCTTCATAATGATTTATAAAAACCTTATGATTAACCAAATATATCCCCCAGGTGTGTCATAACCAATAGTGTAGCAATGCTCGTTATCGTGTACCAGGATACCCTGGTTCAAGCCTAAAACTCCTTGTCGGAGTTTTCACTCCTAGGTACCTCTGTTCCAGATCCACCTCTACCTGCTCATATCCAGACAAGGATGTATTTTCTTGATAAATCACTTACTCAATACTCACCAAAATACCATGAAGTTTTCCTAAATTTAAACTTTTATATAGGATTATTCCTATATTTTTCATATCCTAATTTCCATAAATAACTAAACTATCCTTTGATACCAACTATGGCATCCCACCTTTCTATTACATAACTTTTCATTACATTTTACAAACAGAGGATCAGTAAAGTCTAGTGTCTTGGAAATCAGGAACATAATACATGAAAAAAACATAAAACATTATTATAAACCACTCGTAAGGCTTCATCATAGGTTCATCCTATCTACAATTACTTCATCTCATATCCTGGAGACATACATCAAAGGAAAGGGTGAGCAAAATGCTCAGTAAGGAAAACAAGTGAAACAGTTGACATGTGATCTTGAGCAATATTAATAAGAACATGATAAAAGTAATAAAGTCATGAGAAATAGAAGAATATGAATATAATGATAAAAATAACACGAATCATAACTTGAATATGTGGCTACAAAATTTCATTTATACATTCATAAACATATCACTATGTTTTATCCCCGAGGTGTCATAAAAATTACCAAGGTTATTCACCAAGGTATCGTGAAACTTGTCATCTCTAGAGATTAAATTCTTTACCCAATGCATTAGAGCACTATTAGGGTGTAACCTTAATATGTATTTATTATTATTTGAGCTAAATTTATCATAATAAAACATTTTATAAATAACCCATGGAGAATAAAAGAAATTGGTTTCATTACAAGATCATGACATTTTAAAAGTTCTTAAAAATAAGATCATTATGTCAGTTATAACCCATGGAAAGGGAGTGATGGTTATATGTATGTCAATTCTATAATAATATTTATCATATTTATATATTTATGAACACCCATAGAAATGAAATAGGTCTCATTATTCACATAAATAAAACAATAGAATTTATGGAGATAAAGAGATATAAATTTTGAGGTGAAATTTCTGCAGCATAACGGCTATATAACATGGTTTTAGAAAACATTGAAAAGAGAGGGAACAGGGTTCAAACACACATAAATAATTCATAATAGAGTATGGGTACAAAATAAGATCATGGTATGGATATTTTAATGACATACCACATGAAAAGGAAACATGAAGGAAAGGAGAAGATGCGATATCTTTTACGAGAAATTCGGCAGCCAAACGGCGTCACTTAAAATTTCAGAAAACAAATTGATGAGAACGGAAAGGGTCTCTCAAAAATTATACATGAAATGGAAAGTAATGAGAACATATAATAACATACCCTCAACATAAAGATATGGAAACTAGAAGACATAATATAAAGGAAGTCATGGCTTAAAAGATGAGGGTGAAAGATTCCCTTACCTTGAAAAGTTACTTTGAAAGCTTTAAGGTAGGGACCTTGGGAAGCTTGAGGGCACCTTGGGATGACTCATTTGGAGGTAAGAAGACCATAACTTCGTTGAGGATGATTTTGGAATGAAATTAATTAGGGTAATGGCTTGGTATTTATAGGAAAAGTGAGGGAATAAATTATTAATTTCCAATGGACACCTCATCGGTGGTATTTCGAAAACCATGGGCTTTCCCATGGTATTTTCCCATGGTATTGGCCACTTGGTAGACCTCATATCATATATAACTATTCATAAGTAGACCAGAAATCTTACATCATTATTACATCATTAATGATGTCATTAAACACCCGAAACTCAAAACTACATTTTTACTATTCACCGAAAATTCAATTTTTTGAGAAAAATCCCAAAAATTCACCCCAAACTAATATCAATCCTCTGAATTAAAAAATTAATGTCATTTTATGAAAATAATTTTCTAAATATTTTTAATTTAATTTTTAAATAAAATAATTCTTTATTCCAAAAATACAACTTTAAAACTATAACTCATTTTGTAACACCTTAAAAAAGTAATCAAGGTCCCATAAAATTATCATATAACCATAATAGAATAAAGTAACAATTTATGATTACATTTTATGAAAATATATTTCCATTTTAAATTATTAAATTAATTATAAAATTGTAAATAAAATATTTATGACATAAAAATACCAAAACATATATCATGATCGTTTTTTCACTTTTAAGATGTTTAAATTGTATTTATACATTCTTGGGTGAAGTTTCTATTTTTATGGCAAATTAACTATTCATTACTATTCATACTAGCATGTTACTATTCATACTTTACTATTCACTAAAAACCAATTTGATCTTATCAGACTCTAAATTTCTCAATGATAACAATTTTAGAAGGCCATTTTTTGAAAATCATTTCACATTATTAATTATTTAAAGAAAACAAAAATATTTTAAAATACCATTTTTTCCTAAATTCATCAATAATAAACATCCTATATTTATCCAGATATTTGAAATTCACAAACTTTTCCATAATAAGAAATAACAATTTTATTTATATTAAAGGATTACACAAAGTAGTTAAGGTCTCGTTACATAGACCCTTATAACACCAGCATAGGACCTAAGTGTAAGGTGTGTTATGGTGATAGAATCTTAGGGTGGTTCGAACGACATTGCCCAAGTGGCGATTTCTATCAGCTTGAACTTCTCCCTTAGGTGATTCCATTCAAGATTCCTATGTTGAAGTTTGGCTTGGGCTTGGTCCAGAGCAAAGCCCAGTGATGGTACCTCTTTCCCAAGCTCCGACATATGGGCTTCATATGGGCCGAGTCTACTAGATGAGGCCATTCAATCTTATTTCTGTATTAATTAACCAAGATAACTGTATTTATAAAAACACAATGTTAAGATTATAGTTTCCAATAGTCATATTGACCAACAGTCGTATAATAGTTGAAACCCTACAGTATCATTTTAATTATACCCGCTTCATTAGTTAAAGGATATAGTTTTGTTGAGTATAAAATAAAATAACACACAAATTTAGGAAACAAATATAATTAAAAATCTGGGTCCTTACATTATTTCACATGAAACAATGAACTAAAATGAACCATAACATATTAAATGAATATTATTAAGAATATTTGTGAATATTTAATCCCTGGGTAAATAAATTTCTTTACTGAAATAGAAATGAATACAGAATATCATTAACGACATTAGTGAATAAAAATATTTTTTTTATAAAAAAAGAAGTTTTTATTTATAAACTATATTCGAATTTAGATGTCAAATTTTGTTATTATTTAATTTTAAAATTTAAAAATTAATTTCATTTCTAGATTACAATGTTAGTATTTTCTTTGGATAAATATTTTTCACATTTAAAATATAATTTATTTTTTGGTTAACACATAAAAAATGTAGTTTATTAACACTATAACATTTAAGAAATTATCACAACACCAAAATAAAATTACAGTTTTTAAACCATTTTAATAAAAAATAAATATTTATAAAGTAATATAAATATTCTAATAATACTACTTTGAATTTATGAAACATGCGTTTAACATTTTGGATGTTTAAGTAATATGTTCGTCTAAAAACATTTGTACTCTTTAAATTAAAATTATGTTTTCATCCCAAAAAAATCAATCAAAATCAATATAATTTTTTATATTAATATTCTCATAATATATTTAAATCAAATTTAATATTTTCAAATAAAAATATAATTTCTAGGTTTAATGTTAATTACCCTAATAATGGTAAAACTATAATATCAAAAAAATCATTAACATTATGTAATTTTTATCTATGGAAAATAAATTAGTCGCCTATAAAAATAACTCTGATTAAATTTATAATCCTATATATAATTATATTAACATTCATTAAAAATGTAGTCAACAATAAATAAGATTAAGAACACTAAATTGTAGAAAAAATATTTTCCTACATAATAGTTATTCTATATAGTTAATGATTCAATTTAATAGTTAATTTTCACTTGTTTGGATATTTAATTGGAATATATGAAGCCTAAATTTTTTTTATAGTTTCAATTTTCTAAAGTATTTTATATTATATGTTTAATATAATATAATTTACTATGGTAAAAACTAGTAACCAAGGTAAAAAAATAGAAAAATGTATAAACCAAGTATTAAATGGTTTTAACCACATTTAAAGAAGATGGTAAAATCCTTAATGGATGGTTAATAGATTATAAAAAATACCATATAAATTATTTAAATCATTTAGATCCATTGACCTTTGAATAGTGGCATTCCATTGTTGAAAAATAACTAGCATTCACAAAAGATCTCTTTTTTTCTCAAATAAACGGGGAACAGTTAAAACCCTTCTTAGAAACCTTATTTTATAAACTTTACTCCAAGAACTATTAATTTTTTACCCTACTAGAATCTTATATCACATTCGCAGACGTCTAATATAAATTATTTATCTTACGAATTTCATTTCCATGTATACATTCAAAAGAGTTTTCAAGGACTCAATATGAGAATTACTTAATCCTTAACTTTTTATTATTAATTTTTCAATACCAAAAATAAAAACAAATATTAATATAATTACATCAATATAATTAGTATTCTGATATTTTATTATATTATAGTATCAACCATTATTAATTATTGTTTTTCCACTAAATAAAATGGATCATAATTGTGTTTACGACGGACCACCACCTTCGTGAAATGAATTATTCTTTTTTTCATCACCACCTTTCATAGATGATAATAGGAATAAATTTGATCAATTATTGTTAATATTATTTTATTATTAAAATTCTAAAATGTTATTTTCTCATTGATATCCATTATATCCCATTCATTTATAAATTGAATCATCGATCATGCATATTGTGGACTACCCCCTCATTGAAGGATGGAATTCATTTTCCATCACCACCCTCCATGCATGGTAATATGAATGTATTTATTAGTCATGTATATGAAATTTATGAAATTTATATTCTATTTGAAAATTAATAATAAAATTATATAAAAAACACTTCCATACTTGTAAAATCATTATAATGCCCACTCGATTGGGTCTATTAAACAACCTATGTGAATGATGTTGTAATATTTAAATAAATAATGTTTTACGGAATGGTAAATATCATAAATATAATGTAATAATAATATAAATAATTTTATTTAATAATTATTAATGATAATATATATATATATAATATTTATTAATATATAACCTTTCAATCATTGAATATGATGAAACTATTTCTTCACAATTTCCATTTTCAAAAGCCATAAAATTATAATACACCAAATAAAAATGGGACATCATGAATCATTAAAAAAAATTATTATTGTATCATTGATAATATATGAATGATGATGTTTTTATTAATAGACTGTAATTGAGAACACCCTAACAATCCTGGTGTGAAACCAGAAATCAAAGATTCTAGATTCTGATGATGAAAATAAACAAAAATTATTAATATATTTTCAATAAATGATTATAAACTAAGTGTATAAATGGAGATATAGAATAATAAGGTTCTATATTAAATGATTCATATATTAATATTTTTTACACAGGTTATTAGTGTGTATTTGAGTTAGTGGGAATTAATTGTATGGGGTTCCTTTTCTAAAATTTATTTTCTAGAGAATATTCAATATTTTAAATCATAATATCATTAAGATGGTTTGATATTGAACAATTAATTTTTTAAAGATATTCATTAATTATTTTGGATGTATGATTCATATCATGTTCATTCATTAAATTTGTTCTAGTTCAACGGATATGAGGGTTTTAAAGGTTTTTATTAAATAAAATTCCTTCATTTAGTTAGAGTTCATCTTCCAAAAAATTATTCTCCACTATTTGGTTACTAACACATGAATACTTTATTCCATGTTTCTCTCTCTCTATCTCATGTGAAAATGAAAATTTTAATTCAAATCATCCTTCAAAATGAATACCATAGGAGCCAAGGACTTTCATGGCTAGGAAAAGAGTCTAGTTTGTGTTTTTTTCAATACACACATGGTTGATTTGGGAGTTTGTAAGGAATTTGATTATATATTACAAGATGGATATTGTGTTGATAGGGGTACCATTTTCTAGTTTATTCCCAATTTTTTTATGATAATCGTGTGGAAGGGGTATTCTTTATGAAAGTTGGTTTCCTTAAATTGTCGCTTATCAAATATAGTAACGGCCTGAGTTTTGAGAAGACTAAATTTAAAGATGGGTGAGCTTTGTGAAGACAAGAAGCTTCATGAATGAGTGATGGAATGGAAGTGATTCTACAAGAATATTATAATCTACTCAAATTCATGATGGAAGGATGTTGATTCAACACGTCTATGAGAAGCTTCGTGAGTGGTATAAATTTCACTAGTGATTCTCAAATAGAGGAGATTCATGAAAATGTTTTTAGAGGTTTTTGAAAAATATGTAGGAGGCATTGTTTCATTTCAAAGGGATAATCTTATAAATATATAGATACTCCAACTTCATTAGATATTAAACAATTTAGAAAAATTTATAAATTGTTCTGAATTAATTAAGGTTGAAAGTTTCAGGAATAAGATATTCGTTGTTGTCCTCATCATCATGAAAATACTTCCTTAATCTTGTTAATTGCTTATGTATCTTAAAAAATGGAGTTTCCTGATGACTAGGAATTTTATGATAACTCAGTGAGCTTTGTGAAGGTAGTCTGTTCCATAAAAGAAGTGAGCTTCATGAAGGGAGTTTGTTCTGAGAAGGATGTGAGCTTCACAAAGGTTGGGAGCCTCATGAAATTTAGTGGGTTCACAAAGTACAGTAATTCATTGACACATAATGTGGGATTTGTGATGGATGTAATCTTCATGAACTATAGTATTGAACATCATGTTTATATGAATAGTACATTCATGTGCATTAACTTGAGACATCGATGCATATTGTGTCTTTTGTTATCTAATGATAAAGAATTAAATTAAATTCAACTAAAGTGGAATGTCTAGAGGCCATCATGAGGTTATTATGGTGTGCCCTAAGGGTTTCACAAGACATAGGTGGCATGCTTGGTGGGTTCATTGTGGCTTTCTCTACATTTCAAGGGGACTTTGGAGGATCCGAATAGTATACCAAAATATTTTCACATGATCTGGGAGACATTTCCTATAGCTTATTCATGGCCTGGGATGTTCATGTGAAGCGTATAAGGATCAACATATATGTTCATCACATAATTCTCCCATATTTTTAATTTTGGTTCCATACTTTTATTTGAAATTCCATAGATTTTTTTAGTGTTAGATTGTTTTATGTTTCACTTTATCTAGAATATATACATAATGTAATTATCATGACCTACTAGAAATTATTTGTGTGATTTATGATTAATCGCGTGAAGTGATATGCATGTTTCATGATCGCTCCAATTTTTATCCAGAACATTCATGATGGAAAAAATTATCGATCCTGATATTAACTTATTTTAGAAATCCTATATGATACCTAGGTACACTAGTGAAAGGTTCCAAGGTAAGTCCCTTTATTTTTCATGTTGGGTCGGGGGATTTATAGATCTTTCCACACCGATTACTCACCTCTTTTTTGGAATGTGTCACACAAATCCATACTATAGTTGGTTGAGGGATTTGATGTCATGAATTTTCATGAGATTTTGTCGTAGGTTATTCTGGATGAGTCACATGATTTCCAAAACTCATCAGATCATCCCATCAACACCCCATTAATTGGATTATGGCTAATTAAAGTGGTCTTCCCAAATTAGGCAGACATGTTGAGGGTCTTCAATATTGTTTGGAAGACATGTCTAAGGACAATGGTGAGATCAAGATGACTTATGAAAGGTATTTGTGTGATATTTCATGCCTTATATGGGATATTAATGGAGACAATGATGGAATGCTAGGGGGACATTATGAGATCAAACAATCTTGCCAATGGTTCTTGTGATAGAAATCTGGTGTGTCACATGAGTTTTCTGACTGCATGAGGATCCCACATTTTATCTTTTATTTCCCACTTTATTTCATTATGATTGGGGTTTTGTGAGTTTTCTTGAGTGTTTTCATAGAAAATAATTATCTTTATTGGTGATGCAGCATATGACTAACAAACGGTCCTATATAGATTCATGATAATTTCATGGACAATTGCATATATTTGTCCATGGAGCCGGAGAGGGAGTGTATGTTCTCCCAGACACATCTAAATTCCATCATGTGATGAGGGTGAAATGTCTACAAGCCCTTTCCTGATGGGTTAGACATGTATCCAAGGGCTTATGTTGTCTTTCAAATGACATGGGGTGTATCGCATGCTTTTTAAAATCAAAATAGACTACCATATTTCCCATTTTTTATTTTATTTTCTTATTTTTTAATGTTCGGGGACCCCATGATGTTGTATGAGTTTTTTCGAAGACAATTACTCAAACCATCAGTGATGTGTCATATGATATTTATGACAGTAATAGGCTCCCATATTTTGGATATTTTCTCCAATTTTCCAAATATTTTTGTTTGTCTTATTAGGTAGTAGTTTCATGAAAATTCACATAACCTGGGGGTTCTTTTATGGATTAATCCACGTGATCAGTGAGTGTCTGGGATGCCTTTTAAATAATAATGTGGATTTGTCAAAGTTGTTTCATGGGATCTTATAAAGCTTATGTCTTGTGCATGACTGTGTGCATGATCATCAATAGGTCATGTGATCATGTGAATCCTGGTGTTTTTTTGTGAACTATTTAATCATGTACACCATCAATTTCATTTGACTTTCATGAAAAATAATACACATATTCATGTATATATTACTTTATAATTTTTTTATTTCACTTTTTGGGTGTCTGTAGTGGCCTTGAGTTAAAGGATTTTCATGAACCAAATCGAGTCTCCATCTAACTGATTCCCGACCCGGTCCGTGACAAGGCCTGAGGGGTATTCTCAATCCGCACGGGCTGGCACAAGTGCCCGGGTATCAAAATAATTCTTTGGGAATGATTTACCCGATTAGGAAAAACATGCACAAAACAATGAACAAAAAATATATGACAAACTAAAAATCTCAACCAAACGGGCCCTTACCAAAAACCAGGATTTCAGTTACAAGTTCAACACCAAACCCAAAAAATTGCAAAACATGGTGGCCAAAAACCAACTAAAAAACTACCCCTATCTAGAGGACACCACCCTCATGCCATCTCCACAATGCCACGCCAAGGTGTCAGCCAACAACCTGAACCACCACTCCAAAAAGTCTTATCCTTACCTGCATCAAACATAACCAAATCTACTTACACCCTTGGGTGTAAGTAGGGTGTGAGCTAACGCTCAATAGGATGTCACCAATAAGAGATTCCACATGTAAATATTAACTGACATAACAATTTCATGTTTAATCCAAGAATAAAAATAAGTTCTTAAACAATTTTAAATAAAACAATTTGAATAATGAAAACTTTAAAGGAAAACGGTTTAGAAAGAAAATACAACACTTTTATTTTTATTACACCACAAAGGTTACACCATATGTCATTGATGAGTGAGATGTAAACCAAGAGCACTAAATTGGGAGAGTCCCTATAGGTACTAGCATAAAAAAGGGACCCTAGAGCATCATGTCTCAATGAACCAAGGAATAAGAACCACAATAATATACGCTCTCGTGCACGAGACACTAGTAGGGAAACACATCTATAACCTAGTGGTCCCCAAACGTCGCCATAGTTTTGTTATTATTGTAATCGTCAAACCAGCTAAGTGAAACTGGGCCAAAGCCACTCTCGTATCACTATCACACTAGATCTAGTCCACCCACCTAGTACCCAGGCTTCCCATTTGTGCTCAAAATTCCAAGTTCACATGTGTGTTAATGTTAAATGCACAAAACACCATAGTATTATCTAAATTATGCACCACACTCTCACTCAAACAAGAAAACCCCATTTGGAAACATTATGCACACCAATGATTTTCCAAAACTCAACTTGAACTACTCACAAATTCAAATAAACAACTGCAAAATTATTTAAAGACCATACCACAATTATCCAACGCAAGAAAAAATTATTAAACAGTTTTTCAAAAACATGATGCATGACCCAAGGTGTCAAAACCCATGAAAAAACCCCTTTTTATAACAAGACTCATACTGATACCAGCACCAAACACAATCCACAGCTCCTGCACATATTAATAGACTAACTGCATAATTTTAACAAACACTAAAAGTTCACAGACGCACTACTAGAAGAGAAAAGGCATTTTAAATTACAAACACAAACTAACTTCACACATTAAGACTAATTAACAAATGTAATAAATAAATTAAACAAGCAACAGAATTAATCAGATAAACTTTACAGTCGGAACCACCTACCTTGGTGTAGGAAAAACCTCACAAGACTACGCAAAACTCCCGTTACACGACACTTTCACCACAAGAAGACCAAAGAGACTCCTAAAACAAAGCACTACATAATTACATCAAAATTAAACCAAACAAAAACTAAACCTGTAAGTACCCAACCCCAGTTACCTAGAGTTGGTGCCTTATTTGATTACGTTGGCATACATACAAGGAATACGAATCATGAAGGACCAAGTAGTTTAGTAGCTTTTAGAAACAAGATACATAAATAAGTTTAACATTACATCATAAAGGGAAATACAACACTAATTTATTCCACTATCAACATCATGTCTCCTAGATTATGTTTGCAAGTCATTCATAATTTACTTCTTCATGTCCTGAGAAAAATGAAATATAAGAAAAGAGTGAGATCAAATGCTCAATAATAGTAAGAAATACATCGGAAGATAGCATAAACATAAGACATGGTGCGTAATTGAAAATGCATGCCTTTAATAATAAACTTGCACACATTATGGTAGGAATATGAGCTGAGTAAATAATTCCATAATGAAACATAATCATGGGTATTCTACTAGTCGAATAACCATATGAACTTTCAATTACTAACTTCATAATGAGGTAAGTGCATATTCCAGACATTTTGAAACATTTTTTCAAGGCCTCGGCCCAGAGGTCTAATGATTAAGGCCTTGGCCAAAATCCATATAATAAATTGGGAAAGGCCTCAACCAATTCCACGTCTATTTGTCTCATGAGACCTACTGATGCATCAAGGGGCTATATCGGGCCTCACCCATCACATAATAAGTCAAATCCATTCCTCATATGAGTGATGATAAACATAAACGGCATATACATTCATATTGAAACTATCATATGAAATGTAACTATCTTTTCTCAATCATTAAACATAAAACACTAACCATTCCGAGTAATATGGTGAATGGTTTTAGGATAGATCATCCACGATAGAGTTAGTCATAAACCATTAAATCAAATATGGTAGATTACTTCATTAATGATTAAAACCAATAATACATAAGAATCAATAAGATCATTGAATCAAACGAAAATACTCTTATAAAATCATTAAGAAATCATGAGATAAATACTCTTTTATTTTGAAAAGAAGATTTCTTTTGGAAAATCATTGTATAAAACCAGAAGTGAAATAAGATAGTATTTTTATAATAAAATGAGTGATTTTATAAAGATAATGGTTTCCAAAAACAGATTATAGTGTGCCTTTGAAAGTAGGTAAGAATTTGAGAAATTCCCTTGAATCGAGTTTGTATTTTTTGAAACAATTTTGAAAGTTTCTTTTAAAAAATGTAAAAATCCATAAAATAGGGAATGATTATGGTTGGTGTACATATATATAATACTCAAACATAATTTATGAGGAGTACATAAAAAAATATAAGAATTTCATTGAGGTAATTAGACAATGAAAGTAACCTAAATGAAAATGGAAGTTTGGGTGTAAAAACCCTTACCTTAACTTTGAACATGTTCCGCTCTTGTACTTAAGCTCCTGAAATATGAAATTATACTTATTAATAACTTATTTTAGAACTTATTAGACATACATTTATTTTATCATAATTATGGTTAGTTCATTTATGTCTTTATTGATAAGTTATTGTATTGAATTTCGTCGCTCCAGAGTGTTTGTTTCCTTTATTTTCATATTCGGTTCACTTGTTTTTAAGTAATGAAGTGGAATAGATGTAAATCTCCAGAATTGAAATTAAATATTATTTATGAAAATCCATAATTTTTAAGGGTCATTTTTATCATTTTTTTACATGAAATGAGGATGAATCATTATATGACAATCACATCGATTATTTGGCGGTATTTGGATTATTATGAACTAGTTTTGTCATATAAATTAATAATATGTACATATACTGGTTCTTGAATATTAATTAGGTTGTAATACATATATTATAGTCTGGTTAAACTATCAATATAGTTTCATGACCAGTAATGAAGGACATATTGAAGAACGAAACTTCATCGTCCATGAAGGTTATAAATTGGAACCTCATGGACGTTGATTTCGTTTATAAAAATAAAAGGGAGGGAGTAAGAATATTGATGATGGTTATTCCATTCACAAGATATAAATCCAGTATATAGATGATACTGGAGTTATCATGGGCATTTTTATAGAGGAGGTGAGGAGATAATAACAAAAGAAGATAAATTCGAATGAAACTAAAAGAAAAAGAAAGGTGTTTTACCTCTTGAAATAACTTCCTAGAGAACCTCCTTAAGGGAAGGGATTTTGGTATTTTGGAAAGACCAAGAGCTTCCTGGTAGTGGGGAGTAACTAGGAAAGGGTATTTGGGCAGAACTTTGAAGATATTCAAGGCTTAGAGGAGTGAAGAGAAGAGGGAGTGTTGAGGGGTTTTTATAGTGGAGGAGAGGGGTAAATTTTGAATATTTAATTCATTATTTTATTATTTCCCTCAAGAAAACCAATAGTGTTATTTCATGTGACCCCTAATTGTAATAAGTGAATTTGAGTTCGAACCAAGTGGTCTTACATCACTTATGATGTCATAAATAGGGTATTTAACTGATAATTTTATATACGGTATTTTATCATATTTCACTATTCATCAAAAATTCTAGAATTTCAAAAAAAACCCAAAAATTTACCCCTACCATTTTTTGACGTGTATAAATCAAAAATGAAATCCATTTTTCAAAATTAATTTTCTAGATATTATTAATTTAAGTTTTAAATAAAGTCATAGTTAATTCGAAAAAAACAATTTTAAAGGTGCAATTAGTTTTATATCACATTGAAAAATTAATTAAGATCTCATTATCTTATTGCTTTAAGAAAATAAAATAATATTATTATTTACTATTCATAAGGTTCATATTACTATTCACAAGGTTATGTTACTATTCACCAAAAAAATTAAGTCTGTTTTATTAGACTCCAAATGACTTACTAATCAGAACTATAGATGACCGTTTTTTTTAATTCAAAACATAGAAGAGGAAAAGTTGAGTTTAACTTCAGGATTATAAAATGAACTCAATATTTATTTTCCAAACCTTGGGGTGTTAAAAAACCTTATCCACAACATCACCAAAGGGAAGAAATCACAACTAGGTTACACTGCACCTAAGGCAGAGGTTCAAGAGGTTGGTCGATTGCGGTGGAGGGTGCCAGAAAGAGAATTGTGTCGGCTGGAACCTCACCGGAAATAGGTGCGGCTAAAAAAAATTCGTGACCAGAGAGTTGCAGGGGCGTGGCCAGGTCGGCATGGTTGGGTAAGAGTGGAGGGAGGTGTGGCGCGGTTGGCGCAGCTGGGCAGGAGCAAAGGGCGGACAGCCGGTGCTATATTCAGTCGAGGAGGGGCAAAGGAGGTGCGGCCCGGCGCGGCGGAGACCATCGGAAGCTCAGCCGAAATGGGGAAGTCACACGTAGGGAGTTCTGGCTCAACAAGGGTGGGGCGAGGACTGGTGTGCGGGGCTTGGCAGAGGTGGAGTTGAGAGTTGGTTCGGCGGGAGGATCAAAACTCAGCAGCCTAGGGTTTGTTGGAGGCTGCGCGAACCAGGTAAGGAGATGAGAAATAGTGCACCATGACGGGGGAGAGAGGCAAGTGAGGGAGATAAGAAATAAAAGTGAAATAAAAGAGAAGGGATAAAAAATTAGGGAAAAGAAAATGAGTAGAAAATAAAAAAAGAAGTGGAATAGGAACCTAAAAAAACTAAACCAACCTAAAATAAAATAAAATGGTAAATAAAATTAATAATATAAATTAATAAAGGGTGTTCAATAATAATAATAATAATAATAATAAATTACACGTTTAAAACCTTAATAATAAAAAGGTCCACCCGCACACCAGGCAGGCCGCTCAGCTCCACCCGTGCCCTGCCCGCTCGTTGGGCATTGTTAAGGCAGCGTTCATTTATCAGCGCAAAAAGCACACACTAATGTTGTGATAAACCTACTTTCCAACAAAACAAAAGTTAAAAATTTAGATAAATGGGTACTCCTGCTCAACCCAAGACTTCTTCTCCCAAGTCTCATGCTCATCATTTCCATTCCGCCAAAGAATGTGAACCAAGAGAATGGACTTCCCACAAAGCACCTTCTCTTGAGAATCCACTTTCTACACTGGCCACTCAAACACTGATAAGTCGGGCTTAATCTCCAACTCCTCCCAATTCAACCCATGTTATGGATTGGGATTATACTTTTTCAGTTGGGAGACATGAAATGCATTATGAATCAACGTCAATTGTGAAGGTAAATCTAACCTGTATTCCACCTTGCCAATCCTCTCAGTCATCTCGAAAGGCACAACATACATCGGTGTCAGCTTTCCCTGCTTTCCCAAGAGGATGTGAGGGGCCACTTTTAGGAACACTTTTTCTTCCACTGAAAGCTCAAGATCCCACTGCCTCTAATCTACATAAGATTTGTGGTGACTCTAAGCTTTCAACAATCGCTATCTAATCAACTTGACCTTCTCAGACGTCTCCTGAACAAGGCTCAGTCTCAAGAGTGAGGTCTTGCCTACCTCATCCCAACAAAAAGGAGACCGAAAAGGCCGACCGTAGAGTTCCTCAAAGGGTTATATTATAATAGAGGATTTGTAAATGTTATTATAAGAAAACCCGACCAATCCCAAATGGCTATCTGATGAACCTCCAAAATCCAACACACATGCACGAAGCATGTCCTCCAGAATCTGATTCGCCCGCTCCATCTGGTCATCCATTAGAGGATGGTATATCGTGCTCATCTTAATCTGCGACCCCAAAACCTTCTGGAGGCCTCCCCAAAACTGAGAGGTGAAGCAGGGGTCCCTGTCAGAAACAATCGCCGACGTCACACCGTGATGTCTGACTACCTTCTGAACATACAAACGGCACAGCTCATCAACCTTTTTTGTATCTTTGATTGGGATAAAGTGAACTGAATTGGTCAAATGATCAATCACTACCCAAATAGTGTTCTTTCTTTGAGGTGTACGAGGCAATACAACAATGAATTCTATGGCGACCTCATACCACTTCCAGGTAGTAATGGGTAATGGATGAAGCAAACCAGATGGTCTCTGATGCTCTGATTTCACCTATTGAAAAGTGTAGCATCTCGATACAAAGTCGTCTATGTCTCATCTCATACTTGGCCACCAAAACTGGAGATGAACATCGTAATATATCTTGGTAGTACTAAGATGGACGGCCCACTAAGACTGGTGGCTATCCTACCTCACCACCTTCTACAGAGACAATGGAACCACCACACGGCCCTTGAATCACAAGATCCTCTCAGGAGATAAAAACCAATTAGAAGGGGTCTCCCCACCATGAATAAACTGCATAGATTGCTGAGACAACTCATCACTGGGCTGCTCCCACTGAATCAACTCCAAAAGAGTGGGAGTCAACTGAATGCTAGTCAAGAAAGTACCTCCATTATGCTCCCTACTCTCCAAGTGCATCTGGGAAAATAGCCCCATCAAAGTCCACTCATCGCTGGACTTCCTCAATGCATGTACTAGTACCTTCCTGCTCAAAGCGTCAGCCACCATATTACCATTTCCAAGGGTATAGACAATGTCAAAGTCAAACCCTTGTAGATACTCAATCCAGGGGCGCTACATCATATTGAGATCCTTCTGAGATAAAATGTAGGCTAGGTTCTTATGCTCAGAATAGACCACAAATTTCTCCCTAAAGAGATAGTGACACCAATTCATCAGGGCATGCATCAATGCTGCCAACTCCAAGTCATGAGTTGGATAATTCTTCTCATGCGACCGAAGCTGGTGAGAACCATAAGCCACAACATGATTATCATGCATGAGTACACACCCAAGGCCTATACCTAAAGCATCACAATAAACCACATAGCCCTACCCAGACTCTAGTAAGATCAACACAGGTGCGGTGATCAACCATCGCTTTAACTCCTTAAAGGATGTCTGGCACTGAGGGCTCCACTCAAACATAACCCCTTTCCTGGTGAGTGCGGTCATGGAGGAGGCAAGCCATGAGAAATCCCGGAAAAAACACATGTAATAACCTACCAAGCCAAGAAAACTCCTGATCTCAAACACATTCCTCAGGTGTTCCCACAACATCACTACACCGATCTTATTAGGATCCACTAAAACCCCTTATTCTGATATGACATGCCCTAGAAACTTTACTTCCCTAATCCAAAAAGTGCACTTAGAAATTTTGGCATACAAGTGGTGATCCCGCAAAGTGCTCAAAATGATCCGCAGGTGATGCTCATGCTCCTCCTTAGATCCAGAATAAACCAGGATGTTGTCCACAAATACCATGAAAAAGGAGTCGAGATATTGGTGGAACACCCTATTCATGAGTGCCATGAAAACCACTGGAGCATTTTTCAATCTGAAAGGCATAACTAGATACTCGAAGTGACCATAACTGCTTCAAAAATTCATCTTTGGAATGTCTTCTTCTCTCACCCTGAGTTTGTGGTAACCCAACTGCAAGTCAATTTTGGAGAACCACTTTGCCCCTTTAGCTGGTCGAACAAATCATCAATCCGAGGAAAATGGTATTTATTCTTGATGGTTACCTTATTCAATTTTTGGTAATCAATACACAACCGGAGGGTTCCATCAGCCTTATTTGGGAATAAAACTGGGGTGGCCCATGGAGAGACGCTCGGGCGAATGAATCCTTTGGATTCCAAATCGTCCAGTTGTATCTTTAATTCCCTTAATTTGGTGGGGGTCATGTGATATGAGAGAAGAGATACAGGCTGTGTTCCCAACGCCAACTCAATCGAGAACTCCACATCCCGCTCCGGGGTTAAGCCTGAAAAATCATCTGGGAAGACCTCTCAGAACTCATCCACTACATGAGGTAACCTGCACTGAGAAACACCATCATCATCCTCCAATGCAAGCGATGACAACTGATAAGAAAGATTCCCCAACTCAGGGAGTGGAGGTCCTATGTGACCCAACCGAGGATCCCATTCTCCATGAAATAATTGAGGACTCCCATCTAGTGCCATAAAGCTGACTCGGTGACGATAGCAGTTAATATGCACTTGGAAGTGCATCATCCAGTCCATACTAAGAATCACATCAAAAAGGTTCATATCCAGGACCAAGAAATATCACTCCATATTGACTCCTGACACGGAAAGTGTGCATGATAGGCACCTAAGACCCTTCTCCTTTTTCTTACCCAGTGGTGTCACTAACTCCATTGCAATAGATAAAATCTCGGTGGGAAGGCTCAACAAGTTCACAAGACGGGAAAATATAAAAGAGGCAGATGCACCAGTATCAAAAATGACGGCAGCTAAAGAAGATGCAATAAGAATGGTACCTCGAACAGTCGAAGGTCCTGCATCAGATATTGCTGGTGCCTGATCCACCACATGCAGGTGTCTAGTCCCTGGTTGAGAATGACCACTCGCTCGTGGATCTTCCCTGACCTAGCTCTGCCTAGAGGACGATCTGGTCATACTACCATGACCACCAAACCAAGATCCCATAGTCCTGGTCGGCTCTGACTAAACTGGTACTCCTCCGGAAGCCATAGACCCAGCCCCACTCTGATAAGGGCATGTCACTCTACAAAATCATTTCACATGCCCCACAATTCCACATCGAAAGCAAGGTATGGGAGGAGTGGGACATGTAGGATGGACATGCCCTACCTTCCCACACTGATGGAACACAACAGACCTCGTATCAGAAGAAATGTATGAGGTCTTCCTGAAAGAATGGCCTGAGCTACCACCCACCTTCTTCCCATGCTCATCACACTTCATCTTCTTCTCGGATGAACTGCCATTTCCAAACCCAAACACTGATCCAGAAAACCACGACTTTCCTCTCTAGTCAATCTCGACCACGCAGGCACAATCAACCACCTCAGCATAAGTTCCCAACTTGAATAAGAAAACCTGAGAGTAAATTTATGATCAAAGGCCATTCTCAAACTTCTGAGCTTTCAAATATTCACTTGAAACAATCTCAGGCATGTACCGCACTAGCTCAGAAAAGCAGTTTGCATACTCCATCACTGTCTGATCACCTTGTGAAAGATCAATGAACTCCTAGGATCTGGAGTAGGCCAGGAACTTGGGATAGCACTACTCATTAAAGATAGCTTTAAAATCCTTCCAAATCATCTGCTAATGTTTCCCAGTCTGAATCGTTGATTCCCACCCCTTACGATTGGAACCCTCTAGCAAGAATGAGGCACACTTTACCCTGACCTCCTTGGGCGTGTTAAGGAATTCAAACATACGATCTATCTTTTCAAGTCATTCCTCTGCCTCTTGAGGTTCTGAGCTACCTCGGAATGAAGGAGGTTTATTCTTCAGAAATTACTAAGCTTTATCCTTCTTGAAGCCAAACTCATCTCCTCTAGCTAGAATAGGGGTAGGGTTAGGAGTCGCCCCTTGTCCTAAATCCTGAACAACTCAGACCATAGCTTCTACAAATATCTAATCAAGCGGTGAGGGAGAACTCTCTCCAGCTTCCTCTCGTGGGTGCGTATGAGCTCTCCGGGGAGACATCTTGCTGCAAATAGAAATAGTCATAAAGGAACATCATCAATATATCATATCTAAAGAAAAATAAAATTTTCAGCAAGATAAGTAATCATCAGTAAACCAAATATGAAAAAGTAACATCGTGTCCAAACCACTTCTTGCTTGTCAGATGTCCACGTACAATCTGTAGCCTGTACGTCCCACCTGGAAAAGAATTCAAACAAGCATCCCGACATCCCATGGTGACTCAGGGTCCGTTACGAGGTGTGCTGTCCAGGCACCCTACTCGCAACTAGAATTATGGGCCCCGAAAATCCTAGCTCCTATCTAGCCAGACTCGTCCCAAATAAAACAACTCGGACAAAAAAACCACTTCTGATACCATTTTGTCACGAACCAAATCGGGTCTCCATCTAACTGATGCCCGACCCGGTCTGTGACAAGGATCGAGGAGCGTTATGGATCCCCACAGGCTGGCACAAGTGCCCGGGTATCAAAATAATGCTTTGGGAATGATTTACCTAATTAGGAAAAACATGAAAAAAACAACGAACCAAAAAAGATATTCCAAACTAAAAATCTCAATAAAACGGGCCCTTACCAAAAACCAAGATTTCAGTTACAAGTTCAACACCAAACCCAAACAACTGCAAAACATGGTGGCCAAAAAAACTCAAAAACCACCCTTAGAAAGAGGACACCACCCTCATGCCATATCCACAATTCCACTTCAAGGTGTCAGCTAACAACCTAAACCACCACTCCCAAAAGCCTTATCCTTACCTGTATCAAACATAACCAAATCTAATTACACCCTTGGTTGTAAGTAGGGTGTGAGCTAATGCTCAATAGGATGTCACCAATAATAGATTCCACATGTAAAGATTAATTTACATAAAAATTTCAAGTTTAATCCAAGAATAAAAATAAGTGCTTAAACAATTTTAAATAAAACAATTTGAAGAATGACAACTTTAGGGGAAAATGGTTTAGAAAGAAAATACAACACTTTTATTTTTATTACACCACAAAGGTTACACCATATGTCATTGATGAGTGAGATGTAAACCAAGATCACTAACGTGGGAGAGTCCCTATAAGTACTAGCATAAAAAAGGGACCCTATAACATCATGTCTCGGTGAACCAAGGAATAAGAACCACAATAATATACGCTCTCGTACATGAGCCACTAGTAGGGAAACACATCCATAACCTAGTGGTCCCAAAACGTCACTCATAGTTTTGTTAATGTTGTAATCTTCAAACCAGCTAAGTGAAACTGGGTCAAAGTCACTCCTGTATCAGTAGCACACTTGATCTAGTCCACCCACCTAGTACCCAGGCTTCCCATTTGTGCTCAAAATTCCAAGTTCACATGCGTGTTAATGTTAAATGCACAGAACACTAGATTATTATCTAAAGTATGCGCCACACTCTCAATCACACAAGAAAAACCAGTTTGGAAACATTACGCGCACCAAAGATTTTCCAAAACTCAACATGCACTACTCACACATTCAAATAAACATCTGAAAAATTCTTTAGAGACCATACCACAATTATTAAACAGTTTTTCAAAAATATGATGCATGACTCAAGGTGTCAAAACCCACACAAAAACCCCCTTTATATAACCAAACTCATACTGACGCCACCACCAAACACAAGTCAAGGCTCCTGCACATACTAATAGACTAACTGCATAATTTTAACAAACACTAAAATTTCACAGACGCACTACCAGCAGAGAAAAATCATTTTAAATTGAAAACACAAACTAACTGCACGCATTTTGTCTAATTAATAAATTTAATAAATAAATTAAACAAGAAATAGAATTAATCAGATAAACCTTATACGTGGAACCACCTACCTTGGTGTAGAAAAAACCTTGCAAGACTACACAAAACTCCCGCCGCACGATGCTTTCACCGCAAGAAGACCAAATAGACTCCTAAAACAAAGCAGAGCATAATTGCATCAAAATTAAACCAAACTCAAACTAAACCCTTTCCAGAAAGGGAATAAATCCCAAATAGTTTACTTCGTACCTAAGTACCTAAGGCGAGAGGTTCAAGAGGCTGGCCGGTTGTGGTGGAGGGTGCCGGAAGAAGAATCGTGCCGGATGGAACCTCACTCGAAAGAGGTGTGGCAAAAAAAAGTCATGACTAGAGAGTTGTAGGGGCGCGGCCAGGTCGGCGTGGCTGGGCAGGAGGGGACGGAGGCATGTCACGGTCAGCTCGGATGGAGTGGAGGGCAGACCGCTGGTGCTTGATTTTACCGAGGAGGAGCAAGGGAGGTGCGTCTTAGTGCGGCGGAGACCTCCAGAAGCTCGGCCGAACAGGGGAAAGTCACGCGCAGAGAGTTCCGGCTCGACGAGGGTGGGGCGAGGACTGGTGTGTGAGGCTAGGCCGAGGCGGAGCTGAGAGTTGGTTCAGTGGGAGGATGAAAACTCAATGGCCTAGGGTTTGCTGGAGGCTGCGCAAACCTGGTAAGGAGGTGAGGAATAGTGTGCCGTGACGGGGGAGAGAAGAAATAAAAGAAAAAAAATAAATGGAAGAGAAGGGATAAAAAATGAGGGAAAATAAAATGAATAGAAAATAAATAAAAAAAGTGGAATAGGAACCTAAAAAAACTAAACCAACCTAAAATAAAATAAAATAAAATAAAATGGTAAATGAAATTAATAATATAAATTAATAAATGGGGTTCAATAATAATAATAATAATAATATCAATACTAATGATGTTAATAAAAAAATTATGCGTTTAAATCTTTAATAATAAAAAGGCCCACCCGCACACCAGGAAGGCCGCTCGGCTTCGCTTGTTCCATGCCCGCTCATCGGGCATTGTCAAGGCGGCGTTCATTTATCAACGCAAAAAAACACACTAATGTCATGCTCAACCCGCTTTCTAATAAAACAAAAAATAAAAAGGCAGATAAATTATGAGATAAAAATAAAAACTAAAACATACCGTACACGTGGTTCGGGTGTGACAAGGATAGTGAGTGGGAATTTCATAAAGTCTTAAGGTTTCCTTATGTGAAGTGACCATCAGTACAAATTTGGAAAAGTATGTAAGTGACCTTGAGTGAAGTGATTGTGAGTAAAAAATTGATATTCTAGAAGCAACATTAATTGGAGTGATCATGAGTGAAAATATGAAAATTTTTAGAAGTGACATTGAGAGATGTGATGATTACTAAAAATTTTACAATGACTGTATGTGACCATGCATGAAGTCATCATGAGTAAAAATTTGATAAAGTTTAGAAGTGACATTGAGTAAAGTGATAATCAGTAAAAATTTGACAATGACTAGAAATGACCTTGAGTGAAATGACCATTCAGAAAAATTTTACAATGTATGGAAGTGACCTTGATTTAAGTTACCGTGAGTGAAAATTTGGGAATGTGAGAAAGTGACTACATAAAAAAATAAAGTGATCACAAGAACTATAATTAGGGGACTATTATAAAACCAATGAAATTTCCACAAGTTGAAATTATAAAGGTGTTGAACCTCCCTTATGACCTATCTATGGTCACTTAATTTACATTCCATATTTTAACTGAAAACATGCTATATCTTATTTATACATTTATATTTTATAAAAATGAATGTTTTTATGACATGTTTATCATGAATTAATTATTACTTAATTTCATATTAATCATTTTAATACTTTGGAATTTTATTTTAGATAATTTTATTTAGGATTAAATGATTATCATGTGGGTTGATTTTTCATGCTTATTTCTTGGGAAGATATAAGTTCCAAATTATAAGTAGTTGGAATTTAAATTGTTTAACTAACATGATATATAGAAGTTTTCCAATTGAATTTTATGTTGAAAATATTTTTATGTACATTAATTATTATTATAATGTGTTATCGTGGTAAAATAATATTTTAATGTTAAATATTATTAATGTGATTCATGTTGGTAAATTTTTCATACACATTCAATGGTAAATTACCATGCATTGTTGGAATGAATAAACTACAATGGGTATCATAATTCTAATCTTTTATACAAATAATATCTCTATATATGGATTTTGATAGACCCCGATCAATATACGAGGTTGAGGATATTCATGAACTATACATGTGAAATAATCTTAGGAGATCAACAACAACTCTCATTTGAAAAAAAATGTTTTATCCTTTATAGATAAACAACTCACTGATGCCTCAACTATTAAACTCAGAAGCTTTCATTCGGATCTGTGGATTTGAAACATTCTATTTTTTCTTTTGTGTATAATTTTAAGGGTTATACTACCAATTAGAATCTATTAATGTTGTTTATGAATTATATACAAAATTCAGGCATTTTGTTGTGTCTCCAGTTGGGAAAAAGGAAGACAATATCGGTTTTACATCAAGGTAGAAAAGGAATGAATATTTGTGTTTATTTCTCAAGGGGGTAACAGCTCTGAAATTGGGTTGTGACTCTAGGTGTAAAAATTCACTATAAGAATCCATTATATTGGATATAATTGGTTCCCTCTATCTCAGTTCATATGAGTATTGAGAGTGGATTAGGATCATTTATATTTGACCACATCAAAAATCATTGCATATATTTATTTTATTTTTATTATTTTGTAACATAAAAACATGATATATAATTATAAATTTAATATTTAATTTAATTTAAACAATAGTGTTATCTAACCCCCATCTTAGAAAATCTACTATATTCCCTCATGGGATAATATAAGATATTAATTTTAAATGGAGTATAAATGAGCCACAATATTTCTTGATGTTTATATGTAGTTACATATAACTATAGAGGTTTTTTATTATGGAACTTATTATGAGTACAAGATCTGGTAATTATAGAGATTTTAAATCGAATGTATTTTTTATTGTTGTAAATATTTAAATAAAGAATAAGGAAAATATAAAGCTGACATTGTATGAAATATATATATAATTGTCATAGATTGGGTGCCTATTTGTGTGGTTGTAATATAAGTTTCATAGGAAGAAGAAATTAGAGAGAGGCAAAAGGAGATAAATAAGTAAATAGTTGTTATTTTCACCATTGTGTAAAAAATCTATAAAGAATGAGTACTCACTTAGAAAAAAAGTGTAAAGAACCCAATTAGAATAGTGATGGCGTGTCAAATCCTTTTAGTGATGTTATATTATATTATTGTAAAATATTTGTTATCATATCAATTATTCTAGTAGTATATGAACTATCAAAGGAATATATTGAAACACAAGTGTTGGATATATGTTAATTTATTTATTCCAAAATTATTTTTTCCAATAGACAATGGGGTCTAGAATTATATATGAATCATTATAAGGACTAAGAACTCTTATTGAGTAGTGAACCATGTAAATTCTTATGTTATTATTGGTGTTATTTTGTTTCTTTACTTAGGATATTCATTTTTCTATAATAGAATATGATGGTTGTTTTAAAATAATTAATTATTAAAATTGTTTACCTCTAATTCACCTCCACTCAGTGGTCACACCTATTATAATTGATCATTAAAATATTTATCATATCACATGTTCCATTTATTAACTTTAAACTCAATGATGATTGAATAATAATATTTTCATGGATGTTTAGAACTATGATAATGGTAATGATTTTCTTATTTTCAATGGAAATAGAAATCATATATAGAAGGAAAATATTATATCCTATCTATTACCTTTTGGATATATTGTTTTGTAAGATAGTACATATTGTTTAAATCCTCATTAAAAGAGTGACACATTATTCAAAAATGATAATAAGAATTTATAAATGATGGAAATTTCAAAATGTTATACTTTCCTTCCCTCTCAAAAAGTTATTTCTTAAGGTTTAATTGAATTATAATAGATAATACCTTTTTGGAATATTTGAAAAAATATTACTAAAGGGAATATAATGGCTGAAAAATCTGAGGGAAGTATTTTTGAGATTGAACTATGATGAACTAAATATGGGAAATGATGAATCTATAATAATGGTATTTGTAATGTTAATTTTAACTTTAATCGCCATAAGAATATTTAGTGAGATGTTGGAATATTTAACTATTGTGGATATCATTTTATGCACTATTGCTGATAAATTTGACTTCAAATATCATTATTAATAGATAGAGATCCTAAAATGAAATCTAAATTTTATTTATATAGTATTATCATCACATGTGAAATCAAAATAGAAAAACGATTTCAAAATTAATGAAGATTATAACTATGAAATTTATTTCAAATACACTATCCAAAAAAACAATAAAATTTGAAGACTATGATTATTACTCATAATAAGAATTGACTAATATTTATAATAATTTTATGTATTCTTTCATAAATATAAAAATATATTTAGACGTTTATATTAGAAATCATCCATTAAAATTATTTAATTGTGGATCCACTAGACATTTTTTAGAAAATTTTCCATAACTAATGGAATAGAAATACATCAATGAAGAAGATGTAAGGACGATATGACCACTAAATAATAAGATATAAATTTCCAAGTATTATTAAAATGTAAGTATTAATAATTTCTCTTAATTTATCTAAAGAAACGTTTTTTACAATTGTGATAAAGATAATGATAGTGAAGAAGATTTGGAAGATAGAAATTCAAATGATGATGGTATTAATAGGTTTCTTATTTCTAAAACAACCATGGTCTTTATTTAACATTAACACATGATTTAATACATAATATTACACAAAATAAAAATTAGAAGATCAAGATTTCTAGTGTATTTAATAATTAGGTGTATTAAATAAAAATATAAAATAGAAAACACATAATATTTATTGAAAAAATCCTTAACAATATCATAATATTCCATCGAACTCAAAACTACATGGGATAACCTGGGCACAAACATAAGAAAGAGGATAACTATAAAGCCTAGTAAGTGAATAAATATGGTATAAGATGAAGAATATAATACATGATAGATAACATGCATATCAATTGGGAATAAAGGGGGTGAGAACCATAAAATTGAATATTAAGGAATGATATAGTATGATCATCATGAATGAAACATGGGTAATGTGGAAACATATTAAATTACTGAATCATAAACATATGTCAAGGATAACTACTAAGAAATTATTATTTCTCTATTAATGGTGATTTCCTGATCTGGGAACCTTCACATAATGGGATACTTGACTCAAATAGTTTCTAAAAACATTTGTACATAAATGATATGAACAACTTTAGCTAGCTTAACAACTTCAATAAATCCTAGATTAAACCTTCAAGATTTACTGTTGTTTGGCATATTTCTCATGGTAGAATTCCCACTGACTCTTGTTTACAAACTTTTGGAATCAACCTTTTCTCTAAATGTCGTATGTGTAACCAACATCGTGAAGATATTAACCATATTTTCCTTTCTTTTGATACGATTACTAGTCTTTGGCATTATATCTTTGACATCTTTGAATGCAATTGGTTGTTTTGTAGTTCTCTAATCTCTCAGGTTCAAAAATGTTTGGAGAAATCCGACTCTCAACAAATCAAGAACCTCTTTGTGGCAGCAATTGCAGAGCTTCTTCATGTGATCTGGTATGGTAGGAATTAATATACCTTTTTCAATAGTTCTTTCAATCTTAATGTAGGAAAAATGAGAATTCTTATCGCTACCCGAGAGGCAGCTTCGATACAGAAGGATCAGTGTAACAACTCAGTCAAAGATTTGGTGATCTTGCGACGTCTTGGGATTTTAGGTAAATATCCTCACCCTAAATTCATGCTTGAAGTTTTTTGGTAGGCCCAACCCCCTATAGGATGGATCAAAATCAACGTAGATGGTGCCTCTAAAGGCAACCCAGGCCCAACGGGTTGTGGAACCATCTTCAGAAATCATCTGGATCAATTTATCGGTTGCTTCTACAGATCATGTGGTATTGCTACCTCCTTATAAGCTGAGATGCTCAGCATCATTCATGTGATCTCGTTTTCTAAGTTGCACAACTGGAACAACATATGTATTGAAAGCGACTCCTCCAATATTTTCTAGGAAATCTGGAAGGGTACCATCTACCTTGCTTGGAAGTTCACTTCCTACTGGATTGACTGTCTGCACTCACTCTCCTCCCTCAGCTTCATTGCTATGCATGCTTATCGGGAAGCGAACAGAGTTGTCGATGCCCTTCCCAACATGGGCATTGATAAGGACACTACTTGGAGAGATGATCTTCCCCCTGAGCTTCTTCCTCTTTATATGCGGGGTGTAAAAAAATTCCTTCCTTTTGACTCGTGTAACCCATTTCTTTTATATAATAAATTTTTTGTTTTGGTCTTTGACCAGAACACTACATTTTAAAAAAACTAAGAAATCACAATGAAAAATTTTCCATAAAGGAATCATGTTCACTCCATGTACCAAAATGACGTATCATGGTACTAAACATTAACCAATTTATCTAGAGAACTATATAATTTTAAGTGCACACATTACATTAATTTTATTCTCATACTTATGTGTTCCACATAGATTATACAACATGGATTCATTCATAATTATATTTTATTCCACAATAAAGGAGTGTGGAAATAAATATATTTATGTCCCATGTAAAATAAGTATAATTGTATAAAGGTGAACATCCCTTATAGGAAATGGGTTTGGTATTCACTATATGATAGTTTTGGAATGACAAGTTTATGTGAAAATTTGGCAACATAACAATGCACCTAAAATTTTATAAAATGGGATAATGAGAGTGAAAGATATCTCAAATATTTTGAAAATGATATGGGTTGTAATATGAACATTTATAGATAGAACCAAATATTATTAATGGAGATATGTAAGGAGTAAGATAATAAAGAAATGTGAATAAAGAAGACGAGGTGAGCATCCCTTACAAAATTTCCACATGGTAACAGGGGTATAGAATGGTTCATGGGAGGGATTTAATGAGAGTTAATGGATCACTATATATTTATAAATCAAATGGGATGTATATTGGATATATAAGAACATATACCAACATGAAAAAATTGTATTTAAATGTCAACCCGTTAAAGAGGCCATTGAATAAAAAGAATATTAGGAGATCCCTTACTCGAGATTGTGACTCAAAATGATTTGTATGAGATTCTTGAGTGATTGAGAGAATCCTGGGAGGAATCTTGATAGGGGAGTTCTAATTAATTATTTGATTCAAGGATTATTAGTGAAGATAAATTAGACCTTATAGGAAAAGAGTGGGGAATTCTTTATCATTTAAAAAACTCAGGTTTGGGACTCTATATAATAAAATTACCAAAACAAAAAACCTTCACATTTTTTCCCATTTTTTCTACCAAATGGGATTGTATTATCTTATTTTACATGTTCATGTGCCGAAATTATGAAAATAATACCCTTGCTTATGTATAATTGATTCATACTCTTAATGAAATGATTTTTAAACCATAAAATATATTAATGGTTTTGTAGGATTCACAAAGGATTTATAAAATTAAATAAATAAAAAATAAATTCACATTATTCTAAAGTGAAAAAATATATTTGGATGTAGATACACTTTAGTGTATTTATTACAACACTTTTTGGTAATTATGATGTCATAATACACAAAGTATATTTATATGGTATTTAATTTTACCTGAAAATTAAATTGTCTCAAAAATTTATGAAAAATTAACCACTAGATAATATTTATTTTCTAATTGAAAAAAAATATTAATTTTATCCAAATATTTTTCTAAATATTTTTATTTTCACTTTTAAAATAATAATCGACACTTATTGATAAATGCATGGTTTTTTTAAAATAACAATTTTTGAACCCTTATAAAATGTATATTTGACTTCATAAAAAATATATGATCATTGATATTTAATTTTTTTTAATAATTATATTTTATTAAAATTTTATTTAGTTAAAAATAAATTAATTAATCAAAATAATTTCCTTAATTAAATTTGAATAATAGCCAAAAAAAATTTATGTTTATTAAATTGAAATAAAAATCAATTATAAAGTCGCAATAATTTGATTAAAATATATTGATTATTCTCTAAAAAATAATATACATACTCATATTTCTAGGGTGTTGATATTTTTCCCTTTAATACACTAGAAAAAGTCCTAAGAGTAAGGTGTGTGATTGTGAGACATTAATTGGGTGGTTTGGATAACATGGTTTCGGAAGTGTTCTCGATGCACTTGAAATTCTCCCATAAATAGTTTTTCTCATGCTTAAGTTATTGGATGTTATCTTGGGATTGGGAAAGGGAAACATTTTGTGATGATATCTCCCTTTGATGCTCAAATAAATGGTCTTTATAGGGTATGATCCAACTAGTTGAGGCCATCACTTCCTTTTCCCATGTCAATTGGATTGGTTAAACCCATATATGTATATTAATAATGTGATAACTATTTAATGGCTATTTTTTCAAAGGTAAATATGATTTACAGTAATTTAAATCAAATAGGATATAATAATACCAAATAATTTAATGTGTTTTCTATAACTAAAATATATTATAAGGAATTTACTTAAATAAAGAAGGGGGATTTTATATATTATATTTCGGGTCGTTAAAGTCATTCCCCCTCAAAAAAATTCATCATTGAAATTTCCATTTTCCACAATAAAAAAGGCGAGGGTAATTCTGTTTCAACACCTCCTCTGATTCCCACATTTCTTCTTCAAACTTGTGGTTTCTCTGCAACTCTTTGACTAGGTACATTGTCTTATTCCATAAAAATTTGTCTCTAAGATCTTTGATCATCACCTACTTATCATCATATGAATGGTCATTCACCAATGGTAAAACCTATGGATTTAGTACATGAGAGGGGTATGGTACATACTTTCTTAATATGGATACATGGAATACATCATATACTTGAGATGGGTTATGTGGGAGTGTATGTCGATAGGCCACCGCTCCAATGTGATAAAGGATCTCAAAGGGGCTAATGAATCTTATAATAATATTTCCCTTCTTCCAAAAACTCATTTTTTATTCTATGGAGATATGTGTAGGAATACCATGTATCCAACATAAAACTCTAGGTCTCATCGTTGATTTTTTTCATAACTCTTCCATCGACTCCATGTAGCCTTGATGTGATGCTAAATAGTCTTATCATTTTCCACCATTTCCTCAACCATTTTAGAACCTAGTAGTTTTTGATATCCAATACTATCCTTTAATGTGGGTGTTATGAACCTCTTCCTTTAATGGGATTCATAGTGGGATGTTTTGATGTAAGAGTGTAATATTTTGTTGTATGGGAACTCGATCAGAGGATGATGTTGATACCATCTTTCATTGAAGTCAATTGAGAATTCTCTTAAAATGTCCTTAAGTTTCTTGATACACCACATATATTGGCCATCAGTTTGATGGTGATAGGTTTTATTGAAGTTTAACATAGTATTCTAAGTGTGTTGGAGACTCTTCTATAGGTGAATCTTTAATCTCAATCATATATAATCTATAGTGGTACTCCATGTAGCCTTCCACTTGTCTAATTTATATCCATGCAAGTTTATCCATTGATAAATCCTCTCCCATCACAACAAAGTGTGCAGTATTTGTAATACGATTCAGTATAACTCATAGATAATTATTCCATATTGATGTATACAGAATACTTGTGACCAAGTCCATGGTGATTTTTCCTATTTCAATATTCGTATGGGTAATGGATGCATCACACACTTTGATTTTTTTTCATTACACATTCTCTTGGTGATAAAATACATATTTATGTATACTTTGTGATATCCTTCTTCATATTCTTACACAAATAGTGTTATTAGAGATATTTATACATCGTTATTATTCTTGGGTGGATGGAGAAGGGTGATAACTTTGCATCATCCAAAAGTTACTTCTTTAACTCAAAATTTGATAGAACATATATTCTTGACACAAATGTCACAATTCCTTCTTCATTTACACTAAAATCCAAGTATTTTCATTTTCATATAGTATCCAATTTTTTATCAATTCCCAAGTTATCTCTTTTAGCATCCTTTATCATATCTAGAAGGGACGGTTTAGCAATCATTTGTGAAAGGGATGATGGTGTTCCCTACTTTATTATTCCCATGTATATCCCTTCCAATTATAAGAAGATCATATCCCTCTAAATTCTCATTAATGATACAATTTATAGATCCTTTCTATAAATAGTGTCTACCAATTTATTCACTTTCCCTAGATAGTAGTGAAATGAGAAGTAATAGTCCTTGATCAGTGTTAAATATATTCATTGGATCATATTCACCTCTTTATTTTTAGATATATACTTGTGGATTCTCCACATGATCCTCCTTTATTTTAGAGTATATTAAAATATCATTGATAAATAATACCTTAAACTTTTTGATCTAATCTCTAAAGACTCTATTCATCACATCCATGCATATTTTTTAGCATTATTTAGTCTGAAAGGAATTACTATGAACTTGTAGTTCCCATACCTTGTATGAAAAGAAGCATTGGGTACATGCTCCTTCTTTACCCTGACATGGTTATATCCCAACCGTTGATCCACCTTTGAGAAGTATTTTTCTCCACATTGTGGATCAGAAAATTCATTAATCTATGGCAGATTAAACTTTTTCTATATAGTTATCATGTTGATCTCACGATAAACAATGAAAAGGAACATTAACCCATCATTATTAATGATGAAGAGGACTTGTGAACCCCATGGTGATGAACTTAGGTGTATTTACCCTTTATCCAGATTATCCTATAGTTATTTCTTAAACTCTTCAATTTCTACAACATCCATTCTATATAGATTCTTGTATAATGTATCACCCTAGGTATAAGATCGACTGAAAATTCAGCCTCTTAGGTATGAGGAAGGCCATGAATTTCCCTAGGAAACTCATTAGTGTATCACCTCACAATAGGCTTTTATTTAATTATTATTCATTCTATACACTCAATCCATTGAGATATATACTCTTCCTCATAGGGAATTAATATCCATGCTTGCGGTGTTGGTACTAATAAAGATTCATCCTCCTCCTTTCAGTTGTACATAATTGGGGGTCGATTCATGATACAGAGAGTGATTTCCTTCTCATGTCAATTTAGGTTGGATATATATAGGTAAATCTAATACATAGACACAATTTCATAAAATTCCACTAAAGGGTGTGTGACAAGGTTCACCAGGAACTTCAGCCAATGAATTGTGATAGGGTAGGATTTATATACTCAGGATGAAATAATTTCCCCATTTTTCATTCTCACCAATGACTCAAATTTCATTCTTTGTAATGGTGTTTTAATAGTTCTACTAAACATTCATGATATGAATTAATGCATAGAACTAGAATCAAAAAGTACATTCATTATCCTTTAATGAATAAAAAACATACATATCCCCACATTATTTTTAGAATCCACCTTAGTGACTATAATAGAAAAATCATGTACTTTATGTCTTGGAGGTTGTTGGTTGTTGGTTGTATCCCAAATCCCTTTTCATAGTGATTTGGTTTGAAAAGTTTTATGCTTCCTTGCAGTTGAAACAATAAAAAATTCACTGATGGTTTACTAGAGCAATCCTTAACTCCATCTCATTAGTGGGTTTCTCTAGTTCGAAATTGATAGCTAGGTTCCCTTTATTGTTTCTCCTAAAGCGTTTATTCAACCCCATTAAGAAATATATGGTGTGATTTATTCCACACCTTTTATTAGTAGATGTCGAAATTTCTTGGAATGATTTTACTTCTCTATCATAATTCTATAATTAAATTTTATTATCCACTTATTATCCCCATGATACCCTTGAGAGTTTATACTCTCCATTTTGACTTTGAGGGTACATAAAAAAATTTATTCATAGCAATCAATGTCCAAGATCCCCATGGATTTCTAAAGACTAGGTCTTGTCCCACCCAAGAAGTGGTAAAAAATTCATTTAGGGGTAAAAAAGAACATGGATGTGTATAATTCACCTATTTTAAAGCTTTCCACGTACACCCTGATAGATCCATCATCTTTTTTCTTAAGTTTATGGAAATCCCTTTCCATTTTAATATAGATAGTGTGAGTAAAATATTTATCAAAAAATATTTTTTAGAATTACTTCCACCCTATCACTTTTATTTCTTCCTTAAGCTTCAAAATTTTTATCAAAATCTACCACTGATCATCTTCTCTCTCTATACGATAAATAGATAGCATAACCATCTCCTATTTCGAACAATGAAGGATGGATAAAATCTTCTTAATGGAGTTCATCCATTGTTTCATAATTAAGTGATTAAATGATCTGCTAAAAGTTTTAGGCCCTTGTCACATAAAAAACACAATTAAATATTTTTTATTATTAAAGGTATTTGGGTTATCCTATTTATCTAGGATTCTATTAAAAACCTTTAGATATCTGAGAGAGTATCATCATAGAGTTTGTGATTCCTGATCCCATCGGGTTGGTCATCTCGTTGGGGTAGTCATCAAACTTCATATCACGTTGATTATTCACCTGATTCCTCTTATTTTTGACCATTGTCTATAATAAATATAAAATTTTGGATAATTATTAAGAAATTAGTAGATGCATAAAAGGGAATCTAATGAAATTAATGGGATAACTTATAAATTATAATTATTTCCATAGCTTATGAATTTCTAGGCTTCAATAAATGTTATCCATGATCTATTTCCTAACATATATTCTTATGGGTATTTTTTGTTCCCTTTATAATGGTTAGTAATTAGCATATGTACTTACCTAAGCATATCCCCCAAGAGTGTCAGAACAAGTTCTCAGTAAGGTTCATTCTCATGTACCAGGTTATACATAGTCAGGCATGATGCTCACTGTTAGAGTTGTTACCTCTAGGTACATCCATTCCAGAACCACATAAAATTGTAGTATATAGATAAGGATTTATTTTCTTGATAAACCACTTACTCAATACTTACCAAAATTTAGGTACGTTTTCTTATATTTAGTCTCATCCCTATGGTTTTCACTATCATTTTTTAAACCAAAACACAAAATAACTAAACCTTCCTTTTATACCAACTATAACAATGGTTCTCTTTATTACACATTTATAACTGATTTATTACATAATATTACACTTAGTACAACTTGGAAGATCGATAATTCTAGTGTCTCTAGGAATTATGTACATTGCATGAGAAACTAAAATAGAAAATGCATCATCTTTATTGATAACATCCTTAAAATAATCATAATTTTCCATCGAACATAAAACAGTATGGGATAACCTTGGGAAAAACATAAGAAAGGTGTGAGCTATAAATCTCAATAAGGTAATAAACATGTTATAACATATATAAGATAATTCATGTTAGAAAATAGGCATACCAATGTGGAATAAAATGTTTTAGAACCATAAACATGAATATTAATGTATTTTATAACATGACAATCATAACGACAACATAGGGAATGTGGAAAAATCATAAAATAATGCATCATAAACATAGGTCAAGCATAAATAACAAAGAATAATTATATAGAAAGTACCATAGAGGAATCAAGTTCACTCTATATCCAAACATGAAATCTAATGAGACTAAAAATTACTCAATGCATTGGAGTTCTATATATTTTTGTGTGCACATGTCACATTCATTTCATTATAATGTTTAATTGTTCCACATAGATCATAAAACATGGATTAATTTGTCACCATATGTTATTAAAAAATTAAGAAATGTTGAATACATACATATATTTCCCAATTCAATGAAGTATAAGTGTATAAAGGTGAAAACCCATGATAGGAAATGGGTATGTTATTCACTACTTGAATGATTTGGAATGAAAGATTATGGAGAAATTTTGGTAGCACAATGACGTCACATAACAATTAAAAAAATAGTTTTGTGGGAGAGAAAGAGGTATCTAATAATTTGGAAATCAAATGGGAATTAATATGGAAATAGAAATACACATCCCAACATTATTAATTAGATGATAGAAGGTGTAAGATAATAAGGAAACTTGAATAATGAAGAGAAGGTGGGGATCCCTTACTAAATTTTGACAAGTCAATAGTTGTACATAAAGGTTCATGGGAGGGATTTAATCAGTGAAAAAGGGTATATAATCATTTATAAATTAAATTAATAGTATGATGTATATGGAATAAAATATATCAACATGAAAAATTGTAATTTAAAGGCATAACATAAAAGAGGTGCTCTAATAAAAAGGAGAGAGGGAGATCCCTTACATGAGTGTATGACTCCAAAGGCTTGGAAGGAGCTTCTTTAGATCTTGGGGGAACCTTGTGAGGACTAAATAAAGTGTAGGTAAGAGTAAGGATTCTATCCAAGTATTTTAAGTGAAGAAAATGGAATAAATGTTGGGTTTATATAGGAAAGGTTTGGGAGAATTCTTTATCATTTCTCAAAAATAGGGTTTGGACTCTATATAATAAAATAACCAAAAACAAAAATGTTACAATGGTATTTCCACATGTTTACTTACAAATTTTGTTGGTTTTAAATATTTTATAAGTCCCTGGATGATTCTAATAAAATAATACCCTTCCTTATTCGAAATTGAGTCATACTCTTAATGAAATGATTTAAAAACATTAAAATATAGTAATGATTTTGGAGGATTTAAAAAGAATTTATAAATTTAAAAAATGAACATAAAATAAAATTATTTTAAATTAAAAACATATATTTCTTCATGGATACCCTTTATGTTATTTATAACATCACTCTTGGGTCACAAAGTATATTTATACAGTATTTAATGTTTACCCAAAATTTTGACTCTCTCGAAAAATTATGAAAACTTCACCATTTGATGATTTTGATGATTTGTCTCCAAGAATATTATTAATTTTCTCTAAATAATTTTCTAAATATGTTTTTTTTACTTATAAAAATATAATCAACATTTATTGAGAAATGCTGTGTTTTTTTTATAATAACAGCTTTTGATCCCTTCTAAAAATCACATTTTACATCATACAAATTATATGATCATTTGTATTTAATAAAAAAAATTAATAATAATATTTTATTAAAATTTTATTTACTTCAAAAATACATTAAATCATTATAATAAATTCCTTAATTGAATTTCAATATTACACAAATATACTATTTGTATTTTATTAAATCAAAATAAAAATAATTTATAGAGTAACAATAATAGGATGAAAATATATTCATTATTCTATAAAAGGTACTGTACATTCTATATTATTATGTTATTTATACATATACCTTTAATAAACTATAAAATTCTCTAATAATAAGGTTCGTGATTGGGATACATTCATGGGGTGGTTCGATGAACATGGTTTGGGATGTGATCTCGATGAGCTAAAAATTCTCCCTTAAACTGCTTTGCTCAGAAATATGTTATTGGATATCAGCTTCATCTTGGTCAAGGGAATAACCAAGTGAATTTATCTCCCTTGAATGCTATGATAAATGGGCTTCATAGTGTATGATAATATTGGTTGTGTCCATCACTTCTATGTCAATTGGATTTTTTGAAACCCTATATTTACTCTAATAATGTGAGAATTGTTCAATTGATATTTTATCAATGGTAATGATTATAAATGATAAATTAAATATGCTATTATATAATATACCCAAATAAGTGAATTTGTTTTCTATAACCACAATATATAATAAATCATTTATATAAATCAAAAAAGAAAATTTTATTTATAAAAATTTGGGTTGTTACATTGAAATGGTGATTGATGATATATTTAATTTTTAAGATTCAATAATCAATGAAGAATATGGTATAAAAACTTATATATATTACATTCCAAATAGATAATTCATATAATTCCTTAGGAAAATTTGAATACTAGAGGAAGAAAAAAGTATGGAATGGAAAGATCACCATATTTTTAGAAATTAAGAAACAATTCTTTTAAATGAAAAAATTAATATTGTTAAAAGAGATTGAGAAAATGAATATTTTACCTGATGAAGTGAAAATACACATAATCAATGTAGAATAAATGATAAAGTTGAAGAGAACAAATTTTATCATGAATAAAAAACTAGTTGATGTTGTAGAAGGACAATCTAACTTCTAAGATTCAATTTCAGAAGTTGGTGATTTTATACAGAATTTTAATATAATAAATATCCTCAAATATCATCCACAATGGAAAATCAAAATCATTAATATGTTGGAAAAGATATAGAGAAGATATAGAATGTTAAGAGTATATTATATGTAGAAGAAACAAGGGAATTCCATGATTCTATATTTTTAACAAAATAAAATAATAGTGATAAAATGTTATAATAAGTGACTCGAATAATGACAAGAATAATTCTAATATATTAAATATTATTATAGAAGTCTAAAAAAAATTTATATCAAAAAATTATCCTGAAATTATGGAATGAATAATATTGGATATGAGATACAATCTTTTCTATAGCATGTAGGTTTTGAAGGAAAATATTCTTTTATGTATATTTTTGGTACTATGGAGGCTTTGGTCATAAATAAAATATTTAATAATAAAATAATAAATACTAAATGGGATCATATATTTATTTTATTGAGAGTATAATTGGGATTCATCCCACTCAATGAACATATACTCAAAAGAAATATGAAAAATATTATTTGTAGACTGGGAATAGATTCCAACATCATGAAACTCTATATGAGAAGGGTGATCATCATAGAAACCCTGAAAATGGTTTTATTTTGATTATTCTAGCCTAATATTTTTTTGATGAAAAATCCCAAAATCACCATGTTAAATAAGAAATTTTAAATAGAATTCTCTTATAGTAGAAACTTCACACGAGGATATGTAAATAAAAAACCTAGATTTTGTAAAGTGTGTTATATTCACATAGGTTTGAATATTTGAATATTCTAAATAAATTATGTGAATAAAAAATGTATAAAAACTTTTGGGAATGATATATCTCATAGAATTAATGGTTTTGGATTTTCTATAATTAGAAAATAAAAACAAAAAACCAAGATCACATTATTGGTTGATGGGATGAAACACAACAGGATAAGTGTTAATCAACTCTTCAATGAAGGTAATTAGGTTATTTTTATAAAATATGGGTTTTTAGTTAAAATTATTGAATATTGATAAGTTATGGAATGAGTAAATCAAACCAAGTGAACCCTATTCCTTGTTATAAATACAAAAAAAAATCTTGTTATCTGAGTATGAATGATTAAAATAAAATTTACAATAGAGGGTTTTTTCAAATCTTATAGTAATATTTGAATAATTGATCTCATATAGGATATGTTCATGATGTGATAATAATTATGATAAATAAATATTATTATTTTTCTATATAAAAAATGATATTCTCAAATTCTCCATGAAATAGTGTTGATAAATATATATCAAATCCCATGTATATTATTCCTCCAATGCTTTGAAGGCCTTCATTTTTTATTGATTTTGATAATCCACCTTTCAAGGGGTGAGTTGGAACCCTTACAAGACCTGTAGGCATAAGTATTATATGGCCCGTAGGCCTTAGAGGAATTCAATGCCTGTAGGATTCAAACATTACATACAACCCAGACTAACTACTTGGAACTTCTCCTCCCCATCATCTTCATCATGAAATCAGCTCTCCACCTTTACATGGATGTTAGACTAGGCTTTCCCATGCATGCACAGAATTGTCCCAATGGCGGGTTTCATACCCTCTCGTTCTTGCAATCGGTTTAGCTTCTGTTATGGTGAAAGCTCCATGCTACTCCTCCTTCTAGAGTTTGTTCCTTGTAGGTTGTCTGGTTTGCATCTTCACATAAGGTAGCCCGAAGGCCTTGAGGTGGCCAGAAGGCCTTATTGACCCAAAGGCCTGGGTGGTCCGAAAGCCTTAAAGGACTTAGGGACCGAATCGGTGGCCCGAAGGCCCAAACGGGAGAATATGTTTTACTGCTACAATGCCAAACAGTTCCATCTATAGTTCTCACTACAGTACCTGCTATAGTTCTGCATAGTTCTTGCTACAGTACCTCCTATAGTACTACTATAGTTCTTGCTACAGTACTACTACAGTGCTTCTACAGTGCCTGGAAATTAGCCTCTGCCTAGATTTGATCCCGGGTCTCCTGGATGCACTTAAGGAGTCCTCATTAACCGGGTTGTGGCTCATGTACAATCCCATGTTGATTATTCATTCTGACATTAATGATCTTCTGAGAAAGTAATAAAAAATGGTGGTAGTATTTTATTTCATTTACTTATTTATTCAATAATATTACATGTATATATTTTTAAAACAAAAATCAAAGGCTTGTAATTTGATTAAAACTATCCTAAGAAAAACTGAACAGGTTTATGGATTTTCTATAAAAACGTTTTTGAATAGATAATGGAATTGAATATATGAATGGTACATATTATTGTTATATTGAGAAGCATGGTATTTTTCATTACCTAATTGCACCATACACACCAGAATGAAATGTTTTGGTTTAAAGAAGTGATAAAAGATTGTTTGATAAGGCCCGAAAAATGATTATTGAACCTGGTATTTTTTGATTCATTTAGAGGTGATAAATTCTTGAATAAGTTCACATTAAAAATAACTTCTTTTGTAGACCAAAATTATAAATATCTCATTATTATATGTATAATAATAATTCTGTAATCTTGATGTACATAGTGATATTTTCCATCCCTTGTATTATAAATGTCATAGGTGAGAATCATGAGATGTTTATTCAAAGATGTGATAATATAATATTCCATGGATACCCACCAAACTTTTGGGGATATAGATATTACAATAGGTAAAATGGAATAATTTTTGAGTTTTATGATGTGAAAGTGTTAGATAATTATAAAAGGAAGGCTTCAAATACATTAGATGATATAGGAGGAAGTTAAGATTATACTATTTTTTTAAAATAATTTCATAAATTCCCTTATATAAGTGATGATCTAGAAGAAGTACTAGATGATGATATTGATTCATCCTTTTTAAGTGTTGAGGTTCAATAATTTTTATCTCATATGATGATAACGAAGAAATCATAGGTTTAAAATATCATTGGGGAATAAGGGAAATAGGTTCAGACATTAAGAACATTGAGGATAGTTTCTATAGCACCCTGTACTTTTTATATATAGATATTACATCTTATAAGATATATTTTCCTTATATAACATAATAATCTAGTCCAGAATCTTATTAGTATTGTATAATTGGAAAAAAGGATACATGAACAAATTGTTCATACAATATTTACATCATCTCCCACTATTATCTTCAGAATTAGTACCCTTTATAGGCATATCATACTAAATAACTTTACTTATAACTTGGGGAATGGAAACAAAATAAATGGTGATCACAGATGATTAATAAGTGTAAAAATGGTTGATATTAATGATCACATTAGTATAACATGAGAATATGTGTATGATAACATGAGAATAACACTTTTAAATTAAACCTAGTAGATCATATATTATAATCTTGAATCTTAGAATAATTATCATCAATTCAAAAGAAATGAATCATAATGGAATAAAACACCACAATCCATTAAAATATAACATTGGAATAATATCATGTCAAAAAATAATGGCATAAATTTTGGAATAATAAAAATCATAGAAATATTATGTTAATTTTACCCACCAAGATATTCATGACATGTTAGTCTTGAGATAAAATCTTGTGAAACTTATTTGGGCATGGGATAAAATCGTGTTTAACCATTTTTTGGGATTCAAATAACCTCTTGTATACCCTTTTTGCTCATAAAAATTAATCACTACCAAATCCATTGTATTTATATATTATTTCTTACCCATATATCGCATAATCATAATTTAATTCACATGTATGCCCCATTATTATAAAAAAACAATAATCAAAACTTAACTTATGGGATATAAAATGGGTTTCATCGAAATTTAATCATAATTAACATAAAAATATATAGAGAAAGAAAAAATGTCAACTAATGGGTTCATATCCCTACTAAACAATTATTAACATAATATAACATTATCATAAATGAAATTTGTTTTCAAAATATTATTATTATGATTCTGGAAGAAAAAACCCATTTAAATCACAAATTTAAATTGAGAAATTTCCAAATTTTAAATGAATTTTTTCTAAAAATAACTTTGTAAACATTAAATATAAGATAAAATCATTATGAATTCACGATTTCAATAAATTCGGTTATTTACATATAAGTTATAATAAAACATTGATTTCATACTTTTGTATATAAATCATAAAAAATATTGCATTTAAAAAATAATAAAAATATTCATTTTAATAGATTTTTTAAAAATAAAATCATGGGTAAAAATAAATTTTAATTATAACATTATAATATTGAAAACATCTATGAAAAAATTTAAGGAAAATAAGGATATGTAATAAAATGGGTTTTTGACCGAAGGGAAAAATAATGTTGGTTTTCCGTAAAACTATCCTTTCAGTGTCTAGAGTACTTTATGAGAGAAAAATGAAAGGAAAACAAGAATTATTAAGAAATAAATGGATTATAATAAAATAAATGAGACTCTTGATAGGTATAAAATAATATTTTTTCATAAAAAAATCACAAACAATCACGATAAACTATGTGATTGTAACATAAAACTCGTAACTCGAGTTCCACTTAATTTGAATGGTTTATGTCCTCCTATATAATAAATTTTAATTTATTAAAAATATATAAAAGAATAATTTAAATTCACATAGTATCATTAATTACCCCATTTTATAATTTCAATATAATGTTATTAATAATTTTTTATTAAAAGCATCATTTTTTTGTGATAACTGTTTTGTTTTTTCATAAGAATTCATGTTCATTTATTTTGATCCTTGCACATTGATCATGGTTCCATCAACTTCATAATTTTAATCATGATTTAAGTATCACATATATTCATTATAGAGAGAGAGATATATATATTCATCTATAATAGTAGGACATAGAAAAATGAAGTACATCATTCATGGAGACGGTGGGCCATAAGTATACTGAAAGTTGTTTTTAATTTTCAACAGATGGAATGGAAGAAAGGTAAATAATATTTCTACCTAAAAATATCATTAGTATATAATATATATCATTTATATATATTTTTATATTTATTAAACAAATCCTTATTAACATCCATGTAAAAAAAATAATGAAAAACAAATCATAGAGCTTTATAGATTTTATAGTCCACACATATGCACAAGCATCATTCTTATTTTTATACGTAAGGGAAAATGATGTATAATTGTGGTTTCATAATCATAATAAAATTTTATAATATTCATGGTAACTAAGTAATTATTTTATGATAAATAACATAGATTTCTTGGAGTTAAAATAATACGTAAAAATAAATTGATCAGTTAAAGAAAATACAAATTCTTTGGATGAACTACTTTTGATCTCCTCTTGAGGACCTCGGGGGGTGGAATTTTTGGAATATGAAAACCTAAATAATCAGAATAAGGACATTGATAAGATATGTTTATAGAGGTTATTTTATCTAGAATGATCAATTTGGTGTAAAGAAGTTGAAGGAGGGGTTTCCTTTTATATGGGAGAGGGAACACACCATAAATTTCATAAATGATTAAAATATATTTTATTAATTATCTTTTGAAATTCTTCCAAAAATCCAGGAACTTGAAAAATAGTCTATGGTTAAAATAAGATCATTCAATGAATTTTAGACATGTTTTGGATCTATTTTAATCGTTATATGTTTTCATAACCCCTTCCTTTACCATTTTTGACCTAAATTGTGTTAAGAAATATTTCATCTGTAAAAGATTATGAACCATAAATGGATAAGTGACTCAAATATGAACCATGGTAAATAATTTCAACAATATTCAATTCTCATGGATAATTATATTATTTTTATGAATTTTTAATCATTTTATAAAAAATTATTTTTTATAAAATATCATTAATGTCAATTAGGGAGGTATTCATTTAATTTTAATTTAATGGAACCAAGAAAAACTATATTTCTATTATAATCCTTCAAAAAAAAATATTATATTCATCTATAAAATTTATGTAACACTACAAATCACTCAAATTATATTATTTTTAATATTTACAATTTATTTTTCTATTAGTTAAATAAAAACTCTATAGGAATTTTATTGGAATTTAAAATAAATAAATAATAAAAAAAATTAAAAATAATTTACTAGCCTAGAAAAATTTAATTATTCTCAAAATAACCATTAGGATTCATTCACAATATTTTTTCTTCCCTATGTTAATATATAAGAGATATTTTAAATTAAGATAGTGATAATTTATATTTTTCTTCTCTATAAAAATTGTATAGGTTATTTTCAGTCGAAATTGTCCCACAACAAGTAATTTTTTAGAATAAATTCATAGAAGTAGAATTACTTTCATCCAATAAGAATTAATATAAAAAATAGTGACCTTAACACTTAGCTTTAGCATAGTTTATCCCAATTTTCCATTTGCAGAAGTGATAAATTTCACTACAGTTATTACTCATAATGTTAAAAAATAAAAGGGATATATTACCAAATTCTAATCAATAGATTAAAAATATGGAATACACATTTCTCAATTCTATTTTTATAAATTTTACAAATTTATAGTAAAATAATTCCATAAAATTTAACAAAATATATTTTTTAGAAAATACTTATTTACACAAAAAAAACTGGACTTATTCCAATCACATTAATATAAAACAACATAAAATGAATATTAAAACATTTGATTTATTATATTATATATTAATTTATTTAAAATAATTCAATAAATTTAATAAATTTAAATTAAGACGTTAAAAAAACATACGTGCATAAAAACAATTTATTAGAAAAATAACCACTATATTTTATGAATATTTTTATATTAACTTCAAATTTAATAATAACCAATGAATTCATTTTTATATTTGTAGGAAAATCCATTATCTATAATTTAACAAGTCCTATTTATAACCACCAATTCAATAACTATGGGATGACTATCCCATTAAATAGAAATATTTTAATAGTATATCATGGTTCATTTAAACTCACTATTACATGTATTAGTTGCAATTTTAAAAAAAAAATAATTTAAAAAGAAATATGTCATAAAATATCAAGTTATTAAATTCTAAATCACTTAAATTGAATTTATCCTTTGAAATTCTGTCAATCGTATAAAAAACGTGGATATCTCTTTTTTATTTCATCCTTGGGTTCCCATGTGGATTCGTCAAAATTTTGATTCCTCTAAAATACCTTAACCATGTGACTAGTATTTTATCATACCATATTATATATTTGATCCATGATTTGTAATATTATTACTTAATAGGAAATATCATACTCTTACTATTTGACATTAGAGATTAGTACTTATTAGGGGTTAGTTATATACTTCTATATGAGAGATGCACACAACACATCATGAACATGAAAGAGGTTTAGAGGACTCACAAAGGGATATCTATTGTCCTTAATTGATTAATAATATTATAGGGTCCAATATACCTAGTTCATATATATCCATTATTTCTAAATCACATAACTTTATTCCATTGAGAAATTAATCATAACATAATTACTCTCACAAACTTCAAATTCTAGATTTTGCTGATGATTTTCATAAAAACTTTTACATTGGATCTAATTTATTTTTATATATTATTTAATGGTTGTGAAATTATCTATCATTTACTCATATAGCTCAAGTCTCAATATATTTATTTCACCAACCCCATCCAAACATGTTGGAGTTCCACACTTCCTTTCATAGAGGGATTCATAAGGAACCATCTGAATTCTCGAGTGAAATATATTTTCATAAGAAAATTAAACTAGAGGAAGTTGTTGATGAAAATATTGCTTATAATCCACATACAAAGATATATCAATATCATATAGGGTTTGAATTTTTCTCTCTAAATGAGTGCTAGTTTTAGAAATATAAGTGGTACTGAGACTCGTCTCTTTATCTAGAGGATACAATATACTATACTAGAACATCGAGGTAATCCTCAGATCTAGGTCAGATAAAATATAATGTGGTAATCCATAAATCATAAAAATTATTTAATATATATTATGAATACCATATCAAGAGGGTATGTTCTATGGTATAAGTGTGGTGTGATAATATTGTATGGTGATTGACTATATCACAAAGAGAATCGTGTCCTTTAGATATTTTGGGGGTTTGTTGATAAAATACACAGTGATTTTTGTTAGATTTACATTTTTTATGTGTAATGTTTTTAATATACCCATAATTATTCTACATCTCGACCTTAATATACTGGCATACAAAGCACTAAGATGCATACGCTACAATATCTCTCTTTGTTTTGTCCCATCAGAATCACTCACTCAAGTCTCTAAAAATATTCTTATTTATATGATGAATAGATAATGATGAATTGTGAGCCTCATAAAACATATCCCTCATCAAATATGGTATAGATGAAATGCACACACAATTCCTTAACATTATCATTCCATCATAATAAAGGTTTAACATAGGAAAAAAATGATCTTCTTCTACATTTCCACCTTATCATTCTACTCCTCTTTAATCCTCACATGGATATATTTTTGGAATATCATTTGAGAGAGGTATAATTTCCCCCTTCCTTAAATATTTTTAGATACATACTTTGAAATATAGAAATATCTGATCATTTGTGATCCTAATCATAAAAAAGATAGCATGATCATTTTGACTCCAGGCATCTTCCACCTTGTTCATTATAACAAGATGTTAATGTATTGATCAATCATAATCATTAGCTAATTCCAAACACCATATCTGGTGAACATTGATCTCTTTATGAGGGAATGTATACATTAAACAGTTATGATCACTGTATATATATATATATCATTTTTTTTATTTTTAAATATAATGAATCTATATCTATAATGAAAAAATTATTATAGCTAACTCCAAATATTTTATATGTTAATTTATCTCGTGGGACATCAATAGTTGGGAGGCATAAGGCGTTACCATATCTTTTTGTATGAGGATTCATCATAGTCCCTTATTATACACATCACTATAAACTAAAAAATATTCTCCATAGTAGGGTGATATAATCATATGTGTACTGACTAACCCTATCTTAAGTCCCTTTATATTTTCAACACATTTTATATTTCCAAAGAAACAAAGATCCCTATCAAGTTAAATTTTTGATTTGATTAGATAACCATTAAAAAATATCCACAATTACTTGATAAAATACTAAAAATCAAAGAAACAAATTCATCTCAGTAATAGTGGTTAGCCTAGGACAAGGTTCAATAAAATCCATCTATAATGGATCCACCAATATACCCACAATTGAGATTATAATACATAAAATAATGTAACATTTTCAATCCAAAATTAAAAATATTTTAATTTTTCATAAAGATTTTCCTTCCATAGGGTTGTCATAAAAGTTTTCATATGATATCCTTTATCATAAAATATGATATAATATATAATAATATCATATATAAAGACTACCACAAAATGATCATGGTAATCTCCAAAAATATATTCATTTAACACATAAAGAGAGTGGGGGAATTAATTAGACCAAATTCCATCACTAAAAAATCACAATGTCCATACCTTTTATGAAATGTTGTATTATGTATATCCTCTTTCTTGGAAAATTTGTTATAATATATATAAAGAAGTTCAATCATTGAAAAGTATTGAAATCCATGAATTTGATCTAAAAAGCCTTGAATATGCGGCATTGTATACGTGTTCTTGTTATTGATCTTGTTATGATCTTGATAATCAATATAAATTTTCATTGATCCTCATTTCTTAAAAAAATAGTTTCACCACAAGCTAATGCACTTGGATGAATGAAAATTCTATCATGATGGACATTTCGTTTCTTCTTTGATCCCTACAACCCAATTAGGTCTATTCTATATAGAGTATTTGAAATATTTGTAGCATCAAGTATGGGTTTTATTAAAAAAACTCATGATTTAGTTTAATACTATAAAATCTTCCAGAATGACATAATCAATTCAATAAAATAGGAATAACTTCAATAGTGAGTGTAATGTTCCGGACAGTGACTCATTAAGAATTTTTTCAAAAATTTAGTTCCACCGAAATGGTGGCACCGGTCATAGTGGCATCGGTCACAACAGCACCGTAATGGTGGCACTAGTCACGATGTCACCATGACAATGGTACCATTATAGTGGCACTAGTGATGGTGGAACCGTGAGGGTGGCACCGTGATGATGGCACCGGTCACGGTGGCACCAGGATGGTGGAACCGGTCATGGGTTCACCATGACGGTGGTACCAATCATGGAAGCACCGCAATGGTGGCACCATGACGGTGGAACCGTGATAGTGGAACTATGACGGTGGAACCATAGTGATCACACCTTCACGATTGCACACTGAAATGGTGGCACCACTTACGGTGTTACACCGAACCAGTGGCATCGTGATGGTAGCACCATGATGGTGGCACCATTACGGTGTCTCACCAAATAGTGTCTCACCCTTTATTTTTCTTCCAGTTTCTACCTTTTTCCAGTTCCGCTCCCGTAACGTATCTTTTGATGTAAAAGTGTTTCAATTCCACTTTCAAATCCATTAAAATCCCATAAATGATATCTTAAATCCCCCAAGATCTGGGAGACCCTTGACTTACCAAAACATGTGGCTTTTTCCTCGGTGTCACACCTTTATCCCGTACTTTCAAATTCTGCCCATGTTACATGTTTTCCTCTATTTAAAAGAAACCCTTTAACTCACATTCATTAAGGACACCTCTCCGATGAGAATTATTAAAAAATAATAATTCAATTGTTTGTAACCTGCTAACTGCAAGGTGAAACCATGATCCACCTTTAAATCCATTCCATATTTTATATCCTGTAACTCCAGGATCTCTCCATTTATCGTACAGGGTTTTCTTATTCTTCTTAGATGGTCCCTTTCCTTTCCTTGGTGTGTTTGGAGTCCCCCCCCCTTCCCGAGGATAGTGGTGTGCCTATAATGGAGCCTTTCTCTCCCACTCTTGGAGTCCTCAGATTTCCTCCCCTGTAAGTCGCGCACCCCCAATTCTTGGTGTGTGGAAAAAACTTTGATCATTGATCATCTAGGTAGGGTTATTCCTTCATCTCTCTTTATTGTGTATCATGTGGGGTGGGTATGATAATGTTTCCTTCGATGATGGATGAAATAAAACCTTAACAAAGATAATAAATGGTTTTTAATTAATGAAGGGGTGTGTTTGATGATGTTTTTGTACTCTTTTTTCTTTACTTATATGTCATGAATTTTATGGGCTTATATCCACTGAAAATAGTGCTCATTGGTGGTCCTTCCATGCGCACTAATGAACCCCTATATTCTGTGATGATTGAATGGATGTAACATGGAAAATGGTTAACCACACAAACTTGGTTAATTAAATGGATGGCCAATGAATAATAATCCCTGTGTGATCACACTATTTAACTAAACGGAAATACGAAACTAAAGGGATGGTGTGTTTAAATTTGAAAACTCATTTTCTCTGTTCTGGTGAGGTGTATGGTTGTTCTTCTTGATGCTTGTGAGGTGAAACAGATGAGGATGGGATCCCCTGTTGTGCTGTTGTTAGTTCTTGGATTTGAGGCTATGTGAGGTCATATGTTGGGGCTTGTTTTTGTTCCAATACTTCAAGGGATCTCACAGATCCATTTTGTTGTTGTGACTTTACAAGAGAACCGGGTGTGAATGATTAATTTGATTCTTGGCTATTTTTTCTTCCTTGGATTCTGGTTATGCCTATTAGTTTCCCAGTAGTGAAAAGTTATTTAAATGGAACCACTTGAATGTGATAACAATAATGGGTTTAATGGGGAATTATTTTCTGGGAATGAGTTGTGACTTGTTTGTGTCTGTTGTGCTTTTTATGGATGAATATTAACGAGGGTGTTTTTCCTAACACTCCTATGAGTTGCTGGTTATTAGCTCATTTTCTGCTCCCTTTCCTGAGTAGCCCAAGACTCTTCGGGCAGGCTTTGATGGACCGAGGTCCATTATATCCCATTATTCTTTAGGCAGGGTAGTTGTAGTGGTTAAACCAAGTGTGTGTGGGCAATTTGTTTCCCAAGTGTCTTTGAGATGAGGCCCAAGTGTCTTCGGATGTGGTGGTAGTTTTTCTGGCCCAGGTGTCTTCGAGTGTGATGGTAGTTGTTGTGGCCCAAGTGTCTATGGGCAGGGATGTGTGTGGTTGTTATGGCCCAGGTGTCTACGGGCAAGATGTGTGGTTGTGGTGGCCCAAAAGTTTATTGTTGGGGCGGTAGTGGGACTGTAGTGAAAATGGTGCGGGAGGTATAACACGTAGGATGTCTTCAATAACCAATGGTAAAGTGGTATAGGGTACCCAAACATCGATGTGTTATTACTATTACTTTACTTGACTTGTGTTATTTGGGGAGTGTGCCTTGGTGAGGTTTGGGTGGATAGTTTCCTTTCTAGGTACTTTGGTTATCTCCTTTTCTCATGGGGCATTAGAATGTCTCCCCACTTGTGCATGTGAGCTTTTGGTCATCCCTACTGAGTATACCTGTATACTCACCCTATGTATATAAAACTATTTTCAGGCTTCTAGGAGGAATTTGGGGACCGTGCGGGGCCGTATTAGCTCGGACTCTGGGACCGTTAGTGTTACTGCTTTTATTTTCTTTTGGTACTTCCCTTTGGAGTTTTCTTGTACTTGTAGCACTTTATATTGGAACATGCATATGGTAATGGATTGTTTTTTCTTTAATTTTACTTCCAGTTTTGGTGTTGTTTGGGATTTACCATCTTATCTCTCGATCCTACTAAATAAAAAAGGGTAATTTTTTCCATATTATATATGATTGTATACCCTTGGTGCTAGTCGCCACTCTGGGGCCTATTGAAGGTGGGACTCGGGGTGGGTCATTATCTCTCATTCAACTTGAAGAAACAAGGGTATGATAGTTTTTTGTCCCTTCCCTCATCTTGGTGAAGGTGGGTCATGATAAAATGGTATCAGAAGTTATATTTGAAAGATAGGATGGAGTTTGGGGTTAGGAATAGTGAGGATTGCATGGGATGATAGGGAAATAGTGTTAGGAAATCTTGGCGTGTGAAATAGGTCAGGGAAGACCGAAAAGGACATGAGATTATAGGGCCCCCCGTGCTCCGATGCAATGACTCTGGACCTACAAAACGACCAAGTGAGGCTAAACTTATTATAGGGTAAAGACCCTAGGAAAGGTACATGTATCATAATGAATTGTTTTCTTGTGTGTCTTGGGTATTTTGGATATTTAAAATAAATAAAAAGTCTAAGAAAATTTTAAAAGCAATCTTCTACACTACTCGGGCTTAGGCATTCCTTGTTTACTTTGTAACTATGGCACCCGGAAGGTGACCACGGGTAGTGAGGGCAATCGAGGACCATGAGGCTGATTTGGATAACCATTAGAGGGATGATCGAGAGGATGAGGATGGCCAGTGGAAGAAGATGATTTTTTCATTTTAGTGGCAGACCCCTGGGAAGTAAAAGGGTAGTGTCTTGGACATGGAGACATAGAGCTAGCTCGAGGAGTTGGTGATAGCTTTCAGCTTGATTTGGAATCTGATGGAATAATGGGTTCCTCTAGCTATAATCTAGATACAGGTAGTGTAACATTAGTGGTGGATGCTCTATCTTGGGAAGAAGAGGGTGGCTGAGGTTTCGTGGATTGACTTCGAGAGAGAGTTCTGGGCGGAATTCCTCTCTTCCGCGATGAAGGTAGAGAAGGGGTAGGAGATACTCTCCCTTCAGTAGGGGATTATATAAGTGAGGGAGTTGTGGATAAAGTTCAAGGATCTCCTTCTCTTTTCTCCAAACCTCTTTTCAAATGAGGAGTCTCGGGTGAGACGTTTAGAGGAGGCACTTCGAACTTCTCTCTAGTATGTTGTTACTCCCTTCATTATACCAACCTACATGGAGGTCCATAAGAAGGCCAAAGTGATGGAGAGGATGCACATGCTGGGAGGTGTGTTGTGAGTGGGGAGCCAGTTGGGCTCGTCAATGAGGAAGTCTGTCAGCAACTGGCCTCTAGCATCAGGGCCTTCCAGGTTTCAACTAGTGGGGAGCAGGCCCAAGTAGTTCCAGTTTCGATCACCCAGTCCTTGCCCCTTCTTTATGGGCCCAGGACCAAGATGCTTCATCAGTGGATATTGTGGGAATCTTTGGAATCAGTGCCCAAATTGAGTGTAGTATAGTGGGGGTGGGTAGGTTCAGCGCCCACCTCAGCAGCAACAGTTTCCAGCCAGGCCTTTTCAGTAGCAGCATCAGGGACAGCGATCTCCCGCTCCTCTGAGAGTATATATTGTCGGAGGAGGTCAGGATCATGGCACTCCTCAAGGTCCTCTACTAGGGTGTGTCTGGGGAGGCGCCTAATAGCCGAGGGGAAGAGGAACTGGTTTTGGGAAGTTGCACAGCGCAGAGGTAGCAGTTCCAACAGGGCTAGAAGTCGTTTGAGTTACGATCAGCTTGTTTAGCACTTTTTTTGTTCCTTGTTTGATTCAGGATCTTCTCAATCCTTTGTTTCACTTATTCTAGCCCATGATTTGGGTCTAGATGCATAGAGAATTCACGTGCCCCTGGTTCTGAGTACACCAGTTGGAGGTCAGACTAGCTTGCATCTTGTTTGTTGGGGATGTAAACTGATGTTGGGACCACATCAGTCTAGTGGAGAACTTTTTGTGTTGAAAATGAAGCCATATGATGTCATTCTAGGCATCGACTAGTTTTTCTCTATGTGTGTCGTTATCAAATGCTTCTGAATAAGGGTCATGTTTTTAGATATGGTCAGCCAGTGTGTAGCTTTTTTCAACGAGCGGGGTTTCCAGGAGGGCAGTCGGTGAGTGGAACCCCTCCATTACTTATTAGCTAAGCTATTAGTGGAGTCTATGGATACAAAGTTGGTGGAATTCCCAGGGATCGTGAGTGAGTTTATGGAAATATTCTCTAGAGATGTGGTGACTCTACTCCCTCGACGTGATGTTGAGTTCGGGATATACTTGTAACCCGGTGCCCGTCTGATTTTGATGGCTCCCTATTGGATGGATCCTTCTAAGTTGTTGGAGTTATGGGTTCAGATTGATGATCTAATGAATAAGGGTTTTGTTTGACCAAGCACGTCACCATGGGGTGCTCTAGTCTTGTTCACAAACAAGACAGATGGTGGTATCATGATGTTTATAGACTACCAGAGGCTGAACTAGGTGATGGTCAAGAACCATTACCCCCTCCCCAGGATCAACAACCTTTTTGATCAGTTGAAGGGGGAAAGATGGTTCTCCAAGATTGACTTGCGGTCAGAATATCTCCAGTTGAGGTTGAAGAAGGGTGACATCTCTAAGACTACCTTCAGGTGTAGATATGGGCACTTTGAGTTTGTGGTCATGTCATTCGGCATTACAAATGCACCAACCGTGTTCATGGGACTCATGAACTCCGTCTTCTGAGAATATCTAGACCGGTTTGTAGTTGTTTTTATTGATGACATCCCGGTCTACTCAAGATCAGAGGAAGATCATGTCGAGCATCTAAGAATGGTTTTGGAGGTCCTCCGACGGCACCATCTCTACAGGAAGTTGTCCAAGTGCAAGTTCTAGACATGATAGGTGCACTTCCTTAGACACGTGGTGTCCAAGAAGGGAATATAAGTGGAGCTTTTTAAGGTCAGATCAGTTATTTCTTGGGAATAACCCAAGAACATGGAAGAGGTTCATAGTTTCCTAGGTCTAGCAGGTTACTATTGGAGATTCATGCCCAACATCTCTGGAGTTAAAACGCCTTTGATAGCCTTGACCAAGAAAGACCAGGCTTTTGTATGGAGTGATAAGTTCTAGGAAACCTTCAGTTATATAAAGGGTAAGTTTTTTAGTGCCCCAGTGCTGAGGTTTCCAAAAGAAGGGGTGATGTTTGAGGTGTTTTGTGATGCTTCAGGCCAAGGCTTAGGGTGTGTACTGATGCAACAGTAGGGGGTGACCACTTATGGGTCTAGGCAGTTACGTCCCCATGAGTGTAACTATTCCACCCACTATCTATATATTATAGTGGTTGTGTTTTCACTAAAGTTGTGGCGGCATTACCATGTTGGGGAACACTTCATGGTCTTCACAAATCACAAAAGTTTGAGGTATATCCTCTCCCAGTGGGACCTGAACTTGCAGTAGTGGAGGTGGATGGAGTTTTTTCAGGACTATAACTTTGAAATTTCCTATACCATAATAAAGGGGAACGTGGTGGCTGATTCCTTAAGTAGGAAGTCACGGAAGGATGTGTTTTGAGAATTGGCTGATGCTTAGAAAGAGGTGGAGGAGTTGGTATCCCTACATCTAGACGCAACAATGGAGGATGGTAGAGGTTGTTTTTTCTAGATGATAGTGCAATCCACTCCATGGCAGTAGGTGGAGAAGTCTCAGTGGGGGGAATTAGAGGCTGGAGTGATGTGTGATCATGTTAGCCAGGGTGATGCTTTGGGTGGATGGTTGGAAGACGGGTATAATCATATGTTGTTTCATGGAAAGTTGTTCGTCTCGGTGGAAATGCACAAGAGAGTTCTTGGTGAGTTCCACAACTCACCCATGGTGGTATGCCCAGGAGTTTCCAAGATGTACCGAGGTTTGAGGGATCAGTTTTGGTGGCTCAAGGTGAAGTGGGGAGTGGCAGATTTTGTGGTAAAGTGCCTCGTGTGTTAGCAAGTGAAGGCTAAACACCACATCCCATGAGGTCTGTTACAACCTTTAGATGTCCCCGAGTGGAAGTGGGATGACATCTTGGGGGATTTTGTCATAGGACTACCCAGAGTTTAAGGGGTTGTGATTCTATCTGGGTAGTGGTGGACTGGCTAATGAAATTAGCTCACTTACTGGCTATAGCATCCCGTCTTTTAATAACATAAACTTTCATTACATTATACAGAACTAAGGATCTTTAAGGTTTAGTGTCTTGGAAACCAGGAACATAATACATGAAAACAACAAAAAAAATTCTTCTTAAACACATTAAAGGATTATCCTTAAGTTCATCCTAGGTTCATTACTGCATCTCATAACTTGGGGACATACATCAAAAGAAAGGGTGAGCAGAAGGCCCAGTAAGGGAAACAAGAGAAACATTTTACAAGTGAACTTGAGATACTTCAATAAGGTCATGAAAATAAATTTAAGGCATGAGAAAGAAATAATGAGATATATAATAATAAAAATAACATTTTTCATAACTTCAAAATGTGGTTGCAACATTTAATATTGACAATCATTTCGTTTCACCAAGGTCCATCCCCAAGGTGTCATTAAAATTTACCAAGGTATCAGTCTAAATGGTCATCTCTAGAGATTAAGTCTTTACCCAATGAATTGGAGCGCTATATGGGCGCATCCTTGACATGTCTTTATTATCATGTGAGCCACATATATCATAATCAATCATTTCATAAACAACCCATATATCATAAAAGAAATGGGTTTCATTTCATAATCATAACATTTTAAAAACTGCTTTAAAGACATGATCTTTATGTCACTTTAAACCCACGGAAAGGGAAAGCGGGTTTCATGTATGTAAATCTCAGAATTTAAAATAGAACATTTTTATATATATGTGAATACCCCTATAGAAATAAGAACTTTTAGTATTCACTTAATAACATAAAATAATTTTGAGAAGAAGAGAGAGGCATTTTGAGATGAAAATTATGCAGCATAACGGCTGCGTTACAGGGTTTTAGAAAATGTTGAAAAGAGAGGGGAAATGGGTCACCCACTCATAAATGATCTATAAAAATAGTATAGGGACATAATATAAGGGATATGAATCATGGTAATGAAATTTTAAGGACATACCATTTGAAATGAAAAACATGGAAGTAAGACAAAAATAAGATTTCTCTTATAAAAATTCGGCAGCCTAACGGCGTCACTTAAACTTCAATAAAAATAAATTGACAAGATAAAATAGGGTATATCATCATATGATCATAAAATATCATTATGATAGATATATATATCATACCCCAACATAATAAAAAGGAACTTGAAAGTGTTGACATGAAAATAGAACTTGAAAAATGAGAAGGGTGAAAGAATCCCTTAAAAATTCAACAGCCTAACGGCGCCACTTAAACATTCATAAAACAAAATGATGAGAGTAATAGGGGATCTATCATCATATGAACATGAAAAGGGAAGTAAGAGGAATATAAAGGAACATCCTCCCACATAAGAACATGGAGCATAAAAGGAATGACATAAAAGAGATTACTTGAAAAGAAAGAGAGAGGTCGGATCCCTTACCTTAAACGTAACTCTTAAAACTCAAAGGTTGGGACCTTGAGAGGCTTGAGGGAACCTTGGGAGGACTCCTTGGGAGGTAAGAAGACCATAAAAGCGTTGAGAATGATTTTGGAGTCCAAAGGATGAGAGAATGGATTGGTATTTATAGGGAAAGTGAGGGGACAAGGCATTAATGGCCAAGGGACACCTCATTGGTGGTTTTGAAAAAACCATGGGCTTGACCATGGTATTTTCCCATGGTATTGGCCACTTGGGACACCTCATACCTTATCTTACTATTCATAAGTAGACCATATTGATTACATACTTAATACATCATTTAATGATGTCATTAAACACCCGTAACTTAAAAACTGTATTTTCACAATTCACTGAAAATTTATCTTTCTCAGAAAAATTACAAAATTTCACATTAACAAAATATCGACACTCTGATTACAAATATGAACTCCATTTTATAAAAATAATTTTATAAATATTTTTAATTTAATTTTTAAATAAAAACACTATTCACTGAAAATTCATTTTTTTAGAAAAAACCTCAAAAATTACCATAACATAATATCGGTGCTCTGAGTTCAAAAATAAAGTCCATTTTATAAAAATAATTTTCTAAATATTTTTAATTTAATTTTTAATTAAAAAACACTATTCACCGCAAAAAACTAATACTTGACTAATAATTTATGAAATCGTTATTTACCTATTTTATTAAATCACATTACTTAATCTAGGTGTCTAAATTATATTAAAACTTTCTTTGAGTGAAATTACTAATCCATTTGGTCACATTACTAATCCTAAGCGTAAAATCACTATTCATAATTTACTATTCATCAAAAATTAAGTGGATCTTATTAGACTCTAAATTCCTTACTGAACACTTTTTGCAGAAGACCTTTTTTTGAAAATCATTACACATCATTAATTATTTAAGGTTTACATAAATTTTTTAAAATATCCTTTTTTTCAAAATTCACCAATAAATACATCCTAAAATTATCCGGACATTTAAAATTTCACAAACTTTGATAAAGGAAGAAATCTCAATTTATTCATCCCAAAGGATTACACAAAGAAGCTAGGGTCTCGTCACATAGCCCCTTATGACACCAGCATAAGACCTAAGTGTAAGGCGTGCTATGGTGAGAGAATCTGAGGGAGGCTCAGATAACATTGCCCTATTAGTAATCTCTAATAACTTGAAATTCTCCCGTAGGTGTTTCCGTTCAAGCTTGACACGCTGGAGTTCGGCTTGGGCTTAGTCCAAAGCGAATCCCAAAGATGCCACCTCCTTCCCAAGCTCTGATAAGTGGGCTTCATAAGGTTCGAGTCTACTGGATGAAGCCATCGACTCCTCTTTCTGCATTAACCATTAACATCTCTATTAAATCATTAAGAGTAAGTTAATATAATACTCAAAAACTTTGGGTCGTTACATTCTTCCCCCCTTAAGAAATTTCATCCTCGAAATTTATACTTGAGGCCTAGTCAAAAAGTTGAGGGTAATTTTGCTTCATCGTTTCCTCAGGATCCCAAGTCGCTTCTTCATATTTATGATTCCTCCACAACACTTTAACAAGTTGGGTAGTCTTTTTTCGTAGAACCTTGTCTCTACGGTCTAAGATCTCCACTGGCTGCTCCTCATAAGAGAGGTCATGTTCCAGTTGTACCACCTCTGAGTTCAGTACATGCGAAGGGTCAGGTATGTACTTCCTCAAGAGAGATACATGGAAGACATTGTGAACTTGACCTAGGTTCGGTGGAAGTGCTAGACGATAGGCCACTGCTCCTATGCGATCAAGGATTTCATAGGGGCCAATGTACCTAGGGCTGAGCTTCCCTTTCTTCCCAAACCGTATGACTCTCTTCCATGGAGAAATTTTAAGGAAGACTTTGTCGCCAACACCAAACTCCAAGTCCCTTCGACGATTGTCAGCATAGCTCTTCTGCCGATTCTGAGCAGCCTTTATGTGTTGTTGGATGGCATGAACTTGTTCTGTCATCTCTTGCACGAGATCAGGCCCAAGAAGCTTTCTCTCACCAGTTTCATCCCAACAAGTAGGATTTTTACATCGCTTTCCATACAGAGCTTCATAGGGTGCCATATGAATACTCGAATCGAAGCTGTTGTTATAAGAGAACTCAACTAATGGGAGGTGTTCATCCCATCCACCTTTAAATTCCATTGAGCATAATCTCAGCATGCCTTCGAGTGTCTGAATAGTCCTTTCAGATTGGTCATTAGTTTGAGGATGATAGGCCATACTAAAATTCAATTCAGTATTCAGAGCATATTGAAGACTTCTCTAGAATTTTGATGTGAATCTTGGATCATGATCAGACACGATGGATAGTGGTACCCCATGCATCCTCACCACTTCCTTTACGTATATCTTGGAAAGTTGATCTAGAGATAAATCTTCCCGAATAGAGATAAAATGGGCGGTCTTGGTGAGACAGTCCACAATAACCCATATCGCATTGTTTCCTTTGGATGTTTTCGGGAGACCAGTTACAAAGTCCATAGTGATATTATCCCACTTCCATACTGGTATGGGTAGCAGTTGTAATACCCCCTTAGGAAGTTGTCGTTTTTCCTTTACTTGTTGACACACTAGGCACCTTGTAGTGTAATCAACAATCTCCCTCTTCATGTTATCCCACCAATAATGATCACAAAGGTCTCTATACATTTTAGTGCTTCCTAGATGTATAGAGAAAGTAGAGCTATGAGATTCATCCATCAGTTCTTTCTTTATCTCTGGAATAGATAGAACACATAGTCTTGTATGAAATTTTAATACACCTTCTTGATCAATATTGAAATCAGGGAACTTCCCATCTTTTACAACCTCCAACTTCTCCTATAGCAAAGGATATTCTTTTTGAGCCTTCTTGATCTTCTCTAGTAATTAAGGTTGATAAATCATTTGGGATAGGGTTGATGATGTCCCTTTCCTTATAATTCCCATGTCCAGTTTTACTAGCTCTTTAATCAAGGGATCTCCTAGGATCCTCATTGTTGCCAGAACAACAGGGTCTTTCCTGTTTAACGCATTCACAACTTTGTTTGCTCTTCCAGGGTGATAATGAATTGAACAATCATAGTCTTTAATAAGCTTCAACCATCTCCTTTGTCTCATGTTCAATTCTTTCTGCGTGAAAATATACTTTAGACTTTGGTGGTCAGTGTATATATCACATTTCTCCCCATAAAGATAGTGCCTCCATATCTTTAGAGAAAAAACAACTGCTGCTAGCTCTAGATCATGCGTAGGATAATTCTGCTCATGAATCTTCAACTTTCGAGATGCATAATCAATTAGCTTGTCATTTTTCATGAGGACGCACCCAAGACCTTTCAGAGATGCATCGCTAAAAATAACAAATCCTTCTCCGATAGAGGGTAGTGTTAACACAGATGCAGTAACCAATCTCTTCTTCAGCTCTTGGAAACTTTCCTCGCATTCCTTTGTCCAGATGAACTTAACCCCTTTTCGAGTCAACTTGGTTAGTGGATTAGAAATCCGTGATTTTTTTTGATAAACCTCCTATAATATCCCGCTAAACCAAGGAAACTATGAATCTCAGTTACTATTGTGGGTTGAGGCCACTCCTCCACAACCATTGTCTTTGCAGGGTCAACTGAGATTCCTTCATTGGTTACGATGTGCCCCAAGAAAGCCACTTGTTGTAACCAAAACTCACACTTGTTGAACTTTCCAAATAGACTCTCATTCCGTAGAGTTTTCAAAATAAACCTCAGATGATCTTCATGCTCCTCATGACTTTTTGAATATATCAAAATATCATCAATAAAAACTACCACAAAGTTATCAAGGTAGTCCTTAAAGACTCTATTCATCAAATCCATGAAAATAGCAGGAGCATTAGTCAAGCCGAAGGGCATAACAGTAAACTCACAATGCCCATATCTTGATCGGAAGGCAGTCTTTGGAATATCTTCCTTCTTCACCCTCAGTTGATGATAACCAGATTGAAGGTCAATCTTAGAGAAGAATTGAGCCCCACGAAGTTGGTCAAATAAATCATCAATTCTTGGAAGAGGGTATCTATTCTTCACTGTGATCCCGTTCAGTTCTCTATAATCAATTCATAGCCGCATTGATCCATCCTTCTTCTTCACAAAGAGAACTGGTGCTCCCCAAGGAGACACACTCGGTCGGATAAACCCCTTCTCCAATAAGTCTTGGAGTTGTTTCTTTAACTCTTCTAGCTCCACATTTTCCATTCTATATGGGGTCTTTGATATCGGTAAAGATCCAGGTACGAGTTCAATGGATAACTCTACCTCTCTTTCTGGGGAAGGTCCAGGTAATTCCTCAGTAAATACATCCATGTATTCCTAAACAATTGGAACATCTTCTATTTGTATGCTCCCTTTTCCTTATTCATCATCACCGATTAACTCCATAAAGAAAGCTATAGGAGGTGATTCTAGATAGGGATCAGTTTGGGATATCTCTCCTTGGAAGATAATTGTAGGTCGTTTATTCAAGACTACTGATATTTCCTTACTTCTACATTTGATCTTATCATTATACTTTGAGAGCCAGTCCATCCCTAGTATAACGTCGAATTTCAACATGGGAATGACTACTAGATTTGCGATAAGATTGTGCTCACTAAATTAAACACTAGAGTCTCTAAACATTGTTGATGCATGGATAATTCCACTTGGAGTCTTGACTGACAACTCTACCTCAAGAAATTCGGGATTGATTCTATATTCTTTGCAAACTTGGAGGAAATAAAGGAATGCGTAGAACCAAAATCAAACAAAGTAGTTGCTAGTTTTGAGAGGACAACAAGAGTACCTGCTACCACATCATTCGGAGCTTCAACTTCAGTTGTTATGATAGCAAAAGCACGACCTTTCTCCCCTGGCCTTTGCTGAGGTTGATGGTGATTCCCCTCCACTGCCCTTGGATTTGGACAGAGATTAGTATAGTGACCAAGCTGTCCACACTTGAATAAATGGACTTCGGGTAAGGCCATAACCATCTTTCCTCTGTCGTTAGTGTTGGGGAGTTGAGGCTTCACCTCACTACGACAATTCCGAGCAATATGGCCTCCTCTTCCACACTTGTAGCACTTTCCACTTCCGATCAAGCAGTTCCCCGGATGATTCTTTCCACATTTATTGCATGTGGTAAGTTGCATTTGCTTTCCACCTATTCCCTGATCAAAATTATTCCCTAAAATGGGCTCCAACGATATCTTCTTTTCATTTGATTTATGAGACCACTGTGTCTCACCAAACTCTAGCTTGACTTTCATTGCACTCTACACGATCTCCTCATAGCTATCGTAGTCCTGATTGGCTAAATTCTTCCGCAGATGAGGTCTCAGTCCACCGAAAAATCTATCAACCTTCCCACTTGGATCCATGATAAAGCTAGAGGTATATCATGAAAGTCAGGTGAAGTTCATCACATAGCTTCCGACAGATTCGTTCTCCTTCTGCTTCAGCTCGAGAAACTCTTTCTCCATTATTGTTCTCATGGAATGAGGGAAATACTTATTAAATAATATTCCCCAGAACGCTTCCCACTCCATAGCTTCCATATCTCCTCTAGGCTTCGTGTTTTTGACCAGTGACCACCATTGATCAGCTTCTCCCTCTAGGCAGTAAACAGCAAGGGTGAATTTTTCTTTTTCTGAACAAAGGAGTACAGAAAAGATCTTTTCAATGGAGCTTATCCATTGTTCTGCAACCAATGGGTCAGTAGATCCATTGAATGATAGTGGTCATTGACGCATGAAGGACTCAACATAATTTTTTTCCCTTCATGGTGAGATTAGCCTCTCAGCTTGATTCAAGTTATTACTCATAACTTGAGTCAGTTGGTTCATCATTCGCATGAATGTTTCCATTCCGGCTTCCATTGGAGGGATGTCAGCGTATGGTGCATTGCAGTCACCATCGGCACGGTTCCTCCTATTACCCTCCATTTTCTAAAAGAATAAAACCTTAGTGAGAAACTTATTTCATTTATGAATCTTTTAACAAATAATTCATTCTTAGACAATTACATTTCTCTATAATTCCTTCATAATGATTCATAAAAAGCTTGTGATTAACCAAACATATCCCCCGGGAGTGTCGTAACCAAGAGTGCAGCAAGACCTGTTATCGTGCACCAGTTCCCGTTTGAGTCTAGCTCAAAGTGGTGTTTTCGGGTTTTACCCCAATGTACATTTGTGCAGAGCCGCCTCTACCTGCTCGTATCCAGACAGGGATGTATTTGTTTGATAAACCACTTACTCAATGCTTTCCAAAATACCAGGAAGTTTTCCTATATTTAAACTTTTCTATAGGGTTCTTCCTAAAGTTTTTATATCCTAATTTCCACAAATAACTAAACCATCCTCTGATACCAACTATAGAATCCTGTCTTTTTATAACATAAACTTTCATTATATTATACAGAACTGAGGATCTTTAAGGTTTAGTGTCTTGGAAACCAGGAAAATAATACATGAAAACAACAAAAAACATTCTTCTTAAACACTTTAAAGGATTATCCTCAAGTTCATCCTAGGTTCATTACTGCATCTCATAACCTGGGGACATACGACAAAATAAAGGGGGAGCAGAAGGCCCAGTAAGGGAAACAAGAGAAACATTTTACAAGTGAACTTGAGATACTTCAATAAGGTCATGAAAAGAACTTTAAGGCAGGAGAAAGAAATCATGAGATATATCATAATAAAAATAACATTTTTCATAACTTGAAGATGTGGCTGCAACATTTAACATTGATAATCATTTCATGTCACCAAGGTCCATCCATAAGGTTTCATTAAAATTTACCAAGGTTATTCACCAAGGTATCAGTCTAAATGGTCATCTCTAGAGATTAAGTCTTTACCCAATGCATTGAAGCGCTGTCTGGGCGCACCCTTGACATGTATTTATTATCATGTGATCCACATATATCATCATCAATCATTTCATAAACAACCCATGTAGCATAAAAGAAATGGGTTTCATTTCATAATCATAACGTTTTAAAAACTACTTTAAATACATGATCTTTATGTCACTTTAAACCCACGGAAAGGGAAAGCGGGTTTCATGTATGTAAATACCAGAATTTAAAATAGAACATTTTGATATATATGTGAATACCCCTGTATAAATAAGAGCTTTTAGTATTCACTTAATAACATAAAATAATTTTGAGAAGAAGAGAGAGGCATTTTGAGACAAAAATTCTGCAGCATAACGGCTACGTTACAGGGTTTTAGAAAACATTGAAAAGAGAGGGGACATGGGTCACCCACTCGTAAATGATATATAAAAATAGTATAGGGACAGAATATAAAGGATATGAATCATGGTAATGAAATTTGAAGGACATACCATTTGAAATGAAAAACATGTAAGTAAGACAAAAATAAGATTTCTCTTATAAAAATTCGGCAGCCTAACGGCGTCACTTAAACTTCAATAAAAATGAATTGAAAAGATCAAATAGGGTCTCTCATAATATGATCATAAAATATCAGTATGATATATATAGAGATCATACCCCAACATAATAAAAAGAAACTTGAAAGACTTTACATGAAAATAGAACTTGAAAAATGAGAAGGGTGAAAGAATCCCTTAAAAATTCAGCAGCCTAACGGTGCCACTTAAACATTCATAAAACAAAATGATAAGAGTAAGAGGGGATCTCTCAACATATGAACATGAAAAGGGAATTAAGAGGAATATAAAATAACATCCTCCCACATAAGAACATGGAGCATAAAAAAATGACATAAAAGAGATTACTTGAAAAGAAATAGAGAGGTCGGATCCCTTACCTTAAACGCAACTCTTAAAACTCAAAGGTTGGGACCTTGAGAGGATTGAGGGAACCTTGGGAGGACTCCTTGGGAGGTAAGGAGACCAGAAATTTTTTGAGAATGATTTTGGAATCCAAAGGATGAGAGAATGACTTGGTATTTATAGGGAAAGTGAGGGGACAAGGCATTAATGGCCAAGGGACACCTCATTGGTGGTTTTGAAAAAACCATGGGATTTCCCATGGTATTGGCCACTTGGTACACCTCATACCTTATCTTACTATTTATAATTCGACCATATTTATTACATACTTAATACATCTATTAATGATGTCATTAAACACCCGTAACTTAAAAACTGTATTTTCACTATTCACTGAAAATTTATCTTTCTCAGAAAAATCCCAAAATTTCACCTGAACCAAATATCGACGCTCTGATTACAAATATGAACTCCATTTTATAAAAATAATTTTCTAAATATTTTTAATTGAATTTTTAAATAAAAATACTATTCACTGAAAATTCATTTTTTTAGAAAAAACCCCAAAAATTACCATAACATAATATCAGTGCTCTGAGTTCAAAAATAAATTCCATTTTATAAAAATACTTTTCTAAATATTTTTAATTAAAAAACACTATTCACCCCAAAAAACTAATAATTGACTAATAATTTATGAAACTGTTATTTACCCATTTTATTGAATCACATTACTTAATCTAGGTGTCTAAATTATATTAAAACTTTCTTTGAGTGAAATTACTAATCCATTTGGTCACATTACTAATCCTAAGCATAAAATCACTATTCATAATTTATTATTCATCAAAAATTAAGTTGATCTTATTAGACTCCAAATTCCTTACTGAACACTTTTGCAGAAGACCTTTTTTTGAAAATCATTACACATCATTAATTATTTAAGGTTTACATAAATATTTTAAAAATATCATTTTTTTCAAAATTCATCAATAAATACATCCTAAAATTATCCGGACATTTTAAATTTCAAAAACTTTGATAAAGGAAGAAATCTCAATTTATTCATCCCAAAGGATTACACAAAGAAGCTAGGGTCTCGTCGTATAGCCCCTTATAACACCAGCATAAGACCGAAGTGTAAGGGGTTCTATGGTGAGAGAATCTGAGGGAGGTTTAGATAACATTTCCCTAGTAGTAATCTCTACTAACTTGAACTTCTCCCATAGGAATTTCCGTTCAAGCTTGACACGCTGGAGTTCGGCTTCGGCTTAGTCCAAAGCGAAGCCCAAAGATGCCACCTCCTTCCCAAAATCTGATAAGTGGGCTTCATAAGGTTCGAGTATACTGTATGAATCCATCGACTCCTCTTTCTGTATTAACCATTAATATCTCTATTAAATCATTAAGAGTAAGTTAATATACTACTCAAAAAGTTTGGGTCGTTACACTGGCAATCAAGGAGTCGAGTGCGGTGGATGCCTTATCACATAGGTACATAGAGGAGGTGGTGTAGTTACATGGAGTTCTGAGATCCATAGTCTCAAATCAGGATACGTGGTTTACCTCACGGTTATGGAAAGGATTTCAACATGATTTTGGCACCCAACTATTCCTCAACGCTTCTTTTTATCCCCAGAAAGATGGAAAGATAGAGCGGACCATCTAGACAATGGAGTATATGCTACGAGCATCTGTTTTGTACTTTGGGGGATCATGGGTATGACACTTGACTCTAGTAGAGTTTGCCTACAATAATATCTATTACTCTACCATTGGCATGGCTCCATTAGAAGCCTTGTACGGGAGGTCGTGTCGCTCACCCGTGTGCTGGGTAGAGGTTGGGGAATCAGGTGTTCTTGGACCGGAGGTAGTTCAGATCAAGACAGAGAACTTTCAGCTTATACGGGAGAGGATGAAGGTGTCTTAGGACTAGAAGAAGTCGTATGCTGATCATAGGAGGAGACCCTTGGAGTTCGAGGTTGGGGACCACGTGTTCTTGAAGGTCTCCCCTCGGTGTGGGAAAAGGAGGTTCAACAGGGGGAGTAATCTTTCTCCCAGGTTCGTCAGACCCTTTGAGGTGTTGTGGTGGGTCAGTGAAGTGGCTTATTAGATGACGCTACCATTGCATCTAAAGAGGGTGCACGACGTCTTCCATGTGTCTCATCACCGTCGATATCTACACGATGATTCACACATCCTTAACTGGGGGGATCTGGATATCGAGGATGACATGACGTTTGTAGAGCGACCAGTGAGGATCGAGGATCACGAGTAGAAGGTGCTTCTTGGACAAACTATCTCTTTGGTTTATGTGTTATGGAGGCATAGTGGCCTGAAGGAGAGTACCTGGGAATGGGAGGCACAGATGTGGGCTCAGTACCCAGAGTTGTTTTGAGTTTTGTTCTATTTTGTTTTTTACTTGTTTGTGATGTAGTGATTGACCTTGTTAACTATGAAATGGATTATTTCCCTTTTTCTCTGGATTTGTGTGAAGAGTCCTTATTGTGGGGACGGGAGGACCTGATCCCTAATCAAGACGCATTAAAGTGGATGCGGTTAAACCCGTGCGGGCGAGTCAGTGCCGCCCAAAGTGGAAAGTGTCTTGAAATGGATAAAGGGACTCCCAAATCTATATGACTAGACAGTGTGACCTTTATATGTTTGTGTGGTTACTTGGGGGAGAGGTGTGGTAGTGTATCTCTGGTTTTTCAAAATATAGATATGGGAGAGATGTTCTTATATGTTGAGGAGGTTTACTCCAGAGAGGTATATTTCGAGGTTGTTGTTCGTACCCCTCTCTTTTCTTCGGGTCTAGTTTCAATTCTCAAGGGTGAGAACAGTTTGTGAGGTATCTGATGTAATGGACCATACAATGAATAATTAAGGATTTTTCTAAAAACTCGGTTCAACTGAAACAGTGGCATTGATCACAGTGGCACCAGTCACGGCAACACCGTGATGGTGGCACCAGTCACAGCGGCACCATGATAGTGGCATTGTGACAATGGAACCGTGATAGTGGCACTGGTGACAGTGGCACCGTGAATGTGGCACTAGTCATGGAGACACCATGATGGTGGCACCAGTCATGGTGTCATTGTGATGGTGGTACTGGTCACGGCAGCACCACAATGGTGGCATCGTGACAATGGCACTGTGATGGTGGCACCATAGTAGTCATACTATCATGGTCGCACACAAACATGGTGGCACCGCTTATGGTGTTCCACCAAATCAGTGGAACCGTGATGTTATCACCGTGATAGTGGCACTGTTATGGTGTCTCACCAAACGGTGTCCCACCCTTTTTTTTTCTTCCAGTTTCTGACTTTTTCTAGTTCTGCTTACGTAATGTATCTTTTGACATAAAAGTGTTTTAATACCCCTTTCAAATCCATTAAAAGTCCATAAATGATATCTAAAATCCCCCAAGATCCAGGTGACCCTTGACTTACCAAAACGTGTGGCTTTTTCCTCAGTTTCACACCCTTATCCTATACTTTCCAGTTCCACCCTCATTACACGTTTTCCTCTATTTAAAGGAAACCCTTTTACTCACAGAATCTAAGGCCACCTCTCTGATGAGAATCATTAAATAAAAATTAATTTCGTCGTGTGTAACTATCCAACCATGTGGTGAAACCACAATCCGCCTTTAAAGATGTTCAATATTTTATATCTCGTAACTCTAGGATCTCACCTTTTATCACACGGGGATTTTTTCTTCTTCTTGGCTGGTCCCTTTATTTTCCTTGGTGCGTTTGGAGTCCCCCCTTACCAAGGCTAGTGGTGCACCTATTCTGGAACCTTTCCTACTCACTCTTGGATTCCTCAGAGTTCCTCCCCTATAATTCATGCACCCCCAGTTCTTGGAGCGTGGAGAAAAACTTTAATCGTTGATCATTCAGGTAGGGTTCTTCCTTCATCTCTCATTATTGTGTATCATGAGGGGTGGGTATGATAATGTTTCCTTTGGGGATGGATGAAACCAAACCTTAATTAAGATAATAAATGGTTTTTTAAATAATTAATGGGTGGGTTTGATGATGTTTTTGTACTCTTTTATCTTTGCTTATATGTCGTGAATTGTATGGTCTTATGTCTATTGAAAACAGTGGTCGTTGGTGGTCCTTCCATGTGCACTAATGAACCCCTATATTCTGTGATAATTGAATGGTTATAACATGGAAAATGGTTAACCATGTAAATGTTTTTAATTAAATGGATTCCCAATGAATAAGAATACATGTTTGGTCACCCTGGTAAACCAAACGGAAAGACAGAACTAAAGGGATGGTGTGTTCAAATCTGAAAACTCCTTTTCTCTGTTCTAGTGATGTGTGTGGTTGTTCTGCTTGATGCTTGTGAGGTGACATGGATGGGGATGGTATCCCCTATTGTTCATTTGTTAGTTTGTGGATTTTGGGCCATGTGGGGTTGTATGTTGTAGCTTGGTTTGGTTCCGTACTTCAAGGGATCTCATGTATCCCTTTTGTTGTTGTGACTTTACAAGAGAACTGGGTGTGAATGATTAATTTGCTGCTTAGATATTTTTCCTTCCTTAGCTTGTGGATATGCTTTTTATTTGCCTAGTATTGAAAATATATTTAAATGGAACCACTTGAATGTGATAATAATAATGGGTTCAATGGGGAATTTTTTTTGGGAATGAGTTGTGACTTGGTTGTGGCTATTGTGCTTTTTATAAATGAATAGTAACGAGGGTGTTTTTCCTAACACTCTTATGAGTGGATAGTTATTAGCTTCTTTTCTGGTCCCTTTCTCAAGTATCCCAAGAATCTTTGGGCAGGTTATGATGGCCTAAGTTCCATTATATCCCATGATTCTTCGGGTAGGGTAGTTTTGGTGGTTGGCCTAGGTGTGTGCGGGTAGTTTGTTTCCCAAGTGTCTTCGGGATGAGGCCCAGGTGTCTTTGGGTGTGACGGTAGTTGTTCTAGCCCAAGTTTCTTTGAGAAGGGTGGTAGTTGTTGTGGCCCAGGTGTCTGCAGGATGGGATGTGTGTGGTTGTTATGGCCTAGGTATCTTCGGGCGGGATACATGGTTGTGGTGGCCCAAAAGGTTGTTGTTAGGGCAGCAGTGAGACTACAGTGAAAATGGAGGGGGGGTTCTGACACATCGGATGTCTTCAATAACCAGTGGTAAAGTGGTGTGGGGTACCCAAACATTGATGTGTTATTATTATTACTTTACTTTACTTGAGTTATTTGGGTAGTGTGCACTGTTGAAGTTTGTGTGGATAGTTTTATTGTTAGGTGCTTTAGTTATCTCCTTTTCTCACAGGGCATTAGAATGCCTCCCCACTTGTTCACGAGAGCTTTTGGTCTTCCCTATTGAGTATACATGTATACCCACCCTATGTATATAAAACTATTTTCAGGTTTCTAGGAGGACTTTGGGGACCGTGAGGGACCGTATTAGCTCGGACGCTAGGACCGTTAGTGTTTCTGCTTTTCTTTTTTTTCTTTTGGTACTTCCATTTGGAGTTTTCTTGTACTTGTAGCACTTTATATTGGAACATGCATATGGGAATGGATTGTTTTTGGTTTACTTTTACTTCCAGTTTTGGTTTTTTTTGGGATTTACCATCTTATCTCTCGATCCTACTAAATAAAAAGGGTAATACCTTCCATATCACATATGATTTTATACCCTTGGAGCTAGTCGCCACTCTGGGGCCTATTGAAGGTGGGACTCGGGGGTCATTATCTCTCCTTCAACTTTAAGAGGGAAGGTTCTAGCAGTTTGATGTCCCTTCCGTCATCTTGGTGAAGGCGGGTCGTGACAATAAGGCTCCCTCTAACCATATTAGATAAAAAAACCTTTCTAATTGGAATCAATACCCATATAATGTATTTTATTTCTATCAAAAGTTTATATTTAGAATAAATTTTATTTACAATTAAAGGTTTTTCTAAAAAATTAAATGTTACATCCCTTCCTAATAAATTGATGTGGCATTTTTGTAATAAATAAAAATATATGCCAATGAGATATTGTTGTTAGTACATTCCAACAAAAATTAATTAGATTATAATCATAAACTAGAAATGTATTCATTGTACCACTAGGGGTTTTCACCGCTGATTCAATATCTACTCATTGATTTGGTGTTTTGATACCCATATAAAAATAAATATATATAAATTAATGGGAATATCTATAATCTAATATATATTTAGTTATAGATTAGATGGTAAGTGTTCCTTTTACCACACCATTATCATACCCCTCATCAGTAATAGTGATCACATGATATTTCCTTTGTTCTCTATGCTTATGAGTTTAACGATGTTGATCATTGTCATTATAATTATGATTTTAGAATAGGTTAGGATAATTTCTATACTCGTTGAATTTGAAACAAAGGTTTTTGGGTGGTTTATTTTGTGGTACTTTTCCTTCATCATTAGATAACTTATTCCCATAACATCAGCATTCAATTGGCTAATGACCCTCCATTATAGACATAGATTATTTACAATTCCCCTTAATACAATTTCCTATATGTTTCATTCCAAACATAGACCATAATATAAATCATCCCTTCTTCCCTCTATGGTTCTTATTATTATTATTTCATTTTAATTATATCTTTCTATTATTATCAAAACCATGAGATTGATGGGTAATGACCATCTCCAATTATACCCTTCTATCACAGAGAATGATTTCTTGATAACTACATAACATCATTATAGTTAATTATGGCATTGAAGAATTGATCAATCTTAAAATATGGTTCAATGATAATACTAGAATCATACCATATAAGTCTTGTAAACTATTCCTCATAATCAAGAATGGATTCATCATACTTCTGCCTCAGCTCCAGGAATCCTTTTTCCATTTTCATATGAAAAATATAAGTAATTTATATATTGAAAATGAACCTTATAAAATCATCCCATTCCATCTATTAAATCTCTTTATGTCTGTTTATGTTCTTGATGAGATTCTACCATAGATCTACTTCACCATCTAATAAATAAACTTCCAAAACGAACTTTTCATGCTCTAAGTACTAGATAATGGAAAATACATTATCATGGTTATAAAAGAATTGTTCTTAAACTATTAAATCAATAGATCCACTAAAAGAATGTATATTTTTACTGATGGAAGTCTCAATGGAATATTATTCCTTTCTATCCTTGTTTGGAAGCTCAACATGATTCATTTCTTGAGAATGTTTTGTAATCATGAAAATGTGATTTCTCATTACACCTCCCATTAAATTTGGTTTCTTGGAAGGAAAATCATTGCATTGTCTCCCACATTTGGAATTAAAATTTTTTATTTGGGTTATATTCATTTAATAAACACAAAAAGAATAGTGTGAGAAATAATAATAATTGTGGGAAACCACATAATAATGAAAAAACATCTATATGATGTTTAAATAGAGACAACTTCTTTTAGGTCAATGAAACCTTAGGTTTATCCTCAGTTATACATGTTCATAATCCATTAAAATCCTTCAAAACGATTCATAATGAAAATGTCAATTAATTGAAGCATATTTTTCATGACCCCCTCCCCACAAAGTGTACCCCTACTAGGCTAAAAATGTGAGAAGAGAAATAATTACCCCCGAGTCTCACCTCCAGTAGGCCTCAGGTTGGTGACTAGCTATGAGGGTATAATAACACATAGATGGGAGGAATTTCCCTTTAAGTGTACACATGCCCAAGAGAGAGATAAGAATGAAATCAACCAACTCCAACTCATACTAAAATATAAAAGAAAACCCAAGTACACATATATGAAATGTCATGCAAGAAATAATAGAACTAAAAGGAAAAAACTTTCATGTAACAAAAGAAACTAAAAAAGGCAACGACCACAAAGCCCGAATTGCTCCTGCAAAAATCCGCAAGCTAGTAGTATCTAGACTGATCACCAACCTACTCCAAGTGAATTGAAAATAATTTTATATAACTTAGGGTGAGTATAAAAATATACTCAGTAGGATCCTCCCTGACGCCTCTCATGAAAAAGTATAGAAATCATCCTAAAGCACAATGAACAACAAGTGAAACTAACTCATCACCTAAACTAGTATACAATGTTCCTAGCCTCACCATGGATACTCTCACCAAGTATTGAATACAAGAGTATATAATATAATAAAGAATATCAAGGGTAACCTGCTACCACTCCCCCACTGGTTTGGCACTTTTCCCCAATGTCACACATCCTAATCCATCTTTCTCCAAAAAGGCTGGCCCAAAGACACTTGGGCGAGCACTACCACATGCACCTCATGGAACAAAAATATTTCCCGCATACACCTAGGTGAATCACCACACCATCCACACAACCAAAATTAACCAGGTAGTTTATGGGATCCACCACAGCCTACATAACACATATCATAATTTGAGTATTATGCCTCAATCCATTACAACCTATACACCAAGTAAGGATCCTCAAGCCACTAAAGCCTATACACATTAAACATATAGTATCACAAAAAAAACTATATCCTAAATATATGTGTGGGGAATAACCACAAGACATTAAAGACCTCTACAAAAATATATGGGTAAAACTAACCGATGTGCATACCAGCACAAATAACTACCAAGAGAGGAGAGTGTGGACAATGGGGGAATTCATCCATCTATCCTCCCACCAGGTTGTTGGGGAAAACACCCCCCAGGGATTAGAATCCCTGGGATGTTATTATCCCTAAATGAAAGGGTGGGTTATCATATATAAACACAAAAGGTACATGATATAATATATATCACTACCACGCTATGGGAAAAACCTAGTCTCAGTCTCAACTGCAGCTAATGTCTCTCGGACTCTCAGATGCCACTGCTAAGACTAGGTATCCTATAAGCACACAACCCTTTAAAGAGCATTATTAAATAATCTTATCCCTTTTAATCAGTTCCATTTTACATTAATTAATTATTTAACCATTAATTAACCAATTTTATTTTCACATTGCATTCATTATAATCTCAACAATGTTCCATGCCCTCTAGGCATACAAAAAACTGATTCCATGATTCCTCTAAGAAAAACCTCAGTAGTACATATCAGAAAGATCCAACCCCATGGGTTTAACATCATTTAGTCAAAAATTTATTAATAGAATTATTACTTTCCATAATTCCAAGAATTCTAGAAAATCCAAACTAAGTGACCAAACACAAGGGGATCAACACAGTGAGTAGATGGGATACCCATCTAGTCTTGTACACATATAGTAGGAGTATAGACCCATCCATCCTTGATAATATAAACACGGAAATCACATGTCATACCCCATGCTTCATCGCCTCTTTTGGAAGGAGGGTATGCAATACCAACTACCTCAAGAAGTAGGGAAAGCAAAGAAGATAAACAAATAAGATATTCAATAAGAAACCACATTTATAGAAATGGGTAAGCCTAGCTTCAACCTGTTTCATCACCACTAATGTCCTCCCTGACACCCACATGCATAAAATGATGCATCTCTCCACTCTAGGCATCAACTGCTACCACAACCACTTAGACTCTGTGCCCCCACATCTCACAACAGTCGTCCAGGATCACAACATATCACAAGCTATAGGAAAAAACAAGGCAACTGGGCTCCTGGCCCAAAACAGGGAATTATAACTTTATAAGCAATGAGCTCTCACAACTCTAAGAATAAGGATCTTGAGATTTACAATAAAGATGGTAACTCATAACCCTACCAAATATTATCTTTTATCAAACAACCAGTTCTTTAATCCATCTTGAATTAACTGATTCATTATTAGTTGGTTCCAACTATGGGAAACCTAAACTGAAAGTTATCATGGCTACCAAAAATTAATTAAACAATTAATTTGACATGCCTTAGAAAAAAATGAACCCGCATGCTTCAGTTTTAACAACCAACTAAATTAAACAAGCACATCAACATCAATTTTATTAACATCAAAGTATAAAAATAACAACAACCAGATTCATTTACATGCCTCTTTATCTTTATCCAATTAATTATCAATTAATTTCAGCTTTACGTTCTTTACCAATTTCATCAAGAACAACATGGTAAAAAGCAAACCATTTATATCACACTATTTAGAACATCAAGAGGCGAACAGTTATCACGGCATAAAGAAAAAAAAGTGATCAAACCAATTCTTTTAATCTGGTTTAATTATTTAATTAGGTCAATTCCATTTCGATCCTAAGGGATAAATCATTCTAACTATATGATTGCATGTAAATAACTAGAGAAGCAAAGAATTCCCTACCTCAAAAGGATTCTGACGTTCTTCGCTTGAGAATAGATTAAAGCAACGGATCACAATTGCCTTCCCCACAAAAAATGAATCCACCTGAGGATGACGCAGCACAACCGCATCAAAAACCACCAAAAGAAACTCTATTAGAACCATGTATATAAAACATCGTAGCATGGAAATTAGAAATAGGAGAAGACCAATAAAATAAAACTAAAGAACGAATGTAGATCTTACGTCAGATTGATGATGGGTCGATGAAGGAAGCGAGGAACTGATCCATGATAAAGGAATCCCCAAACATTGAAGAGGGAGGAATCTAGGTCTTTTGGGGTCGAGAGGGGGTGTTCTCAATCTATAGGGTTTGAAAAAAACATGAGCGGTTAGGTGTCTTTAAAACACACAATTGTGGGGTAGAACATGACATGTACCTACCCATCATGTTCTGTATTGCCTCGAGGTCGACTTACGCTAAAAAACATGTCACCTCAGCACTTTGTTTTATTTTTATAAAACCTGAATGGTACATGTCGTGTACCCCTTGGTCACATCGTGTAGAACCTATGTTTCCATCTTCTCATAACCGAACTCCTCCAGACATCCTTCAAGCCTTCTATAAGCACCTAAGTCTTTAAAAACATTCAATGGGTTGATCCACATTGATTCAGGCCCTTACATCAGATACCTCTCAAAACATTCTCATCCTCAAGAATCCAAAACCAAACTAGAGAGAAAACCAAAATGGAAACAAATGGGTCATACAAACATCCACCCCATTAGATACCTCTCAAGGATCTCACCACCACAGAAGATTAACCTTTTTAGAAAAGGACAATGTGAAACCACGAGACCACCACAACCAGCTCCCAAATACTCTCCCGGGGAAGACACCTCTCAAAAGAGATAAACCCACAACAAACAACAAGATAAATCCATCTCATAGAGAATAAAGGTCTATAACCACAAAACAAACATCATTACATGAAAAGAGATAAAAATCAAACAACTTGGGATACTGAGCGTGTATCTGTGACTCACATTCCTAGGTACTCTCTTCCATGCCACCTTGTCGCAACAAGACATGAACCAATGGGATAGAATGCATGCGCAACACCTTTTCCTTGTTGTCATTGATCTCTATAGGCTACTCCTTGAGGTCACATCATTTCCAACATTGATCTCACCCCAATCGATGAAAACAACATGAGACAACATCTTGAAAGGCCCAAAAAACTGGGGATAAATCTCACTACCATGACCAAACCTTCTCTACCCATGATGGAGAGTCACCTTTAAAAAAACGTGATCCCCAACATCAATCTACATAGGTCTCCTATTATGATCAGCATAAGAATTTTGATGATCATGAACTATCTTCATCCTCTTATAAATCACATGAACCATCTCTATCATATTTTGTGCTAGTTCCAGCCTAAGAATTGCTGACTCTCTGGCCCCATTCCAGCACAATAGATAATGGAAAGGTCATCCATACAAGGATTCAAACGGTGCCTTATTGATGGTTGAGTGAAAACTATTATTGTAAGAAAACTCTTCCAAGGTTAAGTGCCTCATACACAAACATATATATCCAGGACACAAGAGTGAAGCATGTATAACAAACTCTAGATAGTACGTTATGTCTGACCATCCGTTAGTGGATTAAAAGTAGTGCTAAGGAATAGTTGAGAATTGAAAGCATGCTGGAAACTTCTCCATACCCTGGAGGTAAAATTGAGATCTCGATCAGAGATGATCATCCTCGAGACTCTGTGGAATCTCACCACCTATTTCAGATACTACCTCAATAAAACCTCTACTAATCTGGACTCCTTGATTGCTATGAAGTGGGATGATTTCATCAAGTGATACAATACCACCCATATAGAATCATAGCCTCCCAGAGCTTGAGGTAATCCGGTAAAAATGTCCATCGAGATGTCCTCCCACTTCCATTGAGGAATGTCTAACGGTTAGAGAAAACCATCGTGAACATGGTGCTCGAACTTCACCTTCTGTCATACCAAACATCAAGACACAAACTCTGCAACTACACGCTTCAGCCCATGCTACCAAAACTAACTCCTCAAGGCTCAGTACATCTTCATCACACAAGGATGTACCACTAAATCTAAACTTTGGAAATCACTAATAATCATATCCCGTATCACCAAAGGAACAAAAGGCCTTCCCTGAAACAACACTCAGTGTTTTCATCCTCAGACCAACCATCAGGGGTCTCCCCACAAACAACTCGATCTCTCTAGTCCTCTATCTCAAGATCCCCCAACTGGGACTCTTCTGCCTGCTGCACCATAGATGACCACACTTTCATCTAGAAAAGACGCCCTCTTCCACAAACTTTTCCTTTAGATACTAGAAATCCACTAGAAACTTATCAGTCCACATGAATGCCTGATCCTTTTTAGTTAACACTGTCATAGGAGTCACAACCTGAGATAAATCAGGTAAGAAACTCCTGAAATAGCCTTCTAGACTAAGGAATATTCATACCTATGCAACTATCTTGGGGGATTTCTTAGACACAAATCCTTCTATATTCAATGGATCCACATCTACTCCCTATTGGGACACCACATGCGCCAAGAAATGAAATTATTGAGTCCAAAACTCACAGTTTGACAACTTTTCAAACAACTTCTATTAATGAAGAACCCCCAAAACGTCACGTAGATGCTCTGCATGCTCCTCCTCGTATGTTGAGTACACAAGGATGTTGTTGATGAAAACCACTATGAATTTTTCCAGGAACTCACGAAACACAGTGTTTATCAACCCCATGAATATAGTTGGAGCATTTTTCACACCGAATGACATTATGAAGAACTCATAATGCCCATGATGAAAATAGAAAGGATTCATCAGAATATCCTCATCCTTCACACGCATCTGATGATACCTGGACCACAAGTTGATCTTTGAGAACCAACTTTCACCCTTATTTTGATCGAAAAAAATCATCTATCCATGAAAGAGGATAAAGGTTCTTCACTGTCACTTTATTTAAGATACAATAATCAATATAGAACCACACACTTTTGTCAGCCTTCTTCATGAACAAAACTAGTGCACCCTATGGTGACACACTCAGATGAACAAAACCACACTTCAAAAGGCCATCAAGATTTATACACAGCTCTTGAGATTCTGAAGGTGTCATCCTATATGGAGACATCGATATTGGAGACATGCCTAGCTGTAGGCCGATCCTGAACTCGATCTACTATCGAGGGGGTAACACTACTACCTCTTCTAGAAAGACATAAAGGTACTCTTCCACAACCCTGGGAAACTCCAACCACTAAAACTCTGATGAACTCAACATCAGCTCATCCATCAAGGATGGAAAAAAAGGAACATGTCTTTGACCCATTCGAGGGTCTCACTCACCAAAAAACACTACTGGCTCTCTATCAGCATCAAAGAACCCCATATAACTTCATAAGAAATCCATAATAGCCTACACCAAATACAAAAAATCCATGCCAAGGATGACATCATATGGTTGAATCTGTAAACATAGAAAATCTCCCCAAGATCAGTGTTTCCCCATCACTAGTACATAGGCTCTACATACTTCAAACAAGTTAGCTCTCCCTCTAACTGGCATAGTCAATGCCAAGGGCCCTGGAAGCCTCTCTACCTCAAGTCCCAAGGAATGGACAAGGGAAGGTGATATGAAGGAGTGCATCACTCATGAGTCAAACAAGGCATACACCCAAGTAGAAAACATGAAAAGGGTACCTCAAATGATGTCTGGATTACCTAGTGCTAGAAACGCTAAAGAATGAAGCTGACCACGACCTACTCCATGGACTCTATGACCTTGATGATGACCACCCCCATGTTTTCACTCTGCTATATGAGGACAAGGTGAATCCAAGGGAATTCCTATGCTTTCCCCATCTTCTCTCTACTGATCTAAAGCAGGTGCACACCAACTACTGTTGCCTCAGCTAGAACTGCCTCAATAGAGGAATCTAGACCAGAACACATGACGCACACTGAATACTCTAAAATTTCAGGCACTCTCGTTGTTGATGACCTCAGACTCCCTAAGAAATACAAGCTCTTGATCTCTTGTTATAAGCCTGAGAACTACCAACCATGGAGAAATGAGATTTCGAGGGCTGGGACCTACCCTCGGCCAGACGGAAACTCTTCTGCCCTGAAAATTGGGAAACCAAGACCAAAACTATGCTTCATGAGGAATCTGGGTGACTCCCCTCTCTTGAAAATCTAGTTCTAGCTAACATTATCTTAATAACCTATTCCTTCACTAGTACCTTGAGATATGTCGTCGGCATAAATGGGGTGACCTTGAATTGGATCTCTAGATACAAATCCTCCTTGAAATGCCTCGCTCTGGCCTCCTCATCAGGTAACAAGTCCGAAGCATATCACAAGTGGTTTCTGAAATGGATCTTAAACTCTCACACACTGGAGTTTCCCTACCAAAGGGTAAGTATCTTTGGTGACTATCCACCTTTACAGTATATGAAAGAAACTTAGCTCTAAACTGCTCTTGTAACTTCTCCCAAGAGGTTTCTGACTCCTCGTGATCCCTAAGGAACAAGAACCACCACTGCCTCGCTGCTCCACATAGAATCGTCACAACCAACAACATCATGATCCTTCTGAGAACAAATAAAACTGAAGGCTATCTCAACCTACTCCAACTAGTCCTCTGTGACTACATCTGAAATGAATCCCTCATACTTCTATGAACTCTATCACTAAAAATCTCAGAGGTCCCTCCTCCAAGTTTGGTCATCATTGACTACTACTCTATGGTAATCTACTAGCGCTGCCTACTAGTCATCTTCTGGATGAACCTGATGGGAACGTCGACCTGGAGCCATACCTACAAAATAAAAAACAATTTTATCTCCTAAACCTAGAATATATAAGACTTTACCATTAATTAATTAATTTTTTTTCTTTTATTAATTTTAGGTTAACTTATCCCAAGGTCTACCCATTCAAACATAATCGCAACAAATAATGATGCATGATCCTTTCCTGTGTCTCTACTCTACAGCATGTATCACCTAATTTAGTAGTCAATGTAAACATAATGGTTCATGCATCAGATCACAAGGGGGCCTAAATACCTGTGTCTCAGCTAGTCTTTAGTGTTTATAGCACTTGATAAAATTAGCTGACACTATTTCCCTACCAACCCATGCAACCTCATTTGTGCCTAACTCCAAACTTCATCCTATCCCATAACCATACCTCTGATACCAATCTGTCATGACCCCCTCCCCACAATGTGTACCCATAATGGTCTATAAATGTGATAATAGAGATAATAAATCCTGATTCCCATCTTCTGTAGGCCCTAGGTTGGTTACTAGCATCGAGGGTATGACAACACACATATGGGAGGAATTATCCTCTAATTATACACATGTGAAAGAGAGATATAATACATACAACAACCAATTCTAACTCAAACTACAATATAAAAGAAAACCCAAGTATACATATATCTAATTTCATGCAAGAACAAATACAACTGAAAGGAAAAACTGCATGTACCGAAAGAAAGTAAAAAAGGAAGTGACCATGAATCCTGAACAGCTCCTGAAAAACCCTACAAGCTAGTAGTAACCAGCTTGATCTCCAACATGCTCCAAGTGACCTGGAAAAAAAATTATATAACATAGGGTGATTATAACAATATACTCAGTAGGATCCTCATCGAATCCTCTACTGAAAATGTAAAGAAAGAATGCTAAAGCAAGTGATCAACAAGTGAATCTAATTCATCACCTAAACTGGTATACTATTTTCCTAGCCTCACCATGGATACTCTCACCATGTATTGAATATAATAGTATATAATATAATAAATAATATCAAGGGTACCCCACTACCACTTCCCTAATGGTTTTCCACTTTTCCCCAACGTCGCATGTGTTAAGCCATCTCTCTCCAAAAAGGTTGGCCCAAAGACACCTGGGTGAGGACTACCACATGCACCTCATACAACACAAAACTTGCTCGTAGACACCTAGGAAAATCCCCACACTATCCACACAACAAAAAGTAACTAGGTAGTTTTTTGAAGTGACCACAACCTGTATAACATGTATCATACATCAGGTATTATGCCTCAATACATTAGAACTCATACACCGAGTAAGGATCCTCAAGCCACCACAACCTATACACGTTATACCTATAGTAGCACAAAGGAGAATATATCTAGAATATATGTGTGGGAAATAACCAAAGTCCATTACATATCTCTACAAGCATATATGGGTATAACTAACCGACGTGCATACCAGCAAAAGTAACTACCAAGAGAAGAGAGTGGGGCCAAAGGGGAATTCATCCATCTATCCTCCCACTGGGATGTTGGGGAAAACACCCCTAGGGCTTAGAATCCTAGGGGTGTTAGTTTCCCTAACTGATAGGGTGGGTAGTGTATAGAAACGTGAAAAGTATACGATATTATATATCTCACAACCACACTGTGGAAAAAACCAAGACTCAGACTCAACTGCAGCTAACATATATCAAACTCCCAGTTGACACTGCTAATAATAGGTATCCTATAACCACACAACCATTTAAATAGAATTATTAAATCATATTATCCCTTTTAATCCATTTAACTTTACTTTAATTAATTATTTAACCATTAATTAACCAATTTCATTTTTATATTTCATTCATTTGCATCTCAACAAAGTTCCACGCCCTCCAGACATACCCAAAAATGAGTCCGCGGTTCCTCCAAGAACAGCCTCAGTATTGCATCCCAGCAAGCTCCAACCCCATGGGTTCAACTTCATTTAGTCAATCATTTATTAAAAAAATTATTACTCCATAATTACAAGCATTCTAGAAAAAAAACTAAGCTACTAGACATAAGGGGCTCAACAGGGTGTGTAGATGGACTACCCATAGAGTCTTTGCCACATATAGCAGGAGCATAGACCCATCCATCCTTGAGAATATGAATACGGAAAGAACATGGAATACCCCACGCATCTTCTCCTCTTTTGGAAGAAGGGTAAGCAAGACTAGCTGCCTAAATTAGTGTGGAAGGTAAAGAAGATAAATAAAGTGATTCAATAAGAAACCACATTCACAATAGTGGGTAAGCCCAGTTTCAACCCATTTCATCACCTCCAGTGTCCTCTCCAACACCCACATTCTTAAATGAATTCATCTCACCACTTTAGGCATCAACTGTTGCCACAACCACTGGGACTCCCTACCCCCACATCTCACAATAGCCATCCAGGATCACAACACATCACAAGAGGTATGAAAAAACAAGGCAAATGGGCTCTTGGCCCTAAATAAGGCATTATACCTTTACAAGAAATGATCTCTCACAACTCCGAGCATAAGGCTCTTGGCCTTTACAAGCAAGAGGGTAACTCAGAACTCTACTAGGAATTAACTTTTTTTAAAGAACCGTTTATTTAATCCATCTTTAATTAACCAATTCATTATTAGTAGGTTCCAATTATAGGTAACCTAAACTACAATCTACCATAGATACCATAAATTAATTAAATAATTAATTTGGTATGACTTCAAACAACAAGCACTGACATGCCTTAGGTTTAACAACCAACTGAATTAAACATGCACATATGCATTAATTTGATTAACATCAAATTAAAAAAACAACAACTAGATTCATTTACATACCTCTTTATCTTTATCCAATTAATAATATATTAATTTCGGCTTTATGTTATTTACCAATTTCAACAAGAAAAACATGATAACAAGTAAATCATAGATATCACACTATCTAGAAAATCAAGAGGCAAACTATTGTCATGATGCAAAGTAACAACATGTGATCAAACCAATTCTTTTAATACGGTTCAATTATTTAATTAGGTTAATTTCATTTCGATCCTAAATCATGATAACTCTATGATTTCACATAAATAATTAGAGAATCAATGAGACCCCTACCTAAAAAGGTTTATGATGTTCCTCTATCAAGAATGGATCAAAGCAAAGGTTCACGATCACCTTCCCCACAACAACTACATCCACCCAAGGATTTCATAGCACAACCGCATCAATAACAACCAAAATAAACTCTATTAGAACCATGGAGATCAAACTCCATAGCATGGAAAAGATAAATGGGAGAATAAATATCAAATAAAACTAAATAACAAATATAGATATTACCTCGTATTGAAGATGGATCGAAGAAGGAATTAGGGAACCAATCCAAGATGATGAGAATCCCCATATGTTTAATAGGGAGGCATCCAAGTCATCTGGGGTCGAGAGGGGGTGTGCTCAAGTAATAGGGTTAGAAACAAACCAGTGGATGGTTGTCTTTATAACACCCAGTGGCGGGGTAGTACAAGACGTGTACCTCCCTATCACGTCATGTATCACCTCAAGGCCGACTTACATCGAAAAACACATCACCTTGGTGATTTGTTTTATTTTTATGAAACCCAAATGGTACACATCATGTACCCCTTGGTCCACATCATGGAGACCCCCTATTTATAGCCTCTCATGACTGCACTCCTCTAGACTTCCTTTGAGCCTTCTTTGTGCACCTAGGTCTTCAAAACATGCAAAGGTTTCAATCCACACAGATCTATTCCCTTACAATATCACCAAAGAGTGGAAACCTATGTGCATGAGTAAGGTCACAATCACCAATCACTAGAATGATGGATGGTATATACTCAACCAACCCTTTTCTAGGTTATTACCCCTAGATTAATCCATGTAATAACCATGCCCATTTTTAGTATCTATATATCTATGTTTTTTAGGGAACCCATACCTTTTCCCTTTAACTTAAATTATGATATGATTTAATATGAAGGATTGTCCATAGGGTTCTTGATAATGTTTTCTCACAATAATTTACAATAATAACTAAACCCTACTATGATACTAAATATAGAAATCCAAATTTCCACACTTATATATTAAATTAGAACATATGAATATTAATTACATAACATAACAATCCATTATAAAAGGTTTATAGGTCTATTATCCATTGGAAACATGGATGCATAAACAATTAGATCATAAGGTAACTACATCATATCCCACAATGCTCTTCATAATTAGAACCATTCTTAGAAATATTATAATTAACACCATTCATCATAACCTAGGTAAAGGAAACAAAAGAAAGGGTGAGCTCATATGCTCAGTAAGGGTATACATGGGAGGTATCAACGATCACATCAGTATAGCATAATCATAAGAATGTAAGAACATGATATAAACACATTAAATTCATAACATGAATATCATAGATCATAATCTTGAATCATGGAATAATTATTAGTAGTTTATAATACATAATTCATAAAGGAATCAAAGAATATAAGAAAAGAAAATATAACATTTTCAAAAGACCATGTTATCAAATAGTATAACAATGTTTGTAACTATCATAATCATATAAATATTTTGTCCAAGATACCCACCAAAAAATTTATAACATGATAGGATTGGGATAACCTCTTTTTTACTTACTTGGGGCCCAGGGTAACCTCATATATACCCACTTTATTAGGAATGGGATATCTTTGTGTGTAATCTTTTATCTCATAAAAAATTAATCTAGATCCAATTCATTTTAGGGACATAAATCCATTCACATGTATTCCATAAGATTATAAAAACATTCATCATAAAATAACTCATGAAAAGTAAAATGGATTTCATAAATATTTCATCATTTTAACCATTAACTATTTTGATAAAAATAAATATATTATTATTGGATCAAATATGCATTAAAGAATAAATTAAATCAATGAATGTTATCATAATGAAATTTTCCTTAAAAATAACACTGTAAAATTTCTTTAGGAAAATACCAAATGTATACAAATTTCAAAAATAATAAAGAAAATTATTTCTTTTAAAATAAAATTATAAACCTGAAAATGATTATTTTAATCATTGAGTGGCCATTATAGTGGAAATTTTTTTAATTTATTATAACTTAAAATAAAAAAGACTTATCAATCTTCTAAAATAGAGTCTAAAGTACAATATTCTGAAAACAATAAGAGGACTCCTTTCAAACAATTTTGTAAAAAGTAAATAAAGTCTAAAATTAAAAATAAATTATTATCATAGAATATAAACTACTACCTTGAAAACATTTTTTGGAAACATGGATAGGTATGAAAAGGTATTTTCAAATGAAGGGTGAAATAAATTATATTTTCATTAAAAGTATTATTTTGTTTTCTCAAGTATATAAAGGGAAGAAAATGAAATAAAAACTTAAATTTTCAAAAACATAAATTGAGGATTATAATTTTTATGCATTTATTTAGAGTTAGATCATAAAATTATATCCTCCAAAACATAATCATAAATAATCATGATAAATAATGATATTATAAGATAAAACCCTTACCTCAAGTTTGACTTAAATCAAATGCGGTCTATTCTATTGTATAATGAATTAAAATTTATAATAAAATTATTCCAAAATTATTTCCATTTTAATAATATCTTATATGATCCATTATAACATTTCTTCTCACATTAATCAGTAATTATTTATTAAAATATGCATTTCTAGTTGATAACAATGTTATTTTTATAAGAATTTTGGATTTTTTGTTTCAATCCTTGTACATTGAACATTATTACATAATATAAATAATTTAAATCATGATATTAATATCATATATATTAATTATATGTATATATATATTCATACATAAAATTTGGAGATAGTAAATTTTATTACACTACTCAAGGAGACGGTAGGTTGTACATATTTCGGAACCCTATTATTACTTTTCAATTGATGGAATAAAAAAATTAATAATAGATCACCTTTATAGAATCATTATTATATAATATATATCATACATACTTATGAAATTTATTATTCATACTATCCATTTAAAACCTAAATGGAAAATAAATCTAATCAATTTGGGTAGGTGGTAGTCTATATATATGCACAAGGGTGGGAGGATGGAGAAATTAATTTGAGTAGTAATGAAATATTTATGCGCTAAATACAAGCAAAGTAAACATGAAATTATTTTTAAAGTTAATAATTTTTTTTATAGCTATATCATACATAAATATGGATTTATCCTGGATATAATTATCGCATGAATCTTAAGAAGAAGGTAAATGCATCGAGGTCATGCCCCAAAACATCAATGTCACTCACACTGGATCATTAGTCGTGAAGATATTAATTTCTGGGACCATATGTATATTGGAACTCCACTAATTTATCTACTATTCCCAAATCTATATTTTTTTATTAAGAAATCACCCGTAAAAATTTCATCAATGCTCTTATGAATGATTTATTTCTCAATCTCTTCATAAATATCACATTGAATAATGATGAGGATAGACTTTTTCATGATCACTTCATCGGGATAATTTTTACCAAGGATTATCACATTCTATTGATTTTGAAACTCATATGAGATGAAAATGATTTATTCTCTGGTTTCTAGATATCACTATGAAGCATAAGTCCATTTTTTATTGCATTAAATATGATTTCATATCTTCAGATGAGGAGGTAAGACATGAGGGGAATTATCTTCACTCTAGGTGTAACTATTGTTGAAACACTAATAGTGAATCATCCTCTCACTTTTTCTTCCATGGAAAGTGAGAGTAAATAGTATGGATAAATCATGGTGAGTTATTCAAGTTCATTTTACATATTTACATGATGAGATGATTTATTCATAATTTGTTTCATAGAGTTAGATATAATAAGTTAGGGTAGAGAGCGAGGGTGATATTGTTGGTTATGGGTTGTTTATATAATTACAATGCCTCAAACAAGGCCCAACATTATGTTTTCCTCTATTCTAGGTTGTAATTAGTAGCTAGGTCCCTTATTATGGTGGATTAATTGGGAACCATCATGAAGTATTGGGATAATCCCCCCCCCCCCCCCCCCGAGCATGAGTATGGCTAAAAAAATATGCATCCCCTACTATGAGAGACTATCTACTGAGGGAAGAAAGATTAATATTTAGGGGTCATGCATTCATGGAATCATGAGGGGTGGATTTGTTATTAAATACTCTAGGGGTTCCATCATCTTGGCCATCCATAGCTTTTTTGGCCATGATTATTCCCTCCTCATAGAGGCCTTCACCCCACTAAATGAGATTTTGGTATGCCTTGATTAAATTTTTTGATGAAGTCTATTGAAAAATATTCCTTGATCATTCAAAATTAACTTCAATCATATGATTCAAGTCCATAGTCCATCATTCAACACATACAAATATGAAATATCTTCCTAGATAACTATGTGTAGATGCTTCACACATGTCATGAAGGAAAACAAGTCATGAATTTCCTTTCTTCCCAGATCCCACAAGATGAAAATTTTATTTATTTTTCTATCATGGTCTCCATTACCCCTAAATGTTATAATATTAATTTGTCACATGCTCATGTGGTATGCTATTTTTCAACCATAGTCATGATTGGCCACTTGTGAATGGTAGGATCTCTATTAAAAAATTTAAATGTTTGATGATGATAACCAATGTATTAATTTTAAACATATGTAAACAATACATTTTCCATAATTTATTTAGTGGAATTCATACCCACCAATATAATGGATATGTGATAATTGTGAAATTAAATAATAATAATTTTATTATATATTGTGGTTCATTGATACTCGGTGTTTCGGGTATCACTAGCTGCCAATGAAATTAGACTTATTTGGAAACAAATATATCATAAAATATTGGGGGTGTTATTGTTTCACAAACATCATTGATATAATAGGATGATCCCAGATATGGTGAAGAACCATTGGTTCATTAAGAGTTGATTTAGTCCAAAAATAAAGAACCATATAACATTAAGAAAAATGAGACATGATAGCTGGTAAAAAAACCTAAATATATCAATGCGATTCAAGGAATTTTGGTTTTTGAAAAGATGTGGAATGTAACATATGAAGTGGTAAGAAACAAGGAATGACTATTGTGTAAGTACTACTCATTGGTTAAAGGTATTTATTTTAAATAGAACTTAAAACAAATATCATGATTTCAAATAATAACAATCGTTCATTTTATTTCTGGAAAATTTCATATAATATTTTCTAAATGGATTTAAATTTTTTAATTCCTCAATATAGATATTAAAGGAGAAGTCTATAGGGAACATCCATGGTGTTTATTTCTCAAAAAATAAAAGAGATATATGTGTATGTTAAAGATGGTATTATATGGGTTACCTAAATCCAGAAGATCTTTCCATTCAAATATAGATTCCTACATAAATAATCATGAATTCAAGAAAGTAATAGTTGATTGATACATGTATATGAATGAAAATTAATAGGTTTATTTCATTGTGAATATTTATTTGATGATATAATTTTTTTCAAGAATAATTATGGTATTTTAGTGGGTTTGATAAAGATAAGAAGATTTTTTTTATATTTCTATGGTTAGAGAAATGAATTTCATTCATGGATTTAAAATCTACAAAAAATGGATAACATTTTCCTATTATAAGAAAAATATTCCAAGGAACTACATAAAAAATTTAGGATAGATGATTCAAAACCTTTTTCAGTAATAATTTGAATCCCTAATTTATTAAACATCCTCTAGATCAGTCTATGTTTATATTGTAATCCATTGTGAAATATATCAATGTGCACAAAAAATGTCACAATTTTTGGAATAATAATGAATTTATAGTACATTAAGGTAATTGTAGAATATTTTATTATGTGTGAGAAAAAGGGAATTTTAAATATGTATAGATATAAAGATATAGACTTGTAACAATATTTCAATGACAAAATATGAACATTTAGTGGTGTTTTCATTTTTAGAGAAAAATTAATGAATTTCCGTAGAATGAATAAATGTTTATTGATTATCTATATTACAAAAGACGAGTATGTGAAATCCAATCAAGATAAAAAAAATTAATGTCACTGAAGATATGGTTGGATGATATATTTTTTGATGTTAAACTACAACATATGTAGTGACCCTAACCACAATAGCCTAGTGTCATGTCTACTTAATTATATTGGAATAAGATACCTGGAATCAAATCCAGAAGGATTGAATAGTTTAGTATTATTGGTTACCAATATACATATATGATTCCCATATTACATTTCAAAACACAAATTACAACATAATGTGCTTTTTATAATAACATCATTATGTCAAGAATTTCCTTAAACATCAATCATAGTACAGTTCATGGAATTCTAGGGAAAGGAAAAATATGTGAGGGATTAAATGCTCACTAAGGTATAGGTAAAAAAGTTGATATCATGAATCAATAAAGATAATCAAGATGGTATGGTAAACGACTAAAACAAAATTCCATTTAAACAAAATTCCTATCATGATAAGATAAGTCATAATCGATAAGGCAAAAAAAACCAAAACACATGTCTTTTAGTCAATAAACTATAATTTAATTTGATAAATAGATAATATCATTGTGAAATTATAATTGGTAATAATAATATAATTCTTAATTAAGGAAATTCTTAATTATTGGACATCATGGTATCAAAAATCATGATACTTCTACCTCCATGGCCTCAGACACGATGGATTAAAAGTATATAAATAAACTTATTAAACAATTGATTAATGATTTGTCACATAATACATGTCTATGAATAGAGGTTTTATATAATTTCATGCCCCACCCATCACTATATATCTAGATAATTCCACATATATCAAATAATATATTTAATTAATGAAAAGTATGAATTATCATCAAATATTTGAATTGAATTAAGAATACAGATTTATCATGATTTCCACAAATAAGAAAATAACTTTCAAGGTAGAAGACCATATGTATAATTGATATATGATTTAGAAAATAAACATATCAAAGATAAATAATATGGATATTTAGGGGAAATTTAATGTCCAATGACAAGAGGAAATTGAATATTTCATGGGACAGTAGATGACTACAAAAATGAATCAATGATCACTACTGGAAATGGGGTTTATCCCCATGCATCTATTCCCATGGTTTAAAGAACCATGGGGATAGATGGTTTTTAATTTTCTATAACCACAATTTTATTAAAACTATGGGTATTCAACCCCTATGTATCGGGCTCTATTGCGCTCCCCCCACTTCAACCCTACCTCCCCGACCTCCGACTCCCAGTCCTGTCCTCCCCTCCCTGACCACCGCCTCCCGGCCATCCGACCTCCTCCTCTCGGCCCTCTCCTCCCCTCTCCGACCTCCGCCTCCCAGCCATCCGACCTCCACCTCCCAACCATCTCATACCATCCCCAGCCTCCGCCTCCTGGCTCCACCTCCTCTCCCAACCTGGACCTCTTGGACTTCACCTCCACCTCAACATCCCGGCCTTCTCTATGCTGCCCCTAGCTCCAGCGACATCCCTACTCCCCCATATCAGCTCCATCTCCTCCGGGTATCATCAAATTCAACTCCTTCAACTTGCGAATAGCCTTTACACACTAATATTGATTTATTTCTCACTAATTCTCCTTTTACAAACTCTGAATTAGAAAGAAAAATTAAGTATTGGCATGAGTTACTCTTATATATACAAAGAGTGTTTTCCTTTTCTAGATTACAAGTACAGATGAACCCATTTTTAGGATTTTTATTTTTGAGTTAATCCTTATGTATAGGATCCTATATAAACTTTACTAATTTTTCCTCTTATATAATTTATTATGAATAAGCATGGAAGATATTATGTATATCAGGTTAATGTTTTTCATTTCCTTTCCCAGTTTTATTTAAACATAAATCATGGAGCAATACTTGTGTTTATGCCATGGTTTATTCCTATAACTTCTAGAATAACCAATGTGCTCAATTTTCAGAATTAATTTTACAAAAAAAACCAATTACTCATCTTAAAAAGCTCTAACCTTATCCAAAAATCTTCAAACTTATCTTCCCTAATTAATTTATAGACTTACACTTCAAAAAAACTTCTATAATTAACTTCAAAACTTCTAGTTAACAAAAAATTCTTCTCAGAACATCTTGGTTCTCTAATTCTGTAACATACTACATCCATAATTCACAACCTTTACATCCACTATCAATTTACTTTTAGAATATCAAGTTTTACATTTTTTACAACTTCACTTCTAGAACATCTCCAACCCCACTTCCAAAACACTTTTCATAACTTATCATTCTTCAACTTATCTTCCTAAATAACTTCCAAACAATCTCAAAACTCCAATTTGTGACTTATATTATCAAACACAATTATTTCTTAGAAAACATAACAATTATTTTAAAAAAATCCAACACACAACCTCCTAGTTGAAACTTTATCTCCCTTTAGATTTTGTTGATAATACTACTATAAATCCTACACCAACTTTTAACTATAAATTATTCAAAAGAATACATATTTATGGTGTATTATTTTCACTCACCTTTTTTAAAATATAATGAAAACAGACTTTGTATACATATTTTTATTTTCATTCTCCCCCTTTATTAGATATTTACATAGGGTTACCTTATTATCTATACTACCCAATCATCCATACAATACATGTTGTATATTTTTAAGGGTCTCCACTAAATCCTTTTTGGAACATTTTTATTCTCCTCAACTTTTAAAATCCGTATTTGGAGAGTTTTTTCTCTCCCTTTATCATTAAATTCATTTACAACCCATTTGATATTGATCTCTTTCAACCTATTCCTCAAACTCCATCTCTTGAAAATTTGGATCCATTTACCACATTCAAACCTTTAGTTTATCTTTAAATCATGTGTTGATTAAACCTTTGGATCTTTTACCACTATCAATTCCACTTGTTAGATAAAAATAATTCCTAATTTTTATTTTCTAGGATTTTAATCGTTTCCTCTCTTTAGCCATGTTTTACTAAAATATTTTTATCAATTTAATTTACTACTTATTATTGAGTTATTGATGAATACTTTAATCCTAATAATTCTAAACTCTATATATTCAATAACATCAAAGTTGTGCATGTGACTCACTTACTTATATAAACATGTATAAATTGAGATTTTTCTTTCTTCTACACATCCTGTAATCTCAATCATAATTACACAAAAATATCAGAAAATAAACAATAAATTACTAAGTGTGTGAGTCACACCACATGTTTCAATAATAGATATCACTTTTTCATGATGGACTTATGATACCACTTGATATCCATGAACCTTCCTTTCCTCACATGGCTTTCCTTTTTATGGATAAGAATAAACAGTTTATGTGTTCCCATACCCAAATCCCCCTAAATGAATTCAGTTATTTACACTAATTATATAGATAATACTTCAAAAATTGTAACTATTTTTTGGTTATGAAACGTTACTTCCTACAAATTTTGGTATCTTAGAAAAAACAATAACCTAACACCACATTATTAACACACGAACAAATAAACATAAATTCCATGAAAGTTATTATTAATTACATGTATTGTATTCTATTAATTTTAGTAGCCTTATAAAATTTTTCATATGAAATGATATCATTTATCAATTACCAAATTTCACTTAACACAACTGAAAATTTTATATGAGGCTTTGAAACAACTTTAATTCTCTGTGAGGCTCTACATCATTTGAGCCTCTTCATCACAAGATGAAATTCCAGATCTAGCATACAAATCTAAATTGGTTTCTCAACACCATTTATCGAGTCATATAAGGCCATGATACCATTTTATATTTTTATACCAATTAATATATCTAATAAATCTAACACCAGTTATTGAATTTATCTCCTTTTACCATAATCACACCCCTCTTAAATTTTTATCACTTCAAACAAAACTTAAAAAATATCAGAACACATTGGGAGAGGGATCCTTCCCATCCATCCTCATGTTAAGTATTTTAGTTTGTATTAGTAAACAAACCCTTTGTATCAAACTATTTTCCCAAACTTAGATTACTGTGTTTCAAAAAATTTATTTCCTACTAGTTGAGCCCATCATTTACCCCTATATATAAATTATCTCTCATCATTAACCTTAATATGCACCAATTATAATTATCACATTCTAACAACTACATCTTTAATGTCTATAATGGCCAATGATCATATTATGGACATGTAAAGTTCTGAATTTCTAATAATCTTTTGTTTATTTTTTATGAAATATCACACATATAATTTATTCAATGGTAAATTCCCATATAAAAAGTAGGGGTTGTTGCAACCATGATGTAGACATGGAATTTGATGTATTTTCTTTATTATTTTTTCTTAAACTTATCTCGAATTCACTTATTACCCATCAATGAGTATGATTCCAGTAAATAAAAAATAAAAATTTCATTCAATATCCCTGAATGGATTTTATTCATTAACAATTTCATAGTAATCAAACACTAAAAATGTTTTTTAAACACTGAACTATTGTAATGAATAATGGTTTTCCTAATTATCTAACCCTCAGAGTAAATATTAAAACTATACTATCAATTTCTTAATTAAGATCTAATCACCACCCCTTAATCAAAAACATGGGGAATAACACATGAACTCTTCTCTAAGTTTCAACTGCCAACTCCCTAAGTCTCCCCAATAAGGAAAACTCTCTATATATTCTCCATTTATCATCTCCTATAAAAATAAAAAGAGAGTCCATCCCATTTTTAAAAAATAGAACATTTATATTCTCTAATCCTTCGATACTATAATTCATTCTCTTCATTCATGCTTAGATAACATGAATTTTCAACATCACCCACTTGGAATAAATTGCCTCTAGTACTCTTATGCTATTTTAACCGCTCTTTCATCCTCAATGCTCTCAACCAATAACCCATAATTCTTTAAAAAAATATTTCCTTTATCATGAAGTTGAGAAACACTTAATAGATTGTGTTTTAATCCATCAACATAAAGATTTTTCTTTGATTTAAGCTTCTCTTTCCCAATAACAATTAAACAAACTCCTTTAACCATTAGTGACCCATCATTTATGAAGGTAACTAAGCATAAATTTTATTTTTCAATAGATTTCAATGTTTTTAAATCTTTTATCATGTGAGAAAAACATCCACTATACAAGATCCATGGACTTTACCCTTTGGATACTTTGGGTGAAACTTCAACAACTAAATCTTTCTCCTTCACTTTTCTATTCTTCTTTTGAGGATTTTGAGTATTAAAACTCAAATTTGTTTAGGGTGGTATAATGATGAGGAATTAATTTTCATCATGAATAGGATGGTCACACCTTCCATATACTTATTCAATAATATCAAACATATTCTGTGATTTCTATATAGAATTTACAATACGTTTCTAACTTTTATTCCTTTAAAGGGTTTGAAACCCCCAAACATTGATTCTCAATCATCCCAAGTATATCATGATGTCTATTTTAAAAAACATATCTTTTCCATATGAAAAAATATTCCAAATTTCCAATAGAATCCATAAAAAGTATATCTTTTAAGCATTATGTTGTACAAAATTTGTAGGATACATTGAAACATTTTTTCAATATTAATTCCAAAACATTAAAGTTATAACTACTCTATTTTCATTGAATGTTTTATTCCCCATCAAATAACCCCTACCAAATAATCTATAAAATTATAAATTCATATTATTAAAATAAAATTTTCTTCTCATGTGTATAATGTCTCTATATCTATAAAGGGGTATTTTACATTGAAATTTTCTTTTTTATTCCCCATCAATGGCCACTTGGGAGTGTCTTTTTTAACTTTTTTCTTTAGTTTACATCTCAAGGTAGACCTTTTTTCATTTTTTCATACTTATTAAATCATGGAATCCTCTTTTCATTAAATATTATTTTCTAGATACTAATATTATTTGATTAATTTAATAATAAAATTGATTGTAATGAATTTTTTAAATATGATTTACATTTTTGATTGAATGATAAATTGTTTTTCTTGTTATAGAATGGATAGAAGCTGGATTGATAAAACACTATTTTGTTAAATATTGTATTGATAATAAATGATATAATTTCCTCACATTGTGTTAAATATGTTTATTTATAAAATATTTGGGATTTGATCATTCATTTGAAAATTTGGTGAAAATTCCAGTTTTACTCTTTATAGTGCACTGTAGTATTTAGAAAATAAATATTTTTATATTTATTATATGAATTTGAAATTTTGTAACAGTGTTCATAACTTAATTTTATACAACTTTTATTCAGGAAACTAGATCAAAATAATGCATTTGGATGGAGTAATTTGGATATAAAGTCAAAGGTGGGATGGACACGCCAGAATGGAGAAGCTTCTGTATTTCGGCCATAACGCATTCATATGGGCTTTGATTGAGCCCATGTTTTTATATGAGATATAGGACCTATATATATACATATTATCATTCTGTAAGTTCAGACAATTCATGCGTTTTAGTGGTAAAATGGGTGGTACAATTTGGCATAAAATATTTGGCCGATATTTTCCATTCACATTTGAGACCACATTGAACCTAGACTCCCTGCCACTCTATAAATTGGTGTTTTTCTCATTTTCTGGGGTTGGTACGTGAATTAGGAAGTTTAGGGCAGAGGAGAATAGGTTCTACTCCAATTCTCCAAGCAATTCAATAAGGGTAGCTCTTGAAGCAAGGATCCCTTCGTCGAAGCCCTATTCTTCTTCCTCATGTTGTAATGTTTTTGTTTTCTTAATAAACTTCTTTGTTCTTGTTTAATTTCTTCTACTTTCCTCTGTTTTGTTCATTTTTATTCTTCATTAATCTTCCTATTTGGGATGAAACTCAAGATTAGAATCGTGATTGGGTTATACCCATTCTAAACTGTTGCAAGTGCAATTCGCTTCTACGATGACTACATTGCCCATGGAAGAGTAGTTCTTTTTAGTAATCGATCTAACTCTCACCTTCTTCATTCATTTATTTTAAATCAATGATATATTGTAATTAACTAAAGATGATCCATTAATTGAGTTTTCAAATTATAAGAAACTAAGTGAGCACTTGAACAATTAACACAAAACGCACGAGGTCGGGATTTCTGTGAATTGTGATAGCACGATCTTAATCGGTAATACAAGACCACGCGGGATCAATTTGTAGAGTTCAAATAAAATCTATAAACTTAATTAATCCTCATTTACAGAGTGTTTATGTGCCTTAATTTACCACTGACCATAAGCTAATCTTAGAACATCAATCAAAGCAGGGTGGTGCGATTGCATGTTCCGAAGTTAGCCTAGGGTTAAATTCACATCATCTTCGTGGTAAAGTTAATTCTCATAGGGTTAGGGATTTAACAAATTAAGGGATCATAATTAATTGAATGTTAATTTAAATGATAATGATTAATAATAGAGTGAAGAGGTAGAGTTAGATCGATTACGCCTTTTAAAATATTTTCTAAAAAAATATCTTCTTGTTGTGTCTTTTTAATCAAAATTCATTTCAAAACTAAAAAAAAAATACAATCTTCTTCCAGCAAACTTCTTCTAGATTCATAAACTATAACAAACCCCAATCCTTTCAAGTATTTTTTTTTAATTCTATTCTATTTTATTTTTAGAATACCTTTAATAAGTTGTCTAATTCACTTCCTCCTTTGAGAGATGGCCTTGGTCAGCCACTCTGCTACACCTAAGTACCTCAAAATCACATTAATCATTTGAGGGAACCCACGACAGCGCTCTTTCAAATTGGCACCATTTAAAGGGAGGCAAGTAATTTATTCAACCATATAGAGGTATTTCTTTTATTTTTCATTTTATTATTTTCTTCACCTCTCTCTTTCATCTTTCCCCTTTCTCAAGTTTTCATTTTTTTTCATCCTCTTTTTTCTTTTTAGACCATCAACTCAAACTTCTCATTTTTATTTTACTATGGTCCACTTTCTTTTTTTCATTTTTATTTGATTTATGACATGAAATAATCCTGAAGATCTCTTAGATCTTGACCCTGAGATTGAACATAGCCTTAGGGCTTGAATCAGACATTCTCAGTCTACGGGAATTTTCAATATTCAACCAGTTGGTGAATCCCTCTCTTCTGGAAACATTAAAATTGGAAGAAATTAAAATTCAAATATAAAAGAGGAACCAATGGCTGGAAATAATGGAAATGAACTTAATAGAACCATTCAAGAATTGGCTGCACCTGATATTAACTATCAACCAAATTGTATTGCATACCCGAATCTCGAATCAGACTTTGAGTTAAAATCTGGGTTAATTCACCTTCTTCCAAAATTTAATGGCTTATCTGGTGAGGATCCAAACAAACACCTTAAAGAATTTAATGTGGTTTGAACAACCCTTAAACCAAGAAATGTTTCTGAAGATCAAATCAAATTAAGAGCATTCTCATTCTCACTTTATGGAGTTGCGAAAGATTGGATGTATTATTTACAACCTAAGGATGTAACTTGTTGGAATGATTTAAAATGTCTTTTCTTGCAGAGATTTTTTCCAGCATCGAGGACAACTTCCATTCGTAAGGAGATCTCGAGGATCAAGCAAGCACAAGGGGATTCAATGTATGAGTATTGGGAGAGATTCAAGAAGCTGTGTGCAAGCTGTCCACATCACAAAATCAGTGATCAACTCCTTATTCAGTGATTCTATGAAGGACTCACACCTATGGAGAGGAGCATGGTGGATGCCGCAGCAGGAGGGGCATTGGTGGTCAAGACACCAGTAGTTTCACGTGCATTGATCGACAAGATGGCACAAAACTCCCAACAATTTGGTGATCGAGGTACACCACATGCTAGGGGAGTACATCAGGTAAGTCCTTCTTCTCTTGAAAGTCAATTTATTGATACCAAGTTGGAATAATTGACCAATACGGTGAGGAAAATTTCTTTGGCACAAAAGACATATCTACCCCCTCCTTCAAGGCCTTGTGATATTTGCACTAAGACAAGCCACCCAACTGATTGTTTCCCACAACTCCAAGAAACAGAAGATTGTGCAATAGTGTTCCTTGGGAGACCATATCAGCAACAACAACAACAACAACCATATCCCCAAAAGAAGTTTTATCCAACATACAACCAAGGATGGAAGGATCAATCAAACATGAGGTATGCTCTGGGCAACAACAAAGGCCCACTTTTCAACCAAACTTCCAGCATCCTCCACCTTACCAACAGGGTTTCCAACAACCCCAAAAGAGATTCGAAGCTCAAACATCAACAAGTCAGAAATAGGGGAATCTAAAAAACAAGGTAGACTCTAACACTAATGATATTTTGAAGAAAATGTTTCTTAATCAACATAATGAGATAAAGAGTCAAGGTTCGGAGTTGAGGGAGTTGAAGACTCAAATGAGCCAGATTCCCACCGCCCTCTATGAACTTGTGAGTAAGAATTCTGGAAATCTACCTTCCCAACCCACTCCAAATCCAAAGGGGAATCTTAGTGTCATCACATTGAGAAGTGGGAAGCAAATGAATGATACATCTGTACCTACCATTCCACCGGGATTCACCTCTACTCCAGAGAAGCCGCATTCTATACCAACTCCTGAGCAATCCAAGGAGAAAGATAAAGGTAAGAAAAAGATCGATGATTTTCCTCCTAAACCCCTTCCTTTTCCAAACAGGGTTGTTCAAACCAAGAAGATGGCTGAATAAGCAATGCAAAAGGAGGTTTTGGACACATTCAAGCGTGTGGAGATCAACATTCCTCTACTTGAATCCATTAAGAAAATCCCAAGGTATTCCAAATTCTTAAAAGAACTCTACACCAATCGAAGAGGGTTAAAGGGAAATGAGAGGATCAAAATTGGAAGGAATGTCTCATCACTCATTACACCAACTCTAGCAATGCCAACAAAGTGCAAGGATCCTGGTACATTCACCATCCCATGTACCATAGGGGATTTTCACTTCTATGATTCTCTTTTTAATTTAGGAGCATCAATAAATGTGATATCTCACTTTGTATTCTCTTCCTTGCATGTTTTTGAGTTGAAGCCAACAAGAGTAGTGGTGCAGTTGGCAAATAGAGCCATAACATATCTAGTGGGAGTCCTTGAGGATGTACTTTTCCAGGTAAGAGACATGATCTTCCCAGTAGATTTCTACATGCTTAACATGGAGGAGGATCAGGTAAGTTATCATGCTCCCATAATCTTAGGTAGACTCTTCCTCAAAACTGCAAAAACTATCATAAATGTCAATGATGGTACACTTTCCATGGAGTTTGGAGATGAATTTGTGATATTTAATGTTATGGATTCCATGAAGTACCCCTCAGAGGATCACTCTGCATTTTTTATCTCCCATTTTGAACCACCAAATAAAAATCCCATGGAATTTGATTGTTCTATGATTAGGGAGATTATGAGTATTGGTTGTAGTTTTATGTCTAAGAGTACTTACACACCTATTTATAATGCAAAAGACTCTATTAGATTTGATTTTGAAATGGAATCATACTCTGATTTTGATCATGTGAACTCTGATTATGAAATGGATGTTGAGTATGCTGATGGATTTGATGCTTTATTCTCTGATTTTGATTATGTATATTCTGATACTGATGCTCTTTGTGCACATATTTCAGTTCCTTCTATGTCTCTATCCATACACCACCCCCTACACTGGAACTCAAGCCATTTCCACCAAATCTAAAATACTCATACTTGTTGAGTGGTGAGAAATTACCTATTATTATTGCTAACAATCTCCCTTTTGAACATGAAGAAAAGATTTTGAATATTTTGAGGGAGAACATCAAGGCAATCGGGTGGACCTTGGCTGACATATCAGGTATTAGCCCCTCCATTTTCATGCATGGGATTCTTTTGGAGGATGGGGATAAACCGATGAGGCAACCACAAAGGAGACTCAATCCAACCCTTCTGGAGGTTGTTAAAAAAGAGGTTGAAAAATTGCTCGAGGTAGGTATAATCTATCCTATTTCAAATTCTCAGTGGGTAAGTCCTATTCAGGTTGTGCCTAAAAAAAGTGGTGTTACTGTTGTTAAAAACAAGAAAGATGAGTTAGTTCCAATGAGGGTACAAAATAGTTGGCGTGTGTGTATTGATTATAGGAAACTAAATCATTCCACTCATAAAGACCATTTCCCCCTCCCATTTATTGATCAGATGCTTGAGAGACTAGTTGGGAAGACACGCTATTGTTTCTTGGATGGATTTTCTGGATATTTTCAGGTTCCTATAGCTCCAGAGGATCAGAAGAAGACTACATTCACCTATCCCTTTGGCACATTTACCTACCGGAGGATGCCATTTGGACTTTGTAATGCCCCAGGTACCTTCTAGAGATGCATGGTGAGTATTTTTTTCTGATTTTATTGAGACCTGCATGGAGGTATTTATGGATGATTTTATAGTGTATGGATCCTCATTTGATGAATGTCTAAATAGTTTAGGAAAGGTGTTGAATCATTGTATTGAGAAGAATATGGTTCTGAACTTTGAAAAGTGTCATTTCATGGTAGATCATGGCATTGTCTTAGGGCATGTAGTGTCAAAACATGGGATAGAGGTTGATAGATCAAAGGTAGATATTATTTAATCCTTACCATATCCTTCATGTGTGCGTGATGTTAGATCTTTCCTAGGGAATGAAGGATTTTATCGGCGCTTCATCAAAGATTTTAGTAAGATTGCTCTTCCTATGTCAAGATTACTTCAAAAGGATTCTGATTTTGTATTTGATGTTTCTTGTAGGAATTCATTTGATGAGCTAAAACAACGTCTGACCACTCCACCTATCATACAATCCCCACGGTGGGAGATTCCTTTTGAGCTTATGTGTGACGTCTCCAACTTTGCGGTTGGAGCCGTCTTATATCAGAGGGTGGAAGGACATTCACATGTGATTGCCTATGCATGAAGGACATTGGATTCAGCCCAATCAAACTACACTACCACAAAAAAGGAGTTTCTTGCTGTCATATTTGCTTTAGATAAATTCTGTTCATATTTATTGGGCTCTAAAGTAGTTGTTTTTTCTGACCATGCAGCTTTGAGGTACCTCCTAAAGAAGCCAGATGCAAAGCCACGACTTATCCATTGGATGCTCCTTCTTCAGGAATTTGATATTGAGATAAAGGACAAGAAGGGATAAGAGAATTTGGTGGCAGACCACATGAGTAGGATTACTCACACACCAGAGGGTGACACCTTGGACCAGGTACCACTTCGGGACACTTTCCCCGATGAGAATCTCTATACCATCCTAGGTATGCATCCTTGGTATGATGATTTAGTTAATTACATTGTTTTCTCTGAAATCACTACAAATTTGAAGAAGCATCAAGTCCAAAAATTAAAAAGTGAGTCTAGGTATTATGTGTGGGATGATCCTTACCTCTGGCGCATGTGTAGTGACCAAGTCATTAGGAGGTGTATTCCCGATCATGAGTTTGAGTCTGTTTTTCATTTCTGTCATACAGTTGCTTGTGGTGGACACTTTGGACCCCAACGGACAGCTAGGAAAGTTTTAGACTCTGGACTATATTGGCCTAGCTTATTCCATGATGCCCATGTGTTTTGTAAGTCATGCTCTCATTGCCAACACACTGAGAACATTTCTAGGAGACATGAGATGCCCCAACAACCCATACTATTCTGTGAGATTTTTTATGTGTGGGGCATTGATTTTATTGGTCCTTTTCCAATTTCATATGGTTTCTTGTATATTTTGGTTGTTGTTTATTATGTGAGCAAATGGGTGGAGGCCAAGGCCACCAGGACTGATGATTCTCATGTTGTTGTGGATTTTGTGAAGGCACAAATTTTTTGCAGGTTTAGAGTACCAAAGGCTATAATCAGTGACCAAGGGACAAATTTCTGCAATCAGAATCTTTCTTCCCTTCTTCGGAAGTATGGGGTGACACAAAAAACATCAACACCATACCACCCCCAAACAAATGGCCAAGCTGAGGTTTCAAATCGTGAGTTAAAACAAATTTTGGAGAAAACTGTGCAACCAAATAGGAAGGATTGGAGCAAGTGCTTGGATAATGCATTGTGGGCTTATAGGACAGCATACAAGACACCCATTGGTATGTCCCCATTTCGGATTGTTTTTAGGAAAGTATGTCATCTCCCCATGGAAGTTGAGCATCGGGCTTATTGGGCTATAAAGAAATGCAACATGGATTTGGCCCAAGCTGGAATTCAAAGGAAGTTGAAAATTCAAGAGCTTGAGGAGATTCGATTGTCTTCATATGAGAACTCAAGGCTTTACAAGGAAAGATCAAAAGCATCTCATGATAGAATGATCCAACAAAAGGAGTTTCATGTTGGAGATAAAGTCCTTCTCTACAGTTCACGACTAAAGATGATGCCTGGTAAGTTGTGTTCCATATGGTTAGGTCCTTATATTGTATCTAATGTTTTTCCTTATGGTGCAGTGGATATCACACAAGAGGACACTGGAAGGAGCTTTACAGTCAATGGGAAACATTTGAAGAGATACATTGAGGGACTTCCTACTAATGCAGTGGATTTTATCACACTGCATGACCCCATCATCACTTGAGCACATCAGGCTGTTCCTAACCCTTTCACTTTTATATTATTTGTCCAATTTAAAAATTCTGCATTTCATGTGCATATATCATCTCATGGGTTCACATTGAGGACAATGTAATATTTTAAGTGTGGGGGAGGGAACCTTTTAGTTTAGTAATTTCAATTGTTTTCCTGTTTAAAAAAATTGTGTGTTTTTTTCAAATTTTGTGTGTTTATTTTTCAATTTTCTTTGTGTTTTTGAAATTTTTGAGCTGAAATAATTCTCATCACAATTTTGAAATGCATATCAATGAGTGAAACAATTTATACCTTGAATATAAGCTTAAATGAATGCTGAAATGACTTTGTTTCAAGTTCAAATATTTAGTAATTTCATGAAAAGTACACTGAATTTTGAATCCCATGCCACATCTCATTGTCTTTATATTTGAAATCAATTTCCTGTGAGGCTTCTGAACCATTATTTTCATATTCTTTACATTCACCTCACTTCTTGAGAGAACCAAACCATGCTTGATTTAACCAGAATTTGATCTATTCCTGTCAAAACTTGAGAGTTTGAGGTATTTATGTTTAAATGATTGAGTCATTTGTTTGGTATTAAAGCCCCTATTTTAAAGAATATTTTTTTATAATGGCCTACCTTGAACATTTAATCCTTTTATCCCTTAGAATCCATGCACAACCTATTAGGTTAGCCACATTACAAGCCAATTTTCCCTATCCAACCAGCTCTTGAAGTGAAATTGCATAATCTAGTTGAGCTTAAGTGTGGGGGAAGCTGTCTTGTGTTGTGATACCACATTTTGTTATACTTAGGATGAAAAAATAAATTATAAAGATATGTGTTTGCTACTGAAGAAAAACATTATATTGAAATTTGTGCCTTTCTGGAGCTTTCATGACAAGTAAAGATGTGCCTTTTCTGGAGCTTCTAATTGAGGTGGAAAGTTGTGCCTATCTGGAGCTTTCAAGAAAATCATGTTTGAGAAGAATGAAATTTTTTATGCCGAAATGATGAATGGTGTAAAATTTTCATGACTTTTTATGATGATGGAGCTGAATTGATACTATGGGGATTGAGGAGAAGACCATATTTAAGTGAAAATTAGATTAATGCAATTTTTCTTCAAAAAGAGTCAATCCCTCCTCATTCAGCCTCAGAATTTTTCACATCTAAATCCTACAAACTGAAAGCCACAGAATAACCCTGAAAAGTCCTCATGATAAATATACATCCTTGACTCACTTTGGGTGGCTATGTAGAAATATATCAAGCCCATGGTGACCCTTTTATGAGTTTGGATGAGAAAGACATTGCAAAAAAAATTGATATTTGTGTGATGAGAGAAAATTCAAGCGAGGTAAGTGTTTTGTGCATGGGAGGATAAATGAAGTGGAAATATATTGAATGATATAAATGGAGAACTTGAAATAAGGTTTTTTATGAGGCATGATATATTTTGTTTCTTGGTGTGTAATTGTTTGATCTCAAGGATATGTGTTTTAAAATTGGTTTTGATTTGATATTGATGTTTACTTGACATGAGGTTTTGCCAAGGAGTGCAAAAGGGTAAGTGTGGGGGAGTTGATAAAACACTATTTTTTTAATATTTTATTGATAATAAATGATATAATTTCCTCAAATTGTGTTAAATATGTTTATTTATAAAATATTTGGGATTTGATCATTCATTTGAAAATTTGGTGAAAATTCCAGTTTTACCATTTATAGTGCACTGTAGTATTTCGAAGATAAATATTTTTATATTTATTATTTGAATTTTAAATTTTGTAAAACTGTTTCTAACTTAATTGTATACAAACTTTATTCAGGACACTAGATCAAAAGAATGCATTTGGATGGAGTAATTGGGCCATAAATCAAAGGTGGGCTGGACACGCCAGAATGGAGAAGCTTCTGTATTTTGGCCATAACTCATTCATATTGGCTTTTATTGAGCCCAAATTTTTATAGGAGATATATGACCCATATATTCACATATTATCCTTCTGAAATGCCAGCCAATTCACGCGTTTTGGTAGTCAAATGGGCAGTGAAATTTGGCATAAAATATTTGGCCGAGATTTCCCATTCACACTTGAAACCACTTTGAACCTAGCCTCCCCACCACTCTATAAATTGGTGTTTTTCTCATTTGGTGGGGTTGGGACGTGTATTAGGAAGTTTAGGGAAGAGGATAAGAGGTTACACTCCAATTATCAAAGAAATTCAATAAGGGTAGCTCTTGAAGCAAGGCTCCCTTCGTCGAAGCCCTATTCTTCTTCCTCATGTTGTAATGTTTGTGTTTTCTTAATAAACATATTTGTTCTTCTTTAATGTCTTATGCTTTCCTCTGTTTTGTTCATTTTTATTCTTTATTAATCTTCCTCTTTGGTCTGGAACTCAATAGTAGAAGCGTGATTGGGTTATACCCATTCTAAACTGTTGCAAGTGCAATTCGCTTCTACGATGACTACACCGCCCATGAAAGAGTAGTTCTTTTTAGTAATCGATCTACCTCTCACCTTCTTCATTCATTTATTTTGAATCAATGATATACTGTAATTCACTAAACATGATCCATTAATTGAGTTTTCAAATTAGAAGAAACTAAGTGAGAACTTGAACAATTAACACAAAACGCGCGAGGTCGGGATTTGTGTGAATTGTGAGAGCGCAATCTTAATTGGTAATATAAGACCATGCGGGATCAATTGTAGAGTTCAAATACAATCCCTAAACTTAATTAATCCTCATTTTCAGAGTGTTTATGTGCCTTAATTTACCACTGACCATAATCTAATCTTAAAACATCAATCAAAGCAGGGTGTTGCGATTGCGTGTTCTGAAGTTAGCCTAGGGTTAAATTCATATCATCTTCGTGGTAAAGTTAATTCTTGTAGGGTTTGGGATTTAAAAAATTAAGGGATCATAATTAATTGAATTTTAAATTAAATGATAATTATTAATAATAGAGTGAAGAGGTAGAGTTAGATCGATTACGCCTTTTAAAATATTTTCTAAAAAATATATCTTCTTGTTGTGTCTTTTTAATCGAAATTCATTTCAAAACTAAAAAAAATACAATCTTCTTACAGAAAAATTCTTCTAGATTCATAAACTATAATAAACACCAATCCTTTCAAGTAGTGTTATTAATTCTATTCTATTTTATTTTTAGAATACCTTTAATAAGTTGTTAAATTCACTTCCTCCTTTGAGAGATGACCTTGGTCAGCCACTCTGCTGCACCTAAGTACCCCAAAATCACATTAATAATTTAAGGGTGCCCACAACAGTGCTCTTTCATGGATGTATCGCACCAATCGGATTTCAACTGAGTTTCAAAATAATTTGGAGAATTTTTTAGATTTTTCATTTAACAATGCGTCAAATGGAGGTCGTATATAGTGTCCCTGCTATAATTGTATTGGAAGACCATGGTTAAGATGAGAAGAAGCTAGTTACCATTTAACTAAATTTTGATTTCAAGCAAACTATAATGTTTGGTTTCACCATAGAGAGATGAGTCAATCTTCAACTATTCATAAACGAAATGAACAAAGTGACATGGAGAATTTGATATTTGATCGGTTTCCATATGTGCATCATTCTGAGAGAGATAGCATGCTGGTGCAAGAAGACAATGATATTAGTACACATGAGGAAAATGTTGAAGACGATGATGTTGAGAGAGTGAAAAATTTATTGGATGATGCCAGAACTCCAGTATATCAAGAATTAACTAAAATGACCAAGTTGGAATTTTTAATGTGGTTATATCATGGGAAAACCATGTATGGGATTTCTAATACCGCCATTTATTATATTCTTACATTTTTGAAGGACTTTCTTCCTGATGGTACAGATATTCCCTCAAATCATTACATGGCATGGAAGTTAATTAAGCATATTGGATTTTCTACTAATAAAATCCATGATTGTCTGAAATATTGCAGTTTATTTTAAGAGGAAACAGCTTGCCGTAATGACAGTAAAGAATGTGGTACATCTTGATGGAAGATAAATGCAGATGGAACGCCATCTCGTATTCCACAGAAAGTCATGTGGCACTTTCCATTGATTCCCAGACTTCAAAATATATTCATGTCTCCATAAATCTCAGTCAATATGAGATGGCACAATGTTGAGAGAATTAAAGGTAATGATGATCTAGTCCATCCTAAAGATGGATTAGCATGGAGGAAATTTGATGCACAACATCCTGATTTTGTAGCTGAGGTGCGTAATGTCATATTGGGCCTATCATGTGATGGTTTTAATCCGTTTGGTCAGATGTTTACTGCTCATAGCATGTGGCCGGTTTTTATTCATGTTTATAATCTTCCTCTATGGATGTGTATGAAAAAACCTTTCACTTTCTTGAGTATACTAATATTTGGACCTTCGTATCCTAGTAATGATATAGATGTCTACTTGCAACCTTTAATAAAAGAGTTGGAACAAATTTGGGATTTAGGTGTGCAGACATTTGATGCTTCTTCAAAGAATACGTTTCAGATGCGTGTTTCCCTTCTATGGACCATTAATGATTTCCCTGCCTATGCAATGATGTCTGGGTGGAGCACAAAGGGAAAACTATCATGTCCTGTTTGTAGGAAGAATACACGATCGAGAAGGCTTAAATATCATCGTAGTTTCAGTTTAATGGGGCGTCGCCGATTCTTGCCAATGGATCATCAATACAGGAAGAATCGTTAGAGGTTTGATAATAATGTTGACACTAAAGAACCACCTCAACGTATTTCAGGAAGTGATGTGATTAATTAATTGAAAGATTTCATCTTTTCATTAAGGAAAGGTCATTTGAAATCTAGAAAGAGGAATAATGCTGATACTGAAGTCTCTTAAAATTGGAAAAAGAGAAGTATTTTTTTTGTGTTGCCTTATTGGTCTACTAATTTGTTATGTAGTTGTTTAGACGTAATGAATATTGAGAAAAATATATGTGAAATTTTTCTTGCAATTCTTTTGAATATTAAGGGGAAGACCAAAGATGACTTCCGATCTCATCAGGGTTTATTTTATTAGATTGGGGTATTCGACCAGAACTACATCCTGTTTGTATCGGTTAAAACAAATGGAAAGTTCCATGTACTTCTTATGTGATGACACTGACAGAGAAAGATCAATTTCTGGTAATATTGGAGAATATCAAGGTTCCAGATGGATATTCTATCAACATATCTAAAGGAGTAAATAGAAGACATTTGAAATTGAAATCCCTAAAAACTCATGATTATCACATCCTTCTTCATGAATTTATTCCAATAGTAATTCGGCATTTACTATCCAATAATGTAAGGGTGGAAGTGATTCAGTTGTGTCATTTTTTAGAGACCTTTATTCTAAAAGGTTATCCAAATAATTGTTGATAAAAATGAAGCAAGAGGCACCATTAATTCTGTGTGAGTTGGAAAAAAAATTCCTCCATCCTTTTTCAATTGCATGCTGCATTTAAGAGTTCATCTTCCAACTGAGACACTTCTTGGGGGACCAGTCACTTTTCAATGGATGTATCCCACTGAAATAAATATGTGCACAATGAAATCATATGTCCGAAATAAGAATTATCCTGAAGGTTCTATTGTGAGGAGTTATCTGGCCCAAGAATGTATGGATTTTTGTTCAATGTATTTGTCTGATGTGAGCACAATACATAATCAACCAATTAGAAACGAAGATGAGCATTATGAGGAAATTCAAACCTCATTTCCATCTCTTCCCCAAACAGGTGGAATTGTCGGGTTATATACATTAGTTACATTGAGCTTTGAAGAGCAGAATATGGCACATCGTACAGTCTTGTTTAATTGTGGTTTGTTCGATTCCTATATCAAATAATTTTAATATATATATTTTATCTCATATGATATCATATCACATATAACTTATACTTTTATTGTCATTTTATGTAGATAACATAAAAAAATTATAAGTAGAGTTCATCGGTCTTTACCATTGAGAAGGAGAGAGGATATGCATAGCCAAGAGTTCCCAACTTGGTTAAAATCAAAGGTATGACCATTACATTAAATACCTTAAAATATAGATATATATTTAAATATATTACTCATATGTATTCCAGGTATTGAGTTTACCTACTGACTTCATTTCTCAAGAATTAAGAGCATTGGATTTTGGTCCCAATTCTTTGGTTCGTGACTGAAAATCTTTAATAATCAATGGATATAAATTTGTTAAAACTGATAGAGCGGTGAAAATGAGAACACATCATTATGGTGTTATGTTAACTGCTAGAATGGATTGTTATGCCAGTACATCTGATAGTCGACCTCGATATGAAGATGTGTATTATTATAGACTGGTTGAGAAAATATTTTTATTGGATTACTACTCTCAAGGTCGGGTCACTATGATGAAATGTAAATGGTTTGATTCAATGATGTGACATGGTACATTTATTGATGATTGTGGATTTAGAGTTATTGACATGAGTCGATTCCTGCATACTGATGAACCATACATTTTTGGAATCAATGGCAAAACAAGTGTTTTATGTGAAAGATCATCTGAAACCTGATTACGGTGTCATTAATGAAGTAATCCCAAGACATATTTTTCATGATGCTGGGGATGAAATTGTCACCATTGATGTCCCCATCGGTGTTAGCCAAAATATTGTATTTGATGACACAAATTTTCTCATTTTGAGGGATGATGTTGAACTTAAGTTAGTGGAGGGTAATATATAAAAGCAACCATATATATTTAGAGTTCATTTATTTTACCTTGACGTGAGTTTCTCAGGTTGGTACTAATGTAATTACTTTAATTTAGTTTTTGTTAGGAATGATATGTCTGTTTTAGTATTGTTTGGTTTCATTTTATTTAATTATATTTATTTCAATTCAAAAAACTTTGTTTAAAATGTGGTTTTAAAAATTGTATAACTTGGTTGTAAATTATCATTACTGAAAGAGGTTGTGAAATTTTTTGTCTTCTTTGGCTTCTAAGTTGTATGTATGATTTGTAAAAAATTTTGCTAAAAATATTTATTTCATTCTTATGCAGATTATGAAGAAAACTACAGAAGCTCGCAAGAAGAGATTATTTAATGTTGATCCTGTTAGACGTGAGCGTGAGTTGTCTTTAGTGAGTATAATAATTCTAATATTTATCTTCTTAATTACATATAATATCAAGTTCATATTTTTGATCAAATTTTTTTTAGGTATATATAACTCCAGAGTTTCCTTTTCCCAGTATGGGACCGAGTAGGGATCCTCCTAAACCTAGGCGGAGCTCCCGTCTTACCACTCCCCACACTGACCCAGCAGTGGAAATCCCATATACCACACATGTCCTCCCTCCTCTTGAGACCTCAGGGATGTTCCCATACATGCAGCTGTCATCATCCCATTTACCCTCTTTTTCCCATTCCATGTCCACGCCGACTCGACCGATGTTCTCACCTACATAATTTCCATATCCATTCATGTATCCCTAGACCTACTACATATATTCTGACATGTCTACGCCACCCCCTTTTCCTACCATCCATCCTACACATATTGAGTTTGTTCCTTCAGTTTCCACTCTTGTTCATGAAGATCAGTCGGAGCATGCTATGGAACAGATACTTCCTTCGGAGGATGCTGATCCAACACAGTCCACGGATGCCTCACAACCTATTCAGGATCCTGCATCAGGTTTTTTTATTATAAATGTTTCAAATTATAGCATTTAAATTTTGTCCTATTATATTGTCACTTAACTCTTCTCTTTTCACCTCTTATCTTATTTAGTGGGATCTTCTAGTAGGTGACGTGGGCGCACTCGAATGCGGGATGCCTAGAATCGTGAAACTCAGATTATGGTGGATTACAATTCTCAAAATCAAATGGTAGGTAAAAATGCTAAAGAGTGTAGAAGTATCATGGATACTTTAGCCAAATATCATGATATCGTTCTGGTGGAACCGGTCTCATGGAGACATATCAGTGCTGACATCAAGGATAGGGCATGTGCGCAGATATGGGTATGGAAATTTTATAAATTTATATTTATATTAGTAATGTATTTATATGACTTAACATGTTCATTGCAGAGTCGATTTAACTTTCCTAATGGTGAAGCTTCCAAAGATACTAGGTTGAGTGATCTTAGAGAGTATTGGAGGTCATACAAGTATGAGTTGCATATTGGTTGGAGGAGTAGTGTGGGTACTGAGTTAGAGGGTTTACCGACAAACCCTGACTGTCCAAAAATTCAATATCAAAAAATGATCGCACATTGGAAGAATGAACAGTATAAGGTACTACCCATCTTTAATGGTTTTTATATAAAGTTTATTTTTTATTACTTGTATTGTTTTTTGGTTTCCTAGGAAGTGTCAGTGAAAAAAAAAGCAAAGATGAAATGACATATCTACACACATTGGGGTGCACTACAATGCTCGATCATGAGAAGCAGCTGGTATATTCATCTGAATTAAAATAATTTCCTTATTTATAACATGTCATCATAACTTATTCATGCCTTCCCTTGGTTAGTCCATCTATCCTAGAAATCACATCTTATACTAGGATAAGGCTTGTCTATTTTTTCTAAACAAGTAGTATATTTCCTTGAAACCCACTTCATAAAACCATTTCAGAAAACCACCAATTGGTTATGACTATCATTTACCTCAATGTTTGTAGGTATTTGTTGCAACTCACTTCAATCCAATTTTTTCCATTTATCATATATAGTTGTAATCCAAATTTGTGCATTTCTCATATGCATCAAGCTTTATTGGGCATTTAAGGTCTTGTACCTCATGCCAAATTATTCTGCTTTAGTAGGAAAAAAAGATGGAACTGCAGTTAATTCACAAACACAAGATAAAATTTTAAGTTTGTTTATTTATATTTCAAACATTTATATAAAATTCATAATTTAATATGTTTATAATTTCAATAGTCTGCCTTGGAGGCCATGGATGAGAAGGAAGCTTACAACTTAGGGCCAAATGATCATTTGAGTTAGGTGTTATGTGTGGAGCATCCAGGAAGAGTCATTTGTAGACCAGGAAAAAACATTGTCCCCTCTAGGTATTGGTCATCATCGGACTCCTCTAAAGCCTCTAAGGCCTCTGAGTTGGAAAGTGTGTGTGCTGAATTAGCTACAATAAAGAAAATATTATTAGAGGAGCGTGAAAAAAGTAATCTAATGAATGAACATTTCATGAAAGCTATGTCATTTTTGAGTCAGTCACTACCATCAGAGGTTGCTGCCACTTTTCATTCATGTATGGAATCAATGCGCTCTTTAAATAATGCCTCGGGTGATTCCCATGAGGGTCCTAGTGGCGATGACAGTGGTGGAGATAGAGCTGGTGAGGATGTTACTGATGTTGTTGTTGGTGATGAGATTGATGATGATGTTATTGATGGTATGGTTGGTGATGATGTTGTTGTCTATGTTTCTGCTAATGATGATGATGATGGACATGGGGATGATGATTATGGTGATGGGGGGATATTAATCCCCTCCATTTTTGACTTAGCAGAGAGACTTGTGTTGGAGTTTAATTTTTTTTTTGTATTGGTGGACTGCTTGTATGTGAATTTCTTTATGCAATGAAATGAATTTTAGATTATGTTTTCATCAGGGGTGTTATTTGACAATTATTTAGGTAATTTTTACATTCCATGTATTTTTTATGGTTTGGTGTGTTTATTATTATCTCACCATCTAATCTTGGCCTCAGTAGTGGAGGGGAGGCCTGGGATGGGGGCTGTAGTGGAGGGATGGGGGGGCTGTAGTGGAGGGCTGGGAGGGGGGCATGCTTTGGAGGGATAGAGGGATGTAGTGGAGGGCTGGGGGGCTGGGAGGGGAAGGTTGGTAGGGGGTTTAGTGGAGAGTTGGGAGGGGATGGGGCTGCATTGACTTAATCTCTCTTTCATATACTCAGCATGCAGAGGATGTTCATCAGGCGAGTATGACCGTGTCCTCCACTTTGAAGCAAAAGAGCTCATATATTGAAGGTGTTGAGAAGGTTTAGATGCTTCTGATCTTTTTCTTTAAACATAAAGGAACTGATTTTTAGTTCCTGGGGTGATTCATATTTTTTGTGTTTGGTTTCTTTCTAAACAGTGGCCTTACGAAGCTGTTGCAGTTTCTTTTGAGGCAATACCTCGAACCTTGGCAAAAAATTGTGGTGTTAATGTGATCAGGACTATGATTTCTCTACAAGGAAAGGCAAGTAACATGCGCTCATTTCCCCTTTCCCCTTTCAGTCATCGATTTATGATTATATTGTTACGCAGTTCAGTCATGACACCAAAAACTAAAACACTTTCCCTGTGTATTTTATTTTCCTAAAAAAACTTTATGCCTTGGGATGTCAATGAATCTCATCTTTGATTGGTATACAGTAAATATGGGGGAGGAGGAGGGGTTGGGCAGGGGGGAGGGGGAGGCGGAAGGGCTGGGCAGGGTGGGAGCTGGGCATGAGAGAGGGGAAGGGGGAGGGGTTGGGCAGGGGGGAGCTGGGCATGAGGGAGGAGCTGGGCAGGGGGGGAGTTGGGCATGAGGGAGGGGGAGGGGGAGGGGCTGGGCAGGGGGGAGATGGGCATGAGGGAGGGGAGGGGGAGGGGGAGGGAATGAGGGGAAGTTGGTCATGAGGGAGGAGGGGGAAGGGCTGGGCAAGGGGGGAGTTGGGAATGAGGGAGGAGTTGGGCAGGGGGAGCTGGGCATGAGGGAGGGGCTGGGAAGAGGGGAGGGGGAGGGGAATTTTCTGGGCAGGGTGAGATGAAGAGTTGATTTTTTTATCTTGATAATGCGAACAAGCCTTGAATATTGATAACCTTTTCTGTTTATGGTGGATACTTTGTATTTATATCAATTTTTGAAAGACATTGCGATATATGTTTGTGTATTTTATTTCATGTGTTTTTATCCCAAATGTTCTCTAAATATGTCATTGTACTTTACTGATTGGTATGTGATATGACATTTATAAGAATATTTGGAGTTGACTAACTAATTTAGATGTTATATATGTTGTTTTTGGTTTTCATCTTTCCTTTCTTTAAATTTTTAATGTGGTTTTTGTGTTTTAGGAAGACTCCAAACACAAAAGAAAAAGCCTTTTCAGTGGAATTATGATTCAGGTTTTACTCCAACTTTTTAATTTTAATTTTCGTCTGTAGATTTGTGTATGTTTTGGATACATTGAACTGTCATCGCATTTGAAAAGGCTCGAGATGTTATTCAGAAATCATGGATCACGGTGTACTTTCAGGAGGTATGCACCCTTATGTTTTTTCATGATTTTTTAATCTTTTAACACAAGAAAGTCTTGAATATTGATAACATTTTCTGTTTATCGTGGATACTTTGTATATATATCAATTTTTGAATGACATTGTAATACATGTTTGTGTATTTTATTTCATGTGTTTTTTATCCAAAAGTTTCTCTAAATATGCCATTCTACTTGACTGAGCAGGGGGCAGGGGATGGGCTGGGGGGAGGGGGAGGGGGAGGGGGAGGAATTGAGCAGTGGGGAGGGAGAGGTAGGGGCTGGGCAGGTGGGGAGGGGGAGGGGTTGGGCGGTGGGGAGGGAGGGCGAGGGGCTGGGAAGGGGGGAGGGGGAGGGGCTGGGGGAGGAGCTAGGCAGTGGGGAGGGAGGGGGAGGGGGAGGGGCTGGGGGAGGAGCTGGGCAGTGGGGAGGGAGGGGGAGGGGCTGGGCAGGGGGGAGGGGGAGGGGCTGGGCAGTGGGGGAGGAGTTGGGCAGTGGGGAGGGAGGGGGCTGGGTAATGGGGAGGGACAGGGAGGATCTGGGTAGTGGGGAGGGATGGGCAGGGGATGGGCAGGGGGAGTACACACAATTTAGATGGGACACTCATTGGGTTTACCCACTATGTATGAGGAGTACACATAATTTACTCGGGCGTCTTACACTTTAGTGGAGTTGTTTATATGGGATGGTGTCCATGAAGGGGTTCACACTGTATACCAGGTGGAACATGCCATGTAATTTGGAAAAGCTCAAACCAAGTGGACCAAGGAACATGGTCTATGAGGGTCATTCAGGTTACAATTCATTAACCCCATTGTACATATTGTGTACAATCTCTCCCTAAATATCTATTGCCTATTTTTCACCCTAGTTTCAAAATTGGACTTGTGAGTACCACATTCTGAGAATTTTTACACATAGATCATATTGGTTGGATCCTATCGCTTTTAGAGTCCATTTAAATGGGATTGTTATTTTTGAATGTTTAGTAGGATAATTTCTATATGGTTTGGTTTTAGATTCTTCATGGGGTTGGTTTGTGAGCTACAAAGCTTGTGTGAGGGTGTGATCTCATTATTTAGAAATGGATTGTGGATGCCAACTAGTGTTGTTTAATGTTCAATTGGATGGATCATTTTAGGATAGATCAAGTATTTTCTATGAGGATATCATTGTTTTACTTTGTGTATTGGGACCGTTTACTCAAGATTAAAGATATTGAGGTATAACTCTTGAGTTTGGGGACCACATATATTGGATTCTTTTGGAAGGAATGACTCCTTTTGATAGAGGTTACTATCAGGTACCATTATACTACTGATGTGAGTCTAAGGGACTCTTGAGGATGTCATTGTTGGATAGTTTCTGATAAAGTGATTAGTGGTTGTCATAGAAGGCTATTAAGAATGTCTGTATTTAAGTTCGAGTTGAGGAAACGGAAGAACCATAATGAGCATATTTATTACATCAAAAGAACACTTTTTGGAAGATTCCAAAAGGAAATTACATTATTATAAAGATAATCACTATGATGATGTTGAGTTAAACATTCAACTATAAGTATTCAAGGAAGGAATGGTCATGATTCAAGATGTGATTTTAGAATGAGTTAAATATAGTCGATGCTGAATTTTGTGGGAGCATTGACAAAGTCAAATACCAATATCTTTGGAAGATATTAAAGTAGTAAATTCTTGAGGTAGTCAGAATTTCAAATTAAAGCCCATAAATTCCCACATCTATAAGAGGAAAACTTCATATATAAAGGGTGAACATCACATGAGTTAAGTATATGAAAAAGAGAGAATATTGAGAATGAGATATTGAGAGTTACTAAGAAAAAGAGTTGAAGAAGGGGATTCTATGATCTACTTTCATCAAAAGTGCATTTGGGTCAAAGGAGGTATGAAGAATTTGAAGCATAGAGTTTTGTAAGAAGAAGAAATAGAAGGAGAAAATTTTGGATGAAGTTCCATAATGTTGAAAATTGAGTAGATCAAAATCATCCCAGATCCAGAGGAAGTTTCAAGACAAGTATACCTTTCTCAAAAGATGTTAAAGATCTCCAAGTAGTTAGACACAAGATATAGTGATCCAACATTCTTGTTGAGGAATACCATTTAAAGAAGTCTATTTTTCTACACTTGATCAACTCTAAAAAGGAGCTTGTGGATGGGGTATATAAATAGTTCTAGGAGCCTTTTAGATGGGGTATATAACCAATCATTGAAGGAGTTTTAAATTGTGGTGTATAACCAATTTTTGAATAAAGGATAGGGTGTATAACCATTTGATGGATTTTTATAGTCGCGGTTTATAAACAATTAGTATTGATATTATTAGAGTATCCATGTTGTCTCGTATAACCAACATGGAAAGTAGGCTTTTCACTAAACTTTGTAAATCATCTTGTTCTGGTATTGTGCTTTCATTTTCATATGTATGAGGTAAGGATGATATTTTTATATAGAGAGGATCATGTATTTAACCATCCATAGAGTGTATTGACACTTCTAGTTTAGTTGTTTAGATGTTGGGGATTAGGTTGGATTATCGAACATCCAGTTTGGCATGCCATGTATGTGTGCTAATACAGGTGCAGGTGCAGAATGGTAGGGAGGTGCAGCTGCTCGGCCTGGGGAACCTGTCTATACCCACAGTTTGGTAAACCGTGGGTAAATATGGGGCGCTGTAAATCAGTATACCCATGGTTTGAAAATCGTGGGTATACATCTATACCCACGGTTTAACAAACCGTGGGTAATATCGATTTTCCTTGGTCTATACCCACGGTTTTCAGAGAACCGTGGGTATAGACCTATTGCGACGGCACTACAACGCATGGTTTCTGAAACCGTGAGTATATCCTATACACATGGTTTCAAGGGCTATACCCATGGTTTTAAACCGTGGGTATAGGTGATATTTTCAGTAGTGGATGTAAATGTCAATAAATTACTTGGTAAAAAAATCATATACCATACATGGAAATAATAATGATGATATCAACACAACATATCCATGGTGGAGTATAAATAATATTATGGGTTATTGTCATTGATGAATAGAAATATCATAATAAGATCCTTGAATACATCCATGAGTAAAATATAATTTTCATTTTGAAAATAATAACATTAAAATAAGAAGTTCATGGAAAATTTTGAAGATACTTTTCTTTGAAAACAACATTAAAAACATTTGATATTTGTTTTAAAATATTGAGTTGTCATAAAAACAGAAATTATGTACTTTTTGAATAAGTTGAAAGTGATTCCTTTAACATTATCTATAAAATAAAAACGAGCCTTGTGTTGAAAATGAAATGAACATTCATTATAATTTTTTAGTAAAAATTTAAAAATGGTAATAGTGTATTTATTAGATCCGTCAAAAAAGATTAAAAAAAATTCTGAACATTTTTTAAAAAATTTGTTTTGGAGGAAAACAAATTTCTAAGAAAATAGATAAATAATGTTTGATGTCATAAAAATATTTTCTCAAAAAAAATTGTGTAAAAGAGTTGAAAAATATTACTATTGAATTAAAATATCATTAGTGAACAGAGGATGAGAAAATAAAATGGGTTTATTAGAAAATGGTTAGATAATAAATAGTCTCGATTAGAATGAGATTTTGAAATTAACCCTTATAATGATCATAATGTTGAAATGAGAATTAATTAATGAATTAGTTATGTCAATCAACTATAAATCCACATAAAACAAGTGTAGATACAACATTAGATAGAAAGATTCATTATACAAATTGTATTAGGATATTAATGGAAAATCAATATGTAATATAACCATATGGAAAGAAATAGTGTTTTGAAATTCATTAACACTTTTTCATTTTCATGTAAAATCCTTTTGGAAGAAATAATTTATTTTAAATCTAAAAATACCATGAAGAATGAAGTTTTTATGATAATACAAATAAAATGGGAATCATTCACGACATATAAGAAAATTAAGTGCAATATACTTCAATGAAGGGAAATTGAGATGAAATCTCTTGCCTCACGCATCCTTTTTATTAAATGTGAATTAACCTACTTTATAATGGTTCTAAGCATGTTATTATTTTATAAAAGAAAAATATTAATATTTATAATATAACTTATAATCCTTTTAAAACATCTTATCACATGTTCATTAATTATCATTCATTATTTTTATTATTTCAGGCATTCATTACCTTGTTTTCTCTTGTGGGTTTCATCATGAACAATCCAAATCATGTTCATATGATACAATTACATCATCTAAATAATAATAATAATTACATAATTTCCATATTTACCTATCAATTATTCTTTAAAGAATAATCATGGGAGATGGTTTTGAGAAATGAAATATGATACGATTATGGAGACGATAGGTCATACATATGCATGGGTAACAATTTATTTTTTATATAATCAATATGAAAATGAGGTAAGTAAACTTTTATACTTCCATAATTATCATGAAATCATATTATTTCCTGAAATATACTTATATATACCATTCATGTTGTCTGGTGATTAAAATAGAGTCAAATTGCTTCGTAAAGGCGGTAGTCCATACATACATGAACAATGTTATCATCTTTAAATGAATGAAGATATAATAAATAATATGAAAAATTGATTTTACGAAATGTAAATATTTCATTAATATCATTATTATGTAATTTATATCACATATATTCATTATATTTATCCTTATTACCTTCCATGGAAAGTGTTAGATAAAAACTAATCACATCGCTTCGTGAGCAAGTGGTTTGCCAAACACACAGGTGACGTTATCGCATTCCCTACAGAATGGAAATTAAAATGTTATACATGATATAACGACTCAAAAGGTATAATTATGTTTTAAATGTCATATGTATAATTTAAATTCTTCATCATACTAAATTATAAGAGTTTTCAATTGAAAAAAAATGACATTGATTCGTGAGGTTGTAGTTTGCCGTAAACATGAATAAAGATTTTGTAAACCATTTGATGAATGTTGGGATGGTTTTAGGTCATTCCCTTAACGTAAAAACCACTCACTATGTGTAAGATACTGAAATTATTATATCATAATTGTTTAATGAGAATTGAAGGAGGTGGATGATACAATAAACGAAAAATGCAATGTTATGAATTATACCTCTTCCCAAACCACCTCTTTAGGATTACAATTAAAGTATTCATAGAATAATATTATGAATAAACAAAGGAATATAGAATTAGATTATAGATTTCAGAATGTTATTTGTGTAGTAAGTTTCCAAATAAAAATATTTTGAAATTGTGAATAATAGAGGAGAGTAGATGAACTTTTATAAGTGTTATGTGAACCACACTAGTATTTTTTTAAAAGAAAATAATGTACCTATAACACCCTAAACCCATGATTCCGATTTCAGTGAATGAAAATGTTGTGTAATTTTTTTAAATGTAACTGAAAAATTACATGAAACTAATAAAAATCCATGACCTTTTCTCCAAAAAGTGTCTATGTTTGACTTTGAGCTTCTATGATCCCTATGAAAAACATTTAACACATGGAATGACCATTTAATTGCCCAATAAGAGATTTAAAATTCATTGAAATGCTTTTTGCGAAAACTTCCTTTAAAAATAACATTTGAGAAATGGTTTTGAAATTATTTTGATAATACCATCAAAATTTATTAAAAATTCCATTTGATAAAATCATTGAAATTATTTGCATATCAAAAATACCTCATTGTTTTGAAAATAATTACACTCAAATTTCATTACAAATAATCCAATGATATTTCGGAAAAACTTTGTTCAAACTTTTTGAAAACCTAATAATGTGGAAACTTTTATGATTGAAGTCTATCTTGGGGGCCACCCACTTATCGAGGGATGAATTCACTCCCCAATTCTCTACCATATTTACAAAGTTCACATGCCAATTTTCTGAAAATATAATAAGCTTTCTTTAAATATATACATATATTTTCCACTGGAGTTTCAAATTTAGAAACATGAAAACATTTTTATTAAATTTATATGTTTATATATAAATATATATACTTTCACAAGAACGCATCTGCTAGATTGAAAATGGTCAAATCTCACGTAGAGTTGTCTTTGCATTATATGAGAGTAATTATCATCCATATTTTCCATTAACAAAACATTCTTTAGAAAATATTTCTACAAAAAAAATGTTGTATTCTTACAACTTACATATATATATATATATATATATATATATATATATATATATATATTATTAATAATAAATAGTATTGCATGCATGAAATTTCATTAACTAAGATGACGGTCATATCTTAAGTGATATATGACTTTCATGTACTTTTCACAAAATAGTGGGAGATTCATTATTAAAACTTACTTTAAACCAAAAACATAAAATGATTAAATAATTTTTATTACTTTAAAACATTGATTTTAGTAAGCATGTACTTTAAAATTTAATGGTTGAATTGTTTTACGCCTTTGTTCAAAATTTGATATTTTTTTTGAAAATGATAATTTTGTGTCCGAATTTTGGGAACAGTTTTGAATTAAAAACCTAATAAAATAACTCTTGTAAATGAAAATATGCTCTTATGGAATTAAATGTATACATTCATATTATGAAATATTAATCTTGGAAAAGTATACATAAGAACTTGAAAAAACATAAATTTAATATATGCTTTATCAGAAATAATTATTACAGTTCTGGTAAAATGTAAATTTAAAAGTAAAATAGTTCTTAAAAAAATAAATTCTCATACCAATTTTATTTGTTAAAAACTCCACCTCCATGGCAGATGAATCACTCATTCTCACACCTATTTCCCTGACATAGGGTGTGCAAGACAAGAATCACTTGGATAGAGTAGTCGTACAACGCTTCCAAAATAGAGGCATTGCTTCTTAAAACACTCGACTTATACACCTATTTATAATCTCAATTGGTGGATGACAAAAAAACATTATTAGTATGTTTCATATTAATTAGACACTGCCGATTGAATGCCTGAGATGATGAACCACTAAAGCAGTTACATCTTACAAACCTTATTCAATTAGAAACAAGACCCACAACCGACTGCTTCTTTGGCTTGGAAAACAGATCGATTCAATCCGAATTCAAAAGAGTTTATATTGAAGGAACAACCATGGGACGGATTAAAAAATTTAGATTTTCCATTAAAACAGGATGAAAAAGTTGGTTGATGTTGAATTAATAGAAGAAAACAACAGTGAAGAAATTAAAATGATGCAACGCCGAACCATATGTTTGACAAAAACCAGATTGGACCTAAAATCCGCATTTAACACAAAGAGAATCGGGTAAAATTCAATTAATTACGAACACTGAATAGAAACTGTTAAACATGGACATTTAAATCGACGACGAACATGTATTTTTAAGCCAAATGGGCAGATTCAAAGAGAATCAGACCCCAATCGTGATTCAGATCTGGTGTTCGAACAGCCTTGCGGCTTAAAACCTAACCGCTCCGGGTGTTCGTTTATCCAAGATTTGCGTTCTGGCTTCGACCTATCGTCACGCTGTCGAGGTCCTCGACTGGGTGTAGATCCATAGTTGTTCGATCCTGCCTGAATAAGAATGAGCATCGACCTCGATCCTCTTGCGGCAACACTTCGGCGTCGACTCACAGCGCATGCCCTCGGCTTCCTCTCCGGAAGCTCATGCGATTGCTTCTATCCCGATCTCACCCTCCACGCCAAACGAAACCCTTGAAAACACAATTTTCCCAAAACCCGATCTCACCTAATTATTATTATTATTGTTTATTTATTTTCATTAATAAAATTTTATTATTTTAACATAATTCAAATACATATTATATTTTTAATTTATAATTTTAGGACTACCATAATATATTTAATAGTTCAATACAAAATATATATTATAAAAATTTTATTATGAAAATAATACTCATATATATATATATATACAAAACTTCATATATTTAAATGATATTATGTTTAATTATTATTTTCATTGTTTTTCTTAAACATGTAATTCAAAATAATTATTTATAATAAAATTAATTTGATAAACAAAAATAATCCAACAAAATAAGACTGTATATATATAAAAGCAGTATTTATAATTTAAAAATAGTAGTGTAATAAAAGGTAAATTTCATAAAATCATATTTTATGAGATAGTTTAAATCCATATTATATAATTTTAAATATTCAATTTACATAATAAAACAATGTTTATTTTGATTATAAATTAATTAATTTCATAAAACATTTATAAAAAGAAAAATATAAGCTTATAATTTTATGGGATGCTACATTATCTCTCCCTTAAATAAATTGCGCCCTCGTAATTCATTTGTTAGGCTTGAAAAAATTCTGAATTCCTATCTTTAGAATTAAGAAATTTTTAATGGGAATTAATTATCTAAAGAGAATTCTATCATGTATATTTTGTTTTTCTCAAAAGACTATATTTAATTGTCAAAGTTGTCAAGAACGTTGCTCTGAAACTAATTATAACGTTCCTAACACTTACTTCCGGGTTCAATGCTTGAAAATGTTGTGTAATTTTTTAATAGAAGTTATTGAACAATTTCACACCACTAATAACAATCCAAGACCTTTTACTAGTCTAGGTTATAGAGGATTAGACAACACTTTACATTTATCAGAGTTGAAAAAGAAACAAAATGTCAACTATGCTTTGAGATGCACAAACTCCCAAAAGTGTCTATGTTCGACTTTGAGCTTCTTTCTCACCCTGACCCGACATCTCACTATTGCAACTATTTTTATTTATATTTGAGTATTTTGGTTTCTTAAAGTTTAAAAATTTATTAAATCAAAATCAAAATGATATAAAATAAAATAAATGGAAAACAAATTAATAATAATAATATTATTATTATGGTTAATAATAATAATAATAATAATATGGTTAATAATAATATTATTATTAAGTTATTATGATTATTATTATTATTGGAGTTTATTAAAATTCTTATTAAGTTTATTATTATTAATTATCAAACTTTTATTTATTTTATTTTATTTCCTTGTATTCCTTTATTTTCTTTTTCTTTAATTTCTTTTTTTCTCCCCCTCTTGTTCTTCCTCCTTGTATGTCGCGTGGCGCCTCCCTCTCCCTGCATCACACCCCCTTCTTCCTTGCTCACTCCCTCTCGCACGACTTGTTGACGGTTTCCCCCTCTCTGGCACACCTTCTCCCCTCCTCGCGGGTTCCCTCGAACGGACATCCCTTCGAGCGACCTCACCTACGCGCAACCCCCCCTGGCCGAGCCCTTTCACTCGCACCACCGCCTCCCGAGCTCCCTCTCCAGCTTGGATTTCAACCAGTTTTCCACCAGATTTTGGTCTGATCCTTCAAGGTATGGGTTTCTCCCCTCTTCTCCTTCCATTTATGGTCAATTTGAGGTCTCCCCATCACCATATTGAAATTTGACAAACCCTAGTGTGTTTGAGGTTTTTCTTTTGATTGAATCTTGTTATTTCGGTTCCATCACATTCTGTCGAGGTTGGTCCTAGCCACTGTCATCAAGGGCAGTGGGTTCTCCATGGTTTTCGGGTAAGGATTCTTCAATTTCTTTATTGTCTTTTTTTTTAATTTAGGGGTTTTATGATTTTTTAGTTTTCATCAATTTATTCTAGGTTCCTCAATGATTTTGGGTTCATAGAATTGTTGTAGAGTGTTGATGGATTCTTGAGGTGTTGTACTCACATGTATAGGAACATGTGTGTGTGTATATATATATGTGAAATGCACTTGATCATTGGGCTTTATGCCAAATGGGTTTGGAGTGAGCTTCTTTTGTGTTTAAAGGGGTTTCCTTTTCAAAAAGGGGTGTTTTAGTTTTATAAAGTGGAAATGATGTTTTCATTGATTTATGTGGTTATTCTTGGAAATTTTTATGCCTTCCTTTGGAGTTGTGTTTGAAATTTTAGATTGTTTTAGAAATGAATTTTCAAATGATTATGAAATGGGTGAATTCCCGGTTGACACTTGTGATGTGATATTGATTTCCCTTGTTGAACACTCCTGTTGCAGATGATGATTATGGTTTATGTGATTGATTCTTGTGTTATAATAAATGGATGCGTTGTTGGTGAAAACCCTTGATGTGTTATTTAGAAAGGTTTTATGGATTGTTTAAGTCTTTAATTGTTTTATTAAATTGCATGTGTAGCGTGTGGTCCCTACTTCGTGGTTTGGAGTTGTTGGGTCTAAGGCGACTCACCTGCGTGTGCATATGTAAGTACATATGTGTGTGTGTGTGTATGTGAGTGGGTTCCCCCCGTTACATATATAGTCATCCATGGTTGTGAATATACATGTTTGGGGATAGGTGTGCCCATGTATATATATGAAAATTCATACGTAGGTGAGTGGCGACTAGTATATGCATATAAGCATAGTGTATGGATCCCCTTGCACATGTTCATGGCCATGTGGGTGTGTGCATAGGGGTTAGATGTCCTTATATATATGTGAAAGTGCATATTCTTAGCGGGGGAGCAACAACTTTTAGTTAGAAAGCGCCAAGACCCAAATTAGACGGTTTGGTTCCACCCTGATATAGGTTCCCTATGCCGTAATATTTAATTAGAATTTCCATTCTTTCTTGGTGTTCTTTTAAAAATATTTCCCTTGATTTTATATAAAATGCATATGCAATGTATATAAATATGTATATATATATATGGTTTTGGATTTTGAAATTTGGATTCCAAGATGTTTTGAATGTGAAACGGGTATTTCCAATGACACATGGAATTTCAATTGTTTTTATTATAAAAGTGTAATGACATGTTTGATTTTCCAAATGAATTCCAAAGTGAATTCCAAAATGAGTTTTGGCATGAAAATGAGATTAAAAAGAGGGAGATCGGTGGTGAGAGAGTGAGTGTGTTTTTGAATAAAGATAATGATAGGTTCATGTATGTTTTCTTGATAAAACAAACCACCACTTGAAATAGGTCACATGGAAAAACCTAGGTATCTAGGTGGGAGAACTAGGACTAGTACGCTATATGATACAGAAGTGGTTCATCCCAATTTCGTCTAGCAGGATTGACACTACAACACTAACTAAACAAAAATGATGATAGGAGACCACTTGGTTATGGGTGTGTTCCCTACTAGTGTCTTGTGCATGAGAACGTAGATCGTTGTGGTTCATTTTCTACTTTTAAACTGAGGTGTGAGGTTCCTAGGTCCCCAACTAACACTAGCTGCTTAGGGATTTCCCATGGATCTTGTGATATGATTTTTCAATTCAGTTGTTTCACACTTGTTTCCTATTTCATGAAAACTATGTTTAAATTTAAATTGATTCCCTTTAATTTTGAAACATTAATGAATTTTCGGATTCTATTTTGAAAATGTAGTGGTAGAGAAATGTTTTCCTTAAAAATGTAAACCCGTTACTTGATTTTGAAAATAATTAAAAACAATATTTTAATGGGTCTTATTTTCAAACTTGCATGTTTTTGATTTTTTAAGGTAAGGGCATAGGGCGTTATTATTCCTTGGCCTTCCTAACGATCATATTGTATCTTACACCTACTTTTATCTTTAGTTTTAGTTTCCTCTAGTTTTGGATCGCTCATGGAGTGAGTGTAGTTTATGTTCCGTGGTGACCATGGGGTCACTTGAGGTATGTCACATTTCTTCATTTATTTCTTTTTTCCACTGCCAGTTTTTTAGTTTAGTTTATTTTATTTATCTATTTTTTCAGTTTATGATTATTCATCTGTCTTTTTTATGGTCCAAATCATTCCCAACTGGTTTATTTTGATTCCTGACACTAGTTTCCAGCCCGTGGGGATCAGGAACGCCCTTCAGGTTATGCCGCAGACTGGCTCAGTTGACATGTTCAGGGTCGACCCAGGTTGGTTAATGACAAAATGATATCAAAGGGGCCCTTTTATTTGGGGTGTCAGGTAGCTTAGTGATTAGGGGTGTTGGGACTCAAGAGGTAGGTGCAGGTAGGACGTTATGAACCCCTGCCTGTCCTGAGACTCAAGTTACCAGGGGTAGTCTGGGATTTGAAATTTTCTTTTGCTTGGTCTATGTGGATGAAGGATGAAAAAAGAAGTGATCTGGTATTATGCTATAACCTTGCATGGAGTAGAAACCCACATACAGCCTAAGTTCATGGTTCAAGATACTTCTTGTGGTGGATACTCGCTCAAATAATGGTCTGTTAAGCCATGTTACCAGGTTGGCATAGCCACTAGTCCCTTATTTTTGGATGTTTTGATGTGATTTATGTTTGGTATTAGTTTTGACTAACTTGAGTGGATTTTAAAAATGAAAATGGTTCATAGAAATGGGATTTTCATAAGGAAATGTTGTTTTAGAGTGGAAAAGTGGTTTTGAAATGGAAATTGTTTTCTTTTGATGGGATGTGTGGTTTCAAAGGAAAAAATGGGTGGTTTTTTTGAAGTTTTTTTGGGATCTTGGTAACACTTTTTGGAATGTGAATTGGAAAAGGTTTGGGAATTTGGAAATGTATTTCTTTAATGATAAGTGACATTTTCAAATTGGTTGAGAATTTGTGTTTTACATTGAATGATCCGTTTTGAAAATGAGATGTGTTTTGAATTAACCCTTGGTATTCCTATGAGGGATCATATATATAGGGGTACACATGTGGCATAGGGATAATTGGTGGTATGTGTGGATGGGTGCCTGAGCTAGCACAAGGGTATATGTATATGTGAGACTTCATGGGATACCAATGGTGGATATTTAAGTTGTTTTTTGTTGGAAATTGGTTCTCAAAAAGAGAATTTTAATGTTTTGAAAAGTGATTGAGTAATTATTTAGTGTTCTATTTTTGTGTTTGGTATCTTTTTTCATGGGTTCTTAGTTTTGGCATACTGAATTGTGGCCAGAATGGTGGTTTGAGTTTGAGCTTTAGTTTGTTATTGATGTGTGGAATTTTGATCTATGATGAGTTTTGATTTAGATATGTGCCTCTTGTTTTTTAGTATGATGCCCAGAAAAGTCCCAGAAGTTTCTAATGAGTCTCTTCTAGTTGTTGGTTCTACCCAGACTATTAGTGTATTGGTAGAATTGAATTCTTTTCTGTTGTTGTCCGTCTTCTATGGTGATCATGATCTATTGATGGTAGCGGACTTTCTTGGTGATATCGTTGGTGGTTTCAAGTTATTGGAAACTCTCAATGCTATGAGAGTCCATACTAGTTCGGGATCGTCTGAAGGTTCAAATTTGGACTGATGGATGAAGATGATCTCAGCATCGTTGCTTGATGGGATGTCTTAGAAGGTGTTTAAGAACACTTTAATCTGATGGTTTATACCTAAGTATGTGAAATCTTGGAAAGTGGTAGAACTAGTGAGTGTCCAGTAAGGTCAACGAGCAGTGAAGGCCTATGTGGGGTATTTCAAGGGGTCAATTCCCTTCTCTTTGAAAGTAGAATTACAAAACCAGTTAAAGTTTATCTTGTGTGGGGTCTTTATCTAGGGTTTAAGGACTGACTCATTTTGGTGTTCGAGAATGTTCCCCATCCGGTGAGTTTACTTCTGGTGTGGCCGGTTTGGTTACTTTAATTCACCTTGTCATCATCCTTCAAAGGCTTGCTGTCTGTGTGGCCATTTGGGACACTTGGATAGGTTACACTAGCAGTATCTTCAGGTTTCTTGACCGGAGGATGTTAGCTTATGACTATGAGGAAGTAGATGATTTAGACATCAGAGCTCCAACCATAGGCATTGGAGTGAAGATTGAATGTATTTATAAATTCCCTAGGGTTTGAAGAACCTTGGTCTAGATTTTGTCTCTAATACTGGAATGGGGACGGTTTAAATCTCTCTGTTATAGCTTCCTAATCTTTAAAGGTTTCTTTTTGTTGTAAAAGACGTAGTGACCTCTTATCTTCATTATGGTTTTTGTTTATGGAAGTTCCTCTTAGGTTGCAAGAGGGATTTGTGGTCTCGTTTTCTTTTAACTATAGTGGTTGTGATTTATGGAAGTGAACCCTTGGAATGATGTCTCTTTGTGGATGCGAGTCTTGAAATAATTGTCAATCTTGTGTGGTTAGATCATTTTGAGACCCATTCTTGTTTTTGGATGTGCTCATTTTGGAGATGCATGTGTCTTGGGAAATAATTAATAGGGGTTTGGTCCGCTGTTCGGTTTAGGATCTTTCGTCAGGGACCCCATGTGGCGGGGTTTGGTTTTTGCGGAGAGTTTGTGGGTTAGTTTGTGTTGGGTTTCCCATATTGGTCTGTGCTAATTGTCCTACAATGGTCGGTTTTTAACTGGTGGGAAGACCCACCATGGATCTTGCTATGTCTTCTTTAAGAGTTGGTTTGTGTAGGAGTTTCAGTCCTTGTTGGTGGTTTCCTCTTTGGATCAGGTTAGTAGTTCCAGTGTTGGCCCATGCTGAGAGTCTCAATGTTGGTTGTTCTAGTCAGGTTCTTATGGTGGGGAGAATCCTCCTCATTTCTTGATATCTCTTCTCTTTGTAGTTTACCTTAGAGTTGGTTGGGTGTGACTGATGGAGTGAAAATTAACACCGAGTTCATGATTTTGTTGGCCTCATTCAGTTTCAAACTCGAGTTTGATTCCTCTTTTGGTTGGGTGACTTTCTGCTAGCAGAAAGTTTTTGTGGTGGAAAGAAATATCACACCCCGACCTAACATCTTTCTGTTGCAGCTATTTTTATTTATACTTGAGTATTTTGGTTTCTTAATTTTTAAAAATTTATTAAATTAAAATCAAAATGAAATGAAATAAAATAAATGTAAAACAATTTAATAATAATAATAATATAGTTAATAATAATAATATTATTAAGTTATTATTAATATTAATATTATTATTATTGGAGTTTATTATAATTATTATTAAGTTTATTATCATTATTTATTAAAGTTTTATTTATTTTTATTTATTTTCTTTTATTCCTTCATTTTCTTTTTTCTCCCCCTCTTGTTCTTCTTCCCTGTGTATCATGCAACACCTCCCTCTCCTTGCATAGCACCCCTTCCTCCCTACTCACTCCCTCTCGCATGACTTTCTGACAATTCCCCCCTCTCTAGTGCAACTTCTCCCTTACTCGCGGGTTTCCTTGGACAGACCTCCCTTCGGGTGGCCTCACCTCCGCGTGACCCCCCCCCCAGCCGAGCCCTTCAACTCGCGATGCCACCACCCGAGCTCCCTCTTCAGATTGGATTTCAACCTGGTTTCCATTGTATTTTGTTCTGATCCATCAAGGTATTGGTTTCTCCCCTCTTCTCCTTCCATTTCTAGTCAATTTGAGGTCTCCTCATCACCCTGCTAAAATTTGGCCAAAACCTAGTGTGTTTGGGGTTTTTCTTTTGATTGAATATTGTTATTTTGGTTTCATCAGGTTCCGTCGTGGCCGGTTCTAGCCACTACCATCAAGGGAAGTGGGTTCTCCATTTTTTTCAGGTAAGGATTCTTCAATTTATTCATTGTGGATTATATATAATTTAGGGGTTTTAGGATTTTTGAGTTGTCATCAATTTATTTTGGGTTTCTTAGAGATTTAGGGTTCCTAGAATTGTTGTAGAGTGTTGATGGCTTCTTGAGGTGTTGCGCTCACATGTATAGGTACATGTATATATATATATATGACTTCCTTGCACATTTTACCTCATTGAATGAGAAAAATGTATAATGAAGTAAGGTTATATATATATAAATAAGAATTCATGTGTGTACAAGCACGAGGCAGTCTTCATTAGGGGGTTTATCTGCCGAAGTGTTCCGGCTGAATCTTCTCCTCTTTGAGGTAGGTGTCACTATCCAATTTGTTTCTTTTGGAGTTTTAATATTCTTGTGCCTTTTAACTCCCTATTTAATATATGTATAAATATATTTAATAGCCTTATGTTGATTGGAACCCATTTAATTATTCCTTGGACTTGGCATAAATGGTTGATTTCTGAATCCTTGTTTTATGATTTAAATTGGAACACTTAAATGTGCTAGGATTTCCATGAAATGTATCTGGGTTATTTTAATATTTTAAAGGTGAGGCAATGGGTCTTGTCCCAGTTTGATTCCATTTGGGTGAAAATGATCTTTTAAATGGAATTTGGTTTAAAATTGAGGTGCAACCTCAAATGTTTTCAAAATGGGGTTTTCACTTTTCCAAATGGTGGTTTGAAATGTGCAAGTGGTTTATCTCTTGTGGAAATGCCCGGTTGGCATCTTTTAAAGTGGTTTTATGGAAATGGGATTGATTTATACTTTATGTTTAATAAAAATTCCAATGGGTGTTTCCATTTGTGAAATGCACTTGATCGTTGGGCTTTAGGCCAAATGGGTTAAGAGTGGGCTTCTATTGTGTTTAAAGGGGGGGGGGGGTTCCTTGTCCAAAAGGGGTGTTTTAGTTTTATAAAGTGGAAATGGTGTTTCCCAAGATTTAAGTGGTTATGCTTGGAAATGTTTATTCCTTCCTTTAGAGTTGTGTTTGAAATTTCGGATTGTTTTAGAAATATATTTTCAAATGTTTATGAAATGGGTGAAGGCTCGGTTGGTACTTATGATATGATGTTGATTTTCCTTTTTGAACCCTCCTATTGCAGATGGAAATTATAGATTATGTGATTGATTTTTATGTTTTAATAAATGGGTGTATTATTGGTGCAAACCCTTGATGTGTTATTTTGAAATGTTTTATGGATTGTCTACGTGTTTAATTGTTTTATTAAATTATATGTTTAGTGTGTGGTACCTGATTTATTGTTTGGAGTCTCCAGGTCTAAGGTGACTCACCTGCATGTGCATAGGTAAGTATATATATATGTGTGTGTGTGTGGGGGGGGGGGTCCCCATTGCATGTATAGTCATCCATGGTAGTGAATATACATGTATAGGGCTTGGTGTTCCCATGTATATATATATGAAAAATGCATACGTAGGTGAGTGGAGACTAGTATATGCATATAATCATATGTGTAAGGATCCCCTTGCACATGTTCATGGAAATGAGGGTGCGTGCATAGGTTCTAGGTGTCCTTATATATATGTGAAAGTCCATATGCTTAGTGGGGGAGAAAAAGCTTTTAGTTAGAAAGCACCAAGAGCTAAAGTGGATGGTTTGGTTCCACCCAGATTTAGGTTCCCTATGCCTTAATCTTTAATTAGAATTTCCATTATTTCTTGGTGTTATTTTAAAAATACGTCCCTTTATTTTATATGAAATGCATATGCAATGTATATAAATATGTATATATGTATAAATGGTTTTGGATTTTGAAAAGTGGATTCCTATATGTGTTGTACATGAAATAGGTATTTCCAAAGACATATGGCCTTTCAGTCATTTTTATTATAAAAGTGTAATGAAATGTTTGATTTTACAAATGAATTCCAAAGTGATTTCCAAAATGGGTTTTGGTGCGAACATGAGATTAGAAGGAGGGAGATTGTTGGTGAGAGAGTGAGTGTGTTTTTGAATAAAGTGAATGGTATGTTCTTGTATGTTTTCTTGATAAAACTCACCACCACTTGAAATAGAGCACATGGGAAAACTTGGGTATCTAGATGGGTGAACTAGGGCTAGTATTCTAGATGATACGGAAGCGGTTTATCCCAATTTTTTCTAGAGGGATTGATGCTACAACACTAACTAAACAAGATGATGATTGGATACCAGTAGGTTATGGGTGTGTTCCTTACTAGTGGCTTGTGTATGAGAACTTAGATCGTTGTGATTCATATGCAACGATTACACTTAGGTACGAGGTTCCTAGGTCCCCAACTAACACTAGTGGCTTTGTGATTTCCCATGGTGATTGTGATATGACTTTTCAATTCAGTTGTTTCATGCTTGTTTCCCCTTTCATGAAAACCATGTTTAAATTTAAATTTATTCCATTTAATTCTGAAATGTTAATGGATGTTTAAATTCTATTTTGAAAATGTAGTGGTAGAGAAATGTTTTCCTTAAAAATGTAAACCTGTTAATTGATTTTTAAATGAATGAAAAAAATATTTTAATGGGTCTTATTTTCAAACAAGCATGTTCGATTTTTTTAAAGTAAGGGCATAGGGAGTTCTTATTCCTTGGCCTTCCTACTAAGAATCTAGGTGCTCACGACTAATTTTATTTTAAGTTACAGGTTCCTCTAGTTTTGGATCTCTCTTGGGGTGAGTGTAGTTTATGATCTGTGGTGACCGCGGGGTCACATGAGGTATGTCACATTGCTTCGTTTATTTCTTTTTCCCCTTCCAGTTTGTTTGATTTATTTTCTTTTATTCATCTCTTTTTTCATTTTATGATTATTAATCTATATTTATTATGGGCCAAATAATTCCCAATTGGTTTGTTTTGATGCCCGACACTAGTTTCTAGACTTAGGGGATTGGTAATGCCCTTTGGGTTATGCCGTAGACCGACTCAGGTGACCGGTTCAGGGTCGACCCGGGTTGGTTCATGACAGCTTCTATGAACCCCGTGAAAAACATTTAACACATGGGATGGGAATTTAATTGCCTTGTAACGGTTTTTAAAATTGTTGATATAGTTATTACTAAAACTTCTTTAGAAAATAACCTTTGATAAATGGTTTTGAAATTATTATTTTTAATACCATCAAAATTTCATTAGAAATTCTATTTGATAAAATTATTGAAATTATTTACATATTGAAAATACCTCAACATGTTGAAAATACTTATGCACTGATTACTTTAAAAACAATCCAGTGATATTTCTGAACAACTATGCACAATATTTTTGAAAACAATTCTAGGGAAACATGTAACATTGAACCCTATCTTGGGCCTACCAACTTGCTGATGGATGAGTTCACTTCCTAATTCCCTACCATATTTACAAAGTTCAAGGGACAATTTTCTGAAAACATGTAAAGCTTAAATTAAATTTATACATATATTTTCCACTAGAGTTTTTTATATTAGAAACATGAGAACATTTTTAATACATACATACATATATATATATATATATATATATATATATATATATATATATATATATAAAATTTCACAAGAACATATCTGCTAGATTGGAAATGGTCAAATCTCATGTTGAATTGACTTTGCATGATATGAGAGTAATTTTCATCCATATTTTCCATTAATGAAACATTCTTTAAAAATTAGTTCTAAGAAAGATTGTTTTATTTATAAAACACACACACACACACACACACATATATGAATATATATATATATATATATATATATATTAAAAATAAATACTAGTGCAAGCATGACATGTCGTAAACTAAGATGATGGTCATATCTTATGTGATATATGAAATTCATGTAATTTTCACAAAGGAGTGAGAGATTCATTATTAAAACTTACTGTAAACCATAAAAATAAATATATTAAATAATTATTATTACTTTAAAACCTAGATTTTACTAAGAATTTCCTTTAAAATTTAATGGTTGAGTTTTTTTAAACCTTTTTTTTCACAACTAAGTATTTTTTATTAAAACAATAATTCTGTGTTTAAATTTTGGGAACACGTATGAAATGAAAAAATAATAAAATAACTATTGTAAATGAAAAAAGATTTTATAGAATTAAATGTATACATTAATATTATAAAACAGAATTATTGGAAAAGAGTATACATAAGAACTTGAAAAACATAATTTTAATATATACTTATCAAAAATAATTATTATAGTTTTGGTAAAATATAAATTTCAATGTAAAATTATTCTAAAAAAAAATAAATTCCCTTAACCATTTTATTTTCTAAAAACTCCTCTTCCCTTGAAGATGAATCACTCATTATTACACTTATTCACCTCACATAGGGTGTGAAAGACATGCAATTCTTAGATAGAGTAGTCGTACAACACTTCAAAAACAGAGGCATAATGCTTAAAACACCCAACTTATACACCTATTTATAATATTAATTGGTGAATGAAAAAAAAATATTATTTATATGTTACATATTAATTTTTCGCCGCCAATTTAAATCTCGAGATGATGAACCACTAAAGTAGTTACATCTTATGAACCTTATTCATTTAGAAATAAGGTCCACAACCAACTATTTCTTTGAATGAGAAAACAAATTGATTCAATCTAAATTAAAAGAAAGAGTTTATATTGAAGGAATAACCATGGGACAAAATAAAAAAATATATTTTTCATTAAAACAGCATGAAAAAGTTGGTTTATGTTGAATTAATGGATGAAAATAATGGATAAGAAATTAAAATTATGTCATGCCAAACTAGATGTTTAAAAAAAGTCATATTAGACATAAAAATAGCATTTAATACAAAGACAATCAGGTATAATTCAATTATATACAAACACTGAATGTAAACTGTTAAAGAGGGACATTTAAATCAATAAAGAAAAGGCATTTTAAGGCAAATCATCATATTAATAGAGAATTAGACTTCTACCAGTGAAGAAAAAACTCAGAGGGAGGACATTGGAGAATAATACCTCACTCGAACCCCCATATCTATTTAGATATGCCATTCAATCTTCCTTGGGGCCTTGAACCGAACCACTATGGATGTTCGCTTAACCTTGATATATGATCAGACCTTGAGCTATCAACACACAGTCGAGGTCCTCAGTCGAGTTGTGATCCATGGTCATTCGACCTCACCTAAACAAAAACTATCCTCGACCTCGATCCTCTTATGGACATGCATCAGCTTCGACTCGTAGTTCATAGCCTCAACTTCCTCTCCCGAAGTTTCTGCACTCGGTTCACTCCAAACCTCAGTCTCCACACAAAACAAGACCCTCAAAAATAATGTTTCCCCAAAATACGATTACCTCATTTCCAATTTTCACCTTATTATTATTTATTATTTAATTTCATTAATAATTTTTTTTAATTTAACATAATTCAAAAACATATAATATTTTTAATTCAAAAATTTCAAAAATAATAATAGGACTACCATAATATATTTAATAGTTCAATATAATATATATATTATATAAATTTTATTATGCAAATAATACTCATATATATATATTATAACTCTTGTATAATATATAATTCTAAATTATTTATTTTTAGTAATAATAATTCATTATATATATATATAATAACATATATTAAAATGATATTTTTTTAGTTATTATTTTCATCATTTTTCTTAAACATATAATTCAAAATAATTATTTATAATAAAATTAATTTGTTAAATAAAAATAATACAAAAAAATCAGAGTATATATATATAAGCAATATTTATAATTTATAATATTTATTTAATAAAAGATAAATTTCATAAAATCATAGTTTATGAGATAATTTAAATTTATATTATATAATTTTAATTATTTAATGTTACTAATAAAGTGATGTTTATTTTGATTAGAAATTATCATTTTAATACAAAACTTATAAAAAGAAAAATATAAGCTTTTAATCTTCTCAGACGTTACAGTACCCATGTTTTCTATATTCCAAAAGGGTCCAAAATAGATTATTATTGATCATTGGATAGTTTAATGCATATACATAGACATAAATATATATATTACATAAGTTTTTTGGTCATTATTTGCTTTATCTATTTAGTTTAACCACCCAATTCTATTTTTACCTTAACCATGGTTAATAATTTTTATGATTTTCACTATTTATTTTGAAAATAAGTTTAGTTAAACTTATTATATAATATAAATTATTCTAATTATAAATATGGAATCCATTTTTAAAAAATATAATCACTGTGGTGAAAATATTTAATTTAAAATTAATCCTGTAGGCGTGATGAGAAATATGGTTTTACAATAGAAAATAATCAAAAATTTATAAGGATTTAATACCATAATAAAAAAAAGAAAATTAATCCAATTGAATATATTAGTTAAATTTTAATACAATTGAACTATTTTTACATTAAAACTGATTTAAAATATAATTTAACATTATAAATAATTTAAATTGAAAGGATGTTTTCAATTAAAATTCATTATTTTTCACTATTCATCAAAAGGGAAACTTTTAAGGAAAATCCAAAAACATAACCCTATGATAATTTTTACATCATGATTTAAAAAATGAATTAAATTTTGTCAAATTAATTTTTTGAAGTTCATAAAAATTAATTTCAAATTATGCGGGCAAAGCGCGACAAAAGCATATTTTAGAGAAAATGTAGTTTTTCATAAAAAATTTATTTTTATTTTCAACAATTCTTACATTATCTCTAATCAATAGATAATAATATTTTTTATAATTTAGTTAGTACTATTTATAACCACCAATTTAATTGTTATATTATATTTTTATACTATATTATGGTTCATTTCCACTTGGTGGTGCGTGTTCCGTAAGCTATCAAAGTGATTAAATGCAATGAAATATAATTTTTAGTCTTTTTAGGCATGGTGTTGCATGTCCAATATGCTATTGTAATCAATGTCCTTAGTTTATTATTTTGGTGTGTCACATTTTCCACAACATAAGTAAATTTCATCGTCATAATTTATACTTGGTCTTGGTAATCAAGGGGTTGACATTTCAGAATATAATTATTGAATAGAACACATCATACAAATTTATAATAAACATCATCTTAATAAGAGATAAAGGGATGTGCCAAGGTAATATGGAATGAAACATAACTAGGATTTTATTTTGGATATATTTTTTAGATTTTATTGATATGTACATGGAATAAAAGTATCAATTTTTATAGAGAAATATATAGTTCATTGATCATAGGAAAGTAAATTATCATTGGAAAGTTATGGACTCTAGAACCATAAATTTTTTAGGATTTAAATGTCCATTATATTAATCATATATGAAGGTAATGTGATAACATTATTTTCAAGATCCATATCTTAACGTGGAGTAATTATTTAACTATCTATGAATACAACTAAATATATTTACTTGATATGTTTGTATTTCATCAACAAAGTTTCATCCTTCTATTTTGTTTCGATCAATTTCCAATTCATTTTTTACAAGAATAAATGAATATCCAAAAATTTATTATTTATGCCTAAAGAACTAAAATTCATTATTAACCGATCATAAGGTCTAAAAAATATTGAAAAGTCTTTCCAAATTTCTCTATCTGTTTTACAAAACCAATATGGTTGTAACAAGTTATCCAATATAATGTATTAATCTCTAAACATGAACATTAACACCACTGGTTCATTATAAATATATATTTTTCAATTAGTTTAACTAAAAATGAAATATTATCCAAAACAACAACTAAGATAGTGGGAATTTTTACACACTTATCATCCTTCAGTTATGGGTTCAAGACCTATGACCTTTACAGATGCGACGAGTTGAAACCCTTTATTTTGGATATCCTTTTTATAAAGAAATATTAATATAATTATTATAATTATACCAAATTTTTATGATCCATGGTTAAAACGACACAAAATATAATATTAACTTAAATGGTTAATAATACCTTTAAACATAATTCCCAAAGAATTTAATGCCTTTGTTCCTAATATAAATTTTTCATATACAAAACCAATGGGTTTTATTCCCATAAATGTTTACCAAAAAAATATCATTAATCATTTTATATTCACAACACACAAATTTTCAAAAGGGGTTTCTAGGGTTTTAGAAAAATGATCAACCGTAAAATTATAAGTCCATGATGGTATCCATAACACTTTAGTTAATTAATACATATATGGTAATAATATTAATAAAATCCTTATATGTGTCATGATTCTTATAACAAAAATATAATTAGTAAAAATACTTCTATAATTTAATTTTTGAAACCAAATACCTAAATACATCAACGCTTTATTTCAACATGAATCCTTTTATGGTATATGGGTTATCCTTTAGAAGAATTAAATGACATAGATAATTCATAGGTTCCCCAAATTTAAGAAAATGAACTATAAATGGACCCCTTTGATGATATTTATTTACTTCCATTATATTATGAATTTTCCTCAAAAATAAATTTCTTTATACCCTTATTTTTTTTACACAAAAAACATTTTCTCATTCATTAGACACACATTATTTTCAATATAATACAATTTAGGTTTAACATAGGCCATTTATTTACATCATCTATTCAGATCCTTTATTATGTCTTATAATGAAAATGTGACATATCCTAAGCATGTCGCCTAGGTGCATCAAACCAGGAACGTAGTAATGGCTATTATCATGCACCAGGTGATGATCAAATTTATAAAATTTTACCCTTTTCATAGTTATTACCCCTAGTTACATATGTTGCATAACTAAGACCAGTTATTGTATCTAGAAAAGTTTGAATTGTAAGGAAAATAAAAATATCTATAACTTACCAAAACTTTAAGATTATATTATATACTTATCATCAATTTATATCATAGAGTTATGATACATTATATCACTACAACATAAATCGCCTTTAGCAGTGGTCTTTTAGCAGCGGTTTAAAAAACCACTGCTAAACCTTTCGTTAAAAAGGTTTTGCGGCAGTTTATTAAAAACCATCGTGAAACCCATTTACTTTTTTTACAGCGGCAACACTCCACCCCCCACCCAATCCAACACTCTTCTCCCCCCAACCCCACGATGCTTCTCCCCCTGATGAGCCACAACCCTAGCTCTGCTCCCCTCCCGTGCTGCCGGTGACCTCAACACCAGTCGCTGCTAACCCCCCTTCTCCCCCTGACACCTGCGACGCTGGCTTCTCTACCGAACCCGTCGAGTTCCTACCCTAGGTCGGCTCCCATCCCCTGTCGCCGGTGGTTTGCTCGTATTTAGGTATGTTTTTATGTGTAATGGTTAGAGTAATCTTGTGGAGGAAAAATGCATAAGGTTTTATGTAGTTTCATTATTATTGAGTCATTGCTATAATTTATTTTGGTTTATCATAAAATTTGGATGAATTCATTTAATGGATTGACTTCATATATTTGGGTTTTTTTTGGAAATGAGCTCAGAGGTGTTCCAGGAGTGATCCATACCCCATTTCTTGAAGTTACAGGGAGGATGCATAACTGTCCCTAAAGTATGACTAATTGGATTAATATGGATCAATTATCTTAATTAATTATTATTTCTTTATAATATATGTTGTAATTTTATGAGTTAGGGGATTGAGATGGTGTTGGTTCCCAGAGATGGCTTTGATTGGGATGGAATGAGATTTCTCAAGGGGATAACTCTATGGTCAAGGTAGTTTATGACCAATATTACCATAGGATATGGTTATGCATTTATTGTGTGTATTGAAATTTCATGTAGGTGGGTATGTGACATGAATGGGATCCATGAGTTATTTACCTTATGAGACATGAGGATAGAGATTTATGTTGGGTTCATATAATTCCCTTTAGTATGATTCATTGATTATACAACCATTGATGGCTATGTTATATATGTGAGAGGCTTAACTAAAGGGAAATTAAAAACCCCAATAGGGTGTCCATCATATATTTATGGGTCAAGTTATCTATAAAGTTCTTGTTTTAGGTAATTGATTCTCTCCCAAAGAAATTTCTAGGGGGGAGGCTATGGGATGGTGTGGTAATGGTCATCTATGGTATGATAATCTATGAGAACATATGAATGACCCAGTATGGAACCAAGTTAGGTTCCTTTTCTCGATGAGCAATCAATATGGACTATATGGATAATGATAGGTTCTCCAAACCTTATGAGTTGGGAATGTGGCCCTTGATAGAAATTTATCCCTTAGGTAGGGGTGAGATACCTTGGGAATGGAACCCTAAGCGGTGTCTTTATCATCCACATTAATCAATTTGTACAATATTAATATAACTTCAAAATTAGATTCATCATGTCAATAACAACTTACCAATCACACTGAAACCACACTAATGATAGTAAGGGAATAACTACTTCCTCCTCTAAATTTTTCTTCTTATTAGTGGTCTAATTCTACTAAATTCAGTGCTTGATATCCCTTGTTATAAACCAGATTCAATATGACATCATTGATTCTCTTAGTTAAGGCTTGGAAACCTCTTTTTATTCTATAATAATCCATTTTTTATGTAATTCTAGATTCAACAAGTGACTTTACTTCATCATGAAACTTCTAGATCAAGTTTTGAAGAAAAAAGTGGTTTCTTAACACCACTTGCTGAGTCATGATCAACCATGACACATTTTGATCATATTTTATATCAAATGAGACTTGAAATAATTATTACATCACTTATTTCATGCATTTTTTTGGATTTAATCGGATCTTCCTTTAGCTAAATAACATGTACTTTATTAGAACATCCACCCCATAGATCATATCTCCCCCTAAATATTGGGCCACTTTAAACAATGGTTAGAATTATTTAATTTAATGGGAGAGGGGAACCTCTAACTTTATTAAGTTGATTAATGTGGTTGGTGTAACATCCCCAAATGATAAAGGGTTAAATTACTAAATGATATGACGCATGTCAATAAGGCGCACCTTCCTTTTCGGGATCCTGTTTGATTAGAACTCTACAGTTAAGCGTGATTGGCCTGGAGTAGTGATCAGGATGGGTGACCTTCTGGGAAGTTTCCCAGGGTGTGTGTGAGTGAGGACAAAGCACACTGGAAAGGACATGTGTTGGTCTGTGGGGACTATCATTAGTCAGATGACCCGTTTAGGCATGTGGGTAGACCCTAGGGTGGGCCCCATGTGTCTGTGGGGCAACTGGTGGTACCCGGTGGGCCAGAACTCGACGGCCATGTTAAGGCGAGGTGATTGTGCTGTCACCGGGGCTCAGTTGTCACATTTGGTATCAGAGGAGGAACCGAGCCTTAAGTGCGGTGCCTGTCTGATTAGAACTCCACAGTTAAGCGTGCTTGGCCTGAAGTAGTGATCAGAATGGGTGACCTTCTGGGAAGTTTTCCAGGGTGTGTGTGAGTGAGGACAAAGCACACTGGAAAGGACATGTGTTGGCCTGTGGGGACAATCATTAGTCAGATGACCCGTTCGGGCATGTGGGTGGACCCTGGGGTGGGCCCCACGTGTCTGCGGGGCAAGTGGTGGTACCTGATGGGCCAGGACCCGACGACCATGTTAAGGCGGGGTGGTTGTACTGTCACTGGGTCCCAGTTGTCACATTTGGTATCAGAGGAGGAACCCATCCTTAAGTGCAGTGCACTGCCTGGGTTGAGATGTAGGGCCCACAACGATGGTGTTGTGCTCTAAAGGGGGGGTGGGGGGGGGGGGGGTGGGGTGATTGTAACATCCCCAAATGATAAAGGGTTAAATGACTAAATGATATGACTCATGTCAACAAGGTGCACCTTCCTTTTCAGGAGCCTGTCTAATTAGAACTCCACAGTTAAGCGTGCTTGGCCTGGAGTAGTGATCAGGATGGGTGACCTTCTGGGAAGTTTCCCAGGGTGTGTGTGAGTGAGGACAAAGCACACTGGAAAGGACATGTGTTGGCCTATGGGGACTATCATTAGTCAGATGACCCGTTCAAGCATGTGTGTGGACCCTAGGGTGGACCCCACGTGTATGCGGGGCAAGTGGTGGTAACTGGTGGGCCAGGACCCGACGACCATGTTAAGGCGGGGTGGTTGTACTGTCACCGGGGCCCAGTTGTCACATTTGGTATCAGAGGAGGAACCCAGCCTTAAGTGCAGTGCACTACCTGGGTTGAGATGTAGGGCCCACAACGAGGGTGTTGTGCTCTAAACGGGGGGGGGGGGGGGTGATTGTAACATCCCCAAATGATGGGTGATTGTAACATCCCCAAATGATAAAGGGTTAAATGACTAAATGATATGACTCATGTCCACAAGGTGCACCTTCCTTTTCTGGAGCCTGTCTGATTAGAACTCCACAGTTAAGCGTACTTGGCTTGGAGTAGTGATCAGGATAGGTGACCTTTTGGGAAGTTTTCCAGGGTGTGTGTGAGTGAGGACAAAGCACATTGGAAAGGACATGTGTTGGCCTGTGGGGACTATCATTAGTCAGATGACCCGTTCAGGCATGTGGGTGGACCCTGGGGTGGGCCCCACGTGTCTGCGGGGTAAGTGGTGGTACCTGGTGGGCCAGGACCCGGCAACCATGTTAAGGCGCCCAGTTGTCAAATTTGGTATCAGAGGAGGAACCCAGCCTTAAGTGCAGTGCACTGCCTGGGTTGAGATGTAGGGCCCACAACGAGGGTGTTGTGCTCTAAAGGGGGTGTTATTGTAACATCCCCAAATGATAAAGGGTTAAATGACTAAATGACTAAATGATATGACTCATGTCCACAAGGTGCACCTTCCTTTTCTGGAGCCTGTCTGATTAGAACTCCACAGTTAAGCGTACTTGGCCTGGAGTAGTGATCAGGATAGGTGACCTTTTGGGAAGTTTTCCAGGGTGTGTGTGAGTGAGGACAAAGCACACTGGAAAGGACATGTGTTGGCCTGTGGGACTATCATTAGTCAGATGACCCGTTCAGGCATGTGGGTGGACCCTGGGGTGGGCCCCACGTGTCTGCGGGGTAAGTGGTGGTACCTGGTGGGCCAGGACCCGACGACCATGTTAAGGCGGGGTGGTTGTACTGTCACTGGGGCACAGTTGTCAAATTTGGTATCATAGGAGGAACCCAGCCTTAAGTGCAGTGCACTGCCTGGGTTGAGATGTAGGGCCCACAACGAGGGTGTTGTGCTCTAAAGGGGGTGTTATTGTAACATCACCAAATGATAAAGGGTTAAATGACTAAATGATATGACTCATGTCAACAAGGTGACCTTCTGGGAAGTTTCCCAGGGTGTGTGTGAGTGAGGAAAAAGCACACTGAAAAGGACATGTGTTGGCCTATGGGGACTATCATTAGTCAGATTACCCATTCAGGCATGTGGGTGGACCCTAGGGTGGACCCCACGTGTCTGTGGGGCAAGTGGTGGTAACTGGTGGGTCAGGACCCAACGACCATGTTAAGGCGGGGTGGTTGTACTGTCACTGGGGCCCGGTTGTCACAGTTGGACTTTGTTCACTCACCCTAATATTCCAATTTAATTCTAATCTTTTGTGGCGGTACTACTTTATATGACACCACTAGTGGGTGGTTTACCATATGTATTGATATAGGAAAACCTTATGTAACATATTTAATATGTGTGACCTTATGGGAAGTTTCTCAGGGTGTGTGTGAGTGAGGACAAAACACACTGGAAAGGACATGTGTTGGCCTGTGGGAACTATCATTAGTCAGATGACCCGTTCAGGAATGTGGGTGGACCCTGGGGTGGGCCCCACGTGTCTGCGGGGCAACTGGTGGTACCTGGTGGGCCAGGACCCAACGACCATGTTAAGGCGGGGTGGTTGTGTTGTCACCGGGGCCCGATTGTCACAGTTGGACTTTTTTCACTCACCATAATATCCCAATTTAATTCTAATCTTTTGTGGTGGTACTACTTTATATGACACCACTAGTGGGTGATTTACCATATGTATTGATATAAGAAAACCTTATGTAACATACTTATATATTTTTTCAACTAGTATATATGAATCTCTTTCCCTATTTAGTAATAGTTATGTGTGTTAATTTTTTTTAATATTGTGTAGGCACATTGTGATATACATAGATAAAAGCTGGATCACTTTACTGAGGAACACACCTCAGTATATTAAGGGTTTGAATGAGTTTTTAGATTTTTCAATTTCCAATCGATCTGTTGAAGTGAGAATAAGATGTCCACATCCTAAATGTAAATTTAGAATATGGTTGAAGAGAGATAAAGTTTATGAACATTTAATATTGAAGTAATTCCCTGGTCAATATTTTCATTGGATTTGGCCTGTGGGGACTATCATTAGTCAGATGACCCGTTCAGGCATGTGGGTGGACCCTGGGGTGGTACCTGGTGGTCCAGGACCAGACGGCCATGTCACCGGGGCCCGGTTGTCACATTTGGTATCAGAGGAGGAACCCATCCTTAAGTGCGGTGCACTGCCTGGGATGAGATGTAGGGATCACAACGAGGGTGTTGTGCTCTAAAGGGGGGGGGGGGGTGATTGTAACATCCCCAAATGATAAAGGGTTAAATGAATAAATGATATGACTCATGTCAACAAGGTGCACCTTCCTTTTCAGGAGCCTGTCTGATTAGAACTCCACAGTTAAGCATGCTTGGCCTGGAGTAGTGATCAGGATGTGTGACCTTCTGGGAAGTTTCCCAGGGTCTGTGTGAGTGAGGACAAAGCACACTGGAAAGGACATGTGTTGGCTTGTGGGGACTATCATTAGTCAGATGACCCGTTCAGGCATGTGGGTGGACCCTGGGGTGGACCCCACATGTCTGCGGGGCAACTGGTGGTACCTGGTGGGCCAAGACCCGACGACCATGTTAAGGCGGGGTGGTTGTGCTGTCACCGGGGCCCGGTTGTCACATTTCGACTTTGTTCACTCACCCTAATATCCCAATTTAATTCTAATCTTTTGTGGTGGTACTAATTTATATGACACCACTAGTGGGTGATTTACCATATGTATTAATATAGGAAAACCATATGTAACATATTTATATATTTTTTCAACTAGTATATATGAATCTCTTTCCCTATTTAGTAATAGTTATGTGTTTTCATTTTTTTTAATATTGTGTAGGCACATTGTTATATATATGGATAAAAGCTGGATCACTTTACTGAGGAACACACCTCAGTATATTAAGGGTTTGAATGATTTTTTAGATTTTTCAATTTCCAATCAATCTGTTGAAGGGAGAATAAGATGTCCACGTCCTAAATGTAAATTTAGAAGATGGTTGAAGAGAGATGAATTTTATGAACATTTAATATTTAAGTAATTCCCTGGTCAATATTTGCATTGGATATGGCCTGTGGGGACTATCATTAGTCAGATGACCCATTCAGGCATGTGGGTGGACCCTGGGGTGGGCTCCACGTGTCTGCGGGGCAACTGGTGGTACCTGGTGGGCCAGGACCTAACAGCCATGTTAAGGAGGGGTGGTTGTGCTGTCACCGGGGCCCAGTTGTCACAGTTGGACTTTGTTCACTCACCCCAATATCCCAATTTAATTATAATCTTTTGTGGTTGTACTACTTTCTATGACACCACTAGTGGGTGATTTACCATATGTATTGATATATGAAAACCTTATGTAACATATTTATATATTTTTTCAACTAGTATATATGAATCTCTTTCCCTATTTAGTAATAGTTATGTGTTTTAATTTTTTTTAATATTGTGTAGGTACATTGTGATATACACGGATAAAAGCTGGATCACTTTACTGAGGAACACACCTCAGTATATTAAAGGTTTAAATGAGTTTTTAGATTTTTCAATTTCAAATTGATCTGTTGAAGGGAGAATAAGATTTCCACGTCCTAAATGTAAATTTAGAAGATGGTTGAAGAGAGATGAAGTTTATGAACATTTAATATTGAAGTAATTCACTGGTCAATATTTGCATTGGATTTGGCCTGTGGGGAATATCATTAGTCAGATGACCCATTCAATTTCCAATCGATCTGTTGAAGGGAGAATAAGACGTCCACGTCCTAAATGTAAATTTAGAAGATGGTTCAAGAGAGAACAAGTTTATGAAAATTTAATATTGAAGTAATTCCCTGGTCAATATTTGCATTGGATTTGGCATATAGAATCAAATGTTATAGAAAGTATGAACACTGATGTCAATCCACAAAATGACTTCCCAAATTCGTCTACAAAGGAAAATGAAATAAAAAACCTTATAAATGATGCATTCGGCACTGCAAGAGACCACCATCAACATCAAAACATATCAGAACAACCAGATGAGGGTGATACAAATAGAAATGAGACAAGTGATGTTTTTGAGACTATAGGACAACCATATCAATATTATAACATATCAGCGGATTTTCCTCTTGATTCTGTGGAGACTAATGTAAGAGAAAATATAACAACCCTGCTTTTATTACAAACATAAACATGATTCATTATATAAACTATTCAATTGATACAACATGGAATATCGAGAGGTCTAGTGTATTTGGGGCTTAGGATCATTACATAACAACTTAAAACATAAAATAAAACAAATTTATTGAAAACTTCCTTTACATGACCACTACATTTCTCGTACTTAGCATTTCATGGGATAACCTGATGACATGCATAAGAAAAGGGTGAGCGATAAAGCCCAGTAAGGGAATAAACATGGAATGCATGAGGAGTACAATACATGTTAAACAATAGGCATATCAATAGAGCATAAGAGAAACATGAACATAAAGGCTGATAAAGCATGATAATCATAACATGGAAATGTGGCAACAACAGTTAACATGGAATTAGCATGAGCCAAGGCCCATTGCACATGAAGCATGAGTAAATCCTTATTGCACATGAATCACGAGTAAACCCACGTTGCACTTGAATTAGAATGAGTCAACACTCATTGCAAATGATGTATCATGATACTATACCTTACCCAATGCATTGGAGTGCTATAAGGGCACACCCTTCTTAAACATTTCATTTCATGCATAAGTGTGCCACATGGATCATAAAACATGGATTCATAAAACATAATCATTTATTCCATGAAAAAGGAATGTGAAATGAAACTTTATAATTAATAAGTAAATGTGCATGAAGGTGAATACCATTGATGGAGAAATGGGCATGGTATTCACTACACAATGACATTGGCTTAGAAAATTGGTGCAATTTTGGCAGTGTAACGGCGTGATATAAGAATTTATAAAAACAGTTGATGAGAGAGAAAGGGGTGTATCATCATATCTACATGAAATGGGCGGTAAGGGGGTCATATAGATACATGTACCAATAATTTTAATGGAATTTAGATTCATGATACAAAAGTATTGGTTGAATGTAAATGAGGAGAGATAAGTTCCTTTCGGAATTTCGGCATAGAAGGAGGTGTACATGGGAGGCATTTAATGAGAGAGAAATGGGTATCCCATCATTCAAACAATAATAGGGCAGTATGGGGGAGATGATAAACCATACCCCATAATTTATAATTGAAATTAAAATGGCATAACAATATTAAGAAAATTGGACAAAAAGGTTAAAGGAAGAAAACCCTTACTTGGAAGTGTGATTCCAAGGATTGAGAGAGGCTTGAGAGAGGCTTCTTGGGAGCTTGGGGCACCTTGGGAGGATTATAGAGAGATAAGGGTAGAGGTTGGATGAACTCCAAAGTCTTTGAGTGAGGAAGAAGTGGGAGCTTGGGTGGGTTTATATAGGAAAGGTGAGTGAATTATTTATTATTTAGGTTTGGGACCCCTTACATTAAACTAATCCAAACCACAAATAAACTCATGGTTTTTGCCCATGGTTTTTGGAAAAGGGAAGAGGAAAACAATATTTTATAAGTACAAATTATGAAATTCTTAAAATAATGGGGTTTCTTATGTGGAGGTGAGTCACACTCCCATGTAAAATAATTTAAAAAGAAAAGATGTTTAATAAGTCTTGAGGGGTCCATTAATGCTTTGAAAAGTAAGTCAAACAAACCCAAAATCACATTATTTTAATGGTAAAAAATATATTGGCCGAACATAAAGCTTATAATATTTTATTACATCACTATTGGGTCATTTTGATGTCATAAAACACAATATATATTTAAAAGGTATTTAATTTTTACCCAAAAATTTGACTGTCTCAGAAAATTGTGAAAAATTCACCATTGGATAATTTCGACGTCCTGATTCCAGAAATAAAATTTATTTTATCTAAATAATTTTCTAAATATTTTAATTTTCACTTTTAATATAAAAAACGACATTTATCGAAAATTCACAGGTTTTGACAAAAATGGCTTTCAAACCTTAATAAAAATTAAAATCGCATTCATAAAATTATAAGATCAATTATTTTTACTAAAAATTAATTTAATAATATTAATAATATTTTATTAAAATATTATCTAATTTAAAAATCCCTTAATTTAATTAAATAGAATTCTTAATTAAATAATAATTAAAAACACTATTTGTACTTTAAAAACTATTTACAATGTATCAATAATGATAAGAAAGCATATTCATTATTATATAAAAATAATGTACATGAACATAGTACTAGTGATTTGTTACATAACCCCTTAAAACAACCGCATAAGACCTAAGGTTAAGGTGTGCGATGGCGACAGACTCTTGGGGTGGATCAGATAACACTGCTCGAGTGGTAATCTCTATCAACTTCCACTTTTCCCGTAGACGGTCTTGTTCAAGATTGAAATGATGAAGCTTAGCTTGGGCTTGGTCAAGAGCGAAGCCCAAAGACGCAACCTCTTTTCTGAGCTCCGAAAAATGGGCTTCATATGGAGCAATTCTACTGGATGAGGCCATCGCTTTCTTTGTCTGAGTAAATTGGATTTTTTAAAGCCCTATATTTATACTAATCATGTGATCACTATTCAACGGCTATAAAAGCAACGGTCACAATTCATAACATAAAACCAAAGAAGTTGAAATTTAATTAGATCAAGTGGGATTTCCCTTAATGAAACTTTGGGTCATTACAATATTCCCCCTTAAGAAATTTCACCCTAGAAATTTCCTTTTCCCACACTAAAACAGATGTGGGTAACTCAGCTTCATCATTTCCTCCGATTCCCAAGTCGCTTCTTCAAACTTGTGGTTTTTCCACAACACCTTGACGAGGGGCATTGTCTTATTTCATAGAACTTTTTCTCTATGATCTAAGATCTTCACTGGTTTCTCCTCATAAGAAAGATCATCCTCCAACTATACCACCTCAGAAGAGAGTACATGTGAAGGGTCCGATATGTACTTCCTTAAGATGGATACATGAAAGACATCATGTACTTTGGCCATGGTAGGTGTAAGTGATAGTCAATAGGCCACAATCCCGACACGATCAAGAATCTCGAAGGGGACGATGTACCTTAGACTTAACTTCCCTTTCTTTCCAAACCTCATGACCTTCTTCCACGGAGATATGTGTAGAAAAACCATGTATCAAAATTTAAAATCAAGGTCTCTTCGACGGTTATCTGCATAAATCTTCCATCGACTCTGGGATGCCTTGATATGTTGTTGAATGGTTTTCACCTTCTCCACCATTTATTCGACCATTTCTGGTCCAAACAGCTTACGTTCACTGACCTCATCCCAACATGCCAGTGTTCTGCACCTTTTCCCATATAGGGCTTTATTAGGTGCCATTTGGATGCTCGAGTGGAAACTGTTATTATAAGAGAACTCAACCAGAGTAAGATATTGATCCCATCCTCCTTTAAAGTCCATTTAGCATGCTCTCAACATGTCCTCAAGTGTTTGGATATTCCGCTCGGATTGGCCATCAGTTTGAGGATGATAGGCCGCACTGAAGTTCAGTTCAATATCCAGAGCATTTTGAAGACTCTTCCAAAACCTAGAGGTGAATCTTGGATCTCAATTAGACACAATAGATAGTGACACTCAATGCAGCCTTACCACTTCCCTGATATATATCCATGCCAGTTGATTTAAGAAGAAATTCTCCCAAATAGTAATGAAGTGTGCAGTCTTTTTAAGATGATCCACCACAACCCAGATTGCATTGTTGCCTTTGGATGTCCTCGGAAGTCCAGTGACAAAGTCCATGGTGATGTTCTCCCATTTCCATTCTGGTATGGGCAATGGTTGCATCATTCCCTTAGACTTCTGCCTCTCTGACTTCATTTGTTGGCACACCAGGCACTTTGATGTATGTACAACGATCTCCTTCTTTATATTATTCCACCAAAAATTTTCTCAGAGATCTCGATACATCTTTTTGCTCCCTGGGTGAATAGAGAAATTTGAACTATGTCCATCATCCAAAAGTTCTTTCTTCAGCTCCGGTCTTGACGGAACACATAGTCTTTTCCCAAATCACACAATTCCTTCTTCATTAACATTAAACTCCAAGGATTTCCCTTTTTCGATAGATTCCACTTTTTCCTGAATTCCTACATCATCCTTTTGAGCATCCTTTAACCTTTCCAAAAGAGACGTTTGAGAAATAATTTGTGAAAGGATTGATTATGCTCCCTTATTTATGATTCCCAGGTCCATATTCATCAAGTCTAAGAAGATTGGATTCTTCTCAATTCTCATCATTGATAGAATTGCTGGGTCCTTTCTACTTAGGGAATCTTTCACCTTGTTTGCTTTCCCAGGGTGGTAATGTATATAACAATCATAATCCTTGATGAGCTCTATCCATATTCTATGGCACATATTAAGATCTTTATGTGTGAATATATATTTAAGACTCTTGTGGTCAGTAAATATCTCACATTTCTCCCCATAGAGATAATGCCACTAGATTTTCAAGGCAAAGATCACCGCCTCCAACTCCAGATCATGCGTTGGATAGTTTTGGTCATGGATTTACAAATGTCTTGAGGCATAGGATATCACTTTATCATTATGCATCAGCACACAGCCTAATCCCTTCTTCAAAGCATCACTGAATATCACAAAAGGTTCCCCACTTGTGGTTAAAGTGAGCACCGACGCAGTGATAAGCCTTCTTTTTAACTCCTTGAAACTTTCTTCACATTCATCACTCTAATCAAACTTTACTCCCTTTCGAGTTAGATTGGTAAGAGGTTTGGAAAATCATGAGAAATTTCTCACAAATTGTCAATAATATCCAGATAACCCCAAGAAGCTACAGATATCCATTACCAATGTTGGCCTCGACCATCCCTCAATTGCATCTGTTTTGGAGGGATCCATAGATATCCCATTTCTTGTGATGATATGGCCCAAGAATGAGACCTCCTTCAACCAAAACTTACACTTGTTGTACTTTTCATAGAGCTTCTCCTTGCGTAAAGGCTCTAGTACAATTCTTAAATGCTCCTCATGATCCTCCTTGGTTTTGGAGTATATTAGAATATCATCTATAAATACTACCACAAATTTGTAGAGGTAATATCTAAAGACTCTATTCATCAAGTCCATGAATATTTCTGGAGCATTAGTGAGTCCGAAAGGCATTACTATGAATTCATAGTGCCCATATCTTGTGTGAAAATCAGTCTTGGGGATATCTTCCTTCTTCACCCTTACTTGATAATATCCCAACCGCAAGTCCACCTTGGAGAAGTATTATGCTGCACGCAGCTGATCGAACAAGTCATCAATTAGTGGGAGAGGATACTTGTTCTTTATTGTGATTTTTTTGAGCTCATGATAATCGATGCAAATGCACATTGACCCATCATTCTTCTTGACGAAGAGGACTAGTGCACCCCATGGTGAATCACTTGGGCGTATAAACCCTTTATCCATATTCTCCTGTAGTTGTTTCTTCAACTCTTCAAGCTCCAAGATAGCCATTCTATATGGAGTCTTGGATATTGGTAGAGCCCCTGGTATAAGTTCAATTTAGTATTCAACATCTCTTCTAGGAGGAAGACCAGGCAGTTCCTCGGGAAACACTTCAGCGAATTCCCTCACAATAGGAATTTTTTCAAGGATGGTTTCTTCCTTGGACTCGATCATCTGAGCCAGATACGCATACTCATAGGGCAGTAATATCTATGCTTGAGATGATGGAGCTAAAGTAGATTAATCTTCCTCCTTATACTTGTAAATAATCGGGGGTAGATTCTCCATATGGAGTGTGATTTCCCTTTCCTGACAATTTATGTTGGATCTATATAAGGAAAGCCAATCCATGCCAAGAATTGCATCAAATTCCACCAAAGGGAGTATGATGAGGTTCACCGGGAAATTAAATCCACATATTATAACAGAGAAGGACTTATATTCCAGGGATGCATTAATTGCCCCATTTTTCATACTCACCGACATCTTCACTTCCATGATTTTTGGTGGTGCTGGGATTGTTCTACTTAAATTTTGAGATATAAAAGATTGCGTAGAACTTGAATCAAAAACTACATTCTCTATTCTTGAATGAATAACTAGCGTACCTTTCACCACTTCGTTTTCAGGGTTCACTTCGGTAGAAGTGATGGAAAAAGTTCTTCCTTGCTACCTTGGAGGTTGTTGGTTGCCTATAAAAACCCTTGGATTAGGGCACTGATTTGCAAAATGCCCCGGTTCTTTGCAGTTGTAGCAATGAACAATGAATTGAGGTTCGAACAGAGCGTTTCTCTCCTCTGTCGCAGTCTTGGGTCTTTCTTGCCAACATTTAACAGCTAGGTGCCCTTCTCTTCCACACCTAAAGCATTTCCTCATCCCCTTGAGGCAATTTATAGGGTGCTTCTTTCGGCACTTTTGGTAAGTAGGGTGTTGGATCTTCTTAGCACCGTTGGATTTATCCATCGAACTACCAGAATTGAAGTCCACCTTATGCTTCTTGTCCCCATGATACCCTTGTGATTCCCTGATCTCCATTTTGACCTTGAGGGCACATCAGAAAATTTTCTCATAGCTTTCGAAGTCACGGATCTCTAATGATTTCCATAGGCTAGGCTTCAGCCCACCAAAGAAGAGGTCAAATTTGCATTCAGGGGTAACGACAATGCCGGAAGCGTATCGTGCAAGCCTTGTGAAGTTTTCATCATACGCTCCAACAGATTATTCATCTTTTTTCTTGAGGTAAAGGAAGTCCCTTTCCATCTTAAGCCGGAGGGTGCGCGAAAAATATTTATCAAAAAACATCTTTTGGAAATCCTTCCATTCCAATGCTTCGATATCCTCCTCAGTCTTCGTATTTTTGATAAACGTCCACCATTGATTAGCTTCACCCTCCATAAGATAATCCTCCAGGAGAACCTTCTCTTGTTCAGAACATTGAAGGATGGAGAAGATATTTTCAATGGAGTTGATCCATTGTTCAGCGATCGTGGGATCAGATGATCCATTAAAAGTAGGAGGCCTTTGTCTCATGAATCTCTCAATAGCGACTTGTTATTTCTTAGGGTGGGGGTTTAACATTACTCTTGACCCGTGTTTCTATTAAAATATTGAGTTAGCAGAGAGATAAGTGTGAAAAATTTCACGATTCCCGCTCCCATTGGATTGTGCATCTCATTAGTACAGTCATCACACTTATCTTCACATCATTTGTTAGCCCGAGTCCTCCTATTACCGGTCATTGGCTGAAATAAAAGGAAAGTTAGGGGTAACACATAAAGGGTAATCCAAAGACAAAAGTTGATGACTTATAAATAAACTTTTATTTCCTTAACTCATGAGTCTATAGGCTTCAATCTAGGCTTTTCATGATCTACTTTCTAACATATATTCTTAGGGGAATTATTTTTAATTCCCTTAATAAGGGTTCATACTAAGCTTGTGAATTTATCAAAACATATCCCCCGGGAGTGTCGTAACCAATAGTGCAGCAAGGCCCGTTGTCGTACACCAGTTCCCGTTTGATTCTATCTCAAAGCGGTGTTTTCGGGTTTTACCCCTAGGATACATCTGTGACAGAGCCACCTCTACCTGCTCGTATCCAGATAGGGATGTATTTGCTTGATAAACCACTCACTCAATACTTACCAAAACTTAGGGATGTTTTTATTATACTTAGTCTTGTCTCTAAATCTTTACTGGGGTTTTCTAATCCTAATCCCAAAAATAACTAAACCTCCCTCTGATACCAACTATGATAACCGTGCATTTATTACAAACTTAAACATGATTTATTATGTAAACTATTCACTTGATACAACATGGAAGATCGAGAGGTATAGTGCCTTTGGGGCTTAATATCATTACACAACAACTTAAAACATGAAATAAAACATCTTTATTGAAAACTTCCTTTACATGACCACTAAATTCCCTCGTACTTAGCATTGCATGGGATAACCTGAGGACATTCTTAAGAAAAGGGTGAGCTATAAAGCCCAGTAAGGGAATAAACATGGAATACATGAGGAGTAAAATACATGTTAGACAATAGGCATATCAATAGATCATATGAGAAACATGAACATAAAGTCATGATAAAGCATGATAATCATAACATGGAAATGTGGTAATAACACTTAACATGGAATTAGCATGAGCCAAGGCCCATTGCACATGAAGCATGAGTAAATCCTCATTGCACATGAAGCACGAGTAAAACCTCATTACACTTGAATTAGAATGAGTCAACACTCATTGCACATTTATTATCATGATACTATACTTTACCCAATGCATTGGAGTGCTATAAGGGCGCACCCTTCTTAAACTTTCATTTCATGCATAAGTGTGCCACAAGGATCATAAAACATGGATTCATAAAACATAATCCTTTATTCCATGAAAAAGGAATGTGGAATGAATTTTTTTAATTAATAAGTAAATGTTCATGAAGGTGATACCCTTAACGTACAAATGGGCATGGTATTCACTACACGATGGCATTGGCTTAGAAAATTGGTGCAATTTCGGTAGTATAACGGCGTGATATAAGATTTCATAAAAACGGTTGATGAGAGAGAAAGGGGTGTCTCATCATATCTACATGAAATGGATGGTAAGGGGGTCATATAGATACATGTCCCAACAATTTTAATGGAATTTAGATTCATGATACAAAATTATTTCTTGAATCTAAATGAAGAGAGAGAAGTTCCTTTCGGAATTTCAGCATAGTAACAGGTGTACATGGGAGGAATTTAATGAGAGAGAAAGGGGTCTCCCATCATTAAAAAAATAATAGGGTAGTATGGGGGAGGTGAAAAACCATACCCCAACATTTATAATTGAAATTAAAAGGGCATAACAATATTATGAAAATTGGACAAAAAGGTGAAAGGAAGAAAACCCTTACTTGGAAGTGTGCTTCCAAGGATTGAGAGAGGATTTAGAGAGGATTCTTGGGAGCTTGGGGCACCTTGGGAGGATTCTAGAGAGATTAGGGAAGAGTTTGGACTAACTACAAAGGCTTTGAGTGAGGAGGAAGTGGGAGCTTGGGTGGGTTTATATAGGAAAGGTGAGTAAATTATTTATTATTTAGGTTTGGGACCCCTTACATTAAACTAATCCAAAACACAAATCATATCATGGTTTTTTCCCATGGTTTTTGGAAAAGGGAAGAGGAAAACAATATTTTATAAGGAAAAATTAAAAAATTCTTAAAATAATGGGGTTTCTTATGTGGAGGTGAGTCACACTCCCGTGGAAAATAATTTAAAAAGACAAGATGTTTAATAAGTCTTGAGGGGTCCATTAATGCTTTGAAAAGTAAGTGAAACAAACCCAAAATCACATTATTTTAATGGTAAAACATATATTGTCTGAACATAAAGCTTATAGTATTTTATTACATCACTATTGGGTCATTATGATGTCATAAAACACATTATATATTTAAACGGTATTTTATTTTTACCCAAAAATTTGACTGTCTCAGAAAATTTTGAAAAATTCACCGTTGGATAATTTTGAGGTCTTGATTCCAGAAATAATATTTATTTTATCTAAATAATTTTCTAAATATGTTAATTTTCACTTTTAAAATAAAAACCGACATTTATCGAAAATTCACGGGTTTTGACAAAAATGGATTTCAAACCTTAATAAAAATTACAATTGCATTCATAAAATTATAAGATCATTTATATTTAATAAAACTTAATTTAATAATAATAATATTTTATTAAAATATTATTTAATTCAAAAATCCCTTAATTTAATAAAATATAATTCTTAATTAAATAATAACTAAAAACACTATTTGTACTTTAAAAACTATTTACACTGTATAAATAATGATAAAAAAGCACATCCATTATTATATAAAAATAATGTACATGAATATAGTACTAGAGATTTGTTACATAACCCCTTAAAACAGTCGCAAAAGACCTAAGGGTAAGGTTTGCGATGGCGACAAACTCTTGGGGTGTGTCATATAACATTGCTCGAGTGGTAATCTCTATCAACTTCCACTTTTCCCGTAGACGGTATCATTAGAGCTTGACATGATGAAGCTTAGCTTGGACTTGGTCAAGAGCGAAGCCGAAAGATCCCACCTCTTTTCCGAGCTCCGACAAATGGGCTTCATATGGAGTAATTCTATTGGATGAGGCCATCACTTTCTTTGTCTGAGTAAATTGGATTTGTTAAAGCCCTATATTTATACTAATCATGTGATCACTATTCAATGTCTATAAAATCAATGGTCACAATTCTTAACATAAAACCAAAGAAGTTTAAATTTAATTAGATCAAGTGGGATTTCCATTAATGAAAATTTGGGTCATTAAAATATTCTCCCCTTAAAAAATTTCACCCTAAAAATTTCCTTTTCCCACACTAAAAAAAACGTGGGTAACTCTACTTCATCATTTCCTCTCATTCCAAAGTTGCTTCTTGAAACTTGTGGTTTCGCCACAACACCTTGACAAGGGGCATTGTCTTATTTCATAGAACTTTTTCTCTACGATCTAAGATCTTCATTGGTTGCTCCTCATAAGAAAGATCATCCTCCAACTGTACCACCTTAGAAGAGAGTACATGTGAAGGGTCCGGTATGTACTTCCTTAAGAGGGATACCTGAAAGACATCATGTACTTTGGCCATGGTAGGTGGAAGTGCTAGTAGATAGGCCACAGCCCCGACACGATCAAGAATCTCAAAGTGGCTGATGTACCTTGGACTTAACTTCCATTTTTTTCCAAAACTCATGACCTTATTCCATGAAGATATGCATAAAAAACCATGTATCCAACTTTAAACTCAAGGTCTCATCAACGGTTATATGCATAACTCTTCTGTCGACTCTGGGCTGCCTTGATATGCTGTTGAATGGTTTTCACCTTCTCCACCATTTCTTCGACCATTTCTGGTCCAAGAAGCTTACGTTCACTAACCTCATCCCAATATGCCAGTGTTCTGCACCTTTTCCTATACAGGGCTTCATAAGGTGCCATTTGGATGCTCGAGTAGAAACTGTTATTATAAGAGAACTCAACCAGAGGAAGATGTTGATCCCATCCTCCTTTAAAGTCCATTGAGCATGCTCTCAACATTTCCTCAAGTGTTTGGATAATCCGCTCAGATTGGCCATCAGTTTGAGGATGATAGGCCGTACTAAAGTTCAGTTCTGTATCCATAACATTTTGAAGACTCTTCCAAAACTTAGAGGTGAATCTTGGATCTCGGACATACACAATAGATAGTGGCACTCCATGCAGCCTTACCACTTCCCTGATATATATCCGTGCCAGTTGATCCAATGAGAAATCTTCCCGAATAGAAATGAAGTGTGCAGTATTTATAAGACGATCCACCACAACCTAGATTGCATTGTTGCCTTTGGATGTCCTCGGAAGTCCAGTGACAAAGTCTATGGTGATGTTCTCCCATTTCTATTCTGGTATGGGCAATGGTTGCATCATCCCCTTAGACTTCTGCCTCTCTGCCTTTACTTCCTGGCACACCAGGCACTTTGATGTATATACAATGATCTCATTCTTCATATTATCCCACCAAAAATTTTCTCAGAGATCTCGATACATCTTTGTGCTCCATGGGTGAATAGAGAAATTTGAACTATGTGCATCATCCAAAAGTTCCTTCTTCAGCTCCAGACTTGACGGAACACATAGTATTTTCCAAAATATCACAATTCCTTCTTCATTAACATTAAACTCTGAGGATTTCCCTTTTTCAATAGCTTCCACTTTTTCCTGAATTCCCACATCATCCTTTTGAGCATCCTTTAACCTTTCCAAAAGAGACGGTTGAGTAATCATTTGTGAAAGGGTTAATGATATTACCTTCTTTATGATTCTCAAGTCCATATTCATCAAGTCTAAGAATATTGGATCCTTCTCAATTCTCATCATTGATAGAATTGCTGGGTCCTTTCAACTTAGGGAATCTGCCACCTTGTTCACTTTCCCAGGGTGGTAATGTATTGAACAGTCATAATCCTTGATGAGCTCTATCTATCTTTTCTAGCGCATATTAAGATATTTCTATGTGAATATATATTCAAGACTATTGTGGTCAGTATATATCTCACATTTTTCCCCATAGAGATAATGCCGCCAGATTTTCAAGGCAAAGATCACCGCCGTCAACTCCAGATCATGCGTTGGATAGTTTCGCTCATGGATTTTCAACTGTCCTGAGGCATAGGATATAAATTTATCATTATGCATCAACACACAGCCTACGCCCTTCTTCGAAGCATCAATGAATATCACAAATGGTTCCCCACTTGTGGGTAAAGTGATCACGGACGCATTGATAAGCCTCCTTTTCAACTCCTTGAAGATTTCTCCTCATTCATCACTCTAAGAAAACTTTACTCACTTTTGAGTTAGATTGGTAAGAGGGTTGGAAAATCATGAGAAATTTCTCACAAATCGTCACTAATATCCAGCTAACCCCAAGAAGCTACGGATATCCGTTACCGATGTTGGCCTTATCCATCCCTCAATTACATCTGTTTTGGAGGGATCCACAGATATACCATTACTTGTAATTATATGACCCAAGAATGAGACCTCCTTCAACCATAACTCACACTTTCTATACTTTTCATAGAACTTCTCCTTGCGCAGTCTCTAGTACAATTCTTAAATTCTCCTCATGATCCTCCTTGGTTTTGGAGTATATTAGAATATCATCTATAAAGACTACCACAAATTTGTCGAGGTAATATATAAAGACTCTATTCATCTAGTCCATGAAGATTGCTAGAGAATTAGTGAGTCCGAAAGGCATTACTATGAATTCATAGTGCCCGTATCTTGTGCAAAAATCAGTCTTGGGGATATCTTCCTTCTTCACCCTTACTTGATAATATCCCAACCGCAAGTCCACCTTGGAGAAGTATTGTGCTCGACACAGCTGATCGAACAAGTCATCAATTTGTGGAAGAGGATACTTGTTCTTTATCCTGATTTTGTTGAACTCATGATAATTGATGCAAAGGTGCATTGAACCATCCTTCTTCTTGACGAAGAGGACTGGTGCACCCCATGGTGAAGCACTTGGGCGTATAAACCCTTTATCCAGATTATCCTGTAGTTGTTTCTTCATCTCTTCAAGCTCCATGATAGCCATTCTATATGGAGTCTTGGATATTGGTAGAGCCCCTGGTATAAGTTCAATTGAGAATTCAACATCTCTTCTAGGAGGAAGACCATACAGTTCCTCGGGAAACACTTCAGCGAATTCCCTCACAATAGGCATTTCTTCAAGGATGGTTTCTTCCTTGGACTCAATCATCTGAGCCAGATATGCATGCTCATAGGGCATTAATATCCATGCTTGAGATGATGGAGCTAAAGAATATTCATCTTCCTCCTTACACTTGTAAAGAATCAGGGGCCTATTCTCCATATGGAGTGTGATTTCCCTTTCTCGACAATTTATGTTGGATCTATATAAGGAAATCCAATCCATGCCAAGAATTGCATCAAATTCCACTAGAGGGAGTATGACGAGGTTCGCCGGGAAATTAAATCCACAAATTATAACAGGGGAGGACTTATATTCTTGGGATGCAATGATTTCCCAATTTTCCTTACTCACTGACATCTTCACTTCCATGATTTGTGGTGGTGCTGGGATTGTTCTACTTAAATTTTGAGATATAAAATAATGCATTGAACCTGAATAAAAAAGTATGTTCGCTATTCTTGAATGAATAAATAGCGTACCTGTCACCACTTCATTGTCTGGGTTCACTTCATTATAAGTGATGGCAGAAGCTCTTCCTTGCTGCCTTGGAGGTTGTTGGTTGCCTCCGAAAACCCTTGGATTAGGGCACTGATTTGAAAAATGCCCGGGTTCTTTGAATTTGTAGCAATGAACAACATGTTGAGGTTCAAACGGATAATTCCTCTCCTCTGTTGCAGTCGCGGGTCTTTCTTGCCGACATTTAAAAGCAAGGTGACCTTCTCTTCCACACCTAAAGCATTTACTTGCCCCCTTGAGGCAATTTATAGGGTGCTTCTTTCTGTACTTTTGGTAAGTGGGGTGCTGGATATTCTTAGCACCGTTGTATTTATCCATCGGACCACCAACATTGAAGTCTACCTTACGCTTCTTGTCCCCATGATACCCATGTGATTCCCCGATCTCCATTTCGACCTTGAGGGCACATCAGACAATTTCCTCATATCTGTCGAAGTCACGGATCGCTAATGCTTTCCATAGGCTAGGCTTCAGCCCACTAAAGAAGCGGTCAACTTTGCATTCTGGGGTAATGAAAAAGCTGGAAGCGTATCGTGCAAGCCTTGTGAAGTTTTCCCCATACGCTCCAACAGATTCTTCATCTTTTTTGCTTGAGGTAAAGGAAGTACCTTTCCATCTTAAGCCGAAGGGTGCACGGAAAATATTTATCAAAAAACATCTTCCGGAAATCCTTCCATTCCAATTCCTCGATCTCCTCCTCATGCTTCATATTTTTGATCAACGTCCACCATTGATCAGCTTCGCCCTCCATACAATAATCCTCCAGGAGAACCTTATCTTGTTCAGAACATTGAAGGATGGAGAAAATATTTTCAATGGAGTTGATAAATTGTTTAGCGATCGTGGGATCGGATGATCCACTAAAAGTAGGAGGCCTTTGTTTCATGAAGCTCTCGATAGAGACTTTTCCTTTCGTAGGGGGGGTTGAATGTTCCTCTTGACCCGTGTTTCTATTCAAATCTTGAGTTAGATGAGAGAGATGCATGACAAAGTTTGTGATTCCTGCTCCCATTGGATTGGGCATCTCATTAGTACAGTCATCACACTGATCTTCACATCAGTTGTTAGCCCAAGTCCTCATATTACCGGCCATTGGCTAGAATAAAAGGAAAGTTATGGGTAACACATAAAGGGTAATCCAAAGAAAAAAGTTGATGACTTATAAATAAACTTTTATTTCTTTAACTCCTGAGTCTATAGGCTTCAATCTATGCTTTTCATGATCTACTTTCTAACATATATTCTTAGGAGATTTTTTTTTAATTCCCTTAATAAGGGTTCATACTAAGCTTGTGAATTTATCAAAACATATCCCCCGGGAGTGTCGTAACCAAGAGTGCAGCAAGGCCCGTTTTCATGCACCAGTTCCCGTTTGAGTCTATCTTAAAGCGGTGTTTTCGAGTTTTACCCCTAGGATACATCTGTGCCAGAGCCGCCTCTACCTGCTCATATCCAGACAGGGATGTATTTTCTTGATAAACCACTCACTCTGTACTTACCAAAAATTAGGGATGTTTGTATTATACTTAGTCTTGTCTCTAAGGCTTTACTAAGGTTTTCTAATCCTAATCCCAAAAATAAATAAACATCCCTCTGATACCAACTATGACAACCCTGCATTTATTACAAACTTAAACATGATTTATTACATAAACTATTCACTTGATAAAACATGGAAGATAGAGAGGTATAGTGTATTTGGGGATTAGGATCATTACATAACAACTTAAAACATTAAATACAACATCTTTATTGAAAGATTCCTTTACATGACCACTACATTCCCTCGTACTTAGCATTGCATGGGATAACCTGAGGACATGCATAAGAAAAGGGTGAGCTATAAAGCCCAGTAAGGGAATAAACATGGAATACATGAGGAGTACAATACATGTTATACAATAGGAATATCAATAGAGCATACGAGAAATAGGAACATAAATTCATGATAAAGTATGATAATCATAACATGGAAATGTGGCAACAACACTTAACATGGAATTAGCATGAGCCAAGGCCCATTGCACATGAAGCATGAGTAAATCCTAATTGCACATAAAGCATGAGTAAACCCTCATTTCACTTGAATTAGCATGAGTCAACAGTCATTGCACATGAAATATCATGATACTATACTTTACCCAATGCATTGGAGCGCTATAAGGGCGCACCCTTCTTAAACATTTCATTTCATGCATAAGTGTGCCACATGGATCATAAAACATGGATTCATAAAACATAATCATTTATTCCATGACAAAGGAATGTGGAATGAAACTTTATAATTAATAATTAAATGTGCATGAAGGTGAATACTCTTGATGGAGAAATGAGCATGGTATTCACTACACAATGACATTGGCTTAGAAAATTGGTTCAATTTCGGCAGTGTAACGACGTGATATAAGAATTCATAAAAACGATTGATGAGAGAAAAAGGGGTGTCTCATAATATATACATGAAATGGAAGGTAAGGTGGTCATATAGATACTTGTCCCAACAATTGTAATGGAATTTATATTCATGATACAAAAGTATTTCTTGAATGTAAATGAGGAGAGAGAAGTTCCTTTCGGAATTTCGGCATAGTAACAAGTGTACATGGGAGGCATTTAATGAGAGAGAAATGGGTCTACCATCATTCAAACAATAATAGGGTAGTATGGGAGAGGTGTGAAACCATACCCCATCATTTATAATTGAAATTAAAAGGGAATAACAATATTAAGAAAATTGGACAAAAAGGTGAAAGGAAGAAAACCCTTACTTGGAAGTGTGCTTCCAAGGCTTGAGAGAGGTTTGAGAGATGCTTCTTTTGAGCTTGGGGAACCTTGGGAGGATTATAGAGAGATTAGGGCAGAGGTTGGACGAACTCAAAAGTCTTTGAGTGAGGAGTAATTGAGAGCTTGGGTGAGTTTATTTAGGAAAGGTGAGTGAATTCTTTATTATTTAGGTTTGGGACCCCTTACATTAAACTAATCCAAACCACAAACCAGCTCATGGTTTTTGCCTATGGTTTTTGGAAAAGGGAAGAGGAAAACAATATTTTATAAGGCCAAAGTCCGAACGTCTTAAAATAATGGGGTTGCTTATATGGAGGTGAGTCACACTCCCAAGGAAAATAATTTAAAAAGACAAGATTTTTAATAAGTCTTGAGGGGTCCATTAATGCTTTGAAAAGTAAGTCAAACAAACACAAAATCACATTATTTTAATGGTAAAACATATATTGGCCAAAAATAAAGCATATAGTATTTTATTACATCACTATTGGGTCATTATGACGTCATAAAACACATTATATATTTAAACGGTATTTAATTTTTACCCAAAAATTTGATTGTCTCAGAAAATTATGAAAAATTCACCATTGGATAATTTCGATGTCCTGATTCCAGAAATAACATTTATTTTATCTAAATAATTTTTTAAATATGTTAATTTTCACTTTTAAAATAAAAACTGAAATTTATCGAAAATTCACAGGTTTTGACAAAAATGGCTTTCAAACCTTAATAAAAATTACAATTGCATTCATAAAATTATAAGATAATTTATATTTAATAAATATTAATTTACTAACAATAATAATATTTTATTAACATATTATTTAATTCAAAAATCCCTTAATATAATAAAATAGAATTCTTAATTAAATAATAACTAAAAACACTATTTGTACTTTAAAAACTATTTACAATGTATCAATAACGACAAGAAAGAATATTCATTATTATATAAAAATAATGTACATGAACATAGTACTAGCGATTTGTTACATAAACCCTTAAAATAGCCGCATAAGACCTAAGGGTAAGGTGTGTGATGGTGACAGACTCTTGGGGTGGCTCAGATAACATTGCTTGAGTGGTAATCTTTATCAACTTCCACTTTTCCCATAGATGGTCTCGCTCGAGCTTGACATGATGAATCTTAGCATGGAATTGGTCAAGAGCGAAGCCCAAAGATGTCACCTCTTTTATGAGCTCTGATAAATGGGCTTCTTATGGAGAAATTCTACTGGATGAGGCCATCGCTTCCTTTGTCTGAGTAAATTGGATTTATTAAAGCCCTATATTTATACTAATCATGTGATCAATGTTCAACAGCTATAAAAGCAACATTCACAATTATTAACATAAAACCAAAGAAGTTGACATTTAATTAGATCAAGTGGGATTTCCATTAATGAAACTTTGGGTCGTTACAGAAAACTTCACTGAGGAAAATTCATTCCAAGATTTAGTTGATGATGGAAATCAAGATTTGTATAGAGGATTTTTGAAATATTCAAAACTTTATTTTATGATGAAGTTGTACCATATCAAATTTTTATGTGGAATTACAAATAAGGAAATGTCCATGATATTGGAATTGTCGCGTTATGCATTTCCTGAAGCAAACATCCCCAAGTCTTTTTATGATATGAAAAAAGTTGTTAATAGGATTGGTTTGAATTATACAAAAATACATGCGTGTCCCAATGATTGTATGCTTTATTGACGAGAGGATTCAGATGGATAGGATTGTAAAAAATGTTATTCTTCTAGATGTTAGTGAATGGGTGATGTTGGAAGTCTGAATCAACATACTTTCATAAAGAAGAAGAAAAGGAACACACCTGCAAAGGTTTTGTGTTACTTTACTTTAAAGCCTCGATTACAAAGATTAATCATGTCATTGAAAACTGCCGAACACATGAAGTGGAATTTTGTAGATAATAACAATGATGGGTTAATGAGACATCCATGAGATTCTAAATCATGGAAGAAATTTGATTCATTACATCCAGATTTCTCAGCTGATCTTAGGAATGTTCGATTGGGATTGGATACCGATGGATTCAACCCATTTGGGACGTTGAGTACCAGTTATAGAATTTGGCCAGTTGTTTTGATCCCTTACAATATGCCTCCGCAGATGTGTATGAAACAAATGTCTTTTATAATTTTGATGATTATTCAGGAAAAAATATGTCTGGAAATGATATTGATGTATACTTGCGGCATTTAATTGAAGAATTACATGAGTTGTGGAGGAACGATGTTGATACATTTGATGCTTCTTCTAAGACAATGTTCAAAATGCATGATGCTTTAATGTGGACAATTAGTAACTTCCCTAGGGTTGTGAATTTATCTGGTTGGAACACTTAGACGGGTTTGGATTGTCCTATTTGTAACTTTGATTTTGATCCCAAATGGATACCTCACAGTAAAAATGGTGCTTCTTGTGCCATCAAAGATTTGTCGATGTATCTCATAGATTTCGGCTAAATAGATCAAAATTTAACGATTTCATTGATTGTAGAACACCTCCAAAGTTGTTATCTGGATCTAAAATATTGACACAACTTGGAAATGATGAAAAATAATTCGGGAAGGTTTTTCATTTGAATGATAGCGGGAAATGGGTTCAAAGTGCACTGTCAAGCGAAATCGAAACACATCAATAGAAGAAAAATAGTATATTCTTCAAACTTCCGTATTGGGAATTTAATTTGTCGCGACATAATCTTGATGTGATGCATATTGAGAAGAATTTCTGTGACAATTTGATTTTCACATTGCTTAATGAGCATGGAATGTCGAAGGATCATCTCAATGCTTACAAAGACTTACAAGTAATGAACATAAAAAGTGATATCTGGCTAGATGAGAATGAAAAGTATCCTCCAGAAATTTTTGCAATGAAAAATATTGATAAAGATACATTCCTTATAATTTTAAATAATTTTAAGTTATCTGATGGGTATTCAAGTAACATCTCGAGGTGTGTTGACTTGAAGAATCATAAGTTACATGGATTGAAAAGTCACGATTTACATATTTCGTTACAACAGTTACTACCATTGGCATTGCGTACATTATTACTTGAAAAAATTAATCCTGTTGTACTCCAATTTTGCACATTTTTCAAACAACTATGTGAGAAATCTCTACATCTATTTCCACTTGAAAACCTCCAGGAGAGGTTTTTATTGACCCTTTGTGTAATGGATATGATATTTCCTCTGTCATTTTTTACAATAATGATGCATTTAACTGTGAATTTTGTTGAGGAAGCTAAATTAGGAGGCCCCGTTCATTATCGATGGATGTATCCAATTGAGAGGTATTTTATTCATATGTTTTTCAGTTAAGTAAAATTTTTTTGGCACTTAATTAAATGCATAATTATGTTTATTTTATTTCACAGATATCTTGGTCATTTGAAATCATATGTGAGAAATAAAGCTCAAGCAGAAGGCTCTATTACTGAAGGCTATTTGGATGAGGAGTGTCTTACCTTTTTTTTATAGATACTTGGATGATATTGAGACAAGATTTAATCGAGTTGGACATGTTGAAGATGCATCAAATCAATCTCAAATACATCACAAATCCAAAATATTTCCTGTTATTGGCTGATTAGTTGGGAGGACCTCAAATGTGACACTGACCGAATTGGAATTATTACAGGCACATAGATATGTGATACTGAATAGTGAAATTACAGATCCATTTATTGAAGAGTTTAGGATATAAACAAAGATACTAATGAGACTCTGAACACGAAATGAGAAAGATATAATGAAAGCTGTTAATAAAGATCTTGTAGAATGGTTTGCATGACGTGTAAGTTCATAAATATTGTAATAAATATGAATATTAGTTTGACACATATATTTTTTAAATCTAATAAAGTATATTTATTTTTTTAGATCATGAACACTGATACTCGAGCAGAGGTGTCATAAGATTTGAAGTTTCTTGCTCGAGGTCCTCTAAAACAAGTTAGAAAGTTCAACACTTACAACGTGAATGGCTTTAGATTTCGTATAGTCGATCGAGAAGAGGGTTTGAAAACAAAGAATAGTGGTATATTTACATTTTCTGAAGTGGAATACTATGAAAATTTGACTGATATTATTGAATTAAACTACTACAGTCATTTTTCAGTTGTTTTATTCAAATGTAATTGGGTCAATATTATCAGAGGTGTTAAAAGAGATTATTTGCAATTTACTTCTGTGAACTTCTCTCGCTTGATGAATATTGGTGATCATGAACTGAATGATCCATATATCTTATCATCGCAATAAAAAATTTTATATTATGTGAATTATATTGTGGATGAAGGGTGGAGTGTAGTTGCTCACGTAATACAAAGAGATTTGTATGAAATGGGTAATGAAGTGGAAGATTTGACCTCTGAAATTGAATCTCATCAACAACAAGAAGTATAATTATTTGTCCATCATGATATTTAAAGTATTAGTCTAGAAAGGATTAATGAAGTAGATGAAGTAATGGAGAAGGAAACAGACACGATTGAAGGGGAAAATGATTTTATGTACAATTATTTATTCATTCAGCAACCACTTATTTCATTTATGCAGTCATTCATTATCATTATTATGTATATTTGATTTTTTAGTATTGGGAATCTATTATCATTTTTAATTTTTTTTCTGCATAATTTTTTTGAAATATATGTTCTGAACTTAATTTTATTTGATTAAATGATAGGAATGCCAAGGAGGAAGTGATACACTGTTTCATCCACTACTGCGACAGATGATGGTCAATCTGTCTCCCTCCCTACGACATCTGAGCCACCAGCTTCCTGCTCCCCTACACTATATACCCCTGCACTATCTCTCACACCCTCTGTGAGTTTCCCTTTAGAATTTGAGTCATCAACTCCCCCTTCAGCATCCTCATCAGTTGGGCGGCGGCGCGCCACTTTTAGTTCATCACAGACATACTGGAGGGTCACTGTTATAGGTACAAATTTTAATATAAATAAATTTATTGCACTTTTTTTATACTAACTATTTTTTCATTAACGATGAAAAAAATTCAAATGTGGAGAAAAATATAAAAAGTTTAGATGTGTGAAATATGAATGGAGAGAAGATAGTTGTCCCATTCGATTCATATGGGGTCCCTACAGATGATACTGTGGGATTACTTGGCCAAATTCTAAGCCAGTTGGAAGCGGTGCCCATTTACCTTCCTATTTATTATGATGATTAGAGATATATGCCTCCAAGTTGAAAAAATGAAGTTTTTGATTCAAAAATAAAGGTAATTTTAATACATTATGGTGTAATTGAATGTCATGTTATTAATATGTTCAAAATGAATTTATGTATACAGATGTTTTTACACTTTACAGTTGCTGATGTGATAGCATGAAAGTGGACATTGAAAAATCATGGAAAGAAATAGAAAGACTTAAAATAGAGATTGTGGGGAAATTTCAATGATACTTTGTTGACCATCCAATAAATGTATGAGAAGCCACCCAATGGGGTACCCAAAGAACAGTGGAAAGTTTTTGTTGATAGACATCGTGATGTGAAGTAGATGGTATTTAAATATATATTATTATATTAACCTCATTTTACATTTATACATGTATATGAAGAGTATATGACATTGAATACATTACTATTAAATTTCATCTTATTTATTTCAGGATCTCTCAAGAAAGAATGCATCAAGCCGGGCAAAGAAAGTCATCCCTCACACCGTGGGGTCAAAAAGATTTTCTAGAAGCCGACCGAATCTAGTAATATTTTCATTAGTTTAAATATTTATAAGACAATATTATCTATTTAATATATTAAATTGTTGATTTATCTTTGTTTAATGCAGTCATAGAGTTTAGGGTATGAAACATCCCGAACTGAAGTGTGGTTGGATGTTCACAAAAAATATGATGGAAGTTTTTTTAATGATCCTACCAAAGAAGTTGGGGTATAAACTCATTTTTTCATTATAATAACTTATTATCAATTTTTAATATGTTAATATATATTGATATTTGATTTATAGGTAACAATTAAAGATCTATGGGATGCCAATCCTGATCAGTCATACTCAGTCTCCCAGGATGACCCGGTTGCTAAAGTCCTTGGGAAGGAGCATCCTGGTAGAGTGCGTGGGCTGGGTTTGGGAACCATACCATCTAAGGTTTTTGACAGGCCACCAGGTATTGTAACTGCATCTAATCCTGGTTATAGTCATCCCATATTCGGAGATGCTAAGAAAGAGATTATTTCTCTATGAAACACAGTTCAGGAGCAGGGGAATCAGATATCCGTTTTGTAGAAAGAGTTGACTGATATACGTCATAAGATTAGTAGATATGTTCCCGGTGGTACTGTATCGACTGGTGGTGAGTAGGTAAATCATAAAAATTCAAAATCATTTAGTTTTAAATCTTTTATTGGTTTTAAGTTTAAATATAAATATGCAACACTATTTAATTTTCAATATAATGTTCTTACAGGTGGTAGTCGGAAGTGGAGATGGAGGTGGAGAGGGTGACGATATGTGTTCATCATCAAACATTGATTAGTTGTATTGTTGATATGTTGGAGGTGGAGAGGGTGATGATATGTGTTTATCGTCGGTTTGTATATGTATCATGTGTGGCACATAGTTGCCACCAAACATTTTCATGACTTAACATTTCCTTGATTTGTCATGTTTCCTTTTATGTATTTTATTGATTTCTAATGTTTCATTTTATGTCTTGATTTCTTGAGTGTGGTGTGCATATTTAAAACACAACAGCCTACATCAATCCCCTACCAAAGCATTAATAGAACCAACCATTCTCTTTCCAAAAACTTTACCATAGTGAAGAATAGGGAAAAAATTAGGAATGAAAGGGTTGAGGAATGCCATGGTATGAATATTATATAGTGTTTTCTCATATATCTTAATTATGTTATTATACATAACAAAAAAGTGTGGTCATGAAGGTAACCATGAAAGGGTTGAGGAATGTCATGGTAATTCAGTGTTCATGGGATGAGAAACACTCTGAGTGGTTTTGGTATTTAGTTCAGAGGAGAGGGTAGGGTCAATTTAGTCCCTTGAGAACTGTATGTAGGTACTGTGACTCATAGTGTTATGTTATGGTGAATTTGTTAATGAATATTGATATTTTTTAATTCATACATAGTTTTTTTGATTTCTAAAAGTGATTCATATTTAGTCCCTTGAGAACTGTATGTGGTATAATATGCTATGAGCTACCTGCACATTGTGATGGGTCCATGACACATTAGACTTCTTTATTTCATGGAGATATGTTGTGGAGTGTTGATGAACATTATAGATGATCAATCTTAGGATATGATTGGGTACTAGATTTAGGTGTGAAGGTTTATGACACATTGTCTCGTATATGAGTGTTGAACTTGGAATAATATAATTCTTTAGCTAACGCAGGGTTATTAGATATTTTTTATTATATGATGTGGGAACTGATTATGTAACTGATGAGTTTAACATGAAATAAAGTATATGAGGGGATTGTATTGATTAGTGATGTCTTCAGTGGTAATAAAAAAATTATTTGATATTAGAAACCAATATATTTTTTGAAACTACTAATGATGTTGGATAGAATTCGTAGTGGAATTGAATACTGAAATCACATGGTAGTGACAGTGATCACTAGATTTTGTGTTGTTTCCTCTAATACTAAGATTGTGACAATTTTTTTTTGTTTTTTTGAATACTTTTTATTTTTATTATGTAATTATTAATGTATCGAATGTGAGGCTCATGGGGTGGGTATTTTTCAATGCCTCAAGAAAGGCCTCATGCATATCAATATTGAGACGACTTTTTGATTTCTAGATAATAGTGTAAATGATCAATGGTGTTGAAATTATATAGTGTAAATCCACCATTATTATATTTTCTATTCCAAACCTTCATTGAGTGAAATATACAGATTATCTAATATTTTAAATTTGAATAATATAGATTGAAAATGGTTGTGGTTCTCTATTGGTACATTGATAAAAGAAGCCTATATGCATGGACATATCTAATATATGGGAGAGGAAAACATTATTTTATTAGATATATATTAAATAGATGTTCTGGTTATTCAACTACTAATGTATGGGAATTTGATACATGGATGGATATTGGGACAGGTTTCTGGGTGTCAATATTCATATTAAGTTAGAAGACCTATGAAATAGATAATGTATGTTTGTTTTGGTTGTGTCAAAATTGCAAGACTATAACTTGGATTCATAGGGGTGAAAGGTTGTTATTTCTCACATGTAGTGGTCTGATTTAGATTATTATTGTTGAATTTGGGTGTATGACATTGGATGTTTTAGAATCCTTGAATTTAACTAGGGATAAGTAATCATTGTAGAGATGATGCTTATAATTTTTTTGTGGTTATCAGGTTATCATATCTTCCAGGGTTCATTGGAAATGTTTGGTATTGGAAAAAATATTTAATACATGATTGAGTACCATGACTTGAATAAGGATCTATAAGTTTCATATGGGAAATGACTAGAATATGTGCTGGACCAAAGCATGAGGCATCTAGGTGGCTGGGTTGTTTCACTATTTCAAGTGAAGTATATGAGAGATCATTTTCAATGGGAGATATATATAAATTTCATGTATCATATTTCATTAATCAATGTAGTTCACAAGTGATGAACAAAAATACTTTTTATGGATGATAAGTGGTATGGTGGGGTGGTTATAACACCTCGCACCAATGTGTGTCAGTGGAGTTAGATAAATATCAGTTTCCAATGATGTTAGGACCAGAGATGATTTTAATTTTTTAGTTATATTGATAATTTTGGAATTAGGGCATGTTTAGGGGGATAGTTCTGGGAGTTAGCCTCTAGTTCAGGTTGGAAATATTTTGTAGGTCAAAGACAATACAATATGTTGGAGAACATTACAGTAATTTTTGGGTTATCTAAGATTAATATCTTATATAGGTTGGTGGTTACACCACATCTTTTAGAAAACATGTAGTGTGAAGGAATATGTGAGACTATATTTTTTAGAGTCTAGAGAACCATGCCATAGAGAAATGATTTGGGGGGTGGTTATGGTTTTTTAAGAGAAACATGAGGGCTATATAAGAGTAAATCATAGGTCAATGTGAGATTAAATCTTATCTAATATATCATTATGCTACAACACATAAGGGATGCATTATAGTTGATAATTAAAAGGGAAATATCACTCCCATATAAAGGGATCCAACATTGTAATTCCCTAACCAATGGGACGGTGTTGTGTCATAATGGGAAGGACCACATCATAGTGTGATGTAGGATAGATGGGTTTAATTTTAAGATTTTACCATGATGATGGGTCCCATATCATGACTACATGGGCTAATCTATGAGGGTGACCCTGGTGGGTTAGGTGTGTTTTAACCCTTATGGTCACTCTATAACACATTTTTATATTGTTTTTTATAATTATTTTGTTTACTTATAACACAAGACCATATTAAATGTGATTGAACATTTTTTCCAACTAGTGGAATGACCCCTTTCCCATATGCCCTTATATTCACTCTTCCAAAGAAAATATCTACTATTTTTTCTTATGATTAAAGAACCATTTATTCTAGTGGTTAATTAAAGGGGGGTTCGACCTATCAACTTATGGATTGATAAATAGAATAGGATCTTAATATGGGGTTTAAATGAGGGGAAAACATGCCTAGAGGAACATGTGCTAACCTAGGACAAAATGAAATTCCACTTCAAGGAACTCATTAAGGAAAATTCAGATATAGAGGTTACCTCCATTTAATGGCGTATGGGAGTATGTACCCATTAGGTTTGATCATGAAGATATGACCAAACATGATTCATTGGTATTATTGTAATTGTTTTTTTTCAGGGCAATGGTACAGAAGCTACAAAAGGTGCTGTTTTTTTTTGAAAAAGTGGTTTTAGCGGCGGTTTAAACCACCGCTATATGTCAGCATTTTTCAATTAGCGGCGATTATAACCATCGCTAAATGTCATCATTTTTCTATTCACGGTGGTTATAAACACCACTATGATGTTAATTTTTATGGAATTTTTAACCGCTGCTACAATGGCCCATCTTCTGTGTGAAGTTCGTGACAGTTATGATGCTTTTAGGGGTGGTTTTCACGGCCAAGGGATTACATCTTTTTAGCGGCGGTTTTAACCTCCGCTAAAAAAATTAATACCCTCGCGGGGAAAACCACCTCTAAAAGCATCATAACTGGAGAGAAATGCACTATCTACGATAGTTTCTAAAAATCACTGCGAAACATCTATAACCGCCGACAATAGTGTCCCGACACACAATGTAGTGGCGGTTTTTGGAAACCACCGCAGAAGCATATAGCGGCGGTTTAAACCGCCGCTATACCCAAAAAAACTGCCGCTAACGGCGAATTTTCATTTAGTGTATATGATTTCCTAAATCTAGTTCCCATGGTTTCTACTGAATAATCTCTAATAATAACTCTATCAACCCTGACCCTAGTCTCCCAACATAGGTGTCTGATTTATTACATTGACATAGGATACATGGAATCAAATACAAACAGACTGAATAGTTTATTAATCGTGGTAAAATATATAAATATATGAATACCATATTAGATTTGAATGAAAAAATTACAATTTTTTAGAATAATTATATTCCCTCTAGAATATCCTTTCACATAAATTATTGTAAACTTCATGGAATCTTGGGGAAAGGGAAAAAATATGGGCAATATCAAATACACTATAAGGATAAAGTATATTTAATGCTATGATGAATAAGTAATCTTAATCAATATGAAAAGTTAAGTAACTAAATGAACATTAATTTTAAATAGAATGACCATCATGATAAGATAATTCATAATCAATATGAAAATGTAAATAATTAAAAAGATATTCCATTTAATCAATACACTGAAAATGAAATTCATCTATAGATAATCATTTTGAAAATCTCATGGATAATAATAACTAAATTATTAATAAAGGAAATTATTAATTATTTAATTCCATAATCTCATGCATTATTAAATTCTACCATTAATAAATTTCCCAATATGGTTTAAAAATTCGTGTGGAAACCCATTTAATTCTATCTTATTGATTTGTCTCATGATACCTATTAACAAATTAAGGGGGGCATATAATTCTATGTTCTACACATGAATTTATGTCTAAATCATTTCATATATATATATATATATAGAATAATCAATTTAATTTTAGAGAAATATGAATTATCATCAAATATCAAAATTTTGTAAAGAATATAGGGATATCTATATTTAAATATATAAAAAAGTATCATACAATGTTGAAACCCATATTTTGTAAAGATATACGAGTTATGAAATGAAAATATCCATGATAAATAATATGGATATTTAGGGGAAATTTAATGTCCAATGATCATAGGAAAGTGAATATTTCAATGAAATGTTAATGAGTACAAAAAGGAATCAAGTAAGTGAATATAAATAATTTTAATTTTCAAAAAAATCATATACCATCCATAGAAAGAATATGGATGGTTTCAATTCAACATATCCCTAGTGGAGTATAATTAAAAAAAGGGGTTGTTGTCATTGATGAATATAAATACCATTATAAGATCTTTAAAATTATTTTTGAGGAAAATAAACCTTTTTATTTTGAAAATCATATTTTTAAGACTAAAATATCAAAACAATTATTTTGAAAATATTTTTATTTAAATATAACATTATAAATTTGTAAAATAAGTGTTAAAATATTTATTGTTTATGAATAATGGAAATTATGTTCAATATGTATTTATTAAAAAATATTCCATTCACATTTTAGGTAAAATTACAATGAGACTTGCTTTGGAAATTGCATGAAGATCGCATTGATTTTTTTTAAAAATGATTCAAAATGGGTATAAAGTTACTAAATAAATAATTTTTAAAATGATAAATAAATATAAAACATTTTTATAAAATATGGTTTTGGAAGAAAACAAATTTCCAACTGAATAGAGAAATGAAGTTGAATTTTAATAATTTTTTTTGATGAAATTTGTGTACCAATGTGTGAAAAAATATCATATAAAATTTAAAATATAATTGATAAACTCATGATGATAAAATTAAATATATTTATTAGAACATGATAAAATAATAAACAATCTGAATTATAATAATATTGTCAAATAAACCCTTACATTGATCATAATATTGAGGTGAAAATTTATTAATGAATCATTTATGATTATCAATTGAAAATTAAAAGAATCCATTAAATAAAACATATGATATACAAGAGTCATTATAAACATAATAACAAATTAAAATGAATAAGTAATATATCCCAATGAAATTAAATTGAGTTATGATATTCATTAAAAGTTTGAAATTTTCATATAAAATCCATATTGACGAAATTATTAAAATTAAAATAATAAAAACCATTATTTATGAATTAGTCATTATAATACATAAAATAGGGTATCTATATATAGGATATAAAAATAATCAGGTGCATAACATTACAATATTCCTCAATGAAGGAAAATTGAGATAAAGTCCATTACCTTATGCTTCATTTTGGTAGAACATGCATTAACCTCATATATAATGATTTTAAGATTATTATTATTTTATACCATAACTATATTCATATTTAAAATATCATATATGATACTATTATAACATCTTATTAGATGTTCTTTAATTATCATTCATTATTTTTATTCTCTTCGATATTAATTTCTGTTTTCTAATGTGAGTTTCATAATGAAAGCTCCAATTATTGTGTATATTATATTTTTCCATAATCTTGAGAACAATAATAATGATATAAATATAATATTTATATATGAACTATAATTTTAAGTCTAAACATGAAATGTGGTTTTGAGATTCAAGTACATTATGATCACAGACACTATAGGTCGTATGTATGCATGCGTAACATTTTTATTTTTCTATGATCATTATAAAAAGGAGGTAATTAATAAATTATACATAAATAATTACCTTAATATCATATTTTTTCAATAAATATACTTATATATATCATCCAGGTGGTGTGGTTATGAAAAGAGAGTAACATCGCTTCGTGAAGGGGGTATTCCACACGTACATTAATGACATTATCATCGTTATGTGGGTAAAAATTTAAGAAATAAAATGATATATTATATTTTTGGAATGAAAAATATGTCATGAATACCAAAATTATATCATGTGTATATCATATATTCAAAAAAAATACCTTTATTACCTTTCATTAAAATTTTTAGTGAAAAAGGAATCACATATTTTTGTGAGGCGATAGTCTGACATACACACAAGTGACGTTATTGTATCTCATAGGGAATGAAAAGTAAAAAATGTATATATATGATTTAATTCATCAAGATATATATTTATTTTATAAATATCATATATATACTTTAGATCCATAATCATAGCTAACTATGAGTAGTAGTAATAAAAAAATGAATGACATCTGTTCATGAGGCGATAGTCCACCAAACGTGTGAATGATGATTTTATAACCCATATAATTAAAGTGGTTATTGTATTAGGTCATGAACATAACATAAAAAAATCAATTTAAATAAAACATACAAATGTTATTATATCATCATGTTTTAATAATAATGGATGGAGGTGGATGAAGATATAAAATAAAACATGCACAATTAGGAATCTTACCTCTTCACGGACCACCTTTTCAGGATTATACATAATGTATTGAAATATTGTATTTCTAAAAAATAAAATGCATCTAGTATGAGATGATGAAAGTTTGGAAGAAATTTTTCAAGGGCTTGGATGAAAAAAATATTTAGTGGTGTGAAGTAGAGAGGAGAGTGGGAGGAATTTTATAAGTGAGGTGAGTGACACACATATAATTTTTTAAAATAAAACGGTACTACTATGTTTGTTATAGGCCAGAAGGTTCCAAAATGGATTATTACATATCCTTAGACATTATATGGTCGAAATATGCTCTTAAAATTTATTTTATAATTTTTTTGACCATTTTAACAATTTTCTTTTTTGTTTAACCCTTGATAAATCCATTTTTACCTTAACCACGGTAAACAATTATTAATGTTTTAAATATTATTATTTGCCAAAACATATGTCACAATTATTAGATTATATAAATTATTTTAAATATAATTATCGAATTATTTTTCATAATTACAAAAAACTATTTGGAAATATATAATTTAATATTAATTTCATAGATTTGATAGGAAAACTAGTTTTCAAAGAGAAAATGTTCAAATGCTTATAGGGTTTTAATATCAAAATTCAATATAAAAATGGTTCCAATGACATATATTAGTTAAAATTTAATATAATTTAACTAGTTATATAGTAAACCCAAATTAAAATCCAATTTACCTTTTTAAATAATTTAAATGAAATGACAGTTTTCAACTAGAATTATGTATTTTTTAGTATTCATTAAAAAATGATCTTTTTAGAAAAATTAAAACTAAGATGTGTTTTACATGATTATTTCCAAAATTATTTTAATTTTATCAATATTTTTTTTCTAAAAGTGGTAAATATTTAATTTAAATTATATTCTCAAAATTGCAGCTATATCATATTTTAGTTAAAATCATTTTTTTAGAAAACACTACTTTTCCTTAAAATTATTCTTATTTAATTAATAATCAATGGATAAACATAATTTTCATAATTTTTTTAGTAATAATAATATATAAAAATTTAATATTTAGTTATTATGGTTAATTTCAACTCATGGTTTCTTGTTCCATAAGCTATCAAAGAGAAAAAAATTAAAGAAATATATTTATGTGTTTATTTATGGTAGGTGTTGTGCACCACATACACTACCAAAAAAAAATGTTCTTATTTTATATTCTTAGGGTGTTATGCTCTCTCCACATTAAATTAATTGATTTCTCAAAATTTAAACTTTATATTGCTAATGATGTGTTGGATATTTGGGAATATTTTTTTTGAATAACCCATATCATAAAAAGAGTTAATAAAACATCCTACTAATACGAGGGAAATGGAATTACAATGGTAATATAGAATTCCACATAAATAGGTTTCTATATAGGAGGTAAATGGTTTAAATCTATGTTATGGATATGGAATAAAAGAATAAACTCTTACAGAGAATGAAAGTGGACATTGATTATAATAATGTGAATGATCAATAGAATATTCAAGACCACAAAACCATAAACCTGTGATGATTTAAAAGCTAAATTAATTCAAAAAATATAAAAGTAATAGAATAATTTTTTTGATTTAATATCATTCTTATGAATTTAGGAATTCTATAACTATATCAGAATATGAGGAAATATACTTACTATATATGGTAATATTTAATAAAAAAATTCAACCTTTTGTTTTACTTTGATCAATATCTAATTCACATCTTACTCCAAAAAATTAATATAAAAAAATAATTTTTATGCCCGAAGCACTAAAAATCACTTTTAACAAATTATAGTTTCTATAATAGAGTGATACATCTTTCTGTATGACATTACAATTTTCCAAAACCTATATAGTTAACAAAAGTTATCCAATATATTGTATTAATCAATAAACCACAATAGTAAAACCACTGGTTCATCATTAAATTTTATTAGTCAAATACTTTAATCGGAAACTATGAAATATTTTCCAAAACATCAAGTAAGATAGTGATAGGTTTTAAAACCTTATCATCATTTGTTTTTTGGTTCAATCCCTCTTAACTTTCCAGATGAGATGGGTTTTAACCCATTATTTGGGTTGTCACCCATCATTTGGGTTGTCATTTTCAAAGAATATATTAATATAATTCCTATAAAATTCCCAATTTTTTGAACTATATTCACTAAAGAATTAAAGATAACATAAAACATAATGGTTTCCAATAACATTAAATATTGCTCCCAAAAAATTTAAAATCATATGTCCTCAAATAAATTTTCATATAAAAATCATATGGTCTATATTCCCATAAATGTGTTAAAAAATATTCATAATAATGTTAGATTTGTTTCATAAATATTTTAAAAAGAGGTCTATAAGATTTTTAACTTATTATCAATGTTAAACACATAAACTAATGATGGTATACATAACTATTATATTAAATAATACATATATGATTATAATTTTTAGCATAATCCTTTTATGTTTCATGATTCTTAACCAAAATAACATCTGTAAAAATACTTCACCAATATAATTCTTGAAAACTAAAACATAAATACTTTAACCATTTTATTTCAACATGCATCCTCCCTTGGTCTATGGGTATGACATAAACAAATATAATTGACTTAGATAATTCCCATCTTACCTATATTTAATAAAATATAATTTAAATGGATTCATAATATGAGATTTATTTCCTTTCATCATACTCTTCAGTTTCCTCAGAAATTCGTAACTTCATTCCTTTCATTATCATGCATAAATCATTTTATCATTCCAATGATACAAATTAATTTTAATACAAGACACCATAAGATAAACCTAGGAAATTTATTATCATTATATATTAAATAATTCATAATTTTTTTAATGAAATTGTGAATTATCCTGAACATATCCCCTGGGAGTGTCAAAAAAGGTGCATGGTAATGCCCATTGTCATGCACCAGGTGACAATCAAGTTACTCTAAATGTAAATACCCTAACCCCAGGAGCCTAGAGTAGATGAATTACATGATTAAAATGGAATAATTACAAGGATTAATATCTTGAAGTACTGAATAGTATAGTAGTCCTATAAATCAAAACATATATTTGAAATTATAATTACATTTTAGATATAAAATATGGGAAAAAGGTTTATTGAAGAACCCCATTCTTCCCATTAGTGAAACTGTGTATATCAATCATAAAAAAAATCTTATAAAAATGGGGAAGAACAAAATATAAGAAAAGGGCGAGATTAGATGCTTAGTATGGGTAACCATAAAATATAATCTATTATAAATAATCATAAAAAATAATAAAAGTTAAACAACTAAAGGCACGTACCATTAAAATATATTCTTGGGAATAATATGGTAGTAATAAAAGATATTAATATAATTCCATATAAATAATCACATGATAATGAAACTTAACTTTGAAATTTATACTATTCAAATACTCACATGTATTTGTAAGGGTTGGTGTCCTTAGTACCAACTTTTTTGTACTTTGATTACATTAATGTATACTTATTATATATTGTTCATTGTTCTGCATGAATATAATATAATAATGTCCTGGAATATTTTTTGCATTGATAAGGTCATGGAAGATCCCTGGTATGATTATAACCTTGAAATTCTATTACAATATTCTTAAACAAAGTTCTACAGTTGGATGACATACTATGATAGGACACATAGTATATAGACCGCCATGTGTGAGTACTCATAAGAAGATGAGACTCTCTCTCATGGAGTTCACACTTGGTAATCTCCAAGATGGGAGATTATGAGAACAGACCCACCAGTAGTAATTCCGCATATCTTGGTGTCATCAGACATTACTATCTACAAGTGTGTGCAATGGTCCTTAGATTGGAAGATTATCATTAACTCATGTCATGACATGCACACTTAGATTTGTTGATGAAAACCATCACGGAGATAGTTGGCGAGAAGTAGGGTACGTTGGGTGCGTCATGAATTACATGTTGTTAATGGATAAGCAGAGGAAGTATTTGTCCCTTCCATATTTATGGAAGTAGATATCTCGGACCCTTTTGATTGAAATAGAACTATCGAACAAATTCTATGGCCATGGAGACATGAAGAGTTTATTTCTAGAAGTCAAAGAATGACAGATCAAGCATACAGGTTTATGACAATACCATGAAACCTACTTGATGAGATATTGAGACAAAGGGATTAAATTATACATTAAGCATTCATATGAGGTGACATGTCAATACGGCATTAACTTCTTTCTCTTGGGTGCCTTGACCCGTTTCTAGACAGTAATCTTGGACTTTAGGCAAGCCTGCCTAATGCCAATGAGAAAGAGGCCTAGAGGGTCACACACTAAGTGTATTCAAGTATCTCAAGTAGAATAAAGATTATTCACATACGTGGTTTAATAATTATTCAAGGAAGCCTAAATAGTTTTAATGTTGGAGGAAGAATAAAATGATAACAAGTTCATGACGTGCATTAATGATTACACGCTGTGTTGTTTTTATTTTGAAAACAAGTACACACTCTGTATTATTGAATGCACACACCATGTAGTTTTCATTTTGGAAAGGAAATGAATAAATGAAAAGAAGATATACACGCTGTGTACATTGAATGTACATGCCGGGTAGTTTTTAATTAAAAACAAGTACATACCATGTATTTATGATTACACGCCGTGTAGTTTTTCTAGTCGGGATTTTGAGGAAATAATATAATTTTATTAAATGATATTTATTATAATCAGTGTGTATGCATGTCAAGGAATTAATGACTCGACATGGGGTTTTCAAAAGAGTTAATGAAATAAATAAAACGTGTAACACATTTATATATTGTCATAACTTTACAACCTCAAACCCGATTATAAATATCCTCACAACCCCAACTCCTTTCCCAAGAGAATCGTTGTGCACAACAATTCTGGGGAATTCTCTCAAGACCCAAAGAACTCTGTACTCCAATAACACTCCCAAGACTAATAGATATCCACCTGTATCGAATCAAGACGATCTAAGGTGGACAATGCAAGCAAAGGCTTATACATGCTAGCACCCAGAGATTACTTTGGCGACATCCAGCGATATGTGGTACATGTGTGGATCACCGCTAGAGGAAGTCTACACTTGGGATTCTGTGATGCAACGACGAATCACCTCAGGACGTGATCAGAAATATAAACGAAGAAAGAACACCATAAAGAGTACTTCTTTTCAATTAATTAAATTAATTATAATAAACCTGTGATGATCTTTCCATTGTGGTTTCATGAATTTTCTTATTTGTCTATTTTTTTGTGATTTGATCCATGAAGAATGGTGTTTATCTTCATATTGATCCCAGATTGATCATTGAAAATGACAAAAAGCCAAGTGGGAACATCCACCCATGAGCTTCTGCTATTCCCGAGACCTTCAATTGGTATCAGAGCGAGGTCACAACGTTGATTATAGTTATTTAATTTTCATTGATAATTTATGCATTTATATTTGATTCAATTAAAGATAAATCGTTATATAAAAATGAATGAATGAGATCTGTTCTTCCTCCTTCATTTCTCGATTCAAATCATAGAAATGAACTTTTAATTTTAATTTTCATTAAATTAAAAACGAGGAACTCATCCGGAGGATCCGATCTTTCTGTCCGTACAACACAAGAATACATGACGTGTAGTGAAAACTACAAGCCCTTTACTTAGGTTCAATGAACCAGTACTAGTCTGCCAAACCACGCCATGTCAATTGAGTATGCCTAAGTATTTATTACACTATGTTTACAAGAAATTAATGACATGTGGAACCGTAATACACGGCGTGTATGTTAAATCAACACGCTGTGTAGTCCAATCCGGCCCAGGTGAAACCGTGTACATAGAGAAGTTGTGTTCCGCATACATGGGATTTACAGGCCGGTAACCATGTAACAAGGAATTAAACTCCATGTTAGATTAATCTACACACTGTGTACTACAAAATTTCCAAAGTACATAAAACATGCCAAAGCCCCCGGCGTGTACTTTGGATAAAGGGTGAAAAATACATGGCGTGTAGGCTATATTACATGCCATTTACTTTACAGAAATGGAATCTCACTAGGTTTCCTCCAAAAGCACAAAGACCTGTACAAGGAATATAGATGAGAAGAATCTCAATGAAATTCAGAAAGGATTTTAAGATAAAGAATGGATTAATTATAAGATCATAATTAATTGAATTCAACCACAACATATCTTTAATAAATAGAACAATTAAAAGAATTTGAATTCTAAATATGTGTAAATGTCATTACATTCTATGGATGATCATGATATAGACCAAAGACCCTTTGTATGTGTGTATGGTTTCATTTAAATTTGTTTAATTTAAATTAATTGGCCTGTGAGACTTCTTCCAATAAAATGTAGGGCCTGCGTGTTCATGGTTTCTTTAATGTAAACCCCATGTAATGGAGGATCTCCCAAGCCAGTGGAGATGGTTCAAAATACGAAGATGAGGTGAAACCAACCCAAGAAGAAGAAAAGGTGGTCAGGTGGGAGCTGCAAAACACGAACCATCAGTTCAAGGTGTTTTTCCCTAGGTTAGGGTTAGCTTATCAAACCGCTAGATAAGCTAACCAATAGAAGCTCCTGATCATGCCATATTATTTTATTTTTGTTTGATTGCATGGTTTATTTATTATGTATGTGTTGTATCATTCACATAATTAATGAAATAAATAAGTATGAAAAGATGGAATAAAATAAAAACTGGACTATGAGTAAACATTATCAAAACATGGTTAATCACTTAAGAAAGCATCACTTAATATTAACAAGCATGTGATAATGAAAAACTATGCACAAAGAATAAAATCCCTCAAATACCATATTAAGTCAGACCAAGCATTTCGTTAGTTGATTAAGGGAAAGACTCAATAAAACTATGTGTTCAACCAACCCTTGTTAGGACACTTACTTTTTTAAAGGAAGCTTTTATGAAAGTTTCGGGTTGACTTAAACATTTTACATCAAGAGGAGTATCCCTCGCTAGACTTGTTGTAAAATGGAGGCAAGTGTTGAGGAAACCCAAGTTAGGATTTTAGGATTGGGGATTCCACTCAACAGATCAAGGAACTGTAAGATCACAGTTGGTAAAGACCTACCTACCTAAATAAGTTCAAATAGCTTGACCAAACCTTGTTGGGGTTATGCTAAGGGGAATATGGATCCTTGCCATTAGAATGTCAAAGAAACTGGACATTCCGAGTTCAATGGTGAGGGCCATTGGGACTTGATAAAATAGTTGGAGACTTAATAAAAATTTATTATTTCTCATAAAATGTAATCAAGAAAGTACTGATAAATCTTCTCATTTAATTTTAGAATCAATATGACAAACTCATCAACCACCTTTTCTCTGCGATCAATTTTGGATAAAGACAATATTCTCACCAGCAGTAACTTTTAGGAATGGTTTAGGCACATTCAGGTTATCCAATTCCATGAATGAAAGTTTTGCGTGCTGGAGTCCTTACTTCCTAATTCTCCTACCCAAGGGGCAAGTGATGAAGATTTCCTGGTCTATGATCAACATTTGAGCGATGCACTCGACTTTAAATGTTTGATGCTATCATAAATGTCACACGAGCTCATGAAGTCTCATGAAGAAATGGATGCCTATAGCATGCTCGAGAACCTCCGTGGTCTATACTAGGAGAGAGCAAGACAGGAAAGGTTTGAGATCTCCAAGGCTCTATTTTAGAGAAATCTTGGAGAGGGTGCCCAAGCTGGGACTAATGTAGTCAATCTCATTGGATACATTGAGCTCTTGAAGGTTCTAGGGTTTAAACCCCCCAAAGAACTAGGTACCAATCTCATTCTCGCATCACTCCCCCAGATCTTCTCTAACTTTGTTGTAAATTTCAACATGAACAACATTGAGAAGTCTCTATCTGATCTTCTTATCCTTATTTTCCAAGTGGACAATGATATGAAGCATGAAAAACCTTCTTTCCTTATGGTGAATAAAAGGAAAGGGAAGGCGAAGAGCTTTAAGCCCAAGTATTCTTCAAGGCCTTCCAAGAAAAGGAAGATCAAAGGGGAGGAAAGAGAACATGATGCTGTTTGTTTTGCATGTGGCAAGAAGGGCCACTGGAAGAAAAACTCCATCCATCCAAGGAAGCAAGGGAAATATTCAGGTGCATTTGTTATCGAATGCAATCTATCTGTTTCTACAAATTGGGTATTATATACATATTGTGGTGCTCACATATGTATCCAAATACAGGAACCAAGTAGATTCAAGAAGATTGAACGCGGGGAGGTAGATCTACGAGCATCCAACAGAGCCAGACTTTCTGTTGTAGTTGTTGGGGACTACCACCTCACATTACCAATTGGAATGATCTTGGTGTTAAAGGGTTTTTATTATGTTCCTTATGTTACTAAAAACATTATTTCAGTATCCAGATTATATACTGATGGATTCATCTTAAAGTTTGGAAATGAATATTGCTACTTTTATAAAGATAACATTTGTTTTGGTAGGGCACATTTATATAACAACCTTTATGTGTTATAATACACAAACCAAGTAATTGAAATCGATAACAAAGTAAATTCACATGACTCATAGCACACCCAAATTTGACATCACTGACTAGGTCATGTCAATGAGAAATGTTTAACAAAATTACATCAAGATGGGTATTTAGATTCTTTAGAACTAAAACCACTTGGTGTTTGTCATGTGTGTCTAAAAAGAAAAATGACCAAATCCCCATTTAGTGGGAAAGGTGAAAGTGCTAAACATATTCTAGAATTATTTCACAAAGATGTGTGTAGACCATTTACAGTTGAAGCAAGGGGTGGGTTCTTGTACTTAATAACTTTTACTGATGATTTTAGTAGATATGGATATATTTACTTAATGAGGTATAAGTCAGATTCTTTTGATCGGTTCAAAGAATAAAAGAATGAAGTTGAGAACCATCTTGGTAAGAAGATTATGAAACTCCACTTAGAAAAAGAAGGATAATATCTTAATCAGGAATTCATTGATTTATTATGGGAGTTTGGGATTCTATCTCAACTCACTCCTCCTTACACGCCTCAGTGGAATGTCATAAGTGAAAGGAGGAACCACACTTTTTTGGACATGGTGAGATCAATGGTGAGTCATGCGAGTCTTCCATTATCCTTTTGGGGATATTCATTACAAAAAATAGCACACATACTAAACCAAGTACCAACTAAATCGATAAATGGTATTCCACATGAATTATGAAGTGGACGCAAAGCCATGTTATCAAATTTACATGTGTGGGGTAGCAAAGCATTTGTTATGGCCTCTTCAGGTAATAAGATTTCACCCCAAGGTACAAAGTGTATCTTTATAGAATATCCCAAAGAAACAAGGGGATATTACCTATACAACCCCTCAGATAAAAAGGTAATAGTGGCAAGACATGCCATATTACTTGAGAGGGATCACATCTCCAAAAGAGATAGTGGGATCGAGATAGACTTCGATGAAGTCAAGGATCAAGATACACAAGAGTTGGTAAAAGAACAGATCCCAAAAAGCCCTGTGGAAGAAAAATCTATTCCAGAGACACAAGAACTGTGTAGGAGCACGAGAGAGGTGAGAGAACCATAATGATATGGTTTTCTTGTCATTGAGGATGGTGAATCATTATTGGTTGACAATGATGATCCTCTTACCTACAAGGAAGCAGTTGAAGGCACATATGCTGCCAAGTGGTAAGAAGCCACGAATTCTGAAATGGATTCCATGTACCAAAATCAAGTCTGGATTTTTGTAGATCCTCTAGTTGATGTAAAGATTGTTGGTAATAAATGGGTATTCAAGAAGAAACTGGACATAGAGGGGCAAGTCAACACCTATAAGGCACGAATGGTTGCAAAAGGTTTTAGATAGCATCAAGGAATCGATTATGATGAAACATTTTTATCAGTTGCGATGCTGAAATCCATCAAAATCCTATTGTCCATTGCCTCTTACCATGACTATGAAATTTGGAAAATGGATGTCAAAACAACATTCCTTAACGGGAACCTCTAGGAAGATGTCTACATGAAACAACCTAAAGGGTTTGTTACTCCAAAGGATACCAACAAGGTATGCAAGTTGAAAAAATCCATTTATAGATTAAAGAAAGCATCAAGTTCATGGAAAATTCATTTTGATGAAGCCGTAATGGAATTTGGCTTTGTTAAGAAAAAATGTGAGCCTTGTATCAACAAAAGGTTTAGTGGAAGTGTAGTTGTTTTCCTAATATTATATGTTGATGACATATTACTAATTGGAAATGAAGTACATGTATTATAGTAAGTTAAGGCATGGTTGGATAAATGATTCTCTATAAAAGACTTGGGTGAGGCAGCATATATTCTTGGGATCAAGATCCATCATGATATTTTTAAGGGAATTCTGGGCCTGAGTCAAAGTACATACATTAACAAGATAGTGAATATATTCATTATGGAACAATCCAAGAGGGGATTATTTCCAGTGTCACATGGCATTCATCTTTCCAAGAAAATGTGTCCTCAAACACATGAGGAAAGAAAGAAAATGGAAAGGATCCCTTACGCATCCGTGATTGGGTCAGTCATGTATACTATTCTATGTATAATGTAATATGTTGCTTATGCATTGAGTATGGTAGGTATATATCAAGCTGATCCAGGAGACCTCCATTGGATGTAAGTCAAGACTATCCTTAAGTATCTAAGGCGTACTAAGGATATGTTCCTAGTTTATGGAGGAGATGAGGAACTAGTTATCAGAGGACATGTAGATGCTAGTTTCTAGACTGATCAAGATGACATGAAGTCACAGACTGGACACATCTTCAGTTTGAGTGGAGGTGCAGGGAGCTGGAAGAGATCAAAGCAAGGTGTGGTCACAAATTCTACTGCAGAGTCTGAGTATATCACAACTTCTAAGGCAACTAAATAAGTAGTATGGATGCGAAGCTTCGTCCAAGAGCTGGATGTAGTACCTAGCATTAAAGTTCCTATCACACTCTATTGTGACAATACTGCAGCGGTGGCACTTGCAAAAGAGCCAAGATCACATCAGCGGACAAAGCACATACTTCAGAAGTATCATCTCTTGAGGGATTTTTCTCAGAGTGGTGACGTTAAAGTGATCAGTATTTCTACAGAAGACAACATGGAAGACCACTTGACTAAATCCTTGACTTAGTAGAAACATGATCACCATGTGAGGTCTAGTGGACTAAAAGTCGTAGGCAGTTGGATCTAGTCCAAGTGGGAGTTTGTAATGATTGGTGTTATGAGAACCAATTGTCTTGTACTTTGATTACATGAATGTACACTTATTATATATTGTTCATTGTTCTGCGTGACTATAATATAATAATGTCCTAGAATATTTTTTGCATTGATAAGGTCATGAAAGATCCCCTCTATGATGAGAACCTTGAAATGCTTAAAAAATATTCTTAAATAAAGTTCTATGGTTGGATGACATACTATGATAGGAAACATAGTATACAGACCGTCATGTGCGAGTACTTATAAGAAGACGAGACTCTCTCTTATGGAGTTTTCACTTAGTAATCTCCAAGATGGGAGATTATGAGAGCATACCCACCAGTAGTAATTACACATTTCTTGGTGTCATCAGACATTACTATCTACGATCATGTGTAATGGTCCTTAGACTGGAATATTATCATTAACTCATGTCTTGACTCTCGCACTTATATTTTCTGACGAAAACCATCACAAAGATAGTTGGCAGGAAGTAGGGTATGTTGAGTTCGTCACGAATGACATGTTGTTAATGGATAAGTCGAGGATGTATTTATCCCTTCCATATTTATGGAATTAGATATCTCAACCCCTTTTTATTGAAATAGAACCGTCGAACAAATTCCATGGCCATGGTGACACGACTAGTTTATTTCTGGAAGTCAAAGAATGACATATCAAGCATATAGGTTTATGACACTACCATGAAACCTACTTGATGAGATATTGAGACAAAGGGATTAAATTACACAGTAAGAATTCGTATGAGGTGACACGTCAATATGGCATTAAATTCTTTATCTTGGGTGCCTTTACCCATTGCTGGACAGTAATCTTGGACTTTTGGCAAGCCCGCCTAATGCCAATGAGAAAGAGGCTAGAGGGTTACACACTAAGTGTATTCAATTATCTCAAGTAGAATGAATATTTTTCCCATACGTGGTATAATAATTATTCAAGGAACCCTAAATAGTTTTAATGTTTGAGGAAGAATAAAATGAAAACAAGTTCACGCTGTGCAATAATGATTACACACCGTGTAGTTTTTATTTTGAAAACAAGTACACGCCATGTATTGTTGAATGTACACGCCGTGTAGTTTTCATTTTGGAAAGGAAATGAATAAATGAAAACAAGATATACATGCTGTGTACATTGAATGTACACACAGTGTAGTTTTCAATTAAAAACAAGTACACTCCATGTATATATGATTACACACTGTGTAGTTTTTTCATTCAGGATTTTGAGGAAATAATATCATTTTATTAAATGATATTTATTATAATCAGTGTGGGAGCATGTCAAGGAATTAATGACTCGACATGGGGTTTTTAAAACAGTTAATGAAATAAATAAAACGCGTAACACATTTATTTATTATCATAACTTTACAACCTCAAACCTGATTATAATTATCCTTATAACCCCAACTCCTTTCCCAAGAGAATTGTTGTGCACAACAATTCTGTGGAATTATCTCAAGACTGAAAGAACTTCGTCCTCCATGAACACTATCAAGACCAAGAGAGATCCACCTCCATTGGATCAAGGCGATCTAAGGTGGAAAATGAAATCAAGGGATTCTCCATGCTAGCACTCGGATATTCCTTTGGTGACATCTAGAGATACGTGGTACACATGTGGATCACCTCTAGAGGAAGTCTACACTTGGATTCTATGATGCAATGATGAGTCACCTTAGAACGTGATAAAAAATATCAACGAAGAAAGAATGCCATAAAAGGTACTTCTTGTCAAATTAAATTAATTATAATAAACCTGTGATGATCTTTCCATTGTTGTTCCAGGACTTTTCTTCTTCTTTGTCTATTTCTGTGATTCGATCCATGGAGACTGGCATTTATCGTTGTATTGATCCCGGATTGATCATTGCAAATGACAAAAAGCCAAGTGGGCACATCCACCCATGAGCTTCCGCTGCGCTTGAGACCTTCAGTATTTTCAATAACTAATCTCATAATAAGGGAATTCATAATACAGTTCATCATAAACATACCATCAAGCTCTCATCTATGAAGTATACATAAATGGGTAAGGTCTCACCCAAAACCTGATCTAGTTTTTCCTATGAGACCTGTTGTTGCATTGAGGGTTATATAGATACCCTCCTGACACTTACTATGTCCAATTAATTATTCATATGAATGGGTTGAAACATAATTGATGCATACATTTATATTGAAACTAGTATATGAAATGTAAATAATTTCCCCAATTAGAAAACATAATCATAAACAATACAGAGTAATATGAAGAATGGTATAAAGACAATACACTCCCTGTCAAAATGACCATAAAATATTCAATAAAATATGATATATGGTATCATAAGATATTAACCTCAATTAATAATAATATCCAATAAGGAGGTTTTGAAAAATATGAAAATACTCTAATAAAATCACTGAACATTTCTTTAGAGAAATACCGTTTTTACTTTGGACCCATTTATTTTAAATTCGGCATAGTTTTTAAAGAAAAATATTTCATTGAAAAGAAACTTATATAAACTTAAAAGGATTCATGAAATAATTAGGGCGTTATGAAAGTAGGAAAATCCACTCATTCCGTATAAGTAAAAAAAATTCCTTTTGAATATTTAAAAAAACCATTTAAAAGTGTATCTTTGAAAGAAACTACGAGCTTTAAAAAAATGGATTGATTATGTATATCAACTGTAAATAAACATAAAAAACATGAAATACAACATAATATAATAAAAAATAATTTTAAAAATAATAATTGAATGTCATAATCAACGGAGAATAAGTTAAACCCAATGGATGAAAATTGGGTTAACAATTCACTTACCACTATGCAAACAGTCATACTATACGTCTCATGAAATTTATGATCATAAAATGAAACACTTAATAACTTGAAGAAAAATAGATTCATGATATGATATATTAAAATGTAGTATACATACTCCACTCACTAGAAATAAATAGTGAAAAAGGTATATCTCACAAAAATTAAAGTGAGATGAGAAACCCTTACCTTATGTCAGAAATCGTTCAACACTTGTACTTAATATCCTGGATAATCAAATTTGATTCATTAATTAATTAATTTATAAGATATTTAACATATATATTATTTATTATAATTTTATTAAGTTCATTTATGGTTATTTCTATGGGTTATAATGTTTAATTTTGTTGTTCTGGGAGTGTTCATTTCATGGTTTTACAGTATGTTCCCTTGAGTATAAATATGGGAGTTCTTGTAAAATGGAATAAAAAAGCTAGAAATGTAATATAATTATATTAATTTAATTATATTATTTTAAATATTTCTCATATATCATTTGGTTATATGGTGTGGGGAGTATTCATTAGATAAAACGTTAATAAAAAATGATTAGTCTATTTTTTTGGCCTTTACAACAATAATAAACTAGTATTGTTTAATTTAATCTTATAATAATATAACTATACCAAATAATTAATAAGTTTTAATAAATTTATTATAATTCGTTTTAACTATAATTTTTTTTATGACCATCCCTAAATGTGGTAATGAAAAATGAACATTCATTATCCTCGAATGTGGTGAGTCAACACCTCACTAACGATGTTTTCATTTTTAGATAAAAAGGATAAGAGAGGAGACATGATGATAGATATTACTATAATATAATAAAATTAAAATATATTTATGATACTATAGTTACCATTCCACTTTGAATAAGCTAGATGAGGTATGTATAATAAATGAAAATGAATTAAAAGAGAAAGGAGTGTTTTTCCTCTTGAGTGTCATCTCCTTGAGAACCTCCTTATGGCACTTGGAAATGGAATTTTGGTGAGACTAGAAATAAAAAAGTGGGGAAGAGTCTTAGTAATTTAATTGCTTATAATTTAGTCACTATACAAGGCTTTGGAGGTGTGAATATATAGTGTGGTGAGGGATGGTATTTAAAGGGAGAGGAAAGGGGTGTTTTTGATTATTTTATTCATTAGTTTACTCTTTTGGATTAAGACTATTAATAGTGTTGTTTTTTGTGAATTCGTATAGTAAATAGTTCATTTGGGATCTAAATATGGGTTCTTAAAACATTAATGACCCAAAAATTCATGTATTTGGCTTAAAATGTTAACTATCGTAAATTATTGTATTTCACTATTCACCAAAAAATCAACTATTTCAGAAATATCCCAATAATTCCAAATAAACATTTTCCAATGTGTAGACTTAAAAAATGGACTCAAATTTATGAAAATAATTTTTTTTAAAAAGATAAATTTTATTTTTAAATAAAATCATCATTTATTTGAAAAATTACGATTTTAATATTACAACTGATTTTACGACACATTGACAAGTAAATTATGGTCTCATAAAGTTATATTGTAATTATAATGAAACAAATTATTAATCTTGGAATCCATTTTAAGAAAATAAAATTTCATTTATGTAATTATATTAATTATAAAATAGTAAATAAACATTTACCTTTCACAAAAATACCAACAAAAAATTATTATTTTTAAAACATTTATTGACTTATTCTATGATATAAATATATAATAATTTCACTAATGAGGTACCAAAATTTTATTTATAATTTTATAGGTGGGATTATTTTTCTAATGGATACATTACTATTCCTAACAGTTATATTACTATTCCAACAATCATGTCAATATTTAATAGTATAACACGGTTCCTTTTTGTAATGTAAACTATCCAATAAATTGAATTTATTTGAAAAATACGCACTGTAAAATATTTGGGTGTTACATTGTAATCTCCATAAAAAAATCATTCTCAAAATTTCAATAAATGTCTCCTCACAAAAATATTTGGGTAATCCTTCATCCTAATTTTATTTGGTTCCCACATCATCTCTTTATTTTTATGATTTTTCCAAAGTTCATTTACCAGTTGTATCGTCTGATTCCTCAACACCTATTATCTAGTGTTGAGAATCTAGATAGAATCATCACAATAAGATTAATCAGGTTCTAATCTGATTTAATCATAATTGAGAAAGTGCATTGGTTTTGGCATGTAATTCCTTAATAAATAGATGTTTAACACTTCATGTACATTATAAAGGCTCGATGGCATTGCTCACAGTAAGATACATCTCAATTTATTTTTAGAATTTCAAAAGTTCCAATATAAATAGAGAATAATTTACCTTTAAATCCAAATATTTTAACACTCTTCCATAGGTAAACCTTCAATATGATAGGATATCTCAAATAAAACTCCAAATTTTACCTCCAATTATCATTATAGCTCGTTTTCCTACTCTATGATGCTTTTATATGAGTCGAAATAGTCATTATGATTGGAATTTTCTCTTTAATAAGTTGTAGTACTTTATGATTCCTTTCACCAAATTCAGCCCAAATATTTAGAGTAAGACATCTCTTTCCATATAATGCTTTATGTGGTGCCATTTGAATACTTGAATGGGAACTATTGTTATTGAAAAATTCTACCAGATGCAAATATTGATCATACATTCTATGTAAGTAAAGTGAGTATGATCACAAAATTTCTTGTAATTATTTAATATTTATTTCATACTATCCACCATTTTGAGGGTGATAAGATGTAACACCCCAATATTTCATAGTACATTATCTCATTAAAGTAATTCAATAGCTTGCGCTACACGCAACACTGAGTTTGAGTGCACCACAACTTACCAAACTAGCCGTTCAAAAAGCGGTTATGAACAGTGTTAACTTCATTTTGAATATTATATACTCTATATAATTTTAACATCCATATTATGTGTTTCTTATACATAATATAAGAACAAATTAATTTTTTCAGATAAAAGAAGTATTTTTCAAAAAATGCAATTTTACCGCCTTTTAATGGAAAACCCTTTTTAAAACCAATATTTTACACTTTTATATATTCAATTTAATGAAATTAAATTATTATTTAGAATCGAGACATAAAAATTTAGTTTGGATAATTTTTTGGTACTTTTCTGATAACATTCATATTTTGACGAATAGTGAAAAATAATATGTTTTAATTGAAAACAACTTTTTTAATCGAAATAATTTATAGTGTTAAATTATGAATTTTAAAGTTTTTGAAGTATAATTAGATTAAATTTTCATCATTTAATAAAATTTAGGTCATTATAAGTAATTTCACATTTAAATTTGACATAAACACATGTCAATCTTTTGATAGTTTTTACTTTTTTAAAACCCGTATTTTGGTTTTGACAACATGAATTAATTTTAAATTAATGTATGAAACAATTATGTTATGAATTTGGTAAAATAGACTTCATTTTTGAATTTGGAATATAAAAATTAGATTAGGGTAAATTTTTGTTATTTTTCTGAAAACTTTTAATTTTTGATGAATAGTGAAAAACACTGCGTTATTATTTAAAATCGACTTTTTATTTAAATAATTATTTATTTTATTTAAATTTATTTTAAGTAAAAATAGATATATAATAACTATATAATTTCAATGTAATCCATTAGAGTCATTTTATAATAAATTTATATGTATAAAAGTTTATTGAACTTTTTAACCTCTTTTACCCACCTTCTAGGCACATCAGCAAATTTACATAAAACATAATTTTACCGATTCTGTGAGTTTAATTTAAAATTTTTTATAGACATAGTTGACATCAGTATAAAATCCGGTTCAATAAGATGAAAATAATTTTTGGTGAATAGTAACTTTTGACTTTTATTTACCACAGTTAAAAGTAAATAGGGTAGTTAAAGGTAAAAATGATATTATAATTACCCTAAAACATGTCCTAATTATATTGTATAAGTGTAATTAGACCAAAAACAAGCTTAGGAATAAAATATTATCTTTTAGGTCCACTTGGATTAGATTAGGACATTTATTATTATTTTATTTAAAGAAGAGTTAAAAGTGTTAAATTCAAGGTTTAATAACTAAACCATTTTTAATATAGGGTTATACATAAGATAAATTCAAATATAAATATTCATTATAAAGATAAATATATTTACTACACAATTCTATTTTATTTATAATTTCTATTCATTAAATAATTTAATTTATTTATGACACAATGATGATATAGTAATTACCTTATTAATGAAATATTAAAATAATTGATATAATAAATATACAAATAAATGTAAATTGAGACTTATGATTAATTAAACTAATTTTCTAGGTTAATATAATATTTTAGTATTGGTTAAATAAATATAATTTTAAGTGATAAAGTTTTTACGACTTTAAAAAAAATCAAATACTAAATAGTGTCAAAATTGATATAATTGAGTTTTTAAAACAAATACTATATTATTAATTGATATAATATTCCTAAAAATATAAGGTTCATCCAAAGGACTGATATAATGTTATATATATTAATAATGAACCATATGGTGTTCTCTTTTCTTTTTATTGTAAGTTTATTAACCACATAATATAAAAATACAAAGAGACATGGTAAATGTCAAACTATTTAACTAAGAGTTAAATCTAAAAGATAAGGTTAGTATGATGACCTAAACCTGTATAAAACCTATTGGTTGAGAGGTTTTCGACCCATACCAAACTTATCCTATAAATAATTAATTTTTTATCTATTATAAACCGAAAATTATTTTATTGTAAAATATTATTTCAATCTTTTTCTAAAGTAACCCTCACCTCTCTTATAAAAGGGAACTTCCCCTTATCTTAATTACACACCTCCAAAGCCTTTTGGATCATCCAAAACCTACCCAAATAACTTATAAAATATCCTACATTCAACCTAGAGGCCTTACTTTCATCATAAATCCAACCTAAGGAGCCCTTTTGATCAACTTAAAAGGAAACACCCAAAGAAGAGGTAATAATTTCACCACCCTCTTTCAAGTTATTTTCTTCTTCCACTTCATATTTATTTGTTATTTCCATAATAAAATAATAAATCTAGTACCTTATATATATTGTGATGTTATTATAAATATGGTACAACCATATTCGTTATTCTATCCATCTTATAATGACAAAGTCACCATACGTGCGTACGTACGACTTACCATCTCCACGTCGTGGTGTAGTTTGTTATTCAAACACTTCATTATTTGGATGGGTATAATAACGAGTATAAATGATGTAAATAATAAATATAACATGTTAAATATTATTTATATATGATATAACATCCAATTACATACGATTTCACCATCAATATAATGATATTGTCGCTCGTGCGTACGTACGGATTACCGTCTCCACAATGCATTGAGATTCATTTCCATGTTCACCATTCAACGATGATTATAAAAATATATATTATTAATAAGTATGTAATATATGACATAATAATGCTACTGTGTGTATATATATATATATATATGTATGTATATACTTACATATATATTATTCAATTACTTCCGTTCAATACAATATGAAAACAGAAACAGCGTTTATGCGTACGTACGACCTACCGTCTCCATAAACGGTGCCTTGAATTTCATATATATATATATATATATATATATCTATTATAAATATTTATATTATAAATATATATGATATATAAATCAAGGTTTATATTCTGTAATTATTTTAAATCACGATCTAAATGATACTATCAAGAAGAACAAGTTAAAACACGTACGATAAAGAAAGCAATTATTACCCAAAATGTTAATTTAACATGGAAACAATTATTAAATGGGTAGTATAAAGTCATTAATGAATCATGTATGATATAATAAATATGAATATGGTTCTGTTATAATTTAATAACATACTATGGTAATTATATAAGAGGTTAAACGTACCCTCGACCAAAGGAAAGTGCAAGGTAAGGGTTAATTTCACAATCTCTTTATTATATGAGGTTTTTTTATGTAAGTATATACTGGTAAATATTTATAATCCATGTACATGTTTTAAAAAAGAGTTTTCAAAGGGATTATTTTTAAGTTACTTTTTACTAAAACATCATTTTAAATGCTTTAAAGATTTATTATTCTAAACCTTTCTCATTAATGTCCATGTTTTCAAAATGGTTTTATGGATTTATTTATATGGACATGAATGTTTTAAAATTTTAATTCCTTTCAAAAGTTTAAAAGTGGTATGGGACACTTTTATTCAAAACTATATTTTAAATTAATTCCTTTATACGACTTCAAAATGATTTCATGAAAACGGGATATTTCTCTCAAATATTTTTACTGATCAATTTCAACTATATCAACATCCTTTACGGGATATTATTCTTGATCGAGGTTGATTTATTATAATACAAATAATCCATATTGTATTGAAGGTGTTGTGATATTTTTCACTGTGGACATGTTATTTTTATACCATTCATGGTTTATGGATAAAGTATTGACATTTCTTATACTAGTTTTAATACGAATGCTTATGTTATGTTTAAACTTTTTCATATGAGGAATGCATTGGACTTAGTAAGTGATGGGTGGAACCCTCTATAACTCTTTGATGCATCGATAGGTCTCATGAGACAAACTAGTGTCTTGGCACATAGCCTTGACAAAATCTTATTTTTAGTCTTGGCACAAGGCCTTGGCTATGTGGTTATGAAGTCTGGCATTATGAATTCCATCATTATGAAATTAACTATTGATATTACATGTGATTATTCAACTAGTAGAATATCCATGTGAATAAGTAAATGGAATTATTTTATTTATCTTTTCCATATTATGCTTAATTTTATGTTTAAAAGGCTTTTGTTTTATTTTTATTCATTTCCTTAAATATTTATGCTTATTTATGAAAGTTTTCACTATATTGTTATCCTTACTGAGCATCTGAGCTCACCCCTTTCTATGATTTACTTTTCCTAGGATGCGAAGAAGTATATTATGACTGACCTGCAGGTATATTATAAGGGATATGAATATGGTAAATGGATACAATGTTTTTGTTGTTTTTCATTTTATAATGTAATGTAACGTTTATGTATGTAATCTATTTTCCAAAACTGCTAAACTTATCGGTCCTTCGAGACTTGATTCCTTGTAATCATGAAAATGTGTTAAAATAATGCACTGCCTCTCGGTAATTGAGGTCAGGGAATTACATAAGAAGTTAAAAAATGATGCTCAGTATCCAAACCCTTCCGAAGACTTTTCCTAAATTTTGTTGTAAAATAGGGATATCAATCAGTCATAGTCAAAAGAGGTGAACCATGAAGTATTATAACTACATTAATATTGAGTCGTTCATAGGGATCCATTGTAAATTCCTCCCTTATAGTGAGTAAATGTATAGATAACATATGTCGATCAATAATTAAACATATTACATCATTCATTCTTGGATTATGTGCTCATCTAGTGAAAACATCCATAAATAATGTCATCTCATTTGCATATAGGAATAGGTAGAGGTTGCATGACTCCTCTTGGATCTTTTCTTTCATCCTTCACCAATTGAAAATCTAAACATCATGATACATAATATTTAATTTCCCACTTCATATTCTCCCACCATAAATTTTCCTTCAAATTTCAATTCATCTTAGTGCTACCATGGTGTATAATGAAATTAGATCTATGAGAATCATCCAATAATTCCCTTTTAGATCAGGTAAATAGGGAAAACAATGTCTCTTCCCAATTTTCAAAATTCTATAATAATATACATGGTTTACAAATTTACCATCATTAAAAACATTATTTTTCTTTTGAAAATTAAAATCATCACAATGTGAACTTTTTATCATTTCCAATTAAGATAGTTTGGAAACCACTCAAAGAATTAGTGATGTTTCACCTTCCATGATAATTACCATATCTATCTTTACTAGATCCATGCATATGGGATCCCTGTTAATCCTCATTTTTTTCATAACTCCCTGATATTTCATGAAAAATGCATATTCTTCTTTATGGTCCTTCTGTGGGTGATAATGTATTGAAAAATAATAATCCTTGCATAGCTCAAGCCATCACCTTTTCTTTATATTGAGTTCTTTATTTGAGATGATATATTTTAAACTCTTGTGACTCGTATATATATCATATCATTTACCATATAGATAGTGTCTCCATACCATCATAGAAAATATTAAAGTTTATAAATCAATATGCTATCATGGATAGCTATTTTCATGATTTTTTAACTACCTTCTTGTAGTGGAAATAACTCCATCATTCTGCATAAGGACACAACCACGCCCTTTCTTTTTTGCATCATTGTAAATAAAAAATACACAATTTCTTTATGGTGGAGTTAGGATTGGACAATTCACTATTATCCTTATAAATTCTTCAAATTATTCTTCATATTCCCTTACCCAAATAAATGTAACCCTGTTAAGTGTAATCTTAGTTAAAGTGTTATCTAATTAGTAAAAATTATGAATGATACGTCGATATTAACCTTATAATCCAATGAAACTATGTAACTTGGTTATGTTGGTTGGTGAAAGCCATAACTGGACTACCTTTGTCTTTACATGATCAATTGATATTCTATCATTGGAGACAATATGGATAAGAAAAGAAACTATATGAATTTTGAATTCATACTTTATAAACATCCCATATACCTATTTTATTATTGTAGTATCCATAATAATTAGCAAGTAGTTCTCATGGTCCTCATAGATTTTTGAGTACACCATGATTTAATGAATAAATACCAAAACAAAATCATTAAGATATTACTTTAATACTTTTTTCATTAGATCAATAAGAACATAGGGTGTATTAATAAACAAAAATGGTATTACTATAAACATGTAATGTCTATACCTTGTTCAAAATCCAATCCCTGGAATATCTTCCTTCTTCACATGAAATTGACGATATCTAGAATAATGATCAATATTTGAAAAATATTGAGATCCATGAAGTTGGTGAAATAAGTCATCAATGTGAGGAAGTAAATACTTGTTCCTTATTATAATAATATAGATCTCAATAAAGACATTGCACTACCTCAAATATCCATCATTATTCTTTGTGAAAAGAACAGAAGCTCCCCAAGGTGAAATACTAGGGAGTATAAATCACTTATCCCTAATTTCCTCTAATTGATTCTTAAAGTATATTAACTCCAATGTGGCCATTATATACAAAGTATTCAATAGAAGACTTGAATTAGGTGTTCAATCAATAGAAAACTCAACTTCACAATCTAAAGGATGTTAATCTAATTACTACAAAAATAAATCAATGTATTCTTAAAAAATAGGCACATCATCAATTTCAAGATCACGTTTTTCATCAGTAGGTTTTCACTATACTTCTCATCAAATAATATCATTTAGAAGATCTACTGAAGGTGGATCTATATATGAATCAGATGATGAAGTCTCCCATTAAAAGATAATAAATTACACATCTTCATCACTATAAGAACCCGATTCTTCCATTGAGGTACAAGTATTTTCTTTACAAGTTTTAATTAATAAAGAGGAGGAAAATGAGGTTGAGGGCTAGGATGCAGTCCTGCTACATGACATAAATGGATGTTAGAAGCTATGTAACCCAAGTACATGCTATGTAATTATCTATCTAGGACCCATACATGATGTGTAAGGCATGTCGACAACAAAGGGGAAATTAGGCATATACATGGAATGTATATACTAGTATACATCATGTATTTTTTTTATAAAACATGTAGTAGCCTCATATTTTTTAGATGGATAGAAATCTCATCTAGTATTTGTGAACATTAGTGCCTAAAGGAAGGTTTGGCTCCCGATTATTCATCTGGACTCCATTTTAAACACCACCAGATGTGTTGGAACCCCTTTGATGAGATCTTGATTCCTCTTGAGTTGTTATTCATCTCTTATCCACTCAACCTAATTATTGAGGTTTGGGAGTTTATGGTCATTTTTCAGATCTAATCCATTCTAGGTCAAATTAGAGGCCGATGTTGGATGAGGAGAGTCGTACGAGTACAGGGTAGGTGGTGTCGTGCCTTTTGATAAATTTTAAGCTATTTATATATGGAAGACTATCACATACCCATTTTTGGGGTGTTTTCTTGATTGATGTTTAACCCTTGTTATTTCATATTGTTGTTTAGGTAATCTAATAAGTGATTTGAGAAATGTTTAGGGTTTTTTACCATTATTTGGGGCCACCCCATGGGTGTGTTTCCCATGGATGACTGTTTATGGACGTTTGGCTAAGGATGTCTATGAGGAATTCCTTTTACCCCTTATTGGGTTATTAAAAATTATTTTTTTAAATAAAATTAATTTCCCATGTGAGATAATTGAATTTTAAGTCATGTGATAGTTTAACTTACATGATAGGATTATTATATGGTTTTTCCATGTGAGATTATTAATGTTAAAGTAATGCAATAGTTTAATTTACACGTCATCCTTGTTATGCGAATTGGGCCCATGCGAGTAATTGAAAGGCCAATCCATATGAGGTTGGTACTTACCTGAGATCGTATTATACACCTTTGGTTTTGACCATTTTATTCCTGATGAAATGTTTAATTAAATCTTATATGATAAAAGGGTAATTAGCAATGGGTGAACCATGGATTAAAATTTGAATAGCATGGATGGGTCTATATGAAAATTGTACCTTATACCTCAGGTGACCCATGGATCAATTGAGGGATTCCATGGAAAGAGAAAAGGGGGATGGGGGTAATATGTTTACATCACGAGAGAACCAGGGCTGTAGTGTATGAGTTCATGGATACATTATTTAAATTCTGAACGAATCATGGGATGAGGGATTACATGAATGGGTTCTAATGGAACTGTTTATATGTCATGGGTGATACTTGAGTCTTATTTATAAGATCCAAGGATGACCCAATTGATATATACTCTCACCACACATAGAGTGATATCAGGTTCCTAAGAGGATCATCCAGATAGGTTTGTAGGATGTAGGTGGAATTTCACCTGGAGTGGTACTCAAATTACCACTTAAGAATGTCAAGGATAGACTCTAATTATCAATGGAATATTGAAATGGAATGACTTACGATGTATTTACCAAGATAAATCACATGATTGGATTTGGTCTTCACCTTATAATTATTTAGATAACCTTCTGAGGTATTTGTTATGTTTACATTACACGGGGGTTTCTAGGAGTTTTTCAGATCCCAAGACTTATATAATTAAATGTAATTGAACTATAAATTAACATGAAATTATGTAAATGGACACTAGTTCTTATTGGACTATTTACTTTTGTGTACTTACTAGTTTACTACTTTCACTATTGTACACTATCTGTTATATATATTCACCGATAGATTGGCACATACCTTATGTGTTTACATATTAGGATTTATTATTACACCCTATTTGGGTGATCTTTTTTTGGCCAAAATAGATTATATTGTTACAGGTATCGATAAGGAAAATAATCCCTATCTAGGTACTTGATATACAGTTTAAAAGTAGGAGATAATGGGACCAAAACAAGGCTTGTGATGCATTTTAGTTTCTTTTATCCTTTTTTTACTTTTGGTACTTATATAATGTATTATTGTAGAGTAACATATTTTGGATATTTTCCTAGAACATGTGACCTGAAACATCATCTTTGGTATGATTTGACATATGGTTAATTATATTATCAGTCTTCTGTTGTTTACTTATGTTGTATGGTATTATTGCTTCAAATATTGATTTGTTAATTTTTTCCGCTATGTTATACTCTTACAATGAGGGAATAGTTTCACCACTATCACACCTAGGCCCTTGATGCTATTCAATAGCCTCTAGAATTTGGGGAAATTCTCTTGAGTTCATGTGGCCAACTAGATATGGGGCACCTTTGAGTGGAATCCAGATCTAGTACGTTACAAAGTGATATCGAAGGATGGTTTTTCTAGTTTTCCTTATTATATGAAAACATTAGATAGGGTTAGGAAGGAAAAGGAGTTTGGTAACAAATTATGTCTGGGATTAGCTACCTCGCGTATAGGGAAAAGAAAAAATGCCTTGACTAAAATGTTATCTTTGGATTTTGAGTTATTAAGGTTGATTCGATTTCACTATTGGGTGATGCACTTATATTGTACTGTTATTATTGATATCATTGTGGTTATATTATGTTACAACCTAATGAGATGAGGGTATTCCATATCATGCATCATATAGACACTTACTAGAGATCACATTCCATGTATTCTTACCATGCCATTTAGGAGAATTACTAATTGCATGCTATTGTGATAGGTACTATGATAGATATGCATGTTGTTGTGATATGTGTATTTATATGGGATATGGTTTGAATTGGATTGATGAAAAGATTTAATCCCTATGGTGTATGGGCCCTCTAGGATTAGAATTTGGTGGATCATGTTTTGGCCTTAAATTTAAATGTGTTACGATGTGCTATATGTGGATGTAAAATTTTGATTTGCGGGGAGTATGGCCCCCCACAGATCGAAACTTTGCATATTGTAGGTGTTTTTTCAAAAATAGGGAAGTTCCAGGGTTTTCTCCATTCCATAACCCAGACAACACAATGAGTGGTTCTATGAACACACACCCTGTGTTATTCTATTTAAGAATAAATACTTTCCTTAAGTGCACGTTGTGTAATCTGAGTACATACCGTGTGGTACGTGGTTGTATGTATGGTCGTGTGAGAAAGAAAAAAAAATAATTGGTTTTCGACAGTGCACACCATGCACCTTAGATACACACTGTGTGGTTTTAAACATGTAGACCCCATGTGGATCGGGCCATGTAAAATTACATGTCCAAGAGGGGAGACTTGAATACACACCGTGTACCATCCGTACATGTTGTCACGCATCTGGGGTGTTTACACGCCCAAGTCGGCAGAAGTACACGTCCATGTGGGAGATTGAGGGTATATGCTATGTATAGTGTATACACACATGTACTCATATTTTGGTAACTTTTGAGGGTTTTATTCTCCTATTTTTTTGAACTCTTGAACTGAGAACCTTGATAATGAACTTGGACTAAGGTGTGTGCTTGAACTTATAGAGTCATGCCACTAAGATGAACTCCATCTATACATCAGGAGGATAGAGATGTTCAAACCTCAGAGGTGGCGGGCCATGGGATACTAGTGGACCCTCCACTTTTTCTAGTTGAGGCACTAGCTATTATATAGGATGTAGGTGACGATTCATAGTTCTGTGATGCCTTTATGATGTTCAGGAAAACCTTTTAGGGAGCACCACACCCTTCCACATCTATAGAAGAGATTTCATGAGTGTTCCAATAGCAGTATCTACCCATTTTTTGGGGATTGATAGACCACATGAGACAGAGTCATTTATAGAGGCCATGCTCTAGATATTTGAGCATCTAGAGAAGCCTCATGAAAGGAGCGTAAATATCATGACATATATTCTATGTTATTCTGCCCATAGATGGTGGGATATTATCACTCAGTTGGAGCATCATCAGAATATGGCATGGGGAGATTTTTAGATAGTCTTAAATGATTATTATTTTCCACAGATTTTGAGGGATGATATAGCATGAGATTTTGTGCATCTTGAGTAGGGTATGACATCAGTTATGGACTTTTCTTACCATTTATTAATCTTCATCATTACTCACCTATTCTGATGGGTGACGATTTATTGAAGGCTAGGCGTTTTGAGGATGATCTTAAGTATGACATAAAATCATAGGTAAATGTATTTAGTTTGAATAATGTATCTACTGTAGTGAATCAGACACTAATTACTGAGCGTAATCTAAGGGAATTTGGAGGTGTGATCTAGGGAACTTCGACACCGAGATCAGGTACTATCTCGATTGGTACTAAAGAGTGTCATCTAGAGGTTTATCATGGTGATGTGAGTAGTCATAAATTTTCTTCCGATTGACATGAGAGGTTCTACCAGGGCAGTAGGCTAGGGAATATGAGGCTGCAATTTCCAAAGGACCCAATCAAATGTTGATCTTATGGAAAGATGGGCCACCTACAATGCTTCTGCATGATGTTTCCACCAGAAGCTTGTGAGATATGGTCTGCACCAAGTCCATGTTTAGGAGTAGGATCAACATTTTCTCATCAAGCGGGGAATTAGGATATGTAAGGCCATTCAATATGAGTTGGTGGTTATGGCCATGGTAGCCTGACCCTAGGTTCTCAGTGAAAGTAGGGTGGATCAATTCAGGGTAGCCAAGAAGTATCACAGAGCCATAGTTCAGTTCAGACTTATGTAGTGAAATAGAACCATAAGGTGAAAGATCCTAGACCTTCTAATGTTAGAGGCAATAATTTAGTAGTCTCTATTTTAGATTTTACACTTTTTGATACAGTGGATGCACATAGTTTTATATTTTTGCATGTTGTGGATAGCCTTGGGCTCTGTTTTTTTACTTCTGATGATGTTATGATGCTGGAAATTCCATTATGGATTAAAACGGTAGGTGTGAGTTAGTTTAAGGAGTGTCCCTTTGATATAGGTGTGTGTCACTACGTATGGGACCTATATGTCTTAGAGATGTCAGACATTGATTTCATCCTCATAATGGACTAGTTACACTACCAAAAAACTGGATTTCCATAGCGGAACCCTTTATCAGCACTAAAAAAGTACTGATAAAGCCCCCCCACCCTTATCAGTGCTTTTTTTAGTGCCGATAAAGGGGCCCCCTTTATCAAAGCTTTTTTTAGTAGCGCTGATAAAGGGGAGTTTTATCAGTCCACATTTCCCTAGCACTGATAAATGTGTATATTTCAAAACAAAAAATCATAAAAAACAATATATTAATATGTAATTATATTTATATTAATATAAATATAATAAATATTTTTTAAAATATGTTTTAAATCGATTTGACATGTCGTAGACCCAAAATGGACACCCCGGAGCAGAAATTATGACCGTTTGTAGGGATTAAGGACCATTTCGTACCTTGAAGAATATGATAAGGTGTTACAATGGTTACTGTAGTATAGGTCTGGTCGTAATATTCGATTTGATCTGTGGTTGAGGAAAAACAGACACCTGGAGCAGAAGTTATGGCAAAATAGACCCCCAAATCCAAACTTATGACCGTTCAGAGGGTTTTTGGTCCTTTTTGAACCTCAAATAATGTGAGAAGAGATTTTGGTGATCGCCGAAGTGTGTAAATTTTATAAATATTTGATTTGATATATGGTAGATTCAAAATGGACACTCGGAACAGAATTTATTGTCGTTTGAAATTTTGCAACTCTCGTATCTCCTAAAAACCCAAGAAACCAGCAACTCACTAAAATGGGCATAACTTCTACTCCGGTTATCCATTTGAGCACTAAGACTAGTCAAATTGAATCTCATGAAACAATTGACGACCAAGTCTAGTTTAAACCATTAGAAGATTAGGGGAACGAAAGATATATCAGTTATAACACTAAAAAAATAGTCTAACTTCAAACGACTATAACTTTCTATTCGGGTGTCCTTTTGGGCTCTACCACATATCAAATCGAAGGAAGAGAAGATGTCTACCCATAAGGCTAACTAAGACATAGTCTTAGTCATGTTTAGGACCAGAGAATCCCAAAAAAACCACCATAAGGCCTCCAAAACTCAGTTTTCGTGTCCGTACCCCTGTCAAATTTTTAATAAAATGGTCATAACTTCTGATCCGTGTGTCTTTTCAGCCTCTAGAACCTATGTTATCATAGTTGATTCCATGAGCTTAAGTTTGACTATTTACGGAGCTAAAACAGACACCCAGAGAAGAAGTTATGTCTTTTTCAGTGACTCCGTGATTTGATAGGTTTTTCGAGGCCCCATTTCTAGCACTTTTGTATATACATATTAATATATAATATTTCTAAATATATATAAATATGTATAATTATAACTAAAAATATAAATATAATATATATCTCTGTGTGTGTGTGTGTTGTATATATGTATGTATGTATGTATTTATTTATTTATAAAAACACACATAAGAAAACATATTTTATAAATGTATTTAAAACTAATCTTATAAATATATATTAATATATATTAATATACAAATAAATATACGAATAAAAAATTATAACTAAATATATATATATATAAATAGATATAAATATATATTAATATAAGGATATATATATATATATTAATATAATTAAATATATGTATATATTAATATGACTAAATATATATATATATATATACGGATATATATATATATATATTAATATACATAAATATATGTATATATTAATGTGACTAAATATAAATATATATATATATATGTTAATATATATATGTTAATATATATATATGTTAATATATATATATATTAATATACAGATATATATATTAATATAACTAAACATACATATATATTAATATATGAGTAAATATAAGTATATATATATATATATATAAATAACAAGATATATTAATAAATGAAAAGCAAAGCAATATGGTGGAGTGGTAAAGGCTTAGGCGCGCAGGCAAGGGTCTCGAGTTCGAATCCTAGGGGAGGCAGGTCGCGCGCGCAGGTGTGGAGAATTACCTAGCATTGTTAAAGGGGGGTGAGGTTGGGTGGAGCTATCCTAGGGCATGCGTAGGCTACCATGGGTGGTGGGCACTGTTAAAGGGGGGCTTTAAGAACTGTTGAAGCCCACCATAATTGCAAAAATGGTTTTTTTTTATTTTTTAAAATATTTTTTCAACTTTTATCAGTGCTTTTTAAAGGCACTGATAAAAGGGGTCTTTTTTAGCGCTTTTCAAATCCCTGATAAAAGGGACCCCCTTTATCCTCGCCTCGATTAACAACGCTTTTTTAGCGCTGTTAATCGACTTTTCTAGTGCTGATAAAGACCATATTTGTAGTAGTGTTGGTCACCTATCATGCCTTTTTAAATTACTATCGCCTTAGGGTGAGTTTTTCATCACCAGAGGGTGGATCGTTTCTACACAAGGGTAAATGGGATGTCTAGGTATGTTTACCTAGACCTGAGCATCGTGGGTTGGGCAAGATGATAGACCAAATTATGAGTTTATATATAGATGAACAGGGAACATGTTATATGGAGTTACCTCCAGTGGTTGATCATTTCAGGGACATCTTCTTGGATGAATTCTCAGGTTTACCTCTAGTTAGAGAGGTAGAGTTCTCTATAGATATAGTGTCAAAAGCTTCACTAGTATGCATTCCTCCTTACAAGATGTCTATGATGGAGTAGTAAGATCTCAAGTGGAAGCTAGAGGATTTAGAGGAAAATGATTTAATCAGACCTAGTACTTTTCAGTGGGATTCTTCAGTCCTTTTTACATAAAAGGCGGATGGTACCTTTAGGCTATGAATGGATTATTAGAAATTGAACCAGTTGACAGTTAAGAACTAGTATCCTCTATCGTGAATAGATTATCTATTCGATTAACTATGAGGAGATTGGGTTTTCTCTAAGATAGATTCGAAATCCAATTATCATCAGATCCATGTTAGATCATCAAACATACTTCACACAACCTTTGGAGTAGGTATGATCTGTATGAGTATTTATTAATGTCGTTCGGTCACATGAATGCACTGGAAGTCTTCAAGGAACTGATGAACCAAGTGTCCCATCGTTATCTTGATTTGTTTGTTGTGGTTATCATTGATGATATCTTGGTGTATTCTCATAATCGACATGACCATACCACACATTTTTATATCATTTTGAGTACATTGAGAGGGAATCTATTATATGATAAGCTCACAAAGTCCCATTTATAGATGGATTAGATTCAATTCCAGTGTCACATCATATCTAAGATAGGAGTATTAGTGGACCGATAGAAGGTGAGAGCATTAGTTTCCTGGGAGCATCCCAATAATTTCTATGAGGTGTGGAGTTTTCTAGGGTTGGATAGTTACTACATGTGTTTCATAAAGGACTTATCATGTTTAGTTGTGTTGTTGACTGGACTAAATAAAAATGGTGTAAAATATGTATGAAAAAATTCATGCGAGATGACTTTCTAGAGCTGAAGGGGAGATTAACTTCAGTGGCGATACTAATTTTTCCAGACCCAAGGAGTTACACTATGTAATGTGACACATCAGGTATCGGTCTAGGATCTGTTCTTATGCTAGGGGATTGAGTCATTGCTTATAGGTCTCAATAGTTGAGGCCACATGAGGGGAATTATCCGATGCATGATCTCAACTTATCTATGGTTGTTCATGCTTTACACCGTTGGAGACATTACTTATTGGGAGTGAATTTTGTGGTGTAGATAGACCTCAAAAGCCACCAGTAAATATTTAGACAGTGTGATATGAATCTAAGGCAGTGAAGGTGGGTGGAATACCTTTAGTTTTTTGACTTCAAACTTTCCTATACACCTGTTAAAGGAAATATAATGGAAGATGCTTTGAGGAGGAGAACTCAGTTGTAGGTAGGGAATTAGGCCAGTAGTGAGTGGTAGCTTATGTCTTTGTTCTATGATATGCATTTAGAGGTTCATGATAGTTAGGTACATATTTTTCTTTCATACTAAGAAATTACCTCCACCCTACTAAACATAGTAAGGATGAGATAACTATCATATTATGAAGGCCTAGTCCTATAATAGAGTGTGGTAGGTGAGTAATGTACTCCTAGTTGGACCATAGGTGAGGATGAAGTTCAACATTTACATGGTCACTTATGGGTTTCAGCAGTCATGCGTGAAGAGAAGAATCGGGATTTTGATGCCTCTGTATGGGAAGTGCATCCTAGTGTCACTAAGATGTATCAGGATTTACATCTTCAGTATTAATGGCTAGGTATGAAAAGAGACATATCTAGTTTTGTTATGAGGTGCTCCACCTTTCAAAAGGTGAAGGTGGAACACTAGCGACCAGCCAAACTTTTACAGTATCTACCCATTCCAGAGTAGAAATGAAATGATTTCATGATGGATTTAGTGATGGGGTTACCAAGGTCTCCTTAAGTTAATGATGTTGTATGGGTTGTTTTTGACAGGATCACAAAGGTTTCACATTTCATGCCGATTATGGAATCCTTTAGTGTTGATGAGCTTGGGAGGCCGTACATCCGTTAGATTGTAAGATTGCATGGGGTCCCACATTTTATTGTTTCAGATAGGGATGCCCAGTTTACTACTCATTTCTGGAAAGGGCTAAAGAGGGTGATGGGTACCCAGGTGATTCTAAGAATAACTTACCACCTATAGACATATGTTCAGTCAAAGTGTATGATTTAGGTGTTGGAGGACATGCTACAGGCATGCATCCTAGATTTTGGGCGTTCTTGGGAGAAAAACATACCCTTGGTTGAGTTTTCCTATAAAAATAGCTTTCAAGATACTATTCATATGGAACCATATGAGGTTTTGTATGTTAGGACATTTTGATCACCTATGTGTTGGCTGGAGGCAGGAGAGGCAGCTATGCTGGGACTTCATCATGTCCCGGAGACCACTGAACAAGTTCAATTGATTCAGAAGCATATGATGACTACACAGTCTCGTAAGAAATCCTACACCGATCGCTACAGATGACCTTTGGAGTTTTAGGACGGGGATTAGGTTTTTCAATATGTTACACCATGGTTGGGACATAAGAGGATCAGGAGATAGGGTATGCTTTTTCCAAGATACATCGGGCCATTTTAGATTCTAGAGAGAGTTGGGATGGTTGCCTATCGGTTACAGATACCTTAGAGGTATTAGACTATGTACACCTTCTTCTATGTTTCTTAGTTGAGACATTAATTTTTAGACTTGTATCTTGCTTTTCAACCTGATGAGGTTGAGTTAGAGGTAGATGCATCCTTTGAGAGGCATCCTATATGAATCATGGATCGTAGCATGAAGGTTCCCCATGGACAGTCAATTTCTTTAGTACAAGTGCTATAGTAGCACGACTGAGTGCAGGATGGGACCTAGGAGAGGGAGGCCGATGTATGATCGTAGTGGCTGGATTTATTCTCAGATGTTTCTTCACCACCATTGGAAGGGAAATTCAGGGATAAATTGATTTTAGGGGGGATGTTTGTAAGAACCCGATTCATCCTTTGAGGTATGGGTCTTTTCTTTTTGAGTTGTTCTTAAGGAAGAGGAGGAAAAATAGGTTGATGGAAAGGTTTCAGGCCTCTTACATGAAATTACTAGAGGTTACATGCTGTGTAATCCCATTACACACCATGTAATGGTCTGGCTATGACCCATACATATCATGTAAGAAATGTCAGCAATAAAGGAAAAATTAGGCATATACACAGAGTGTATATCCCAGTACACACAGTTTATTTTTCTATTTTTTTTTCAAAAATGGGTAGTTGCCACATTTTCTTTATATGGATTGAAGGCTCAACTGGGTTTTACAAACAACAGCACCGAGCAGAAGGTTTGGCTCCCGATTCTTTATCTAGACTCTATTTCAAACACCGTTGGATGCGTTGGAACCCCTTTGGCGAGTTCCTGATTCCTCTTTCATAATGGTCCCTCTCTTCTACTCTCAATATGATTATCTAGTTTTGGGAATTTATGCTCGTTTTTCAGATCTACTCTATTCAAGGTTGAATTAGAGGCTGGCACTGTACGAGGAGAGTTGTATGAGTATGAGGTAGGTGGTCTCGTGCCTTTCACTAATTGTCAAGCTGTTTATATATGCTAGAGTGCCACACACCCATTTTTTGGTGTGTCCTTGATTGATATTTGACCATCATTATTTCCTATTGTTGTTTAGGTAATTAAATAATTTATCTAAATCACGTTTAGGGTTTTCTACCTTGATTTGGGGCCACCCCATTGGTGTGTTTCCTTTATATGATCGTTTTTGGCCATTTGGCCAAGGATGCCTCTAAGACATGCCTTTGTTTTCCCTTATTGGGTAGTTAAAAATGAAATGGGTTAAATAAAATGAATTTACCACATGATATAATTGATTGTTAATACTTGTGACAGTTTAAATAACATGATAGGATTTTCATATGGTTTTTCTATATGAGTTTATTAGTGTTAAAGCCATGAAATAGTTTAATTTACTTGTGATTATTGTCATGAAAATTGTTCCAATGTGAGTTTTTTGAAAGGACAATCCTTATGAGGTTAGTTCTTGATTAATATTGTATTTGATGCTTTTGGTTTTGACCTTTTCATGCATGATGAAAATTTTTAATTGAATCTTATATGATAAAAGGTAAATTAGAAATGGGTAAACCATGGATTCATATTTGAATGGCATGGACGAGTCTATATGACTATTGTAACTTATACCTCAGGTGACCCATGGACCCATTGATGGATTCCATGGATGAACCAAAATGTGTGTGTGTGTGTGGGGGGGGGGGGGTAATATGTTTACAACATGAGTGAACCCCGAATGTAGGGGGTAGTTTTGTGGTGGCATTATTTAAATGTCGAACGAATCATGGGATGATGGATTCCACGAATGAGTACTAATGAAACTATTTATACATCATGGTTGATACTTGGGGATTATTTATTGGATCCAAGGATGGACCAATTGACATATACTCACACCACACCTAGAGTGATACTGGGTTCCTGAGAGGATTTTCTGGACGGGCTCGCAGAATGTTTGTGGAATTGCATATGGAGTGGAAGTTGAATTAAAACATAGGAATGTCAAGGAAATAATTTGATTATAAATTGAATATTGAAATAGAATGACTTATGACTTTTTTTTCAAAGCCAAAGCACAATCTAGGATTTAGACTTAACCTTATACTTGTTTATATAGATTTCTGAGGTATCTGTTGTTTTTAGTTTACACGGGGGTTTTCGAGCTTACGTAGAATCCCAAGACTTATATAATTCAATGTAATTGAACTATAAATGAATATTAAATGATATAAATGGAAACCAATGCTTGTAGGATTGTTTACATTTGAGTACTTCTGAGTTTACTTCATTCACTATTGTACAATGCTTGTTATATATATTCACTGACAGTTTCGCACAGACCTTGGGTAGTTGACTACTGGGATTTAGTCTCACACCCTATTTGAGACATTGTTTGGGAGAAAATAAATTATATTTTTTAGGTTTTAATAAGGGAAAGCACCCTTCTCTAGATACTTGATATGCATTTTCGGAGCAGGAGAGCATGAGACCAAGCCGAGGCTTGCGATGATTCTGAGTTTCTTTTATCCTTTTTATACTTTTGGTACTTATATCATGTATTACTATAGAGTAACCTATTTTGGCTTTTTTCATAGAACATATGACATGCAACATTATCTTTGATATGATTTGACACATGGTTATTTATATTATCAATCTTCCATTGTTTACTTTTATTGTATGGTATTACTGCTTTGTCTACTTATTTGTCAATGTATTTTTCTGTATTATACTCTTCCAATGAGGGAATAGTTTCCCTAATATCTCACCTAGGCCCCTGCTTCTAGTTGGTAGCCTCTGGTGTTTGTGGAAATGTTCCTGAGGCCATATGGAAAACCGGGTATGGGGCACCTTTAAGTGAAATCCAGATCCGGGACATTACAACCACGAAAAATAATTTTCTTCTCTTTATAATAATTATTTTCATTATATTATGAGTTCCATACCATTATAAATATTATATAAAAATCAACCATAGGTATGATAATAAAACCAGAAATTATAGCATGTTTATGGGTCACAATAGGAACCGATGAACACATCATTGTTGCAATAGGATTTCCACTATGAGTATTAACTGAAAGCTCCCTTGTTATGGTGAATTAGAAATATCTTCTTTTTATAGAAAACTAGGAAGATATAAAATAATGTGTTGATACAGAATCAAATAAATACTTAGCTAAAGTTGAGGAGATTATTAAAGTGCCTTCCACCACATCATTAGGAAAATCAACCTCAGTTGATCTGATTGTATATGAATGGCCTTATTCCCTTGCCATTTTCTGTGGAAAATTCCCTTTACGTCTAGGAAATTATTGTGCATTGTGTCCCATTACCTTATATATTAATCATTGAAAATTTATGGATTCTTTCTTTCCATTGAAATCATTTTCCTGGTTGCCTTTTGGCCCACACTAGTGAACAAATCCCATTCCGAAAAGGCTTGTTCCATGATGTTTCATTCCACATTTATTGCAAGTTGTAAATTATATTTTTCCCTTCTTACCTTCTTCCCTTATTTCATTTTTGGAGTACTCAACATCCCTCTTATTATCATGCTTCCCATTGAATCCATATGGCTTAAAAAATTCATTCTCTATCTTGATGTCACATGATACTATATGCTCGTATAAGGGGAATATTTGGGAGACTAGTTCCCTTCATAGAATTTGTTTAAGACCGTCAATAAAATGATTAATCATACTCCTTGGATTATGTGTGTTTTTCGCAACATGCATTTCTATCCTTATAATGTTGGATTCATACTTAGTAACATTTTCATCATCTTTCTGTATCATACTCAATAATTACCTCTCTATATTGAATTGATGTTTGCAAGGGAAAAACTTTTCAAAGAAAATTTCTTTAAAATACTTCCATTCCATATTTGAAATTTATTCATCCTCCTTTTTGTTTTGAATTAGTTACCAACATTGAGCCAAATCTCCCAAGAGTTGATAAACTTCCATTATAACCTTCTCCCATTCATTACATCCCAAATAGAGAAATTTCTTCTCAAAGGAACTTATCCATTTCTTAGCTAAAAATGGGTTTGTAGTCCCACTGAATGATGGAGGTTATTATCACATGAAGTAGCCTGAAATTGTTACAACACATTATGGATTGGGATACTTCATTTGAGTAAGGTTATTGCTCATAATAAGAGTTATTTTTCTAATTATTATTATATTTTGTTGATATATAGTTGTAGAAAAATATCTAACATCATTATCTTGCATAGGATGAAAATCAATACATGGAATACATGCGTTGATACAGTTTCCATTCCTGACACTATGCACCATTTATAAACAATGACATAAATTTAATTAGATTAATAAATTTTTTGACTACTGAAACCCATAAATTATAACTAATCTCAGAATAATATGATTTTTAACCTTGGTAATATTATCAATGTTTGTAATAGAGTTTTATATCCCTAATCAATATTTTCCAAAATCTAGTTCCTAAAGTTTTAACTAAACTTCCATTAATACTAACTGTACAGAACCTGACTATAATTGAATAGAGATAGTACATTACATTATTTAATTGGAATGATTATAATGACTCACAGACCTTAGGACTAAATAGTTTATTGGTCTTGGAAAACAAGATACATATTTACATTTTATAATTAAAATACAACAAAATACTCTCTTTTGAATCACCATTATTCCCCTTATAGTAACCTTACATATGAATCATAATAAATTTCATGGAAACCAAGGGAATAATAAATCATAAGAATGAGATGATCTTAGATTATTAGTAATGGTATGCATATAGTATATAATATCATAAATAATCATAATCAATATGGAAAGTTGAATAACTAGTAACACATTCCATTAAAACATAATCATGAGAATAATATAGAAGGAATAAAAAATAGTAAAATAATTCCATATAAATAATCACATGAGAATAAAACATAAATATTGATATCATATTACTCAAAAAATGAAATTTACTTTCAATATATAGTTCCATAATGGGGGAATTCATAATACAGTACATCATAAACATTCTACCAAGTCCTCAGAAAATATGTCTACAAAAATGTGTAAGGCATCAACAAAAAAACAGTTTAGTTTGTCTCATAATACATACAGATACATCTAGGGGCTCAAGAAAGCCCCTCCCTACACTTACTATGTATAAGTAATTCTTCATATGAATGTGATGAAACATATTCAACATATACATTCATATTGAAATGGGAATATGAAATGTAAATAATTTCCCCAATCAAAAAACATAAATAAAAAAAATCTAGAGTTATATGGAAAACGTTATCAAGATAGTAAATCCCATATAAAAATGATCATAAACCATTAAAAAAAACATGGTAGATGGTATCATAAAATAATAAACTCAATTATGAATAAGATGTGACATATGGTGTTTACATTAATTAAAACAGTCTTAACAAATCACTAGATATTTCTTGAGTGAAATACTCTTTTTTGCTTTGGAATAATTTATTTAAAAAGTTCACAATTATAAAAGAAAACATTTTATTTCAAAGAAAACTTGTAAATTTTAAATAATTCTTGAAAATATTATGATGTTATGAAATTAGAAAATCTTTTCATTCAGTATGAGCAAAAAAACATTCCTTTTGAATTTGGGAAAAACACTTAAAATTGTATTTTTAAAAGAAATTGTGAGAATTAACCAAAAATATTGATTATGTGTATCATATGTAAATCCAAATAAAAAATGTGGAAATGAATCATAATATAATGAGAATTAAATTTGAAATTAATCATAGAATGATATAACCAATGGAGTAGAAGTTTAACCCAAAAGTGTAAATTGGGGTGAGAATTCCCTTACCACTATGATAATGATCAAACTATGTGGACCAATAATTAATGATCATCAAATTAAACATTGAATAAAACAAATATAATGGGATTTATGATATGATATTTTAGAGTTCTGTCTACATATTCCACACACAATAAATAAGTGCTTAATAACATATATCTCACAGAACAAAATCGAGATACGAAACCCATACCCTACGTTTGAAAGATTTTTTAACTTGTACTTAATGGAATGTATAAAAAAATTAGATTAATTAATTAAATAATTATGAACTTATTAAATATATTTTTGATTTATTATCATTTTATAATGTTTTTTTGGCCATTTTGATGTGTTAAAATATTTAATTTCATTGTTCTCATAGCGTTCATTTCATGGTTTTATGGTCGATTCCCTTTAGTATAAATATAAGAGTTCTTGTAAAATGAATGAAAACTACAAAATTTTAGTCGAATAATTTTAATATAATTTATTTATTTTAAATAGACCTCATATATCATTTGTATATATGGTATGAGTATGATTCCTTAGATAAAATGTTAATGAAAATTGAGAAGTTTGTTTTGGCGAGTTTTTCGACTATCATTAACTAGAAATGTATTATTTAATATTATGTTTGTATAATAGTTATATATGATTAAATAAAGTGTAATACGCATATTATAAATAGTTTGGACCATTAAATGGGTTTATGACCTTCCATGTAGAAGGTAATGAAAAATGAAAACTCATTGTCCACAAAGGTGGTGAATCGACACCTCACAGGCGATGCTTTCATTTTTTGAATAAAAGGATAACATAAGAGTCTCAATGAAGAATATTACATTAATATAATAAAATTAAAATATATTTTTGATACCTGAGTTACCATGTCACTTTATATAGGGAATATGATGTATGGATTAAAAAGTAACGAAATTAAAAGAGATAGATGGAGGGTTTTATTTCTTGATTGTTGTCTCATTGAGAGCCTCCATAAGGCACATAGAAATGGTCTTTTGGTGGAAAAAATAAGACCAGAACTTAGAGTAGGTACTTGGGAAGGTAATTGGGTAGAATTTATAAGTTATAAAATTATTTTGAGGTCTAAGGATTAGGGGTGTTACTTATAGGGAGAGGAGAGTGGTGTTTTTGATTATTTTATCCATTAGTTTATTATTTCGGCTCAATACTATCAATAAGGTTGATTATTGTGACAAAATACATTATTAAGTGCATGTGAGTTCTAACTAATGGGTGATTATATTAGAAATAAGGAAAAACTTCACGTATTTGGCATAAAATGTTAAATACTATAAATTAACGTATTTCACTATTCTCCAAAAATTCAACTATTTTAGAAAATTCCAAAGAATTAACTGTAACATATTTTTACATTTAGGTTTCAAAAATGGCCTCAATTTTATTAAAATAATTTTCCAAATATTATAATTTTAACTTTTATTTAAAAGCATCATTTATTCTAAAAATAAAATTTTTAATATTATAACTGATTTTATGACACTTTAAAAAATTAATTATGGAGTTATAAAATTACCTTATATTTACAATGACACAAAATATTAATTTATGAATTTTTTTTATGAAAATAAGTTTTCAATTAAATAATTATATATAAATATAAAATTTTATATAATCATTTACGTTTCAGAAAAATACCAACACTTAATTTATCATTCTTATAACATTTATTTACTTATCCCGTTATATAAATATATCATATTTCCATTTATGGGGTACCAATTTTTCTTTTTTAATTTTATAGGTGTGGTAATTATTCTAATTGCCACATTTTTATTTCTAACAGTTATATTACTATTCCAACAATCATGTTTTTATTTTACTGTATAACATGGTTCGTTTGTGAACCATAAACTATCGAATAAATTATATTTATTTAAGAAGATATATTCAATAAAATATTGGTGTGTTACACAAAATATTCTCTTTTCAATGTTATTACCCCTAAGTTAATATATTCTAAAACCACATCCACTTGTAGTATCTAGATAGGAATGTATTTCCTAGAAAACTCACATAATATCATCATTTCCAAAACATTAAGATGTTCTTTTATACTTATCGTAATGTTTAATCATTGGTTTATAATCCCCAAATGATGTTTTCCGAAATCTAGTTCTAATGGTTTATACTAAACTTCCTCCTATACCAACTGTAGAGACCCCAAAACCAGTATCTTAGTGACAGTGTCCTCTTTATTACACTGGAATAAGAAGCATGAAATTGTATCCTAAATGACCAAATAGTTTATTATTCTTAGTTAACTAGATGCATACACGAATCCCATTTTAAATTTAATAACCCCAAATACAACATAATTGTTTTCATGAATATATTTATTACCTATATCTTATCCTTCCACACCAATCATATTACACTTCATGGAATCATGGAGAATTTAACCAAATTATGGGTGAGATCAAATGCTCTATAAGGGTAAAGTACTAAAAAATCTATAATTAATCAATTAGAATACTCAACATTGGAAGGTAAATTAATTATCACACATTACATTTAAACAAACTAACTATCATGACAAGATAATTCATAATCAATATGTAAATGTAAATAACTGGAAACTTATGACATTTAATAAATAAACTAAGAATGAAATACATCCAGAGATAATATCATTGTGAAAATTTAATAGATAATAATTACTATGTTTTTAATGATGTAAATTATTAATTATTGGATGGAATGATCTCATGCATCCTGATACCACTACAATCAATACATTCTACAACATGGTATGGAACTATAAGTAAAACCCCATTAAAAGCTACCTTACTGAACTATATCATTATTCTTGTCAATGCATTGAGAGGATATATAATTCAAGGCCCTAGATTTCAATTAATGACTAAGGCATTCTTCATATATTTAATAATTGATTTAATTCATGTAAAATGTTCCTTATAAAAAATACATGAATTTAGTAAACAACATGGATTTATAAATATTTACCCAAAAACATAACATTCATTATAGAACATCATATGTAGAAATGATATATGTTTTATAAAATATAGACATACATGAAAAATTATATGGATTATTGATGGAAATATAATGTATATTGATCAAAATAGAGTAAATATTATGAGAGAGAGTTAATGAATAAAAAAACAACCAAGGAAGTGAATATAGATGATATTCTTGGTCAAGAAAATATAAAAAATCCTTAAAAATAAAAATTATTTTATCAATAAAACATATACCCAGTGGAGTATAATTAATATAATTGATTATTGTGATTGAAAATTAGAAATACCCTATGAATATATTTAAAATGTTTTTGAGGAAAACATAATTTTCATTTCTAAAATTTCATTTTTAAATAAAATTTCACAAAATATTTTGAAAATAATTTTTTTTGAAATTGAAAATTGAGTATTTTAATTTTTTTTTGAAAATAATGATTGGTCATGATGGAAAGAAATTTGGTATATGCTGTATATGTTAAAAATATTCATTCATATTTTATGTAAAAGGAAAGAAGGACTTGTTTTGAAAATGACAAGAATATTATATTCAAAATAAATTGAAATATTTAAAATTAGTAAAAATTACCGTTAAAAATATATTGAAAAATGTTAAATGAAATTTTGAAAACATTTTTATAAAGTATGGTTTCATAAGAAAATAGATTTCTGACAGAAGAGATAAATAAAATTGGATTTTCCTAAAAACATTTTATGAAAGAAAAATATATGTATAAAAGAGTGGGAAAATGGTAATATTGATTTAAAATAACATAAATAAACATATTTGAAAAATACAATATGAGTTTATTACATAATGATCAAATATTAATCAATCTCGATTAAAATAAGATTATAAAATAAACACTTATAATGATCAAAATGTTTAGGTGAAAAATAATTAATGAATTGATTTTTTTATCAAAATTTAATCAAAATAATTTAAATACAAAATAATATGAAATAATAATTATATACATACTCATATAATATCATTTTTTTTCAAAAATAAGTAATATAACCCAATGAAAAGAAATTATATTATGAGATTCATAACCACTTGTTAATTTTTATATAACATTTACCTGGAATGAATAATTAAAATTACAACTGAAAATACCCTAAAGTATTAATTACTTATTATATTACATAAAAAATTGGAATTATATAAACAACATAAATTAAATTAGGTGTATAACATTACTGTATTCCACAATTAAGGGAAATTGTGAAAAAATATCTTATGTCGCATTTCCTTTTTGTTGAACATGATTTATCCTAACGTATAATGGGTTTAAGAATTTTATTATTTTATAACATAATAATATTTATATTTATAATATAATATATAATCCTTTTACAACATCTGGTCACCCATTCAATAATTATCTTTCATTAGTTTCATTTCTTTGGTTGTTAATTACTGTGTATTCTCATGCACGTTTCATCATCAAAGATCCAGTTTGTGAGCATATTATATAGTTCCATAATCTTCAGAATAAATAATAGTGAAATTATTATAATATTTATATATAAATAATACTTTTATGACCAATCATGAATGATTTTGTTTTAGAAATGATGTGCTTCTGATTATAGAGATGATAGGCCATATGTGTTCATGGGTAATGATTATACTTTTCAAATATCATCTTGGAATGAAGGTAATTTATATTTTACAATTTCATAATGATAATAATATTCTATTATTTACTTAAATATACTAATATATATCATCCATGTGCTGTTGTGATGAAAATAGGGTCACATCGATTCATTAAGTTGGTAGTGCACACATACACAAACGAAGTTATCATCTTTAATTGAGTGAAATGGTTATAAATAAAATCATATACTATATTATCAGAATGAAAAATATATAATTATTATAATTATTAAGTAATTTATATCACAAATATTCATTAAAACTATCCTTATTACCATCCATGTAAATCGTTACTGAAAAACTAATCCCATCGCTTCACGAAGTGGTAGTCCGTCGTACACATGACTGAGGCTATCGTATCCCCAATGGAACTAAAATTAATAAAGTTATTTATGATATAATGAATCTATAGGTATAATTATTTTATTAACATTTTATATAAACTTTATATCCATCATCATATCCAAACTTGTTAGGTGGTAATGGAAAAATGAATGACATTAATTCACAAGGAAGTAGTCTTCTATAAGAATGAATGGTAATTTTATAACCCATTAGATGGAAGTGATAAAGGATTTAGGTTATTAAAATTAAAAATATCTCAATATATGGACTAAATTGATTTTATTATATCATCTGGACTTATTAATAATTGAATTATTTGAAGGAAGAATAAAAAATAAATACGCCTAGTTTGGAATTTTACCTCTTTTCCGACCACCACTTTATGATTATACCTAACATAATCCTTGAGTGAATTTATATCCAAACCATGAATTATAATATAATGTGATGTAATATGTGAAGTTATTTTGATTTTTTTTCCAAAACCAAAATGTTTTATGGTTTGAATAAGAGTGGAGAGGTTGTGGCCTTTTATAAGTGTGGAGAGTGACACACTTGTAATTTCTAAAACGAAAAAGTTGTACCCATATTTTTTACATGCCACAGGGGTCAAAAATAGAGCATTATTGATATTTATACATTATATGATACAAATATGGTATAATAATATATTTTAAACATTTTTTATATCATTTTAATAGTTATTGTTTTAGTTTAACCCCTAGTAAATCCGTTTTTACCTTAATTGCTGTAATTTTTTTTTTCCATTTTCACTATTACTTTTGGTTAAAAAATAAGTTATCCTTATAAAAAATCATAAATTGTTTTTATTAAAAATATGGAATCAAATTTTCAAATTTACAATCATTGAAGTGGAAATAATTAATATAAAATTAATCTCATAGAAGTTATGTTAATGTTGGTTTTCAAGGAGATTTTTTACAAAGTATACAATGTTTTTACAACAAAATTAAATATGAAAATGATTCAAAAATTATATATTTGTTAAATTTTAATATAATTTACCTAATTTTACAACAAAAAAAATTAAAATATTAGTTTAATTTATAAGTAATTTTAAATAAAATGACATTTTTTAATTAAATTTTCGTATTTTTCCTTATTCATAAAAAATGAAACTTTTCAAGATAACCCAAAACATTCACTATATTATAATTTTGAAACTTTTTTTTTTGAAAAAATATTATTCATTTTTTGAAATATATATTTTTATTATTTTTAAACATTAATTTTAAATTATAATTGGAAAGCGTGACTATACTGTCTTTTAGAAAAAAATATTTTTTTCAAAAACCAATTCTTTTTCATTAAAATGATTATTATTTTATTTTGAATTAATATATGACCATAATTTTTATAATATAAAATTTAATATTAATATCCTCCAATTTAACAGTTACGTTAAAATGTTATACAATATTATTGATGATTTTATCTTAGGGTTGCGTTTTAGTAAGATATGTAAAAGAATTAATTTATTCAATTGTAATTCTTATGTTGTTCAATATTTGTGTTCCATGAAACATATAATATTCAATAAAATGTTACTCTTCTAGAATTTTGAGTTGTTATAACATGAAATTTTCTATGATAATCCATATGTTATCAATCTCATAAATTATCTAGTGTATCATTAAGGAATAATGGACATCATAATTAAATATCACTACATCAAGGGACTTTTCAAAATAAATGAACCAATTTTATATTATGTACCTTTGAAAAAATGAGTAGCTGATATTTTCAATAAAACATCATTTAATGATATGTTTTATATAAAAATAATGATTGTGGGTGGTCAAATTTACTTTATTAAATTCCAAGGTATGTGATTTCATTACCCAAATAATAATGTTTTTCAATTTTGTTATAAATTGGGGAGAAATATGAAAAAAAATATATCCATTGAAAAGTTCATTACCTATTTAGGGATATCATGTATTTATAGGGTAATTTTAAAAGGTGTCATCTATAATGTCGAAATACATGAAATATATGAATTGTGTTAATAGAATAAAGATGTGGATATAGGAAAAAGTACTTTATACGTTGAAGTTAGGTTTGCCGAGAAGTTTTGTTGATGTTGTTTTGAGTAATGACTGATGTTTTATTTCATTGATGACTAGTGCTTTATGGATATAATGATATTATTATTAAATTATATCTATTTCTTATATCAACCATGGTAAACTAGGATTATAATTTTTAGATAGTGATTCATATATTGAGTTTCATATATGTGGTGATTCTTATTATATGGTTGACAACAAAATCCAAAGGGGGTGAATGTTGAGACCAAGTGGTTTTGATTTGTTTCTTGGCAAAAAGATGGTCTATAAGAAAGGATATTGTTAAATGTATTCTCTTTTTTTCAACACATAAATTATAATTTTATGGTAGGAAGAGTAGAAATATATGATGATTTTTGTTCCACTCATATGTCTCAAAATACATGCTAATATTGGATATAATATATTATTCCCATCAATGAAAAATACATCATAGTCATTGGAGTAACCATATTATGTGCGAAGTAATGGTTGATGAACTTACCATGTGATGGAGTATTGACCTACTGAATGAATGATTATATATTTACCACATTAATTAATATAGACTAGTCGTGTGAAAGAATTTTGATGCATAGAATGAATAAATGTGGACATACCACATTAGGAAATGATTTCATGACTTGGAACATTAGGGCCTGCCTAGCCAAAAATATGTTGAGTGTGAGTACCCAATTCCATACTCTAATAGTCTATAAGATAACGACCAATTTCATATAAGAATATCACAAACATGGGTAAAATTAGCCTAAGGTACCTGTATGATTTCAATCATCTCTAAGTCCATAAAATGTTGTAAATTAAAATAACCCAACAGATTCTAATGAATGTTAATATTTATCACAAAACTAAAGGATGAAATTTTTTATTATAAGTAAAAAAGGGGGAAAATAAAATCTTAAAAAACTACATGTGTGTCTAACCTACTCAGAAAGAGGAAACTACTATCAAATACATCACTTGATAAACACCTCAATCTATTTAGACTAATCCATGCTCCACCTTCTCTTAGTACTCCTAGGACACCATAAAATAACCTATTGTCTACACAATACACAACATATGAGGGGAAATCCTATGTAGGGATTTGTACAAAAACACCCACTAGGAAATCTTAAAAACACTAAGAATGAGGCATCAAGAGAAATCAGCTCAGCAAAAGTTATTTCAAAAATATTAGAGACTTATCAATAATAGATATCTATATATTCTCATAATAGAAAACCATTTTATAGGAATATCAATCAATACATCCATCCATTAGATGATTCTCTAGGTTTCAATATAAAACTCATTCATAGAGTTCTCACTCCATTATTCATTCAATCATAGAATATTCTCATCCAAGAGGGAATGGTAGTCAAGAAACACACAATAGGTACTCATTATATCTTAGAAGATATCCTCATCCAGTAAGGGTATCACACCTATTTCCATTGGTGGAATACCATGACCCCTAATGGGCTGGCCTAAATCGACTCCATGTACATGGCTGTCACACTGATACCATCAACCCCACCTATGAATAATTGAGGATCCCACTCTAGTCCGATAGATTGATTCATAGAATTATATATGAAACAATACCCATAGTGAGGATCAAAATCATGTTTCAAATATTTAATCCAAACTATACCCTCATGGAAAAGGACCAAGGTATCACACTCAAATATTCTTACTCAATTATAAAGAATTAATGATCTCCAAACACCCTTGATGTCACCATATGTCACGTACAAGGGGTAAATGACATGTAATTACAAAATATAGTCTTAATGTATCATTATATATCAAAAAATATGTTATTCTCCAAATAGAAGTGTGTTTAATCAGGGTACACGGTTTTTAGAGGTCATTTAGATCTCTTCCCATGCTATTTCAGAATGACCACATAAATTTTTCTATGTTTGAGTATATGGATAAAACCACATACCTTGGATGATTTTAGGTACATGGCCTGCCTAAGAACTTTTGTCATTGATGTGTAATTGATGGAATATATCTAGTCACTAGGTTAGTTCATAGAGAGTATGAAGCATGTCACATGGAATGTGTTCTTTTCCTCTCAATGTAAACACTAGTGTCATAGTTTGGGGGGTCCCACATGGTATATATCTTGAAATTACATGTGTTGTACCATGTAATCATTCAGATGTCGTGGTTCCATCATGCATATGATGGTGAAAAATTTACCTTTAGAAATATCATTTATCACTAAAAGGAATCGAGGATCTCATACAACATATCCTTTTCATTGATGAATATTTGATTCTTGTCATCCAACACAACCAGGAAACCCTATATCACCTCATTCCATCTCTATGCCATAAATTGAGAGTTATAGGAATCAGAAGTCTATTTTTATCTACCTATGATCACCATCTATCATCATCAAACATTGACCACATCTTCAATCATTAACTCCACCCATGATATTGATCTGTTATTCCAAATAATGATCATTAACCAATCAAATATTAGTTGTTCTTAGTACCACATTCCAAATAAATTTACTACAATGAACATGTGATGAAATGGGGGAGAAATACAAGAAACACCAAAGAGGAATGAACCTTATATGTCTTTGGGGTTACCTTGATATAATACCATTAAAACAACATGTGAATTGACCAAAAAATAATCAATAATTTAAAAAATAAACCAACCTTTGATGAGTGAATTAATTCTTATTAGTGGAATTGATCCTCATTTGATATGGGATGATCATATGGGATTAATCCTTATATATAAAAATTAATACCTCAATTTTGGATAGATAACTAACAAGGAATGAGCATATGCCTTTTTCATTGGTGAGATCCATGAGCTATGTGGGTATAGACAGTACCTTTGGTATCTTTCTGGTCCACAGATCTATTGTTTTTTCTAACGATCACCTCCAACACACTATCTCAATTATCAATATTATGGAACTAACCTAGTGAATTTAACATAATAGTATATTTATTGAGAATTCTAGTTTTTTAGATTTAATTACCCAATTAAATAAAATATTTATTAAATTTATTATTTATCCTCCCATAATGGTGCCTAAGATGAACACTCGAGTCACATAAGGTTTATGTCATACCTAGAGTAAACCAACATTCAAGACTAATCAATTTCCTCAAAATTCCTATCTGATCTAACATTCTATAGTTATTCCACTTTTTCAAGAAACCTACATGCATGCGATATTAGTATATATAATTTTTCATAATATCAATTATGGGAACATGAGGACTTAACATCATGTGCGGTCTCAACACCTGGCTCTAAATATATTACTAGATACATTTTAAAAATTTAGATAGAAATAATTGAGTCACCAAATTATCCCTATATTACGGATTTTTTTCTTGGAAAGTGAAACAAATCACTCAAACATATGTGGTTACTGAGCTCAAATATGATTCCTATGCTCCTAGGTGTTCTCTTCAAGATTCTCAAACTACCATATACACACTCCCAGGGAATATCTCTCCCAAATAGGATATTCTCTTATTGATCCTTGATTTCTTCCTTTTACTCAATAATGTTAGATATATCCTCCTTCACCAACTTCCCCATGTGGATACCATGTGATGGGTTATGAAGATACCTCCTTAGCTATGAAACATAAATGATTTCTTGTACTCATTCTAACAATGGAGGCTGAGAAAAATGATGTGCCAGCTCACTACCTATATGTAGTATCTAGAAAGGGCTAGTGAATCTCAAAGGTAACATTCCACCCCATCCAAATCTCCAAAATCCAGGTCAAGGTGAGACATTAAGGAACACATGGTCTCTATATGTGAACTCAAAACACCTCCCTTTTTGGTTCACATAGGACATCTGATAGCTCTGGACAATCCTTAACCACTACTAAATGACCTACACTTTCTCTGTGAAAGCTCACACCAACTTTGACCCATGAGGGCAGACTCACCTTGATCAGTCTAACAAAGTTATCACCTATAGGGTCTCCCATTAAAATTCAATAATGGCACAATAATAATGGTAAAATATTTTTTTTATTGTATGAAAACTCCACTAAGGGTTGGCGGACCCCAAACTAATCCCAATGTATAATAATAACAACTACAAAATTTCATTCAGAACATGAATGGTCCACTAAGTTTAGATTTTAGTATGGGGGTAAAACACCATTCTCAAAGGAAACTAAGTTCCAAAGTCCTCCTTAAATCCCCCCTATAATCATTACATTAATTTATAATCATGTTATAAAAATGATTTTCTAGGGAACTCTATTAATCCAGACTAGATCCTACATATAAATATTTCCCAGGCTCTTTACTATAATCTTCTCTCATATAGCTATAAAGTGGGAAGTTTTTTTCAGTTAGTATATGGTCACCCTGATGACATCATTTCCACTACATGACTATGGAAACCCCATCACAATGTAAAAAAATATACTATCCATCTTCAACTATGGAACCTCAAAGCATTGATCTAAACCAATTGGAACATAGATCTTAGCATTTAATTGCTGATAAGTGAGGCCTCAAGAGAAAAACTCTGATACTCCTTTAATCATACCTATCTAACAAACTAATTTTGAACATCTATGTACATATTTTCCACACCAAGTTTTACCAACTAAGGGTATTTATGAAACTCCCACATCCCCTCTTCCCACAACATCATCGGTAATATAGTATATCCAACAAAAAAATATGACATTCTCCCCACCTTTAACAAATGAACTAATATAACATCATATAGATACCTAGAAAAATAAGTTATCACACTCAGTATCTCCACATTGACCCCCCTAACATATTGTAGAATTTAGGGGGTATCCACTATCAATAGTAGATATGATGAAATATCCTTGTTTTCTAATGGAAAATACATTAAGGTTAATTTATCTAAATCCCCATTTAATAACTACAAGAAAGATCTCCTATTAAGAGAATATTCTACCACTTTTCACATCTTATGATTATAGAATATCTCAGTGTCATAATCTTGGTGAAAATGTATTCATAATATTTGCCTCATGTTATGATCCTTGTATGAGAATATATACTTGAGACTTTCTTGGTCATAATAGATTATAATCCACTCAACTATAAGGGAGTTTCGAAACATCTTCAAGATAAAGAATACCACTTCTAACTCAAGACCATTGGTTGTACATTTCTACTCATGTGGTATCATATAATGAGAACCATAAGTGATCACAACCTACATATTCATTAGTACATAAACAAGTATTATCCCAGAGGAATCATAGAACCCTATATACTCAAAACCCTCATTAGGAAATCTCATGATAGGGGGATATCGTAAATATCAACCTCATTTTCTGTGAATCCTACTGATGCCTCTGCATCCAAAAAAAATGACAACCCTTCTATGTCTAATCTATCAATGTTTTTTATATCATAGAGAAATCAGGAAAATATCTCATGTAGTATAATACCAACCCAAGGAAGCTCCACACCTCTTACATACTCATGGTTGAATTCGAAGATAACACTTCCTCAACCTTTCTTGAGTATATTGATACTCCATAAGCTGAGATGACATCTCCTAGAAAGTGGACCTTTTAAATCAAGTACTAACACTTTGATAGATTTCTATTAAGCCGATGTTATTTAAGTATGACCAGGACCATCCCCATTCGTGTTTCGTGATTCTCCTAGTATGATTAGTAAACTATGATATCATCAATGAAGAATAACAAAACAAGTCATACAAAGGATGAAAGATCAGGTTAATTTGTATCATGGAATCTGCTGGGTATTTTTCATGATAAATGGAATCACCAAGTACTAATAGTGACTCTAGAAGCATATTGTATGCTATGATCCATGTGACTATCATCAGCTACTAGATTTTGATTAAATCATATTAGTGTACCCACTAACAGCACCCTTTTTCATGATCTTCTCCTCCAGGAACCTATTTACTACTAAATAAAACTCAATCACTCCAGCATAGGTGGGAATATAAAGTGATATCTTTGAAACCTTGGTATCCCGGAATATGTTTTTCTTGAGGGATTGTTTCATGAATAAAATATCTTACACCATATAAAAAGAGTAGTGTAATAGGTCAATAATCCTTACTGAATACTCTAACATAGTAATTCTATGCTACTATAAATTCAGATACATTTGGATTCACATGTATCATAATGTGGCTAGATAGAACACCTCTCTGAAGACATACTCAATTTTTGAACATCATAGTAATTTCAATCATATGAATGAGTCACTAGACTCCACTATAACCTAGAATATCCCAGAATAAGACTCAATTTGGGGACATCATTTTGATCTATATGTGTCCTCATGAGGATGAAAAATCTAGTGACTTTCTATTAGAAATACTAAGATACCCAGGGATCAGGGTCTCCCCAAAACCTATGATATCGCTGCCTATGAAACTCATCTAGTGTACTTAACTTTCACACACCCTCAATTGGTTCTATCTACACTATCTACTACTTAATGTGTGGTGTCATAACTTGAAAACCTCCATGATGTACCACCTCTTGTATAGACCTTTTTATTGAATCTTCATCATTCATTCGATTTCTTTTATGATCACGCATTAGAATCTTGGAATCATGTCCTCATTGGGTCATCCAAAAATAAACAATACACACCATGGTTAATGAGAATATCTTGGGAGATAACTCAATAAGGACATGGGATACACCACCCATTCTTATATGATTCATGTACCGATATTTTTCTTTACAACCAATTCCTACATGTAATGTTTCAAAAAATAGGTTATTAGAGTTATAGTGAATGGATACATCTGTCTCCATACCAACACTGAAGTCCCTGAACTAAAATATGAACTCAAAACACTTTAACATTTTTTTTCCAAAAATTCCCAAAAAAAAACTTAGATCCAGAAAAACATTTATTCTCTAGTACTAAGTTAGAACCTAATTTGATACCGCTCTGTCACAACCTTACCCACCAGGGCCCACCTATATGGGGATTATCCAAGTGTGACTACACTATGAAAACCTTCAAATGTCCTAAGGATGGGGATTAGTCCTATGATGGAATATCACCCACATAGGAGGCATCGACCTAATGTACATGTACACATGAAAACATCTCTAATCCCCTAAAATAATGAAATTTATAACATCACAGATGATACCAATGAATGCATAACATTCATCCCACAATCAGAGTATAAAAAATTACTAAATGGAATAAAGGGTCCAAATACCTTCCCAACCCAAAATAGAAGATATCCTATCCTACTTAGAAGGATGGAAATACTATAAAATGAAAAGCCTTGTATACACCTTGGTTAGTATATCCTAGTCTAAACTCTTCCTACTTCTGATCCTCCTATGAAACCATCAATTATTCTATCATCTATAAAACATAAGAAATCTGTTGGAAAATCCCTTACATGGTTAAGTATAAAAATAATGAGTACAAATCCATGAAATCACTAAGTATAAAGAATAAATATTAGTCTGATAAACAACATATATGTTAATAATATAAGAGATACAATGATAATAGATATCAAAATATACTCATAACAGACTGCTGGTCTCTCAGGGTCTCTACCAATACTTATATCCAAAGGATACTACTCATGGTTTCAATGAAATTTTTAATTAGGGAGAAACCACACCATGATCCATTCAATAATTGATGATGATCATCTAAGAGTTCATGGTTGTCAAGCCCACCTAATAAATTCTCACTGGATATCACAATATCTCATTATCTTGGTAGGGGATTACATTCAAGACCACTAGGGGACCCCATGAAACCTACTGCATTAGCATGATAGATTTGTGATCAACTCTCTATGCATGGTGCTAACACTAATACCACAAACCCTTCCAAAGAACAATATAGTATCCCACCATACTCCCATCAAGGGATAAACATAAATCAATCTGAAAATAAACTCTTATAAGGGGTCTGAATCCTACGATGAGGTCATAATGTCACTCTCTACCCACTTGTGAATGGTCCATGGTAGTGGAATCAACTGAACCAGGTCTATATGGAGGAGATGAAGGTATACAAATACCCCTAAAGGGAGTACATGGCATGTACTAGGGGTATATGGAGTGTCTTTATAACCTCTGGTCTAATCAGGTCATGTTGTATCACATAGAATGAAATTCTCCAAATATATGTACTTTTCTCTTTGGGTACACAAATTTTAGAGGTCATCTAGTTTACTTCTTATATATTTGTCCTATTTCCTAGTACATTGAGCCTTTCTTATGTACACATAGTCATATATTAGTACACAACTGAACCCATGTACCTTGGAAGAGTGTGAGTACATGACTTAACTTGTGTACTTCAATTATTCACATATACCAGAGGAAACATGGAGATTCACTAGGTTGGGTCACAAAAAAATGTGACTTGTATCACACGACATGTGATATTATGTTTTCCAAAAAACCCTAGCACCATAGGTAGGGTGGTACCATAAATCATGTATCTTAAGATTATATTTCTTGTATAGCTATATTTTTTATGTTTTACTTTTCCTTCGCATGTATGATAATTCCGCCGTAATCTCTTGATACACTTTCAACCACACTTGAGAATCTAGTATATCATTCAGCAAAGATTTATCACTAATAGATATCTAATTCCTAGCAACAAAAATTGACCAATAAACCATCTCTCACCTCACATCTTCACCCCGTGTGAAATTAGGAAGAACAAGAACCACATATCCACTTTGATCAAACTTAAATCATCATCTATCATCATTGATCATTGATTGCATCTTCAATCCTAAGCCACACCCGTAGTATTGATATATTTCACCAAACAACTATGATGCGATTATTGAATAATGGGTATTCAATAAGACATGGTCCAATGAAATTTCCAACAATGAATGTTTGAAGAAATGGTAGAGAAGTCCATGAAAATGAAAATTTGAATGAAATCTGTCCATGTTCAAGTTTGTCTAGATATTTTTCCATTATAATAATGAATAAATTATCAAAAAAAAGTCAATAAACCAAAAAATAAATCAAAATTTGATGCCAAAATCAATTCTTATTAGTGTAATTGATACATGTTAGAAAATTGATAATCAAACTAGATTAATCTATAGAAATAAAATGACTTACCATGAATTGGGGTCTAACACCAAAAATTATTTATCCTACATCATAGTATTTGGAAAGAGCCACAAACTCTATTGGTTCTGACGATCCCTATGGTATAAATCCAATCCTCTTATCCACTATTATCTGCCAACGATCTCCTCTAACTCTCTCCCCCGCTCCCCCATCTGTCTCTCTCTCTCTATTCTCAGAATTATGTGGATTACCCTAAAAATATTCAATAACACCATGTTTCTATAGAATTATAGGTTTTTACCCTCAATTAAACATTTAAATAATTTATTTATTTACTTAATTATTTATTTACCCATGATGGTGCCCAAGCCAAACACCCGATGAACATAAGGTTTATGTCACGCCTAATGTAAAACCCACATTCTAAACAAAATGTTGGCATCATATTTATATTATAATCCTCCTTTCTAGAGTTCCTCTATTATTATTATTATTATTTTTATTTGAGATATTAATACATTTAATATATTTAAAATATCAATTTCTAGGCTCATTAGTCCTTGGAATCTCTATCTATCACAGTGCCTAGCTCTAAAAATGTTACTAGATACATTTCAAATCTTTATATGAAAAGATAAGAGACACAAAAAATACAGAACTGATGCATGAATAAATACTAACCTACTACATTAAGAAATCTAGACCTACCACATGATGAAATTAGAACCTATAACATGCAGAAATATTTACCTACAACACAAATAAATGAGAACCAACCTTATGAAAAAAATTATTCTTACAAAATGAAATATTTTTTTCTACTACATAGTAGTTCAATATACCATGAACACACATAGTAGTTATAGGGACATAGGAAAAAAATAATTGGCTCTTTGAATATGGGCTCATATAGCAAGTCGGTTGACTGCATGATCAACCATAAGAGAGATGAAGTACACAATGATCTGGTAAGTCTTGAAACATATTATGAAGAAAATTACATTAAACTTTCACTATATTTTATAAATTAATTTGAGTAAAAGTATATAGTTATTTTATATTGTTCTAGGTGGTACTATTCTTAATTGATTAATATGATACTATTTGTAATCATAGTTTAGGCCTTTACGAAGAGAGGTTTATAGATAGGCTATTCAATATTAATATAGGATCTTCCATTATTCATGTGGATACCTTGTTATTTCCTTTTAACTAATTTAATTATTTATATATATAATTTTAGATAAAGGCACTGAGATGGTGTGTGATTTTGAGGTCCGGTGTGACTGGAACTGATCTTATAAATATATTAAATATATGTTATTTTATGAATGTAAGAGTTGGTGTCCTAGAACCAACTGGTTTTACTTTGATTACATGGATATTTAATGTATTATTACATATTGTTCATTGTTCTGCATGATTATGATTTAATAATGTCCTAGAGTATTTGTTGCATTGATAAGGTCATGGTAGTTCCCCTCTATGATGATAACCTTGAAATGATATAACAATATTCTTAAATATAGTTCTGCAGTTGGATGCCATACTATGATGGGACACATAGCATGCAGACCGTTAGGTGCAAGTACTCACAAGTAGATGAGACTTCCTCTCATGAAGTTTGCACTTAGTAATCTCCAAGATAGGAGATTATGAGAACATACCCGCTAGTAGGAATTCTACATGTTTTAGTGTCATCAGATATTTCTATCTACGAGCGTGTGTAATGAACCTTAGACTTTAAGATTATCATTAATATGTGTCACGACTCACACACTTTGATTTACTGATGAAAGCCATCATGAAGACAGTTGGCGGGAAATAGGGTACGTTTGGTGCGTCACGAGTGCATGTTATTAATGGATAAGTCGAGGAAGGATTTTTCACTTACATTTATGGAAGTTGATATCACGTCCCTTTGATTGAAATAGAATTGTCGCACAAAATTCCATGGACATGGTGTAATGATGAGTTTATTTCAGGTAGTCAAAGAATGATTTATTAAACATAAAAGTTGATGAAACTATAATGAAACCTGCCTGTCGAGATATTATGACAAGGGATTATATTACACAGTGGGCATTCGTATGTGGATGTCATTTTTGTGACTTTAAATTCTTTCTCTTGGGTGCCTTGAACCGTTTCTAAATAGTACTCTTAGACTTTAGGCAAGCCCGCCTAAGGCCAATGAGAAAGAATCCTAGAGGGTCACACACTAAGTGTTTTTGGTGGTCTCGGTTAAATTCTATTTGAATTTAATTAATAAAATAAATATTATTCTCAAGACCACGGAATAATTTTATTCAAGTTAAAATGATCACATAAATTAAATTAAATATATATTTTTATTTTATTGAAGATTTAATAAATATTTATTTAATAGTTTGTAAATAAAATATTTATTTAAGGAAATAAATTATTTATTTATTTATCCGGGTGTTCAATAAATAGAAGTGGAGTTCGAGCGGACCAAGGTCGATCCGATAGTAAAATAATTATTTGCAAGATGGTAAATAATTATTTAACTAGTTGGCACAAGTTAAAATAATAATGCACTGCTATTATTTTGTGATGTGGAATTTTATTTTATAATTCCATTTTGTGCAAGTTGGTGCACCATGAATAATGACACGGTATTACTATTATGATCATGGGTTTTCTCTAATTTCATGAATGTATTTAATTATTGCTATGCAATTAAATATTTTAACTGAAATTCCATGTATATAAATAGACAATTAGACCTATTGTGCCATAAACCACACCACACGCTGGTTGAATTGAGAATTGTTGACCCAAACAATTTCTCTCTCGAAACATCTTCTCTCCCCTCTCAAGAACAAGAGAAGTTCTTTAAGACCGAAGAACAAGCGATCAAGAATGACCGAAACAAGACACTCGCTTTGCCATGCTAGCACCCCGAGAATGAGCGGTGTCGATCAAAGGCCATTGGAGAACATGTGAATCACCACTAGAGGGATTATAGTTAGGATCTTTACAAGTGAAATGAGATAATCCGTAAGGGTCATTCTGGATGATCAACATCATCAACAAAGAAAAATACCAAATATCTAGGTATTATTTTTGTTTAGGAAATTAATTAAATTAATTATAAACATGATGTGTAAGATCCTATATAAATGTTTAATGCCTCTTTATTATTTATCTAAATCTTTGATTATATTCCATGGAGACTGGAATTCATCGTTGTATTGATCCCAGAATAATCATTGATCATGGTAAAAATCAAAGTTGGGTACTGTCCCAACCACACTTCCGCTGCACCCAGAACCTTCAATGAACACATAGTTTCTTAAAGTAAACTGGATAAATCTTAAAAATAATCATGGATCATAAAAATGAGACCATAATTGAGTTAAAAAATTGTTGTTTACCTAAGGGTAATCCACAAATTGGTTGGGACAATACATTCTGAAAAATGTAGCAATGGTCGGGTGTGTTCAGATAAAAAAATAAATTTATATATTTAATTAAATTAACCTATTCATATTTTCTATAAAGGAATTGTTATTTTTAATTTCCCAAGGTTATCCGCATAACCCTAGTATCATTGAGTTGTATTCTTCCTTTTTTTCATTGTTAAATCAGAGTCATATGACAAAGGAACTTTGTATCAAGGAAGATCGAGATGCAGTGACCATAAAGACTTTATTAATTCATTAGAAGGCATGTTATTCAATGAATAAGGAACTAATATCTAGATAGGACTAATAAATTCATCTTTATTCCATTATTTATTAATTTTATTAAGCATGATCAACCCTTTCATTGATCTTTTTCAATTTTAAGATATTGCATGTGCCCATGTATATATTTAATTTTTTATTCAATTTTTACCACTCGATATCATCCCAATTATATTTTTAGACAAAAAAAATATAGTTCAAGGATTTATAAACCTTTTTTCTTGTTTATTTATCCATATGTTCTATGTGTTAGTCATCGTTGGACCATGGGGTCACGATTTGTCATTATTGGGCAGGATCGAACCTGATCGACCCCCAAATTCTTGATGGATTCACATGAGATGAACATCACATCACATTAGAGATGGATATATACGATTATATGGTTAAGGGTTATCGATTTTTTGATTATAATCCAAACTACATGATGGCATGTCACATGATTCGTGCATGGTTTGTGCGGGAAACAATGATCCAAAATGAAATTTGTTTCTGACCAAATGATAAATGGAAATGTTGAATTGTGGTTTTTTCATTAGATTTATGATGGAGAGGAGGATATATTCAATGTGAAAGGTCCATATATGGATGCATTAGTATAGATTTAGTTTCTAGAAAAATACCAACTACACACCATTTATTTCAAAGAGCACATGGTGTGTCATTACCTAGCTATGATGGTTAGGGTTTAATGAAATTATAAGTATCACAAGACTTTTGGGACCTCCACACATAGTGGAAACCCTATCTTGTAGACCTTTCATGTACTTAAGGATTAAAAAGGCATGATCATGGACTAGAACACATCATGTGATGAAGTATATAGCCACAGGTAGGATACATAGACTTGTCCATAGAGAATGAGTAGGACCCTAAGTAGATAAAAAACACTATATAGTCCACCTATACATCATTTAGGTATATATAGCAAGTGATATATTTACCTGTAGGGGCAAGGATAGGAAATAGATAAGGACCACATGCCGTGTGGGCCCCCATGCATGCCTTGTACCCCTTATTCCCTTCGAGGGAACTTCAACATCTCATATGTCATTTCTTTGGAATCTGATTTTGTCTGTAAAATAGCCTATCTCAAATTTTTCCCACATAGAACATGATGGTGGATCCCATAGTGGTTTTTGGGAAAGGATTCATGATGATATTAGTGGGATGTCTCATTAATAAATTATTGATGATGACAGTGATCATGCAGGATCACCATGGGATTTAGAGTGGCACCCTTCGGATGGGATGGGCTTGGGTTATCGACATATCTATAGAGTGGAACCCATATGTGGGGTAGATAATGGGTCCTATATCTATTAATATAGTTTCACCCACCTACATGTATAGGGAATGATCCTACTAATTTTCTACCAAGTGGAACCCTCTAGTGGAGTTAGGTTATGTGTCCTTGATTACTAGAGTGGCACCCTATAACTAAGTTAGGAAAAGGTCATTAACTGTGAGAGTGGAACCCTCATACTATGAAGGGAATGGGTCCTCTATCTGTTATCTGATTAGAACCCTCCTACGATATTCAATTATTGGTCCTCAACCATTAGAGCATCTACATTCATCTGGGATGGGCATGGTTCATCTACTGATCATTAGAGTGGAACCCTCCTAATGGGAATGACATGGGTCGTCTATTAGCTATTGAGTGGCACCCTCCAATTTTACCATGGAATTAGACCTATAATTTGAGATTTTACCCCTCAACTGTGTGCACAATGGTGAGGCGTGTCTTTACATAATAATTTTTATGGGAATATGCTTGATATTTTGGACATCATTGATGGACATTTAGAACTATTAGCACTCTTTTCCTAGACTGGTTGGGGATATAGATATCCCATTCACTATTATTTCAATTCCTTTGGTTTGAGAATATATATATATATATATATATATATATTTGTATCCATGTTTTTTACTCCCTTACTATGGGTGGTAGAGACACGACATGTTGTCCACCTACATGACGTGTTGAGATGCCTGTGGTGGAATGCATTTAAATTCTTTATTTGGTTTGAGATATATGTCTATATATTCCTATAATGTCTTTTACTTCCCCCTTAATCCATTTGGGTTTCCTAATGGGTATGTTTATAATCTCCCCTGCATGGGATTTTCCCACATGTATCATGTCTTATGTAGATGATGGACATGTTGTCAGTACATATCGAGGATCATAAGGATAAATGGTGCATTGGATAGTATATGGTAGTCAGTGATTGGAGATCTGTACATGGTCTCTCACATCTCATTTTCATTCAGGTTTTATTAGTTTGGGACATATTTCTCATTGGGAATTTATTTTCCCCCTTCACATTTCATTTTACACTATCATACTCTTGTATACCCTAGAGGTTCCACATGAATTGTTTATATTCTAGTTGTTGCATAATTTTATTATTATTCCTCTTCAAATATTCATTGATATAGTCGATTATGTATAGATATATATTAAAAAATAGTATCCCATGTAATATATTTCTCTCGGTGCTTATTTCCATCCATTGGACTATAAAAGCGGTATTAAGGTAGTTTTAGCTCAACCCCCATTGGATCAGGTCAAGGAATATTGGTATTAGAGGTGGTATGATACTTGTTATAGTGTTTTGAGTAATATAATTTTGAGGATTTTTTGGTATTAAGGATACAATGTCAATGTGTTTCAAGTGTGTATTTTAAGATAGGTAATCTAGTGTTGGTGATGCGGTCAACATATCCATTCACTAAGACCCTAACTACCTGATTGTTGACATGGAATACCGAGACATTGGTTTTAGTGATAAATGATAAATTCATAATATAAGAATTATTCTTTGAATGTATTTATTTATTTATATCCCCATTATATATATATATATATATATATATATATATGTTAATTTGACCATGATCCATCTTGATTAATTCTCAGGATGCCTCCATGATCATAGCCATACAGGTTTCCAGTTTTGGATCATGAAAAATATCCAATGAGTGATGAGGCCTCAGTTCAGGGTCCATCCCACAAGATCCTTACTCTTGGTGGATGGGTTAAAATACCCCCACCTATTGAGTAGAATATTATATGATCATGAAAGGGTGGGGATTTGTGTAGGATTAGCGCACTATGCTTGTTCTAACACTAAAGGCCACTTAGAAAACATTGAGAGCTAGATCCCCAGGAAGTGGTGGATTGTATAGAGTGGGTGGTAAATAATTTCAATATTATCCATACCTAGATATATTACATGGTTTCTCTATAATTATCATTTTTGATGGAGGCATCGAGAACTGCTGGAATCTTATTACCAAGATGCATGATGAGTCGACACTCCCGTGGCATTAATCCAATTGTTTTTTCTAGGAGGAGTAATACCACTCTAATTTTTACTCAATTGGGATTTAGGATATTCTAGAGATTATGTAGGGGTATTATAGTGGATATTTGGTGATACTGGTAGTCTTTACACCTTAATCCCCTAAAATAAGCCATGGTGGATACTTCGGAGTATAGAAGTTTGACCAGGGACTCCATTGAGAGATCTATACAAGTGTGGTACCCTTGTGTGTTCCAACATATGATGGGGTGTTGGAGTGGGAAATAGTTATGGATAGCCTCTAGTTTGAGGGATACTATGTGAATGGACCTTGATGTGGTCATCATATGGCTGATTCATCAATAAAAACTAGAATAAATCAGTCAATAAGATCCCAGTGTTGGATACCTTCCAAGGATCGGGCTCGAGTGTGTGGTCAGGGGAAGCATAAAATACCAGCTGGAGTGGGGTGGTATTGTAATTGTGATGGGTGAGTTCACATGGTGTGTGAATATTGGACCAAATGTTCTAAGGAGAACAAGATGATAACTGACTATCCACTAATGATGAGAAGGCATAATGATTTGGGATCTCCCAGGAGAGGGTAGGGTGGCCCTTGGGGAGGCGCAAAAAATAGAGGAGTAGGTGTAGATCTATTATGAGGAGTTTTAGGTGGTAGATTATGCTTTTAGATCCTTATACCACCATCTCCAGGTGGCCCACATTAGGATCACATATCTGGAATCCGTAGTTAGGGACAACTACAGGCTTTGGAGGATTATAACCTAGTCTCACATGAGATGATTATTAGTATGATATATGTTTATTATATTATTGAATTATTATTTTTTGAAATATTTGTGAGTCATTAAATCAACTATTTACTCATTGTGAGATAGATGGAGATCCCAGTTGAGGCACTAGCCTAGAAGCTTTGTCTTAAAGTCCATACATGGAATGTTTCTTTAGTATCATTTCTCTACTAGAAGTGTGAGTTATTTCTTGGTGGAGGTAGGTTTATGTGGGACATTTTAGTTGTTTCAATGGAAAATTATTATGTAATATTGTTTACATATTGGTTTTATATGGTATGATACCACATTGGATTTCATTACTAGTGATTCACATCCTTTCATACTGATTAGCTGAGATTCTCCTTTATGGTTTAGAGAGATCTCATGGTAGGGTGAGTGGGTTCTAGAAGCAAGAGGTTGTATCCCATTACCAATTAGTTAATGAGTGTATTCATTGGTGTAGAAGTTTCTTTAGGAATCTTTATTCATCAATTCATGGAATATTTCATGTAGATATTCCTTGAGAATATTCCTAGACTAAATTTGAGGTGGGAGATGTAGTTTTTCATCGACTTGAATCTAGAGGCTGCTCTGATATATTCTATAGAATATTGGATGGACCCTAACAAGATCTAGGAGTTGAGGTTGTAGTTGGATGTCCTTCAAAAGAGGTTTTTTATTAGGCCTAATGTGTCCCCATGGGAAGCACCAGTGCTATTCATGAAAAAGGTAAAGGGGGATATCACATATTTGTGTAGATTATTGTCCCATGAACTAGACCACAATAAAGTCAAGTAACCCTTACATATAATTTATGACCTTTTTGAAAAATTATAGGTGAAATCTAGTTCTTAAAGATCGCTCTATGGTTCAACTAACACCGTTTAAGATATTGTGAGGTTGATATTCTAAATCTACCATTCATATGTACCTATGGTCACTATGAGTCCATGGTGATTACATTTTTTGTGATGAATTCCCCCTCTTTGTTTATGGAATTGATGAATAGGTTAATAAATAAGAACATAGATCAGTTTGTTTTTTTCTTCATCGGTGACACACTAATATACTCTACATTAGATGGATAATTCATAGAAATTGAGGTTGGTCCATGATTTTCATTGGGAGATCCATCTTTATGTAAAGCTCTTGAAGTTCCACTTACAGATTCCTAAGGCTCACTTCATAGGGAATTTGGAATGAATGGCCCGAAGGCCTACTTTTTATTGATTTTTGATAACCCCCCTTTTAAGGGATGAGGGGGAACCCTTACAAGGCCCATAGGATTAGATATTACAATGCCTTTAGGCTTAGGAGATTGCATGACCCGAAGGACTTAGGGAATTTAACCAGACTATATACAAGGAACTACCCCTCCCCAGCATCTGCATTGTGATAGTAGCTCTCCACATTCACATGGCCATATGGATAGGCTTCCTGTGCAAGTACAGGATGGTCTCGATAGCATAGCCATACCCTCTCATTATAACAATCCATTTGGCTCAAATTTGGTGAGTGCACCTACTCCGAATCCTCTTCTGAGGCTACTCCTTTTTTGTAGAGTCTGTTTGGGGAAACTGCATGTGGCCCAAAGTCCTTGAGGTGGCCTGAAGGTCTTAAAGGTGGCCCGAAAGCCTTACTGACCCAAAGGACTGGGTGCCCCAAAATCCTTAAGGACTCCCAGCCCAAACCGATGGCCCAAGGTGAATAGTTCCATCTACTATAGTACTGAATAGTACCTGCTAAAATGCCTACTACAATGCCTGCTATAGTTCCCGCACAGTGTATAGTTCTGTTATTGTGCCTACATGGTGTACATTCCTGCTACTATACCACACAATGTACATTTCTACTACAGTACTGGCTATAGTACTGCTACAGTATCCTAGAAAATATGCCTCTACCTGGTTTTGAACCTAGGTCTCATGGATGCACTTATGGATACCTCACCAACTGGGCTGAGGCTCATGTGCTCATAGGGAATTTTATTTATGAGCATGGTTTGGTCATGGAACTAGTGAAGATTTATTCAGTTATTGTTTGGTATCCATATAAGATCATGTTAGAGGGGTATATTTTTCTTTTCTTGGTGGGGATACTACAAGATGTTTTGGGTAGAATTATTGCAACCCCTTTTACTGCCATAATTCTAAAAGGGAATTTATTTACTTGGACAAAGTAATGTGGGAGGGAATTCAAGGAGTTGAGTTTAAGGCTGATGAGTACTCTTAGGTTGATATTACTAGAGGAAGTAATAGAGAACATAGTGTATTGGGATTCCTCATGATCTGGAATTGGCTGTGTTGATGGAATTATATATAATTTTTCCATACAGGTTGTTCTAGTTGAGACCCCATGAGAAGAACTCCATAACTCACGAAATAGATATTGGAGTGCCAATCTTCGCCCTGATGATGTAGAGGAACTATCTTTTATGAGAGAGATTTTTGGTTTACTCAGATGATCAATGTCTCATGTATGTCTTCATGTAGAGGTACTTGGACCTGTGACAACAACAATGGTTAGAGTTCCTTTCGGACTACGGTATCAAGATTTCATATACTCCTAATAAGGGAAACATGGTAGAATATTCCCTTATATGGATGTCCCATAATCTCTTGGTGATGGATTCTTCTGAGTAGTTAGATTCCTTATAGATGAACCTAGTTGAGCTGGAGGGCTCATATTTTCTTCAGTCGGTGGTGTTGATTCCTCCACTTCTAGAGTGTGTAAGAGAGTCCCAGTTGAGAGACATCGACTGTGAGTTTTTTCCTAACTTGATATTTTTAGGTGATTCACCCAATGGATTTTATAAAGGATAGAATTAAGTGATTCTTTTAAATGGATGGATGGTGGTCCCATTCACAATGTTGGAGTGGTTGACGTAAGGGTTCCACACATATCATTTGGTTGTACATCTTAGTGTACCGAAAATGTACGAAGTCATTTAGCGGTAGTTTTGGAAGGTCTACACGATATAGAGTTTGGGTGATTTCATATCACAATGCCCCACATTTCAATAGTTGAAGGCTTAGCACCATGTTCCAACATGTTTGTCGCAGCCTCTTGATATCTTAAAGAGGAAATGGGATGGAATATCCATGGATATTGTAACAGGGAACTCATGGTTTGAGTTGGTCCATGAAGCGATCTAGGAGATAGTTGACCGACTCATGATTTCAACACACTACCTTACTATTAGGGTAAATATTTTGATTGAGAGTTTGGGGTAGATGTATAAATGGGACAGTTTTTATCTTCAGGGGTTTCCCTTAACTATTTTCTATGTCTATAAGGCATGGTTCATTTCATGGTTATGGGGAGGCCTACAAAAGGAATTATGGACCTAGATGAGGATGTGTACTTCCTTTTACTCCTTGAAATATTGGTATCCTAAGAGAACTATCTAGGTTTTGGATGATATGATGAGGGATTTCATGTTTGAATATGGATGGAGCTAAGAGAAATAATTTACCATGGTAGAGTTTTCATACCACAAAATATGACACTATACCATCGATATAACACCTTTTGAGGCCCTGTATAGGAGACCCTATTGGTCACCCTTGTGTTGGACAGAGACTGGAAAGGCCTATTTTGTGGGTCTCGAGATGGTTATGGTGAAAAAAGTGAATGTTTAGGCCATCCATTAGTAGATGAGGATTGGGAAGAGTAGGTAAAAATATTATGTTTATTGATGTCGTAGCCCATTTTATTTTTAGTAGGGAGACTTTGTTATCTTGAGAGACTCCCCAAGATGGGGGTTTTGTATGTCATATAGGGGAGGAAAGCTATACCCATTTTTTATTAGGATATTCAAGATCTTGTAGAGGATTGGTGAGGTTGTATACCGCTTCACCCTACCCTAATAGTTGGAGATGGTCAATGATGTTTTCAATGTGTTATAGAAAAGAATATACATGTATAACCATATACAAAATATTCAAATGGGAGATATAGACATTGAAGAGTGATCAACCTTTTCAAATCACCAGATGCCAATCAAGGATCAGTAGTAGAGGACCCTGCATGAATGGACCATCATCTAGGAATGTGTGTTCTGGAAACATGGGAATGTTCAGGAGAGCTCATTGGAGTGGGAGAGATATATAAGGACTCAGTATCTCAATATTTTTGCCTATTTTTTATAGAAAAAATAATAATAATTAATGAATGATATAGAGACCATGTTTTTGTTTATATTTATTTGAAATATCTCTATATACATTTTTTGTAGCCAAGCACTTATACAGTGTGTGATTCTAAAGCCTGGTGTTCTTGGGATTGATTTTAAAAAAATATTATATATATTTTATATTAGGTTCATATAGTTTCTTGAATAAAATTAGATAACTCATAAATATAATATTTGATATGAAATTTGAGACCATTACTGAGTTCGAAATGTAATGATTACCCTAATTACGACCTACAATAGTTTAGCACAGGATGTTTAAAAAAAGGTGATTGTGGGAGGGTGAGTTTAATTAAATGAAAAATGAAATTTATTTTTTTAGTTAAATTTAAATAACATGGTTTTTTTATAAATTCATGGTTATGGATATTAGCCTAGGGTTAGACACATAACAATAGAATCATTGAAATACATTCTTCCTCTATTCATTGGTGAATCAAAATTAAACGATGATATAGCTTCAGATTGAGGAAAATCGAGATGTAGTGAAATCAATGACTTCATTCATTAATTGGAAATAATTTTATTCAATGAAAATTTTACAATATCTATGTAAGACTCATTATTTCATGGATTACACAATTATTGATTAAATTTATTGAGTATAATAATTACTTTCTTGGATCTACTCCAACTGCAAGTTATTACATACCCATGTACAAATTTATTTTTATATTCAAATTTTTATCACAATAGATCATCTCAATTATATCATTTTGGCATGGTAACATGGAAAATATTTGTTAAAAACCTTTTATTTTGTCTTTATCCCTTCTTTATGTGCGTTAGTCATCATTAGACCATAGGTCGTGATTTAACATTATTAGGTGGGGTCGAGCCTTATCAGACCCCCATATTCATGATGGATTCATGTCCGATGAATAGAACATCAAATCAATGATGTATAATAAGACTTATTAGGATGTGGGTGTTCTATTTATTTGTTAGAATAAAAAATAATGGATGATTTAGAATGGGATTCATGCGGGAAATGAAGGACAAAAAGGAAATTAATTTCTAGATAATATATAGATATGCAAGATTAATCGTGGCTGTTTCCATAAATTTAATGTGGCGAGGAGGTTTCATTCAATATGGAAGAATCATATACAGATTTGTGGGAACATATATGTGTTTCTAGGAAAACTCTAACTACACATCAAGTAGTTTGAAGAACACATAACATGTCAGGCCTAACTGTGGTGGCTATGGTTTCATGTGATTGTAAATATCGCACACTCTGTGGGACCCCCATATTCCATGAGACCCTTATAATAGTTATATAGTATGTACTATAGGATTTCACGGGCATGAGAACTACCCAACTCACATCATGTGACAATGTACATAAACATTAGCAGAATACACATACATAGTTATGGTACATGGGAAGGACCCAGAGTGGCTTGTAAACTCCACATAGTCAACCTACATTCCATGTATGGATACATGGGTAGTGATACATGTAACTATAGGGATAATTCTAGGAGATTGAGTGTGACCACATGTCATCTAGGTCCCCTTGCATTCCATTTACCCCTTCATCCTTTTTTAGGTAACTTCAACCTCTCGTATATCCTTCGTTTGGACATATATTTTTCTCACAAATCACCTATATAAAGTTTTTTTCTCTTATAATGTGATGGTGGTCCATGTAATGGATTTTTTTGAAATGATGTGACATTTTCAGAGTGAGAAGACTTTTTAAGAGACACCTGAGTGGAAACCTCATATTGGGTAGGGAATGTTTTCCTATATCTATTATTGTACTCTCACTCTCCTACTAAGACATGGTAAGGGTCCACTACTTATCCACTGAGTGGAACCCTCATATAGAGTCAGTTCATGGGTCCTTTATTACTAGAGTTGTACCCTCCAGCTGGGATGGGCATTGGTACTCGACTATGAGAGTGGAACCATCTGGTTGAGATGGGAATGAGTCCTCTATATTCTCTTTGAGTGGATCCAATCTATTTTATTCGAGTATGAGTCCTCAACCATTATAATTGCACCCTCCTTCTAGGATGGACGTGGTTAATATAATGACCAATAGAGTGGAACCCTTATAATGGGTAGGGAATGGGTTCTCTATCGACTATTGATTGGTGTCCTCCTATTGTATCAGGGAATGGTTCCTCTAAATTTAGATTGTTCACCTCGACTGTGTGGCATGGTTTCAAGGTGTGGCTTCACTATGATATTTCTTCTAGGTAGATGTTTGAGATGTTGAAAATTGTTAATGGACGTCTTGAATTGTTATCACACTTTTCATAAGATACAAAATGAGTTAGGAAAACCCTTCTCTCTCATTTGTATTTCTTTGGTTTGAGGATATATATATATGTAACAATTTTGTTGGAACTTGTAACTCTATTAATATAGGTGGAATAGATGAGACATATAGTCCACCTACACAACTTGTTGATGTCCCTCTGGTTAGATGAGGTTACAATATTGCTTTGAGTTGATTGATCTATCTATCTAATCCTAAACCATATCTTACTACAACCCCTTAATCTTTTAGGGTGTCCTACTGGGTATTTATATACTCACCCAACAAGGGATTTTCCCGCATGTGTTGTATCTTATGTAGAAAATATTTAGGTCATCAGTGACTTCAGATGAGCTTAGGGATACCTGGTTAATTTGACCATGTATAGTGGATGGAGCTTGAATATCATGATGTGCAATCTCTCATTACTTTTTCAACTTAGTCTTTTTTCCATTAGTTCTCTATTTATACTATCGTAATCTTATACACCCTAGAGGTTTTAAATAATTTGTTTATAATTTACATGTTGTATATTTTTTATTATTATTCATATTCACTAATGAATTGATATTGTATAGTTTTTTCATACAGGTATATCATGTAATGGCCTCCCATATTAGATATTCCTTTGGGTTCTTGTCGCCAACCCCTAGACAATGGAGATTGGATTGGGTTAGTTGTAGATCACACTCTATTTGGTAGGGTTGTGAGAATTCATGCATGTATATAATAATTAAATTTATTGTGGAATGTAGAGTGAAGATTCAGGAATGTGTGAAAAGTGATATCACATCTCACAAATAAAGAAGGAATAATGAACAATGGTTCATAAACAATGATAATTTTTTTTTGATTCATGAAGATTTATATTATAGTTTAAATGTAAGAATTATTATAAAATTAATGAGATACATGATCAATTATATTTACATGTTTTAATTTCATTAATGAATTTTCCATGATCCTGTAAACATATCATGCATTTATTCATGTATACATGAATATTTTAAAGTGAAGATGATTTAATTGGATTTAATATGGTTGAAATTCATTTTTTATGGATGATGAATATGATACAATATTTCTAAAAGTTTATTTGTAGTTACCTATAGTTATAGAAGATGGTTCTTATGCAAGATATTTTTAATAATGGATTAATGAATTCTAGACATTAGAATTCAAAATTATTTACATAGTTTCATAAATATTTTCAAAAATGAAAATGATAATATATAATCTAAACTATATATAATAAATTTATATATGTTTTAGATTATTAATCATTGAAAATTTTTAGAAGGTAGTGTTTTCATAGGAATAATAAATTATAGAGATAATGAATGAATAATATATTTTGGGTTAGTTTTTGGGTGAAATTAGAGAAGTAGAATATGAAATAACTTGTATATGTGTGCTAGTGTGAAGACATCAATAATGAAAATAATTATATGTTAAATAATATTTGTTAAGGTCTATTTTATGTAATAGAATATATATTATCATATGAAATTAGTGGTGATTACAAGCACTATCAAAGGAAAATAGATTAATGCTAGTGATGGATAGATAATTTTTGTTGTAAAATAAAAGAATCTATTCTAGTGAAATGTTTGATCTCATATTTTTTATGAAAATTCAAAGGAATAGAAAATATTATTATGTTGTGAACATTTTAAATTAGTTTCTTCTATTTTGTGTTCTTATGTGTTTTGATTTAGTGTATCATTCTTATGTTTTTAATTTATGTTGGGTACGGTGTGGGGTGAAGTTTATTATAGAAGTTCATCATGATTCACACATCTAATTATTTATGTGAGAGTAATTAGACCTCATTATTCAATAAAAATATATCATGAATTGATAATTTGGTGTTATATTATCATTTAAGAATTTATAACATCCCATATTCACTATAATATATCCCTGGAGTTATTGGAAGGGAACCCAAATTCTAAATGGCCCCTCCATCGATAGATATTCTTATAAAGAATATGTAACATGGGAATCATCAACATCGATTGTTTAATAATTATTTTTCTTACTAATTGTTATAGTATATCAAATTTCATGATCCTCACCCCTATGTGTGACTTAGGAACTAAAAGGATATATATGAAGAGAACCACGTAAAGGAAGGTTGTCAGGTAGATCATGGGGTTCATTCTTGGAGTGATGTAGCAAACCCACATTTTGTACGAAGCATGTGCCATTGTTGGATAATAATCCTAAAAAATTCCATTACACTTCTAGGATAGGTATATTTGGGGACTTATTGTCTGTGGCTCTCAACCATTAGACTTAATAAATTATTCTTCATAGATACCTAATGGAATATCATAATTTGTGAATTTATAGTAGTCTATATATTCCATTCCAAATAAAATACCTATTTTGTCTTAAGACGAGCTAGTTCCATGTCCTTAAATGAAGAAAGTAGAGGTATAATCTCAACGTACATATCTCAAAAAATTGAAAATACTTTGATCATGCATACATAATATATGCTTATCTTGATATCACTATTATTCATGTATAACATGTTTTTATCTATTTTCTGTATTATAATAATATAGAGACCCAAGACTTTTACATATAACATTTCATTATTTCAAGAATAATTAATCATCAGAGTACAAGCCAAGGACCGTTAAGTCTAGTGTCTTGGAAGACTAGGTAAATATAACATAAAACATGGGACTAAAAAAAACTAATTTATTACATCTCCATAGAGATCTTATAACTTCCTTTGAGCTCTTACATCCGCATAGGGTACCCTGGTGAACACATGAACAAAGGGATGAGATAAAAATCCCAGTAAAGGAAAGAACATAATGATACATCTCAAGCACATGAGTTAGGAGGCATGACATAATGATATCCAAAGCATGAAAATTATAAAATAATTTAATATAAGAATGGGATCATATAAACATGGAATCATATAAATGTGGTATAATCATAAATAATATCTTTAGTATGGGTCAAGTCTAACCTCCAATCCTGTTTCCCATCTTAGTACGGGTCAAGGCTAACCGCCAATCCCGTTTCACATCGCATCTCATGAGACTTAACCTTACCCAATGCATTGGAGCACTATCTGGGCGCGCCCATATCAACATATTCATGAATATTCTTACCACATAAATAATCTTACCACATAAATAATCATACATAATCAACCATACATAAACATAAGGGTACCCATGGAAAGAATTGGGTACCACAATTATGATATAAAACATATCCAATGGGCGTATCACGAAAGTTTCCATGAAAGGAAAGGATTAGAACATACATGGACATTAATAGGATAAAATAGGCATATAAAATGGTAAGTGGTTTCAAATATAAGTGACAACATATTAAAAATGTATTTTAGAAACATTGGCATTAAAACATTTTTGTGCAGTTTTAAGGAAAACACTCTAGAGATTTTCAAATAGAAAAGAGGAAATTATTTTATATAAAACCAGAATTTAACTAAGAAGGTTTTAATAATAAAAATAATGATTTTATAACTAAAATAGTTTTTTAAAACATAGGATATAGTGCACTTGAAATTTGGGTAAATATTTGGGAAGTCCCCTTAAAACAGGTTTGCTTATCGGAAAGTTCTAAGGAGGGAATATTTCAAAATCATGTATATCCCCGAAAGAATGTGATGAAAGGGTATTGATATAAGAATCTTGTACAACTAACCATAATCCATACGAATTACATAAATAGATAAGGTAACACTATTTTGAAAGAAATATTTGGCAACCCGAAAGAACAAGGAAGTTTCGGGTAGAATTCATTACGATTTTATCGGCATGGTGTCAGGTGTGACCAAGAGAGATTGATGAGAGAGAAATGGGGTTTCTCATCACTTATAAATCCAGAAGGAAGTATGAGGGAGTTTCTTAAACATACCCCATCATTTTCCAGTACACTTAAAAAGGCATAGCATAGAGGACAATCTTGATTAAGAGAGAAAAGGAGAGGATCCCTTACCTTAAATCTGGTGGTGTTCTTCACTTGTTATTAATGACCTGAATAGACAAATTAGGATTATTAATGCATAATTACAGAACCTCTTATATATGTAATTTATTTATTATGACCCTTTTTAGTTCATTCAAAGCCTTTTTGATTAGTTATAAGGTTCAATTTCATTGTTCGGGCTCGTTTGTTTACTTGGCTTTAAAAGATCGGTTCACTTATATTAAAGTTTGGATTATATGATATATAAAAGTGGTTGTCCATAATTGAAGTTATATTCTTTAGTTAATATCTAGGAGATTACATGGTTTTAATTTTAATTAGGTTACTTAGAGTGAAGTCTAATTATTATATATATAACCTCAGTGATAACCATTTGTTTCCGACACTTTTACGCCAGGGAGCGTGCGCGTGTGTCTGTCACGCATGGGAGGACGCGCGGCTTGTTTCCCCGCATTCCCACTTTCCAAAGGTGGGTGGAATCGGTTCCTTGTTCAGGAACTCCTGCTCCTTGATCGAAACTGGGATGATGGGATGTCGGTTCTTCCTTCCGTGGATTCCTCCTCGGAGCTCGTCACCTAGTCCGGGACTCCCTCATAGATTTAAGACGGGTTTGTTAAGCTCGTTCCCAGTGCCATATCTACATGGACACCAGTTAATGACACTTCTTCTATTGAGAGGCTCCAAGGGGTCTGGTCAGGGAAACAACCATCAGTGAGGAGAATGGTCACACTGGGGTGTCGTCGGCACGCCTTGACGCTGGGGATTGACATGTCTATCTTCTGTCCCTTATCATAGGGCTTCTTGAGGGCGCAGAAGCCCGAGGCATCCCACATAGAACGTGAGGGGGGGGGGGGTTGCGTACTATCTGAGGTTTTCCTCATCTTCTCATGTTTAACACGGGGTATGCCATGAGTTTAACGTCTTGCGGAGACGGATCAGACTGATCGGAACACTGAGAGTGGATCAGATTGAAGGACCCCCTAGGGGGGACATCGATGTTGGGGCCATCACATGGGTGGCTTCCCGGATACTGTGGAGAGGAATGAGGTGGCATGATCTCATCAGGATGTGCCAGCCCAAATAAGGATCAGGATGGGTGATGGAGTGGCGGGCTTGAACCTCGTGGAGGCTTCCTACGTATCCCCATGGCAGGGAATCAAAGTCCGTGTAGTTCGGTGATACAATGGGACACCTGAAGAGGCGACCCGTGAGAATGAACACATGGATTGGAGCCTGGAGGAGGTAAGATCACCGGGCTAGGGCATGATCTCCCCAAGGCACATGGGCTCAAGGGGGAGGTCAGGATGAGACGTGGGTGTGATGCATGAGGCTTACGCTCTGGGGTGGCCCAAGATGGGGAATAAGGGGTTTATGATTTGAGGCGGCCCACAATGGTGCTGGTGAACCGACACAAAGGGGTCGGAATAACTGAGTGATGGTCTTGAACCTTGTGGAGGCTTCCTACGTACCATGCATTATCATAGATCAAAATCCACATAGTTCGGGGCATACAATTTAACGTCATGCGGGATGAGGGCATATAGTTTAACGTCATGAGGGAAAAGGGCATACGGTTTAACTTTATGTGGGACAAGGGAATACAGTTTAACGTCATGAGGGACAAGGGAATACAATTTAACATCATGCGGGACAAGGGAATTTGGGGCTTACGCTCTGAGGCAGCCCAAAGTGTTGGCGAACCGACGTGAAGAAGTCGGAACGACCGAGTGGTGGGATTGAACCTCGTAGAGGCTTCCTACGTACCATGAGTTAGCACGGATCAAAGTCCACGTAGTTCGCTAGGATGGGGCTTACGCTCTGAGGCGGCCCATAGGAGGATGTCATGGTCAATGAACGCTCTAAGCTCACGTGAGTCATGATCGGTGTGAGAAACAAGAGGTAGCAGGGAGCAGACGATCACGTCGCAAAGGGTGCATCCATGAGAAGCGGAATGGGGATTATGTGTTGAGCGGCCCAAAGAGGAAACAGGGGCTTACGCGTGGTTAGCGGCCCTTGGTGCCGGGGCTTACTCCAGGATGGAGGCCCGTGGTGCGATAAAGCGCAGTGGGAAAGGGGACTCCACTGGCCTTGGTAGTGGGGAAGTACGGAGGTGCATGGTTGCAACCTTTCATAAAAGAGGCTAGGGGCTTACGCTCTGAGGCAGCCCTTCCCCCGTGGACAAACCCCACTCCAACAAGGAGGATATCATTCCATTTGAAGAAGAATCTATTCTCGTGGAGATGAGTGGGCGTAAAGAATGTCTGAGCTGGGGGGACCCTGCGTGCGAGGCATGGGGTCAGACCACAGTTAAACGTCATGTGTTAAGGATGAGGTGCTTAGCAGTTTAAAGTCCTGCAGCTTGGACGAGGTGGGTTCGCTCCACACCCTTAGGGATTACATGTCCAACACCCTCTACCCCCTGTGGGAGGGAAGGAATCGGCAAGGCTGTAGTGAAGGGGGGACGCAGGGCGAACCATCGAGGGTTCCACGTTAGCGAGGCTATGCGAAGAAGCAATAACCGTTAGCGTGCCTATGCGGAGAAGCACAAGGCAAAGAAACACAATGGGAAACACTGCCCAAGGGACCTTGAGGTTACTTCATATGAGCCTGGAAGGCCGTACGGGAAAAACAACGCATGGCGCGCATTCCCGGTAGGGAAGACATCAGGTGACGGCGCGGAGAGGCATCCAAGGGGTGTCAAGGTGAAGTATTTTGGGTGGTGCATGCAAAGAGGAGGTTTGCGCGCAAAACACTGGGATGGCGCGCAATAGGGACAGAGGATTGTGTGGATAGGGGACTGCGCTCTTGGTGCAAGGATTGCGCGCAAGGGGATTGCGCGCTCGGTGCAAGGATTGCGCGCAAGGGAAGAACCCGGAGGAGTTGGCAAATTCACTTAAGCTAGTGGAGCTACGTGCAAAGGCGAACCCCGGGGCAAGGTAGCGCGAAAGGAGGAATTACATGGAAGTCATCTTGCACGTGGGGGGAGTATGAATTGTGTGCACAGGAGCCATTCCAAATTCCACAACCCAAAACCATTTGGAGTCTCCTTCTATTTATAGGCGCCTGCCGGCGCAGAATCTAGGCAACATGCGAAATATTACGCGCCGGGAACAGTTGGTGCACAAGACTTCACCGCACGGAACTGGGTGCGAACAATTACGCGCACCACCGGCTAGATTTTTCGAATCCCGGGGATGCTTCGCGCGCACAACATTATTTCACGCCATCCCTCCTTTATTTCGTGCACCACCACCGGGGCCTCCGAGTCGGGCCTCTGAGTCCGAATATGATTTCGCTTCGTCAATTCGGGATTTCATCTAAGAGTTACATACATTTTTTTCAGCATATACAAATTCCCCCCCTCGGAATTGGATCGAAGAGAGGTCACAATGATCAGATTCCGAGGGAAATGCCGAAACGCCGAAGCAGGGCTTCTTCTGGGCACTTAGCGCGCAAAAAACCGACGGGGCACGCAAAACGACAGATCAGCGCGGAATTTGCTTTCCGCGTGGAGCGGAACCCTGGCCTCACCTATACAAAGGGGCGCTGAGTCCCCATTTCCGTACTCAGGCTTTTCCGCGCGATAGGCATACCACTCTTGTGCATGAAATTGCTTCCGTGGCTATGCGTAAAAATGCTCTGGCAGCGAGTAATTCCTTCTGAATTTTGGCCACACTTGAACGCATACTCGGGATATTCTGCGCCTAGTGTGCCGATTGCGCACCCAACTCCTAGATTTCACGCCACCACTTCAAATTTTGTGCAGCACTATCCAATTCCGCGTAGCACTCTCTGATTCCGTGCACTATATCTTGATTTTGCACAACTCCCGAAAAATTTGAGATGGCTGCAAACCGAGTTGATGAGGGGGAAGCTGCTACTCGTAGAACCAAAATGGCGGCGAATGAGGAGTTTTATGACACCAAGGTTATTGTTTCCAACAACCTAACCTTGTTCAATCTGCTAACTCCAGCCTAGAAGACGTATCCCCTATCTGAAAACCTACCGCTCTGGATCTTTGGCATCCTGGAGGAGGTTCCCCTGCCGGGCTTCGAGGTGGACACACTGCGGTCATGGGTGACCCGGGAGGATGAGCTTCCCCGCTACAACATCACCATCAACGACCATACTGCTAGGGAAACCAGGCATATGGACGTATATGTCCTGAACCTGAGGACCAGGACCATTTTCGGGGACGAGCCTGTCATAGAGAATTCTATGGCCCTCTACACGAGCACGTTCCATCAGAGCATCACAGACGACACGAAGGGTTGGCTGAAGGATTGGGACCTACGGTCTGGGGGAAACTTCACCAGTGAGTGGGCCTGGGCGTTCTGGGTTCACCATACTTGAGACCAGTTTGGGGATGAACTGTGGCATAATGGCCTTTTCTAGGCGGTATGGACGTCTCAGTTCCACTTCTACCGTCAACCTGAGCTCGGGACGAAGCTATTCACCCGGTGGTCTCCTGATACCAACACATTCCAACTTCACCATGGCGAAGTTGGAATCAGCCTCTGGGATGTTCACTGCATTAGAGGTATCCCACTGGAGGGATACCAATATGACGAGTTCGTTCCTCCAAATAACACTTGGGAAGACAGGTCACATACCCCCATGCTGATGTGGCACCTGTTGGAGCTGGCCAAAGAGAGGCTGGGGGTCAAGGAATTCCTGAAGGACATTGACTAAAAGGGATGGTTCAGCCAGTTCCTGGAAAAGGACCCGACGATCAAGATGCCGGGACGGGGAAAACGGTGCCCGACCACAACTCAGAGGAGTGGGGATGGGTCATACTGGAAGACCCTGGAGGCGGGGAAATACCAATCATGGGGCTACCACGTCATTGAGACATAGGACCCAAACGTCCGGTACGCCGAGTTCCTCGCCGCCTTCATGAGCCGGTGGCTCCTACCGGTGCGGGACGCAAGGATGAGCGTCCGTCCAGCAACACTGGTGATGGAGGGAACCATGACCTCCAACAAACGGTTCAACTTGGGGGTCCCCGTTTTGGCCAAGCTGTATGCCATCCTAGGATGCATCTCATGAGGGGGTCGCCTCAGAGAGTATGTGGCCCTTTCCAGATCTTCCACGGCTGGGTGGCGACTCATCTCGGTGGGTACACTTTCCCAAACGCCATTCGTCCTCTGGGAAATGGCCTGTGACCGTCCCTACTAAACATCGTCGGGGTGGCGCCGATGACGTTTAATGAGGAGGGAGTGAGAATCCGCATTGGTAACCACACCAACTTCCACTTCAGCCCGTTCCCCACCCCTTTCATCCAGATGGTGGACAATGGGCGAGGTTCTCTGGAATAGCAGAAGTATTTCCAGAGAATTCGGGGTGGGGTGCTCATGGCTCGGATCGACGGGAAGGTGATCTGTGAGTCTTAAATGCCATCCCGATTCTCCAGGCAATTCAGGTGCCTCCAACAAATTCTGGAGAAGGTATTCATGGCTGTATGATAGGAGAAGAATCCCTGCGTTCTGCGCCAGATGTGGCTGATGTTCACCACTTTCAGCTCTGGTGATGTCATTACTTTCCCTCCCATCGGGGTCGATGCTAGCCTAGCAACCGAGTATGCCGAGCACTGGACCATTGCGTACCCTGAGGGGCTTTTACGCAAGAGAGTCCGGCAACTCGAGGCTACCCGCGCAGAAACCGGGCGACGGGGGAGAAGGCAAGGTTCTGTTGGGAGGGGGGAACCAGGGGTGCGTCAGGCAGCGAGGCCTGCGCAGGCCGGGACTTCAGCAGCAGGGACATCACACGGTGCCACCGCGACCACGTTGCCCGTAGGGGGGGTCACATGAGGTGGCCAGGGAGCTTCCCAGGAAGCAGATAAGATACATGCTCGAACCTTCCCAAGATGTAATTTTCCCGGCACTTTGGTCGGCCTGAATGACCCTGGGGAAATCACTAAGCGTTGAAGCCATCTGGCAGAAGACAATGCAGGACGGGATCCAGCTGCCAGAGGTCGGGCTCGTTCGAGTTACCGACCGGGTAAAATTCCATCAGCGGAATGCTTATCTGACAGCCATGGACACATACGTGCGCCAAAGGGGTCGGCGTGCGGATCCACCTTTCCTAGTGAAAGTGATGCTCGGCTAGGAGCATGATCCATAAGTGATGCCGCCGGGAGAAGGTGACAGTGACGAGGAGTCAGAGGGGGAGGAGGAGACCAGAGAAGACGAAGACAAAGGAGAAGATGAAGAAGAAGAACCCAAAGGTGAGGGGTCGCAGTGGGTGACCCACCAAGGGAGTCTCTGGGAGATAGGCGAGATTGTCGGCTCTGATCTCGACATAACCGAGATACTCAAGGTCTGTCTCTGCCTACATTCATTTCCCTTCTTCATCCATCCCCCTTTGCAATTTACAACCCATATTTCTACCTCACTTAGAAGAGCCTAAGTGTTGGTCAGGCATCCCCACTAGAGGATGGAAGAGAGGAACTGGTGGGACAAGATGGGAATCCGACACCCATCATTTAATTGACAAGCACAGAGGGGTCCCCCATCATGGCGGCTCCTGTAGCGGCCAGAACACTGGAGGCTGACGCTCTGGGTTCCTGTAAGTCTCACGCTTCACTACTGGTGCTTGCTATCAAAAGATCCTAACTAATCAGGGTACACCTTGCGCAGTGATCTCATCATTGGGGGCTCGTCAGGCTGCTGAGCCCGGGACATCCGTGAGCAGACCAGTGGCAGACATACAACTTCATCCAGAACATACTTCCTACATTGAGTCAGCCCCAGCAATCGGTGAGCAGGGGGCAGCAGGAATCAGCGGCGCTATTCTTGTGGTGAGACCGGAGGCTGATGGAGGCACCGTCGCTGTTGGGGCGAGAGAGGAAGGTCGCCTGGATGTTGAGGATCCTATTCCTCACAAAGACATCCCTGAGGCAGATCCTACTGCCGACCTGCTGGCTGCCTTTCCTACGTACCGAACCACTGAACCTGAGGAGATAGACGACTCAAACTCAGAGGCAGCCGAGGAGAGTCGGATGAGACGGAGCAAAGGGTGAAAGTGTATCTAGTGATTTCTCAAACATCCCTAGTCGGATTGGCTGAGGCAGATAAGATCACTCCAGACCTGGCTACGCTTCCTGTGTGCTGGAGGGAATGATGCTCAACGCCTTTATCTGACGGTCCATGATTACATAGACGAGAAGATACATGAGATCAGCTGGCGCACCGACGTTTCCCAGTTTCAGAAAAGATCGGCGAACGCCCGACAATTGCTGTGGGCAGAGCAGGAGGTCCGACACCTCAAAGGGCAGGCGGCAGATAAAGAGGCCTTCATTGTAACATGCTCTGAGTTTGTGGAGAAACTGACAGCCCAGCTGGCTAATGCGCAGGAACAACTGATGGAGGCGAGTCACCAGATGACCGTACTTCAAACCGAGCGGGTGCAGGAAAAATCTAGGGTTGGCGATCTACGCTCTGCGGCGGATGATGAGGAGAGAGTCTTCAAGGAGCGAGAAGCGGTCCTAGAGGCTACCAGCCAAAGGGTAACAGCATTGGAAAGATCAATCCAGCACGAGGACCCTTAGGGGCTTTGTTTTGGCCATCTCATGAACTTATTTCTTTTACTGCTCATCATCTCAATCCAATACATGGACAAATCCATTTATTTGTACCTTTGGTTTAATATGCTCAACCATAATTCTGAAATGAATAACAACTCACCCCTATGATCCTGTGGGTCACACCCGACGCGAGAAGCAAAGGGTACTCATGTTATCATTTAGTCCAACTGTGGGGCATTAACCAAGCTTCAGGAATCCGAAATTGGGCCTAGATTTCTAAGGAGAATACCTCAGACCGATTGATATATCACCTTCTCAATGCGCTCTGACACACGAGCAGGGCAATACTGGGGTCATTGAAATCCATCCAAACATAGGGAGATGGAAAGGGTGAATCACGCTACCCGAATTCGGAACACTATGGGGCGTGATGATGGAGGATAACTGTTAATCGTGACAGAAAAGCAACATCAATATCATGTTGGCCCGGAATGGGGACAATAAATGAGGGTTGACCGCTGACCATGTTCGCAACACAAGGCCTAACTCAAATATCACCGGTCAGTCTTTTGGAACGTTGGCCCAGGACAGCAGGTGGACTATAGGTCTATCATCCATATTGCTACAATAGGCGGACCAAAGTCTATCATCCATATTGTTAGGGTGTCCCATTAAACATGAATAGTCCTCCAGAATGTTGTCCCAGGACAGTAGGCGGATCATAGGTCTATCATCCATACTGTTAGGGGGTCCCATCGAACATGAAAGAGAATGAGGATCTGAATATAGGGGCATGAAAAGCATAGAAAGCGGAGTGGTGGTTTGTTCTAACAGAGTCCAACACTCATGAAATTGCGCCACCATGGCAGAGGCGCATTAGGCGGACGTACCAACCTGATCACAGATCGTCCCAATTTTCAGACAGGACCTCTCTGGTGAGAGAACTGCCACTTCCCATTATTATTATAGGGCATATCGAACTTATTTGGAGTAGATTTCATGATTACACCACTCCCCAATAAGTCATGTCGAGGGTCCGACAGTAAGGAGGGATGGGATTTGGTAATCCCTGGGGCTGGAACCAAGACGAAATGTCCAGGCGTTTCTACATATCTCATAAGGATGAGAATCAAGCCATACGTAGTTCTAGAAGCACAGTTTAACATCATGTAGGACGAAATACAGTTTAACGTCATGAGGGACGGGGGAAACATCTCATATGGGGATAGGAATTGGGCATCGAGTAACCTGACGTGAATGAGGATGAAATCCCACACCACACCATACAATCCCACAAGAGAGACTGAGTCGTGGAAGGCCAAGGGGGCTTGAGGCCGAGCCTCGACCAGAGAGGCCTGACCAGCTTGTAGTTTAACATCTTGCAGTGAGGAAGAGCATGCAGTTTAAGGTCATGATGAACCATAAGGGTCTTAGTTTACAGTCTTAGAACTCGGACCAAAGGATAAGGGGAATGGGAGACACACAGTAAAGCAGTTGCAAAACCCGACGTGAATGGGGCAAATCCCTGCTTACTATGTGCTCCTAGGGACGTGTTTAGGCCAAGAGACCGAACACGAAAAGTTAGGCTGGGCCTGTGGGGAAGTTCCCAGGTGCTCCTACGTATCTCACAAGGATGAGAATCAAGCCATACATAGTTCTTGAGAGGTATCGTCTTAACAGCACACAACCATGACGATATCATCACAGTTTATGGTCATGTGGTTGGACCTGGCAGCATAGTTTAAGGTCGTATGGCTTGGACCTGGCAGCATAGTTTAAGGTCGTATGGCTTGGACCTGGCATCACAGTTTAAGGTCGTATGGCTTGGACCAGGTATCACAGTTTAAGGTCATATGGATTGGACCTGGCAGCAGAGTTTAAGGTCGTATGACTTAGACCTGACAACACAGTTTAAGTTTGTATGGCTTTGACCTGGAAGCACAGTTTAAGGTCGTATGGCTTGGACCTGGAAAGGATATTAGTTTTAGGTCTTAGAACTCTAAACCAAAGGGGCCCAAATATAGGAAAAAACGTAGTTTAGGGTCATGCTGGACCAGGTGCAGTTTAAGGTCATGCGGGACCGAGTGCAGTTTAAGTTCATGCGGGATCGGGTGCAGTTTAAGGTCATACGGGACCGGGTTCAGTTTAAGGTCATGTGGGACTGCAGGAGGATCTTAGTTTTAGGTCTTTGAACTCGGACCCGAGGGGACCAGATGTAGGGCGAAACATATTTTAGAGTTGTACTGGACCGGGTGCAGTTTAAGGTCATGCGGGACCGGGTGCAGTTTAAGGTCACGCAAGACCGGGTGTAGTTTAAGGTCATGAGAGACCGAGTACAGTTTAAGGTCATGATGGTCTGCAGGAGGATCTTAGTTTTAGGTCTTAGAACTCAGACCCGAGGGGCTCAGGAAAAATACCGTTTGAGGAACCTGGCGTTGGTGGGAGGAGTGACACGCTCGACATCCGTAGTCACCTGGGAATATGCGCCATTGGGATAGACCTTACGGACCATGAAAGGCCCCTCCAATTTGGGCTCCAAATTGGGTGGTTTCCTGCTGGGAATCATTGGCGCTCTGAGAGCCAACACCAGGTCACCTTGCAGGAAGGGTTGGAGGCAATCCTTCCTGTTGAAAGCTCGAGCCATCCTGCTCTGATGCCTTTAAAAGTTATGTAAAGTGCAAAGCCTATTTTCGTCCAGCGCTTCCAATTCAGCTAGGCGGATCTCGACAACTCTATCTGATGCTTGCTGGTTGTATACCACCGTGCGCAATGAGGGTAACTGAATCTCGATGGGCAGGACAGCCTCAGCTCTGTATACCAGGGAATATGGAGTCACCTGGGTGGAGTTACGAGTCGTCATCCTATAATCCCAGAGGGAATTGGGGAGCTTGTCCGGCCAAATTTTCTTGTTTTGACCAACCATTTTTTTGTAGAATGTTAGAGAGGGTTTTTTTAAACACATCGATCTGTCCATTTGCCTGCGCATGATAGAGGGAGGTGTGGTTGGAGCGAATGTTGTACTTGGCATACAATTTCTTCAGCTCGACTGCTCAGAAGTTGGTTCCGTTATCCTTGAGGATAGCATGAGGTACTCCAAATTGATAGATGATATTGGAGCTCATAAAGTCAACGATAGAACATGCTTTGACTTCCTTGAGCGGGATTGCCTCTTCCCACTTGGAGAAGAAATCCGTAGCGGTCAAGATGAACCGGCACTGGCGGGCTATCGCTGGCGGGTAAGGTCCTACAACATCCAACCCCCAGACTGCAAAGGGCCAAGAATACTTGGTAGTATGGAGAGGCTCCGGTGGACGATGCACAAAGTTAGCATGAACTTGGCATGCATGACACCTCTTGGAATACTCGATGCAGTCATAGATCATGGAGGGCCATAAGTATCCCAGCCTCTGAATTTGGTGGAACAACTTCGACCCAGCCTGGTGGGCACCACAGGAACCAGCGTGTACTTCTTGCATGACCTGTGGGATCTCGAATCCTTGAAGGCAACGGAGGAGAAAACCATCAAATCCATGCCTGTAAAGGAGATTCTCAAGGCTGGGACCACTCTGAAGGGTAAACTACGGCGCGCAGCATCGGATTCGCTTGCGCTCAGCTCGGTCCGATGGAAGATTGTTGTGCTGGAGATATTCAACCAAGGGCGTCCTCCAGTTAGGAACTGTCTCAATTACCACACCTAAATCCCCCGGGGATCCTGACGTAGGGGCACCAGCGGTGAGATGGTTCACTCACGGGCCAAGATCGACCTCCGGAATAACAGGACCAATGAATCTCCGGTGTACCACATGGATAATTAGGTCATCCTGTTCAGGCTCCGCAAGTGATGCGGCCAAGCTGGCCAAAGCATCTGCTCGACTGTTATGCGACCAGGGAATGTGAACAACCTCTAGCAGGGAGGGGAACTTAGCCATTAGACGGAGGGTGCACTCCAGAAATGGCACGAGTTTTGGATTTCTGACAGCATAGTCACCATTGACCTACTTGATGACTATCTTAGAGTCCCCTTTCACATGCAGATGGGGTACGTCAATCTCGAGAGCCAACTCGAGGCCAGTGATGAGGGAATGATACTCTGCCTCATTGTTGGTGCAGCCTTCTGAAAACATGAATGAATACGGCAGAACCAATTGCTCCGGGGTGATGAAGACGACACCCAAGCCCACTTTGTTGAGCATAGGATCATTGAGCCTTCTACCGGTGGGGATCCGGGAGGCACAATCAAAGTGAATCTGCCAGAATGGGATGACATGATCGACTGAGAGGATTACCTCATCAGGAAATCCTAGATCTAGCAGATGGTCCGCGGAGGTTGGGTGAGAAGCTAAGAAGTCTGCCAACGCCTGTCCTTTGATATCTTTTTGAGGTACAAAACTGATGTCGAACTACTGGAGGATCACCGCCCAGTGCGCCAATCGGCCGGTCAACATAGGTTGGTTCAGAATGTATTTCAAAGGGTCTACCCGAGAGACCAGCTGTACCTCGTGGTGCTGCAAGTAGTGCCGCAATTTCTGCATAGAAAATACGAGCACCGGGCAGCTCTTCTCGATGGGAGAATATCTAATTTCCGTATCGAGGAGCATGAAACTGTGGTAGTAAAGGTTGTTATATGTTCCGTCATTGTTCTTCTGGGAGATAAGTGCGCCGAGGGATTTCTCCTGGGCAGTCATGTAAAGGACCATCGACTTTCTGGAAACGGGTGGCATCAAGACCGGAGGTTGGAGAAGATACTTCTTTATTTCCTCAAAAGTGATCTGACACTCTTCGTCCCATTCATAGGTGGCGCCTTTCTTCATGAGCTGGTAAAAGGGATTACACTTGCCAGCAATATTCGCAATGAATTGGTGTATATAGGCTAAGCGGCCTTTAAGGCATCTCAGCTCCCGAATATTATCCGGGGGAGGCATCTGATTGATGGCATTGATCTTCTCCGGGTCGATCTCGATGCCTCGATATCTAACAACGAAGCCAAGAAACTTTCTGGAGGTGACCCTAAAGGCACACTTCAACGGGTTCATCTTCAAGTGGCGAGAACGAAGGAAGCTGAACACTTTCTCAAGGTCTTTGAGATGGTCCTGGAACTGACGAAATTTAACCACCAGGTCATCTATGTAGAATTCCACCATAGTTCCGAGAATTGGCTTGAATATGCGATGCATAGCCTGTTGATAGGTGGAACCTGCATTTTTCAGGCCGAAGGGCATAACCTGGTAGCAGAAAGTACCCTGGGGGGCCCTGAAGGCAGTGAACTCTTCATCCTCAGGGACCATCCGGATCTGGTTATACCTGGAGTACCCATCCATGAAGGAAAGGGCTTGGAACCCAGCTGTGGCATCGATCAACAACTCTATCACTGGAAGGGGAAAATAATCCTTCAGACAGTGGTGATTGAGATCACGGAAGTCGATACAGACCCTGATTTTCCCATTCTTCTTCCTGACTGGCAAAATTATGGCTAGCCACCTGGGGTACTGTATTTCTTTGACAAAGTTGGATTTGATGAGCTTATCAACTTCAGCATCAAACATGGCACCGTGAGAGGGGTGCATCTTTTTGGGAGGCTGCTTGAACCCGCGCCGGTTTGCTGGAAGGCCAAGGCGGTGGATGGCTACCTGGGGATCTAGTCCTGGAATCTCTTCATAACTCCAAGAGAACACATCACAGTGCTGCCTGAGAAAGTCTACGTACTATTGTCATTCCTCAGGGGGTATAGCGGCACTGACCAATGTGGGTCTTGGGTCCGCCTCGCTACCAAGGTTCACCTGCACTAACTCGTCGACCGTGGTAAAGATGCCCTCCTCAAAGGTAGGGGGAGCATCTTCCTTGTCCTCCTCTCCACTTGTGGAGGGATCATCCACGAGGGGAGCCGTTGTGGGGCTGACAGACCCTGATGGGAAGCTTGTGCTGTCTTGGGTGGCAGAGGTCGCCACGTCAGAAGACTCATGCACTACGGAGACCATGGCGACAAAGGCGGTTGATCCGATCCCATCTAGACTTTGGCCTAAGGGGCCATGATTTATGACATCAAAGTAGTATAGGCGCGTTGTCTTGAGCCGGTCGATTCCGTCCTGGTGAAACAGACAAGTATGACTTGCCGCCATTGCCATGAGCCTAATGTCCCGATATTGTACGGGGGTAGGAGGCTCGGGGATCACCTGAGCCTGGTTGGTGTAGAAGTATGAAGTGATTTTTCTTCGTCGCTTGGAATCAGAAATATGCCTTCCTCTGGTACCCGAAACAAAAAAGCACTACCCCATGTCAGGGGTCTTGGCCTCCAACCGATGGATTGGGAAGACATATGCGTCATCCAAACCTGCTTAGGGATCATTCGTGACAGTGGAGGGCTCAACCTCACCTGCCAGGATCTGCTTGTCCTTGCTCTTTTAATAGTCAGCATCCAGATAACGGGCTTCACAAGAAGAAAAAGGAGACGCATCTCCTTGGATCACACCTACTCGACCCTTAAGGGAGTATTTGAGGCACTGGTGATACGATGAGGGGACCGCTGCGTGAAGGTGGAGCCACGACCTGTCTATCAGCGCGTTGTAGGCAGTGTCCTGAGAGACAACCATGAATTCAGTATTGGCAATTAGGCCTCTGAACTTGGTATTCAAACTAATCATTCTGAGTGGAGTTTTCTCGGTCCAATCATACCCATGGATCCTGAGGTCGGAGGGAGTTAGATCATCCTCAGATAGGCCCAGATTCCGCAGTGTTCGAGTCAGGATTAGGTTAATCCCGGAACCCGTGTCAACAAGACAGCGTCAGACTTCCATTCCATTGAACTGGCCAGTGATGTACAGTGGGAGAATGTGCCCCTGTATGGGAAGGTCTTCATCTTCACCGGAAAAAGAGATAACCTCCTGACATTAGGTATTCTCAATCACCTCGGTGTGGAAGGATTCTGCAGCCGCCACCTCTGTCTCAAACTGGAGGGGGATCCTTAGAGCCTCGGCGAGTGCCTCACGCATTTCAGATGATAGGCGAAGGGCCTCAAGGATAGAAATCATTTCCAGAATGCCGGCCAGGTGCTTCATAACATCATACTTTCGACCCAAATGCGAGCTTCTGCTTACAGGAGGCCGCTCTACAATTGGAGGCATGACGGGCCCTGCCGGTGGGATCGGTGACTGACTGGTACTAGGCACGTCTCACTGTTCACTAGTCAAAGCCTGGGAGGTGGCTGCTGGGTTAAGACTAGAAGGCTGTAGTTGGCCGGTGGCGGGGCAGGGATGGTCGTGGCATGGCCTAGGTGGTTTCGCCTGATCCAGCAACACAAACGGTGGTGGAGGCGAACCTGTCGACACCGGGTGAAGGGGACTCATGTGCTGAGCCTTGTATTGGGCCTGCTGCCTGGTCTCAGTAGCGTGCATGGCCTGACTAGAGGTGACGACTGCTGTGCCCCGGCGATTCACGTACCCACGGATCCGCCGACGTTGGTGACAACTGAGGACATTGGGAAGGTCCACCTGGCGTTCCTCATCGTCGGGAGTCAGAAAGGGATTTACTAACACTACGGTCTTAACCGAATCATACTCCGAGCTTTCACTCGAGGAGTCATCCACTACTGGACGGAGTCTCAGAGGGATCCCCATTTCTGGGGGCATAAAATTTCAAAGAGTGTGGGATGATGACGACATTGGCAGGGAGCGTTATTTCTTCTTGCGTCGCCGGTTTCTCTTCTGGGAAGAGGTAGGTTGGGATGACGATGACAAAGTGGCGCCCACAGATTCTAAGGCCTCTGGATGACTCAGGCGGACACGGATGACGCCATGGGCACGGGCGACCGTCCTGTGGGCCATACAGTCGTTATACTTATGGGACCCATGGTCGGAACCCTGTTTCCACTCATCCTCATTGTCACTACTTCCATCTGATCTCACGAAGACACCTGCCACTTGGTCCAGGGCTGAGCCCAACCTGACTATGTTGTTGTCAATCTGGTCTTGGAGCCAGTCCTTGACCACATAACATCACTGGATGGTGTGCCCTAGGGTCCGGTGATAAGGGAAGTAGTTAGGGTGATTAGTGAGACACACCTCTTCTGGCTTCCGGGACTTAGGCAGCCGCACGATCCTCTACTCCAAGGCGCTATGGAAATAACTGGGGACCTGGGCCTCATCAAATGAGTATGTCCGATTCCTTTTGTCTGGAAAGGGGGCTCTCAGAGGCTGGCCATGACCAGGGGATGAAGGAGCATGCCGAGGAGGCAGATCCTGATTATCTCGCCTAGGTGGTGGCGGTGCGTTATGCGGAGGTGCCTACCGATTTTGAGGCAGTCACTGCTGGGCCAGAGGCTGTGCCCATGGGGGTGGACCCCTATGGGGCTGCTGAGCTGGCCTCACTAGTAGCAACTCTAGCTGCCTGGGTGTCACGAACCAAATCTGGTCACCACCGAAACCAGTGCCAAACCTGGACCGTGACAAGGCCTGAAGGGTGTTCCCAATCCCCACGGGCTGGCACAAGTGCCCGGGTATCATAAAATGAGAATTGGGAATGATTTACCCGAGTTTATAAACTTAAAACAACAAAAGAACCCAATAAAATGAATCTGGATTTTTCAAACCAAACAATATTTTACAAAAATTGAGAACTGAATTACATAGATTAAAACAACTCAAAAAGACTATACCAAAGGTAAAAAACCAAAATGAAATAGCCCAATAACCCTCATGGCATGGGGCACCGCCCTCAATCCATCTCCACAAGACTTCACCACCATGGACATGCTAGAAACCTGAACCACTGGAACTAAAAACTGTATCCAAACCTAAAACAACAAAATAACCAAATCTACTTACACCCAAGGGTGTAAGTAGGGTGTGAGACAATGCCCAGTAGGATACCACCACTAAGAGATTCCATATGATAAACATTCAAAGACAAAAAGCATGCAAGTTTTCATAAACAGAAAATGCTAGTTACAATTTCTAAAAGATGATACAAAAAAACAGTTTTCAAGTGGGATATCATTAAGAATCAACACTTTTAAAAATAATGTCAACACTACTGAATTTTCCAGCCAACTATACCGTATGCTGATGATAAGTACAAAGTAAATAATGATCACAAGCAATAGGAAATAATCCCTAGGCACTAGCTCGTCCTGGGTCCCAGGTACCTCATATATCGGTGAGAGTAACCATCACAATATCCGTTCTCATGCACGAGCCAGTAGTAGGGAACATACCCATAACCTAGTGGTCTGCAATCATCATCATCATAATTTATTTAGAGTTGTAATCATCAATCTTGCTAAGTGAAACCGAGGCCAAACCCCACGGTTTAACTAGCATACTAGTACACATCTACCCACCTAGATACCCGGGTTTTCCATTTGTGCTCAAACAAGTTCAACACGTCAATGAATATAATATTCACAAGAAAATATAATTTCCATATCATAAATTCACCAAACATCCCACATGTATACAACACAGGTCACAAAAGTCCACTTTTCATTCAAATTGATTTTGAAATCCGACTCACACCAAAATAGCCCACAACACTTTTCACATTTCTTTAAAACTTCCACAAATTCATTAAACAATTTTATAAAAACATTCCAATATATTACAAATCTCATAACAGCCCAATCACTTGTTACATAACACCCTTTTTACCGTCAAAATCATTTTATCATTAAACTTACATGAAACAGCCCACAAACAAGTTTCGCTCCAACATCACAATTTAATAAAACATTTCAGAAATTTACAAAACATTCTAAAAATATTTGACATCTTAAAACATCACTTCACCTTTTAAAACCCCATAATACGTGAACACACATACCAAATAATAAATATACACCCCTTTTCCCACTTTGTTTAACCAACTAAAACATTTACAATTTTCATAAAAAGAACCCAAGTGGTGTAAATATGTCTTGCACACAAAACCCATTTCAAAAACCTATTTTTAAGCCAAAATCACACCAATCTCCTACCAAAACAGAATTTGAATCCCAATCAACATGTAATAATCTAATTTCAAATGTTATATAATCACCTTGAACAATATCGCAAAAGATACCCATGAGAACACACAAATCCATAAAACAATTTCAAGGAGTATAACAAGGTTACACACATAAAACCCATTCAAAGACCCTCCTTTTTAGGAACACATGACACTATATCATTACCCAACAAAAATTGGTAGCCCCGTTCAACAACTAATAAATCACTTCCACGTTTTACAAAACTACCACAAGAGATAACACATGAAATACATTTGAAAAATACACACTTCAAACAAAAATGTAACTTTAATACCAAATGCTTTACTATTGCTACAAAAAATGGTTTTCGCATAATGAACAGAATATAAAGAACATGAAAAATTATTTAATCAAGCAAACTAACTCATCATTAAATTGTTACCCATGGAATCACCTACCAGAAGTGTCAAATCCCTCAAAACTTGGTTCGAAACGTCAACCGCACAACCACCGCACCACAAGGAAGATAAATTCAGACCTAGATCACAATATTTGACCACAAATACACCAAATTAAACCCTAGGATCAAACCCTAACTTCTAGAAATTTTAGAACATAATGAAAGAGAGAGGAAACCCTAAGGGAAAAGGAAGAAACCAAGAAGGAATCACTTACCCAAAAAAATCCTAAAGAAAATGATCCAAAATCGACCAGAATCTGAATTTTAAAATAGATAAAAATTTAATGGATATTAGAACAAGAATGAGAAAGTCATGTAGGAATTGGAATGAGGGAAAAAGAGTAATAATAGAAGGATTTATGAAAGGATTAAAATTTATTTTTAAATCTGGAATTGGGCTCACGGTTTGGCCCAATTCATAAAAACTCACCCATTCCTCCATAAATGCTTGGGAAACCCTAAAAAAAGCATGAATGGAAATTAAATGGAATTTAACTTTAAAATAAGTCATGTATGTGACACTGGGGGCCTCTATCTGGGCCACAGCAGTGGGCTCAGCTCTAGCGGCTCTCCTTGCAGGGATTACAGGAGGCAGTGGGCATGCCTGACTAGCCTGTTGTAGGGCTTCTTCGAGGCGTTGAGCCTTGTCCGAGAAGTCTAGGAACCCTCCGGCATAATTCTGAGTGATCAGAGAAGGAACCAGCTCTGCCTTGACGTTCCCTACACACATTGTCAGTAATTGCTCCTGAGTTAGTGGCATGTCAAGGGAGTACGTGAGCCGCCTCCACTGGGCGACGAAGTCCACGACTCACTCATCAGGCCTTTGTTTGCACCTGAAGAGGTCTATGATGTTTGTATTCCCGGTTGTGGAACTAAAATGGTAGATGAATTTACGGAAAAGGTCCTCCCAGCTAGTCACATATCCGACAGGGAGCTGGCTGTACCAGATGAATGCTGGTCCTTCCAGTGTTTGAACGAAGTAACGGAGCTTGGCAGCCTCCTACTGTACCGGAGTCCCTAACATAGGCCTACACCTCGAGTTGAAGTGGTCCAGGTGCTGTGGCGAGTCTCCGGTCCCATTAAAGAGGGAAAAGTGGGGTTCCCAAATCCTGGTAGGGCCGACATATCATCCACCCACGCTGGGTATGGATTGCCGTCCGGTGGGATTGCCACCTGCCGAGTTTCAAGGGCCTCTAAGCAGGCGATGAGTGCTTCCATTAGATCGTTCGGACACGGATTCCTACTCTAACGGGGATCTCTAACTACAAGCGCATTTCCAGGCTCTTCAATCTGGTAGTCAAGCTCAGCAGCTCGCGTGGCGGCTGGCGGAGTGACTCTTGGGGCAGCGGGAGGAAACCGAGCAGGGTCCCCCAGGTGACCATGCCGACCAGGAGGGTTCGGCGAAACGTATTGTGCCCTCTTTCCATGGGCTATGGCCTCTCCCCTGTCGGCGAATGCAACATGGTCACAGTTTCCTAGGGGAATCTCGTCAAGGGGTAAGTGCTCCTGCCCCTGATGTCCTGGCCTAGGGTTACCATAGTCAGGCCACCACTTTGCAATGCATTCAGCCAAGAGCTCATCAACCTGCCTCTTTTTCTCAGCAAGATATTGGTGTACTGTGGCCTTCTCGGGATCTTCCTCTTCCTTCTTTACCTAGGCAGATGGGTCGGTAAGCTTGACAGAACCGACGTGCTCTTTACCCTTGCCAATTTTTCGGCTCAGTTTTAGTGCCTTAGTGGGTGTGGGGAGACCTAGGAGGCTTCTCTCTTGGCGAGTAATCCTCCTAGATGGGTCCATTTGCGGATTTTCCTCAGGGGAGAGTCCCCATCGAGGAGCTCCACACTATTTCCCTCATCTGAAAGGTCATCCATATTGACCGACACTGCCCTTGGTGACATTCCCTCAGAGCCGCTCAGTGAGTCGGACTAGCGGTGGATCGCACAGAAAATAAGGGCAGCGTACTGCCCCCATTCGCGGACATGCACGTGTGGGATGGATTCCCCGATAACCTTGCAGAGTACTTAAAAACTCTGGACGCATTGTTGCTGGAGGGCCCCGTGGTGGCTGAGTGACTTGGGGTGCCGAACCGCGGGGAGCGCAGCCAGGTCGACCTGACAACACTGCTCACCGATATCCTAGAGATGTGCTTGACTCCTAGGATAGGGCACTAGCTGATGGTGAAGACGAGAGTGAGTCACCCGGAGAGTCTGGCGAAAACATTCAAACTCTCCTGGGGTGAGTGACTCTGGCATATCAAAATCTGATCCTGCGACCTGCCAAAACTTCTTGGGGAAGTGGCCCGCTACGAGGACGATCCAGAAGCTCCACGACTCTGGTTCGGGATCCAGACCTTGCTGCCCCTTTTCATCGACTGAGACTGGCCGGGGAGATGGAAATGGCACCGAGGCAGGCCACCGGGCCGGTGGGCTGGCCGGTGGAGAATACAGCGAACAGGCTGATTGGCCGCCTGTCCCTAAGTCGTCCTCCAAGGGTTTTAGTTCCATGGCTGCCACGTCACGATAGGATGGGCCGGTGAATGGGCCTCCTGTCAGAGTATCGGTGCTCACCAAGGGTGTGTCATGTCATGACTCTTCCATCGGTCCCCAAAAAAGTTCCCCACCCTCCCTGACTGAGGTGGAAGGTGCTTCCGTGGAGGCAAGTGGTAACTGCGGTTTTGACCCTTGGTGGTACGCCAAGTCCTCATCCTCCTGGATATACCTTCGGAGGGATGCAGGGATCGTACGGACCTCGCATTCGGGGAGTACGATACTGATGTGCTGCGTCCCCATCCCTACCCTCGACTCAAAGGGTTGGGGGGAAGGTTCCATCATCGAGTCGTACTCCACCTCAGAGTCCGAGAAACGGACTGGTCTAATTTCCGTCCGGACTCCCCTGACATTCCTCTTACGGAGATGACGCCCCGCCTTCCTTCCCTTGGGTGGCTCCTCAGGGTAAGGATGATTTCCATCAAGGATTCCCCTGGCCGCAATAGCGCTGGGGCAGAGGGGACTAAAGGCCGGGGTGCGAGAAGCACCAGGACAGATGTCGAAAGGGACATGGGGAGGACCTCCATGTGGGTGAGCGACCAGATACGCAACGACTCCATACTTGCGGCCAGCGGTAGGGGGAGTGAACTCATACCCAATGCAGTGGGCACTGGAAAGAGTCATACCCAGAGCGTAGCTGTCGCGAAGAATCCTTCTTCTTTTCAGATTAGTGTCATAGAATGGGCCTTTATGGTGGGTGGCACTACCGTGAACTAGTCCGCGGTGGCCATTGCCTGTGCCCACGACCGGGAGAGTCAACCCAACCTGCCTGTAGGGCGGTCGGGGCCTCGATCCGAGTCGGGCATGTGACTGCCCCTGCTCAACGTGTGCAGGGGTCTGGTAACAGGAGTCAGTAGTGGATCGGGCCATAGTGGTTGCTGATATTGGTGCCCCAGGGCGGGCATTCTCTTCTGATCGTGCCCTATGCTGGCGTCAGTTCAGATGGGTTGGAGCCGGTGGTGCGGGCATGAAGATTGCCTGCTCCTCGGCCCGGGGATTCGGGCGGCGGCGTCGATGCAGCCTGGCGGGGGCTCCTGCCATTAACCCCTGGGACAGGTCTCCGATCGGGAGAACCTGGACATCCCCCACCTCATTGACGTAGGGGAGGGATGTGTCAAGGCACTCTGGGGATAGGCTCCCGAAGTGGTTGAATGTTGTAGTGGGAAGAAATGGCTTCCGGCGTGGCCCTCGGGGGCGGCAGCGGTGGTGGTGAGGCATAACTGCCTCTAGATCCAAATAGGCCATGCCCCTGGTGGGGATGATCCCTTCCTCACCGTACCTACGAACCAGGTCGTGGATCAACATTCTTTGGATGATCTCTGATGGGGAGAGGGGGCGTGAGCGCCTGACAGTCATAGCAATCGGAGTCGAAGTGACTGTGGAATAGGTGGGACCGCGCGGGGTATCCGCATCGGTACTGACCCTGCCCCTGCACTGGTGGGCAGGTGGAGATCGAGCTCTGGATGTAGTGATCTGATTCCTGGAAGCAGGGAGATGAACCCATTAGTACTAACAGGAAAAGAAATCGACAACCAATATCCCATCGTCATTCCATCTTCCGTGGTCGGCGAGAGAGATTCACACTGACGACGTCGCAGAACAGAGTGATCAACATCCGGACTGCCTCAACCCCTGGCAGGTTTCACGTCCCGGTGCTAGGTGCCTGGACCTGGTGACAAGCTAATCTTCCGACACCCCGAATGCTACCAGTCTCCATATTTAGGAGAAGAGATTCAATCGGGTTCACCATTTTCTATTTCCGACGCTTTTACACCAGGGCATGCACGCGCCTGTCCGTCACGCATGGTAGGACGCGCAGCTTGTTGCCCCGCATTCCCGGTTTCCAAAGGCGGGAGGCATACGTTCCTTGTTCAGGAACGTCTGCTCCATGATTGAAACTGGGAAGATGGGATGTCGATTCTTCCTTCAGTGGATTCCTTCTCAGAGCTCGTCACCTAGTCCGGGTCTCCCTCATATATTTAAGATGGGTTCGTGAAGCTCGTTCCTGGTTCCATATATGTATGGATTCCAGTTAATTACACTTCTTCCGTCGATACGCTCCAAGGGGTCTGGTCGGGGTAGCAACCTTCGGTGAGGATAATGGTCATGCTGTGGTGTTGTCAGCGCACCTTGATGCTGGGGATTGGAATGTCTGTCTTGTGTACCTTATCATAGGTCTTCTCGAGGGTGCGGAAACCTGAGGAATCCCACATCGAACGCGGGGGGGTTGTGTACTATCTGAGGTTTTCCTCAACTTCCCATTTTTAAAATGGGGTATGCCGTGAGTTTAACATCTTGTGGAGATGGATCAGACTGATTGGAATACTGAGAGTGGATCAGATTAAAGGACCCCCTAGGGGGAACACTGATGTTGGGGCCAGCAGGTGGGTGGCTTCCCGGATACTGTGGAGAGGAATGAGGTGGCATGATCTCACCGAGATGTGGCGGCCCAGGTAAGGATCATGAAGGGTGATGGAGTGATGGGATTGAACCTCGTGGAGGCTTCTTATGCATCCCCATGGAAGGGAATCAAAGTCTGTGTAGTTTAGTGATACGGTGGGACACCTGAAGAGGCGACCCGTGAGAATGAACGCATGGATTGGTGCCTGGAGGAGGTAAGATCTCCGGGCTAGGGAATGAGCTCCCCAAGGCACGTGGGATCAAGGGGGAGGTCAGGATGAGACGGGGGTATGAGGCATGGGGCTTATGCTCTAGGGCAACCCAAGATGGGGAATACGGGGCTTACGCTCTGAGGCGGCCCATAATGGTGCTGGTGAACTGACGCAAAGGGTTCAGAACAACTGAGTGATGAGCTTGAACCTCGTGGAGGCTTCCTACGTACCATGCATTAGCACAGATCAAAGTCCACGTAGTTTGGGGCATACAGTTTAATGTCATGTGGGACGAGGGCATACAGTTTAATGTCATATGGGACAAGGGCATACAGTTTAACATCATGCAGGACAAGGGAATACAGTTTAACGTCATGCGGGACAAGGGCATTTAGGGATTACACTTTGAGGCAGCCCAAAGTGTTGGAGAACCAATGTGAAGAAGTCAGAACGACCGGGTGGTGGGCTTGAACCTCATGGATGCTTCCTACGTACCATGCGTTAGCATAGATCAAAGTCCATGTAGTTCGTTGGGATGGGGATTACGCTCTGAGGCGGCCCATAGGAGGATGTCATGGTCAATGCGTGCTCTAAGCCCACATGAGTCATGCTCGGTGTGAGAAACAAGAGGCAGCAGAGACCAGACGATCACGTCGCAAATGGTGCGTTCATGAGAAGTGGAAAGGGGCTTACGCATTGAGCAGCCCAAAGAGGAAACAGGGGCTTACATGTGGTTAGTGGACCTTGGTCTTGGGGCTTACTCTAGGATGGAGGCCCGTGGTGCGACAAAGCGCAGTGGGAAAGGGACTCCACTGGCTTTGGTAGTGGGGAAGTACGGAGGTGCATGGGTGAAACCTTCCGCAAAAGAGGCTAGGGGCTTACGCTCTGAGGCAAACCTTCCCCCATGGACAAACGCCACTCCGACAAGGAGGATCTCATTCCATGTGAGGAAGAATCCATTCCCGTGGAGACGAGTGGGCGTAAAGAATGTCTGAACTAGGGGGACCCTGCGTGCGAGGCACGGGGTCGGACCACAATTTAACATCATGTGTTAAGGACGAGGTGCTTAGCAGTTTAATTTTCTGTAGCTTGGACGGGGTGGGTTCGCTCTACACCCCTAGGGCTTACATGCCCAACACCCTCTACCCCCTGTGGGAGGGAAGGCATCGACAAGGCCGTAGTGAAGGGGGGCCGCAGGGTGAACCATCGAGGGGTCCACGTTAGCGTGGCTATGCGAAGAAGCAATAGCCATTAGCGTGCGTATGCTGAGAAGAATAAGGCAAAGCAACGCAACGAGAAACACTGCCCAAGGGACCTTGAGGTTACTTCGTACGAGCCTGGAAGACCATACGGGAAAACAATGCATGACACGCATGACCGACAGGGAAGACATCAGGTGCTGGTGCGGAGAGGCAGCTAAGGGGCATCAAGGTGAAGTGTTCTGGGTGTTGCGCACAAAGAGGAGGTTTGCGTGAAAAACACCGGGATGACGCGCAATAGGGCCAGAGGATTGCGCAGATAGGGGATTGCACTCTTGGTGCAAGGATTGCGTGCAAGGGGATTGCGCGCTCGGTGCAAGGATTGCACGCAAGGGAAGAACCTAGAGGAGTTGGAAAATTCACTTAAGCTAGTGGAGCTGCAGGCAAAGATGAACCCCAGGGCAAGGTTGCACAAAAAGAGGAATTACCTAGAAGTCATCTTGTGCACCGGGGGAGTCCGAATTGCACACACGGGAGCCGTTCCGAATTCCGCAACCCCAAACTGTTTGGGGTCGCCTTCTATTTATAGGCACCTTCCAGTGAGGAATCTAGGCGGCGCACAAAATATTACACGCTGAGAACAGTTGGCGTGCAATACTTCACCGCGCGGAACCGGGCACGCAAAACTGCGCGCACCACTGACTCGATTTCGTGAATCCTGGGGATGCTTCGCGCACACAACATTATTTCGCCCCAGCCCTCCTTTATTTCGCGCACCACCTCCGGGGCCTCTAGACCGGGCCTCTGAGTCTGAATATGACTTCGCTTCGTCAATTCAAGATTTCCTCTAAGATTTATAGACCTTTTTTTCGGCGTCTACACCATTTTTGTTATTCGGTGGATATGATTACAAAGAATGTGTTTTTCTTTATAACTTAATTACATTTGAACCAAAGGATTAAAAAACCAATAAAATATGATATATTACATATATTATAATCTAGTTCAACCATAAGACAAATGGTTTCATGACCAGAATTAAAGATAACAATAGAAATTGATAAACCGTTGTCCTTGAATGTGCTAAATTAGCACATCTCAAACGGTGCTTTCATTTATTTCAAATAAAAGGGTGGGGAAAGGAGAGAAGATAATGAAATATACCACTAGTATAAAGACATTACAATACATGTATGTTACTAGATTCATGATACTATTCTGGTGAAGGGAGGTGAGGAAATAAATAGAAAGAAAAGAACTTAAAAGAAAAGAAGAAATTTGGGAAGATGAATTTACCTCTTGAGACTTCCTCCTTTGAGAACCTCTTAAGGGGAGAGGTTTTGGTATTTTGGGGAGGCTGAGAGATTTTGGACGTGGGGGAGGACCTTGGGGAGAGATTTGGGAAGAAATTAGAGAAGTATTAGAGCTTTAGAGGAGTGGAGAGAAGAGAGCGTGAAGGGGGGGTTTTTATAGTGGAGGAGAGGAGGGATTTCATGATATTATAATCCTTAATTTATTATTTCTTCACAAGACAAAGAATAGTAAGTATTCAATGACCAAGAATAGTAAATGGGTCATATGAATTCGAACCAAGTGGTCTTACATCAGCATAAAATCATTGATGACTCAACTAATCCATTATTTAGCATTCATTGTGAATTATCGGATTCTACTATTCATAAAAAATTCAAGTATTTCAGAAAAATCCCAAAAATTCACCCTAACCATTTTTCGACGTGTAGAATCCAAAAATGAAGTCCATTTTTCAATTTTTTTTTCTAAGTATGATTATTTTAATATTTAATTAAAATAATAATTTATTATCAAAACCAGTTTTAAAACATTCATTAACTCATTCTAAACTATAGGTATATCTTACTTCCAACATGAATATTATTTTTATACCACCATAGGTGAGGTTACTATTCATCAGGGTATATCACTATTCATAAGGGTATGTTACTATTCATTAGGGTAGGATACTATTCACCAAAAATTATTTTTGTTTTATTAGACTCCAAAAAACTTCTTGAACACAACCATGTATGTCATATTTTCAAACTTCCAAATATAGAAGTGACACCTTATGTTTAAAGGTCACTTATCACTTAGTAGTTCATTATTATGTGATTTTATGGCATATATATAAGAAGTGAATTTCCATTAAAAACATTGGGTTGTTACATTCTTCCCCCCTTAAGAAATTTCACCCTCAAAATTTCATTTTACATCCTAGGCCAAAAACAGATTTGGGTACTTTTCCTTCATTGATTCCTCCAGTTCCCATGTTGCTTCCTCAAAATTTTGGTTCGTCCACAACACTTTGACAAGATGGGTTGTCTTGTTGCATAGAACCTTATCTCTCTGATCTAGAATCTTTACTGGATTCTCCTCATAGGACAAATCATCTTCCAGCTTCACCACCTCTGAGTTTAGTACATGTGAGGGATCAGGTATGTACTTCCTCAAGAGTGATACGTGGAAAACATCATGAACAAGAGCCATATTTGGTGGAAGTCCAAGCCGATAGGCCATGGCTCCTATGCGGTCAAGGATCTCAAAGGAGCCTATATACCTTGGTCTTAGCTTCCCTTTCTTCCCGAATCGCATGACTCTCTTCCATGGAGATATTCGAAGGAAGACTTTATCTCTAATGTTGAACTCCAAGTCCCTTCGACGGTTGTCAGCATAGATCTTTTGTTGACTTTGAGTAGCTTTAATGTGTTTCTGGATGAATTGAACATTCTCTGTCATCTCTTGAATGAGATGAGGTCCAAGTATCTTTCTTTTCCAACTTCATCACAACAGGTTGGAGTTCTACATCGCTTTCCATACAGAGCTTTATATGGAGGCATCTGAATCCTCGAGTGGAAGCTATTATTGTATGAGAACTCAACCAATGGGAGATGCTGATCCAAACCACCTTTGAATTATAGAGAGCATGATTTAAGAATATCTTCAATTGTATGAATAGTACTTTCAGATTGGCCATCAGTTTGGGGGTGATAGGCCGTGCTGAAATTTAATTCAGTACTCAAAGCCTGTTGAAGACTCCTCCAGAATTTAGATGTGAACCTTGGATCACGGTCAGAGAAAATTGAGAGTAGAACACCGTGTAGTATCACGAATTCCTTCACATATAACTTTGAAAGTTGTTCAAGCAAGATATATTCCTGAATAGCGATTAAATGGGATGTCTTGGTGAGTCGGTCAACCACAAGCCATTTCGCATTATTTCCCTTCGAAGTCTTCGGGAGACCCATGACAAAGTCCATAGTAACATTTTTCCATTTCCACATGGGTATAGGCAATGGCTGTATCATACCTTTGGACTTTTTTCACTCATCCTTAACTTGCTGAAATACAAATCACCTTGATATATATTCCACAATCTCTTTCTTCATGTTATCCCACCAGAAGTGTTCTTGGAGATCATGGAACATTTTGGTACTCCCAGGATGGATAGAGAAGGTGAAGCTATGTGTATCATTCAATAGATCCTTCTTTATTTCTGGATCAGATGGTACACATAATCGTGTCCCAAATCTTACAACTTCTTCCTCATCAATTTTGAAATAAGATAATTTTCCATTTTTAACAGCTTCCACCCTTTTTTGAATTTCCACTTCCTTTCTTTGAGAAAAATTTATTTTCTCCATGAGGGATGGTTGAGAAATCATTTGAGAAAGGATTGATGATGTTCCTCCCTTAATGATTCCCATGTCCATCCTTTTTCAAATCCAAGAAGATCAGATCCTTTTCAATTCTCATCATTGATAAAGATGCATGATCCTTTTTACTTAGAGCATCCACCACCTTGTTTGCCTTACTGGGATGGTAGTGTATTGAGTATTCATAATACTTGATGATCTCTATCAATATTTACTGGTGCATATTAATCTCTTTCTGTGTGAATATATATTTGAGACTCTTGTGGTCAGTATATATCTCACATTTTCCCAATAGAGATAATGCCGCCAGATTTTCAACGCAAAGATCACAACCGCCAACTTCAGATCATGCATGGGATAGTTTTTCTCATGGATTTTAATATGACTTGAGGAATAGGATATCACTTTATCATTTTGCATTAGCACACATCATAATCCTTTCTTAGAAGCATTACTATACACCACAAAGAGTTCTCTACTTGAAGGGTGTGTGAGTACCGGTGTAGTGATAAGCCTCTTTTTCAACTCCTTGAAACAGTCTTCATATTCCTATTTCCAGATGAACTTTACTCCCTTCCATGTCAGCTTGGTCATTGGGTTTTACAATCTTGAAAATTTCTTCATGAATCGTCAATAATACCCAGCCAGACCTAAAAAGCTGTGGATCTCCGTTACAGAAGTTGGCCTCAACCACTCTTCAATTTCTGTCATCTTGGAAGGGTCCACATATATCCCTTTCTTGGTGATAACATGCCCCAATAATGATACTTCCTCCATCCAGAACTCACCTTTACTGTACTTTGCATACAACTTCTCCCATCGCACAATTTTTAACTCAGTATCCAAATGCTCCTCATGTTCCTCCTTGCTCTTGGAGTATATCAAAATATCATCAATAAAGACCACCAAAAATTTGTCTAGGTAATCTCTAAAGAATCTATTCATTAAATCCATGAATATTTCTAGAGAATTATTGAGTCCGAAGGGCATCACTATTAACTCATAGTGTCCATACCTTGTTTGAAAGTCAATCTTGGGAATATCTTCCTTCCTCACCTTTAGTTGGTGATATCCCAACCGAAGGTCCACCTTAGAGAAATAACTGGCCCCACGAAGCTGATCGAACAAGTCATCTATCCGTGGAAGGGGATACTTGTTCTTTATAGTGATTTTATTGAGCTCACGATAATCAATACTGAGGCGCATTGACCCATCCTTCTTCTTGACGAAGATGACTAGAGAACCCCACGGTGAATCACTCGGGCGTATAAAACCCTTCTCCATATTCTCTTATAACTACTTCTTTATCTCTTCTAGCTCTACAGTGGCCATTCTGTAAGGTGTCTTTGAGATTGGTAGAGATCCAGGGATAAGTTCAATTGATAACTCAACCTCTCGGTCAGGAGGAAGACCATGCAACTCTTCGGGGAATACATCAGTGTAATCCCTCACGATGGGCATGTCTTCAAGCAGGATTCTATACTTTGTCTCAATCATTTGAGCTAGGTATGCATGCTCATAAGGAAGCAATATCCAAACTTGAGATGAAGATTATAAAGGAGACTCATCTTCCTCCTTGCACTTGTAAATAATCAGAGGATGCTTTGGGATGTGAAGAGTAATCTCCCTTTCCCAACAATTGATGTTGGCCCTGTACAAAGATAGCCAATCCATGCCCAAGATAGCATCAAACTCCACTAAAGGAAGTATGACAAGATTTTATGGGAGGTTCAGTCCACAAACATTAACTGGGGGGGGGAGTTATAAACCATGGATGCAATAAGTTCATCATTCTCTGTTCTCACAAATAACTTTTCCTCCAAATTTTGAGGTGGTGTTTGAATAGTTCTACTAAACTTGAAAGATATGAAAGAATGCATAGAACCAGAATCAAATAGTAAGTTCGCTATTCTTGAATGAATAACAACTGTACCTATCACCACATCATTTTCTGGCTCCATCTCAGTAGTAGTGATAGAATAAGACTTTCCTTGTTTCCTTGGAGGTTGTTGCTAATTTCCTCCAACAACCCTCGGCTTAGGGAAATTGTTCGCATAATTCCCAAGCTCTTTGGAGTTAAATCACTGCACTACAGGCTGAGTGTTGATCTGAACCTTCTGTTCTTCTTCAAAATTAGTGGGATTTTTCATATCCCTTTTCCAGTTCTAGGCCCAATGACCAAACTTTCTGCATTTGAAAAAATTCCTGGTTCCCTTGAGACAGTCACCAAGATGCTTCTTCCCACAATTATTGTAAAGGGGAAAGTGAGGCTTCTTTCCATCATGGGATTTTTTTGATGAACGACCCATGTTGTTCTCTATTTTCTGCTTCTTATCACTAGGCCCATGAGACCACTGAGAGTCTCCAATCTCCATTTCAACCTTTAGGGAACAACATAAAATCTCCTCATAGCTGTCTAAGTCTCAAATCGCCAACACTTTTCATAGACTCAGCTTTAGTCCGCTAAAGAAGCGATCCACCTTGCTTTTAGTGTTCATGACAAAACCAGAGGCGTACCTTTCAATCCTTGTAATGTTTGCTTCATACACCCCGATGGACTCATCTTCCTTCTGCTTGAGTCCAAGGAACTCTCTTTCCATCTTGAGATGGAGGGTTCGAGGAAAATATTTGTTGAAAAAAATCCTCTTGAATTCCTCCCAATCTATGGAATCAATTTCCTCTTAGGACTTTTTATTCTTGATCAGTGTTCACCACTGATCAGCTTCCCCATCAAAATGATAGACTGCCAGTACAACTTTCTCTTCATCTGAGCACTAGAGGACAGAGAAAATATTTTCAATGGAGTTAATCCATTGTTCTGCGAGGAGGGGATCAAAAGACCCGCCAAACATGGGATTCCTTTTCCTCATGAAGGATTCTACGACAACTTTCTATTTCCTTGGAGGATGGGGATGTTCCACCTGATTCAAGTTATTATTCATAACTCGAGCTAGCTGAGAAAGTACTTCCATGAAGTTTTGAGCACCCGCTTCCGTCACATCAGGCATGTCATTAGGGCAATCATTACATTGCCTATCACATTGGTTGTTGGAACGTGTTCTTCTATTTCCTGCCATTAACTAAGAAAAATAACGTATAATTGGAGGTCGTGAATACTTAGTTATTGAGCATAAAAAGGAAACATTGAACATTAAAGGATAAACTTATAAAGAAGAAGTACGTCCTAACTTTTGATTCCTTAGGTTTATATCTAGGTTATCCTCGATCTATTTCTTAACTTAAATTATTATGGGATTTTTTTGTCCCTTAATAATTGTTTGTACTAAGCTCATGAATCTACGAAAGCATATCCCCTAGGAGTGTCATAACTAAGAGTGCCGCAAGGCCCATTATCGTGCACCAATTCCTATTCGAGTTTAGCTCAATGAGGTGTTTTCGGGTTTTACCCCTAGATACATCTATTCCAGAGAAACCTCTACCTGCTCATATCTAGACATGGATGTATTTTCTTGATAAACCACTTACTCTATACTCACCAAAATTTAGAACTGCTTTCTTATAATTAGTCTCATCCTTAAGGTTCTCACTAAGGTGCTCTATTCCTAATCTCCAAAAATAACTAGACCATCATCTGATACCCACTATAGCATCCCAAGACTTTTACATATAAAAATTCATTATTTCAAGCATAATTAATCATCAGAGTACAAGCCAAGTATCGTTAAGTCTAGTTTCTTGGAAGACTAGGTACATATAACATAAAACATGGGACTAAAAAAACTTCTTTATTTAATTTACATAAAGAGATTATAACTTCCTTTGAGCTCTTACATCTGTATACGGTACCCTAGGGAACACATTAACAAAGGGATGAGCTAAAAATCCCAGTAAAGGAAAGAACATAAGGATACATCTCATGCACATGAGTTAGGAGGCATGACATAATGATATCCAAAGCATGAAACTTATAAAATAATTTAATATAAGCATGGGATCATATAAACATGGAATCATATAAATTTGGTAGAATCATAAATCATATCTTTATTACGGGTCAAGGCTAACCACCAATCCCGTTTCCCATCTTAGTACGGGTCAAGGCTAACCGCCAATCCCGTTTCACATTGCATCTCATGAGACTTAACCTTACCCAATGAATTGGAACACTATATGGGAGCACAAATATCAAAATATTCATGAATATTATTTCCAAAAAAATAATCTTACCACATAAATAATCATACATAATCAACCATACATAAACATAAGGGTACCCATGGAAAGAATTGGGTACCACAATCATGACATAAAACATATCCAATGGGAGTATCACGAAAGTGTCCATGAGAGGAAAGGATTATAACATACATGGACATTAATAGGGTACAATAGGCATATAACATGGTAAGTGGTGTAAAATATAATTGAAAACATATTAAAAATGTATTTTAGAAACATTAGCATTAAAACATTTTTGTGCAGTTTTAAGGAAAACACTCTAGAAATTTTCAAATAGAAAAGAGGACATTATTTTATATAAAACCAGAATTGAAACAAGAAGGTTTTCTTAATAAAAATACTTATTTTAAAAATAAAATAGTGTTTTAAAACATAGGATATAGTGCACTTGAAATTTGGGTAAAATTTTGGGTAGTCCCCTTAAAACAGGTTTGCCTATTGGAAAGTTCTAAGGAGAGAATATTTCAAAATCATGTATATCCCAGAAAGAATGTGATGAAAGGGTATTGATATAATAATCTTGTACAAATAACCAGAATTCATAATACTCACTTAAATATAAAAGGTAACACCATTTTGAAATAAAGATAAGGCAACCCGAAAGAACAAGGAAGGTTCAGGTAGAATTCGTTACGATTTTCTTGGCATGGTGTCGGGTGTGACCAAGAGTGATTGAAGAGAGAGAAATGGGGTTTATCATCAGTTATAAATCCAAAAGGAAGTATGGGGGAGGTTCCTAAACATACACCATCATTTTCTAGTACACATAAAAATGCATAGCATAGAGGAAAATCTTGATTAAGAGAGAAAAGGAGAGGATCCCTTACCTTAAATCCGGTGGTCTTCTTCACTTGTTATTAATGACCTGAATAAACAAATTAGGATTATTAATTAATATTTCTAGAACCTCTTCTATATGTAATTTATTTATCATGACTATTTTTAGTTCATCCAAAGCCTTTTTGATTATTTATAAGCTTCAATTTCATTGTTCGGGCTCGTTTCTTTACTTGGCTTTAAAAGATCGATTCACTTATATTCAAGTTTGGATTATATGAAATATGAAAGTGATTGTACATAATTGAAGTTATATTATTTAGTTAATATCCATGAGATTACATGGTTTTAATTTTAATTAGGTTACTTAGAGTTAAGTCTAATTATTATATATATAACCTTAGTGATAACCGTTTTTTTTAATCATTGGATTTGATTACAAAGAATGTGTTTTTCTTTATAACTTAATTCCATTTGAACCAAAGGATTACAGAACCAAAAAAAATAGGATATATTACATATATAATAATCTGGTTTAACCATAACAAAATTTTTTTCATGACCATAATTAAATATAACAATATAAATTGATAAACCGTTGTCCTTGAATGTTTTAAATTAGCACATCTCAAACGGTTCTTTAATTTCTTTCAAATAAAAGGGTGGGTAAAGGAGAGAAGATGATGAAATATACCACTAGCATGAAAAAATTACAGTAAATTTATGTTACTGGATTTATCATACTATTATGGTGAAGGGAGGTGAGGAAAGAAATAAAAAGAAAAGAACTTAAAAGAAAAGAAGAAATTTGGGAAGAGGAATTTACCTCTTGAGACTTCCACCTTTGAGAACCTCTTAAGGGGAGAGGTTTTGGTATTTTGGGGAGTCTGAGAAATTTTGGACGTGGGGGAGGACCTTGGGGAGAGATTTGGGCAGAAATTATAGAAGTCTTGGAGCTTGAGAGGAGTGGAGAGAAGAGGGAGTGAAGGGGGGGGGGGGGGTTTATAGTGGAGGAGAGGAGGGATTTCATGATATTATAATCCTTAATTTATTATTTCTTCACAAGACAAAGAATAGTAAGTATTCCATGACCAAGAATAGTAAATGGGTCATGTGAATTCGAACCAAGTGGGATTACATCAGCAGAACATCATCGATGACTCAATTAATCCATTATTTAGCATTCATTCTGAATTATCGGATTCTACTATTCATCAAAAAATTCAAGTATTTCAGAAAAGACCAAAAAATTCACCCTAACCATTTTTCGATGTGTAGAATCCAAAAATGAAGTCCATTTTTAAAATTTAATTTTCTAAGTATTATTATTTTAATATTTAATTAAAATAATAATTTATTATCAAAACCAGTTTTAAAACATTCATGAACTCATTTTAAACTATAGGTATATCGTACTTCCAACATGAATATTTTTGTACCACCATAGGTGAGGTTACTATTAATTAGGGTATATCACTATTCATAAGGGTATGTTACTATTCATTAGGGTAGGTTACTATTCCCCAAAAATTATTTTTGTTTTATTAGACTCCAAAAAACATCTTAAACACAACCATGTATGTCAGATTTTCAAAATTTCACACACAGAAGTGACAACTTATGTTTAAAGGTCACGTATCACTTAGTAGTTCATCATTATGTGATTTTATGTAATATTTATAAGAAGGGAATTTCCATTAAAAACATTGCGTCGTTATAAATAATATCCAAGTTAACATTTTTTTGGAGATGAAATAATGATTTTTATACCCTAACTACACAATATTACCCCACCACTCTCAACTCAACTTCAAATTTTGTACATATATGACACTCCTTGAATTTCCATCATAAGTTTATGCCAAACTCAAATCCCTAGTAAAGTTCCCAATGAGGGTTTTACCCATTTAATTTTTTATTTTATTCCTTTCATATGATGTATTATTATTATTGTATTTCTAGATATGGATTATGAGGACATTATTCATATTTCAATTATATATATATTGGAATTTAATCTTATAAATAATTTACAACTTTAATGATAAATCTAGTTAAACAATCATTTTCCTCAGAAAGTTTTTGATGATGGTTAGCCCAATGTACTAGTTGATTCCCACTTCATCTAGGTATAGGACTAGATGTGATGATCAAAAAACAAGATCCATGAAAGGGTTTCCTATCTAATTCTAGATTATCATGAAGATCCTCCCTTATTGGTGGTAGAAGAAGTCGATTACTCTAGTAGATATGTTTTATTTGATTAGAATAAATAATATAAATCTAATCTATTAAACTTATATTGGTAGCTTAAGGAGTTTTTTATGGAGTCATTTTTATAGTGTATAAACAAATGATGATAAGAATTTCAGGTCATACAAGGATTTATATGCAATAAGTAAAATAAAATCGATCAATTTAGAATCTTAATTGAATCTATAAGGTCATTATCTGATGTAAAAACTATATGATAAAATATGATTCACATTGAAGTTTATAAAAAGATAAACCTATGGATTAGAGACATGAAAATAATATAATACTTTATTTTTCATATAAATATTCACACACACACACACACACATACACACATATATATTTATAACTTTTTTCATGGAACAATCCACTTATGGGGAGAAAAGAAAGTGAATCATCTGTGAGTAATAGAAACTTTTACATTACCATAAATTACTGAGTATGAACCTATAAAAATATATATATTCATGGTTATATTATAATAAATATATCAAAATTATTTGTTCTATATTTTCTGTTTTATAATTTGATCCTCTTCATTCTGATATCATCTAATTATGTGGGGAAAATTTATTAATTATAATAATATTTCTCTAGAAGTTTAAAGATGATCAAAATGGTTGAAAACTAGTGATGGATAAATTTTAACCATTAATGAATCTCATCATTCATATAAATATCTTTTTTTTAGATATATCATAATTTGTTAAGTCATAGTAGAAACCATTTATAGTCACATGAAATTATCACAGAAGGTGATTCTCTTTATGAAGATGAGACTGTCAAACATTATGGTTATGTAATATTAAAACATTTGATTACTTGAAATAATGTTAGAATACATAATCTTCCACATTATATTATATATATAACCATATCATATTAAATCCTTCCTTTCATCAAAATTACATCTCTCACCAAATTAGATTGTATCATTTATAACATGGTGTTGTTTGTTATGACAGACTTGACTCAAGTAAACTAGAGTTGGGGTATAAATTAATATATTTTCATATATGCAAGGGATTTAATCATGGAGGTTCAATTATTTTTGTATTCTGAGAGATCTAGATAAATAAATGTTACCTATTTTACTTTGGGAATAAAATATTTGACATAGTAATTTAAAACATTTATCATCCATGAAATCACTCTAATAATTCATCTTCATATCCTAGGAAAAGAAAGAAAATTAGGGTGATTAAAAATTCTCAGTTAGTGTTATGTATAGAGAATGATATAATTATTAAATAAGGAATAATTATTATGGCTTGGTAAATAACTAAAAACATATGTCATTAACTCAATAACATGATCCATAAATGCATCCATGTATAATATCAATCAAATAATGTCATTGATAATAATTAATAAATAATCAAGGAAGGAAATGAATAATTTTGGACATCATGATATCATAAATAATAATATATTTAAATTAAAAACCATGTTCCCAGATAGTTTACTCAATATTTATGTATAAACTAATAAATAATTTAGTTTACCCAGCTAATTTTCCTCATAAGATATGTTGATGCATCAAGGGGATATATAATGTTAGTCCACACATGTCAATTAATATCCAATTCCTTACATACATATTTAATAACCATTTTAGTTTTTAAAAAATATTCCTTATAAACAAATATCTATTTTAAATATACTATTCATAGTATCAGTATTTCCACAGTTAATAAAATTTCTTTCAAAATAAAATACTATTTGTAGAAATGTTATAGGTTTTAGAAAATAGTCATATACATAATAAAAATAATATAGTTATTTTATTTCAATTAAATTTCCAATGATTAAAATAACTTTTAATGTTTCATCAGAGTGTTAATGACCAAAAAATTAATAAGAGACAAGATATAAAAATCGATTCATTTTAAATGCATGTTTTAAAATTAATTCACATCTATTAGATAAATAAGGAAAGTGGAAATGAAATATTAAAAAAAATTCATTTAATACTTTTATTTGTAAAACCTTTTAAATAATATAGAATAAACTAAATATTTTAGAAGAATTAATAGTGAGGGAAGTACATTAACATTGTATAAATTATAAATCAATATATTTGAATTTCTAGAAAGAAAATTTAAAATGAACCATTTAGAAAACATTAGAAATATTACATTCATAAATTTTGAAAAGTAAATGCTAAAATAAAAGGTCATTTTTAAATAATTTTATTAATAAAAATATATTTTGTAAATGTTTTAAAAAATATGGACATGGAAGAAAAATATACCTAATTAAAATAGAAATAGATTTGTTTTTTTACTTCAAACATTTAATTTAATAATTCATGTAAAAAAGAGAGGAAAAGTTGGAAGAAAATATGGAATCTCCAAAAATAATGATATTCTAATAAAATATAATGATTTTATGAAGGGTTGATTATAATATTTCTTCATTGAAAACTAAGTCAATCCCAAAAAATGATATTATAATGTAAATATTTACCTATTTTGTAACATTAAAATTGTTACCCCTTAATGGAATAAAGATAAATTTAAACATTAATCATAATGAATTAAAATTTATTCTTGTTAAATATATCATATGGAAATTATATACACCATATTAATTTAAATAGGTGCATAATACCAAATATGTGTCAAAGGAGTTGAACTTGAGAAGAAATTCCATTTCCTCAAGATTACCATGAGTTAAATGTGATTTAGTCTCATGTATAATAGTTTAAAAATGTTATAAATTTATAACAAAACCTATATTCATATTTATAATATCAATTATGAACATCTTATAACATCTTATCACCAATGTTTTTATAATATATCATTATTACCATTGTTTTGTGTGTTAACTGCTTCGTTTAATCATTCATGTTCTGTCATGAATGTTTTAGTTCTTATAAAAAGGATCTAGTTACATCATATATATATTTTTATAAATGTTATTAATGTTATATATATCATATTATTTTATTATAAACATTTTTCTAATCATTCTCAAAATTTAGACATGGAAAATTATCCACATCACTTTTTATAGAAAATTATTCATTCATACGGACATGTGATGTTATCATTTTATTAATGGATGAAGGGTTTAGAAACTAGTTGATATTACTAACTTCTAGAAAAAATATTATTTAATATGTATCATATATATTTCTTCCATCATTATTCATATCCATGTGAGTTGGTGATGGGAGACAAATTACCTCACTTTGCGAGGAAGAAGATTGGCATACACATGAGTGATTGTTTTGTTTTCCATTTGATTGAGAAAAAGGTGGATAAATAATATTCTATAAACATATTTACATTTCATTATATAATATATTTTTGTGTTATAATATTTTAATTATTAGGTCATAATTGAATTTGGTAAATTAAAATGTAAAAAGAAAGTGCTTATTGATGATAATTACCTTATCTTAGAAAATATTCAGTTTGACGAATTATCAAGGACACTTGGGTTGGTATTTTTGGAACAAAATCTATATTATAACATGTATTAGTATTTTTTAGAGAGATAATTTTGGGGTTTTCATTAGATAAATTCCTCAATAGGTGTGATGAATATTGGGGAGTAGCTTCCCTTCTATAATTAAGGTGAGTAACACAATTCGAATAATTAAATGATTTACAATAATTATAAGTAACATCATTAAATAATGGATCTAAAATTGATAATATGTGATGGTTATAAAGGTTTTTTTTTAAAATAAAACCAATCATTTTGGTTTCATTATCTTCTTGGGTCATTCAAAACCTTATCTTTATATATTAACCCATGGGAAACCCATTTTGATCTTAACAGGTGTAATTTATTTTTACTATTTTTACTATTCATTATGACATAAAATTATGTTGAATATTTAAAAAAATATAAATTACACTAATTCCAATTATTAGATCAATTTTATTGAATTCAATTCACTGAAGAGGAATAATTTATTTTTAAAATAAACTTACAAAATGTTTGGAAACAATAGTCTTTCTATAAATGCATTTCAAACCTAATTTGATCTTAAAATAACTCTTTGAGTAGTAATAATATTTAAATGTATATAAATTCATATAGTTATATATATAATATTTTGATTTGATTAAATTTATTAATCATTATATTTAATTTTAATTATTTATAATGGAAACACATATTTCCTTTAGGAACAATTTTCTAAAGATTTTTCTCTTTTCACCTCCAAAGGGTCTTATATTTATCTATTTAAAATTGATAATAAATAAATTTTATTCTTAAAAATATTATAAAAAAATATTTTATATAATCATTTTAATATTTAAATACAACATTTTTTATTATCCATTAAATAATATTTCTGAGGGAATATTATAAATATTTTTTCTATGATTATTTTTAGCTATTATGTAAAAAATTGACATTCACCATTACATATGAGTTTTATTTTCCATAAAATATTAAAAATATAATTGTCATATATATTTATTAAAAGATAATTTCTAATTACTGTAACTGGTCCTTGGGTGTTACATTCTTCACTTTTGCAAAAATTTCATCTGCAACATTTTCAAGGATGCTTCTTTAAAAAAAATTGATTATGGTTCTCCATCATAATATCCTTTAGTTCCCATGTTACATCATACAATATGGGATTTATCTAATTTATCACTACATATTGAGTCATCCTATTACTAAATACATTATCTCTAATGTTAATAATCAAGATGGTCTATTCAATGTGAAATATATTAGGTTCCTATTATATTTCTTCATAGGTGAGCACATGATTTAGGGTGAGCACATACATCCTTAATAATAATTTATAGAATACATTAGGAAATTTATATAATATTGGATTAATTTACAAATTTTAATCCATAACTCAAATTATTTATTTGATTCCAAAAGGTTCCATATACTTGGGGCTCATTTTTCCTTTCTTATTGGTCCTTATAAAATCCTTCCATTGAGATACTTACAAACAAATATGATCACCCACTAGAAATTAAAACCATTACTTTAGTTATTAGCACATATATTTTTCCTTAATCAGCCTAATTTAATATGAGCATGAATAGTATTTAAATTCTTCATTATCTTGTCAAAATGTTTTTTTCCTATAAGTTTCCTTTCACCAACATCATCCCAGTATATTAGAGTATAAAATCTCTTTTTGTATAATTCTTTATATGATGCCATTTGAATACATGAATGAAAGATACTTTTATAGGAAAAAAAATACCAAAGTTAAATAAAGATCCCAAATATGTTTAAATTCAGGTGTTTTTGACCTCAACATGTCTTTTAATCTTTGAATTACCTTCTCATAATTTCAATCACTTTAAGGTTTATAAGAGATTCTAAAAAGAATCTTATTGTTTAGAGCCTTCTAAAGACTTTTCCATAATTTATATAATAACTCCAACTCTGTTAACCCATATCTAGTGTCTAATACATTACGTTGGCATGGATAAAAGGGTTTTAATCCCAAATTAACCATCAATTTAATAGTCTTGAAGAACTAGATATATACAAGACACTAATTTTACATTGGGAATAGATTATAGAACATAAAAAAAATAAAATGGTCAAAATCCTTTCAACTCATTTAAATAATTAATATTCATACCATGGGGAATGGAAAAATAAGTTAGAGTTTAAAATTTCATTAAGGTTTACATATTTTGGAAGAAATCATGATTAAATGATTCAAAATTAATTTATAATTTTAAAAAACTAAAAACACATGCCATTTAATCAATAATAACAAAACAAAATGCATATATGGATACTTTTTATGAAAAAATATCAGGAATATGAATAAGTTAATTCTCAATGAAGTAAATTCTTAATATTACACATCATGATATCATACATCGTGTTATCTATACTAAAAAAACCTTATACCAAGACAATTTAATTAATGGGTATGCTTAAAGTGAAACCCCATTTAATTTGGTCAAATAATTCATCTCATGAGACAAATAATACATCGAGTGGATATATAATTACCCCCAAATACATATAAAAATAATTCCACATAAATATAATGATTTATTTCATTAATTAAAATTAGTTGTTATCAATAAGTGTGTGTAATGAATTAAAATACAGAATATTAATATTTCCAAAATCAATGAAATAAGTTTCAAAGTAAAAAAAATTATATGTAAATGATATTTCGTTTATTAAAAAAGATAATCCATGATAAATAATGTGGATTTTTAATGGAAATTTAAATTACAATTATCAAAATAAAGTGAATGATGGCTACAAAATTTTTAAGAGATAATAGATTAACTTTCGTTCACCTGGAATATAAGTTTTGTAATAAAATCAGGTCCTTCGATAGAAAAAATCTAATTAAAGTAAAATATTAAAATAATATTTAATAAAAGTTTTTTCTATGTAACACTATTTAAAATGTATAAATGTATCTAAATTTAATAAAATTATTATAGCGATGGGGAATACTTTTATCGCTAAATATGTTCAAAATAATTCATTTTGAATTTCTATAAGCAATGTCAAAAACTTACCTTTAATTAAATAGTAATAAGAATCATTTAAATCCATTTTTAAAGGTAAATGATAACATAATTTTTTTTAATAAATAATTTTATTATATAAATAGACTTCTTTAAAATAATATTATAAATCATTGATGATGAAGACAAATACATATGACTAAAAGAGAAATAAATTTGGTTTTTAGTTAAAAACATTTTATTTTTTGAATCAATACCCAAAAATAATAAACTATTTATTAATTAATAGAATATAATTAAATATGAACTAGATAATATAATTATTGGATATAAATAAATTATAATATTCCTTAAGTGAAAATAAAATATATCCCAAAATGAAGTGATATTGTAAAATAGATTCTTATGTATTTGGTAACATAAAAAGTGTAACCCCATGAAAGAATAAAATTTAATTGAAACATTAATCATCATAAATATATAGGTATTAATTTTAAAAACATAAAATCTTCATTATATACACCAATTTTTTTTATCAAGTGAATTATAATAATTATTTCTCAATGGAGTATAAATTTAGATGAAATCTATTACCGCATCCTTCTCTTTAGTTGAATGCGATTTAACCTCATTTATTATGGTTTTAAGATTGTTAATAATTTATTTTAAAATCATATTTTTTTAGTGTCACATATAATTCTTTGATAATATCTTACAACCCATTCATTAATAATATTTCAATATTACAATAGTTTTTGGTATTAACAACTTTGTTTAATCAAGAACGTATTTTCATGAAATTTTTTGTTATTGGACATTGAAAATTTACCCACAATATATAGAATGATATTAATGTTATAAATATAATACTTATATACTAAATACCATTTTATAACCATTACTTAATTTTTAACATGGAAAATTAATCACATCGCTTCGTGGAGATTGTAATCGTACGTACACATGAGAAATGATATAATTTACTTATTGGATTAAAGGAAAACAAAGAGGATTATATATATTTTTTACTTGTTATTTTTTTTAAATGAATCATATATATTCATAATCTCAATCATTATGGTTTATTATATGATTCAGTGAAGTAATATAAATTACAACGATTCATGAGGCAGTAGTATTACACACACATGAGTGATGCCATTGTTTAACATTTGATGAAAATGAGATGGATAAATATCTTTCCATCGATATGATGACATAAAATTATATAGGAGAAACTATTGTAATTATATTTTACATTTTAATACATATTTTATGGTTTAAAAATAATAAGTAAATAAAGAGAATATTCAAAAAAATTACCATCTTATTGAAGAACCTCCATTGGATCTCTTATCAAGGACCATATGGCTGACCTTTTTGGAAGAACTAAAGATCTAAAATCTATCTATGGAGGTTGGGGTATCTTTTCAAGGTATTTTATTGATAAATATTTTGATATGTGTGAAAATATATGGAGGGGTTTGTAGTGACCAAGCCCCAGAAGGCCCAAAGCTGGTGCCTGCTACTAATTACATTGGCATGATGAAAAGAAATCAAATCCAAAATGATCGACCAATTTAGTAGTCTTGGTTAAAGAGATTCATAAATGAGTCTTGTATTACAAATTAATACACTAATTATAATATTTTTTCTCTTATTTATAAATAAATAACTTTAAGTATAACTTTATTCTACCTAGTATATTCCTGCATATCAATCATAGTATGCATTTTGGATTAATGGGGGAAGAAACATAATAAGGGTGAGCTAAAATGATCAGTAAGGGAAAAAAATTGTGGAATAAATAATGAATCAATGAGTACAATAATTATGTCATTATATGTAATATAACACACATACCATATAATCATCAAAGTGAGAAGGAAGTGCATAAACTATATGGAAATGTAATAAATATAAACACATTCCATTGAAAAAACTTGATAAGGCAACATCCTTATGGAATGGTATGAAATTGAAAATCATTCCATTTAATAGATGAACTAAAAATGAAATTTATCCATAAATATTTCTACATAAAATATCACCGATGAATAATAACTAAAACTAAATGAAAGGAAAGGCTTATTTATTTGATGCCATGTTTACTAGGTACATAGAACCATTACAATCAGGAGACATTTTACCTATTCCAATTTGCATAACTAATTTGTCCCATGACACTACTGATGCATTGAGGGGATTACATTAACTGGTCCCCAACCTATAGGTATTTCCATAAATGGTCCCCAACTCATGTATTGTAAGTCCAAAGTATTTCTAATATCGAACACACCATATGCCTCATCTAATATTTGTACTGAATAAGGTATAAATATTTATAAATATTTTACCAAAAAATAAAATAACCATAAATGTAGACACCATATGTAAAATGGTATACAGTTTAGGTAATAGTAATATCCATGATAAATGAAATGTATAATTTAGGAGAAATTCAATATTCAATGATCTTATAATATTGAATATTTCAACAAGGACTGAAAAATGAATCATGTAAGTGAATGTGAATACTATCCTTGGCCAAAACAATCTCAAATAATCCCAAGGAAGTTTAAGGATGGTGTTAACACAACATATCCCATGTGGATTAAATATAGTAGTTATTGTTGTTGATGAATATAAGTATTATAAAACAATATTTTAAAATAATTCTTGAGGAAAATATCCTTTATTATGAAAAAACTTATGAAAACCATTTTCTTTGAAAATCACTTTTGAAAATATTTTCATTAAAAATTAACTTTTTAGACATGCAATGGATGTTTCATGGAAATGATAATGGGTAAATTCGTACAAGCTATACTAGGTAAAATAATAATCCTTTTGCATGGAAAAAGGGTAAAAAATGATTTGTTTAGAAATCAAAAATAAGTTTCCTACAAAAACATTGCTAAAATACAAAAAAAGTAAAAATGGGTTTACCAAATCATTTTATTTTTTTTGAAAACACTTTAATAAAACTTGGTGTTTTTAAGAAAACTTGTTCTCTAACAAAAGTGATAAATAAATTCAGGTTTACATAAACAAATTTCTAAAACATTATGAGTAAAAAAGAGTGTGAAAATGGTACAAATATATAAAAATGGTCATTAATTACCAGAGAATAATGCAATGGTTTATTGGGAAATGTTTATTTAATTTAACTGAATATAAATTCCATGTAAATATCATTAGTATTGGTCTTGAGGAAAATAATTTTTAAACATCCCCAAGTGTCTCATACCACTTTGAATCATTTTAAATTATAAGACTCAAGAATGAATAATATTAAAAGAATCATAGAATATCATGAGAATAAATAAGTTCACGATATAGTAATTAAAATAGAATTATATACACCATATAAATGAAACTAGGTTCATAAGAACAAATAAGTCTCAATGGAATGTAAATTCAGACAGAATCCCTTACATTGAGTATCCTTTTGGGTAAATGACCTTTGGCTTCCTATATAATAAACATATGTTAATTTTATAATTTATTTATATCCCTTTTAATATAATTATTATTACTTTTATTTCACTTATTACTATGTTTTATACAACAACTTACACAATTATGTTTAGATTGAGTGTATTGACCAAATTCGGTTTATGTGTCGACAACAACTTGAATAGGTTAAATTTGGTCAAAGGGGTCAGTCATAACATTTAAAAAATAATAATAATGGCATAATTATTATATTTATACATAAATTATAATTTTAAAAACAATAATTAAATATTGTTATGAAAAATTAATCAACATTACGATAATGGAGATGGTCGGCCGTACGTACGCACAAGTGATGTTCTCATTTTTCAATGATCATTAAGGAAAGATGTTAAGTTGCATTATATCATTCCAGAATGATAATTATATCATAAATATAATATTATTTAATCATATATATATATATATAATTATTGTGATGAAAAAGGAATCAAATTATGTTGAAGAGGTAGTAGTCCAAACATAAAATAATGACGTTATCACTTTTTAAGTGTATGAAAATGTAATAAAGAAATTGATATATATTATATATACAAAAATGTAATTATTTCATGAATATAATATAGATTTATTTTTCACATATGATTAATTAAAACCATACTTTATATATTTCATGTATATTGGGAATGAATCGCAATGCTTGGAGGGGGCGGTAGTCCACACCTCCTCAAACGATGCAATCCTATTAAAATAAAATTTGATTGTATGGGTTATAAAATGGTTAAAGACATATGAATACATAATAAATGTCATATATAACATATATAAACATAGTATCTTTCATAATTTCCATCCATGAATCTTGATAAAGGGAAAAAAATAATTATCATTTAGTGAGGTAGTAGATCACCGTACACAGACACAGTATGTTCGTTTCTTATTAGATGGAACTTGGTGTTAGTTTAGGTCTAAAACTTAATAAAAGAAAATCAAATTATATCGAGGATAAGGTTGTTATTTTAATAACATGGAAGAATACGATTTTAGGTTTTATAGAAGTAAATGAACAAAAGGTGATTATTGGAAAACATTACCTTAAAATCAAAAAAACTCCTTTTGCTATATACCAAAGGGCTTACTTAGAAGGATTTATTCACAAATGGAGGATTCATGATCTAGGGGAGGGATTTTGGGAAGTTTTTGGGTTATATAATTGATGTGTCCATAAAAACAAATGTTTTTCAACATATTTTTAATTAATTTTTATCAATTTAATTATTTATTTTAACATTTTTTAATAAATAATAGATCTTTTGTATTTTTATTATTAACATTAATAATTAATCAATTTTTATAATTAATCGTGTATTATAAGCTTTAAAATAATTAATTTATTTCTTACTTTAATTTTATAGACTAATAACTTTTTATTTAGACTGTTGTTTTTGTTCTGTATAGTTAATAATTTAACATTAATTAGATAATTAATTAATTCTGCATTTTCACTTAGATAATGAAGCTTTTATTTAACATTTAATGTAATAAATATTAATTAATATAACACAATCTAAATTTTAGTTGTCTTCTAAGAATTCATTTTTTATAAATTTAAGTTTAAAAACTCACTACATCTCTTTGATTTAATTTCATTAATTAACATAAGTTGATTAATAAAATGATATTTATCAGATTACTTTAATTAATTTGATAAAATAGTATATTATAAATAATTAAACTCTGTTTTATAATTTTTTTAATTTAATATTACCTTTTAATAATTTAATTGATTCTGAATTCAATTTTTAGTATAGTAATAATTTATGTTATGTGAATTGAAGTAATTAATAATTTAACTTAAGTTTAGTTGGTTTTATAAATTTATTAAAGTTTATGTTGTAATTAAATTTTCAATTTTTTTAATTAAGTTTTAGTTTCAATTAATTATTATTTTCATTTTTAATTTAAGTTTTAATTTATTTTATTTACTCTCTTTATTTTGCAGGTTCACAGTTCATCCTGGTCATGGTGTCTACATGCACTGTATCTCAAACAGTCTCATAGTAATCCTTTATGGTGTCTCAGTTTTTCTACCATTTCATCTTTCTCACAGACTCACCATTTCCAGTTTCATTTGTTTTTGGCACCTTTTACCATTTTTCGACCCTGCCACCGTCAAGCCTTTGTCACTGTTTTCTTTTCCTCACACTGTTTCCCTACGAAATGGTGATACCGGTTCATCCTTAACACACACCGTGACCTTCTGTAACTCATCACGGTTTCTCCAAACTGGTGCCACGGTTTGGTACCACTGTATAATAATTTTTCAACCACAAATCATCACCATACAACTCAAATAACATAGTAAAACTCATCCTTTCATCACTTCAACAGGTTTTATTTCTAGTTATTTAAAAAACTTCTCGTCGCTGCATGAGCTGGAGTTGAGGAGTTTAGTGCATTGGATCACAAGCCACCACAACTGAATAGACACTACTGAAGCCGAACAGGTTGTTATCTGAGGTGAAGCTGCTTGCGAGGATATTAGAGGAGAGGATTCACCGTGCCGAGGAGGAGTTGGGTCGTCGTGGATCTGTTCTCTAGTGGAACCCCACCACACCTGATGGAAACCGACTCTGCCGTGCCTTTGGAATGGGAGGCTAAGGATTGTTGAGTCATGTGAGGAGTGGAGTGGAAGCCATCCTACGTTGGTATTGCTAGAGCTGTGGGATCGCTCTGGTAGAAGGGAGCCGATGTGCAGTAGCCGAGAGTAGTGGTGGCTTCAGGAAGAAGAAGAAGACCCCCTGCTTGTGCCGAATTGGGGGGGGGGAGTGAAATAGTTAATACAAAAAATAAAATATAATAATAATAATATAATAAAAGTAAAAGTAAATAAATAATAAATTAATAAATTAAATATAATATACCACATAATAATCTTATATATAACATTTATAACATTAATAAATAGATAAGTTATTAAATAGAATACAAGTCAAACTAATAAAATTTTATAAATTTTAAATATAAACAATCATAATTTATAAAATTGTTAATTAAAATAGATATTTTAACACTTTAAAATTAATAGAATAAAATAAAGTAATTTATTTTAGTCTAATTTAGGAATTAAATAATGTTATTCTAGATAATTATTAATAATACTTACACTAATTAAATTAAGTAATTAAGTAATTATAATTAAAAAACATAATAAATTTTATCTAACTAAATATTTAATAATTATAATATGAGTATTTTATCTCAGTAGATAATAATTATCAATTTAAGATATTTAATAATTAGCTTTAATTACTTTTTAATAAGTATTATAACAGTAAACTTAAAATAATAACTATAAAATATTAATTAACTTTCGTTGAGCTTTAATTATTTAATTTTGTTTATAACATGTGCAGGTTCATTCAAGAGTCGAGTATATGTCCAGATTCACTTAACTAACTTAGCGGGAGTTAGTTACATGAGAAAAATTAGTGCGACGTTCCCGTCGTGGAAAAACGCACATGTACGGTGCTTAAGTGAAGGACTTTTTGGAGTCGGTGGATGCGAGCGGTGACATACAGTAGATGACGGATGATATTAAAATCAGATTAGGTGTGGTAATTAAAGAGGGGACGCTCATTTACAATCAACACACACACATTTTTGAGAGCGAAGACTTCTGGGAGATAGCAGAGCAGTACTGGAGACAAGCTGGAGGCCTTGGAGCCTGAGAGTAGAGTAGTATTAGGGGAGTTATTCTTCATTCATTTTAGAATTATTGTACTCTATTCTAGTATACCTTCATTTACTATATTTATAATGAAAAAATTAATTGGCTAAATCTTCGATCTCGGGGAATTACTACTTCTATTGGTCACTTTTCTTCCTTTTTACTTTAATACATTAATGTGTTTAGTATCAATCGGCGAGATTGATTCTGAGTTCATTCAATTGCTCTTCACCACTAGAACTTAATTTTCAAAACTCCACAATTGAATCAGAGAGATTGATCATGGAAACATATTTAAAAAAACAATAAATTCACAATTACTTCAGGACTTACGGCGAGTTCATCCTATTGTCATTATCTTTTTGAACTTTTCCCAGTTGATTTGTTTTGGAGCGGCGAACTACAAAATCAATTAGCATGTGTGAGTTAACTCTTGGTGAGGGAGATAAGTCATTCTCTTTTTTTGGGTGCAATTTAGTAACTTTTAAGTGAATTGGAATACTTTTAAAACTAGTAGAATGGATATTTTTTCCCGGGAATTTTACTTGATTGTTCACTTATCAGCATTTTATATCTCTATTTCTTACTGTTTTTAGTCTGTTCCTTTTTCATTATTGTTTAGAACAAAAAATCAAAAAGAATATAGTGATTCATTAGTGCACAATATAAAAAAAGTTTTTTTTAAAAAAATAGAAAAAATATACCACTACTGACAATAATGGGATCTTTTGAAAGTTTTTAGAAGAATAGTGGTCAAATTTTCCTTCTCTGTGGGTTCGACCCTGCTTGTCACATATATTATAGTTAGTAGGATTATTAAGTTTAAACTTTGACCAGCTTCAACAATGGTTTAGGTCAAGTTTTTGTCACTGTTTCTGGGGAAGTCACGAACCATTAATTTTTTAAAAAAATTAAAAAAACATATAAAAAAATACCAATTCTTTTTAAAAAATAAAACTATAAAAAATGAGTTTCATTTACTACTGATTTTCTACTGTTTCCTTTATTTCTGAACTCCTATTAGTTCTACTGTTGTGCTATTTTGAACTGTTATTACACTTTTCATGAGCACAAGAGAATTCATTATTACATTAGAGTCTTCAAACTTTGAATTATACAAACATTTAACTTCTCCTAAAAACATTGTAATGGATAATCAGAATAATAGAGTTGATCAAAACATGAATTTTCTATAGCCCATAGTTCCATCCCTTCAGTTACCTATACTTAGGGAGTTTCAGATTCCAATAGTATCAAGCAACCCATCTTGTATTAGGTTGACCCCTAGGTCTAGGAACTATGGAATTAATTAGTCTCACATTTCTATACTTCCTTCATCCAATGGTATTCTAGGAGGGGATTCACTTGAGTTAATTAGAGAGTTTTATAGTTTTGTACAACAATTACCTCTAAGAGAGATTAGTGAGGAGGAGTTGAGATTGAGGATGTTTCCATTTTGTCTGAAGGGGAAGGCTAGGACTTGGTTTCATAACTTAGATGAAGAAATTTTTGAGACCCGGGAAGAGGTGTTTACTGCCTTTATATCAAAATTCTATCCTAGGAACACCACCTCTGAGATTTGGCAAAAAATTACTGGGTTTGTCCAGGATGAGGGAGAGTTATTTCACAAGGAAAGGGATTGGTTTATAATTCTCCTTAGACAATGTCCCAATCACAAATTTTCTCCCCATCTACTCATGGAAACCTTCTATAATGCTCTCACCCCTTACAACCAAAATTTAGTTGACCAATTTTGTGGGGGTGACTTTTTTGACTCCACTGCTGATGAGATGAAACTTGTGTATGACAAGCTTGCTCAAAAATCTCAGCACAAGTGCTCTAGGAAGAGGGTTATCCATAGAGGTGAAGACAATACTCAGGATGCTATTGTTAGTGATAGGGTCTTAAGGGAAAAATGTAATCATTGTGGGATGTTCAATCACACTCATATATGTTGTCCTAATTTTGATCTCCCTGTCCAGTTTGATGAGAGTGCTAAATTTGTGGATTCTTGATCTAGGAACCAAAGGACAAATGATCAATATTACAATCAGTACACTTTTAGTTATCAAAATCACCCAAATTTGTCCGGGAAAGAACAAGGTGTCATAAAATAGACCACTTCCCCTAACTTCCAATCACACTCTAAAATTATTAACTCAAATCAATATGTGGGTGAATCTTTTAATTCTCAAGGGGAGTTAAAGGGGTTATTACAACAAGTTTTGGGAGAAATCAGTTCATTTAGGAAGGAAACATATGGTAAGATTCACAATTTATAACATCAAATAATTCAAATGGATAAGGATCAAGGTGATAAGGAAAAGGGAAAGCTGCCAAACACTTAAATTATTAATAGAAGAGAGAATATCATGGCTATAACCACTATATCTAGCCTTCAAACCCAAGAACAAGTTAAGAAACACTTTGGGAAAACTAAACCTGATGAAAAAACAGAATCTGGAAAGAAAAATCTTCTTGAAATAGAATCTAGGAATTTGGAAAGCTTTGTTCAACCTGAAAATAGTGTTGGACTTACATCTAAAAAAGTTCAAGAACTGAGGAAGATGAAGTGGGAATTAATTAAAGAAGAAAAGAAAAACAATGAAATTGAGGAGAAGGAGAATAATCAACCTGTTCTAAAAAATTATGCCCCTCCCATTCCATTCCCTGAAAGAGTGAAGAAGAAGAATGAACCTGAATATTTGAGGTTTCTTAAAATGATTCAAAACTTTAGTATCAACATTCTATTTGTAGAATCCTTAGATAAAATTCCTTCATACGTTCCTTTTACCAAAAGGTTTCTAAAAAATAAAAATTGTTGGAAGAATTTGGAAAAAGTTAATCTCAATGAGGATTGTAGTGATATATTATTAAAGAAGTTGCCTCCAAAATTGAAGGACCTAGGTAGCTTTATTATTCAATGAAAAATAGGAGAAAGTGAGTAACTTAAATTTTTTGTGTGACTTAGGAGAAAGCATCAATCTTATGCCTTACTCCCTATTTAGAAGGTTGGCTCTGAGGGATTTTCAACCAACTTCTATTTGTCTTTAACTTGCTAATATGTCCCTCACACACCCTTCATGGAGGGTGGATGATCAATTATTGAGTGTAGGAAAACTAACACTACCCACATAATTCCTTATCTTAGATATGGAGTGTGATGAAAAAGTCCCAATCATCTTAGGGAGACCTTTCCTTTCTATAGTTGGTGCTGTCATAGATGTGTCCAAGGGGAAACTCACTCTCCAAGATATTGATGACGTGGAGGAGTTTTTAGGGTTTTAAAAGCCTCAACATGTGGTTGGTTGTGATTTGATAGATGTTGCTAAGAATCGATGTTTTAAAATTGAGGTCTAAGCTGTGTATGGTTCTTTTCCTCTTTAGGTCATAGAGATTTTGATTCCCCAACCTATTGAAACTTTTCTTCAAGCTTCTATTCTTATCCCACTCCTTCCTCTTTATGAGAAAAATATTTACCTAGAACCCATTATAGAGAGTGAGTCACATTATTTTCCTAAACTGTCTCAACTCGTTTTTGAATGTTTTCCTTATGAAGTCGACTATCTAATGGTTTCTGAAGTTGGAGAATGTTCTGGTCTGAGTCATATTAAAAAACTAAATTGTGCCCATTATGAGAAATTGTATTTTTTGGGAACTTTCTTTCTTGATCAGTTCGATGTTTTTTGTGATGAATTCCAATTTGAACTCAAAAGATTCACGTCATTTGAGTCATCTGTGGACATTGGGTACCACCTGTTGGAACCTGATTATGATTCCTTCTTCCGAGAGTTTTCTAAGTTGTCTTTGTGCAATCTGTGTTGGGAATATTCGATGAAAATACTAAAGAGTTTTCTGATTGTTTTTCTTCTGATTCTAGGTTGGAGCTGACCTCTAAGTGTGGGGGAACCTATGTAAGTATTAATAGTCAATTTAGTGATTTTATTATGAAGTTTTTGAACATTTTTGGAGTTAAGGAAGTGGTTTTTGGAGGCCGAAATAGGATAGACAGTATATTAACAATTATTTTATTAAAAGAACTTTTGAGAATATTGTTTGGTACTATAGATGAGAATTTATTGGTTGATCCTATTCTTCAATATTTATATAATAGTGAAGTTCACATTATTAATAATTCATTACCATTAAATTATTGTGGATATAAATATCAAGGGAAATTAAGATTGGGTGGGGACTATAATCCTAGCGCTGTGTGGGAGGTAACCCATAGTCATTGTCTTGTTCATAAATAAAAATTTGTAATTAAATAAAGTATAATTAAAGACTTTAAAATCAGTGCTTCTTGGAAGTCAACCCATTCTCTTTCTTTGTTTTCATTTTTTACTGTTTAGTGTTGAATAAAGTGGTGCTTTGTTGACTTCCATATGTTCTTTCTCTATTGGATTTTTGTTCCTAGTTTACATGCTCTGTGTTTCTAGGATGATGTTGTTGTGTCATTTAAGGATTGGAATTCCCATGATCATATTTGGGAAAGAAACTAGTAAGGGAAGTACTTTAATTTTTTTCATGTATTTCTGCTCTTGTTTTTGTTAATAAAATTATGCTCACTAAAAAAATTCTGCTTGTATTTAAAAATTCTGCTACATATGTATTTAATATTTTATTGCATGATTTAAACTGTATTATAATCTCCTTCATGTCTTTCATAAAAAAATTCTTCTCTATATGTGGTGTCTTTAAAATAAATTATTCTTACTTAAAAAACTCTGTTGCATGTTTTTTTCCACTAAAAAAAATCTATTTTTATTAAAAAAACTATGTGTGACTGTTGCTGTGAGCTGAAATTTCATTGTTTAAAACCCATTCACTGTATGAAATTAAGTGTGTGTGTGGGGGGGGGGGGGGTACATTCTTACTGGTAGTTGTGTTTTTCATTGGAACCGATTAGTCTATAGGGTGTTTAGCATGCATCTTTATGCTATATTTAACATCCATTTGAATCATACTTTGTTAAAATTATTACACCCAAATAATTGTGCACCCACACCTTATTTGGTAATTTTGAGCTATATTTAATTTTTTTTCACTGGACATAAATGATAATGCATGTTTTTCTAATGAACCTGCTATAAATTAACCTTTGTGGAAAACTAAATTTTTGAACTTTAATGTGACCTTTAGACATGTCATCTATCTACTAAATTGAAAATTTATAATGAACATTAATTGATTAATTGTTATTCTCCCATTTAGAAGTCAACTTTTGGGACAAATTTTGGTTTTAAGTGTGGGGGAGAGGGTCAATTTTTGACTGTGCTTAACTGTGCTTAATTGGAATCCCATCAATTCCCACTGTAACTTAATTATTTTTGTTTAAAAATGGGTAATTGTTTTCAAAATTCTTGCTTAATTTTAGGCTGTTCATTGTTATTCAAATGGATATTTCCTTGAACAATGCTTTGATTGGTAGTTAATATTTGTTTTGAAACTAAAATTAGTGATAATGGATGATTAATGAGTGATCTATCTTAGTTATCTAATGGAAATTGTGGTTTAGGAATTACTTCTAAGAGTGACATGGGTGATTTGTTAATGGAATTATGATTATAACTCTTGTAATTGGAAGTTTTATTTTGATCATAGGTGACTCATTTTTCTTTTAATTATAAAAATTAATTACATTAATAAGAAAATGTAAATGGTTTTTATATAAATCATTTAAAACTGGAGTAATTTGGGCATCTGGGATCCCACGGTGAATCTCTGATACCCTAGATGCTGGGTACATTTCTGTTTACTATTAGAACTCCATACACTTTGAATAAGTGCATTGCACAGTGCTTAGCACATGATACATGGATTGGAAAACATAAATAAAGTGTCCACGGTAAAAAACGAGTTCATTAAGGTGAGGGGAATGATGAAATCCAAATGAAGAAGGGGTCAATTGGTTTATATGGGAGTCATTTAGGTTGTATCATTGAGGTGATTCACAAAAAATATATTTATTTTTGGAACCTAAGTAAAAAAGTCAAAGTATAAAGTTTCTACTGTTAAGTTATAAATTCCACATAAATTTTACCTTTTGTTACTCTTGGACTTTGGACTTGACCCTGGATTGAAGTTAGTCACTAAGAAGAACCACATATGAGGCATGGCACTTTCATTTCTTGTTGATTCATTACTCTCTTGACTACCTTTGAGTATTTTTTCTAAGTAATATTCATATGAGAAATTTATTTTCTAAGCCTATTAAAAGCCTTGAAGTCATCTGTTGAAAGTTCTAGACATGTTACATTTTGAGAAATTTAATAAAAACATTTTTCTATTTCTCAACGATAATAAAACATGGGATTGTTTGAGGAAAAACAGTGTTTAAGTGTAGGGGAATTTGATGTGGCCTTAAAAACACATGTTTTGCCACATCTTTTTAATTAATTTTTATCAATTTAATTATTTATTTTATCATTTTTTAATAAATAACGGATCTTTTGTATTTTTATTATTAAATTTAATAATTAATCAATTTTTATAATTAATCTTGTATTATAAGCTTTAAAATAATTAATTTATTTTTTACTTTAATTTTATAGACTAATAACTTTGTATTTAGATTGTTGTTTTTGTTCTGCATAGTTAATAATTTAACATTAATTAGATAATTAATTAATTCTGCATTTGCACTTTGATAATGAAGATTTTATTTATCATTTCATGTACTAAATATTAATTAATATAACACAATCTAAATTTTAGTTATCTTTTTACAATTCATTTTTTATAAATTTAAGTTTACAAACTCACTGTATCTCTTTACTTTAATTTCATTAATTAACATAAATTGATTAATAAAATGATAGTTATCTGATTACTTTAATTAATTTGAAATAGTAGTCTATTATAAATAATTAAACTCTGTTTTATAATTATTTTAATTTAATATTAACTTTTAATAATTTAATTGTTTCTGAATTCAATTTTTAGTATAGTAATAATTTAAGTTATGTGAATTGAAGTTATTAATAATTTAACTTAAGTTTAATTGGTTTTATAAATTTATTAAATTTTATATTTTAATTAATTTTTTAATTTTTTAATTAAGTTTTAGTTTCCATTAATTATTATGTTCATTTTTAATTTAAGTTTTAATTTATTTTATTTACTCTGTTTATTTTGCAGGTTCATGGTTTCATCCCGGTCATGGTGTCTCCATGTACCGTATCTCAAACTGTCTCACCGTTTTCCTTTAGGGTGTCTCAGTTTTTTCACTGTTTCCTCTTTCTCATGTACTCACCGTTTCCAATTTCATTTTTTTGGCACCGTTTCCCATTTTCACCCCTGCCACCATCAAGCCTTTGTCACCATTTTCTTTTCCTCACACTATTTCCCTACGAAATGGTGATACCGGTTCAACCTTCATAGCCACAGTGACCTGCTGTAACTCTTCAGGGTTTCTCCAAACCGGTACCATGGTTTGGTACCACTATACAATAATTTTTCAACCGCAAATCATCACCATAAAACTAAAATACCATAGTAAAACTCGTCCTCTCATCAATTCAATTGGTTTTATTCGTAGTTATTTAAAAAACCTCTCGTTGCCGCATGAGCTGGAGTTGAGGAGTTCAGCATGCTGGAGCGCAAGCCACCACAACCGAATAGCTGGTACCGAAGCCAAACAGGTTGTCATCCAAGGTAAAGACGCTTGCGAGGAGATTAGAGGAGAGGATTCTCCATGCTGAGGAGGAGTTGGGTCACCATGGATATATTTGCTGTAAGAACCCCGCCACACCTGCTGGAAACCACCTCCGTCGTGTCGCTGGAATGGGAGGCCGAGGATCGTTGCGTCATGTGAGGAGTGGAGAGGAATCCATCCTATGTCGGTATCTCTGGAGCTATGGGATCCCACTGGTAGAATGGAGCCACTGTGCAGTAGCAGGGAGCAGTAGCGGCTTCCGGAGGAAGAAGAAGACCCCCTGCTTACGCCGAATTGGGGGGGGGGGAGTGAAATAGTTAATAAAAAAATAAAATATAATAATAATATAATAAAAGTAAAAGTAAATAAATAATAAATTAATCAATTAAATAGAATACAAGTCAAACTAATAAAATTTTATAAAATTTAAATATAAACCATCATAATTTATAAAATTGTTAATTAAAATAGATATTTTAAGACTTTAACTTTAATAGAATAAAATAAAGTAATTTATTTTAGTCTAATTTAGGAATTAAATAATGTTATTCTGGCTAATTATTAATAATACTTACACTAATTAAATTACGTAATTAATAATTATAATTAAAAAACATAATAAATTTTATCTAACTAAATATTTAATAATTATAATATGAGTATTTTATCTCAGTAGATAATAATTATCAATTTAAGATATTTAATAATTAGCTTTAATTACTTTTTAATAAGTATTATAACAGTAAACTTAAAATAATAACTATAAAATATTAATTAACTTTCGTTGAGTTTTAATTATTTCATTTTGTTTATAACATGTGTGGGTTCATTCAAGAGTCCAGTATATGTCCAGATTCACTTAACTAACTCAGCGGGAGTTAGTTACGTGAGAAAAATTAGTGCGACGTGCCTGTCGTGGGAAAACGCACATGTACGGTGCTTAAGTGAAGAACTTTTTAGAGTCGGTGGACGTGAGCGGTGACATGCAGTAGATGACAGATGATATTAAAAGCAGCGTAGCGGCATGAATTAAATAGGGGACACTCATTTACAAGCAACACACACACTTTTTTGAGAGCGAAGACTTCTGGGAGATAGCAGGGAAGCACTGGAGACAAGCTGGAGGCCATGGAGCCCGAGTGCAGAGTAGTATTAGGGGAGTTATTCTTCCTTTGTGTTGGAATTCTTGTACTCTATTCTAGTATGCCTTCATTTTCTGTATTGATAGTGAACAAATTAATTGGATAAATCTTCAAGCTCAGGAAATTACTACTTCTACTAGTTAATTTTTTTCCTTTTTACTTTAATACATTAATGTGTTCAGTATCAATCAGCGAGATTGATGCTGAGTTCATTCAATTGCTTTTCACCACTAGAACTTAATTTTCAAAACTCCACAATCGAATTGGCAGGATTGATCGTGGACACATCTTTAAAAAAATAATAAATTCACAATTACTTCGGGACTTATGGAGAGTTCGTCCTATTATCCTTATCTTTTCGAACTTTTCACAGTTGATTTGTTTTGGAGTGGCGAACTCCAAAATCAATCAGCTTGTGTGACTTAACTCTTAGAGAGGGTGATAATTAATTCTATTTTTTGTGGTTCAATGTAGTAACTTTTAAGTTAATTGGTATACATTTAAAACCAATAGAATGTAGATTTTCCCCCGTACATTTTACTTGATTGTTCACTTATTAAAATTTTTTATCTCTATTTCTTACTATTTTTATCCTGTTCCTTATTTCATTATAGTTTAGAAAAAAACTCAAAAAAACTATAGTGTTTCATTAGTGCACAATATAAAAAAAAGTTTTTTTAAAAAAATAGAAAAACTATTTCACTGCTGACAACAGTGGGATCTTTTGAAAGTTTTTAGAAGAATAGTGGTCAAATTTGCCTTCTCTGTGGGTTCGACCCTGCTTTCCACATATACAGTAGTTAGTTGGATTATAAATTTTAAACTTTGACTGGATTCAATGATAGTTTAGGTCAATAATGGCCGATGATATGTGGTTTGAGAGGTGTGAGGAATGAGGAGAGGTGCTGACCTTTTATAAGGTAAAAAAGGAATCACTTGGTATTTTTGAAATGAAGTTAGGTATACCAATATTTTTACATTAACAAATAATTAAAAAACAAACCAAAGATAGTCTTTGAAGGTTAATGGATGAATTATGGCCATCCAATGGGTTTTGGATAAGTGTATAGGTCATTTGTTTCCATTAATTAAAGTTTTAGTCTTTTATTAAGCTTAATTTTACCTTAATAATTGTAATTATTTTTAATTACTTTTGCTAATATTTTTGTTAAAAAACACTGTTGGACTTATTATAAATTATATATTAGTATAATTATAAATATTTAATTAATTTTTAAAAATTCAAAAAATATATGTGGCATAGAGTAATTTAAAATTCATCCAGCATACAAGACAATAATGCAGGTTTTTAAAGTAAAAACCTCTAAATGTTTTCTAGGATTTTATAATTAATTTAAATGTTAAAATGATTCCAAATACATAAATTGTATTAATTGATAACAAATTATCTAATTAAACATTAAAAATAATTAAAATTATTATTCAACCTTATAAATAAAGTGGGTGAAAAAGTAGTTTTGAATTAATATTCAGTATTTTTATCTATTCATTAAAAAATGAAATGTTTCAGAAAAATATCAAAAATCCCCCCAAAACTAATTCTTATGTTTTTATTTTAATGATTAAGTTTATTTGGAATATTAAATCAATTGCAGTGTCAAAATTCATATTTAAAATGGGTTTTCTATTATAAGGCAATAAACTGGCCTTTATAAAAATATATGGGTTTTCTAGGTAAATAGGGGTTGTTCTTATATTTTGTATATAAAACTTAATGGATGAATATAAAATTTATTTCACTGATTATATAACAAATATATTTCATTTGAATCATTCATTAATTTTAATTAACTATGTTTATTAAGGGAAAAATCCCTTATAAGCATATAAATAATAATATATCTTTTTATATCCTATTGGTTCATATTTTTTGTTTCTCATTAATCGATACCATTTAATTCATTTTATATTTGTGTAAACAATAATTTTTATCATATATTCATTAAAATTAATAAATACTAATTTAAGACCTATTTTATATCATATTATATTAAATAATAAAATTTTAATAATACACTGTTATTTAGTGAAACTCATTCTTGTGTGTAACAAAAGATATCAAGGATGGGGACTCTTGTGTCTAACACAAGCTATCAAGGAAGGATTCTTCTTACATGCAACACAAGATAACGCGATGTTGCATTCATTACAATCTATATCATGTATTGACTATATTTTAAATAGTAAATATATTCTAATATATTGATTTAATATATTCCATTTTTAGACTTTGTGTTGCATGTCATAAAAAATATTGAATACAAATTTTTCCTTTAGAATTTCAGGGTGTTACATTCTCCACACTATAATTAAATTGCATTTTCACAATTTAAGCTCGATCTTAGTAAAATATTGTTGGATATTTATAATGATTAAATCCAACATTTTTATAAGGGTTCCTAAAACATACTCTAGAAAAGAGAGAATGTGAAATATAAAGGTTACATGGGTGACCAATTAACTAGATCTCTAAGTAGGAGAACAATATTTTAATGTAGAGATATATACTTTGAGGAAAATCATAAATATTTATTTGGAGTTTAATTTCTCGGATTTTCCATGTATTATTTTTAAATATAATATGGAATTATTTCGAGACCATACCATTCGACGGTGTGCATTTCCAAGGCCCAGAGTGCCCGAGATAAATGTTTGAAATAAATTAAACCTTCTAAAATAGGATGCATGAGAAGTTTTCCTAAGAAAGAGGAATATATTTTAAATGGGGGCCTGTATCAGAAATTTGAGGGCACTATTGCGTTCAAAGTAGAGATTTTACCTTAGCTGGGGCCTAACTTCCACCGTCGCAGGTCAGCTGTGAGAGTTAGTTTTTGAACATTTTAATGGAGATAAAAATAAATTAATAATTTATCTTTATTTCTTTAAAATGTTTCCTTTTTGTGCAACAACCTAATCTTCCCTTATAAGTTTATTCTTCTGGAAAGTTCACAGGGTCAGCCTCACAACCATGCGAATTGAGAGAGAGCCTCTTAGAGATTTGGAGGAGAACCCGTTGGTGGATGACGACGACGCATCTAGGATCCGACGAACCTCGCCAACGAACGCGATGTGGCGATAATTATTAAACCGGATCAAGGTAGGGGTTGTTATTTCGATTCTTCTTTCCTTATTTTTGGATTTAACAACAAACGCGGATAAACCACAAACATGTTGATCCGCGAATTGTGCATTCTTACGGGAAGGTGATATTTTCCATTTCTTTCGAGGTTTGATTCAGGAATTTCAATTGTGGTAATTTTTGTATTATTATTTTTATTCTTCTCCATTTAATCCTGCTAACTGGAGTGTATCAATGCCTTGAAGAACAATGGTGGATGTTCATTCCTTGATTTGCTTTTGGACTTCTTTCCTTTTCTTCTCTTGTGCGTTCTTTGTGTTCTTTGCGGGGTGATGAACAACAGATCATTGCACATCCTTTTTATGATGCAACGATCCCAAATTGGAGATATGACATCATGGAGACCTAGAGAAGGTGTGACGGAGATGGCGAGAGACGAATTGACACAGTTCAGGAATAATTGTTCTTCAACTGTTCTTTGTACAATTGATCAAAACACATTTTTGGGGCTGATCAGAGGCACAAAACCAATGAAATTGGCTTCATAAGGATATAGTGACCAAAACCCTTGAGTTTCATGGTGATTGGATGACTAGATCTAATAACCGGGAAACATAGGAGGTGCGACGACGGAGGTTCGCGATTCTGGAAATTTCCATAATACATGGTGTGTATCATGATGAACATAACATGTGGTACTAGATCAATGGTGGATAGCGTTTTGGGTGTCAGACAGGTATCACACAGTGTGTGACCCTGGTTACACGGTGTGTTGGACCTTCCCTAAAGCTTGGTAGGTATTCTGGGAAGTACATAGACACATGATGGACTACACGACTTCAGAACACAACATGTAGACCCTATGCGACATATCAGAGGTGACTACGTGGGACTCAATGTCTATCTCGGGCGATACATGGACACGGGATGGAGTACATGGCCGTGTATCCACCAGAAGGCCAAACCAAGTCGGCTACATGGGTTACCCCATGTACCAGTTACATGAGATGGCACACATGGAATAAAGTCATGTACAGGCACACAACCACGTATACAGAGCCAACCCCAGCTACTCGGACACGATGTGTGTTCTGTACTACATGCCGTGTACTGACTTTTCAATATGATTAGCCTTGTGACACGAGCCGTAGTACATGAGCATTACCCGGGGTCAGAAGACATGACGTGTGACATTTCTACACACCATGTACTTTTCTGTACATTGATTGATCTTCTTGTTCACCGTATCTTGGACAAATTTCATTTGGGTTAGTTCCCCTTTTTCTTGTTCCCCTAAAGTTCAGGTATCATTTCCTACTATAGGAGTATGATCCCTTTAGAAGAAATTTCCAAGATAGATTAAGGTATCCATCAGAGAGGCTCGGAGCGAGATCCTCTATCCATTATTGACCCTAGGTAGAGTTAGGTATCGACGTGACCACTTCCACAGTGCATGGATCCTCTACCTATTAGGTGAATCCAGATGAGTCGTGGTATCCTCCAAGGCCCTGGAAGTGATCCTCATCTATGTATTGTGATCTTTTCCCCACTCAGGAGCGTGTTCTTCTGGAATGAGTGTATCTATCTCTCGTGACCTTTCTCGATGGAAAATACTTCTCTAAGAGACGTCATCAAATCTATCAGACTCGTGGAGTGAGTTCTAATGGACGAGTTCTTCGTAGAACCTTATAACTGAATCCCTAGTGGGGGTATGTTATTGCATGACTTTTCCCTAGACTATGGGTTTGGGATTTGATTATATATGGATTGTGTTCTCCTATTATATATTCAGTAGACATATACTGTGTAGAGCTGACCGTTCCTTTCCTTTGTGTATTGCTTTGTGGTTTTTGGGTTCCTCTACTAATTATTGATATACTCACCCCTGCACGGGCTTTGCCCCCACATGTTGTGTCTTGTGCAGAAAAGCATCCTTTTGACAAAGTCCAGGGTGTACTAGGATAGGAACGAGCTTTCTGAGTTCCCTACAGGCCGAGGTGTTCCTATGGATAAGAGCACCAATCCCATTACCTCTTTGTGTATACAGGTTGGACTTTTTAGTTTTCAGACTCTTGTTTCTGTGGGCTTGTATTCTGGCCCAGTTTACTTTCAGTACTTCACTTTTCGTCGTACTCTGTTTTTTGGGTTTAGTAGTTTGCATGAATTTTTGTTCCCTAGTGTTTGTTTACATTTCAACATTTTGGGTTTGGAGATGTGTGCATCTGTATAGGTACTTAGGAAATGCCTCCCATGTTAGTAATATGCCTACTCGGTGCTAGTCACCATCCCCTGGCCTATTGGAGGCGGACTTGGGGAGTCGCGGCATGGGCCCCACTAGGATGGGTCGTGATAGAGTGGTATCAGAGCTGCTCATTTCTACCTTAGGACCAAGAGTCTGTGAGATTAGTTTGGAAAAATAGTGTTAAGTGTTTCGATCTCGGCTTTTAGGCCAGAGACATCAATATTGGTGCGGGCGACCGATATATCCATACACCAAGACTCTGATAACCTGTTTTTTCACTCAGTTCATGAAAACACTAGTTGTGGGGAAATAAAAGAATGAAATCTGCATCATATAGAAATGGGTTGCGTTTTCCATGTCCTTTGTATTAGCTATCTAGATATACTTGTTAACCATGGTACATATTGTTTCCTTACAGGATACCTCCGCAACACATTTCCACTAGGATTAAGTAGCACGATCACGAAGATGACCCCCTCAGTGACGAGTCTTCGATACAGGGACCGTTTCCCCAAGCGTTGGCACCAAGTGGTGCACCTATTATACCACCACCAGTGGAGCAGACCATGATGCCTACAGTAATGACCGACAAGGAGTGCAAGCTGAGTGCACTCCATGAGTTCTAGAGACAGAGACCCCTTAGGTTTTGAGGTGAGCCTGACCCTCAGGTGGCTAAGGACTGGCTTGAGGTGGTGAAAAAAGTATTCCGTCTAGTGAGGACACTAGCAGACCATATGGTGATCCTAGGAGTGAGCCTTCTTCAGGGTTCAGTGAGACGATGGTGGAGTCTAACCACATAGAGTCATAACGAGGAGACTCTTTAATTGATGGAGTTTGAGGAAATCTTCAGGGAGAAGTTCTCTCCAGTTATCTGAGAGCAGTGCGCATCTTGGATATTCTTCAACTCCAGCAGGGCAGTTTGATGATATCCGACTATTCATCGAGGTTTGTCAACCTCACCAGGTACATGATGGATATGGTCAGGGATCTGTACTGAAGAGATCAAAGCTTCAAGTGAGGTCTACGTTGGGACATCCAAGCTAGTATCATGCCTTTTTTCATTACAATGTATGCTGGAGTGCTTGAGTGAGCCTTAGTGATCGAGAGCTTCTTAGCGGAGTAGAGACAGCCTACGACAATCAGTAGTAGGAAGAAAGGTGTGGAGACCTCAACAGTAGGGATCCAATGTCAGGAACATGGATCATGACATGAGAGACATCATAGGAGGACCCATGACAGGGGATCAAAAATCCATGGGTCTTAGGCTGGATCCATTTAGCCTAGGGAGAGGCAGTGCTACTCATGAAATGGTAGGGGACATCTTGCTTTAGATTGTCCGACCCGTTGAGCTTCTTACAGGGAGGCGGTGGATGGACCACCGAGGCAGAGGTAGAGTGTGGAGAAGATAGCCCTGCCAGGCGGAAAACATGGTAGAGAAGCAGGGAGATATGTAGGTGGGGGCAGACACTTCGATCGACTTCCACCACCACCCCCAGGAGGTCCGCACCAGGCTCAGGGAGCTGGGGGACAGGGGTGGGGATAGCTACATGCGGTCGAGGTGTACGACCCGAGGTCACCAGTGATTATCCGAGGTACTATATGTGTCTTATCTACCTTATACTCCATACTTATAAACATATGTTCCAGTCATTCCTTCCTCAACACTTTTCTTGTGCAAAACCTTGAGATTTAGGTAGAGCCATTGAATCAATCCTTACGCTTGGAGACACCTACAGAAGGAGACTCGATGATCACACACCTTTGTAGATAGTGCGTTCTTACCCTTAGAGGTGAGAGTTTTGGTTGGATCCTCTTGGTGGTAGTGTCAAGGACTTATGACATCATTCTCAGTATGGATTGGTTATCTTCAGTCCATGCCCAGATTGACTTCTTTAGGTGAAGGGTGCGGTGTGTCCGCGGTGATGGGATGGGGTTATATTTTGTCGGAGAAAAGGAGACCCAGGTAGCACAGAATTGGCTCATGCATAGAAGGGTGCTGCTGATGACTCATGAATTGGCTAGCCTTTCCCTCGGAGACGTAGATATTACAAGCTCCCAATTCCCACCAGTAGTGGTAGAGTATTGGGACGTCTTTCTGGAAGATGTTCCCAAACTACCTCCCCGCCGATAAATCTAATTCTTCATTGAATTACACCCCAGGACAACAACGATTTACTCATTAGCATATTGGATGGATCTCGCATAGCTTCGCGAGCTGATGGTGCAGTTGGAGGATTTGCAGAGAAAGGTTTTCATAAGACCCATTGTTTCACCCTGGGCGGCCCCTGTCTTGTTTTCGAAGAAGGCATGCAGGAGTTTGAGGTTTTGCGTGGATTACCGGTGCCTAAATCAGGTAATGGTGAAGAAAAGTATCCACTACTGAGAATCAACGACCTCTTCAATCAGCTAAGAGGGTAACAATGGTTCTCAAAGGTTGGCCATCGATCAGGTTGTCACCAGTTAAGAGTATGGGATGAGGATATACCAAAGATGGCTTTAGGATGCTGCCAAGGCCACTATGAGTACTCGGTGATGACTTTGGCATGACCAATACCCCCACAGTGTTCATGGGACTGATGATCATGATCTTCCATTTGTACTTAGACTGGTTCATAGTGGTCTTCATTGACGACATCCTTGTGTACTCGGTGTTAGAGGTGGAGGAGATAGGACACCTACGGATGGTTCTAGACGTAATATAAGAGCACCGACTTTATGTAAAGCTCTCAAAGTGCGAGTTATAGATTCAGAAGGTCCACTTTCTAGGAAATATCATCTCGGTAGATGGTATAGCTTTGGACCCAGCCAAGGTGGAGGCAGTGTTATCATGGGAGCCACTTTGGGTCGTGATGGAGGTGCATAGATTCCTTGGGTTGGTAGGATATTATCAGAGATTCATTCCTGATTTCTCACGAATATTAGTACTGATGATAGCCTTGACCAGGAAGGGACAACCCTTCATATGGATGGAAAAGTTCCAACAGGCTTTCGAGTAGTTGAGACAAAGTTTGACGAGCGCGCCGATCTTGAGATTACCAGAGGAGGGTGTCGAGTACGTAGTTTTCTGCGATGCATTAGAAACTGGGTTTGGATGTTTCCTGATACAGAGATAGGTAGTGAATTCTTATTGATGTTCTATCTTAGGCCACATGAGTTGAACTTTTCGACCCACGATCTCAAGTTGGAAGCGGTAGTCTTCGCATTGAAGATGTGGCAATACTACCTTATGGGTGAGCGGTTTATCATCCTCTCTGACCACAAGATCCTCAAGTAAATCTTCTTGTTGAAGGATCTGAATCTGAGGTAGAGGTGTTGGCTAGAGTTTCTACAGGATTATGATTTTTAGATAATCTATACTCTTGGGAAGGGGAACAAGGTGGCATATGCTCTTAGGAGAAGGTCGATCTCGCAGCTGCTGAGTGAGGTGACAGAGCAGTTAGACACATTGTATCTATCCTTTGTGGACAATGAGTATACTTCTTACCTTCAATCGATGGTTTTCACCCCTCCACTCTTACAACGAGTTAGGGAGGCGCAACTCGGGGATGTAAATTGTGAGGTTTTACATGCTCAGTTATCCATAGGACATACTCCTAATGGATATTCGCAAGGTGGGGAGCATGTACTTATTTTCAAAGGATGAACTATTGTACTAGTGGCGTTGCGGGAAGAGGTCCTAAGGGAGTTTCATACATCCCCTTTGGCGGTACATCCTGGAGTGGAAAAGATGTACCAGGATCTCCAATGACATTTTTGGTGGTTAGGTATGAAGAAGGCAGTAGCAGAGTTCGTTTCTCAATGCCTTACATGCCAGCAAGTGAAGGATGAGCACCATGTTCTAGCAGGATTATCTCACCCCTGGAAGTTCCAAAGTAGAAGTGGGATGGAATATCAATGGAATTCATGAAGGTATTTCCATATATGTCCATGAGGCATGATTCCATATGGGTGATCGTTGATTGACTCACCAAGTCAGCCCACTTTCTAGCTATTAGGGAGAAAAGTTCTGTAGAGAGCATGTGACGCCTCTACGTGCAGGAGATAGTACGGCTTCATGAAGTCCCTTAGATAATAGTTTAAGATCGAGATGCCTGCTTCACATCCCAGTTGTGGAAGGGATTGTAGAAGGATTTTGGGACTCAACTACGCTTGAACATGACATTCCATCCCCAGACCGATGGTCAGACGGAGAGAACCATTTAGGTTCTGGAGGATGTGTTGCGGGCCTGTATCTTGGACTTTGGTCGTAGTTGGGAGGACCACCTACCACTAGTGGAGTTTGTGTACAAAAACAGCTACCACTCCACCATTGGTATAGAACCTCTTTAGGCTTTATATGGGAGACATTGATGGTCACCGCTTTGCTGGACTGACCCCGGAGAGTCAGCACTCATGGGTCCAACGTTGGTACGAGCTACCACCAAGATGGTTCAAATCATCTATGAGTGAATGAGGACTACACAGAGCAGGCATAAGTCTTATGTTGATAGGTGACAAAGACCTATAGATTTTAAGGAGGGAGACCACGTATTTCTTTGGGTATCACCTTGACGGGGGTTATAGAGATTTGGCCGGGGTGGAAATCTATCTCTGAGGTTCATCAGACCTTTCCAGATACTGTGTAGAGTTGGCGAGTTGGCGTACAACCTAGATCTATCACCATAGTTGCATTGGGTATATGATGTCTTCAACGTGTCACAGCTGAGGAGGTAGGTGCATGACCCATCACACGTCATTGACTGGGGAGATCTAGAAATCAAGGATGGAGTGACCTTTGCGGAGTACCCGAGGGATAATCATGATCGGAAGGAGAGGATCTTTCGTGGGCAATCAATTCCATTAGTGCGATTCTTGTGGTAGCACGATAATCTCCAGGAGAGAACGTGGGATAGGGAGACTTAGACTCATGCCCATTACCCGCATCTTTTTGAGTATCCTTTGTTTTGGCTTTTCAGGGATGCAAAGCCCCAAGGTGGGGAGAATGTAATGTATTAAATTTTCCATGTATTACTTTTAAATATTATATGGAATTATTTAGAGACCATACCTTTTTAAGGTGTTCAATTCTAAGGCCAAGAGTGCCCGGAATAAATGTTTGAAATAAACTAAACCTTTTAAAACAGCACACATGAGCAATTTTCCTGAGAAAGTGGAATATCTTTTTATCAGGTGACCATATCAGAAATATGAGGTCACCGTTGCGTTTAGAGCATATATTTTACCTTAGGCAAGGCCTAACTTTGACCGGAGTGGGTCATCTGTGAGAGTTAGTTTTTGGACATTTTAATGGGGATAAAAATAAATTAATAATTTATATTTATTCCTTTGAAATGTTTCCTTTTTGCACAGTGACCTAATATTCCCCTATAAGTTCATGCTTATAGAGAGTTATTAGGGTTATCCTCATAACCCTGAGAATTGAGAGATAACCTCTTGGATCTTTGGAGGAGAACCCATTGGCAGAAAATGACGACACATCTTAGATCCGACGAACCTCGCCAAAGAACGCGACGCAACAATCGTTCTTCAACCGGATCAAGGTATATATTGTTATTTCGATTCTTCTTTCCCCATTTTTGGATTTAACGATGAACGAGGATCAACCACAAACATGTTGATCCATAGATCGTGCATTTTTTACAGAGGGTTTTATTTTCCATTTCTTTCTGGGTTTGATTTGGGAATTTTAATTGTGATAATTATTAGATTATTGTTTTGTTTATGCTCAATTTAATACTGATAATGGAAGCAGATAAATGCTGTGACGAATGAAGGTGGAGGTTCATTCCTCAATTTTCTTTTGGACTTCTTTCCCTTTCTTCTCTCGTGCGTTCTTCGCATTCTTCATGGGGTGATGAACAACGGATCATTGGGCATCCATTTTTCAATGCAATGATCCCAAATTGGAAATCCGACATCATGGAGACCTAGAATAGGTGGGATGGCGATGGAGGCAGATGAATTGACAAAGTTCAAGAATAGTCGTTCTTTGACCGTTCATCGCACAGATGATCAAAACATGTTTTTGGGGTCGATTGGAGGCCCGAAACCAACAGAATCAGCTTCATAGGGACTAGGTAACTAAAACCATTGAGTTTTATGGAAATCAGATGACCTGATTGAAGAACAAGGTCGCATGGGAGGTGCAATGGCGGAGGTTTGTGATTCTAGAAATTTCCAAAATACATGGAGTGTATCCCGACGAACATGGAGTGTGGTACCGACTCAGTGATGGATAGGGTTTCAGGTGTCATAGAGGCATCACATGACATGTGACCCCGGTCACACGGTGTATTGGACCTTCCCTGAAGCTCGGTATGTATTCTAGGAAGTACACAAACACGAGATGGACTTCATGGATTTATAACATGGCGTGGAGATCCTACGCGACATGGAATAGGTGACTATGTGGGACTCTATGTGTATCTCAGGTGATACACAGACACAGGATGGAGTACACAACCATGTAATCCACCACACGACCAGACCATGTCGGCTACACGGGTTACCCCGTGTACTAGTTACACATGATGGCACACATGGAATAAAGACGTGTACGAGCACACGACCGCGTATACGGAGTCAAACCCATCTACTAGAACACAATGTGTGTTCTGTACTACACGCAGTGTACTGACTTTTATATATGACTAGCCTTGTGACACAAGTCGTAGTACACGGGCAGTACCCGTGGTCAGAAGACACGACGTGTGACATTTCTATGTGCTGTGTACTTTTCAGTACATAGATTGATCTTCTTGCCCACCATATCTTGAACATGTTTCGTTTGGGTTAGTGCCCTTTTTTCTCGTTACCGTAAAGGTCAGGTATCATTTCCTACTACAAGAGTATGATCCCTTTAGCAGGACTTTCCAAGACAGAGTCAGGTATCTCTTCGAGATGCCTAGAGCGAGATCCTCTATCCATTCTTGATGCTAGGTAGATTCAGGTATCTATGTGACCACTTCCACAGGGCACCAATCCTCTACCTAACAGGTGAATCTGGATGAGTCGCGATATCTTCCAAGTCCCTGATAGTGATCCTCATCTGTATATCATGATCTTTTCCCCACTCATGAGTGTGTTCTACCAGAATGAGTGTATCTATCTCTCATGACCTTTCTTGATGCATAATACTTCTCGGACATACCTCATCAGAGCTATCAGACTCATGGAGTGAGTTCTCCCAAGAGAGTGCTTCGTAGAACCTTCGAACATAATCCTTAGTGGGGGTATGCTTTTGTGTGACTTGTCCCTAGAATACGGGATTGGGATTTGATTATATTTGGATTGTGTTCTCCTATTATATGTTTAGTAGACACATATTGTGTAGAGGTGACTGTTCCTTTTCTTTGTGTATTTATTTATGGTTTTTGGGGTCCTCTACTGAGTATTGTTATACTCACCCCTGCACGGGCTTTGACTGCACGTGTTGTGTCTTGTGCAGACAAGTAGCCTTTGGATAGAGTCCAGGGCGGACCAAGACAGGACCGAGCTTTCTAAGTTCCTATCAGGCCAAGGTGTTTCTACGGCTATGAGTAGTAGTCCCAGTACCTCTTTGTGTTTACAGGTTTCAAATTGTAGTTTTCAGACTCTTGTTTTGGTGGGATTTTATTCTGGCTCAGTTTACAATCTGTACTTTAATTTCCGTCGTACTCTGTTGGTTGGGTTTAGTTGTATGCATGAATTTTTGTTCTCTAGTGTTTTATTTACATTTCAACATTGTGGGCTTGGAGATATGTGCATGTGTACAACTAATTAGAAAATGACTCCCATGTTAGTAATATTCCTACTCGGTGCTAGTCACCGGCCCCTGCACTATTGGAGGCGGGCTTGGGGGGTAGCAGCGCGAGCCCCACTAAGACGGGTCGTAACATGGAGTGACTGAGGTCATCAATCACACACAATTTAATGATAAATAGAATGTTGAGGGCCTCAAATTCATAAATTTATTATGATTTTTAAGGCCATTAATTTAATATAAATTAAGGTTTTAGGACCACATTTTATTTCTATGTAATTTTCCTAATGTTGGGTAATTCATTTACTGACCAATAATACACTGAAATATTCTTACATGATTGTTTTCAATTTTATATATTTAATTTTAACTTTTGGTTTTGACTTGATAAAATTCTAATTCATCCCTTTACTCCTCAAAATTAAATATTAATAATGGATTTTTTATTCTTGAAGCACTACATGAAACTTTTAACGGATCATAATGCCTATCAAATAGTGAAAAGTGTATCTATTTGACTCTAACTATCTTCCAAAACGAATATAGTTAACATATTAATAGATAATCCTCAAAAGGGATACTACTTGTTCATTATTTATATTTATTAATAAAATTTTTAAACTGAAAACAATGGAAATTAACAAGGGCGTTGCATAGGTCATTGGTTAGCATAAAACCCTTATTTTCCTTTAGTCATGGGTTCAAGACCCACAACCTTTCCAGAAATGATAGGTTGTCACCCGACATATAGGTTATCCTTTTATAAAACTACATTAGTATAATTTTAAATATAATATAATGGATATCATTGAAATTATGTTAATCACTAAATAGCATTTTAAAAATGGTTTTTCAATACAACCTTAGTACATAAATACTTCATCTATTTATTTCCACATAGGTCCTTCCTTGTTCTATGGTTTATATAAAATATCATTCATAGAATTTCTAAATAATAAAACCTTATCTTCAATAAAAAACACATTAGGATTAACATAGGATATTAATTTTCATTATATATTCAAATCCTTTAATTTTTTTAAAGAAACTGTGACTTATCTTAAGCGTATCCCCCAAGAGAGTCAAAATAGGTGTATAGTAAGACTAGTTGTAATGTACCAAGTTACCCCAAATCAGGCTCAAAACTCCTTGTCAGTGTTATTACACCTAGGTAAATCTATTCTAGAACCATGTCCACTTGTATTATCTATACATGGATGTATTTCTAGGAAGACCCACATAATATCTAACATACCAAAATTCTAAGATGTTCTTTTATACTCATCCTCTAATTCTTCCATAGGGTTATTTTATCTAATATTTGTTTTGATAAATCTATTTTCTAATGTTGATACTAAAAATAATTTGATACCGACTATAGAGACCGATTCCAGAAGGCCCATAGCTGGGGTTCGCTACTAATTTCATTGGCATGAATACAACGAATCAAATCCTGAAGGACCAATCAGTTTAGTGGTCTTGGTATAGTAGATGCATAAATGAGTGTTGTTTTAGAAATGAATACACTAATTAAAACATTTTTTTACTTTCTTTATAAATAAATAACTTTTAAAATATCTTTATTTCATCTAGTATATTCCTACATATCTTTCATTGTACACTTCATGGATTCCTGGGAAAAAACATAAAAAGGGTGAGCTCAAATGATCAGTATGGGAAAATTATAGAAAAAAATGATGAATCAATGAGACTAATAATTATGTAATTATATATGATATAATACACATACCTTATAATCAATAAATTGAGAAGTAAGTGCATAAACAATATGGCTAGGTAATAAATGGAAACACATTCCATTCAAACAATTATATAAAACAAAATCAATAAGGAATGGTATGAAAATAAAAATCATTCTATTTAATCAATGGACTAAAAATGAAATATATACATAGATATGTTGGTGTAAAATCTCATAGATAAATAATAACTACAACTAAATGAAATTAAATAATTAATTATTGGACTCCATGTTTCCTAGGTACATGGATCCATTATTCTCAAGATATGGTTTAACTATTCCAATTTGTGCAACAAATTAATCACATGAGACTACCAATGTAAAATGAGGATTTTATTAACTGGTCCCCATCCCATATGGCTTTCCTTAAATGGACCCCAACTTGTGTATTGCATTTCCAACTCATTCCTCATATTTAATACACAATATTCCTTATCAAATATCCATATAAACTATGGTATATATATTTATCAATATTTCCCCAAAAAATAAAAGAATCATCAATTTAGTAACCTTATGTGAAATGGTATACAATTTATGAAATATTAATATAAATTATAAAAGAAATGTATAATTTATGGGAAATTAAAATTTCAATGATCATAGGAGAATGAATATTTCAAGGGGACTGACAAATGAATCAAGGAAGTGAATATTAATACTATCCTTTGCCAAAAAAATCTCAAACCATCTAGAGGAAGACTATAGATGGCATCAATACATCATATCCCATGTGAAGTACAAATAAGGGTTTTTTTGTTTGACCAATATCAATAATATAAATGATATTTTTAAAATAATTTGAGGAAAATATCGTTTTATTATGAAAACCCATTTGAAAACATTTTTCTTTGAAAATGATTTTCTTTTAAAATTACATTTAAAAACAATTTCCTTAAAAAATAATAGTTTAGACATGAAAATAATGATTTAATGAAATGATGGTTGGTAAATCTATACAAACCGTATGAGGTAGAAGAACTTTACTTTTTCACTATAAATGGTTAGAAAAATTCCTTCTTCGGAAAGGATGATAATATTCCATTTAAAACATTGGTAAATTACAAAATTTTAAAAATTTATTTACAAAATCATTTTAAAAACATTTTTGAAAACACAATAATAACACATGGTTTTTAGAATAAAATAGATTCTTTGACTAAATATAGAAATAAATTCAGGTTTTCTTAAAAATATTTTCTAAAAACGTTTGAGTACTAAAAAGTAGAAAAATGGTAGTAATTCCTAAAAATGGTCATGAGTAACTAGAGAATAATTAAAGGGTTTATAAAATAATTTTTATATAACATACTGTAATGGAAATTCCTTTTAAATATCATTAGTATTATCCTTGATGAAAATAATAATTAAACATCCCGAAGTGTCCCATACAACATTGAAAAATTTTATACTAAAATCCTAAAGAAGGAATGATATTAAAATAAACTTATAATATAATGAAAATAATGTGTTTAGTGATATAAAAAGTTAAATATCATTATATATGATATATATAAGAAATTTGGGGGATAACAACAAATAAGTCTCAATGGTATGTAAATTGAGACCAAATCGTTTACCATGAGTTTCCTTTTAGAAGAACATCCTTTAACATCATGTATAATAAAATTATGATAATATTATACTTTATTGATAAATTTTTAGTATTTATCATCACTTCTATTTCACTTATTATTATGTTTTATACAACTACTTAAAAAATTAAGTTTACATCAGTTGTTTTGACCAAATTTGGTTTATGTGTCAAAAACAACTTTGGTGGGTCCACTATGGTCAATGGGGACATTTTATAACATATCCAAAATAATAATAATGATATAATTATTATATTTATACATAAATTATACTATTTAAACCAATCATTAAATATGGTTAGGAAACATGAATCAATGTTACGATTATGGAGACGGTAGGTCGTACGTACACATGAGTAACATTCTCATTTTTCAATGATCATTATGGAAAGAATATAAATAGAATTATATATTTATATAAGTACCATTATGAATTAAATACCATATAATTTAATAATATATACTTGTATATATAATTATTTTAATGAAAAAGGAATGACATCATGTCAAGGAGGCGGTAGTCCGCATATATACGAATAATGTTATCACTTTTTAAGTATGTGAAAGGGTAACAAAGAAAATGATATATATTATATTTACCAAAATATAATTATGTAATAAATATTATATATAGTTTTTTATTTCACATTTTTTTAATTATAACCATCCTTTATACATTCCATGTATAGTGTGGACGAATCATATCACCTGGAGGGGGTGGTAGTCTACACTTCCTCAAATGATGTTATCGTATCGATGTAAAATGGATAGTATTAATTGTATGTTCTATAAAAGGATTAAATTAGTATTAAGACATAATAAATATAATATATAACATATATAAACATATTTTCCATCATAATTTCCAACCACAAAAGTTGGTAAAGGACAAATGAACAATCATCATTTCACGAGGTTGTAGTTCTCTATACACAAAACAATATGTTCAGTACCCATTAGATAGAAGTGTCTATTAGTGTAGTTAAAACCATTAATAAAAAAATAGTAGTATATTTAGGATAATAGTGTTATTATATAGACATGTAAGGAGAATATTTTAGGTGGTGGAGAAGTAAATGAAAGAAAATCAATTTTTGGAAAGCATTACATTAAAATAGGGTAACTCTATTTGGTGTATATCAAAGGGAATCCTTGGAAGGATTTCTAACTAAATGGATGCATCATGGTGTAAGTGAGGGATTTTGGGAAGATATTTGGGAAGATATTCTCTGAACCTAAGTGGTTTTAGTGGTTTGAGTATTGGGGAGAGTTGGTGGCCTTTTATAAGGGAGGAAACAAAATCACTTGGTATATTTTGGAAAGAAGCTTGCTGTACCCATGTTTTTACCAAAAAAGTCTTAAAAAAACGAGAAAAACTCAATAATGGAAGGTTAATGGCCAAATCATGGCCATAAAATGGTTGTTGGATAAGTTACTAGGTCATTTGGACCCTTAAATTAATGGTTTACTCTATTATTAAGTTTAATTTTACATTAATAATTTTAATTATTTTTTATTACTTTCACTAATAGTTTTGATAAAAAATAAAGTCGGTTTGAGTTGAAAATAAAATTCATTCTGATTAAAAATTTAGACTCTATTTTTTTAATTAAAATCATATAATTGTAAGAAATTAATTTCAAATTCATTCCAAATACGGGATGACAATGGGAGTTTCTACAGTAAAAATGCCCAAAAGAGTGTTGTATTTTTTATAATTAATTTCAAAGTGAAAATGATTATAATGACGAATATTCTATTAATTGATATAAATATTAACTAATTAATCTTTAAGTCCATTTAAAATTATAATTTATCCTTATAAATATATTACATGAAAAATAAGCTTTGAACTAAAATTCCATATTTTTAACTTCTCATTAAAAATGAAATGTCTCATAAAAATATCAAAAATTCCCCCAAACCAAACTATTATGTTTCTATTTAAATGATGAAGTTTATTTTTGACATATTAAATTAATTAAACTATCACTATTAATAATTAAAATCGGTTTCCCATTAAAAGGTGGTACAATTACCTTTACTAAAATATATGTTTTCTATGTGTAAAATAGGTTTTGTTCTTATCTAAACATATAAAACATAATAAATGAATATCAAAATTATTTTATTAATTATATTAAATATAGATTTAATTAAAATAATTCACTATTTATAGTTAACTTTATTTATTATGATAGAAATTCTTTTGATGAAAATAAATAATAATATTTCTTTTTTATATCCAATCTGTTATTATTTTAATTTATCATTAATTAGTAACCAATTAATTCATTTTATATTGATGTAAACCATAATTTTTATAAGTTAGTTATTAATATTCATAACTACTAATTTAAGGACTAGTTTATATCATATTATATAAAATAATAATATTTTAATAATACATTTTTCTTTTGTGAAACTCAGTATTTCTTGTAACACATGCTATAAAGGAAGGTTGATCCTTCATGTAACACATGATATCAAGGAAGGCTGCTTCATGTGTGAAACAAAATCTAACCCAATTTTGCATTCATTACAAGCTACATTATTTAATGAATATAATTAGAATAGTAAATATATTATAATAAATTGGGTTAATACATTCCCTTTTTTACACTTGGAGTTGTGTGTCCTAAACACTATTCAGTACAAAGTTGTACTTTATAATTTCAGGGTGTTATAGATATTACCTTTTATAATTATGGTGGAGTTTCATTTTTATAAATAATAAGAGTAATTCAATAATTGGATGTCTCTCTCAAACCAAGTTCCTAAAAATTTATAAGTAATTGGAGGGGATATAATTTTGATCCACTCCTCCACTAATAAACATTTACATGTTTTAAAAATGTTATTTACTTTACCTATAAGGTTCCTCACATTAACCATTTTATTTTTCACCATGGTAATTATTTTTTTTAACCAAGGTAATTAACCCATTAAGAATAAAATATAAGGAAACTTGTTAGATAATTTATACTTAGTAATTATAATTCTTAAAACCAGTTTACCATATAATAATTCAATGTTTCATGATGATTGATTTTTAAAAACCCATATATGGAACAAAACCTCATTTTAACCTCAACCATGGTAATTAATTTTTATTTTTTTATTATTCTTCATGATAAAAATTATGTTGAAAATATAACTTAATATTAATAATGTTTATTACAATAATAAAATCTATTTTATCAAAATTAAATATTTTTTTGTAGAGTGTAGTTTTATTAAAATTGAAAATCACATAAGAATAGATTTTCAAAAAAGGTATTTTCTAAGAATATGATGATCATATATTAACTATATAACTAGTAATTATCATTAGATGTTTTTAAATTGATATAGTTTGTTATATAATAAATATATATAATTTAAATCATTCATCTTTACAAATTATTTTCAAAAATATGCTTTGTCAGTGGTACAATAGTGAATGTTAGGAGTATAACAACACTATACATTGGGAGGTGCATGGTTCTATTCTTGGGGTTCAACTCTTTTGAGAATTAATCCTTTGCCTCATATCTACTCTTATTTTCAGTTCACCTGTTCTCTAACTGGGTGGGTGAAATGAGTTTTAAACCACATGTTCTAATGGATTTCTTTGTCGTCCCTCACCACCCTGGTTGTTACCCTATGAGATGCTCTTCCATCTCGATTGCCAACAACTCCTTCCTAGATGGGGATCTCTCCAGAGTGATCTATTAATGGATGGAGGAGTACCTTGAATGGAATTTCTTTAAAGGAAACACTTAGGTATTTACTTTTAATAAAAAAAATTATTTTGAAAAATTAAAATGGTTAAACAACATTCATTTAAAAAAAACACTTTTCTGAAATATAAAAAATGTTATAAAAAATATCCCAATTTACGTTCAAATGATCATTTAATTATATTTATCTATTTGATAGTAAATAAATTATTAATTTTATATATTATAATACATTATTCAAAATAAAAATAGGAAATGTTTAATACTACCTTTTTAATTATTCATAAAATATTATTTCTAATGGAGAAATTCAAAAAATCATTCTGGGAATATTTTTCACAAGTAAATTCAAAATAAATATTATTCCTCTAAAATTTCAATATTATTTGAATTAAGAGATTAAAATATGAATTATATTATAGGTTTATTAAAATATAATGCTCACTATAATTGACACACATGTCTTAAATCCCTACGTCCTAAAAAATCATCATTGAAATTTTCATTGTTATTATATTCTAAAAAATGAGGGTTGTTTTTAATCATATAATCCTCTAGTTAAAATGTTTCTAAATTTATTTTAAGATTCTTATAAAATACATTTATCAGTATATCCATTTTATTTCTCGATAATTTCTATCTTGAATGACGAATATGGATGGGATATTCATAGTAAGTTAGATCATGATCTAGTTCTTTTTCTTCTTAGGTTAGAAACTATGTTAGTCATGAAATGTACTTATTTAATAGCGATAAATGGAATAATCATAGGAATTAGAGATTCATTATTTAATTTCTAATTGGTAATCCACAACTCTGATTATTTCCATAATTTCAAAAGTTAAAATTTAATTACTGCATAGTTTTCCCTTCTTATCGAACCTTATGACACCATTAAATAGAGATAAATTTATGAAAATGTGATCTATGACATGAAATTAAAAATATTTACAATGGTTATTAGCATAACTACTTTTCTTATTTGATCTGAATTAATTTGATCCTGAACAGTTCTTATTATTTTCATTATATTCTCAATTTTATATGGGAATACGTGTTTCCTTTCACAAAATCCTTCCAAAAAAGTTGGAGTATGACATATCCTTCTATATAATTATTCATATGGTGAAATGTTAATACTTGAATGAAAAATACTATTATAGGATTAATCTGAAAAAGATAAATACTAATCCCACAAACCTTGAAAGTCAGTTGATCAATACCAAAAACATGTCTTCCATTTTTTAAATAGTTATCTTGGACTGTACATCAGTATAAGGATGTAATATAATTATTAACATATGCTCAGTACGAAGATACTTATGAAGAAACTTCTATAATTTTGACGTAAATTTGGGATTGTGATTAGAAATAATTCAAAGAGGTGTTCTATTATGTCTTGCAAAATACTTTAATTAAGAGCCTTGTCATGTTCTAAACATGTTAATATTCTATTATAACATGGAAATGTAAAAATTTGTTATGGAAATCAATAATAACCCCTACAACATCATTATTTATAGGATTCTTTAGTAGTACTATGAGAATGTACCTTTTAATTTCATCCCATTTACACATAGTAATTGCAATAGGTTACTTAAAATATATAGGATGTTTTATCTCTTCCTTCACATGTTGAAAATCAAAGCATCTTGATACACAGTGATTAATTACCTATATCAAGTTATACCATTAAAAATGTTCCCTAAAATACATACACAACTTGGTGATACTAGTGATTATAGAAAAATCTGACTAATAAGAATCATCCAAAAATCCCCGTTTTTGATTAAGTATAGATGGAACATATAGTCTCTTTCATAATTTATGAACTCCATATTCACAAAAGAAATCATCCTATTTACCATCACTCACCGGTATTATTTTCTTTTAAAAATTCACTTAATTACATTGGGAAATTTTTATCCTCTCATATAATGATGTTTTTAAAATAAATTGTATAAGGAGTCATGTCTTCCCTTCCAAAATAATTGCAATATCAATATTTTCAAGATATGTGGACATAGGAACCCTATAAACCCTCATCTTAGTAGGAACTCCATGATCCATACTTTTAAATATATCTGGTACATTAATTTCCTTCCATAGGTTATAGTTTATTGAAAAATAATATTCCTTGAGAATTTCGAGACATTGGATTTTACACATATTGAGATCTTTTTGTGAAGTTATATATTTATACTCTTATGGTTTAGGTATATCTCACATATTAAACCATATATATGTTTTTTCCATATCATCAATGAAATGATTCATAATGGAAACTCAATATCATGGGTGAGATAGTTGTATTAATGGACCTTAATTACTTTGATTCATATGAAATAACACTATCATTTTTCATAAGTAAACAATTAATTCCATTATTCAATAAATTACTATATATAAAAAATCCATTATTTCCTATTGATAGATTCAAAATCAGAGCATTGACCAATCTTCTATTAAATAATTTGAAGAATTATTCACATTTCATTATCAATATAAACATAACACCTTTATGCATATTTTTTGGTTAATATGTTATATATTCATGAAAATTTATGAATGTGTCACTGATATTAACCTTCCAAAATAATGAATACACATACCTAACTTATCATCATTGGTATAGGCCATTCTCCAGAATCCATTATATTTATAAGATCAAATCCAATTCTATCCTTGGACACAATATACTAATCAAAACAAAATTAAACAATCCAAATTTCACACTTTATAAATTTCCCATATAACCCATTTACTATAAGAATATCATGAAAGATAAAAAAATTATTTTCAAGGTGTTTGTATCTCTTAGAATACATCATCATATCATCAACAAATAACACAATGAAATTATCAATATATTCAATAAATACTCTATTTATGTCAATCCAAATGGAATTACTATAAAATTTTAATGTTCATATCTTATTCCAAATGTCATAATTGTAATTTATTCCCCCATTACTCACAATGGATGATACCCATAAGTAATGTAAATCATCAAAAAGTATTGATCTCTAAGAAGTAGATAAAATAAGTAATCAATGTGATGAAAATGATACTTTTCATTAGTGTAGTATCATTTATTTACATATAATCGATGCACATCTACATGGATCCATATTCCTTCTTAATGAAAATAAAAGGGAGTCACCATGGGGAACCACTTTGTAAAATAAATAACTTATCACACATATCCTCTTGTTTTTTATTCCAAAAGGCCAATTCCATAGTATAAATTATATAAGGAATGTTTGATATAATCCATGAAATAGGTATTGCATAATCGGAAAACACAACATCACATTCTAGTGGATATCAAGGTAATTACTCATGAAATAAATAAATGTATTCCTCTACAATGGGTACATAATTATTTTTAATATTACCTTTTCAAACTATAGATTTAGTTTTCCCATCAATCCTAATTATCCCATTCTGAAATGCTAATGGGGGTGTAACACCCCATGAATTTATGAATTTAATTTTTGAATAAAATTTAATTCTTTAATAACTTTTATTACATGAAACAAAAAGTCTAAAAAAATCATTATATACTATTAGAATAATAATATTATTTGTTATAGCCTAGAAATTGCATTAACATGTTTGATTTGGACTAACTAAATTATAAAAATTTATGTCTTACAAATTTATAAAATTAATTCATTGGAAAATAATTAATTACAAATGAAAAAAACATTTGGAAATAAAGGATTTGTTTTTCTAAAAAACAATTTGTATTCATTAATAGTATTTTTATCATAATAATTTAAATTAATCACTATTTTTGAATTATTTTAATTCAATTTTTATTTAGAATATTCAATAAAATGTTTTTAACATTCTTGTAATATTTTTCTAGGAATAGAATTAAAATAAATCAAGGTTTATGCTTAAGAACTGTATTTTTATAAAAAGATGTTGTTGTCAAGTTTTGATTAACATACATTAAAAATAATTTTGTACAAAAATATGTATTGAATTTTCTAAAATAAATTCCATAATTAGAATCACGAGGTTTCAATATTATAAATAGGTCCTTTTTATTTTTGGTTAATATGAATAGTGATCATGATAATATTTACCACCTTGGTAAAGTGTAATTCGGGAAAATCTAAGTTAAAAATATATAGTTAGGAAATTATTTTACAACTTATTTATAATTGTAAGAATGGAATTCAACCTGTGTCTCCATAGGATTGAATATTTTTTATCAAAGGACCCTTCTTTATGAAAATGAAATTTATAATATTTAAAACAAATAATGTTACAAAGTGTCAATATTTTAGTTTTTAATATCTTTTACATATTCAAATATGGGGAAAACTAGTTATGAAAGAATATTAACAAAAAATTTGTGAATAGTGAAATTATTATCACGGTATAAAATTATTAATTTTTTTTTGTTATCATATAATGACCTTAAAATATCATGTAACATCGATATGATATTTATATAATTAATAAAAAACATAAAAATGATTTAAAAATAATAAAGGTAATATTATTTTAGTGAGTTATTATGTTAAAAAAATTTACTTGTATTGTAAATATTATTATTATGTAAAAGGATTATATTCAACTTCAATCTTTTTCACTTAATATTTTAAGTCCAATTAAATAAATTGTGTCAGAATCAACATTACTAATATTTTTACAGAATAACATTTTATTAGATTGCTTAAAAACATAAATATATTAATAGAGATCAAAAGGGATAATATATCATCTGAACATTCATCATGTATCAATTTATAGGCATTTTAGAACCATATCCCTTTTGAAACCATTTTTATTTAGAATGCATTTATTATAATTTAATATTTTAAGAAATTCCATATATATCTTTTAACCCTTATAAATGGAGACTTATTGAGAATATTAATACTAACTTGATCTATGTATATCAAACATATCCTATGAAACTGTCTTATAAAAATCTATACACATGTCTTGGATTTTATGATATCCTCAAAATACCAACACTAACTTCTTAAAAAATAATCTAAATAAGGTCTTACAGAAGAGATATAATTATCTTGACCGACCACTTTCAATTTATTTATTCTTATATAAAATAAAATTAAATATTATATATCATAAATTAATGAATTAAATATCCTTAATATTATTAAATATTATAGTTATTATAAAACCACCTTTTCCCCTATCTTTCCATCAAATGGGAAGTGAAGTATCACTCACGCGTATGTATGGATTACAATCTCTAAATAGAGGTATACTTTATTTTCTATCATCAAATTTGATTTATGGTTATTATGATGAGTTTAAATTTGATATATGATATTTATGACATAGTTTTTCTTATTAAATGATAATATCATATCCAACTTCTTATCTTCCAAATTGATTTGAAACGATAATGCCGCACGTGCCTACGTGTGGAATACCACCCCCCCAAAGTGATTTCCTTATTTTATAATTTATATATTAAATACATGGAAAATGCTATTGATTAGATTTATATATATATTATTTATATTTATTTTTAGTTTATTCAATTAATTTAAAATTTAAAATATCATTCATTTGTACATACCGATTATAATATATATGAATAGCGTAATACATTTTCTATCTATATGATTATAGATGAATCTAAATATTTATATATAATGAATATATATATGATATAATAATATTTTATGTGATTATTATATATAATAATAATAAATATACATTTATATTCATGAGTATAGAGTGATTTGAAAGGAGGATCTCAAGGTAAGATATTTTCATCTCACTTTAATTTATGTGGGATACATGCCAAAGACACCGTCTATTTCTATTTTTTGGTTTATATAATCCCAATGAATATATTTTTTGATTCATATCATGAATATTCTAGGTTACACATATCCATCTAAATTTCTTTCTTTCATGATGTTTATGATTCAAAAGTTACCAAATTGGTAATGGTTTAATTTTACAATCTCATTGTTTTTCAAGATAGTTTATAATTATCTTCCTAGAGATGAAATATTTTGATATAACACTCATGAAAATTATGAATTTTCATATACTATTGTCATTTATTGAATGTAAATTTTTTCTATTCATTTCACTCACCTAATTTTCTCAAATTATTGAAATTATGTTTTAAAGGAAAATTGACTTTATTTCTCTCCTCAATCAAGAAAACAATTTATTCCATATCAACGTTTTCCAATAATATTTTAATGATTCTTTTTACTACACTCATATAATTGTTTGAAATATTTTTCCCCATGAATAAATTTATAAAATATAGTTCAAAATAAATCCTCTTTATGGATTCTGAATGAGTTACCTTATGAGTTTTTTATTAAATTTTAAATTTTATATTCACTTATATGTCATGGATGAATTTCCTACCATAGCGAAAACTCAACGATATTTTGATTCCTTTAAAAAAATTAATGGTTATCTAAATAGAAAATTTCAACCAGAATATTTTGGAAAATATTATATTTTAAAAAAAGTGGTTTAATAAATTAATGGTTACTTCCCATGAAAAATATTCCATGTAATCAACCAAAATAATTTTCCATCTATAATGACATCCTTTTAGGTTAATTAATCCTTACTGGGGTTATTATTCAATAATATCATCCTTATTTTTCTTTGGATGGTTTATAATTTTTATGAAAATATTTTTATGAAACCCATTTCTTTTCCATGAGTTATGAAATGGTGAATTGTTTATGAAACCCATTTCATTTCAGGAGTTCTCATATATATAATTTTTTATGATATTTTGGGACACAATTAACTGGTTTTAATTTAATTATAGGTAGTACCTATATCTCCCTCCAATGCATTGGGTAATGATTAATGTCCATGAGCTCAAAGGGCACATTAGAAGTTATACCAATCCTAAAAGATGGTAAAAAATTAGGATATATCATTCCCAAAGTTGATGCATTGATAGATTGAATGTTCCCAACTAGATAATATTTTACTCATTTATATCCTTGAATTAAGGTTTTCTATGATAATGTATATGCATGAATTCAAAGTATTATGCCAATGTTATGCTCCCACAACTCATGTTCTTTGATTCCTTTAAGATTCATGTCTCGTGAAAAACCAAGAATTATGACAAGACTCGGGATTTTTATTTATGATATATAGGGAATGTATTTAAAATATTAAACACATGTTTTCATACAGTTATGATCATGTTATGATTATGTGATCATAGATATATACCATTTTTAACTATACTATGAATTAGATCTCACCCTATCATATTTTTTCTTTTCCAAGGTTATTAGTAATGATATTATGTATGGTATGTTTAAAAAAAGTTTATCTTAAGAATAACTAAGTTTCATACGATTTAGTTCACTTATTATCATTTTTATGTAACCTTCCATAAAATGGAACTACTCTTATATGATTATGGTGATTATTATGATTTTATATAATAAATATTCATCTCCTAAGATGTAATATTTTTGTATAAATCTATGGGTTTCTATAGTTTGTATCAGAGTAAGGTATAGATAACCTTTTAAAATTGGGATGAGAAATATTTAATGAGGACCATAGGGATAAGTTTAACTATATAATATATTATAATGTTTTCATAATTATTAGAAACAACCTAGGTGAAACTTAAGGTTTCATATATTGAAAATAATGTGACATATTTAGACATCCTACAAATGATTATTCATGATTAAGTGGTTTCCCACAATGATTAATGATTCCCACACTTTTCATTTATGTATTAGTAGATGTACGGAACTATAAAGAATCATTTTTATGATGAATAGTATGGAAAATGAAATAATTTTCTCCTGGGAAAACATTTTTTTAGATAGAATAATAAATATTCATGATATACTCATAGAACTTTACAAAGATATAAATCACAGTGAACTTTCAAACTAGCGATTGAGGCAATAACGTTCTATTGAGTCCTTCATAAGCTAAAATTTACATTCATTTATTGGGCATAATGATCCAATAATTGCATGTTAATAAACCGGCCCTATTAAAATGATAGTTTCCATTCTCCTATTTTTGGATCATGAAAATTTTATTTTGGATTTTTATCATTAGGAAGGTGAAGAATATCAAAAGAGGACTCTTATTAAAAATGAAAGAGAATAACATGAGATTAACTCCATGGGGTTGGATAAATTTAAGAGCTTATTTATGATTTAGTACTTTTCTGATATTCTTAAAAAATGGAGAAGTAATTTCCTATGATAAAGTAAAAGGTTGATGAATCCATTGGTACCTATGAATTTTTTTTATATAGATATGTGAGGTACTCTTTTGGAATTATCATATTACAAAAATGTAAGTCTTTTTTATTTTCAAATAGGACAAAACCAATTATCCAAAGGTAATTATCTCTAAAGGACTTCATTACTTATGGATAAATATATTATGAGATATCATGGTGGAAATGGAGAATGGGTTTTTTCATCTGTATCATGGTTATTATATGAAAATAATGATGGAATTCAAATAGAAATCTAAAAATCATAAAGATAAGAACATGTGACTTCCATTATGCTCAATGTGGGAGAGAAAACATAGATAAAATTGTATTAAGGGGGATGAAAAATGTTTTAAGTGTTGAAATGATGTCCATAAAGTAAGGAGATGTAAAATTGATTGGAATTTGACATCAAATGACGTAAAGAAAGATAAATCTCTAACGAATCCACTACACACAATCAGTAATTTAAAAATATAGGAGTATGTTAATTATTTACTCTGGTTCCTAATTTTGAAGGATAATGATAATGATAATTTTCAAGAACCTATTACAACTAGATACAAAGGAAAATCTCATGCGATTGTTATTTCTAATAAATTTTGTGGAGAATATGTGGTTATAGGTTCACCAATAATCCACTCTAGAACTAACAATTTCTTATTTGATTCTAGATCTACCCATTGTTTTATTTCTGAGAAAATTGATAAGGTTATTATAGTACAACCTCAAATATTCGATGTTTAATTAAATTTGAGTAACCATAATGGTACAATGACCACATCTCAAGTCTATGGTTAATCTCCAGCTGATGTTTATGGGAATGTACTTCCTGTATATCTTGTTATCCTCTATCTGGTTGAGCTTGATGCTATTTTTGGAATGAGTTGAAATTATATCCATGACACACATATAAATTTCATAGGAAGGGAGGTTAAATATGACATCCTAGACCAAGATATGATTGTATTTCAATGTGATGATAAATAAGAACATTAGATGGAAATAAAATCCATTGTATGGGTCTTAATTCATATTAAAAGTGGAATTTATATTTGATGGCTACATAGAAACTCAAAATAGATGATATTCCAATTATCCTGGAGTTTTTTGATGTCTTTATATAATATTTTCCTACTCTTACAGCTAATCATGAATTTGATTTTTCAATTGAGATCAACCATGAAACTACTAATACTTAAAAATAATCTATATAGAATGGCCCAGTTTGAGTTTCTGAAATTTTAAAAGATACTCTAGGTAAATAATGATTAGGGATTCATTTGGATACACATGTAACATTGGGTTGAAAATATTATTTTGTTAAGAATAAATATGGATCCCTGCATCTCTATATTTATTATTATGAACATAACAAGATCACTATTGAGGAAAAGTCTCCTCTAACCCATATTGATGGCTTGTTTGATTGACTGTGTGGATTTCAATACATTTCCTAGCATGACCTTCATTATGAATATCATCAATTGAGGTTCAAGAAGAATTATATATCCATGAATGAATTCTAAACATGGAATGGATATTATGAATATATATATATATGCCTTTGGTCTTACTAATTATACATCTATATTCACTGATTTATTGAATAGAATATTTAGAAATTATCTTGATTAGATTGTGGTAATATTTATAGATAATATTATAAAATATTAAAATATTTATGAAATGAATGAATATCACTTGAGGATTATACTAAAGACTCTTTAAGAAAGTGATATTGTATGTAGAATTAAACATATGTAAATTTTAAGCACTAAATGTTTCCTTTTTTAGGTCATATAATCTTAAGTGATTCAATATATATGGATCTTTAAAAGATAGAAAATATATAACTATGTACATGACCAACCATGGTTTTTGGATATTTGTATTTTACTCTTTTAAAAAGGTAACATTAATAGTTTGTAGAGAATGTTTCACGGTTGTCCAATATACTAACCATGGTAACCCATAAGGGAACCAAGTTCCTTTGGATATATGAATGTGAAGATTGATTGAAGGAATTGAATAGAAGGCCTATAAACACACCTGTGCATACAATACCCTATAGTCAAGAGGGGTTTGTAATCTATAGTGATGCATCAAAGAAGATATTGGGATGTATCCACCTTAAAAATGATATGGTTATAGCATATAAAACATCAATATTGAATGTTAATTACCAAAATTATAAAAATAAGGATTTGGAGTTAGCTTTAGTAATTTTTAAATTAACAATATGGAAGCATTGTATTTATATAGAAATGTGTGATGTATTTTTTGATCACAAATTTTAAATGTATATATTCACTAAAAATATATTAAAATATTCTAGAGGAGATGGTTAGAGATGAATAAAAAATATTAAAGATCAATATATTAAAACCTTAGGAAAGAAAAAATTGTGGTTTAAGAATTGTGTTGAAAGGATTATACTATAATATCTATGATTAGGATAAGAAAAGATCAAATATTCATAAATTTGTATAGAATGGAGCTTTAAATATTATTGTAATGACAAAATATTATCTGGATAAAATGATTGTTAAACCATATATCCATGTAAGGATTAAAGAGGAAACTAAGAAAGATGTAATGCTGCTGAAGAAGGTGAGAAATGTTCCTAAGTTCAACCTTTAGTAATAAAGTTTGTGAACTATTTTTGTACCCTGTCCATACCAGATTTGATGAATGAGATATTGGATGAAGCTCATATTTCATCATTCACATTTTATCATATAATTAAAAACATTTAAAGAGATATGAAATGATATTTATTGTGGGAATTTATGAGGAGTGATATTTAATTTTTTTTGTCTTGGTGATTGGTATAACATCAAGTTAATGTTGAGAGACAAACAACTTAGTGGATGTTACAACCAATAGAAATAATAGATTATAAATTAGAAAACATCATCATGTATTTTTTCATTGTAATACCAAAAATAAATATAGGGAACAATTATATATGGGTTATAATCAATCAACCTAAAAATATAACACACTTAATTATAATTAGATAATTTTCCTATCTGTATCATCTTAACATGACACATATTAATAAAGTGGTAGGTTTGAAAGGAGTATCACATGCCATTGAAAATGATCAAGATATGATCGTTACATCTTAGTTCTAGTGAAGTCTTTAGTAGGATCTATATTTTGAATTTTGTTTTAGTATTTCATATCATCCCCTAGAAGATGGTGGTTCTGAGGGAACTATTAATACTCTAGATTTCATGATAAGATATTTTTTTATCGAATTCAATGGTTATAAGGATCAATAATTTTCTTTTCTAGAATTCTCATACAAAAATGTATTCGAATCTAGTATTTAGATTTATTATTATGAAGCACACTATGATTGAAGGTGAAAAATTACAAAGTTCTAGAATGAATATGGGTAAAGAATTATTTTGAGAACCGACCATTCCGATGAGATAGAAGATATGGTTAGATCCATTGTGTAGTATATATGGGTAGCTCAGTGTCAATAAAAGAGTTATTATAATAGTTATAAAAAAGATATGAATTTTAAATTTGATGAAAGGGTATTCCATTGAATATCTCCCAAGAGTGGGTGATGATATTTTGAATGAAGGGAAAGATGATCCCTTTGTATATATATCCCTTGGATTGTATTGATCTTGTTGAGATGGTAGCTTATCAAATGTATCTCCAATGAAATATTTTTCAACTTCACGATGGGTTCCATGTTTCTCTCAATAGGAAGTAAATAATTGATCATTCACATATAATTAACACAAATTTAATACCACTGGAGGATGATATCAATTATGAGAAACAACTGGTGTAAATTTTTTATTGTAGAGAGAGAGTTATTTAAAAAAACACCGCTCACCATATCAAAGTTTTATCATGAAACCTCTAATTTGAGGATAGATTTTGGGGAACTGAGGACAAAATAAAAGATATTTATCATGAATTACTATATTGAATTAATGAATTTTGAGAGAAAAATTAACTTTAAGGGGGTATAATGTAACACCCTGAAAATTTCTGCAATATATTTTTTGGAATAAAATTATTGATCTTATAGGTTGCATTGTACGCATCAATAGTCTAAACTGACCACAGTATAATATAAGAAAATAGTTATTTTATTTCATCACCTAGCTAATGGATTAGAGGTAATGAATATGACTAACTAAATTATGAAAAATTATGGATTAAAAATTTATAAAATTAATTCATTGGTTATCAATACATTAGAAATTAAAATTAAAAACATTTGAAAATAAAGGAGATGTTTTATTTTGAAAAACTGTCTTTATACATGAAATGTTTTTTATCTCAATAAATTAAATTTATCATAATTACTGAATAATTTAAATAAATTTTATATTTATAATATTAAATAAATTTCTTTAAACATTCATCTAATTTTTTTTGTGGAATGAAATAAGAAGAAAATTGCGTTTATACTTAGAAACTATATATTTGTAAAAATAATTATTAGGTATTGTGAAATTACATTAAAATTTATTTCTACCACTTATAGGTATTTAATTTTTTAACATTAATTACATAATTGCAATCAAGATGTTATATTTTGGAAAATTGGCCCATTTTATTTTTGGCCAATATGATTAATAATCGTGGTAAAATTTTATCACCTATATAATGGGTAAATCATGTTACTATAGGATAAAACTAAGCGATAATACAATAATTTTTCTTCTTAATTATTATTATAGGAATTTGGATAGAAGTATATGACCCTAGTCTAGAAAAATATTTTCTTAACAGGCACATTTCCATGAAAATGACATTAATAATATTTAACACAATGATAATTTCAAAGTGTCACACTCTTAGTTTGATTTTTTATATATTCTCATAATATAAAAAAAGTAATGAATGAATATTGAAATTAATTTTGAGATTAATTATTTTTTTTCAGGATATTAATTTATTTCCAATTTTTAGTAATTATATAATTACCTTAAATTTTCATGCAACACTAATGAAATATTTCTCCAATTAATAAATAAATATAAGAAATGATTTCAAAAATATTAAGCCTATCAAAATCTGAGTGAATTGATTTTTTAAACTAATTTTTTGGAGTAATATTACATAAAACTAATATTTAAAATAATTATATTACCATTCAATCTTTTTTATATATGTATTTTAAGTAAAATAAAATGAAAATTTTCATAATTTAAATTAATGATATTTAATCAAAATAATAATATATTATATTCCATAAAGATATAAAAATTCTTTAAATAAGGAAAATGGGAAATTATATTTTAAAAAATGCCCTAAAATATCTCTTTAATGAACATTTGGGACCAATTTTATTGATAATTCCTTTATTATAATATATTTTTTTTGGAAATTCCAAGTGCGTTCTCTACCCCTTATGAAAGTACACCACTTATTTTTATAAATTAAAAAATTTGAGACATATACCTCTACTATCCCCAATGAAACTTTATTATAAATATAATTATTAAATATTTTTATGTATGTATCTTGAGAATACAAAAACCCTAATTTCCCTAATAAAGGATCTAAAATTGGTTTCCTGAAAGAGAGATAGTTATCTTACCTGACCAATTTAAATTTATTTATTATTATAATTCAAATATATATATGGTATTTATCATTAATTAATAAATTTAGTATGATAAATATGGATAAATTTTATAATTATTATGAAACTAACATTATCCACCCTCAATCGATCAAATGGGAGGTGAATTTGTTGTTTGTGTGTACGTATGGATTACCATCTCAAAGCAGTGATATAATTAATATTACAATGTGATATTTCATGGATGGTTATTGAGATAGGTTTAAAATTCATATATGATATTTTTTATTTAATTGGTATTTTTTAATGATTATATCATATATACCTTCTTACCTTCCAAACTACTTTAAAATGATAATGTTATTTATGCGCATGTGTGGACTACCACCTATACGATGTGAAGTGATAATTTTTTAATTTATATTTTACATTGAGGGTAATGAGGACTCATATGATCAATAAATAATATTTATTTATTGTATTAATAATTAATTAAAGGTGCTAACTATTTAATTTTCTTTCCTTCCATCTATTGAAAAATGAAAACAGTGTTCATGCATACATATGGCATACCATCTCCTTAAATAGAGTAATTCACTTTATATCACTACCATTATGGACGAAAATAAATATATTTATACAATGAATATATATGATATAATTAGAATTTATGTTATTTTTTTTATTTATAATTTTGATAAATTTAAATTTATTATATAAGAGGATATAATGCTTTCAATGCAGGTGGCACTCATGGAATGAGATTTTCATCTCACTTTTTTACTTCTCTAGGAAACAAGCCTTGTACACCACTTATTTATTCTATGTGTCATATAAACTACCCAGAAATTAATTTTATTAATATAATCATGAAAATTATGGGATATAAATATCCATGTGATGTTATTTGTTTTATGGGTCTTATGATTTAACTGTTACCAAATGGGTATGGGTTTAATGTCAGAATATCATTGTTTATTGGGGTTGTATATGATTTGGTTTCAAATGATTACATAACACGATATACCTCTGATGAAAATTTTAGATCTCTTAAAATCATTTTATTTTTTAAAAACAAATTATTCCCTTGCATTTTCCTCACCTTAAGTTATCAAAAGATAGAAAATATTTATTTTATGTAAAATCAAACTCATTTATCTCTTCAGTTGAAGAAGATTTTTATTCTATAACCATGTTTTCTAATTTTTTTTGAAGAATGTTTTTTTAATTATAAAATTAATTTTAATTTAATTTTCACCCATATTTGAGTTTTTATGAAATGAAGAAAATAAAATATTCTTTTTATTATTCAAATGAGTTAGTTCATGATTTTTTTTACAAAAGTGTAAAAGGAGTTTTCTTGACATATTCAACTTGAGTGGAGTTTAGTAAATTAATTTAAAATAAATTATTTTAATATTCATTTAATGGTTTCAATTATTATCATCAATTAAAATTTTTTCCTTAATAATTTGTAAATATTTATATTTTTAAAAAATTATTTCAAAATAAAGTAGTAATTTACTTCAAAGAGATATCCATGTGATATTTTAAAATAATTTTCTAACTAAAATAAAAGCAATTGATTTATCTTATGACCTACTAGGGTTATTATCCAATGATATAATCCTTAGTCATTATATATATGCGTTTTTTTGATGATGAATATAATTTTATGAAACATTTTTTCTCATAGGTTATGCTATGATCAAATGATTATGAAACTCAATTCTTTTCTCGGGTTCAGATATGAAGAATATTTTATGATCTTGTTGCATGCATGCACATAAACACACACACAGATATATATAATTTTAAATATATGAAGTGTGGGACTTATATCTCATTATATTGAAGTGGGTCATGATTAATGTTATATGAGGTCATATGGTACATGGGAATTCATACAAGGCCCAAAATAGGGTACATATGATTATATCACAAACCTGAATCCGGTACATGGTTATCCCAAGACTAACATATTACGAATGTATTGGTCGATAGAATTGAAATATATTTTTTTATTCTTATGTGTATTACACAATTCCATGTATTATTCTAATGTTATTCTCTCATGGATCATCTTCTTTTGTTATTGTATGATACATGTATTACGAACTACCATGATTTATTCCATGACTCTAGATTATGAATTGTGGAATGTAAGTAAATTATTTTCAAATTAAAACACATTTTATAAATAAATTTTTATCATGTTATGATTATGTGATCATATATATCTCCCTTGATAATAATTAACAATCCATATAACTAAACCTTTCTTGGGTATCATTTTCCCATGTTATGATGAATGGTATTATTTATGAAGTATATTATAAAAAAACTAGTTATGAAGAACTATGTGAGAGATGATGTAGTTCACTCACTAAATTTTTGTTTATGTGTCCATGATTTTAATGTAAATAGACTAATAATATTTATAAATGGATAATCATGTTATTAAATGAATATTTATATAATAAGAAGATATATATATATATATATATATGTAGGAATTTATTTGTCTCTATATGGTTTAGATCTAGATATGACTCTGATGATGAAGTCTCCCCTATAAAGGTAACAATGTTCTAAATATTCATTAGGAATTTTAATTTTCTACTTTGTACAATAATTTTTTTCATCATATTTTGAAATTAAATCCAAAAAAATCATTATATCAAATTCAACCAGAGGTATAATAATAATGACAGAAAATAAATAACATTTATGTTTAATAATGCGAACTACATCATATATCCTTATTGCTGTGAGACTTACACAATGTCTACGGACTAACAACTCCCTTCTAAAGGTATAAGGGAAATATCTAAATTTAATGGAATATATGGAAGATATAATATAGTTTGAGGATCTAGAACCAAAAAATATAATTTTCCAAATTTTAGGATATAATTAAAGTACCTAATACCACATCATTAGGAACATCAACATTAGTTGTAGTGATCAAAGAAACATAGACTTACTCTATAAACCTCTTCTACATTATATTCCCCTCATGTTTGGGGAATTTTTGGAAATAATTTAAAATATTTATATATTTTAATTACTAAATATCATTGATTTATTTCATACCATTTAAATTACTAGCTTGATGACCCTTATCACTACACATGTATGAAACTCACATGCCCATAATTCTTTTTTAGGATGTTTCTTACAATGTAGTTTATAAGATGGAAATTGATTCATTTTATTATTCTTATTTTATGTGTTTAATTTTTCATAGTGTCCATCATACCTATTATTCTATTTATATTCATTGAATATATATGATATAGAAAATCCCATATCATTTTTTATTTTCCATAGAAATATTTCATTATATGATGAAACAATTTGAGAAACAACTACCCTTCAGTGAGTTGTCTTATTTCCATCAAAGATAAGTTCAATATTTCTATAATATATATGTATTATTTATCATATTGATATATCATTATAAAGATATAATTCTTCTTATAAAATTTAATCTTTTTTTATTAATATGGGGAGCATTCTCTTCATTTTTATTTGTTTCTTATTAGATAAATATTCTTCAATGAATGTTTATTTAAAATATTTCTACTCCGTGTGACCTATTTCCACTTTATCCCTAGGTTTATATGTGAATAAACACAATTTATTAGTATAACCATTTGGAAAATATACTCCAAGTATATCCTTTTATATTTCATCACATCCCAAGGACATCAATATATTTTCAAGGGACTTAATCTATTTGTTAACTACTAATAGATTTGTAGTCCCAAAAATGATTATGATGCATATGGAATGAAGTAATCAAACATAGGAGAATCATGATATGGAAAAATTGTTTTCCCCATTTAATTTATGTTATAAGTCATAAATTTCATTAGATTCCCTAATGTATCCATCATCTTCTCAGTTTTGACACCATTTTTATTGGCTTGTTCGATAGTTAGATTTCAACCTTAGCCACGAGAGTTGGCACCATTCTTTCCTCTACGTTTCATTATAAAAAAATGTTATATTATCGAATATGTCATAAATGTGTGATTTTGAATCATAATATATAAAACTCACTTTGATGTAACACTTAACAAAAATTAAATAATTATCCATTTTTTATCTGAAATTCATAAACTTAGATTATTTTGGAATATCATTAAATTCTAAAAATATTATCTAATCATTTATTATTTTTCATAAATAAATTTTTTAGTTTCCAATGTATATACCTAGGGAATATCAAACTAGGTTCTTAGTAAGGCATGTTTATATTCACTATGAGATGATTTAGTCAAATTATAATGCTCAATATTTAGATTCACTTCCCCCTATAACAACTATGGCAGAACCACATCCACTTACTATATGGAGTCAGAGATGTAATGTCTTGAAAATAAAACACATTATAAATTCTTTTCCAAATAATTAGAATAATTTTCTATACTTATATTCAAAATATATCATAGAGAAATGCTACCTAATCAATGATTTACTAAATATAGTTACCAATGATTTCAACAAACTTTCTCTATTACCAACGGTAACAACTGAAATCCATTAGCCTATTGGATGAAACAACCTTATTACATTAGCTTAGAAACAAGGGTTTTAATACCGATGGTCTAACGAGAATAATATAATTATATATGTAGATACATATATGATTCCTATTTTACACATGGAATACATTATAAAACACAACAAATTAAATGCTTAACTTACTTGAAACAAATTCCTTGAAATCATTATAATATCCTAGGGAATGGAAAAAAATAATATTGAGCTCAAATTATCTTAATGTTTTACATATTGTGTGACATATTAGGATTATATATTTCATAATCAATATTTTAAGGAAAATAAGTGAAAACATGTGACATTTAGTCAATAACTTGAGCAAAAAATGCATCTAAAGATAATATTAATTTAAAAATATCATGGATAACTATCACACAATTTTAAATTAAAGAAATGATTAATATTTGATGTCATGGTCTAAAAAATAATGACATATATACCTTCAATACTATTGATGAAGTAATTTTAATTGATGCATATATATATACACTAAAAAGTGATTTTATTTGGCCAAATGATTCATCTCATGTCACTTCTAATGAATTAAGGGGATATAAAATTCCTACAATGATCTCTTTAATTCATGAAAATATTCCTTATCAACAAACATCCATATTGAATAATGAATACAGAATATCAATATTTCCAAAGTCAAAAAAATAATATTCATAGTTAAACACCATATGTAGAAATGATATATTATTTTTGAAATAAGAATATATTTGATAAAGAATAGGGTAATTTAATGAAAACTTAATGTTCTGTGATCACAATATTTTGATAGTTTCAGTAGTATATAATGAACAAAAAATCAATGAGATAAGAGACGATCATCAGTTCACCAGGAATATAGGTTTTCTAAAAAAATCATGAAATTTTTAAGAATATAGGGAATGGAACATAGATATTAAAATAATATTTAATAAAATATTTTTATTTTTATAACAATTGAAAACATATATAATAAGTTTAATTTCATAAAACAGTTATTATGGTATGGAATTATTTTATCGCCATATATGTTAACACCATTAATTTTAGCTTTTTCTAAAGTGAATGGAAGCATTATCCATTTTAGAAAACAATATATACACATTAATCGAAACCCATTCCTAAATTTCATGGATAGCATAAAATTTCATTAATAAATCATTTGATAGAAAATCAATTTTGTAAAATATTTTTCAACAACAAGGATTTGGAAAAAACCTATATCATATTTCAACAGAAAAAAATACTTTTTGTATTTTCAATAATTAATTTCTTGAATCACATACCAAAGAGAGTAAAATTTATAATAAAATATTATTAATCCTTAGATATTTGTTATAAATTAAAATTTTTGTATCTTATAATGTATAAATGTTTAGATTCCTTAAATTAAAAATAAATATAATCTAAAAAAAGTCAGATTGTAAAATACATTCTTACATATTTGGTAAAATTTTAATTATAAACCTTCTAAATAATAGTAAAACATTAAAACATTAATATTAATTAATAAATATTTATCATACATAAATGTATCAAAGGGGTATCATAAACACCACACAATAGTTTGTAGGTGCTTAATAAAAAAAATTCGATGGAGTGTAAATTGAGATTAAATCCCTTACCTTATTATTACCTATAGTTAAAAGTAATTTCAATTCTGGTGTAATGGTTTAATGAGTGTTATTAATTTATACATGAACTGTATTATTAGTTATAACATTGTATATGATTCTCTTATAACATCATATCACATCTTCAATCATAATATTTCATAATTTCAATAGTTTCATGTGTTAACATCATTATTTTATGATAAATGTTTTTTCATGGAAGTTAAAATTATTAAAAATTCAACACATATCCATCATCTACAGAATGATATTAATTTTATAAATATCACATTTATAGTGTATATAATTTTTTAGATCTATTATTGTAACACCCTGGTAGTTTAATGAGATAATATTTTTTTAATTTCCTTGGTTTATTCTGTTGTATGATACACCAAGATAATATTTTATTACACACAACACAATCTTATCTTGTGGTATACTCAACACTATCCTTGGCCTCTATTACATAGAATATCATGTTCTTTTGATATATTTCATTTCAGACAAGACTGAGTTATAGTAAACAACTAAATATTATTATGATAACTTATAAACTAGCCATTATAGTTGTGGGTATGAATAGTATTAATTGAATTATGAAAATATTCCTTAAACCTGTATATAAAATTAATTATTTGGTGAGATATTAATTATAAATGAAAACAAAGCCCGTTTTAAATAAAATGAAATGTTTTTTTTGGAAAACTATCTAAATGAAAAAAGCGAGTTTATAAAATAACAAAAAAACTATTCATGTATTTTTATATTGAAATATATATAATATACTCAATATAATGTCTAAAATTCATCTTATATGATTTCTATATTTTATATAAGAACAAATTCATTTTTTTGAATCAAAGAATTATTTTTATGAAAATATAGTTTTATAGTATTTTGATGGTGCTACCATTTTAAATATTTGTTTTACTATTTTTTTATATTATATTTGAGAAAATAAACCTTTTATTTAGATGTGGGATATAAAAATTTACTTTTGATGAATTTTTTATATTTTTTTGATAAGTTTCTTGTTTTAATGAATATTAAAAATATAATAAATTTTAAATGAATTTTTTTTTTCCATAGAAATAAGTTATATCATTTAGTTATGTAATATAATGGTTTTAAAATATAAAAATATTATATTTTTAATATTTTATTTAATTTATTTTATTAACATTAAGTTTAAGTTAAAATTTGATGTAAAAACATTTCAATCATTCGCAATGTTTCAACTTTTAAAACCTGTTTTCTCATTCGGACAACATGATTAATTTTAATCTAATTACTGCAACTTCTATGTCTTCAAATTTGAAAAATGGATTCCATAATTGAAATTAATGGATACAAATTATTTAAATAGGTTCCTTTTATTTTTTGGCATTATGAATAGTAACATCAGTAATTTTTATTAATATGGTAAAAAGGTAAATCGATTAATTAAAGGTGAAAATAATATTATCAAAATACCCTAGAATCTGTGATAAAACCCATTTTTATTGAATATTTTATTGATAATAAATGATAAAATTTCCTCACATTGTGTTTAATATGTTTATTTATAAAATATTTGGGATTAGATCTTTCATTTGAAAATTTGATGGAAATTCCAGTTTTACCATTTATACTGCACTGTATAATTTCAAAGAAAAATATTTTTATATTTATTATTTGAACGTAAATTTTTTTACCGTGTTCCCGAATTAATGGGATAAAAATTTTCTTCCGGAAATTGGATCTAAATCTTTCATTTGGTTGAACTAAATGGACCATAATGGTAAAGGTGGGCTGAGCCCGCCAGATTGGATATCAGTTCTATATTTAAGACATATCCTCTTAATGTATGCTTAAATTAGGCCCATATTTCGGTAGGATCTCTCCAACCCAATTGTTCACAAATTATTCTGCTGAGATAACAACTAGATCACGCGTTTTGGAGTTCAAATGGGCCGTGAAAGTTGGATTAAAATATTTGGTCGAGATTCCCCATTCACACTTGAAAAATCTTTAAATATAGACTCCCATACACTCTATAAATTAGTGTTTTTCTCATTTGGAGGTGTTGGGACATGAATTAAGAAGTTGAGGGCATAGGAGAATTGGATCCACTCCAATTCTACAACCATTTCAACAAGGGTATCTCTTGAATAAAGGATCCCTTTGACGAAGCCTTATTCTTCTTCTTTGTGTTGTAATTCTTTTGTTTATGTAATAAAATTTTTTCTTCTTCTTTTATTTATTATCTTTTCTTCTGTTTTGTTCAAATTTATTTTTATATTAATCTTCTTAATTGTGCTGGAATCAAGAGTAGATACGAGATTGGGTTCTACCCTCTCTAAACCGTTGCAAATAAAAAATGTTTCTATGATGACAACACCGCCCATAGAAGAGTAGTTATTTTTTGTAATCAATCTACCTCTAACCTCCTTCATTGATTTATTTTAAATCAATGAGATACTATAATTCTGATAATATGATCTATTAATTGATTTTTTAATTTAAATGAAACTAAACAAGAAATTGAACAATAAACACAAATCATAAGTGGTTAAGAATTCTGTGAATTGTGAGAGCGTGGACTTAATTGGTAATTAAAAACCACCCATGATCAATTTTTAGTGTTCAAATATAATCCATAAAATCAATTAATTATAATTTCTAGATAGGATATGTGCCTTAATTTAACACTTACCATAATCTAACCTTAGAACATCAATCAAAGCAAGGTGCCGCGATTGCATGTTCCAAAGTTAGCTTAGGGTTAAATTCACTTCATCTATTTGGTAAAGTTAATTCTCATTGGGTTCCAGATTTAACAAATTAAGGGATCATAATTAAGTGGATATTAATTTAAATGATAATGATTAATAAATGATTGAATATGTAGAGTTATATTGATTACACTTTCTAAAAATAGTTTTATAAAAAAATATCTTCTCATTGTTTTTCATTAATAAAATTTCATTTTAAATCTAAAAAATACAATATTCTTCCAGAAAAATTATTCTAGATTTATAAATGATAAAAAACCCCCATAATTTTAATTAATATTCTCATTTTATTTTATTTTATTTTAAAAATACTTTTAATATGTTGTTAAATTTGCTTCCTTCTTTGAGAGATGACCTTGGTTAGACACTCTACTGCACCTAGGTACCCAACAATCACATATCATTTGAGGGCACCCGAGACATTGCCTTTCCAATTAGAACCATTTCTAGGTAGGCAAGTAATTTATTCAACCAATTAGAGGTATTTATTTTATTTTTCATTTAATACTTTTCTTCTCCTCTTTCTTTCTTCTTTCCATTTTCTCATGTTTTTTTTCTCTTACTCTCTTCTTTTATTTTTATTGGACCAACTAAATCTTCTTTTTTTTATGGTCCACTTTTATTCATTTATTTTTTATCTTTCACTGATTCATGACACAAATTAATCCCAATGATATTTTAGATCATGACCTTGATATTAAACGTAGCCTTCAGGCTCAAACCATACATTCTTTGTCTATAGGAAGTTTAAACATTCAACCAATAGGAGAATTCTTCCACTCCAATAACATTGAAATTGGAAGAAATTCCATTTCAAACATAAAATAAGAACCAATGTCTGAAAACAATAACAATGAACTTAATATAACCCTTCAAGAGTGGGATGCACCTGGTATTTATTATCAACCAAATTGCATTGCATACCCAAATCTCGAATCAGACTTTGAATTGAAATTTGGATTAATTTACATTCTTTCAAAGTTTTATGGATTATATGGTGAGGATCCAAACAAAAATTTAAAATAATTTAATGTTCTTTACTCAAACTTTAAACCAAGAAATGTATCTGAAGATCAAATAAAACTAAGGGAATTTCCATTTTCACTTGATGGAGCTGAAAAAGACTGGATGCATTATTTACAACCTAAAGATGTCATAATTTGGAATGATTTGAAATGTATTTTCTTGTAGAGAGTTTTTCTATAATCAAGGACCACTTACATTCGTAAGGATATCTTGGGGATCAAGCAAGCCCAAGGGGAGTAAATGTATGAGTATTGGGAGTGATTCATGAACTTGTGCTCAAGATGCCCACATCAAAAAATTAGTGAGAAACTCCTCATCCAATAATTCTATGAAAGAATCACACCTATGGAGAGGAGTATGGTGGATGCCACAGCTGGAGGATCATTGGTTGATAAATCACCAACTGCTGCATGTGCATTGATTGACAAGATGGCACAAAACTTCCAACAATTTGGTGATCGAGGTACACCACATGTTAGAGGAGTACATCTGGTAAGTCCTTCCTCTCTTGAAAATCATTTGATTGATACTAAGTTAAAAGAATTTACCACTATGGTAAGGAAGATTTATTTGGATCAAAAGACATCCCAACCCCCTCCTTCAAGGCCTTGTGGCATTTTCACTGAGACAAACCACCCAACTGACTGTTTCCCCCCAACTACAAGAAATAGAAGATTGTGTAATAGTGTTTCTTGGTAGACCATATTATCAGCAACAACAAAAACATCCCCAAAATAAGTTTGATTCATTTTCTCCAAAATAAAACCAATGGTGTAAGGATCAATAAGACATGAGGTATGGCTCTAGAAAACAAAAAAGTCCCCCTTTCAATAAAACCTCTAGCAACCTCCACCTTACCAACAGGGTTTCCAACAACCCCAAAAGAGATTTGAATCCCTAGAATCAACAATCCAACAAAAAGGGAATCCACCACCCAATGTAGATTCTAACACTGATAAACTATTGAACAAAATTGTTCCTAATCAACAAAATGAGATTAAGAGTCAAGGTTCAGAGTTAAGGGAGTTGAAGACACAAATGAGCCAGATTGAAAATACCCTCCATGAATTGGTAAGTAAGAATTCTGATAATCTACCTTCCCAACCTACTCCAAATACCATGGGTAATGTTAGTGCCATCACATTGAGAAGTGGGGAGAAAATGAATGATACATATGTACCTACCATTCCACCGGGATTCACTTAAACTCTGTAGAAGCCCCATTCCATACCAACTAATGAGCAATCCAAAGAGAAAGATAAAGGTAAAAAAGATTCATGATGTTCTTCCTAAACCCCTTACATTTCCAAATAGAGTTGTATAACCAAGAAGATGGCTGAAAATCCGATGCAAAAAATAGTTTTGGACACATTCAAGCATGTGGAGATCAACATCTCTTTACTTGAAGCCATTAAATAAATCTGAAGGTATGACAAATTTTTAAAAGAAATTTGTACCAATTAAATATAGATCAAGAGAAATTAGAGGATCAATCTTGAAAGGAATGTGTAAGTACTCATTACACCAACTCTAGCAATTCCAACAAAGTGAAAGGATCCCAGGACCTTCACCATCCCATGTTCCATAGGGGAGTTACACTTTTCTGATGCTCTTTGTAATTTAAGAGCTTTCATAAACGTGATGCCTCACTCTATATTCTCTTCATTGCAGGTTGGTGAGTTGAAACTGACGAGAGTAGTGGTGCAGTTGAAAAATAGAGCTACGACATATCCAGCGGGAGTCCTTGAGGGTGTACTTGTCTGGGTAATACACATGATCATCCCATCATATTTCTACATGCTTTACATAGAGGATGATCAGGTAAGTTCTCATTCTCCCATTATCTTAGGTAGATCCTTCCTCAAAACTGCAAAAACTATCATAAATGTCAATGAGGGTACACTTTCGATGGAGTTTGGAGATGAAGTTGTGATATTTAATGTCATGGAATCCATGAAGTACCCCTTAGAGGACCATTATACATTTTTATCTCCCATTTTGAACCACCAAATAAAAACCCCATGGAATTTGATTGTCCTTTTCTTAGGGGAATTATGAGTATTGGTTCTAGTTTAATATCTAAGAGTACTTCCACACCAGTTCCAAATGAACAAGACTCTCTTATATTTGATTTTAAAATGGATTCATATTCTGATTTTGATCATGTGAACTCTGATTATGACATGGCTATTGAATATGTTGATGGTTTTGATGCATTATTCTCCGATTTTTAGGATGATGATTCTAGTACTAATGTTCATTGTGCACATATTTCAGTTCCTTCAATGTCTCCATCCATACATCACCCCTTATATTGGAACTCAATCAATCTAAACCTAATCTCAAATATTCATACTTGTTAAGTGGTGAGAATTTACCTGTTATCATTTCTAACAATCTCCCTTTTGAAGATGAATAATTTTTTTTGAATCTTTTGAGGGAGAACATTAAGGTAATCGGGTGGAACTTGGATGACATATTAGGTATTAACCTCTCTATTTCCATGTATATGATTCTTTTGGAGGATGGGGATAAACTGGTTAGGAAGCCACAAATGAGACTCAATCCAACTATTTTGGAGGTTGTTAAAAAAGATGTTGAGAAATTTCTTGACGTAGGTATAATCTTTCCCATTTCAAATTCTCAGTGGGTAAGTCCTATTCAAGTTGTACCTAAGAAAAGTGGTGTTACAGTTGTTAAAAATGAGAAAGATTGAGTTAGTTCCAATGGGGGTGAAAAACATTTGGTGTGTGTGTATTGATTATAAGAAACAAAATCAATACACTCACAAGGATCATTTCCCCCTCCCATTTATTGATCAAATTCTTGAGATACTAGCTGAAAAAACACACTATTGTTTCTTAGATGGATTTTCTCGATATATTTAGGTCCATATAGATCTAGAGAATCAGAAGAATACTTTATTCACTTTTCCATTCAGCATGATTGCCTACCGAAGGATTCAATTTGGGATTTTCAACGCCCCATGTACCTTTCCAAGATGCATGGTGAGTATTTTTTTCCTTATTTTATTGAGAGCTTCATAGAGGTATATATGGATGATTTTACAATGTATGGGTCTTCATTTGATGATTGTATCTCTAGTTTGGGAATGGTTTTGAATCTTTGTATTGAAAATAATCTGAAAAGTGTCAATTCATGGTAGAGCATGGGATTGTCTTAGGGAATGTATTGTCAAAACATGGGATATAGGTTGATAAATATAAGGTAGATATCATTTCATTCTTACCTTATCATTCATGTGTGCATGATGTTAGATCTTTCCTAAGGCATGTGGGATTTTTTCGGTGCTTCATCAAAGATTTTAGTAAGATTACTCTTCCTTTGTCGCGATTACTTCAAAATGATTCTGATTTTGTGTTTTATGATTTATGCATGGTAGTATTTAATGAGATGAAGAAGTGTATGACCACTCCATCGATCATACAACCCCCACAATGGGACATTCCATTTGATCTTATGTATGATGCATCCAAATTTTTAGTTGGAGTTGTCTTATCACAGAGGGCGGATTGACGTTCACATGTGATTGCCTATGCATTGATGACATTGGATTCAACTCAATCAATCTATAAAACCACAGAAAATGAGTTTCTTGCTGTCATATTTGATTTAGATAAATTCCATTCATATTTATTGGGCTCTAAAGTAGTTTTTTTCTAACTATGCAGTATTGAGTTACCTCTTGAAGAAGGCTGATGAAAATCCCATGCTAATCTGATGGATGATCCTTCTTTAAGAATTTGATATTGAGATAAAGGACAAGAATGGGTCATAAAACCTGGTGGAAAAACACATGAGTAGGCTTACTCACACACCAGAGGGTGAAACCTTAGACCAGGTACCACTTTGAGACACTTTTTCCTATGAGAATATTTATTCCATATCAGGTTCACATCCTCGGTATGTATATTTAGTTAACTACATTGTTTCTTCTAAAATATCTGAAAATTTAAATAAACATCAAGTCCAAAAATTAAAAAGTGAGTCTCAGTATTATGTGTGGGATGATCCATACCTCTAACCCATGTGTAGTGACCAAGTTATTAGGCGGTGTGTTCCTGACCATGAGTTTGAGTTTGTTTTAAAATTATGTCATACACTTTCTTGTGGTTGACACTTTAGACCCCAACAGACAGCTATGAATGTTTTGGACTTTGGATTGTATTAGCCTAGTTTATTCCATGATTCTCATGTGTTTTGTAATTTGTGCTCACATTGCCAACACACTGGTTATATTTATAAGAGATACGAGATGCCCCAAGAACCCATATTATTCTTTCTGATTTTTTATGTATGGGGAATTGATTTTATGGGTCCTTTTCCTAGTTCAGTTGGTTTCATATATATTTTGGTTTTCATTGATTATGTAAGCAAATGGGTGGAGGATAAGTCCACTAGGACCGATGATTCTCATATTGTTGTGGACTTTGTCAAAGAACAATTTTTTTGTAGGTTTGGAGTACCGAAGGACATCATAAATGACCAAGGGACATACTTTTGCAATCAGAATTTGGCTTCCCTCCTTCAGAAGTATGGTGTGACACACAAAACATCAACACCATACCACCCCCAAACAAATGACCAGGCTGAGGTTTCAAATAGAGAGTTGAAACAAATTTTGTAGAAAACTATGTATCAAAATAGGAATGATTGGAGCAAGTGCTTGGATTATGCGCTATGGGTATATATGAAAGTATACAAAAATCCCATCGGTATATCCCCATTTCGGATTGTTTTTTGGAAAACCCGTCATCTACCCTGTGGAGGATGAGCACCAGGCTTTTTGGGCAATAAAAAAATACAACATGGATTTGACCCAAGTTGGAATTCAATAGAAACTGCAAATTCAAGAGCTTGAGGAGATTCCATTATCTTCATATGAGAAATAAAGGCTCTACAAGAAAATATCCAAAGAAGCTCATGACAAAATGATCCAGAAAGGGAATTTCATGTTAGAGAGAGAGCCATTCTCTACAGTTCACGAATGAATCTGATGCCTAGTAAATTGCGTTTTAGATGGTTAAGTCCTTATATTGTATCTAATGTTTTTAATAATGGTGCAGTGGAGATCACACAAGAGGACGCTAGAAGGATCTTTACAGTCAATAGGAAATGTTTGAATAAATACATTGAGGGACTTCCTACCATTGTAATGGATTTCATCATACCGCATGACCCCATCATCACTTGATCATATCAGGATATTCCAAACCCTTTCACTTTTATATTCTTTTTCTTAATTAAAATTATACATTTCATGTGAATATATCACCTCATAGGTTCATATTGCGAACAATTCCATATTTTAAGTGTGGGGGAGGGGATAACATTTTGGGGAAGATATTTAGGATTTTAATTAGTGTGTTTTATGTGTATTTTCAATAAAGTTTTTGGTTAATGTTTTTTGAAAAAGTCAAAAAAAAAATTAATAAAAAAACAAATATATCATGTAACATTATCATGTGAAACATATAGAAAATGAATGTTTTCAAAATTCATTGGTAAAAATATAAGCTGGAGTAAGATTTCATCATCAAGGGTTGACTTTTATAAAAATTGAAGTCATCGATGATATGAATGGTCGTGTCATTATAAAACCTTTTAGATTTTGATATCATTATTTGTGATATTTGTTTATGGTAAATTGTGCCATTGATTTATCCACATTTTTTTCACACAATCATGACTTTTGAGTTTCTCTTACCCAATTGAATGTATATACTGGGTAAATAATTCTTTTCATCTTATAACATGGTCTTTCCATACATTTGTTTCTCTTCCGATCATTTCCATCACTGTACCAGATTGTCCTATGCACGCACACCTAATATCTAAATATTGTACCCCCTCTAAAAAAATTCAAAAAAAATCCAAGAAAAAAAAAAAAACAATCAATAAAGAGGATATTGATGAAATGTACAATATGTGGGGATATTTAGGTCGAGTGCTCAAGGTTTGACTTCTAGAAATGTTTAAATGAGTGGGTTTTGGAATTTGATTGCGAAGGATGTTGAAAAGGTTCATTGTAATAATATCAAGTAAGAAGAAAAGTTTTTATTGACCTGAATATACTAGATATATGGTGGATATACCAGCTTGGAATGGTTGGCATACACGCACGTGGAGAATTAATGGCATGGTATACCCATGACTTGTTTCGCTATGATTAGTGTTATGAATCTCAATGGATTTTTTTTAAACAATTTATGAGACAATGAATTTACAATTTATTGATATTTATTATTGGTGGGATTCTTACTTTGATTATATTTTCACTATGGATTGAGAAATTTGAATATTCATATCTTGTCACAATTTTTTCGAATACATCATATGAGGTTTTCCCCAGGAGTGCAAAATGGTAAGTGTGAGGGACTTGATAAAAAACATTTTTATTAAATAATTTTTTTATAATAAATGATAAAGTTTCCTCACATTGTGTTAAATATGTTTATTTATAAAATATATGGGATTATATCATTCATTTGAAGATTTGATGGAAATTTTAGTTATACCATTTATGGTGCACTGTATAATTTCAGAGATATATATTTTTATATTTATTATTTGTACTTGAAATTTTTTAAATGTGTTCCTAACTAAATTTTCTACAACTTTTCTTTTCATGAAATCGGATCAAAATATTTCATTTGGTTGGACTAAATGGACCATGAAGGCAAAGGTGGGGTGGACCCGCCATATTGGATGACAGTTCTGTATTTGAGCCATAACTTCTTAATAAGTGGTTTTATTTGGCCCAAATTTTGAGAGGATACCTCCAACCCTATTCTAAAAAAATTATTCTTCTTAAAGAACAATTGCCTTAGGTGTTTTGGAGGTCAACTGGGCGGTACAATTTGGCTTAAAATATTTGGTTGTGATTCCCCATTCACACTTGAAACCTATTTAAAACTAGCCCCCCATTCTCTCTATAAATTAGTTTTTTATCCTTTTTAGGGGTTGGGAAGTGAATTAGAAAGTTTAGGTCATAGAATAAGTGGATACACTCCATTTATCCAACCATTTCAACATGGATAGATCTTGAATCAAGGATCCCTTCAACGAAGCCTTCTTCTTCTTATTCATGTTATAATTATTTTTTTTGTGTAATAAAATTATTTGTTCTTCCTTTATTTATTATCTTTTATTATATTTTTTTAAAATTTATTCTTCTCTTAATCTTATTAATTGGTCTGGAATCAAGAGTAGATATGATATTGAATTCTACCCTTTACAAACCTTTGCAAATGGAAAACATTTCTACAATAACTACACCGCCCATGTAAGAGTAGTTCTTTTTAGTAATTGATCTACCTATCACCTAATTAATTCATTTATTTTGAATTAATGAGATACTATAATATACATAATATGATCTATTAATTGAGTTTTTAATTTAAATGAATCTAATCAAGCAATTGAACAATAAAACCAAATCACACGAGGTTGAGAATTGTGTGAATTATGAGAGCGCAAACTTAATTGGTAATTCAAAACCACATGGGTCAATTTTTAGTGTTCAAATATAATCCCTAAACTCAATTGTTTCTAATTTACAGAGAGTATATGCACCTTAATTTACCACTGACCATTAGTTAACCTTAGAACATCAATCAAGATAGGGTGCTATGATTGTATGTTCCAAAGTTATCCTAGGGTTAAATCCACATCATCTTTATTGTAAAGTTAATTCTCATAGGGTTATATATTTAACAAATTAAAGGATAATTTAATTCAAATGATAACTATTAATAAATTATTTAATATGTAGAGTTATATCGATTACACTTTCTAAAAATAGTTTTCTAATAAAACATCTTCTCATTGTTCTTTGTTAATCAACTTTCATTTCAAAACTGAAAAAATACAATCTTCTTCTAGAAATATTAATCTAGATTTATAAATGATAAAAAAACCAATACTTTTAATTAAAGGTCTCATTTAATGATATTTTATTTTTAAAATACCTTTAACATGTTTTTAAAGTTTCTTCCTCCTTTGAGAGACGACCTTGGTCAACCACTTTTCTGCACCTAAGTACCCAAAAATCACATATAATTTGAGGGCGCCCATGACAACACCTTTCAACCTGTCCTAATAGTATTGGATAATATTTTTAGCTAAATCATCCTTGGGGTCAAAATAATGTCATTTGGAATCCACTTATTTTAGTTTTGGACATTTAATATATTTTATTTAGATAAAAGTTGAATATGTGTTACTAAAATTTTAATAACTATATCATTTTTAATATAAGTTTATACAAAAGATAAGTTTAACTATAAATACTACATTGGAATCTAAAATTTATTTCTTTATTGTGGTAATTTATTTATAATTTTTTGGATATAAATAATTACTTTAAAGTCTTATACAATGATGACTGAGAAAAAATTTAATTGATGAAAACTTAATAAAATAATTTTAATTAAAATAATAGTAACCATTAAAAAAATAAAAACATTACCAAATCTTATCAGTCGATTATATCTCAACCATAATCATCTATGGGTGGATTTATTGACCATTTGGATCCACATTGAGAATATTATGATAGTTATAATATTATTTTTAAGGTGATGTCATAGTTGTCACATTTTAATAAATATAAAATTTTTAATATAGGATTTTACAGAAGTTATATTCCAATATAAATACTACTTTGAAATCAATAATATTTATATTAATCGTGGTATTTTATTTTAAATTTTTACCCTAAAATGAGTATATTAAATAACTACACAAAACTTACATATTAATTATTTTATTAGTGGAAATGTCAAATTAATGTTACTAAATATATTAAACAAATATTATTTTCGATAATTAATATATCCAACTACTTTTATATACTAACTTTACCCATTAGGGATATAATAAAATATTTATTTCAAGGATAACATATTATCTTGATATTTCTAAAAATCCAACAAATGAATAATGTCAAAATTGACCCTATTGATATTTTGTCAAAATAATGTTTTATTAAATTATTTTAAAAATATAATAATTTTTAAAAAGTATAAAATATTTTTTATACGGTCTAAAATTTTCTAAATTGTTTATTTATATTCTAACTAACATAAAATAAGAAAAAAATTAAAAATTTGTTATATTTGAAAAATTTGTAACCATAGATAAAATTAAAATAGAATAAATAAGGGTTAATTAAAATAAAAAAGTTTAAATTAATAGAAAAACTTTATTAGAGTTTTTGGTTGATGATATTAAAAATTATCTCTTATCATATTTGAAAATATTACATTTTGGAGTTTTTTTATGTGCTTCTATTTTATTATAAATTCATATTTTTAGAGATTCAAAAAGTTCCCCTCACCTCAATTATAAAAGAGAACATCCTCTATCATTTCTTAACAACTCATTTAAACACCAATTTTTATCATCCCCTAACAATTTAACTTCTAATATTCCATATTAACATTCTATATGTGATGGTATTCTCAAAAGACCAACTCTATTTCTTTTAAATGGAGATCAATGAGCTCATTAAAAAAGAGGTAATCCCTTCTACCGATTATTTCTAAATTATTTCTTCTTAGGATTCCTTTTCCTGAGTTGTTAACATTAAATTAAAAATCCAGTACCAAATATAATATTATATTTTAATATGATTATGTAACAACTATATTCCACCTTATATCCATCCTACGAAAAACAAAATCCCCATGTGTGCATATGTACGGCCTAGAATCTCTACGCTGTGGTGTAATTTTTTTTCATCACCACTTTACTTGGATGGGTGTAATGATGTAAATTATAAATATATATATGATTAGGATAATAATAAATTGATTCTATTATAATATATAAAACATCACCATAAATATCATTTCACAATTACAGGAATGATATTGTTTCTCATGCGTACATACAACCTACCATCTCCATGACATGATGTGATTAATTCTCTATGATATAATTTAAATAATGATTATATAAATCTATAATATCAATAAATATGATATATATTACAATATTATCATTCAGGAAATGATATAAAGGAAATTCATGAAGAATAACTAAAATTTATATGAAAAAACATGTAGAAAACAACGCCCGAAAGAAGAGTAATAATGAAATATAATTAAACGGATGATAATATAATCACATATTATATCATTAATATAAATATTGTTCTAGAATAATATGATAAATTTATTTAAACCCTTATTCAGGAGGTTTGGACAGGTACTAAAGAACCCAGACCTAAGGTAAGGGATGATTTTGCAATCTTATTATTATCCAAGAATGTTTATACATACGTATTTATAGGTGTGTATTTATCTTCTATATCCATGTTTTCTAAAAATTATTTCCTAAATGGTTTACTATTATAATATGAATTTTTAAATTCACATTTAACTATAATTTAATTTAAAATCATAGTTTTAAAGGAATCTTTATTTCTTTTTCTAAACGATGTACTTTTTGAATTTTCTGACAAAAGTATGAGATGAATGTTTTCTTTTAACTTTTATGACATGAATGGATTTTTATAATTTAATAATGATTTATTTCCAAGAATATTTTTTTAATTTATTTTATAGTTATTTTCAAAGAAATTATTTTCTTTTAAAATTCCATAGAATTTTGAGGAAAGAAAATGTTTTTGAAGAAGAAATGATATTTCCTCATTAATTAATTTCAAGTGTTCTATAAAAATTATTTTTCATATAATATGGAATTCATTACTAAATTTATGTATCAAGTATGATATACTTATTATTCCAATGATTTGATAATGTTTATGCTGGAATAATATTTATGAAATCCATTTTTTTTATACTGATTATGTTTTGATTGAATGATGTTTAAGAAACCCAATTTACTCCATGTGTTATGCTGTGATGAATCATTTTTATTTTTTTGGAACACATAAGAATGTTTTCATTATGGGATCGATGAGACCAACATATCCCTCTAATGAATTCGGTAAATATATATTTCTAATGATATAGACAGGACTAGAACAAGAAATGATCTCAGTTCAGTAAAATAGGGCTAGAAAGGAAAGTAAAACCAGTTCAGTAGTAAAGATCTGTAATAGAAAGTTAACCCAATTCAGTAATAAAAGGCTGGAATGAGGAGGGAACTCTGTTCAATAATGATATTTTTCCATTATGATTGTATTGGAAATGGACCTCGACTAATATATAATTGATTTTATATAATTTTTTATTTTATAAAATTCTACGTATTATGCCAATCATACATTCTTATGGATAATGTTCCTTTATTATGTATCCCATATGAACCACCATGATTTATTTAATGACTCAATATTTTCATATATTTTTTATATGGTATAATTTTCAAAAGTTATGTTATTTTTTTTACAATATTATTTTTGTGCTTTGTTTGATATTTTCATTTATTACCCTTTTTGAGCATCTGAGATCACCCTTTTCATATGATTTATTTTCCACAAAATATAAATAAATGTTTTATGCAGGAAAACTAAAGTGGATGATCTTTATGGGAGATGTTGAAGATCTTTCACCAAATTAGAATAATGTGTTCCTAGTTTCCAATGGAACTAAAATAATACATTCTTTGGTCACAATTTTGTGTAATGTATTAATTATTACATAAAAGTAATGTAATATTAATGTACATCAAGGAATAGTCATTCGAATTAGTCCCTATTGGTCCTAAAAAATGAATTTCATAGCCTCATGGAGAGAGTAGGTCATACATATGCAAGGGTGACGAGATCATTCCCTCAATTGGTGAAAGTTTATATAAGTAGATGATATATTAATTTTATATAATTAGTATAATTTATTATGTTTCATATATAATCATTATTTACATCAATATTTCTATCCATTGGAGTGGGTGATGGGAAACAAATTATATCGGTTCGTGAAGTGATAGTCCGCTATACACATGAGCTATGAATTTGTTTTCTATTTGATAAAGAATTAGATAAATAAATATTATGAAATAAAAATAGAATCATATAATTATATGGTATATAGTTGTTTTATAATATTATAACTATGAATACATAATTAATGGTTGTAAAATAATAAGTAAAAAATTAAAGTGCTCAGTGAATTCAAATTTTGTCACATAAAAGAACATCCTTTTAATATCTTATTAAGGGCCACATGTTACATCTTATGGATGAAAAGAATCTCTCAAATTGGGATTAGGTTTTTTGGGAGATATTTTTGTATAGTTTTTAATGAGACAAATATCTTGATAGGTGTGATGAAGTGAGGGTTGAGGTTCCCTTCTAAAATTTTAAAGGAGTGCAGTATTTGTAAATACCCAAAACTATTCATTATTGTGAAGTCGCACTCAACCTTAGTGCCTAAAAATTTAATAATTAATGTGGTTGATGGATATATAGTTAATCCAAACTTCCAGATCAAAAAATAAACACCTTTTAAACATTATATATCCTAAACACCCAATGTTACACACATTTACAAATTTAGTTTTCACAACATTAACAAGTTTTTAACCTTGTTCATTTATCAAATAAAACTATAATAAAATAATAATTATTAGACAATTTAGACCCACTTATTATATATATTAAAAAATATATTAAATAAAAAATATCACTTTGTAGATAATTAATTTTAATATAACCAAATGTAACATGAAAATGATGATTTAACCATTAATAATAAATTTTTATTGTTTTAATATTCATGATGACCTAACATTATGATGACCATATAAAGTAATAATAATTATATGGATTTTAAATATTTATTATATTTTATCAAATCCGAAACAAATAATTGGTATAATTTATTTAAAAAAACATCTAAATCGTGTCAAAAATGGTTTTTTAGAAAAAAATTCATTTTTCAGGAATAATATGATGTTTGAATAAACATATGATTAGTAGTAGCCATAATATTGATTTAAATTCATTTACTTTTATATATATTCTTTTGATTTAATTTAAATCTTTCATATTTAAAAATTATTTCAATTAATTAATATATAAAGTCATTATTATTTTTAAATAAAACACTTTTAAAAAAATATCTCATTTTCTCCAAATGATATTAACATTAATTAGATAAAATTATTGATCAATAAATTGTTAACTGTACATATTATAACACATTATTATAATAAAAATTATAAATATTTAAATAATACATTTTTAATTATTCATAAAAGATTATTACTATGGAAAATTTTAAAAAAAATCCATGATTATTTTAGCTAATTAACTTCTAAATCATGATTCATCCTATAAAATTAGAATATATATACCGTAAAATATTTCAATGTTTATTTTAATGTAGGTTTATAAAAATATTTTTTTCTCTTACTAGAATTGGGGCCAAATTTTTAAAATTTTGATATAAAACGTTCATTATATAATCTTAGAAAATTTAAATAAGTTTACTATGAATTATGAAAACATCATTAATAATGATACAGGAAAGGCACTCAAGATGTAAATATTTACTTATATATTGTAAATGTGTATATTTGTTTAGGCTATCAAGAAAAAACCTTTTAACACTATTTTATCTAGGATTAATTTGTAATCCAGTGATAAATCCCATAGTTATGTCATCCCAATTGAGTATAGGAATTGGTATAGGTTTCATGAGTCCTCTAGGATGTAGTCTCACAACATTCACCTATTGTCAAATAAAGCATCTTGATACATAGTAATCAATTTAACACATCTTATTATCCAAAAAAATGATCTTTCAAATCTGTATATAACATTGTACTACTATAGTGAATAGATAAATTTACGAATTTATTATTAGCTAGCAACTACATTTTTTCTTTGGTATAGATGGAACAAATTACTTATTTAAAAATTCATGAATTCCATTATCATATATGAAGTATTAAAGATTCCCATTATTCGTTGATTTAATTTTCATCTAAAAAATATCATCATCAACATGAGAGATTTTTATCTTTTCAAACAAATATTTTTTTGTAATCATTTGAAAAGGAAGTGATGTATCCCCTTGATTAACAATTCCCATATCCATCTTTATTATATCTATGAACATGTGTTATTTATCAATACTTATTTTGGTTATAAATCTATGTTCTTTTCAACTTAATGCAATTGGTACCTTGTTTTTTTTCCTTAGGTGAGTGTTTGTTGAACAATCATAATCCCTGGGTAGCTTAATCCATAACATTTTCCTCATATTGAGGTCATTCTATGAGAATTTTATTATAGGATCTTATGGACTATGTATATGGAATAAAAAATCCTAGATAACTTGTTACCCTAATAACTGATCCAGTCCTGATATAGACATCAACGCATTCCCGATCCCTATGGGTAGGAATCTAGAACCTAAAATCATACAAGATAAGATTGGGAATGATTTTTCCACATAAATAGGATAACAAACAGTTACACGTTAGTATGATCAAAAGAAAAATCCAAATGAATAATTACACCAAAATTCAAATAGGAAAAAACCCCTAATTTACAACCACAACATACTAGAAAACAGGATAAAAACCCAATTCACAATGAACAAAACTCTCCAAGCCCATGGATCAACTATAAGAACCTCCTCCAAGTTGTGGTTAACCCTTTCTCAAATCATGAATAAAATAATAAACAAACACTCAAATAAAGTGGTATAGTGTGAGATGAAATTATAGTAGGGTCTCACCAAGGATTCCATAATGATATTACAAGTAATAATTAACCAAATAAATATTTAAAATTTAAATAAAAATACACATTGGTTCAAAATAATATTTAAAACAATTCATAGTTCACATTTAAATTGATGGAAATACTTTAGACAAGTTGATTAATAATTTTTTTATCTAAAATAGTTTATATAAATTCATAATGAATGTGGTAAATAGTGTAAAAAAATGAAATAAATATAAAAACATTAAAAATGATAAACATGGTTATCTTCTAAGAGGCAAAATTGTTCCAGTTTATTGGATCCCCACACACTTGAATAAGTGATCATGGAAATATGTGTACACACATCCCTCAAACATTTCTCCTGAAGCACCCCTAAATGAAAACCACATAAAGAATTACCAATAGAGGGGATGCAGAGTACCTAAAAACAATAATAGGATTTCATGGACTCCCCACCATAGAAAATTGTTTTCCCATAGAAAGAATGTTACATACATTCCATGTCAAAAATATGACTCCACTTCTCCCTCATCAGTTCCTCTCTCTCCTAAGAACCATGAGTATTAGAACTGTGCTGCCATAACACTCAAACCAAATGTATCCTCTTTCAATGAAGTAACTTGTTTTTAGAAGAAACTATCCTAACTGGATGCTCAAACTCTGATGAAATAGGCTCGAAATCAAGATCACTCCATCTCAAAACTTGAGATAGATCAAAAAGAAAATTCTACAGCTGAGATACTTGAAACCTGTTATGTATTGACATCAATCATTGTGCAAGTGAAAAACTATAAGACACTTTCCCCACCGACTCAAAATCTATAAATGGTCCCAAAAAAGGAGTATAAATTTCCCCTTTCCTCCCAATTCATTAATGGCCAATGTTGGGTGAAACTTTCAGGAACACCTAGCCCCCAACTAAAACTTTCAGTGGCCAGTGATGATGATCAACATAAGACTTATATTGGCTCTATCCCATCAACATTATCTGATGAATAAGCTAAATATTTGATGTCAAATATTGAAACAAGATTATTACAATCAAGGAACATTCACTAATCTTGGACTAAGATAATAGATATTTACATGGATGGCCATATATGGCCTCAAAATGATCCATTCTATTTGCAAACAGGTAAATATTATTATAATAAAACCTAACTAGCCCGAAAAGGTCATCCCAAAATCCATAAAAGTGAAAAATTTAGGCACTAAACATTTCCTAAAAAATATTTATAGATATTTATTTTCTGGATATAATGAAAAAGTCTTCACATATATAGAAATTACATCATTTTTTGTTGTATGAATAATACATTTAAAAAATAAATTCCCAAATACCATATTAGTTTAGTTCCTTTGTAAACAGGGAAACACAAACAATGGTACATAAGTTATCTACATTCTATCCCATTAGTTTCTTCATTACAAGCACCCTTATTAGACACATCATAGCTAATAAATATCTTCATAACCTAGGGAATGGAAACATAAGGAATGTTGAACTTAGATTCTCTGTAAGGGTAAACAAGGGAGATATGTAAGCATAATCATGAATATAAGGGTATGATAACAAAAGCATAGCATGAGAAGATCATACCCAATATATCAAAGATAATATACTCGAGTCATGAAATAAATATTGGAAATTTTAAAAACATGAATCATGGTTGAATCAAGATCATAATCTTTCCAAGAATAACATATAAATAAGGAATTGAATTGTGGATTAAATATAAACATTTAACATCATTCCCTATAATTTAAGTTGAATTTTCAAAACATTATAGGTAACTTCAAGGGGAATATACCTACTGGGTGGGACACACCACCATCCCTAGTCACGACCCTTTCTTTTATGGGATCAGGTTTCCCTATCTTCTTAATGTGGTCTGGGATTACCTATCTTCTGATAGTGGGTTGGGTTTCACTAACATCCTACAATGGATTGAGTTTCTCCATCATCCCACAGTGTATCAAGATTATCAACATGATTACCATCATTATCTCATGAGATATAAATCATTACCCAATTAATTGGTTGGAGATATTGGTTTCAACCTTCTCATAATGAAATCATACGTACATATGGAAAAAATTCATAAATAATCATATCATAATACATGATTTGAAATTGGTTTCATAAATTTTTAATCATATCACATCTTAATGAAAAATACATTTTTCATAATCATTTAATCAAATCATAACTTGTGAAAAAAATCTTGTTTCATAAGTATATAACTCGTGAAGGAGAAATGGGTTTCATAAAAATCATTCCATAAAAACATAAACCATTAAAGAATGAATATTAATAGTAATCTTGGATCATACATCTAGTAAAACATAAAATACAACAATATTTTTCATATTAGGTGGATACGTATTTTTAGTGTCCACACAAAACATTTCTTAAGGAAAATATCTTTTCATTGAATATCATTTTCATAAAATAATTTTCAAAATCTCTTTCATATAAATAAATATTCAAAATTTCATTTAAAACATTTCACGAGGAAAAAAACATTTCTTATTGGAAATTTTTTTTAAATCATAAAGCCTTTTGAAAACCATTTTCCATAAAAACTTATAAAATATACTTAAAATCATTTTGAATCCCATTTTCCTTGAAAACATATAAATGAAGCATGAAAAAATTTTGAAAACCATTTTCGTTGAATTTTTTTGAAAACAAACAAAGAAAACTTTTAAAATCACTTAGAACACTTTTTAAACATAAAAAATATTTTTAAAACCATTTTCCTTGAAAAAAACCTTGAGAAAAATAATTTCAATAATATTAGGAAAATATTTTTTCATGAAAAGAAATCTTATAAACATGCAATGGAATATTCAATGGAAGGATGGTTATGATGGAGGATAAATTCGTATATGTCAAACATTCCATTTTCATCATAAATGTTTATAAATATTTCTAGAATAAAATACTATAAGAATATTATTTTTTTAAAACTGTTTTGTTAAAAAGGGAAATCATGGGTAGAAATTTCCCTTAAACATTATAGGTTAATAGTAATTTTTTTAGAAAAAGATATTTTTAATGAACATAGATTTTCATCCAAAAGGAGATATAATATTTTATTTCAATAAATTGTTTTTCTTAATTATCATAAGAACCCAAGAGTGGAAAAAAGATTCCATTCCATGGATACAACAATAATATCTTGATGATAAGAAAACTTATAATAGTCAGTAAGAAATATATTATTATATTTAATCAATGAAAGAATAATCATGAACAACCTTGATGAGAAATGATTTTTTATCAACAAACTCTAACCCCTTTGGTAAATTTAAATCATGAAAAAAATTAAATAACAAATGTTAAACTCCATAGGTTTTTATCATGTTTTAATGATCACAAATCCTGTTAATCCTATTTAATATATCTCAAATCATATACAGAGATGGTGGGTTTCCCTATGCTATAAATAAACATTCAAAATATCCCGATTCCTATAAATCATGTTTGATTATTTTAAAATATATTTAATTTTATTCTATATTGCATTCTTCTATGAATGATTAAGTCTAATTAATTCTGTGAATATTACTACTTATTACTGTTTGCAGATATTTGGCTAAGTCTGAGAAAATATGAGTCTTCCACTAGTTTTGTTTTTTTGGAAAAGGACCAGAAACCATGACCCAGAATCTGTGAGCCATACACCATTACCCAGATACTGTGGCCTAGACACCGTGACCCAGACACTGTGACCAGTTTCATATTTCATAAAGTATGTGACTCTGGTTCCTTGATACTATCACTAAGACATTGTTCAAATCTTGTAAAAGAACCAGACACTATGATCCTAACACCACATATGTGCTACCAGTTCTTGATCTCAATGAAACTGTGAAATAATGACTGTCTCACTTCTCAATGGAAAAGAAGAAGACATCGTTTTATGGTGAAACCATTTCCAAGTGATACTATTTCAAGAAAAACCGTGACATAGTTCTTCAATAAATTTTTTCGTTTTCAATTTAATTTCCAACTGTCATATTTGAGTCATTTAAAGGCACTGACATTATTAATTTTTCTTTGTAGACATGTCACCTGATAGTACAAGGTACAAGGTGCAGAATACATACATCCTGTCAGTTCTAACGTGTGCACCTACAATTAAAAAGGAAGATAAGCCAGGCGGAAAAAATATACATAAAGTAGGAGAGAGCATTTTAAAAAGTGAACTGATGCATGAAAAAAGATACAACTGAAGAACACATGAAGTACTCTCAATTCCAAATGACCGGACTATCGTAGATCAGAACCAAAAACATCTTCATAGTACCACTGTTTCATAGTTAGTTGAAACATGTATTCTATCTTTAAGAATCACTGGTTCCAGGTGGTTTCCATTGGATTTATTCATGGAACTGGAAACACCCAACAATTCTTTACCCAAAAGGGACCCACTTTTTAAAGGGAGTCATTTGTTAAGTTTGAACTTTATGATACTTAGGTACATGAATTGGTCGAGAGAATGGGAGTTCAGACTCATCACACCCTTTTGGGGGGAATTATTGTCTACTTAGATACTCTCTTTATAAATTTAAGATATTTTATTGAATCGTTATTAATTCACCAAGTATAACATAAGTTTACCTTGGAATTCTCAATCACTTATTAACATGTGTAAAATTTAGAATCATCTATATGTATTTGAGGTACTTAATTAATGGAGATATCTTTATGAATTTAAGGTTCTCCATCAATGGTATCATTTCATATACTATTTAGAGATTATTTTATTCATCATTATGATGATACTGGTTTTTAAGCCACTTAGTGGGGAACTCTAGAATTTATTGTCATCCAAGGAGATGAAGGTTTATTTTAATATTGGGATTGTACCCATAAAATGTGCTACCTTTGTATCCTTATGAAAGGAATCAGAACCCTCGTAGTTTAGTGTTTCTTAATGGAACACATCATACCTTCTAAGGCCATGTGATAAGGATCTAACTATACTGTTTAATTTCATGTGGTAGGGAAATCTAAGAAAAAATTTCTTAGTAAAAGTTTGGTGTGAAAATTATGCCGAAGCTACCCAAGGAACTTGTAAAGGATATGGGTTTCCAAGTAAGATTATACCCTATTGGGAATATGGCCAAGGAGAACAGGGTTGATTTTAAGTGTTGGGTTTGAACCATAAGTAGTATTTCTACATATCCCATTTTGATGGGAATCAAAGACCACGTAGTTCGATAAGTCTCATAGGAGAGTATATTCCTTTGAGATAAATGACTATGTGATTACTTCATAAAAAGGATGACTTGGTGATTTGGGGGGTTTAATTTGGGGATTATTCCTAAGGAGGATTCCCAGATTAAGTGAAGTAGGGTTGGATTCCTAAAGAGGACATCAAATGAGATCAATCCCTAAGAAAGGATTTCTACGTATCCTGGTTTGGACAAGAATTTCTTATAGTTTATGTTCTTGTTCTAATGTTGTGTTCATGAAAAATCTCTAAGCCCACGTGATTCATACTCGGTGTGAGAAACAAGAGGTTGTCAAATATTCGACAAAGGAACTTACATTTTCCTCCTTTGCAAGTGGTAGAGGGCATGCCTATGGTGGAGATGATGGATGAGGGTGAGGCGACCTGGGAAGAGGGTGAAGCGACAAGCCCTACCTTTTTTATCTTCATAATGGACAAGGGTCCAATGTAAGGAAGGAGTGGAGGTGAAGAAAGTAGAGAGGAGAAGGACTGTAACCTCCTACTTGAAAGGCTAGGGTCTTACACCAGGATGGATGCCTTAGTGGATATCAGTAGGGGAGGGAGACTTCTCCTTTTATTGTATGGAAAAGCAATCATGAACTGTACCTTCCCTACCAGAGACCTAAGGTTCTGGATCTTAGAGACGAAAAGGGGAGGACAAAACCCAAACCCTAATCCTCCAAATTGGGAACTGAATAACACTGTTCCTGGGATAAAGGTCCATGTGACTATGGATATACAAACCCACAGAAACTCCATGAATCCTAACCCCATTTTAAAACAAATGTGGGAAACCTATGACTGTGGATATACAAACCCAAATAGAAGACACACTAATGTGACTTTCACAAAGGTTTTGATAAGTTAAGAGGTTTTGGAGGAGGCTTCAACATAGTCCATTTCAGATAATGGAACCAAGGAAGGAGATAACCTTCCATGAGTAGCCTTAAAGAGGGTACCTAAGCTGATATGTAGGCCATACACATAACTTGTCCATGTAGATACTCCACATAGGTATGCTACATAGGTACCTCACGTAGATATTCCACATAGCTCTATCGTGTAGGTGTGTCACATAGGCCTTTATGATGATTAAAAAGTGCCTCACATAGGAGAACCAAGCCTATGTGAGCTTCAAATTGTGAAAGGGTTTCAAACCATGCTTATCCCATATAATTATCTCTTATATAATGTTTTTATAGAGTTACCTGAGACAATTGGAGGGATCTAGGAGAAATATCTACGCAATGGGAAATTTAGAAAGTCCTTCAACTTTTTCAATCCCAGAAATGGGGAGCCCATGGGTAATATTTATAGGCATAAAGGGGGCCTGGTCAAAGGGATGTTGTGTGCATAGGTCCTCCATGTAGGTCCTCCATGAAAGTCTGCCATGTAGGGGTACATAAAGTATTCTTCCATATAGGTTTGCCACGTAGGTATGCCACACAGGCATGTCATGCAGGTCTTTTTAGAATTTGGATTTTGTTTTAATTCTTTGAACCATGTATTGGATTTTTGAATATTAAGGGATATCTTCATAGTCTTTTTGTATTCTTAAGTAATGTCAACGAAAGCCCCCCCAGGATTGGATCCAATTATAAATAGGGTCATGTCATGAGGTAAAATTATGGGGAAACGACTATGGATTAATTGCTGGACCATGCAAGTTGAACATGGAGCTACTTCATGTAGGTATTCCATGTAGATTTTTCATGCAGGAATGTCACAGAGATCTGTGGTTAGCTATAAATAGGTTTTATCCTTTGCGATTTTCTTCATCCATGCTTTCAAATTTTCTGGCTCTCATTGCGTAACTCTTTCATATATCCTCAAAGTGTTGTGATCTCATGTAGTCTCATTGAAATTTTATCAAGGTGAAACAACTTTAGAAATGGAGTGACATGGAATGAATTTTTTGAAATAGTTACACTAGGGACCTTGTCTAAGGACCTACGTGACATACCTCATCGAAGGACCTACTCGAATAGTTTCCTTTTCCAAATTTTTGATTTCCTTTAAGTTGAAATTTGATTTTTTTCTTAATTCAAAATTCGAAAATAATAAGGGGAGTTTGGTAACTCTTTTTTAGGAGAATGGATCATTTGGTAACCTCTACTAAATAAGCTAATGTTCGTTAAAATGAGATGATAAAGATCGTCGAACCAGATTATTATGACATTATTGAAAGTACTCTTCCTAGACTGTGGAATGTTTTAATTCCATATCAATGTGAATACCCACAAAGTCCTTACCTACCCTTGTATAGGCATGGGATTTTATTATATTTGCACATTCCATCTATTATTAAATACTTCCCAAAGAATTGGTTTCTTCAATACGTCAATTGTTAGTATATGAATATTACCACAAGAGGTATGCCGATTCATGAGGGAACAATCCCTATTAGTTTCATCCTGGACCATAGTGGTTGTACATTTGATATGAAAGATCATTTTGAAGAGCCAAGGCCACATTTATATGATTCAAACTTTTAGGTCTCTCAAATAGATCAGTCTAATTGTTTGAAAGAATAATGATATCTTTGTTCTGAAGGAGGTGTGAAACCTGAATGGATGTGGTCATTTTGGGTGCACCGGACTTATGCAGAATTTAGGAAAGAGCTATCAGATGTTTATATTTATGAATATTTCTAGATGGGACAAACTTATGTTTATAAAAACTATTTCATTCCTAAATTGCTGAACTCATGGAGTCTACAAACGAATTATTTCCATTTGATGCAGAGTGAAGTTGGTATTAGTTTGTGAGATATCTACCAAATATATAGGTTTCCCATTATAAGGAAAATCTATGAAGATTTTATTCTGCCAGCTACAAAATGGGGTGATATTACTAGAACACCACTGTTGGCTCATGAACTATTCAAAATAGCAAATAAATTACCCAAATACAAGAAATATATTTATGCCAGAGTGTGGATGGAAGCCTTTTTAGAACTAACAATAGAGAACGGTCCCACCTATGGATGTCCTACTGTTTGTCATTCTACAGATAGCCAGGGTAGTTCAGGAACATATTGTCTATATTGGAGAGAGGTGACTATAAGAACTAGGGTTACAAAGTCAAATATGGTATTGATGCAAAGATATGCTTAGCCCCTTACTTTCCATGTGGCTAAGCATTTACTTGCTTCCAGTTCGTGAGTCCGGAGGTTGTGTAAGGCCAAAGAAGTTTTTCATTGCAGCTAAATTTTTATAAGGTAAGTATATTGGGTTAGACACTCTGGTATTTTCAAGGATTTACTATCCCCTGCTACATTTATACAATGGGACAGATCCGTTTATAATTTAGGGCCATTCCAAGTGTTGTGGGGATGGATTATGGCACACTTTTCTTCATACTCAGTGTTGAATTCAGTTAAAGTCCCAAGTGGTCAGTTCAGTCCATTTTTATAGAAAGGTTCTGGTATTCAACCTCAAAATTTGAGACCTGATGTAGTGCTAAATACATTTAATGTCTTAGGAGAATTCAATTTCTTTCCTTTTGGTAACCCACCAACTGGAACATTTATTGATGATGGTAAAGAGAAAAATTATGAGATGATGTCTTATATGATGGAATTCAGGGATAGTGTATTATCAAATGAGATTGATGGTGAAATTATCTATGAGGCTTATGTCCCCTATAGGGTTGCTCGTCAATTCAGATGTGTTCAACAATCAAACACTTTTCCACCCACACATGTTAGACATTAGAAACTCCCAATGGTAGTGAGACAAATATGGATTATAATGGATTTAGAGACATCCAAATTGTCAATTAGGTTACCTCCATCAGATGTGTCAATCGGATTGGAAGCCGGATGTGCCAAAGCTTGGGCTTCTTTACATCCTCAAGGGGATTTGACAAAAGGAATATATTGAGTGGAAGATACAATGACTATTGTTCATAGAAATCATGGTAAGAAGTCCAAGTCCATAGATGATGCATAAGTTTTAGAGGTTTCAGTGCCTTTAATACATTTTTGCAGGAGGTATACCAGGAAGACTAGGGCTAGAGAACAATACCTATGACGCCAAGGTGATCCAGCCGCCACCATCAGAAATAGATTCCTATTCCATCTGTTGAACTTTTTAAAGAAGAAGGGAGTCATAAAGATACTCACCAGTTAGAAGGTATTGAATCTCATCTACAACCAACCATACTAAGATCGAGTTATGTGCGACCTTCAACCACTCACCATTGGGAGAGAATGAACCATAAACTTAGGGATGCATGGGCATTCCTCCAACATGGAATTCAAATACTGGATGTGGGTGACATTAAGGAACCTTATGATTTCAATCTAGATAATAACCTAGCTTAAGTACAAGAGTATATTACAAATATGGAGGCTTTTATATATGAAACTGATGAACAAATCCCAGCCTCTAAACGAGTATCTCGTATGATAGAATTAGGAATACCCGAAGGGGAAATTATTGACCCTGAGGAGGAGTGGGATATTTATGTTAATAATGAGAATGTATTTTCCTTTACTTTTGTCTCAATTCGTATTTACCATTCATCATCATTAATCTTGATGAAATGCATTTTTGTAGTCTGAATGTATGGAGGGAAACTCTAGATCGGTTCTTGGATCACTATGGTATGGGCTTGCAGGTTCCCCTATTGACACATCGAATGATCCTCCCTAATCTCCAACACTTTCTCTAAGAGCAAGAGTCCTGACTGGGGTAATTGAAACCGATAATCCTCAACCATTACCTCAAGTTTCTCCAACCAAGAGGAGCATGTAAAATTATCCTCAAACTTATGAAAAGAAACACAAGTGAGCAATGAGATTAGTCTGGAGTGTTCTCTAAAAAAGTAAGTATTTATACTATCCTCGAGGCATTATAGTATTTTCGATACACTCTATTAATCACATTTATCCTCTTGATGGATATATATATCTCTCCTCTCTCAAGGGACTAAGAGACGATTCTTTAATATGGGAGAAGGAAACCCCAGGAGAAACCCACGTTCATGTTGATGGTTTTCTACCTTAGCAGATAAAACATCAAAAGATTCACCTGTATCTGCTCCTGGATCTATTGAGAGAGAGAAAAGACATGGTAAGATCAAATACATTTCTCTTGAATATTAAATTATTTTCTAATATTATTATTTTCAAAATATCTCAGATTAATTGCTTTTTCCATTGGATCTCACAACAATCAATACTGATATTCCTATTTCTCCAAGTGGAAGGAATGAATATCCATGGAAATATGAAGTAAATACTGATGTTGAACCAAACCTAAAAAGATCTAATGATGTTGTACCAATTGAAGAACCAATGGAATAGAATTCCAGCAGAACCAATTTGGACATCAACCAATATTTGTTGTATACCTTAATTGGTGATGATGCTATAACATTCCAATATACAAACACCAAAATGATGGAATCCCTTAATCCAAATATTGATATTCCAGGTTCTATTAAAGAGTTTAGGGATTTTCATGAGGAATTGAAAGGACATAAGTCATTATTCTTTCATTTTCCATAAATAATTTTTCTTCTTTTACTTGATACTTCAAATAAAATATCACCTTATGCAGATTTGCCTGTATAAAATGTTACAAATCTTCTTTAGGAATGAGGCATTCCACTCTATCCTTCTTCTTCTAAAGTTGGAGAAGTACCTACTAAGGACCCCTCACTGAGAGACGTTTCAAAGCCTTCAACTATAAAATATGGGAAAACATAGGAGAATTCCCTTTCTGAAGAAATATCTGCCCAATTTACTGAAGCTAAGAATACTAGGGATGAATCCAGTCAAGTGGATGACTTATTATTGGGTAAATGATATCGGCTGTTTGGATCATTCTCTATTTCTGAATTTTTTTTTGAAATAAAAAATGATCTTTATTTATCATTTAGGTTTATCAGCTCCCACAATTAGATCGGAAGGTGAAACTTCTACGTTGACTTAGGCATCAGTAGAAGGTGAAGCTTCTAATGTTTTGAGAGAAGCAGAACAAGGTGGCTCTTTAAGTGATTTGTTTCCAAAGTACATTTTACCTCATGGCAGTGACTCAGATTCAGACTTAGATATGAAATATGATCTTGGCATGGCACGTAAGAATACATGACAACATATCTAGAGAATAATTGCTGATAATCCTTTAGACAAACTACTGTCCCATTTTTCCAAACTTCCATCATTATTCTGCGTGTTGAGATTTAGTAGATTTAATTATAGACCAGTCTACCATGCAATGAAAGAGACCATTTGCCGATGGGAGTAGGAACATAAGCTACGACAGGATTTTTAAAAGGCTTAATGGATTATTAATATTGAGAGCATCCAAGTTGTAGCAGCTGAGGAAGAGGTAGATCATAACAAGAATTTGATCAAAATCAACAAACTAATTAAATAATCCACGAAATAGTTATTATATATTCAACAACAACTGGATGCTGTTCTTAAAAAACTCAAGAAATTGAACCAAACACTGGGAAAAACCTAATTGGAGGGGATAAATGCCATTTAAACTACTAATGAAGCACTTTCTCAAGCCAATGAGGTTGTAGTTTATCAACTATATCAACTTCAATAGGTGGTTGACATAGCTCATGAGGTCATTAAAAAAAATGAGAAGTCATATTGAGATTTTATTTTAAAACATGATAGAGAGGCTCAATTTTTTGGATGTTCCTCTGATTTCATATGAATGATTTTTTTTCTATAATCATATATATATTCATTCTTTCCCTCTTTTTCTTTTATTTCAGTATTAAAGGTAATGATGATGATGATTTTTTAAACATCAAAACTTAATGTTAGATAATCATGATTAAAATGATAAGACTGGGGGTGCTTAGAATTTTTTTAAAGCTGATGAGATTAATGAGAATTGTTTGATTTTTCTGGGGTTATAAGTACAATCCCACAAACTTTGTATCTTTTGACTATCTATTTCTCAATATTACCTAAATCTTACAAAATGTACGTTTAGTGAGGTGGGACTAGAATTTTGTTTAGAGTTACCTTTATGGGTTCCCAATCTAGTCAGTACCACGTCTCTTGTTGTTGGAAGTTTAGAGTCATGTATGTTGGACTATAAAGGGCTAGTGTTTAAGGTAGAAACACCTTGACAATAAATTTTGAAATTAGATCCCAAACAAAACTCAGTGACTAAGAATTTCTCTAATACTATTTAAATATTTCCAAGGGGAATCTTAAGTCATGATTTTTTATGGTCACCAAATCTAAAAATTGTATAAACATAAAGGAAGTATCTTCCATGAATGAAGTTAACATTATTTGATAAACCTGTTATGAGGTCTGTATTATGTAGGGTCGACTAGGGCATATGCTATATAGCCAAATATAAACATCTTTTGACTACCAAGATTATTATGTTGGAAACTTATGCAAGGCCACCTAAGGTCACGTACTGTCAATGTAACATTCCCAAATGATAAAGGGTTAAATGACTAAATGATATGAATCATGTCAACAAGGTGAACCTTCCCTTTCGGGAGCCTACCTGATTAGAAATACAAAATTATATGTGCTTGGACTGGAGTAATGATCGGGATGGGTGACCTTCTGGGATGTTTCCTAGGGTGATGGGAGTAAGGACAAAACACACTGGAAAGAACATGTGTTGTCCTGTGGGGATAGTTATTAGTCAGATGACCCGTTCGGGCACATGGGTGAACCCTGGGGATAGTCATTAGTCAGATGACCCGTTCGAGCACATGGGTGAACCCTAGGGTGGGCCCCACGTGTCTGCGGGGCAACTGGTGGTACCTGGTAGGCCAGGACCTGACGATTATGTTAAGGCGAGGTGTCTGTGATGTCACCGGGACCCAATGTCACATTTGGTATCAGAGGAACCTAGCCTTAAGTGCGGTGCACTACCTTGGTTGAGATGTAGGGACCACAACAAGGACGTTGTTCTCTAATGGGGGGTGATTGTGACATCCCCAAATGATAAAGGGTTAAATGACTAAATGACACAACTCATGTCAACAAGGTGCACCTTCTTTTTTGGGATCCTACTTGATTAAAACTCCACAGTTAAGTGTGCTTGGACTGAAGTAGTGATCAGGATGGGTGACCTTCTGGGAAGTTTCCTAGGGTGTGTGTGAGTGAGGACAAAACACACTGAAAAGGACATGTGTTGGCCTGTGGGGATATTCATTAGTCAGATGACCCATTCAAACACGTGGGTGGGCCCCTGGGTGGGGACCATGCGTCTTCGGGGAAACTAGTGGTACCTGGAAGGCCAAGACCCGATGACCATGTTAAGGTGGGGTGGTTGTGATGTCATTGGGACCCAGTTGTCACAATCAAGCAAAAGAGCTCTTAGGAATTTGACATTTTACTGTTGATAGGCAAGGGAAAATAAGATTTGGGTGACTCAAGAATAGGAAAATCACTTATATACAAATTTGGTGTATAAGTAATGGTTAAAATTTGTCAAAAAGGAGAATTTATGCTATCATGTTATGCGGTTTTAAGTCAGGTAGTGAGAACATTGCACTTTATAGTTTTTAGTCATGCAGTGAGGACATTGTACTATGCAGTTTTAAGTCATGCAGTGATGAAATTGTTGTATGCAATTTTAAGTGATGCAGTGAGGACATTTTACTATTGATATTTAAGGGAAAATAAGATTTGGGTGACTCAAGAATAGGAAAATAACTTCTATACAAATTTGGTGTATAAGTAATGGTTAAAATTTTTCATAAAGGAGAATTTATGATATCATGTTATGCTGTTTTAAGTAAGGTAGTGAGAACATTGAACTTTACAGTTTTAAGTCATGCAGTGAGGACATTGTACTGTGATGTTTTAAGTCACACAGTGATGACATTGTACAATGCAATTTTAAGTCATGCTGTGAGGACATTGTACTGTGCAGTTTTAAGTCATGCAGTGAAGATATTATACTATTAAATTTTAAGTCATGTCGTGAGGAATTTGACATTTTACTAGCACCCAGATGTCACAGACATGTGGGTGGGCCCTTGGGTGGGGACCATGTGTCTTCGGGGCAACTGGTGGTACCTGGAGGGCCAAGACGCGATGACTATGTTAAGGCGGGGTGGTTGTACTGTCACTAGGACCCAGTTGTCACAATCAAGCAATAGAGCTCTTAGGAATTTGACATTTTACTGTTTATATGCAAGGTAAAATAATATTTGGGTGACTCAAGAATAGGAAAATCACTTCTATAAAAATTTGGTGTAAGTAATGGTTAAAATTTATCATAAAAGAGAATTTATGCTATCATGTTATGCGGTTTTAATTCATGCTGTGAGGACATTTTACTGTTGATATGCAAGGGAAAATAAGATTTGGGTGACTCAAGAATAGGAAAATCAATTCTATACAAATTTGGTTTATAATTAATGGTTAAAATTTGTCATAAAGGATAATTTATGATATCATGTTATGCGTTTTTAAGTAAGGTAGTGAGAATATTGCACTTTATAGTTTTAAGTCATGCTGTGAGGTCATTGTACAATGAAGTTTTAATTCATGCAGTGATGACATTGTACAATGCAATTTTAAGTCATGCAGTGAGGACATTGTACTGTGCAGTTTTAAGTCATGTAGTGAAGATATTATAATATGCAATTTTAAGTCATGTCTTGAGGAATTTGACATTTTACTAGGACCCAGTTGTCACAGTCATGCAAGAGAGATCTTAGTAATTTGACATTTTACTGTTGATAGGAAAGGGAAAATAAAATTTGGGTGACTCAAGAATATGAAAAATCACTTCTATACAAATTTGGTGTATAAGTAATGGTTAAAATTTGTCATAAAGGGGAATTTATGATATCATGTTATGCAGTTTTAAGTCAGGTAGTGAGAACATTTCACTTTACAGTTTTAAGTCATGCAGAGAGGACATTGTACTGTGCAATTTTAATTCATGCAGTGATGACATTGTACTATGCAATTTTAAGTCATGCAGTGAGGACATTGTACTGTACAGTTTTAAGTCATGCAGTGAATACATTATACTATGAAATTTTAAGTCATGCAGTGAGTAATTTGACATTTTACTAGGACCCAGTTGTCACAGTCAAGCAAGAGAGCTCTTAGGAATTTGACATTTTACTATTGATAGGCAATGAAAAATAAGATTTGGGTGACTCAAGAACATATGGTATGATTTTTCCAAGGAAATGGATTTTGAGAATAAAGTTTTATCTAATCCAACATATGTCATGAATAGGAGAATCACTTCTATACAAATTTTGTGTATAGGTAATGGTTAAAATTTGTCATAAAGGAGAATTTATGATATCATTTTATGCCGTTTTAAGTCAGGTAGTGAGAAAATTGCACTGTACAGTTTTAAGTCATGAAGTGAAGACATTGTATTGTGCAGTTTTAAGTCATGTAGTGATGAAATTGTAGTACACAATTTTAAGTCATGTAGTGATGACATTGTACAGTGCAGTTTTAGGTCATGCAGTGAAGACATTATACTATGAAATTTTAAGTCATGCAGTGAGGACATTATACTGTGCAGTTTTAAGTCATGCAGTGAGGACATTGTGTGGCTTTAATTTAAGATCTTTAGCTTTGACCATAGTTATGAGACTCTTTCGATTTGTTGATAATTTGTTTGGAAACATAATACCATATTCAGACATGGAAAGAAAAATTGTAAACTATGGTTTGGGAATTTTTGGATCTGAAGAATGATATGAAAAAATGGATAAAATCTTTAGAAGATGTTGTTTTAAGAATGAAGTTACTATTATTTGAAAAACCCGTAATAAGGGATGTATTATGTAGGGCCAACTGGGGCATATGATTCATAGACAAATAGTGGCATCTTTTGACTAACATGTCTGTTATGTAGGCAAATTTTATACTAGAACACTTAGGGGAATGTACTGCATAGTCAACCAAAAGAGATTTCAGAAGCTTGACATTGTGGTGCTAAATGATGAAGAATGTTTATGGAGATTTAGATTTTCCAAAGCACAGAGTCTGGTTTATTAAGAAAGGTACCTAAATATGGAGAGAGTATTTCCAAACAAGATTTCCAAAGAATTAGAGGAATAATATTTCTACGAAGGTCTGACCCAAATGTAGGAATTACAGTGTTTGTAGTTTTAGGTTATACAACTAGGGAAAAAATGGAAACAATATATGATATATGGTCATGTGATCAAAGGTTATTTCATATTACTTTGAACACATAGAGAGTGAGATGTGTAAACCATGGTCTTGAATACTTTTATATTGAGAGAAAGATATTGGAAAAAATATACATGAATGACTATTTTAAAATTCAGATTCTTGTATATTGTCATCCAAGTTTGAAGGGGAAAAAGATACTATAACCAAGAACAAAATTACCATCATTTGACAAACCCATTATGGGGGACGTATTATGTAGGGCCAACTGGGGCATATACTGCATATCTAAATAGTGGAATCTTTTGACTGACAGGTCCATTATGTAGGAAACTTATGTAAGGCCACTTAAGGACACGTACTGCATAGTCAGACAAAAGAGTTCTCAGATATTAGAAACTCTGTCACCAGAAACTATAAAAAAGATTATGATCTTAAAATATTCAAGATTAAGAGTGTGAAATATGGAAGGGGGTTATGATCAATGCACATGAGAAATATTTGGAACAATACTGTCCATGAGTTTGAATTTCTTCACATAAATCTGACTCATATGTAAAAACAGAGACTTTATTTGTTTCATTTGAATTAATATTATGCTGTACAGTTTTAATTCATGTAGTGAGGACATTGTATTGTGCAGTTTTAAGTCATGCAGTGAGGATATTTATATCCCCATACAAAATTGACACACCTTATTTATATAGAGAAGCCTTTTACCCAATTCCTAAGCCCACTTGAGCTATGATCGGTGTGAGAAACAAGGAGAAGTAAATGCTTTTTCTATTACACAAATGTGACCAAAGTAAAGAATATCGGTATTATGATTAAGTGATGGATGATCCAAGGCATAGGATTTAGGATCACTATGTATCTCGTTGGACCAGGAATCAAGCCAAACATAGTTCTTGGATTTCTGTGTAGTTTCACATCATGCTGTATGGACAAAGATGAATCGATGTGAAAAGAATGAAATATCGTAGTTGAACTAAGAGACAAAACCCAAGTGTCACTACATTTCTTGATGGGGGAAAGAATCAAGTCATATGTAGTTCTATAAACATTACTTATGCAAGTTTTGATTCTTACATAAAGAATAGGGGGTTTATATCGTGGTTGGGCCCCGTATTAGAGATCTAGGCGTCTCTACATATCTCATATAGATGAGAATCAAGAAGTACGTAGTTATGGAAACATTTATTTCCCACACCAATCGTGTTTTACATGGGAGACAGGGACTTTTGACACATTCTTGAAGAATGATTAAATTTAAGACACAAAATGGTATGAAAATCAAATCATGTATCTTAAAAGAGAACTATTTATAGATATAGTTCATATACAGTAGAAGAAAAGGGAAATAAATATTTTGGGGTTGTGCCTGGGCCCAATATTTGAGATCCAGGCATCTCTACGTATCTCATATAGATGATAATAAATCCATACTTGGTTCTTGAAATGAGGTCCTTATGCAAATCTAATTCAGACATAGGGAAGAAAGGGACTCATGTAACACTAAGGAGAAGCAATGATTTCAATTATGATTTCACATATAATCTCCTAATTTCATGTAGAGAAGACATTATCCATACAGTTTAATGTTGTGTATCAAGGAAAAATGATGTCATACAGTTTAACGTCATGTGACAAGCATAAATATGCTATGAATTTTATCATCGTGAAACATGGATGCATATGATTGTTATATATTTTAACTTATTCCAATTAGGACCTTGTTCTGTATAGTTTAGAGTCATGCAGCGAGGATGTGTGTGCAATGAAACAAAATATTTCTTCAAGAATCTAGCATTGGTTGGAGTTGTGATAGGCTCTCTATCCATTGAAATTAAGGAATAAGCTCCATTTGAGTAGACCTTATGTATAGAATAAGGTCCTTCCCATTTTGGTTCAAGATTTGGAGGGTTCTTTCCTGGTATCATTGGAGTCTTGAGGATCAATACCAATTCTCCTTGAAGAAATGAACGACAGAAAACTTTCTTGTTAAAGGCTCACACTATTCTGTTCTAATAGACTTCTAAATGATGCAAAGTATGCAATCTTTTTTCATCTAATCATTCCATCTCATCAAATCATTTTTGATACTACTCATATATAGAAAAATTATCCTAGATTTCAACTTGGATTGAAGGCGATTGAATTTCAATTATTAATACTACTTTTGTTCCGTACACCAATGAATATGGGGTTTCATGAGTGGTAGTATGTGTATTAGTCTGATAAGCCCATAAAGCTTGAAAATTTTTATCTGGCCACGATTTCTTATCTTTATCCACCATCTTCAAGATTATATTTGATAGAGTCTCATTGAAGGACTCTATCTTTTCATTGGCCACCACATGATAGCAAGAGGAATGGGTGGATTTGATATTCTTCTCCTGATATGAATTCTTTACCTCAAGAGAACAAAAATTGGTACCATTCTCCAACAATATAGTATGAGGGACACAAAATCTGGTGATGATGTTAGTTTTGAAAAAACTATCAATGCTTTTGGATCTGACTAATTTGAGAGGTATTTCCTTATCCCTTTTGGAGAGGAAATAATTAGCAGTAAGAATATACTTTAACTTCTTAGTTGTAGTATGAGGATAAGGCCCTACTACATCCACTCCCCATGTGGAAAATGACCATAAGTATTTAGCTGTGTGTAGCAACTCAGGTGGTTGATGAATGAAGTTGGAATGCACTTGGCATGGATAACATTTCTTTATAAAATACGTGTAATCCTGCAACATTGAAGACCATAAGTATCAAAGACTTCAGATTTGATCCTAAATCCTATGCCCAGACTAGTGAGTACAACAAGATCTTGAATGTACTTCTTTAATGATAGCTGCAGTTTCTTCTCCATCAATACAATTGAAGAGGATTCCATCAAATCCTCATTTGTAGAGGATCTTATGGTGACCTGGACTATCATAAAGAGTAAAATTGGCTGATCTCCATCAGATCTGTTCTTTTTCAACCCTATCTGGTGGAATTACTCCATTTTGAAGGTATTCCATGATGGGTGTTCTCCATACCATGGTATGGCCATATGGTTTATAAATAGGGCTAATTTCATTAATTGCTTCCATTCTAGTTTGAATTTAAGGTGACACCACACAAAAATGGGCTATACTGATGATTGTCTCATCCATATATGGATATGATAGGGCTTTAGCTGCGTTATCTAGCGCATCATCATGGACATTTTGTGATCGCGGGACATAAGACAATGTTGACTCTATGGGAAATTCAGCCATTAACCCTATGATGTAATCACACAAAGGGATTAACTCTTCTTTTCTAATAGCATAATACCTATTTATTTGTTTGATTACCAACTTCGAATCACCTATTACTTTCAATTGATTCACTTGTACCTGAAGTGACAATTCCAAGACTGTGATGAGAGCTTTATATTCTGCTTCATTATTGGTACCTCCTTCTAAATATAGGAATGAATAAGGAAACACTACCTTTTCTAAGGAGATAAGTACAATTCCTAACCAAACATTATTGAGTTTAGGGTTTTCCATTCTCTTCCCTATTGGAATTTTAGAGGCACCATCAAAGTAAATTTCCCATGTTTGGGAATTATCTTCAATCGCGAAGACCTCTTTATTAGGAAGTTTAGTATTTAATGATTTATCTTCCGTATATGGATGTTTAGAAAGGAATTCTGCCAAAGAATGGCCCTTTATTACCTTCTGAGGCACAAACAAGATATAAAAATATTGCAAAATAACAACCCACCGTGCCAGATGCCTTGTAAGCATAGAACAACTAAGGAGAAATTGGAGCGGGTTATTGCGAGACCCCAATTGGACCTCACGATTTTGCAGGTAGTGCCTCAATTTTTAAAATGAAAATATTAATGCCAAGTATCACTTTACAATACTTTAATACTGATTTTATACATCAAGAATAGTTTGACTGAGATTGTAAAGAATTTTTTCATTCCCAACATCATTCTTTTGGACAAGGAAGGCACACATTGATCGCTCTAAATATTTCACATAGAGAGTAAGTGGTCTTACTTCAACAGGTGGAATTAATATCTGTGGACTCAAGAGATATTTCATGAGGCTATCAAATTCCTCTTGACAATCTTCATTCCATTGATAGGTGACTTATTTATTCATTAATCTAGTGAAGGGTAAACACTTTCCTTCTAAACTAGAGATAAAGCGTCGAATATAGGCCAAGTTTCCATGGAGTCCTCTTAATTATTTAAAATTTATAAGAGGTGACATGCCAAGTATTGATTTTGTTTTCTCAGGATCAACATCGATACCACAATGGTGTATAAAAAAGCTGAGGAACTTCCCTAAGGTTACCCTGAAATCACATTTCAAGGGGTTTATCTTCAAATTATGTTGATAAAGTTTATCAAATATGATCTCTTGATCGAAAAAGTAATCGTAACATTATTTGGATTTAACCACCAGATCATCCACATAACATTTGAAAAATTTCCCTAAGAAGGGTTTGAAGATATGGTGTATGTCATGTTGATACGTTGCACCTGCATTCTTGAAGCCAAAGGGAATTACCTGATATCAAAACAAACCTTTAGGGGTTTTGAAGGACTTAGATTTTTCATCCTCTAGGGCCATGCAGATTTGATTATACCCATAGTAACCATCCATAAAGGGAATAACTTCATATCCAGCTATTGCATCAATTAAAAGATCTGTGATCGGAACTGGAAAGTCAACTTTAGGACAATTCTGACTAAGATCTTTGAAATCAATGAAAACTCTGATTTTCACATTCTTCTTTTTTACTAGGACAATTTTGACCAACCATTTAGGATATTGAACATCCCTAACAAAGTTATCATTGATAAGCTTATCAAATTTAGCTTCAATTTTAGAGGCATGAGTTGGGTGTGTTCATCTTGCTGCCTTCTTGAATCCTCGATGTTCTTCTGGTAAACCCAAATGATGAGTCTCTATATCTGGATTAAGACCTAGAATTTTTGTATAATTCCAATAAAATATATCTTAATGTTGTTTTAGAAATAAATTATACACTTCTTTCTATTTAGGATTCATGGCCTCACTAATTAGATTGGGGCATGGATCTTCTTTTGTACCCCAATTTATTTCTTTGAGCTCATCCATAGTGGTAGAGACACCTTCCTCAAATGTTGGAGGAGTGTCCTCATCCATCCATCCAAAATCAAATTTTTATTAAAGAAAATTCAACAATACAAAAGAGGAAGAGAGAAAAGGGAGAGAAAAAAATGAAAGCAAGCCTATGGGGGTCTAAAGTAATGGAGGGCCAGAGCATCTCCTCTAATCAAATTCGCACCCTCAGGCTTGAAAGGACGTGTGTTGGGGAAAATATTTAACCCAGAATCTGACATGGAGGCAAAATAGTCCGCCACATTGTTCCCCTCTCTCCATGTGTGTGACACCTGGATATTGCTGTTAAAAAGAGTTTTGCACTTTCTGACCATATATAATATGGACCAGGGGGGTGTCTTCCAAGCAGAGCATCATGGAGGGTCAAAGAGTCAGTCTCCACTTGGGATAGCTCAATGTTCTTCTGATTGCAAAGGGACAAACCTATGAGCATAGCTTTCGCCTCCACCTGGAGAGGGTCTCCATTGTCGTACGTTGCAGCAAAGGAGAGAATAACTTCCCCTCGAGTGTCCCTCACCATGCCCCACCTTTCATTCGACCCGTGATGCAGGAGCCATCCATGTTAAGTTTATAACCGGCTCTCGGGGGGTGCCAGCAGACCCATTGACCCGCTGTATTGTTCCTGGAGACCTGGGAATTCATGGCTGGAATTTTGAGCAAGCTACGCATATGAGCATGGTCGCCACCTTTGAGTAAAGTGGACATGTTGATCAATAGATTCTTGATCCTAACTATGATGATTCTGGAAGTTGGACGGGTGCTCTCGAATCTGTATTGATTTCTAGCCTGCCACAAGAACCAGCAGGTGGTGATAAAAAAGATACACCTCGCCACCCGACCTGGACTCTCCTCCGCAGTCCCCAGAAACCAGCTGTCCAGGAAGGACTCCCCTTCGTAGGCATGGACCATGGACATATCGAAGCCACCAAAGGATGAACAGACTTCCCAAGCCCACTCACCTTGAAAAAACAAGTGAGGTGTGCTTTCCTCCTTTGGAAATCTATAGCAGTTGCAGCAAGAGTCCATGTTGATACCAACCTTTTTAATGTTTTCGTTTGTTGCCACTGCCTGACGCCTTAATCTCCAAGTTAGGAAATTGAACTTGGAAGGGATTCTGGTCCACCACACAATATCATTATAGTTCCTGTGTTGATCCTGTCCATAATGAAGCCTCTGGAAATCCTTAATGGTAAAGGCCCCTGAAGAAGAGGGAGTGAAAATAAGTTTACTCAGCTCTGAGCAGATGACAATTGAATCAAAAATGGCCCGCTGCTCCTCATCCAGAATTGCCTGACAGAACGAAGGGTGCATACTCGCTTCCCTAAAGGTAATTAGAGGTGTAGGGAATCTTGGAAAACAGATAATAGAACCTTCCCAGTTGTGAGACCAGAACATTATGTTACCTTCCCCCATGAGCCATCGTGAATACTGGTGAAGAGTTTGGATGAGCATATGAATCTTGGTAGAGAAGGGAGAGGACTGTCCACCAGGGGCTTCCAGATTTCCCAACCGCATGCGTTCCATTGACTTCCCCCAAATAGAGCATACCTCAATTATTTCCCAAGCTAGTTTTGCATGGATTCATTGAATTGTGAATTTTAGACTCCTCACATTGATCCCTCCATCGTTAATTGGCCTTGCCATCTTCTACCATGCCACCCAATGCCTCTTCCCTTCTGATCTAGCATCCCAAACAAAACTGGCCAGAATCTTGTCAATGCCGTTGATGACACCCTTTGGAACAATGGTGGAATCCATAGCATGGATGAGGATGGCTGCCAAAACACTGTTGACTAAAGCAATCTTTCCTCCAAAGGACAGAAAACGATTCTTCCAATTAATCACCCTGCCCATGATTCTGCTCAGAATCAGATCAAAGTCTCAGACATGGAGTCTCCCTGAAGATATGGGGACGCCAAGATATTCCAGTGGGAAAGAACCTCACTGCATGTCCATAGTATTGCAAATCCGAGAGACCCGTTGACCAGTGCACTTGCTGGAAATAAGGAGGTTTCTCTTAACATTGTTGATAAGCTGACCAATCCAATCACAATATTCCTGCAGAATCCTTTTGAAAGCACTCACTGATCTCCTTCCACCATTGATAAAGACAATGGTGTCATCCGCAAACATCAAATGATAGATGATTGGAAGATTAGTTTTCCTCTTATAAGGGAGGATATCGCCACTGGACATACCCTTGCTGATGAGGCGGCTGAGGGTATCCTGCGCGAGTATAAAAAGACTAGGAGAGATGGGATCTCCCTGCTGTAGCCCTCAGGTTGCCTTAAAAAAACCATAGGTCTTTCCTGAGAAGGAAACCGCCATCCACGAGGAGCTAAAACATTTGAAGGTAAGATCAATGGATTTTTAGGAGAAACCCATAGTCGTGAGCACTCTGTTAATGAAGCTCCATTCAATCATGTCATATGCTTTGCTCATATCAAGTTTAATCGCCACATTGGAGCCATGCGTCTTGATGTTGATGTCTCTCAACACCTCCTGTGCCAAAGCAACCGCTCCTTGGATGGACCTACCCTTCACGAAACCATGTTGTTCAATGGATAGCCATTGAAGAAGATACTCAGACATCCTTGTATTGATGATTCTATCCAAGATCTTATAAGGGAAGTTACACATGCTTATTGGTCTAAAATCCACAAGGGAGGAAGGGTTCTTAATTTTGAGAATGAGCACCATGGTGGTAGCGAAGGCCACCCGCGGGAGGCTACCTCCTCTGAAAAAATCCTGGATCGCAGCAGTAACATCACCCTTAACAATGTCCCAAGCATCCCGAAAGAACGCACCTAGAAAACTATCAGGACCTCGTGCACTATCTAGGTTGAGACTCCTCATGACCTCCTGGATTTCTTCCTCCTCCAGTGTCTTTTCCAGCCTTTCATTTTCCCTGTGCGAGACCAAGGAAGGCACTGCTCCCCAAAGCTCTACATCTCCAGTGGGGTATCCATTTGGAATTCTCGGATTGGGGCCAGCTAGGAGGTGCTAAAAAAATGTCAAAGCCATACCCCCAATTATATCTCTTTCATCTGTAAAAGACCCATTTTCCAACATGATGTTGGGATTCATGGGGTGACTTTTTTATCTGATGCAAGCATGGAAAAAGGCTGAATTATTGTCACCCTCATGAAACCATTTAATCATGGACCTCTCACGAGCCATTCTTTCCTGTTTGAGGATCATTTGGTCCCATATGTCCTTTTTCTCTACAAGGCCTTCGAACGTCGACTCACTCCACTCCTCCTCCAGTTTAGTCTCCATTCTCTCAATGTTTTGTTTCTGGGACTCCAGGTTCTGTTCTCCTGTAGGAAGACACTTGGACCACTCCTGTAACATGAGTTTCAGCCTCCAAATCTTATTATGGATGGCTACCCAGGTATGTCCATGGGTCGGTTCCCCCCACAATTCACTAACAATCCAATGGTAGTCAGGATATCTGGTCCAATACTGGTAGAAGCTGAACTTCTCCTTAGAGGCTTTTCTTGTAGACAACCTGACTAGTAGGGGAGAATGATCCGAAATACCATGAGCGAGATGCTATATCTTGAAATCCAGAAACTTTGAAATTGCATTGATGTTCTCTAGGCACCGGTCGATCTGACTCCAACTGCGCCTACTGCCCTTCTGGTTATTACACCAGGTGTAGCAATCACCAGAGTATCCTGTATTGATAAGACCTACATCCTCCATGAATTGGACGAATTCCAAGCTGGCCTGCCGTGGAAAAGATCCTCTTACTTTCTTCTCCTTAGGATCCGAAATAATGTTGAAGTCCCCTCCCACCAGCCATGGAAAGATGCCCGGGTAAAAAGTATTGAGATCCTACCATAACCGTCTTCTTTTGTTGGCCTCGCAGCTACCGTACACAAAGGATGTGAATAATCTTTCCCCATCTTTGGTAACTTTTATGGTGATAAGCTGATCTCCCGACTTAATCAAGTCCACCACGATATCCTTCTTCCAGAATACCTTGATGTTCCTATTAACCAGGTCCGCGTGCATAGAACCATTCATACGAATCCTACGACAAAACTCATTAATCTTAACCGGGTCCTACTTGTGTTCGAGGACTGCCCCAATAAGAACCTTGTTCTTTTTCATATCTGAAGCAAGAAAATATATTTTCACTCAAGCCCCAAGGCCCTAGGAGTTCCATATTATTATGGGTAACATTTAGATTTGAATTGGTCTGGCTTTGGAACCGGACTCCACAAACTCTTTTCCATAGGATATAGAGCTCTCCCGAAGTTGCCTTAATCTGAGACGTATAAAAATGCCCAGACTTGATCCAGGGGGATTAAAGCCAGGTGAAGACATATGAGGAGCTAGATTAAGGGATTTGACTCTAACCGGGCTATGAGGAGGTAGAAATACCATACCTTGCTCCTCTTGAGGAACTTCTGAACGCCTGGGTTCATTACACTTAGCTAGAAAGGAAACTGATCTTGAAACCCTCTCCTTAGAAGAGACAAGAATGGTCTCAGCAGCAACCACCTCTACTGTCTGCCTAGAAGGGAGAACTTCAAGAGGGGGAAATGGCTCCATGGACATCAGGTGGAGAGAGAGGGACCTTAGCACTCATACCATCAGACTTTCTTTTGAGGAGAGGTGTTGGGGATTCAGAAGATCAGCCATCGGACTAGGGAAGATGAAGGGGATATTGTCTGAGGAGAGTGCCACTAAGTCCCAAAATTTAGCATCCACTCTATCAGGGGCCTTTCCGACTGCAGAAAAGGCTAGGGCATTTGGCACGAAGACCACTGACATGGGGGCTTCCCTGAGAGGAACATGCTCCACACTACCCGCAGCGGATAGAACATGGGAACCACTAGGGGCCATCCCTTGAGCATGTCCCCGCTCACCTTGCCTTCTTTTTCTACCTTCCTAGAGAGAGTGAACCTATAGGGTACAAGAGAAGAAATACCTGGGAAAAATTGGGAAGGAGACTTCTTGAAGCCACACCACCGAGTTCTGCACCTTTAGGAAAATCCTTTCCGGGGGAGGGGTGGAGATGTCGAGCTTCACACAGATCCGAGCATTGCACAAGTCGTCGCCGCAATAGGTTCGATCATCTATGCATAGGAAGCCGCCGAGAGAGTCACCAATGGCCAACAGCATGGCATCATTCTGGAAAGGCAGTGGGAGACCAAGGAGACAGACCCACACCGCCGCATTGGAGCTGTCTTTCCCCCTGTGCGCATCCATTGACTAGCGATCCAAATTAAACTTCCACCACCCAAACGAGTGTGGGGCTTTGCACCAAGCCTGAATGAAATCCAACTCCGACTCCAAGACCAAGCAGAAGGAGTGACAGTGCAGTGGGGAGATCTTCGGCGTAGCAAGCAGCCCCCAGGAGTCCACAAATATTTTGAAAAATGACAGAGGTGGTTTCGCTGCCCTGAAACAAGCCACCAAAGTCCACTTCAAACCAGCCACTGCTTCCTCAAACGCTTCCATGGACACCTCAAGTGAGATACTAGAACCCTAACTTGTCACCGTCGGGGAAACCGGGCGGGCATTTGGGAAGCAAGCCTTCCAGGATCCCGAGCCTCTAACCGCCTCACTGAAAGAGAGAACCTGCTGACACCCTCTAGAAGGCGGATCCAAGTAGACCTGCGGGAGCACCACCAGATGACACTGATCCAGGGCCCTTGCAGCAATCGGAGGAGGGGACCGCGAGAGGAAAACAAGGCACAAGCTAGATACGATCTCCACTGGAATCGATGAGACCCCCGAAGATCGCGAGGAGGAAGCCGCATTGAACAAAAATATTGAAATGAGTAGCGGCGCGTGCCTCGCGTTCTCCCCATTCGAAATCATGAGTGGGAACTTTTTTTCAGAGGAGTGTCCTCAAGATATTCTTCTTTTCATTCCTCTTACCTATGTGTCACTTCTTCTATTTGTACTTTCATAGTAGGTGATGAAGAAAAACATTTAGAGCTAGGAGATGAGTCAGTATTTGAACATCCTAAAGTAGAGGCTACCATTTATGGACCTATAAATGATGAAGGGTTTTTCTGGAGCATTGAAGAGGATATAATTTGTTGGGAATCAACACCCATGTCTTCTTATAGTATTTCAACAACTTCTTCTAGTCGGATTGATAAAGCAGAGGCTTTTTGAAGTTCAGTGGATGAAATTAAGACATCTCTATTTAATATTTCACCACTACTTGGCGAATCAATAATTTTTCCCATGTCAGGCTCGATTACTGCAATTGACATTATAGAAGTTACCGGATGAATTCTTGGATTTTGGTTTACCCTTAAAATTTGATTTATAGGTAACACATAATCTGTACTCAAATGTATTAATGGGTTTGCTGGGATCTTTTACAATCAATTCAGAGCATTGATTCTAGTTACCTCCTTTGTCATGGACTTTGTTCCATACAGAGCATTGATTCTAGTTACCTCCTTGTCACCATACAATTTCCTGATTTGACCATTGAAACAATTCTTGAGACATTGGTAGTATGAAGAAGGTATGATTTCATGTTGATGTAGCTATGGCCTACCAAGAATAATGTTAAAGGTTGTGTCTTGATGAACAACCATGAAATATGAATTAGACACAAGATCCCCAAACTAATTTCTGAGTGTAATCTCACCCATAGGTTATTGATCATTCTTTTCATATCCTTGCAACATTAAAGTAGAAAGAGATAATTCAGATTCAATGAGGCCCAATCGATAAAGTGTATGAATAAAAATGAGTTTGACTCTTGATCCATTATCAATGAAGGATCGTCAGATATCTATGTCATTGACCCTGCGGAATATATATAAGGGTATGATCTATCCATGTGTAACATCATCTTCATCTGCATCAGTAAAAGATATAACTGCATGAAATTCTGTAGGATCCTTCTCTATACAGTAAACCTCAGTAGCAACAACTTCGGTTTCAAACTCTTGAGGAAATGACAAAGCCTTAATAAGTTATTCTCAAAGATCTTTTGGCAGATTCAGGGCATCAAAAATTGAAAAAATGGCTGGTACTTGAGATAGTTGTTTTAAAACATCATACTTTTGGTCCAAAGGTCCGCATTTCCCAACATGGAGATACAATTTTATAGGTGCCTTTAATGTTGATGCTTCTGATGTAGATGTACCCTGTGTCAGAGAAAAAACTAGAAATACTCATGGGTTTGGTATAATAGAATGACCAGGTCTATCTATTTGCTGAGATGAAGATGGTGTGACCTCTAATCGGTCCTCCAAAATAATCATTTCTGGATTGAACCTGTCATTCATTTAAGAATATCCTTATTCTTTTTGATCCCACAGAAAATATCTCCCATGAGTTTCTACCACATATATAGTTTGAGAAGGGGTAGAGTTAAAATAGTGGATTATATAATACCCATGTATTCCCCTGTATCATCAACCTAGGCCTCTTTCTCTGGTTCCCTAGTTAGTTACATGGAACTTAGGCTCACTATAATAAAAATCACCATTGGAATAGGGATCCATTAAGTGAATCACATTAATGGAACCAAAGATCAATTCTTCATATGATGAATATTCGGCTTGATAGGTCAGTTCTGGTTGTTCCGTTTGGTAGGGTGGTGCTCGTTCTTTTGAAAAAAATGGCATGAAATCTGCCAGAGTCAAAGAAAACTTTGGCCTTGACATGAGCTCATATTATTCTTACTTCTCTTTGTCCTTTTGATCACATCGCTTCTTTAAGGATTAACCTTCTGATGATGGTGGTTTTGTTGTGGATGAAGTAGAATAAGACACAATTGGTTGATTCAACTATGTTCATAAAATGCAATGAGTTCGGTTGATCATTTTCCTGATCATCCAATCATCATATTTTTGTGCATTTTTACTTTTTTATTCCTGCCATTATTTTCCTATCTTTGGATCAGTAGTAGTAAAACATGATACTTGGGATGAAAAACTGTTTAGTTTTACTTATATAGAGTCTACCATTTTTTTAGGAGATATTTGAAAACAAAACACTCCTGAATTGGATGCCCCAACCTTTGGTGAAAGTGAAAATAATTCGGAAGATCTTCATCTTCTTATTTGTTTGGTTTCATTGGCCTTGGAAACTGATCCAAATTATTTTCCAAAGTCGAGATGAAGTAAACAGAAACTTGTTCATTCTGGAAAGAATAAATTTTTTTCTTTAACTCCTCAAACTATTTATTCCTTTGATCTCTTTTATCATCTTGATGAGGTGGTCATTGCTGCTGATGCTCAGGAGGCAGAGCCCTTCGATATAATGAAGGTTTTGAAGTGGAAGTAGGTACAGGTTCTTGCTTAAGTGTAACTGTAGCAGTCTCTTCTTTTCCTGTTCTCCTTCCTGGAATTGATGGAATTACACAAGTTTTAGCTTTTGTTTCCCTAATGTAATCATCTATATTTTTGAGAAATTTATGAAAGGTCTCGAAACCTTCATTTTTATTTCACAGGGATTAGTGGTTTGCGTAACTCATCACAGAGATTTACCATAAAAATTGGTAGTAGCTCTTCCCGAGGGAGTGCTATATTTAAGGAATATGTTAATCCTTTCCATCGAGAAAATAAATATGAAACTCTTTAATTATCCCTATATTTGAAATTTGTAAGACCAATTTTTTGGTCTCTAGTAGAATTGAGCTGAATTAAAGAAGGAATTTATCACGAAGATCTTCCAATCCATTAATTTATTGAGATTGAAAACTTGTATACCATACAAAAGATGGTCCCTGTAATGACTGTACAAAACACCTAAGATTTACTACTTCCTGTTGTTGAGGAGTTCCCATGAAGGAATCACAATGGGTAATGAGATATGGTAAGTGTTGTTATGAATCTCCCAAACCATTAAAGATTAGGAATGTGGCATTCAAAAAAATTGGTGGCGGAGGGATCAGATCCACCCACTCAGGGTAAGATTTCTTTTCTTGTTGAACTGGAACACGTCGTTCTTACACAACTTCCAATAGAGTTATTAATTCCTCAATTGTGTTCATAAGAACTTGGGGAATATCCAGATGAGCTAGGACCTATACAGGAACAGTAACTGAAGTTTGAACTGGTGCAAGAACCGAAACAACTACTAGTAGTGGTGATGGTATCTATCTTGGATAACCCATGTGAATAGGCTTATAAGGATGTGTTTTACCCTACCCTGCTTGTGTTCCCAATAGAGGTAATTCATTATCTGCATCTGTAGTTACCAAAAATCCTCTTTACTGAGGAACTGATATAGGATGTGAAAGTTGAGAATCTTCCTGTGGAGTATTTCTAACAGAAATGCGGATTCTAAGTAACTCTATATTGAGTGTTTTCAACTATTTCATTTCCTTTTCTAACTGTGAAAATTTTCATCAAGTCAAAGAGATTGACCTTCTCCAGTGGAAAAGTGATATGTGATCTGAATTTTACCTTTCCTCTTGTTAGATACCTTTCTAAGGGGTGAGAGTTGATTATTTGAAGGTATCTCTATATTTTGGGTAAGCCTCTGATTTCGAGTACGCACACCTCCTTCATTTTATTAAGTGTGTACCATGTTATGGATAATAACTTCATATTCTTATTCCCCTGAGATGGACCCATTCTCTTTGGATTTCTTGAATTTTGGTTTCAGCATTAGCCGGGTGCATTATTCGACAACTACTTAAATTACCATTTTTAGAATATTGATGTTCTATTTCAGAAATTTTCATTATATGACAGCTGACATCCTCTAAGTAGGAGGCCTGCTAAAAATTCTCAAATTCTTGATGCAAAAGTAACTCAACAAATTTTTTTCTTTGGGCCTAACTCTAATGAGAGCTATTTCAGGTATGTTCTTGAGCGTACATTTGACTACATACAAAATCTATTGATTTTAGCTGGTTGTGTGCAATAACTTTTCACGAGACCACATTTGGAGGGCTTTTCTGATTCTAGAGTGCAGTGAAATGCAATGATCCATGTGCACCCCATCCTCTGATATGAACACTAGATGGGGTGTCAAAAATTAACTAATGTATCCTCATTAGAGCATTGAGGCGTTCACGCTGAAGGGTTATCTACTGATTTTCATCCTTTGGATGTTGGGAAACTAAGAGAGATTCCAAATCAATTTCTCATTTCAACACTTCTATTAAATTTACATGATTTTGATATTCATCATATAGTAATATTTTAGTTTTCAGATGATGAATATTCTTTTTTAAGTTGAGGTGAACATCATGAATGCAATCTTCTACCATCAATTATGGAATGTTGTATTGATAAATTTTCCAAAGACTAGAACATGACTGGTACTTCTCCTTTAGTAAATTGTTTTATCATGTTTAACATATCTTCATCATCTTTACCTAGAGGTTTCTCCACTTGGTTTGACCAAAGTGGACGCTTCTCGATTGTTTTATTAAAAACAATGGAATCAGTCTCTTTTTTATCTATTGTATTATAAGAAAAATGACCCAAGGGAGGTTTGTAGAATGACCATTCCCTTAATATGTCTTCTAGTTGAAAATTATTTCACCTATTAATGACAAGGCATCATATATGAATGGATTTGTGTTAGAAAGTTCCTTGAGATAAGAGATCTTTCTCATTACTACATTGTCAATTATAGAATTATCTTGACAATGCAAAATACTACTATGGAGAGAACTTTCCTAGAAAATTCCATCATGAGGAGGACCACCATGGTGGATTAAATCAAGGGATAAATCTTCTTTCTTTTTGGTCTTCGGGCCACATGGAGGGTTGTCGTAGCTCTTATCTGGAGATAGGCTCTTTAGATTGATCAATTTTTCATAAAGAAAGCCTTCATGATGAAGTGTCTGAAAGAGAACTTAAGAATTACTACTACTACTCCCATAATTTGGTAATGAGAGGGTAGGTTCTTGAGCTCCAATAGATAAATGTATTGGGGATTCAAGAAATAAAACATTAAGAGGATCCATTTTGCAGCTTGACACTTGATTTTCCAGCTATGTTTGGTGAAATTTCTTCTTGGATTCTCTCTTACACATTGTTGGGGCCACCTGCTCAGAGAAGTGGTTATCATGGGAAGGTTTATGTGCCTGCCTTGGATTGGTTATCAGAACGGGATGATTACCTCTAGTTATAAAGTTTTAATGTTCCCGATCCAGTTGTCCATATGATATGAGGGAGTATTCCCAATGACTATCCTGGACTAGAACAGAGGTATGTATCTACTCCGGGATGTCATACTAATGTGTCATCCTAGGCGTGGGGACATATTTATGTGTATGTTCCCCTTGTACTACTGGAGTTATCGTTATGATATCCTAACATGCTTCTAGAATATGGGAAGGAATTTGTGTTTTCCATTTCACTATTGATAAGATGTTTTTGGTGACTTCATTAGTCAGAACAGGAATATAAGTTCATTCCGTATATGGAGTAGGTGTATGTGGTTTGTCCTGTCCTTTTCCTATCAATGGGTATTGAAAATACTCATGTATGGGGGCAGAGAGTTGGGTATACCCCAAATTTTTCGTTAGAGATTTCCGACTGACTTCTCTGGGTGTTTCCAAATGAGACTATTGCCAGGCTTGATGAATTCTGGCAGGTGTATGTGCCTGCTAGTTGTTTTTCATCAATCTAGTTTGATGAACCTTCTCCAATATTGACAGACGAGACTGTTTTCAGAATTGGTGATTGTAAGCAGGTGTATGTTCATGTTCACTAGTTTCCACCACATATGACTGGCGAGCTTCTTTAAATGAAGTTAGACGAGTCTACTGAATGACTGATAATTTTTAAAGAGGTGTATGTGACTATTCAAGGTACTCCATTGGATGGATTGGTGGGTTGCTTCCAGATGAGTTTTATGGGAAGAAGAATTAGGATGGTCAAGTGTATGTGCCCACTTGTTGTTCTCCATCAAGTTAGGTTGATGGACTTATCTGGAGGGAGTATAGGTAAGAACCTTCTCCCTATTGACCAGGAGTCATCCCTGGTGGTTCGTCTTGCATGCCCGCATCTGAGGGACCTAGTTCGAACATCCAGAGACAACACCCCCATCATGTTGGGGGTTCACTACTGCGTGATTCTTCTGGTGGTGATTGTTGGTGGGAATCCTCAGGAAAGACCCCTGCATCCTTGAATTGAGGCCCTGAGTGACATCTTGATCAACCTACATGTAGTATGGGAGGGACTTGTTATTGTGTTTCAGGGATAAGGACCCGAAACAGTTGAAGAAGGTGGTAGGCATTGTCTGATTCTTGACCGTTGGTCGTCGTTGGCCAGATGATCGAAGATTGTTGTTAACCTAGAGAGCCTATCAGGCAGCCTCCAAGGTTGGGATAGTACCGTGCTGATGTACTCCCTTACCATAACATTAGAGACCTGGCGTTGAAGATTTTGAGTGGGTGATGACACCCTTCCGGTGGACGACAAACCATCTTGAGCAGTGACAGTGACATTCATGGGTGAATACATAAAGAAATCCATTTTGGAGTGAAGGGAGTTCTAAGAAAAAATTGAGAAAAATAATAAAATCCATTAAAGAAACATCCTTTAGATGGATACATGAATAATTGATTCCTTTTTCTAGCCTTTATCAATTTATAGGGGCCTGATAGGTGGGAAACATTATAAACTTGGTTAAGGGTTCACATCGGGTTCTCCTTTTTTGTTTTGTAGTTCCTTGAAGCGCGTGTTCAAGCTTTAAGAATCACTGCTTCCAAGTGGTTTCCAATGGATTTATTCATGAAACAAGAAACACCCAATAGTTCTTTATCCAAAATGGACCTTCTTTCCAAAGGCATGCGTTAATTAAGTTTGAACTTTACGATACTTAGGAAGGTTCATTGGTCGAGAGGATGGGAGGTCAGACTCATCACACCATTTTGGGGGGAATTATTGTCTACTCTGTGAATCTCTTTTTAAATTTAAGATATTTTCATGAATCCTTATCAATTTAACAAGTATAACATAAGTTTTCCTTGAAATTTTCAATGACTTATTAACATGTGTAAAATTTTGAATCATCTGTATGTATTCGAGGTTCTCCATTAATAAAGATATCTGTATGTATTCGAGGTTCTCTATCAATGTTATCCTTTCATATACTATTTATAGAATATTTTAATCATCGTTATGATGATAATGGTTTTTAAGCCACTTATTGGGGCACTCTGTAATTTATTGTCATCTAGGGAGATGAAGGTTTGTTTTGATTTTGGGATCGTACCCATAAAATGGGCTACCTACATATCCTTATGAAAGGAATCTGAACCCTCTTAGTTCAATTCCACTTAATGGGACACATCATAACTTTTAAGATCATGTGATAAGGACCTAACTATACAGTTTAATTTAATGTGGAAAGGAAATATAAGAAAAAAGTGATTAGTCAATGTTTGGTGTGGTACTTATGCTGAAGTAGTCCAAGAAACTTGTAAAGGATATGGGATTCCAAGTAAGATTAGACCCTGTTGGGAATATCACCCAAGGAGAATAGGTTTGATTTGAAGTGTTGGGTTTAAACCTCAAGGAGGCTTCCTACGTATACCATTTGGATGGGAATCAAATCCCACATAGTTCGATAAGTCTCCTAGAAGAGTATAATCCTTTAAGATAAATGAGTTTGGGATTACTTCCTAAAGTGGATTCCGTGGTGGATTGGGGGTTTAATTTGGAGCTTATTCCTAAGTAGGATTCCCAAATTAAGGGAATTAGTGTTGTATTCTTGAAGAGGATATCAAATGAGCTCGAGCCCTCAGAAAAGCTTCCCATGTATCCTGGTTTGAACAAGAACCAGAGTTCTTGTAGTTCACGTTCTTGTGCCAATGTTGTGATCGTGACAAATCTCTACACCCACGTGAGTCATAATTAGTGTGAGAAACAAGAGGATGTAAATGATTTGACAAAGGCACTAACACTTTTCCTCCTCCGCTGGTGGAAGAGGGCACACCTACAATGGAAATGGTGGACAAGGGCGAGCCGACCCAAGAAGAGGGTGAGGTGACGAGCCCTCCCTCTGTTCTCTTCATATTGGAGAAGGTTCCTATGTAAGGATGGAGTGAAGGTAAAGGAAGTAGAGAGGAATAATACTACAAAATCCTAATTGAATGGTTAGAGGCTTACACTAGGATTTCTACCTTATTAGATCTCAGTAGGGGATGGAGACTTCTCCTTTTCTTGCATGGAAAAGCAAACATGAACTGTACCTTCCCTACCAGAGACATGAAGTTATGAATCTTAGAGACAAAAAGGGGTGGACAGAACCAAAACCCTAATCCTCCAAACCAGGAACTTCCTAACACTAATCCTTGGAGAAAGTTCCATGTGATTATTGATATACAAACCCAAAAACACTCCTCAAATCCTAACCCCATTATGAAAAAAATGTGGGAAATCCATGACTATGGATATTCAAACCCAAATAAGAGACATGATGATGTGCCTTTCCCAAGGGTTTCGATAAGTCAGGAGATTTTGGTGGAGGCTTCAACTTAGTCCCTTTCATATAAGGGAACCGAGGAAGGAGATACCCTCCCATGAGTGTCCTTAAAGAGGGTACCTAATCTAATATGTATTCCTTATACACAACTATTCCACATAGATACCCCATGTAGGTATGCCTCCCAGGTACCATGCAAAGGTATTCCACATAGCTCTACCACGCAGGAGTGTTATGTTGGCCTTTATGATGACTAAAAAGTGCATCACATAAGAGAACCAAGACTACATGAGCTTCAAATTGTAAAAGGATTTCAAACCATGATTATCCCATCTAATTAACTATTATTCTGTGTTTTTAGAGAGATACCTGGGACAATTGGAGAGATCTAGGCGAAAGATCTATGCAATGGGAGCTTTAGGAAGTCCTTAAACTTCTTCAGTCCCGGAAATGGGGAGCCTAAGGGTCCTATTTATAGGCATGGAGGGGGCCTGGTCGAAGGGAAGTTTTCTACTTAGGTCCTCCACATAAGTTCTCCACATAGGTCCTCTACACAAGTCTTCCATTTAGGGGTACAAGAGGTATTCTTCCACGTAGGTCTACTGTGTAGGTTTTCCACGCAGGTATGCTGCACAAGTCTTTTGAGACTTTGGATTTCATTTTAATTCATCGAACCTTGTCTTGGATTTTGAAATATATTGGGAAATATTCATTGTCTTTTTGGATTCTTAAGTAATGTAAACAACCACCCCCAAGAAGAACACGAGCTAGACATATTACACCATCGAACTGAAAACCAGAGCAACAGACTTGCGATACTCTATTTTTCACAAGAGGACTCAATACTTTCATATTCTTCATCCTACGAGTCCAAATATATATAGAATAACTTAAAGCACTTATATCCCTTTCTCATATTCTTTGCTCTGTTTTGAACAGTTTTTTAGCTTTCGAGCACTATGTGTGTGTCTGTATTAAAAACAAACACTGTCTCCTATACTAAACTAAAGGATACAAGATATCGTTCCTCTCATAACTTCTTACAAATTCTTACTACCACAGATATGTGTGGAAGAGGTCCTTGTGTGGCCTGGTAGTTCTTACCCACAAAGAACAGTGGAAGAGGTCATGCGACCTAGATAGTCCTGTGCACTATTGTTTACCCTGATCCAAGTTATGGATCATGTTTATTAATATAAACTTCTTAGTGACAGGTGATCACCAAGTGGAGTGGATTAGGTATCGGCTTGAGACTGAATTACTTGTTTTATCCACTGTGTCTTTTAATTTATTTTTTATCTTCTTTACTGTATGTTTTAGAAAACATTAGATTTTACTTTGATAGTTAGTCATGTATAGATGTTATAACTATTTTTCCATATTATAACAGCTTCAAAAGTTGTATCAATAACTCACATTGATATTACTAAGAATTAATCAATATTTTTTTAAGTTATTCAAACAGTTAAACTATTATAACCATATTACCTTGATTACCTGGGATGTATTCATTTTTATTTGGGAGGACTTTTTTTAAGTGAAATTTTTAACAAAATTGTTTATAGATACTCAATTCACCCCCCTCTTGAGTACTATACTCCAACCAACATTTTGTATCAGAGGATTTTATTATTATTAAGACTCTTTTTTTAAAGCTGTTCAACTATGATTTTTGTTTTACTTTAAAGATATGTAAATTAATGTTAATTCTAAATTTATAGCTCTTTAAAATAATTTCTTTGTTATGGATAATAGACTCGAGGGTTTTTCAAAAAACAAACCATCATTATTTAATGGAACAAATTATTCCCAATGGAAAATTAAAATGAAAATACATTTAGATAGTATGGGTTTTGAAATTTGGTCTTCAATTATAGATGAGTATAATATTCCAGCTACTGATAGAATTACTTTGGAAGACCCAAACAATACTTATTACAATAAAAATTGAAAATACATGAATGCCTTATATTTCTATTTAGGAGATGAGGAATTTAATAGAATTTCAGCTTGTAAAACTGCCCCTAAAATTCGGGATACTTTGTCTGTTTCACTAGAAATAACTTATAGTGTGAAAGAAATGAGACTCAATACTTATAATATTAAATATGATAACATTAAAATGAAACCTTCTGACATGTATCTCAGGTTAAACAAAATTTTAAACACAATGATTTCTCTAGGAAGAGAAGTTACTACCAAAGAAAAAATCATGAGGAATCTAAGATTCCTACCTAATAGATGGAGAGAAACCTCTATATCAATTAGAGAGTCACGTAATGTTAGAAAATTACCTATAAAAGAACTCATTAGGAAACTAATGATGTATGAATAAGAGTTAAAAGTAAACAAGGAAGAGGAGGATGAACCCAAAATAAAATTTGTGTCATTCTGGATAACCAACTCTAAATACAAAGAAAAGGAGAAACTGAAATTCTATGTAGAAAGTTCCATCAGTGAGAAATCATCACCTGACAGTGATTAGGAGATGTATCAATTAGCTAGAATTTTGAAAAAGTTTTACAAAAGGAATAAATTTTTCATAAAGCCTAACTTCAAAGGAAGATATAATAAAAAGGGTAGCTGAAAGAATGATCGGAAAAGAAATGACCAATATGATGAGATAGAATATTATGAATGTAAGCAAAAGGGACATGTAAGGGCTGACTGCCTCAAGATCACGTATAAAAATAAATATAAGGAAAAAGATAATAAGTATTAAAAGGTAATGAAATCAACCTGGAGTGCTTATGATGATAGTTCAGGTGACTTAGAGTGTTCACATGATGGAAATGCTAACAAATCCAATATGTGTTTCATGAGAAACACATCTAAGGTAACCCTGTAATCTCCGTTAAAAAATTCCTTTTATTCTAAATATGAAAGTGATTATGAAAATATCGCCATAGAAGAAACTTTTGAGTATTTTAATATGATTTAAGAGACATGTAATGAAATAAAAGATAAATACAAGTCTTTAAAGAAATAAAATTCTCTTACCTCAACTGTTAAATTTTAACTTGATATAAAAAGAGAGAAAAATGTTCAATTACTCAAAGAAAATAATGAATTTAAGCTATCTAATGGGTAATTGAAAAACGATCTTTAAACTTTTACTAATGGTAAGGATACCTAGGTTAAAATATTTGGTAAACATATTTCCCCTAAATACACTACTGGTATTGGCTATCAACCTGGTAAGAGAAATTTTGGAAAAATCAACTTTGTTTCTAAATCTAGAACATACAGTTTTACTCCTAGTTCAAGAAAATATTCTGCTAGTTCAAACTATGATAAAATCTCTACTATTTCAAGTTTTTCTTGAACAAATAGAGTTTATTTCTCAAACACATTACATAATGCTTATAGGAAGCCTATGAGGCTAATGTGGGCTCTTAAAGCACTAGTTACTAATATTACTAGACCCAAAAAAATATGGGTACCAAGTTCTGTTTTTATTTGACTACTTTGTAGGAAAATGGTTTGAAGATATCCTTTAAAAGCTTATGGTACTTGGATAGTGGGTGTTCAAGACACATGATAGGAGAATATTCATGTTTCAAGAACCCAATAAAGATTTATGGTGGACATGTCACTTTTGGTGACAATTCCAAAGAAAAAATCATTGGCCTTGGCCAAATTGGTAACTCTAACTCAATTTTAATTTCCAAAGTACTTTTTCTTGACGAACTGAGATATAATATATTAAGTATTTAACAACTATGTGATGATTGATTTCATGTTAAATTTTTAAATTATTCTTGCAATGTTTTTAATTCTAAAAAGAAATTAGTATTTTTTGTATTAAGAAATAAAAATGTATATTCTGTTAAATTAGATTCTTTAATTTCTCAAAATGGTTCATGTTTAAGTGTATTTCAAAAAGAGTCTTGGATTTGGCATAGATGACTGGTACACTGTAATATTCACTCCCTTATAAATATAACTAAAAAAAGTTTAGTCAAAGATCTACCCAAAGTAATGTTTCCAAATGATAATGTGTGTAATCCTTGTCAAAAGGGAAAGCAAAACAAAATTTCCTTCAAACCAAAGAAAGAAGTTTCAACTTCTTAACATCTTGAGTCGGTTCACGTGGAATTTTTTTGGACCATCTAGATTTTATAGTTTAAATGGGAAGCACTATGTTTATGTTATTATAGGTGACTTTTCTAGGTATATTTGGAACTTTGTTTTGGCTCACATAAGTGAATTCTTCTCTCATCTCACCAAATATGTTAAAAATGTATAAAACCTTAGTGGAATTAGAATTAAATATCTAAAAAGTGATCATGGACGAGAATTTTAAAATCAATAGTTTGTATCCTTTTTCTCACAAAATGTCTATAATCATAATTTTAGGCCCCTAGAACACCTCAAAAAATGGAGTTGTTGATGGAAGAAATAGGACCTTGCAAGAATTTGAAAGAACCATGCTTAGTGAATATGACTTACCTATTTACTTTTGAGATGAAGTTGTAAATACATCATGTTATGTTATTAATAGAGTACTGATTATACATATTCTTAAAATAACTCTATATGAATTGTGAAACAATAGAAAACACAATGTAAACTACTTTATTGTATTTGGTTGTAAAGTATATATTTTTAAAATAAGGACAATCTTAACAAGTTTTCATCCAATAGTGATAAATGAATATTTCTAGAATATTCAATCTCTAGTAAAGCTTATAGAGTGTTTAACAAAAGAACAATATGTGTAAAGGAATATATCTATGTCAAGTTTGATGAGACAGATCCACATGAGCCTAAGACCCATCTAGATAATCTTGAGGATGATATGTCAAATATGGACATTAATTATGAACCCTCTAACCATCCTAAAATGGAATCTATAAAAACTTCCAATTCTGTAAATTCTCCAGACTCAAGTTACAATGAACCCGAACATATTAAAGAACCTGAAATCTCTAGCCCCTCCTTTTCTAGACCTTTTCGAACCCTTATGAATCATCTTTAAGACGTTGTTATTGGATATTTAGATAAAAGAACTAAAACTAGAGCTTCTCTTAGAAATCAGGTTGAACATCATGTTTTATAGTCACAAATTTAACCTAAACACATTAATGATGCTATCAATAATGAATTTTGGGTAATGTCTATGTAAGAAGAACTTAATCAGTTTGAAAATAAAAATTTTTAGAAACTTGTTGACAGACCTAAAGAAATATTTACCGTTGGAACTAAATGGGTGTTTAGAAATAAGGTAGATGAAGCTGGTAACATAGTTAGAAACAAGGCAAGATTGGTTGCAAAAGACTATAGTCAAGAAGAAGGAATTTACAATGAGAAGACATTTGCAACAGTAACACGACTTGAAGCCATCAGAATCCTTCTTTCTTATGCTACCCATCCGAATTTCAAAATATATCAAATGGATGTCAAGAGTGAATTCCTAAATGGGTATACAGTTGAAGATGTTTTTGTTAAACAACCCATGGTTTCACAAATACTCACTCTCCAAATCATGTTTTCAAATTATCAAAAGCTTTTTATGGTTTAAAACAAGCTCCAAGAGCTTAGTATGATAGATTAAGTAATTTTATTATTTCCAATGGTTTTGAAAAATGCATAAATGATCCTACCCTTTTTGTAAAATGAATTTACAATGATATTTCCACTGTTAAAATTTATGTAGATGATGTTATTTTTGGATATTCAATAAATTATTTATGTATTGAGTTTTCTAGAGTGATGAAAAATAAATTTGAAATGATTTTAATGGTTGAACTAAAATTATTTCTTGGATTTCAAATATTTCAAAATAAAGATGGTATTATCTAAAATCAATGAAAATACATTAAAGATCTTCTAAAACATTTTGGCTTAGATAGAACTAAAAGTAGTGATACTCCAATGAGTATTACTTGTATGTTGGATCTTGAAGAAGATGGAAAATCTATTGATCAAACCACTTATAGAGGAATCATTAGAATATTACTCTACTTAACTACCAGCCGACCTGATATTATGTTTAGTGTATGTATGTGTTCTTATTTTCAAGAAAATCCTAAAGAATCTCATTTAAATAATGTTAAAAGGATCTTCAAATACCTCAAACATACACCTGATCTAAGACTGTTCTATCCTAGAGGAAAATCATTTGTGTTAGCTATTCCGATGCTAATTTCAGTGGTTGTAGGTTTGATAAAAAATCACCTCTAAAACATGTCACCTTTTATGCAAGTCTCTAATATCATGGTGTAGTAATAAACAAAACTATGTTTCATTATCTACTACTGAATCTAAATACATAGCTGTTGGTAGATTTTGTGCACAAATTTTGTGGATGAAACACACATTACTAGATTATAGATATCAATTCATGCATGTACATATAAATTGTGACAATACAAGTGCTATTTACATATAAAAAAAATCATGTTTCACACTCTAGGACAAAACATATTGATGTAAGACATCGCTTTTTGATTGACCATTATCAAAACGTTGATATCACTTTTGAATTCATTGGAACAGAATGTAATTTTGCTAATATATTCACCAAAACATTAAATTTTGATAGGATAGATTGCATCATACATGAATTATGAATAATAAATCTCAAGTAGAAAGTATACTGTTTCAAAACTTACTATCTGATAGCTTACTATTTCACAGTTTATGTTTTCATAATTTTCTGTTTCACAATTCATCGTCTTAATATTACTATGTCAATCTCACAGTTCTGCAAGTTACTGTCTTGCAGTTACTATTTCATGTTTATGGTCTCACAGTTATTGTCTCTCGGTTACTATCTTTTACTTACTGTCTGACATGACACAGTTGCACCATTTGGATTCACACTGTAAAAATAACACCCTAAGAATCTATTCTTGTCCCACCATGACCATCAGTTTCAATTTCACAGTAATGAAACATTTTATTTATGTTTATTACCCTTTTCGCTGTGTTGATTATTTTATTGTTTTTATCCCACACTTTTGAATTTGCGATGATTAAAATACCTAAATGATAAAAACAAAATATCTTTCACTCTTTTCTTCACTCGAGCTCTCTTCTCTCGAAACTAAATCCCTTCTCTTAAACCATAAGTCCTCTTTCATCCCTTCATCTCTCTCTCTCTCTCTCAAACCCTTGTTGAATTCCAATAATGAAGTTCCCATATTCATCAACTCTAGAGAAGCTTAGATCTCAAAAGAAAATAAAAAGAGCACCAAATGTGGATCCCGAAGGACCATTGAACCCGAATCTTGTTGACAGAATAGTAGTACCATAAAAGGAAATATGTCCTAAGTGGTTGCTGACAAGTAAGCCTTTAGTTTTGAAAGTACTAGAAGAGTAGGGATGGATAAACTAGTTCACAAAGGAGACAAGGATGATTTATCCAAAAATTGTTGCTCAGTTTTACCCGTTTTTTCAGTTTTCAATTAATGTTGATGATGGTTTTGTTTTAAGAATCTAGATTAATGGATAGTGGTTCACTTTCTCCTTAGGGTTATGGGATGCCTACCTAGGGATTCCCTATAAAGTAATTTTTGAGGACTACTAGAGAGGTCATACTCCTCCTAGTGATGTTTTTGTATTAGAAGATGCCTTAGGAGGTCTGACTGGAAATATGAAGAAGAGAAGAGAAATTTCTGCTGATTTAGATAGTGAAACGAGGTTACTGTATAAGTTTTTACAAAATATGATTTTTCCAAGGAAAGGAGATTTTTCTACCCTTAAGTATCAGGATTTATTTTTGATATATCTTATGAAAAATTGGCACAAAATTAATATGTGTAATTATATTATACTTCACATGTCTGATTTGATTAATTCAACATCAATGTCTACCTCTTTATTATATTCAAGGTTAATCTCTACAATGATGTATTCTAAAGGAATGGTTGGATAGAATGAATAATTCATCAAAGACTACGAGTTCTATATCTCAAAGGTTACAATTAGAAGGATGAAAATAAGTTAGAATCTATGGAAAACATCTTTGGTGGAGGACAATGAAAGGTTATATGAAAAGTTTAATCAGGTTGAGCATCCTTCAAGACCAAAGAACATATCTGATCCTAGTTTGGAACTAGATGGAGTTGTTGATTATTCTAATGAAGAAGAAGAGGTAGATGTTGCACCTATGAATGGAACTATCTTGTATGAGAAAGGAAATGGTCTATCTGTTCTAAAAAATATATCTGAGAAGGATAAACTTGTTACTAAAAGAAGTATTGATCTAGAGGAAGAATTGTCTTCTAAAAAAGAATCTGCTATTAGTGTAAAAGAAAATGTTGTTCATGAGGAGCATCTTGAAGAAAAATTTATTATTTAGGAAGAGGATGCTGTTGAGTAACATTCATAGGAACAAAATAATATTGAAATTATACAATCTACTGAAGAAAGAATTGAACAAGCCTTCCAGCTGGCTAGAAAAGAAATGGGTGAGGCTATTAGAGATGAAATTTTATAAACAGATCTAGGAACTGAATATCTTAGTCCTGTGAGAGATGCACCTGTTGAGGGGGAGCAATAACCTAGTTTAGAAAGTGTTGAATTTTCTAATCCTTTTGATCAAAGAACTTTTGATACATGGTATAATTTCCCTTAGTAATTTGATGTGGATAATTCCCAGGAGGCCTTAGTTAAAGGAATTGACCTTTTTACTGTGTTTCAATTGAAACCGGTTTCTGATTTAGAAGTAATCTTTGTTAAGGAACCAGAACCTATCTTAGATCCTATTCTTGAACCTTCACAAGAACTTTCTGCTTCTATAAGTCAAAGTAATTTTAAAGCTTTTGGAGTTACATTATTAGATGGATTTGAAAATATCATGAACAAAAAACCTACTCCTATAACAAATATTTGTGAAAGAGATGCTGCTTTGATGTTAGATAAACTCATATGAAAAATTAAAAAAAATCATGAAATACAAGAGGTTAGAATCAGGATCAAGCAATTGAGTGATGAGGTGAAGTCTCTCTGAGATATGGTTGAAGATATGCAAAAATTGTTGTAATCAGGACAAGATCATGTTGCTTATCCTGTTGAGGATGTTAGTGGATAGATTCCACAGAATGTTCCATCTTTGATTCAACCGAACCTAACTTAAATATTTGGAAAAGTGGCTGAGAGAAACATCCAAATAGTTAATGAGATGTGTGAACTTGTTTTTGGTCTTAAAAAACTAACTGATGAGTACAAGGGATGTTTAAAAAAAGTTCTCAATCAGCACAAGTCCCTCACTTCAGCTATTATAGTCTCTAATGCCTATGAACAATCATCTCAACCCATTGACAGTTATCTTCTTAGAATTTTTGTTAAGGAGAAACTTCAATAAGTGTTTTGTGGATTTGAAAAGGAGATTTTATCTACGGTGGTCAGGAATATTGACAGAGTACTTGATTTAGTAAATATTCACTCAAATATTTAAAATGATACTCAGAAAAAAATTACTAAGAAAGGGGATTTATACTTTAATAGTATTTTCTATAAGCATGACATTAACAATCATTTTAAATATCTTATAGAAAATGTGAAAATTACTCCTATCACTCAAGTCTTCAAGACTCAATTCCAAAAGATGAAAATTTTAACTCCTATATTGGACAAGTTCATAGAGAAAAAAAGTGATTTTTAGAAGGCAATACAATATTATGGTAAGATAATTACATATTTCATCTAATTATTGAAACCTTATCTTTATCTACAAAGCACTGCTATTGTGGGTCTTACAGCTACACCTTTGTGACCTGGTGTAACTCCTTCCTCATCCACTACTTTTTTCTTCTGCCTCGATGTCTGTATCTTAGGCTCTGAGCTAGATAAAAAATATTATCCTTGACCAAACCTTGAATTAGTATTCAACCAAACCTACTTTGGCACCTTTTTTAAGGGCTCCCTCTTCCTTCTCTGACAGTTCACTCACTTCCTTCTTCAACCTCTACTTCTGATCCTATGGATCTTTATAATAATGCTTATAAGGGAAAAGAGAAGACATCTAGTGATGAATACAAGTGAAAAATGTATCTTGATAGGGATGTTTTTTACTTTTTCCCACTACATGTAATGACACATATCTTTCTATCTAATGCAATGTGTACTGTTGTTGTATATTATTTTATTTTATTTCCTTATTTTCCTTTTTTCCTGAAATATTTTTGATAACCCCAAAAGGGGGAGAGATAACACTATGAACAAAAATCTAATTCATATGATTTGTGATCATAAAAAAGGGGAATACTATTGGACTCCTCATGTTTTAATCATGTTTTAATGATCAAAAATCATGTTAATCCTGTTTAGTCTATCTCAAATCATATATAGAGATGGTGGGTTTCCTTACGCTTTAAATAAAATTTCACAAGATCCTGATTCCTATAAATCATTTTTGATTATTGTAAACTATATTTAATTTCATTCTATAATTCTATGTTATATGAATGATTAAGTCTAATTAATTTTGTGAATATTTATGCATAAAATTGTTTACAGATATTTGGATAAGTCTGAGAAACCATGAGTCTGCCACCAGTTCTGTTTTTCTGGAAAAGGACTAGAAACTGTGACCTAGACACCGTGACCCACACACTGTAACCAGTTTTAGATTTCATGAAGTCTATGACACTGGTTCCTTGAAACCATCACCAAGATACAATTCAAATCTTGGTAAAGAAGCAGACACAATGATCATAACATCGAATTTTTGATACCAGTTCGTGATCTCAATGAAATTGTGGAATCATGACTGTCTCACCTCTCAAAGGAAAATAAGAAGACACTATTTTTTGGTGAAACCGTTTCCAAGTGATACCATTTTAAGAAAAACTGTGACACCGTTCTTTAATCTATTTTTTCGTTTTCAATTTAATTTCCAATGGTCATATTTGAGTCATTTAAAGGCATTGAAATAATTAATGTTTCTTTGTAGACATTTAATTTGAATGTTTAAGGTACATGGTGCATATTACATACATCATGTTGGTTCCAACGTGTGCACCTACAATTAAAAAGGAAGCTAAGTTGGGCTACAAAAATATACAGAAAGTAGGAGTGAGAATTTTAAAAAGTGAACTGATGTATGCAACAAGATACAACTGAAGAACACAATAAGCACCTCTAATTACAAAAGGATGGACTATAATGGATAAAAACCAAAAAAATCTTCACAGTACCACCCCCAAGAAGAACACAAGCTAGAAAACTTACACCATCGAACTGAAAGCTAGAGCAGCAGACTTGCGATACTTTTTTTTTCAGAAGAGGACTCGATACTTGCATCTAATTAATCCTAAAAGTCTAAAGCTACATAGAGTAATAATCAGATCACTTATAACCGTTTATTATCATCTCTTCTATGTTGTGAACCGTTTTTTAGCTTTCAAGTAGTGTGTGTGTGTGTATTTATTAAAAACACACACTGTCTCTTGTACTAAACTGAAGGATACAAAATATCCTCCATCTCATCACTTATTACATCTGTTTACTCCCACAGATAAGCGTAGAAGAGGTCCTTGTGTCAACTTGTAGTTCTTATCCATGAAGAACACTAGACGAGGTCGTGTGACATAGACAGTCCTATGCACTATTGTTTACCCCAATCTAGGGTTTGGATCAAGTTTATTAATATAAACTTATTGGTGGTAGGTGATCACTAAGTGGAGTATATTAGGTTTTAGCTTGATACTGAACCACTAGTTTTATCAGCTGTATTTTTTAATTTAGTTTTTCTTTCCTTTACTATATATTTCAGAAAACACTATATTTTACTTTGATAGTTAGTCTTGGATAGAAGTTATAATTGTTTTTTCTTATTAGAATAGCTTCAAAAGTTGTATTAATAACTCACATTGATAGTACTGAGAATTAATCAATATTTTGAGAGGTTATTCAAATAGTCAAACTATTATAGCCGTATTACCTTGATTAACTAGTATGTATTCATTTTTATTGGGTATTTCTTTTTTAATTGAACATTTTAATAGAATTTTTTATAGATACTCAATTCACCCCCGCTTGATTACTCTAATCTGACCAAAAATAAAATTACATGAAAATTAAAATATCATTAAAGGAATGATTTTTATGATATAACAAGTCTAATGGTAGTACATACACTTTATAGAAACATATAGTTGTGTAACAAGTCATGTATATCAAAGAATTCAAATTGAGACAAAATTACTTTAACAGTTTCTTATCATTTAAACCATAAACACCGTGAAATAGTGATCCTAAAATTGATATGTAAATAACCACTAATTTAATTATAACAACCATATAAAACAATATGTTATATTATTTACACTATAGAAAATAAATGAGTGGTGAGTAAGGCATAAGTCCCATAGAAATAAAAGTATGGTGAGAAAACCCTTAACTTAAAGTCATGACACTCGTCGTACTAATAAAAAACTCATATATAATAAATATAAGTTTATAATAAATATATTAATGAACCATATTATTATGTATACAACCATATATTATTTTTTATGGATTTATATTACTTGTTTATCAAAAATTCCATGGTAACATAAGATTTATGGTATTATCTACATTTTTTTCATATAGGTTTTGGATTTTTATTTTTGACTCACTTAATTAGATCATGATTTAATTAATTAAATAATTTAAAAAATTATATAAATATCATATATATATATATTATATAAATATATATAACAATATATAAAATATATAATTCTGAAATGGAATACACCATTCATGGAGACGGTAGGCCTTTTGTATGCATGAACATGATTTCTGTTTTATTGTTATATTGAAAGAATGTAAGTAAATGAAATATATATATATATATATATATATAAATATAACATCATTATAGAATAATTATTAAGTAATATATATCATATTATTTCACTAAACCCATCCTTAATACATTTCATGTAATGTGTGAATGAATCACATCGCTTTGAGGAGTCGATAGTCCACACCTCCACAAATGATGTGATCATATTTATATAAAATGAACATCATGAATTTAGGTTTTATATAATAATTACATAATCATAGATACATTATAAATATGACATAAATCATGTAAAAATATATTTTACTTGATAATTCATTCCCATTAGAGGTGGTAAAGAAAAAATAAACAACATTATTTCATGAGGTGGTAGTTTACCGTACAAAATACTGTTATGTTTATTACACATTAGATTGAAGTTCATTTAAGTTTTTTCATAAAACTTAGAATAAATAAATCTCAGTATATTTGGAATTATGGTTTTATTATATAATACTAAAATATTAATTTTTGAGGGGTTGTCGAATGAAAATAAAATAAAGGATCCCGGGGAAGGATGTTACCTCTTCTTTGGGTAACTCCTTTTAGTTTGAAGAAAAAAGATTACATGGAAGAAATTATGCTAAAAGAAAATATTATAGGATAAATATATAGATTTTGGGATATTAATTGATCATATTTTGGGTGAGAAAAAAGCCTTGAGAGGTGTTGATATGTGGGAGGGGTGTGTGCCTTTTTATCGCGGAGGAGGACTAGAATTCTTGTAAATATTTGAAAAGGAAATTCCATCAATATTTTTACTATGTCATGTTGCACCAATAATGGTTCAAATTAGATAAAAGTTAGTATATGAACGAAATACGAATATAAATTTCTTTTGGGAAAGTTTCTAGATCATTTTGTTCCCTAATATTAAGGTTTAGTTCTTTGTTAAGAAATAGTTCCTCTTAATCGCTGTAATTATTTTTAATTACATTCACTAATAATTTTATTTTTTAAAAAAGAAGTTTTACTTAATTAAAACTATATATTCTGATTATTCAAAATTTCTAATCCATTTTGAAAAATTCAAAATAAAAAACTAGAATAAATCAGTTCAAATTTAATCCCATATATGGGATGACAGAACTGGTTTTTAAAGTAAAAAGGTTCAAAAGTTGTGAAAGTTTTTACATCCAATTTTAAAGTAAATTTGATTCCAATGACCTATATTGTATTAATTGATATAAAAATTATCTACTGAATATTCTTTAAAAAATATAACTATATATAAAAATTAGATAAAAAACAGTTTTGAATTAAAATTCGGTGTTTTTTATTATTCATCAAAAAATGAAACTCCTGTGAAAAATAAAAAAAATTAACCCCGAGTAAATTTTAATATTATTCAACAAAAAATGATTTTTATTTTTACTAAATAAAATTTTAATTTTCAAAAATTTTATTTAAAATGGTATCACCATTAAAACGTGGTAAAATTACCTTTAAGAAAAATATATCTATTTATTCAAAAAATTGGATTTATTCTAATATTATACATTTTAAATATATTGGAGGAGTATCGAAAATGTTTACTTAACATAAAGTATATATAATTTATAGAAAAATAATTACCAAAAGTGTTTTAAGTGAATTATTGAGATAAAATTATGTTTGTATGTAGAAAGATAGTTTTCTTAGAAATGGAATTTCATCATTCTCAATTAGTTATTAAATTCATTTATAACTAATTAAAACCCACTGGATTCAATTTAAATACATTTTTCAATTATATATTTACAATTTAGTTAATATTTTTTCACAAATACCATTCTAAAAACTATGCGGTAAATATAATAATATTTTAATAATAATATTAATAGTATATTGTAGTTTGGTAAAACTCGACATTGCGTGTAATGAAACCTATCAAAAAAGATTTTTATTTTGTGTAATCAAAGAAAAACATAGTGTTATGTATTCTGTTATCCAATATATGTGTATTGTGTGAGTAACGATTTAACTGGTGTTGTGTATACATCATTGTAAATATAGTGAATTAATATTAAAAAACTATATTCAATACAATGTAAAATGAAAAATATCAGACGATTAAATTAATTTAAAAATTTTTATTTTAAAAAATATTGGGGTGTTATAATATACCCCCATTAAAAAGGATTTCTCCCTATAAAATCATTTTGGTTATTAAAATATTGATACTTTAATTTTCCTTTCATAAAAACCCAAATCGTAAAAAATGAATACTAAAACATCCTTTAAAAAGGGAAATTTGGAAACATAAAAGTTACCAAAAGTAATGTATGACTAGGTTTCCTAATATAAGAACATATTTGGAAAGAGAAAATATGGACATTGAAGAGAAATATAGCCACCAGATTCTGATGGGTAGTGGTAGAGAACAATTTCTGGAGAAAGTTAACAATCATGAAGCCAAAATCTATGATGAACTAAGGGACGATTTGTTTCATTAGAAAATATGGTTCTAGGATAAATGTTTTTGTTTCAAGATAATTTCCCTAGAGTTGAATAATTTTTATGAGAATATATACTTACTTTATTCAGCATATTATCTCCCTTAATTGTGCCTTGATCAAGTTCCACTTCATCTCTCATTCAAAAAAATGAAGTTGAATTTTTTATTTGTGATGTACTAATAGATCATGAGGTATAGTGATAATTATTTCCACATATATTTAGTTAGAATAAACAAAAATGGTTAAAATATGTTATTCTACATGAATAAATCTATGTATGGTGACATAATACAATAATCACACAAACATCATATGAAGTCTAACATAAAATGACCATAAATAGATAAGCATATAACCCTTCAAAAAATTGAAAATCAAAAACATTACAAATAAGGTTTAAAAATCAATATAAATTTGATCCCCAACTTATCAAAAGGTAGATCTTGGTTGTAAAATTCTCTGCATGTGCATACAATCAACATATATTCTCTTGAAATAAGAAAATAACATGAATTACTATAATTACTTTCGGAAAACATCTATGCTTTATTATTCCAAAGAATACTGGATATATTTATTAAATTAAAGAATTTTTAAACTTAATCCATGATAACATAGAATAGGTTTTTAAAAAATCCTTTATCAGTTATATGGACATAAATACTACCCAATTTACTTTATCCAAATTAGTTACCTATTTATCCCAGCTAAAATTAATTGTTTCAACATCTTCCACTCATTAAGTGTTGCCTTAACTTAATGTAAACTCTCAATAAAATAAATTTTATAGGACATAAATATCATTTAACACTTTCTTGACAATAATTAAATAATTTTTTTTACAAACCATCCTTATATACATCATGATTCATATAACATAATCTTAGAATTTGAAAAAAATAAAAAAATCAATAATCCATCATTATTTTTAAAACATTACTCAGACTTCATCAACTTATACTTAATACATATTTTCTATAATATGAAATATTAATCATATATTAAGGTTCCTCAAACTAAATGTAATCATTATTCTTATAGTTAATGTAAACAATACTATAAAAACATCCCATACCTTTCGCATGTTATTCGAAGTCTCTTTATATTAAGCAGTATAACCAATACTCATATAATCTTCCTGAAAATTTTAATTATATTTCCACTTAGGAAATCAATTTTCAAAAATCCCATAATTTCTACATCTAAAAAAATTATTTTTATCCGAGTTATATTTTTCTCACCAGTGACTACGACCATAAGGCATAGTGTAAGAAACATTTATCATAATTGTAGAAGACATAATCCTAAAAAACTCACTTATAGGATGTACAAATCATGGATCCTACTTCATTAATATACTAAACCTTAGGTTTATCCTCGGTTATTCATAGTCATTCTCAACTTGAACCTTTCACGAGGGATCATAATGAGTTTCTACATTCCAATATAATATCCCCTCGTAATGTCAAACCAGGTCTGCAGTAAGGCCCATTATCATTTACAAGGTTATGCTCGAGTTAGACCTAGACAAACTTTTATGAGTTTTTACCCCTAGGTAAATATATTCTTGGAGCCACATCCACTAGTAGTATCCATATAAGGATGTAATTCTATAAAACAACACACTATATCCTTTACCAAAATTCCAAGACATTTTTCTATACTTTTACTCATCCTTAAAATTTTCTTTAGATAAATCCATATATAAAACTTTAGAAATATTCATAGGTATATCAATAGATTTTTCTCATACTGTTATCCAAATTTTAACTGAAATATTTCTTTGATTCCAACTATAATGACCTAGACTTAATGTATATAGAAATTACATCATGTTTTTTGAATACACAATACATTGTACAAATAGATGTAGAAAGATAACATTAGTTAATTTCCATTTGACGAATGGAAACATAAACAATTATACATATGTGAGATAAGTTCTCTCCAATTAGATTCTTCATGACTAATATCCTTATTATAACATTCATAACTAGTACACATCTTCCTAACCTGGGGAAGAGAAATATAAGAAAAGGTGAGATCAGATGCGCAGTATGGGTAAACAAGGGATATACATAAGCATAACCATAAACATAAGGATATGATAACACAAGAATAACATTTTAAGATCATACCATATATATCAAATATCGTATAAAAGAATAATCGAACAAATATTTTATATTCATAAGACAAAAACCATGGTGGAATCAAGGCACAATCCATGGAAGCCAAAAATAAGAATAAGTCACGGAATTATGATATACATATATGCATGTTACATCATTCCCTACAAATCAAGGTTCATTTACAAAGAATAAAAGTTAACTTCATGGGGAGTACACTGACTAGCTGGGACACACTACTATCCCTAGTTGCAGTCTATTCCATTTAACAGATCAGTTTTTCCCACCATCCCATAGTGGATCAGGTTTCCCAACCTTCCCATATTAGATCAGGTTTCCCCATATTCTCATAGGGGGCTGGGTTTCCAAATATTCTAAGTGTGTATTGGGTTTCCACATATTTCCTTAGTGAATCAGGTTTCACCATCTTCCTATAGCGCATCAAGCCTACTGACTTGATTCCCATCATATATCATGAGATCTAAATCTTTACCCAATTCATTGGAATGAGATATAAATCCCACCAATATCATAATAAAATCATGCATAAATGTGATAAAAATCATAAAAAATCATATAATAAACCATGAAGTGAAATTTTTTTCATAAAGATGTAATAAAATCTTTACCTGTGAAGAAATATAGGTTTCCAAATCATTTGATGAAAGCCTAATGTGTCAAAAGAAGAAAGTTTTGTAAGTATATAACCTGTGAAAGAGATAAAAATTTCCTAAAAATCAATCCATCAAATCAAAAAACTTTAAATAAATAATATTAATAATATTCTTGGAACATATCCCCAGTAAATCATAAACTATAATAATGTTATTCATCTTAGGCAGAGAAGGAATAAGATAGATCACATGGAACATTTATAAACAAAAATAACTCTCTATTGAATATCCTTTTCAAAAAGAAATTTCAAAAACTATTTTCTTATTATGAAATACTTATAATTTAATTTAACACATTTCTTGAGGAAAATAACATTTTTCTTAGAAAGTTTATTTTTAAAACATAATATCTACTCGAAATAATTTTCCTTATAAACTAAAAATATAATCTTGAAAACATTTCAAAAAAAATTTATATTTTAAAAATATAAATGAAACTTGAAAACACATTGAAAAACGTTTTCTTTGAATTTAAAATTTTCAAATCATATAAAGGATGTTTTTAAAATCATTTAAAACACTTTTTAAACACAAATCATTTTAAAAAAACATTTTCATTGAAAATAAATTTAAAAATAATTAATTTCAAGAATATTCAGAAAATCATCTTTAATTAAAATAATTATTTTAATCCTGAAATTAATTATTCAATTTAAGTATGTTAATAAACAAAGATAAATCCATACATGATAGATATTCCTTTTACACCATAAAAGTTCAGAAAAGTTCCTCGATCAGAAAGCGACATGAATATTATTTTTTCTAACCAATTATTTAAAAGGCCAAACATGGCTAAATATTTAATTATACATTATAAGTTAATATTAAAACATTTTTGAAGATTTTTTTTTGAATACATGGTGTTGAAATAATATGGATTTTTGATGGAAAGTAGAAATAATGTAAGATTTTCCTAAATACATTTTCTTAATTACCTTAAGCACTAATGAGTGAATAAATGGTTCCATTGTATTTATTTTACATTAATAACCAAAGGAGAAAAAAATTAATGATATTTATTAATAAATTTATGATTATATTTCATTTATGGAATCATAATCGTAAACAATCCTAATTAATGATGAGATTATAGAAATAAACTCTTACCACTATGGTATCATTATATCATAATCACCATGTAATAATAACATTAAATGAAGAATAAAATATCATGAAATTAAGTATATTCAATATATTACATATCAAAGGGAGTTAAATAAAACCTATATAAAAATACAGGTTCATAACATGGCATGTATCTCAATAATGGAAAATTGAGACAAAATTACATTATTAATTTTTGTTTTTTTGAACCATAAACCTCATGAAAGAAAGATTATAAAATGGATATGTAAATATCCATATATTTACTTATAATAACCATATAAATAATTATTGAAATTTATTTACACTACTTAAAATAAATGAGTGGTTAATATGGAATAAGTCTCACATAAATAAAACTGAAATAAGAAAACCCCTACCTTAAGTATTGAATTAAATCGTACTCATAAAAACATAATGTATAATAACTATAAGTTTATTATAAATCTATTAAAATAGAATATTGTTATATTTAATATCATATATTATTTTATTATGTCTTTATATTACTTTTTTATTAACAATTCCATGTTAATTTTACGTTATGGAATTGAATACACCGTTCATGGAAATAATAGGTCGTATGTACACATGAATGTTGTTTCTGTTTTATTATTGCACTGAAAGAAAGAAAGTAAAATATATATATATATATATATATAAAATCATTTAATTAATGTTACTTTTTCATATATATCATATAATTTCATTGAACCTATCCTTATACATTCTTTGTTATGTGTGAAGGAATTGCATCGTTTTGAGGTGGCAGTTGTCCACACTTCCATATACAAAGTTAGAGTGTTTATAAAAAATGGAAAGCATGAATATATGATTTTTATAATAATTATAGAAGCATAAAAACATCAAAAATATCACATATATAATATAAAAATAATTTTTCAATCCCAATTCACACCCATGATAGGTGGTAATGAAAAAATGAACAACATCGTTTCATGAGGCGGTAGTTCACCATACAAAAGATTGGTAAGTTCATTACCCATTAGATTGATGTGTGTGTAAGTGAATAAAGAAAACATAGAAAAAAAATCTTTTTATATTGCGGATACTTATTTTATTATATAATCATGTAATAATAATAGTTGAGTGGTGGAGAATGAAAATAAAACAAAGGGTCTTGATGATGGATGTTACCACTTCTTTGGTTTACTCCTTTTGGATTGCATCAAAAGGATTTCATAGATGGAATTAGTCTCCAAGGAAGGATAATAAGATGAAATTAGAAATGTCTGAAGAATATTGTAGTATATTTTGGATGAGATAACGGGTTTGAGTGGTGTTAATAATCGGAATGGTTGAGCACCTTTTTATAGTGGAGGATGATTGACATTCATGTAAATTTTTGAAAAGGGAATTAAACCCACATTTTTACTACGTAATGTATCTCCAATAATGGTAAAAATTCAATCCAATATAAGATATAGTAGAAATAATAATATCCAATGGATTTTGGACAAGTTTATAGGTTATTTTAGGCTATATATTTATGGTTTAGTCCTTTGTTATGCTAATTTTCCACTTAATCATTGTAATTAAATTTAATTACATTCAGTAAATACTTTTTCAAAAAATATTTTTTACTTATTTAACCTTATATATTATATATATTTGAAATAATGAATATATCATTCCAAATTATGAATACAAAATTGGTCGAAATGAATTCAAATTTAATCACATATACGAGATGACACAACGAGTTTTTAATCTAAAAATGTTTAAACGTTTTGCATGTTTTTATATCTAGTTTCAAGATTAAATTGATTCCAGTGACCTATTATGGATTAAATGATATAATAATTATCCAATTAAACTTTAAAATAAAATATATGATATTTAACTATACAAACTAATTCAATAAAAATTATTTTTTGAATTAAAATTGAGTTTTTCCACTATTCATCAAAAATGAAAATTTTATAAAAAATACTAAAAAATCATCCAAAATAAATTTTTATCTTTTCGTACAATAATTATTTTTATTATTTAAAATAAAAAATATAAATGTCTTAAAATTCATTTTTAATGTGGGTCCACCGTTAAAAGAAGTTAAAATTTCCATTTAGAAAAATACATTTTTTATTCATAAAATTTTATTTATTCTAATCTTATATATATTAAATATATGAGATGAGTGTAAATAATACTGGTTGAATATATAATATATAAATTTTACTGAAAGAATTAATCAAATTTGGTTTGATTAATTTATTGAGATTTGTTTTTTTTTGTATATATAAAATATTTTTCTTTGAAAATGAATTTTTTTTCACTCTAAAATAGTTATTAATTTCATTTTTATCTAATTTCAACAAAAAGATTCATTTATATACATGTTTAAATAATATTATCAAAATATATTTAATATAAATCATAACTTCCATTCAAATGGATAAGTGGTAAATATATTAATATTTTATTAATAATATTAATATTATATAGTAGTTTGGTAAAAATCAGCCTTGTCTTTAACACAAGATATCAAAGGGACTCGATATTGTGTGTAATACAAGCCAAAAATACTGTTACGTGTGCCACAATCCAATATGTAATGCCCTAAACCTATTTACCCTAAGTCGATGCATTATTACATAACATTGGCATGATCAAAAGTGATCAAAACCCGAAAGACCGATCAGTTTAGTAGCCTTGGAAGTACTAGATAAAAACATAAGTTTTAAATTACATTATGAAATGAAAAAAACATTGTGTCTCATTTTAAAACATTCATATCCCTTAGAATATCCCTGCGTGTCATTCATAATATACTTCTTCACATCCTTAAAAAAATAAAGCATAGAAAGGGGTGTGCTCATGTGCTCAGCAAGGATAACAATATAGTAGAAACATTCATAAATAAGAATAAACATTTAAGGCAATGTATAAGACTAAAACACAAGCCTTTTAAACATAAACTTTAGAATAATATAGAAAAGATAAATCAAATAATTCATTTTACTTATTCACATGTATATTCTACTAGTTAAATAATCACATTTAATATAAATAGCCAATTTCATAATGATGGATTGCAAAATTCTAAACATCATAATCACATAGTCAAGGCCTCGTGCCAATACCACAAATAAGATTTTTTCAAGGCCTTGTTCTAAGAAACTAGTTTGTCTCATGAGACCAACCGATGCATCGAGGAGCTATATTGGGCTCCACCCATCACTTACTAAGTCGAATGCATTCCTTGTATGAAAAGGTTGAAACATAACATAAACATTTGTATTAAAACAAGCATACGAAATGTTAATACATTAACCATAAACCATGAATGGTATAAAAATAACACATACATATTCAAAAATATCACAAAACCTTCAATACAATATGGAATATTTTATCATAATAAATCAACTTCAAACAAGTTTAAAATCCATCAAAGGATGTTGACATAGATGAAATCAAAACTATTTGAGAGAAATATATCTTTCTATTTTGAAATCATTTAAAGGTCACATAATTATAAAATAATATATTTATTTCGAAAATATTCTTATAATATTTTAAGGAAAACATAAAAGGTGTCATAATAGTGGAAAATAGTCACACTAGTTGTATAAGCTAAAAAACATTCTTACATTAATTCGACGAAAAGGTCATAAAGTAACTTGTTTGGGAAGCGATGGAAAGATTCATTTCAAACCATTTTATAAAAAGTAAAAAAATGGTATAAATGAATTTAACCCATAGTCTACTAAATAGTAAAAATGTTTTGAAATAAATTTTTAAGAAACATGGATGTGGATGATAAAGAGGTCACAGTAGATACTTACTTATAAACAACCTCAGATAATAAAGAGATTGTATAATTAAGCATTAACTTGTTATTTTACTTGATCGAGGGTGTGTTAACCTCTTGTATAATATTTAAATCATTTTTATTAAATTATAAAAGAACCACATACATAAATATGATATCATATATGATCTTCTAATATTGCTTTGTTAATAATATTTCTGTTGTATCATTGTTTCGGGTGTTAACTGATTAGTTTTACTTTATATGATTGGTTACATAAGACATGTTTGTCATAGATAGGATGTATTTGATTCATATACACAGTGATACTAAGTTCTTAAACATTATTTTTAATCATAAAATGGAAATTTTTCTTGAATGGTAATGATGGGGAATGAATCTCATCACGTTTGTGGAGACGGTAATCCGTACGTACGCATGAGGGACAATACCATTATATTGATGGTGAAATAATATGTAATTAGATGATATATAGTATATAAATAATCATTAAAATGTTATATTTATTAGTTACATCAATTAAATTCATTATTATACCTATTCAAATGATGATGTGTTGAATAACAAACTACACCACGACGTGGAGACAGTAAGTCATATGTACACAAATATGGTGACTTTTTCATTCATAGGATATATAGAATAATGAATATAGTTGTAAAAAAATTATAATAACATCAAAGAATGTATAAGGTACTAAATTGTTTATTTTTTTAAGGAAACAACAACGAAAGATGAAGTGGAAGAAGAAAAGAACTTTGAAAGAGGTGATGAAATTATTACCTCTTCTTCAGGTGCTTCCTTTTGATTTGATCAAAAGGGATCCTTAGGTTGGATTATGATCAAATTAATGACTCTAGGTTGAATTGAGGGTAGTTGGGAGGATATTTGGGCATGGGTTAGTGGAGCCAAATGGCGTTGGAGGTGTGCTTTTGAGAGAATGGGGAGTACCCTTTTATAAGAGAGGTGAGGGTCACTTTAGAAAAAACTTGAAATATTATTTTATTATACAATCATATTCTATTTATAATGGATAAAAAAGGATTTATTTCAAGGATAAGGTGGAGATGGGTCAAAAAACTCTCAACCAACAGGTTTTATACATTTTTAGGTAACCATATTAACCTTATATTTTAGATTTAACTCTTAGTTAAATAGTTTAACTTTTACCATGTATTCTTGTATTATTATAATAAATGGTTAATAAACGTACTATAAAAAACCAAGAGAACCCCAAGTGGTTAATTATTGATATATATAACCTTATATAAGTCCTTTGGCCGATGCTTATATTTTTAGGAATATTATATCAATTAATAATATAGTATTTGTTTTAAAAACTCATTTATGTCAATTTTGACACTTTTTGGTATTTTATTTTTGTAAAAGTTATAAAACTTTATCACTTTGATAAAAAATTATTTAATATACCCTAAAATGTAATATTAACCTAAAAAATTAGTTTAATTCATCAGAAGTCTCAATTTACATTTATTTTGATATTTATAATATCAATTATTATAATCTTTATTTAATAAGGTAATTACAACATCATTATTATGTCATAAATAAATTTAATTATTTAATTTCTAAAAAATTATAAATAAAATACCATTATGTGTGAAATAGTTATATCTTTATAATGAATATTTATAGTCTCTTTTATCTTATGTATAACCATATATTAAAAATGGTTTACTTATTAAACATTGAATTTAACACTTTTAACTCTTCTTTAAATAAAATAATAATAAATGTCCTAATCTAATCAAAGTGGACCAAAAGGATCATATTTTATTCCTAAGGTTTATTTTGGTCTAAATACACTTATCCAATAGAATTAGGACATGTGTTAGGGTAATTATAATATCATTTTTACCTTTAATTACCCTATTTACTTATAACTATGGTAAATAAAATTTAAAAGTTACTATTCACCAAAAATTATTTTATTACTATTGAAAGAAATTTTACTTAATAATATCAACCATGTCTCTTGGATTTTTTAAATTAAATTCACAGAAGTGGTAAAATTACTTTTTATGCAATTTTGCAAATGTGCCTAAAAGGTGGGTAAAAGACGTTAAAATGTTTAATAAAATTTTATATCTCTAATTTTATTATAAAATGACTTCAATTAATTACATTGGACTTATATATCTATTAAATATCTATTTTTAATTAAAATAAATTTAAATAAAATAAATAATTATATAAATAAAAAGTAGTTTTTAAACAATAACGCAGTGTTTTTCACTATTCATCGAAAATTGAAATTTTTCAGAAAAATACCAAAAATTCATCATAAGATAATTTTGATATTCTAAATCAAAAAATGAAGTCCAATTTGAAAAATAAAATTTATAAAAAATTTAAAAGTGGGTATTACTATTCATAACAGCTAGTTTGATTGGTCGTGGTGTGCTAGATCTCAAAGTTGCGTACATCACATGCAATTGTATTATTCAAAGAGAAGAATATCATGGAAGCTTGGGGTGTTACACAATCTATTTGTTATTAATAGTGAATAATTAACTAGGTGTTTCATATATATCAAGGATAACTTAGTGCATTTAAATAAAAAACTATATTCAATGTTGCGTCAAATGAAAAACATCCAAAACATTAAATTAATTTGAAAAAAAAATATTTCAAAAAATATTAGGGTGTTGCTCTAGCCATATAAATTTGGATGGAATCACATTCTCAAGAAGACATGAGATCAAAATTCCTCCTAGAGGCCTCTCAAAAAACATAAAGAGAATTGAGGATTTGTATGAGAGAATATAGAAGATTCAACTTTGTCTGAATGGATAATCACTTTCCCATAGAGATTTCCAAGCTCTTCAACATTGGTTGTATCAAAAAATGTTATAAAGTGAGCTTATTTGGTTATGTTATCAATCAGAACACATATCCCATTATTCTTTCTCTAGGTACATGGAATCCCAAAAAAAATGTATATATAGATCTCATCGCACATCCATTGGAAATGGATGTGTCTAAACAAACCCTAATGTATCTGGTGCTCGACATTGACCTATTGTCATGTATAACAATGAGATACAAAATTAAAAATTCCGAATATCATACATGTCCATCATAATCCCCGCTTCATGTCATATAAAATCTTTAAGTTTCTTAGCTGCACTACCCACTGGGAGGTATGTAAATCCCTATTCACAACATTTTTGACAGATAATGGTACAACAAAATGATTCTGATCACAAATATTTCCCTCTATAGAGAATTACTGGTCAGAAATTTTCTCACCACCATAAAGATGGTATCTAATTATATGGAATTTATCATTAAGATTCTCTTCCTGAAGAATCATCATGATAAGAGAAGAGTTCGAATCAACATTATCCAAGGAAACCTCATCCCCAGATTGCTTGACTCTAATATGAAAATGTGCAAAAAAAATCAATCAACTTCAATACTCTGAAGATTCCTTCACGACCTAGGTAGGATGTTTCCTACTCAAAGCGTCTATAATGACATCCATTTACCTGAGGTATAGGCATTATCATGGTCAAATAATTATAGGTACTCCACCAAATTCCTCTAATAGAGATTAATTTTTTTTAAAAGATATAACTCAATATTTTTTTTGTTCAAAATACATGGTAAACCATTCTTCAAATAGGTAATTATGGCAATTTTTATGTGCATAAATCACATATAGGAGTTTAATTTTGTGGTTTAGGTAATTATTAACATGTATCCTAAGTTACGAAGATCTATATGTAATGACATGATAACCCTATATAAGAAAATTGGATAAACCTCAATCGGATGCCTCACAGAAGACCACACAGCAATACCAGGCCTCAAGAAGAGTCAACAATGGAGCAATTTTCAAAAGAAGTTTCAACATAACAAAATAATTTTGACATTTATCATCTCATAAATACTATGTTTACTTTTCTTAGTTAACAAATTCATCAATGAATTCAACATTGATAAGTCTTTAATGAATCAGTGATAATATCCCGCTAATCCCATGTATCATAGAATCTAGAAAACATTTTATGGTTGTTCCCATGTCATAAGGCTTTTCACCTTTTTAGAATCAACTGAAATAAAATGTTCTCACAGCAAGTGTCCCCGATAAATCACTTATCAAAGCCATAAATCATATTTAAAATTTTTCAAAAAATATTGGTGACTTCTCAGCATTTCTAGTACTACTCTCAAATGACACACATGATCTTCTTAAAACATAGATTAAAAAAGGATTTCATCCAAAAATACTACCACAAATGTATAAAGACACTTTTGAAAAAAAAATTCATTAAATCCATGAGGATTTCAGGATCATTGGTTAAACCAAATTGCATGAAAAGATAATCATAATGGTCATACCAACCCTAAAAGGCTGTTTTATGAATGTTAGATTATTTTATTCTCAATTCATCATAAAGAATTAAAAGATCAATCATTAAAAACCACTTTGTACCCATAAAATAGTCAAAACGATCATCCAAACATGGAAAAATATATTTTTTCTTTACCAAAAATTGATTGAGTTTTTAGTAATCAACCTAGAGGCATAGTGAACCATCGAATTTCTTTTCAAAGAGATCGAGCTCCAATCAAGGTGACACAATTAGATGTATAATGGATTTCTATAAATTCTCATCCATATGAGTTTTGACCACTTTCATTTCATCAGGTTTGGTGTGGGAAGAAGGAATAGATACTGGTTGATTACCAGGAACTAATTCGATAGAAAAATCTACATCCATCATTGGTAGAAATCTAGAGAAGTTAGAAGGGAATTTTCTTGAAAACTCAATAACTTCTAGAAGAAGAACATCAATCAAATATTCTCACTCTAGATCAAAAGAAAACACTAATTTCACTTTCACCAACTCTAGATAAGAATCTTGGGCTTATCTTGATATTGTGTTCTATTCCCCATAAAAGATACATCACAACCCATCGGGTGTAGTATAGGAGACCCATAATAGATCAAAATCAATTCGGGATTTATAGGCAATGATCCAATCCAAACCAAATATGATTCCAATATGTTTCATGTCAAGAACCAGAAAATCCCAAGAATGAAAAATCTCTGATATGGAGAACACACATTTAGGACAAAAAAGACCCTTGCCTCTCTTTATTCTGAGGGGTATAGTGCTATACAACACTTAATAAGAAATAGTATTTTGATCATGCAAGTAAAAATCAATGGATATGATGCACCAGAATCAAATAAACATCCACTAATGTCTATTCTATAGTGATGGTACCTATAAAATTCATTAGACACATATTTTTTTCCATTAGGAAGATCTTTCACTGCATCGACAAGCTTCGTTCTAGATGCCTATAGCTAGTACCCCTTAGTCCTTGAAGAAAATGACTACACCATAGTTTTGTTATGTGGTGATGATATCGTCCCACTACATGGAGCATAATAGATATGTAAAAACCTATGTATGTAACCTATGTATCCATAGGTTCCACATATCTTGGGTATCTCAATGAAAACCCATTTTGAGTGACCAGGTTTTCCACACCGGTAACCTATCAAAGGGCATGTACTAGGAATTTTGTGAGGTTTTAATAACCCTTACTATCAAGAACCAATATTATAATCATCACACTTGATATTCCTTTTCAAAGAACTCACATAGTTTCCCCTAGGATAAAAAGGAACTTTTTTAAATCTTAACATTACAACCAGGTCTATTTCAACCATTAGTTCTCTGTCCACCACATCAACATAAGAAGTCATCTTCAGCCAAAAAATACCATAGAAAAGATATCATATCGATGTCCCAGAATGAACCATCTAGTCTTCATCTTTTTATTTGATACAGTCGCAAGTGAAAACATCATAATATCAGCAAAGTGATTTTCCTATTTTTTTTTATTGCCATGTGTGTTTGGTCGAGTTTGGAGAACTCTAAAGCCTTTTGTAAAACCATTGAATCTGGATATAACTATCTAGTGAAAAGAAAATTTATGTATGTTGGTCGGAGTGGACACTCAGGGGGGGGGGGGGGGGTTGAATTGAGTTCCAATTAAAAATTTCTGTTTATGAGATTTGTATTAAAAACCCCCAATTTATATAACAAGCTAAACTGTAGTGAATTTGTAAAACAGTAAAGGTTCAGTTAGGTTCTGAAGAGATTGATTAGTTCTCAGTTAATATAATCTGAATATTATATTAGCTTTTGAAACTAACCTACTGGTTTAAAATAAATACAAACACTTGCTAGTTTAACTATCCGATTAACTTTAAAATAGATTTTTATTTCAAATACTTAGCATCCGAATATTTACTATAGTTTTAACCAAAATAAACAAGCACAACAGTTTTAACCAAGAGGTTCAGTCTCAATCTAAGACTTAGTCCTCTCAATAAGTTTTATATAAAACATTGATCCACACCCTGGATAGGGGTTTACAACTGTACTCATACTTTCCAGGTCCTCAGACCTCTACCATAGTTCTTCATGGAAAAGCAACAATAACAATAGTTCATAGGCTGTCCAAGTCACACTTGACCTCTACCACTATCCACAATGGGATACAAGAGTGTAAGGGAAGGATTGAGTGAGGATTTATAAATCCTCGAGTTCACCACAGGAGATAGGGTGTGTTTAAAATATAGAACACACACTCCTAAAAATGTAAATAAATTAAACACAATAGAGATAAACAAATAGAGATGAGTTTAGAATGCTCTATGTGTTTTGAGTGAAGCTCTCAATCCCTTGGATTGAATGAAGATTAATCTTTGAGTCCCTCTATGGTTTTAGTCAATAAAAATAGAGTGTTGTTTTTGTATTTGAATTCCAGGTCTAGGTTGATCACCCTGATCAGCTTGAGTGTAGGTGAAATTGTTAAAGCTCTTTACTCTTTAAATGTTCAGGTTCTACAGATTCAGTATGTATTCTTGATTCTTCTTCTATACATGTAAGTCCTTGTGTATCTTCAGTAGATTGTCTTGTATATGCATGGAAGGAATGGAATATTTTTCTTCAGAAGTTCTAAGTTCTCTTATACACATTTAGCTTAGGTAATGGGAATGATTACCTTTTTACAGGTACGAGGTACAGTTCCAGATATGCCAATAACTATAATTAATTAGTAATAGATGCATTAAAAACATCAAATATGACCGTTTCTAAATAAACAATAGAAATAGAGTTTAGAGAAACTGTGACTATATTCCATCAGTAGCTCTTCGTATCAGTGAGCTTGAATCGGTGGACTTGAGTCAGTAGGTCTGCATCGGTGGCTGTTACCCATTATAACGGTAGACTATGTATCAGTGATAGTGACTATGTATCGGTAGCTCCTCTTATCGGTAGATCCTCTTATCAGATGCTCTTCTATATAGGTAGCATTGTTGTATCAGTGGATCTCTCTATATATCGATGGCTTTTCTATATTGATAGACTTCATATCGACAGGTCTATCTGTTTGTAATGCTAGTTGTCTGTCTGTTTATATTAGTAGCTGTCTGTCTGTTTGTATCAGTAGCCGTGTGTCTGTTTGTAACGGTAGCTGTCTGTCTGTTTGTACCGATAGCTATCTGTCTATTTGTATCGGTAGCTATCTGTCTGTTGGTATCAGTAGATGTCTGTAACAGTGACTATGTATCTGTAGATCTGTATCAGTGACTTAAAATCTAAATACTTATATGTTCTATGCAAATCATATTCAGAGTGAGTTAGTATTATTTCAAAAGATGTATAAACATAGATAAACATTGATTAACATATTCTAATGATTATTTTGATATTTTTTTCAACTCAATAGTATGATAACATAATTTAACATATAGATAGGATTATCAAAAACATATTAAAACATAATTGAGATTATCAAAATAGGTGAGGTCAACAATCTCCCCCTTTTTGATAATCACAACTTATGATATTATAATCCAAAATAATCATTAATATATTAGTATAAAATATATTGGGTCTCATTTATTAGTTTGACTAAAAATATTTTCAAATGTATCAGAGAATAGAGTATTAAATGCAAATGTAGTAGAGGTATGAAACAATTGTATCAGAGGTAGAATTATAAAACAAATGTACCAGAGGTAGAATATATTATGCTCATATATATTAATTTCATATTTCTCCCCCTTTGTGATTTGAAAAAATTAGTAAAAAAAATATGACAAATGAGAATAAGATCATATATATTTCTTGGTGCAAAATAATACAGAGAAACACAAAAATAGTACAAGTGATTCCTATCAAATGTCATAGCCATTATTCAATACACCTCCTTAGCATGTGATGTGGATTTTACTTTGGAATCGGAAGTGGATTCAGGCTGGGTAGATGCAGGTGGAGGCTTGGGAACACCAGTGATAATTAGAGGAGGCTGAGCTACTGATATTTTGCCTAGCCTATAATGTGAAGTCCTCTGGGTGATCAGAGGAGAGAGACTTATGATTTCTTGAGCTGGTGTCATCTGAGGAATGGAGGCATACTGAGCAGAGGATGGCAGAGCTGGAGGTAAAATGATAGGAGTACTGTGTACATGAAAAAAATGGCAGCAACAGGTTCCTAAAGTCCATAATGATTCCTCCCCCTATTTCCATAACAGAGATAAAGTAATCATTGTTCTCCATAAACTTGTCTAGAGCAGGAGTCAACTCCCTGAGCTTGCTTACTTGTTCTCTAAAAGCTTGAGTGACTAGAGGTAGTTTCATGTTCTCTAACAGAAGCTTGAAATGATTGTTCAAATTATTCTTAGTGTAGAACCTTTGGAAATAGTAATCCACTTTGTATTTTACATCTTGATGAGAAGCATTGGCCTCTCTCATAAAATTCTGAACAATTTTCCCTATATCCCAAGTGGTAGTCACCACTTGGGTCAAGGCAGAAGAGTCTACAGAGCCACTGGTGGAAGACTGTCCAATTTCCTCTCTCATCACAACTCGAATCTGATTAAGATATAGAGAAGGTCTGGTAGTACTTAGAGGTGCAACAGTGAAGGCTACTGTTTCATTAAAATATTTAGTCATCCCAATTATATGATTTTTTACAACAGAGTCCTGGGTGCTGACATGATGCTCCATGGATTTATTAAATCCCTCAAAAATGGATACCATCTGGCAAACTACAGTTTTTACAAATGCCAAATCCTTGTCTGCTTGAGATTTAGAGCTCATATAGGATTCCATAGAGACAAATGATTTCTTTAGAGATTCAACATCCTCTTCCAATCTTGAAAAATGATTCTTGCAGGTCTTGACTTCAACCAAAACACCAGATACTGATTTAGTCATCACAGATTGAATAAATGATACTAAGGAGGTTTCCATTATTCTCATGAATTCCATAAAACAGGTCTTGAGATCAGACTTCAATTGGTTTAAATCATATTTTCTTACAATATCCTCAGGTAAAGTCTCAGAAAGGAGATTATAAGTGACAATAGGTCTACTGATGGGTGTCTCATCTTCTGAGTTAGGATAGTCCAACCTAAGGACTACAAAACCTGGGTCTTCATCCCAGTCTTCAATCTCATGAGCTACAGAAATAGTACAATGTCTGATGGGATGCTCTCCCTCAATATGTGCATTCACCTAAACATGTATATCAACAATAGCATGAACAGATAATTCTTCCTCCGAAGAATCCTCCACAACCATTTCCATTCCAACAACAGGAGGCTCATTATGAATAAGTGTAGGTTCTGCCATCTCAACTAAAATAGAATCTTCAGGCATAGTAGAATTCCCAATCAATGGACTTAAGATCAATATACTCACATCTGAACTATCAGAAACATGTTCTCTATTTTCATATACTTCTTCCTCATTATCTGCAGCAGGCTGGTCTTCCTCATCAATAGGGTCTTCTTCATTGCTTACTCCCAACACTGTTTCCTTTACAGATGATACAACTTCAGTAACTAGACTTGGAGGCAAGTCCAGATCCCTTCCATCAGCTACATAGGTATCCTCCTCATCAGTATCATCACTATACTAAGGTTCCTCTTCATCAGGTCCTATACCTGGATCTCTTCTATCTCTTGGCCTATTAGGATGGTCAACAGGGTTGAACTTATCATACACCTTCTCATCATTAGTAACCCATTACCTTCTCCATGGGTTACAACCAATCTTTATATATTTATAGATTGTGCTTGTCATGCAAAAATTGTTTCTCACAACTACTATCTCATCCTGATACTCAACTAATCCTTTCACCTTGATCATTACCGAAATCAAATTTCCAAAGAATAAAGCCTTGGATTTTGACTTAGGCCTGATCATATCTTCAATTTGGATCATCAACAGCCTACACATATTTACCTTGACACCATGCCTCAGTAGATACAACAAATAAATATCTTGATATCTCAAATTTTCAAAGTCCCCTATTCTTGGACTTAGCTCATGTTGAATGAATTTGAATAACAGCTGGTTTTATCCATCCATCTCAGTAGCCGCTACCTTTCTTTGTTTGCCACTACTGGTGAGATCTTCCAAAGCAACCTCATATTCAAAAATGTCACTGGTAGGAGGTATTGTATTTGAGGTATACCCAAATACACCCTCATGTGGGACTTTCAAACATTTAGCCCTTTCAACAGAAGAAAAATAATTTTCCTTTCCATTCACTAATGAAACCATTCTGTTTTCTTCTTCAAACTTCTCAAAACGAACAAAATTATAAAACTCATTAACCAACTTCAGATAAGGAGGTCCATTGTTGTTTTAAAAACAATCAAGCCATCCCTATTCCTCCATTACTCTTAGAAACAATGACTTTCTAGGAAAGATCCATTCCTCACATAGTTCCTTTTCAATTACTATTTCTCTATTATGCAAATGCGGGTTCATTGCATGCTTCCCTGAACTTGTTCTACTTTCACTGCCACTACCTTCATGTATTGTTTTCTTCTTCTTCACACTTGATGCATCACTATTATCCTTGACTATCGAGAGTTTTTCTCTTGCCATCTCCAATCGAAGAACTTAGGGTTACACAAAATGCGAGGGTTTGAAAAGTGAGGATTTAAGAGAGGAGAGTTTACGGTGGATTGAAATGTGACTAATGATTAGTTTTTATCATTTAGGAATCAAAATGTAATAAAAATAATTATATTGAAAACAATAAGTGTTTCGGGTAAAGAACACGAAAATCAGACAGCGCATGACATAATGGTGACAATTACCGGTGAGAACCCTGACGGTGAGGTTTATCTATCAGTGAGGTGTCTCTAGCAGTGAGGTTTTCTATCAGTGAGGTTTTATATCAGTGAGGTTTTCTATCGATGAGGTTTTCTATCAGTTAGGATTTGGTTAATAGTGAGGATTTGTCTAATGGTGAGGATTTGGCTAATGGCGAGGATTTGGGTAACGGTGAGGATTTGGGTAACGGTGAGGATTTGGCTAACAGTGAGGATTTGTCTAATGGTGAGGATTTGGTTCTACAAAGTCAATCATTCCTAACTCATGTCTAATATAACTTAACCTATCTGAACATAAAGGCTTGGTGAATATGTCAGCTAATTAATGTTCAGTACCTCTAAATTCAAGAGTAATATCACCCTTTTGATAATGATCTCTCAAAAAGTGGTGCCTTACATCAATGTGTTTGGTACTAGAGTGAGATATAAGATTCTTAGAGATATTGGTCACACTAGTGTTATCACAGTTTATACATACATGTCTAAACTGATATCTGTAGTCCAATAATGTATGTTTCGTCCATAGAATTTGTGCATGGAAACTACCAACAGCAATATATTCTGCTTAAGCAGTAGAAAATGCAACATAATTCTCATTTTTACTACACCAAGATATCAGGGACTTACCTAGAATATGACATGTTCCAAAAGTGATATTTCTATCTAATTTTCAACTAGTAAAGTCAGCATCTGAATAACTTATTAAATCGAATGACTGTCCTTTTGGATAAAATAATCCTAAGTTAGTATTATGTTTATGATATTTAAAAATTCTTTTAACAGAAAGCAAGTGTGACTCTTTTGGATTAGCTTGAAATCTTGCACACATACACACACTAAACATAATATCAGGTTGACTAGAAGTAAGATATAGCAGACTCTCAATCATACCTCTGTAGTTGGTTTGATCCACTGGTTTTCTAGTTTCATCAGCATCCAACTAACAAATAGTACTCATAGGTGTATCACTTCCCTTAACACTACCCAAACCAAAACGTTTTAAAAGGTCCTTTTTATATTTATTTTGATTCAAAAGAATACCATTGTTATTTTGAAAAACTTGAAATCCAAGAAAGTATTTGAGTTGTCCCATTAAACTCATTTAAAATTCATTTTTCATACTCTTTGAAAATCAATACACAAACCATTTTTAGAAGATCCAAAAAAATATCATATCATCAACATATATTTGTACTATCAACACATCTTTATAAATTCTTTTAATAATGAGAGTTGGATCAAAAATCTCTTTAGAAAAACCTTTTGAAATAAGAAAACTACTAAGTCTATCATACCAAGCTCGTGGGGCTTGTTTTAAACCATATAGAGCTTTAGAAAGCCTAAAAAATGATTTGGAAAATGAGGATTAGTAAATCTAGGTGGTTGTTCAACAAAAATATCTTCAAATATAAAACCATTTAGAAAGGAACTTTTAACATCCATTTGATATAACTAGAAATTTAGATGAGTAGAATAGGCAATTAGAATCTTAATAGCTTCTAATCTAGATATAGGTTAAAAGGTTTATTCAAAGTCTATTCCTTTCTCTTGACTATATCCCTGTGAAACTAGTCTTGCTTTGTTTCTTACTATATTTCCAAACTCATCAAATTTATTCCAAAAAACCCATTTAGTGCCTATGGTCAAAGTGTCCTTAGGTCTGTCAACTAATTCCCAGACTTTGTTTCTTTCAAATGGATTTAATTCTTCTTGCATAGCCATTACCCAAAATTTATCATTGATAACATCATTGATATTTTTAGGTTCTAACAGTGAAATAAAGGTTTTATGTTCAAACTGGTTTCTTAGAAGAGCTCTAATCTGTGTCCCTTTATCAATATTACCTAAAATGGCATCTAAAGGATGGTTCTTTATAATCCTAGTTGATCTAGTAAAGATAGGAATAGAAATTTTAGGTTCTTCACTAGGTTAGGGTTCATCAGAAGCAGATTATAGAATATTTCTAGAATTAGTTGTCTTTAGAATAGGTTCCCTGAAGTTATCAACAAGGTTCAAAACAGACAAATCTTCTTCAAGATTTTCAAGAGAAGTTTTAGGTTCATGCGGATCAGTTTCATCAAATTTGATGTGAACAGATTCTTCCACACATTTGGTTATTTTATTAAAAACTCTATAGGATTTTCTAGATATAGGATAACCTAGAAATATTCCTTCATCACTCTTGGATGAAAACATATCAAGATTATCTTTTGTATTGAGAATAAATACTTTGAAACCAATAACTCTGAAGTAACTAACTTTAGGTTTTCTATTATTCCACAATTCATAAGGGGTCTTTTTAAGAACATGTCTAATCATGACTCTATTTATAATATAACAAGCTGTATTGATAGCTTCAACCCAAAAATAAAAAGTTAAGTCATTCTCATTAAGCATAGTTCTTGAAATTTCTTTAAGGGTTCTATTCCTTCTTTCTACTATACCATTCTGTTGAGGTTTCCTAGGGGAATAGAAATTTTGATTATAGCCATTATGTGAGCAATAGGTTTCAAAATCATAATTTTCAAACTCACAACCATGATCACTTCTCAAGGTTTTAATCTTAATTCCCCTAAATTTTTCTACAAACTTGGAGTATTTCATAAAGAAAGAACAATCCTCACTTTTGTGAGATAGAAAATAAACCCAAGTATATCTAGAAAAGTCATCTATAATGACATAGACATAATGCTTCCCATTTGAAATAGAAACTCGGGATAGTCCAAATAAATCCATGTGAACTAACTCGAGAGGTTGAGAAGTTGAAACTTTTTTATTTGATTTCAAAGAAACTTTATGTTGCTTTACCTTTTGACAGGGAGTACAGACTCTGTCTGATTGGTATTTTAGTTGAGGTGGGTCTCTAACTAAATTTTTCTTAGTCAAATTCTAAAGTGAATGAACATTTCAATGTCCCAATATTTTGTTCCATATCCAATATTCTTTATGAAAATCATTTAAATTGGTAACCTTTTGTTTGGCTAAAGAATTTAAATCTACAACATATACATTTTCATTTCTCAAGGAAGTAAATACCAAATCATTTTAGAATAAAAAAAATTACAAGAATAATTTTCAAACTTAACAATAAATCCATCATCACCCAACTAAGAAATGCTTAACAGATTATATTTTAGTCCATCAACAAGTAATACTTTAGAAATTAAAATTGAATCAGTGTTAACAATTTGGCCTAAGCTGATGATTTTTCCTTTTGAGTTATCACCAAAGGTGACATGTCCTCCTTCAACTTTGACTAAGATTTTAAAACATGATTAATCTCTAGTCATATGCCTTGAACATCCACTATCCAAGTACCATGTCATCCTACAAGGACATTTTAAGCAAGTTTCCTACAACACAGGTTTAGACAGAATATGATTTTGGTACCCATATTTTCTTGGGTCCAGACAGGTTAGAAAGAAAAACTTTTGGTACCCATATTTGTCTAATGGGTTTCATATAATCAATAGATTAAAAATACTTTGAAAGATAAACTATGTCTGATCAATAACTATGTGAATAGATGGTTGATACATAAGTATTTCCATAACTCGAACTAGCAGCAAACTGTCGAGTTTTTTGAAATAAATCTATTTTTTGTGATATGTATCTTTCCAGGTTGGTATCCTAAACCAGTAGTGTACTTTGGTGCTACTTGTTTTCCAAGAATTTGAGTTAGAGTATTCTTTCCATTAGTAAATTTTTCCAAATCTTTCCTGAGTTTCTCATTAGAGAGTTTCATATCGGTATTTTCTTTTAACAGTTGAGCATTGTTTTCCTTTTCTACTTCTAGTGCATATTTGACAGTGCTAGTTAAAGCATGATGTTTCTTTAAGGTTTTATACTTTTATTTTAGCACATTGAAAGTATCTTCAAGCATATTACAATATTCAAATAACTCTTCACTATACATTTTTTCAAAATCATAATCAGCATCATCTCCAGAATAATAATAATTTAAAATAGGAGTATCCAATGTTACCTCAGATGTATTTTTCATGAAACACATATTACCTTTTTGAGAGTTTTTATCCTGAGTGGAATTAGAATCACTTGAACTGTCTTCTGAATCACTCCAGGTTTCTTTTATAGCTTTCTTATATTTGTTGTCCTTGTACTCATATTTCTTCTTGTACTTTAATTTTGGACAGTCAGCTTTTACATGTCCTCTACTCTTGCATTCATAGCAGACTATATCATCACTTTTATCAATTCTTTTCCAATCCTTCTTCCAACGAACTTTATTATCATACTTTTCCTTATAATTGGATTTTCTGAAAAACTTCTTCTTTCTATAAAACTTCTTGAATCGTCTAGCTATCTGAGCCATTTCAGCATCACTGTCAGATGCACTCTCTTCACTTCTTGAACTATCACTTTCACTTTGAATTTTCCCTTTGCCCTTATTTTTTGAAGTAGAAGTCTTGAAGGCTACATAATTATTTCTTGGTTCATCATCTTCTTACTTGTAGACTTTCAGTTATTCTTCATACATCGTTAATTTACCAATGAGTTCCTTCACAGGAAAAGCACTAATGTCACAAGATTCTCTAATTGAAAATGATGTGCCCCTCCATCTGTCTAGAAGACATCTTAGTATCCTCATTATTTTCTCTTTTGCAGGAACAACTTTTCCAAGTGAGCTCATTTTATTTAAAATTTCGTTGAACCTAAGATACATGTCAGAAATAGGTTCATCAGGCTTCATTTTAAAATTATCATACTTAATAGTGTAGGTATTCAATCTCATTTCCTTAACATTAGTTATTCCCTCATGGGAAACAGCCAAATTATCCCAGATTTCTTAAGCAGTCTTACAAGTAGATATTTGATTAAATTCTTCATATCCTAAAGCATAATATAGAGCATTCATTGCTTTACAATTATTATTGTAAGAAGCTTTAGTAGGTTCATCCAAAGTAATTATTTCAGTTTTTGGAATCTTATACTGAGTCTCTATAGTAGTCCAGATATCAAATCCCATACTTTTTAAATGAATTTTCATTTTTAGTTTCCATTGGGCATAATTAACACTAATAAAGAAAGGTGTCATATTGGTAGCTGCACCTTATAGTCTATTATCCATAATTAGATTTTATAAAATCTATTAAAAGAGATAAAATTTAGAACTAACTGAAATTTAAGATATTTAAGATACAACTAAAATCACAGTTGAAAAAACAGAGTGTTTGGAAATCATTTATTAACAACTATCCTCTAATACCAAAAGTTGGTTGGAGTGGACACTCAAGAGGGGGGGGGGGGGGTGAATTGAGTTCCAATTAAAAATTTCTATTTAAAATATTTGTATTAAAAACCCCCAATTTAAATAACAAGATAAACTGTAGTGAATCTATAATACAGTAAAGGTTCAGTTAGGTTCTCAAGAGATTGATTAGTTCTCATTTAATCTAATCTGAATATTAGATTAGATTTTGAAACTAACCTACTGAGTTACAATAAATACAAACAATTTCTTGTTTAACTATCAGAGTAACTTTAAAATATATTTGTATTTAAAATACTTAGCAGCGGAATATTCAGTATAGTTTTAACCAAAATAAACAAGCACAACAGTTTTAACCAAGAGGTTTAGTCTCAAGATGAGACTTAGTCCTCTCAAATAGTTTTATATAAAGCATTTATCCACACCCTGGATTGGGGTTTACAATAGTACTCAGACAATCCAGGACCTCATACCTCTACCACAGTTCTTCATGGGAAAGACACAATAACAATAGCTCACAAGCTATCCAGGGCACACTTGACCTCTACCACTATCCACAGTGGGATACAAGAGTGTAAGGGAATAATTGAGTGAGGATTTATAAATCCTCAAGTTCAGCACAGGAGATAGGGTGTCTTTAGAATACAGAACACACACTCATCAAAATGTAAATAAATGAAACACAATAAGGCTAAACAAATAGAGATGAGTTTAGAATGCTCTATTTGTTTTGAGTGAAGATCTCGACTCCTTGGATTGAATACATATGAAGCTTTGAGTCCCTCTCTGGTTTTAGTCAATAAAAACAGAGTTTTGTTTTTGTATTTGACTTCTAGGTCCAGGTTGATCATCCTAGTCAGCTTGAGTGTAGGTGAAATCGTTGAAGATCTTTACTCCTTGAATGTTCAGGTTCTACAGATTCAGTTTGTATTCTTCCTTCTTCTTCTATGCATGTAAGTACTTGTGTATATTCAGAAGATTGTATCATATATGCATGGAAGGAATGGAAAATTTGTCTTTAGTAGTTCGAGGTTCCCTTATATACCTTCAGCTCCAGGAATGGGAATGATTACCTTTTTACAGGTATGAGGCACAGTTCTTGATATTCGAATAACTATCATTAATTAATAACAGATTCATTAAAAATATCAAATATGATTGTTGCTAAATAAATAATTGAACTAGAGTTTAGAGAAATAGTGACTGGTTTCCATCACTAGCTCTTTGTATCAGTGAGCTTGTATCGGTGAACTTGAGTCAGTAGGTCTGCATCTGTGGCTGTTACTCTTTATAACGGTAGACTATGTATCGATGACGGTGAATTTGTATCGGTAGCTCCACTTATCGATAGATCTTCTATATAGGTTGCATTGTTGTATCGGTGGCTCTCTTTATATATCGGTGGCTATGTCTATATCGATACACTTTATATCGGTAGGTCTGTTTGTTTTTATCGGTAGCTGTCTGTCTGTTTGTATTGGTAGCTGTCTGTCTGTTTGTATTGGTAGTTGTCTGTCTATTGGTATCGGTAGTTGTCCTTCTATTTGTATCAGTAACTTCCTATATATTTGTATCGGTAGATATCTATAATGGTGACTATGCATATTTAGATCTGTATTAGTGACTTAAAAACATAATACCTATCTGTTCTATGAAAATCACATTCAGAGTGAGTTAGTATTATTTCAAAACATGTATAAACATAGATCAACATTGATTAACATATTCCAATGATTATTTTGATATTTTTTTCAACTCAAAAGTAGGATAACATAATTTAACATATAGATAGTATTATCAAAAACATTTTAAAACATAATTGAGATTATCAAAACATATGAGGTCAACAATGTATTTCCACTCTATGCCCCTATTATTCTTCATTTTCACCATCGTGTTTTGCCATCTACTATTATACTCCTCTTGCTTGAAGGTGGAATATTTCATCTAGATTTCATCAAGTGATTGCAATAAATCAAAAATAATATCAATATCTCTCAACAAATTCTCATCAAGTTGAGGATTATTAGATCATTGGAATTATTGTGGATTTTGGAAAAGGAACTCCTGTGCATGATTCCATAATACATCCCTTGATATTCTATTACAAGAGCCTGAATGATACCAGGTGTATGTGCGTATCCCAGAACTTGGACAAAACATGTGATAACATAAAAAATATTCTGATCTTTGATATGAATTTCTTGCCAAGGTTCACCATTGATTTCATACTATATTAAATTTTAATAACTTCTTAGAGTCATTATGTTACTAAATATCTATAGACAACCAATACGACATCAAAAAGGTCACGTGAAACAACCCTCAAACAATAGCACATGGAGAATTAATCCCAATAGACTGATAAACTGGATTTTGATTTCATCCTCTCCATATAAAATGATGGAAAAAACTTGAACTAATCCTCAATACGACTATCCCAAATCACCCTTGGTGAATTAAGTCTCATTTTAGTGAGTGTTGGTCTGGAACTCAATCACAACAACCTTTTATGTGCCCAAAAGATTACACAAATTCATACTGACATCATGGAAAGATGCTTAACCAGCACTATTGATACCACTTTGTCATGAACAATCCTGGATACCTTCGTAACTTGATAACCGAGCGGGTCCTAATGTTGCCCAAAGGGAATTCCCAATCCCCATCAGTTTGAGATTATCAACTCGAATCATACAAGATAGAACTAGGAACGAGTTTTCCACATAAACAGTGGAATAAATAGTTAGAAGTTAGAATTCTCAAAATAAAACTCTATAGGGAGAATTGTAAAAGAATTAAAACAAGTAGAAAACCAAATGTAAAACCACAATGCTAAAAAAATAGGATAACTACTCATGTCCGAATGAGAAGAAATATAAAATCATAAGTATAAATAACAATAACCTCCTTTAAGTGCTGGTATACCAATGATCAAATCACGAAGTAGATAATCTACAAACACCCAAAGGAATAGGTAGGGTGTGACCTAAAATTCCAATAGGGTCTCACCAAGGATTCCGTGATAAAATTTCCTAATTAATTAACCAAATAAATATTTCAATTTTAAATAAATTGGCATGGAAGTTCAAATGCATATTTAAAACAAATAAGGTTTTGCATATTTCTAATTGATGGAAATACTTTTAAAAAATGGATTAATAAACATTTTGTATAAAGAAATTATATAAATTCAAAAGGAATGTATAAAATAGTTTACAAATAATGTAATATATATCAAATCATTGACAATGATAAACAATTTCTCCTTCTAAGAGGTATGATAGTTCATGGTTATGGGATACCCATACACACGAATAAGTTACTAGAAACAAGATTGTTAAATGTTATAAATGGAGTATTGTTTGTGTTTATTTTCAATCCACAATGGGTAGATCAATGAGTTTTCATGGAATATGGTCTTACAATTGAGGCTGAAAGTAGTAATGATGGTGGCACAGTTTCCCAGTATTACCCAAATTTTTAGGCCTCAAAACCGGGAGTTTGTTTTTTTGAAATTGAATTGTTTTGACAAAGTGAAAAATAAACCAAATAGTTGGAAAAATATGCAAATCATGAAATATGGTATGCAAAATGATAGACCAAAAACCATGTTGTGGGATTCGTTTGTTGAATAAAAATGGTTTTCTGTTAATACTTGCGGTGTGCGGGAATGCTCGCAGTACACAGAAGGAATGATAGTTCACAGGATGGAATTTCGTTCATCAAAACTAGGCGAGGAGGTTCATGGAAGAGATAGTTTATGGGATGGATTATCATTGATCAAAACAAGGTGGAGATTAGTCTGTAGATGATTTTGGCCACCACAAAGGGATGAGTGGCAGTATATGGAAATTGTAAGAAAATGGTTCACAGTAGATGCATGATGGGAAGTAAAGACAGTGTCAAATCAAATATTTGGTAAATCTCAGATTATTAGATTATCTGGGTATATTTTCCTATATATGGAGAGATAATACCATTTTTAAAAATGGTTGATAGAAAAGAGAGTTTCATTAGAGTAATTCATCACTCTGAGAATTTCAATAAGTCTGAAAGTGGTTCAGGTAGAAGCAATTTTTCCGAAGGGTTTTCTATAGTCCACAATGGGAAGATAAGCCCATGCAGGAGAGTCTGTACATAGAGGAAGAAGTGAGCCCGTGATGATATTATGGTACATGGAGAAAGTTTGGTGGTATGCAGAGCAAGGTAGTATGAAAAGGAAAGTGGTACATGAATGTTTTGGAGGATAAGTTGGTCTGCGATGAAGAAACAATATGTGAGAGCAGAAGTAAAGGAAGTACATGAATACATCTTGAGAAGGTGGTACACAGTCTCAGTTTGAAGAGGAAGTACACATAGGTGGTATATGGATCACTTCAGTATGAAGAGGAAGAATTAAATTTTATAGAGAAAATGTTCAGTAATAAATAGTATGATGGAAAGTAGATTACATGTATTGGGGAAAACATAACTTCATTAGAGAATCTATCTATAGTAGAGGATGCATGATTTAATGCTAACCCACGAAAGCGAAATTCAAGTCAATAAAATGTTTATATATTCTTCCCAATATAGTGAGAAAGGGTGTGTCAATGGAAGTGATCCAAGGGACATAGTGTTCTATCCCTAAAACCTGGTAAAGGTAGTTTTCCTGGCATCGAGTGATTGTACTAAACTATTGTACTCCACAACTAGTAAAGATTATTTGATATTGGTATGACCAAAAACCTATCGACATATGATCCATCAACATAGACTTTAGCGGTGGACCAAGTAAAATTGTGATGTCTTCTCTTTGCATGTGATTGATTGTTTTCTACACTCTCTCATCAGACATGTTTAATGGGTTCCCACCAACATGGGAACAAGATCCATCATTTTAAAATAAAAATTCAACACCATGATTCACTCCACACATCCCAGGGTGTTCAAGGGTCCTTCAAGTAGTGTTATAGGGTAAATATTACTGGGGTTAAATCTTCCCTTTATTTGTATCATTTAGAAAACAACGAATTTCATGGGAGTCCCACTATTTAATGGAAGAAAATTCTATATCTAGAAAAATAGGATGATATATCATCTAAGATATCTTGGAAAGGAAGTATTTTTTTCCACTACACAAGGAATACATGTCACTGGTCCAACTGGGATGTCTATGACTGATACAGACTAGAAAATTCTTGATGCAGATGCCAAAGCATAAAATTACCTCATGGTAGCTCTCTCTAGTAAGATATATCAAAAGTTGATGAGTTGTATGCCAAAAATGTTTATATGGGAAAAAATGGAGAATATTTATGACGGTGATAACAAATTTAAGGAGTAAAAACTACATGTTTTTCACAATAGGTTTGATGATATATTATTCATCTTGAAAAAAATGCAGATACCATTTTCAATTGAATTACTGAATTTATTGGAGTAATACGAGGACATGGTGAAGAATTCAAATACATTGATAATGTAAAGAAATATTAATAATAGCTACACCTCTTTACATTGAAAATGTGTCATCCATTGATGAAATGGATCATTTCAAACATTCTCTAGATGATCTACTGAGTAGCCTGGTGGCATATGAGATGAGAGTAAATCCATAAGATGCAACTACTCAAGAAAGAAACGAAATGACATTCAATTCCAAGGATGAACATGAAATTTCAGGATATATTATTGATGAATATAATGAGTAAAAAGAAATTATTTCTCTCATTTCCAATAAATTCAAGAAGGGAAAAATGAAATTTTAAGGCATGTTACCTCTGGAAAGTTTTCATTGTGGCAGAGTTTGGAACATTGCCTCTTGATGCAGAAGAATGTTTGATGACAAGAAACTGATTCTAGAGACATAAAGAAGCCTTGAAAAAAGTTTTTCAAAAAGGGATATTTCAATTATTGTATGAAAAAACATAGAATGGATTTTTTATGAAGAATATGATGATGATAATGAATTCTGTGAGGAAGAAGAAACCGAGTTTAAATATAGAATATGTGCATCAATGATGACTACTATTGAAAAATCATAACCATCAGGAGATGAAGATAGAAATAATCATTTAACCACTAATTTCTATATCATTTTCAACTTAAGTATGCTTTTGTAAAGCTTGAGGATCAATGAAAGAGATGAAAAATGTGGACAAAAAATTGTTGAAGAATCATCAAAATATGTTGATATGCTGGAATCTAAAATTGATCTACTTAAGGAAGTAGTATAGGAAAATTCAACAATTTTTTAAATCTCAGAAGATATAGGTGGAATAAAGCTCGAAATTTAAGAATAGGAAAATGTTATTAATGACCTTACATCTAGACTAGAGGATAAGTCCAAAAATATTGAGGGAATTGAATTATAATTTGTTACACTTATGAGTGAACTTGAATGTTAACCTAGTCCAAAAAAAGATAATAAGAAAATTATGTTTTGAAAATTCATAGATTCAATGCACTAGAGAGATTTAATCATGGTTATGTTGGAGTTGAAGAGGTCCTGAATGATCATATACCCTCATGCATGGGAAACATAGGAATTTGTTGTAGTGCTAAAACATCGAATGATAGAATTGAAATTGTAAAAAATAATGGAAACCTGAAAGTCAAACATATTCCAAAGACACATGAATCCCAAATAATGAAAATCTCAAATCCGACTAAAAGGAGGACTAAGAACTATCATTAAGTTTCCCAAGATAATTAACAGTCAAACTATCCTTCTAAGAGAAATGACATGAGGATAAATAGAGGTGAAAAATCATTTCATCTTATGAAACGTCAATTCCATGGCTATTTGGGCCATACCGTGTCATAATGTGAATAGGAAAGGAGATATTTGAATGGGGAAGAGTTAAGAAGTCCATAAAGGTTAAATAATTCATATCCTAATTCTTTTATAAAAAATAGTTTCTTTGGAAATTGTTTTCAATGTTCTAACTTTGTAATAAAGCTATTGATTATAGATAGAGGAATGGTAAGAACAATTAGTACAAAAATTAGAGACAAGTCAATACTCACCAACCAGATGATGTTGTTTTTACAAACAAGTCCTCTCTTTTGGATGAAGAGTGTGAGTATGATGAACCTATGAACATGGAAAAATGATTTGAAAATCCATCTTTATCCTTCACTCAAAAATAATATTTCATGGAAGAAAAAGGATAAAATAGAAAAATATTACCTTGAAGAAGTAGCTCTCATAGATACCTAGAACTACAACACATGGATTCTGGATAGTGGATACTCATCCCATATGATGGGAAATTAAGAACTATTTATGAATTTCAAGAAAAATATCGATGGAACAGTGAGATTTGGTAATGTTGGTGCTTTGAAAATCAAAGGCAAGGGATGTAATGAATTGGGAAATGGTGAGATAAAGGAGGATGAAGTTATTTATGTGGACATGTTACACCAAAATCTCTCAAGTTTCAGTCAACTCTATGACTTGGGACTTATAGCGAGATTAAATCAAAATGGGTGCCCTATAAAAGGAAGAACATTTGATTCTCTCATTAAATTTTGAAGAATAGATGGAATCCAATATCAATTTGATAGTAAAGAGAAAATTTTCTACATGACCATTGAAGAAAACAAATTTTTGAACTAGTGGATGGGTCACATCAATCAACAAGACATAAAAAATACATCTAAGCTGAATTCTTTCAGGGATATACCCAATCTGAAGTGTGAATGGGAAGATACTTTTGATGCTTGCATTTGAGAGATGTTGGTCTACAGTTCATATCGACCAAAGAAAAAAAGGGCATCAAATCTTCATGGTTCATTCATACATATGTATGTGGTATGATAAATGTTTCTAAAACCCATGATGAAAGTTACTTTGTTCTTTTCATTAATGATTATAGTAGAATGGCTTGCGTGATTGTTATTCATAGGAAATGACATGTGCTTGGTTTCATTGAAACATATCACCAAATAGACAAAATTGCTACTAGAGGGAAAATAAATATTATGTAGCCTGACAATGGTAGATAACAAACATCCATTGAGTTTGAAAACTACCCGGAGAAACAATGGATACAACATGAGGTGCACTACTACAAATAGGGATTTTAAAAGTGGTAAAAACCTTCTTTAACAGTGCTAGAAAAGTGTTGTGAATCACAATGAAGATAAAGGGCCCCTGCCTTTATCAATACTCAAAATAGAGCTCATAAAGGGTCCCCTTTATCCGTGCTAAAAAAAGCACTGATAAAGGTCCCCCTTTATCAGTTCTCGTTTAGCGTAGATAAAGGCCCACCTTTATCAGTGCTATTTTGAGCGCTGATAAAGTCCCCCTTTATCATCGCTATTTTCATCGCTGATAAATGCCATGTTGGTTGAGAAAACCCAGCACTTACACAACACTTGCACACCTGAGACAACACCTGCACACACATCACAAAACTACTGTACAAAACAACACCTACACACAAACAAAAAAAGCATAAATAAAAAAAACAACACATATAAGAGTTTTCCAAAAAATGCTATATACATTTAATTGAAATCATGAATACAAAAAAACACACTACTATATACATTTCAAACAATGTTTTATATGGTTACAATTACAATTATCCAACAAATAGTTAAAAACATTAATGTTTCATCCTTTTTTTCATCTATGATACCCTCTCAAAAATTATCGTCCAAGGTATTAGTTATCAAACAAAGAATCCGAACTCAGGGAAAAATCCCACCTATATAAGAAAACAAATATTATGTTAGTAATATAATAATGAAATAAATTAAACATTAATATGAAAGAATACATAAATAAAATTTTAATTATTACCTGTTACAAACTTTACATGTCCATATTTCCTTGGATTGAATTAATATTTTAGAAGAGGCTCAATAAGATTCATTGACGTATAAATATTGTTTTGTTAAGATTACATGGATGAGAAAAGAAGAGGAAGAAATGTCAACAACAACATGGAATTCAAAAGGTTTCATTTATTGATAATAAAAAAGGGAGGAATCTACACAGTTTAGAGTCACTCCCATAACTACCCAAATATGGGGGGTATGCTAAAGTTAGAATAATCAAAATAGTATGCGCTCAGAATACCCCCTCTATCTCTACTAGACAATGCTCTATAGTAGGAGATGGATTAGCAAAAATGATCAACTGATTTCATTTTCACATTTACACCCTATTTTAGTGCCTCTTCCCTGCTAGAAACATCAAATATGGAATTTTCTACCACATTGATAAGATTATGCTACTCTATCACTATTTTGTCTAAAATATTTAGCATTTATTATAGGCGATACAATTCATGTTAGAGGCTATCTATCTCATACCTCCCATAAATGACTAAATTGTTATGAGATTATACTTCTATTGTACACATGGATTCTTCATTCAAGTCCTCATTGTGATGTTGAATGTCCGAATTTTATGCCCACACCATCGATACTCTCAGCTCGATGAACCTATTTTTCTCCCTCATGGTGATTAACTCCTTCTCACTAGTATGAAGTTCTTGATAATATAACTCACTATAACCAAGGGTTGTGAACATGTACCAGAGGCGTCCAAACTAGAATTTTAGCTCTTTGAAGGTTCCCTCCATGATTATATTCCAAATAGCCCCATACTTGTCACTGAAACTATTGATGAAATGTTTCGTGTTCTGAAACTCAACTTAGGACTAGTATAGAAATAAGAATATACTCTATGACCAGGTTTCTAAGTGAGGGACTCATACTCACATCCATTTATGTTCTTGAAAAAGGAAAGACTTGTTCCCTAGTTATTATATTGGGGAGGGATAAAAAGTGTAATGGTCTGGGACTTATGAGCTCGAAGGTGGAGTTACTCTGATAAAGAATATAAATATTATTAGTCAACAGAAAAATAATGCGATCATAAAATTAACATTCATGATAATAATTGATAACATAACTCCATCGGCCAAATTATTAGCCACTTCAATCACCTCAACATTGAATTGATTGGTGATAATGAAATTTTCTTATAAAAAATGACCTCAAGTCACATATAAAGTCCCTTCTATCAATAATTACTATTCTTCACCATGAAGTTCTACAAGTTTAAATAGAGGTTATACAATATGACACATACATGATGGTGTATTAAATTTCATAGGAGTATTCTTTTCTAAAATAAATTCTAACATTTTCCTAGTGATACCACCATCCTAGATAGGTTATAAACCTAATAGTTACATATATCAGGATCCTATAAGAGTGTAATCTCCCATGATAGGTCAAAGGGAATGGGTGATAGAGCGCCACATAAGACAACAGGTCCAACCCTACTTAAACCCTGACCACTTATGCCTCTCCAAGGACCCTATACAATATATAAGGTCCTGTTGAAGGTATGGAAGGAATTTATTTATTAGTTTTAGAGAGGTCCTGATGAGAAACTATATAATTATATAGGCCATGATCATACCGGATCACTTTTCTATTGATCTCTTAGTTATTTAGTGTGATTATCCAGACCCCCTTCCTCTGCTCTCTAGGACAGCCCCCCTAGGCAGTCCTCCCTACCCCTGGACAACCCCCTCCCCCCAATAAACCAGCAACTCCCTCCCTCCTCCTGGAAGACCCCCTCCCTCCCCCTGCAACCCCCTCCCTTTCAATGGAAAACCCCCTCCCCTCCAACCCCATGGACAACCCCCACCCTATACAGCCCCCTTCCCACCCCTGGACAACCCCCTACTAGACACCCCCCATTCTTAGACAACCCTACCTCATGTAAACCCCTTAATTCCTAGACACCCCCACCCACCCTCCCACCTAGACACCTCCCTCCTGGATACCCCTCCCTCCTTGTTCTTTAGTGTGATTAGACAGAGCCCCTCCCTCCCCTCCCCGATAAAACCCCCTGGATAGCCCCCTCCCTACCCCTAGACAGCCCCCACCACTCCACCTACAACCCCCTCCCCCTGGACAACCACCCTACCTCCCCTTACATTTCTCCTCCCTTTCCCTGGACCCCCCCCCACTCCCCCTCCCTTTCCCTCGAACCCCCCCCCCCCAACACAGCCCTGATGGAAACCCCCCATCCCACCCTCTGGACAGCCCACTCCTCTCCTGGACACCCCCTCCTAGATACCCTCAACTTTTGGACACCCCTCTCTCCTGGACACCCCCACTCATGGACACCCCCTCCCTTCTAGATACCCCCTCCTTTCTGGACACCCCCACCCACCCTCCCAACTAGACACCCCCACTTCTAGACACCCCCTCCCTCCTGGAAACCCCACCCACATATAAGGTAAACGAATTAGAAAATTGAAAATCCAAGATATTTGTTCCCATCAATATTTTAAGATGCTCGTGAGTGGATGGAATAACTATGCATTGGTCGACTTAAACACTATTTAACATTGTAGTCCAATGGACTATAGCCTCCTTGACGTTAATTCTTGAATTCATTTGTATCATAAGAAAGAGAAAATTTTGATTGATTATGAAAATGGAGGATTTGGGGTTAAAAAATGGGCTTGAGTAAGAAAGGGGCACATGAATAACTAGAAATATCATATAAAGTGCATGACTTTTTCAAATTCATGTGATCACATGACCATAATAGGATCACGTGATAAAATGAACCTGGGAGATTTATTCAATTACACGACCCTTGAAGCTTTATGTGATCTTGTAAATAAGACAAGAATACATGTATCATGGTTCAAGTGAATTACCTTAATTGATTATGTGATTTGTTTATGTGATTTGATCATGTGATGAGATCACACGATGAATTCACATGAAGCATTCATACAAAGGATCTTATGTGAAACGATCACATGAAAAAGCTTATGTGAATTAGAGAAAAAACCTAAGAGTTTGCATAAAGATATGAAATATTGAGTCATTAGTGAAATATATCTCCCATTACACTCCTATCTATATAAAATTTCATGGAATACCAAGAGTATCTTATAATACTAAAAGAAAAATAGAATCCCAAGGGAATCCATCAGGTATTCACTTCCTTATAATAATGTCCTTTTTTCTTCTTCTAGAATTTGTCTGTGAGGTGTGTATGCATCTGGGAATTGATGTGATATAGGTTCTATATGAGTTTCATAGGCACCCATATTTTTATGGGAATTCTTATGTATATATGATGTGGGTTTATTTGAGAAATTGTTGAGATGCAAGATCTATGGATAATGATTTTACTATTTAAACATCTCGATTACCTCTATGATTTACTAGACACAACGTCATTGCTCTTCCTGTAAAGGAATTTCAAATGGACATAAATATTCTAAAATAAACGAACCTTATAAGGAATAATTAAAATCAAATCAACATTTCATTATATAATTTTTCATTAAGATAGACATATTATAACGTAAAATTACCTTTACATATTTCCAAATGGGTTTTTTGGTCCAGATATAAGCTAATAACAAAAAAAATGATTCTTTGTGCACTTTACTACTGTTGGTTAACTACCGCTTAGCATAACATCTGATCTGAAATTCTGATCCAACGTCCCCATGATTCTCTCATCAGACACCTTCTCTATGATATCATCATTCCTCATTAACTTTTCCTTCTCTTCCTTCACCCATTTACCAGGTGTAGGAAGAGAAGGAAAAGTTAATGCTGAATGATGATATCATAGAGATGTTGTCTGATGAGTGCATCATGGGGATGCCAGATTTAAAGTTCATATTAGATGTTATGCTAAGAGGTATTTAACCAAAAATAGTGAAGAATCCTTACTTTTGTTATTAAATTTGTGAGTGCTGCACAACCAATATTATTCCAACATACTACATCAGTATAAACAGCTGCATAAATAACCAAAATACAGAATATAAATGATCCATGCCATAATAGTTTAGGTCTAGTGATTTTGGAAACATAGAAACAAAAAGACCTAGTTCATAAGAGTCTCTCATTAAGTTATGCTTTACTATAAAGACAATTCATTTCTAAAACAGTTATTTATAACCTAAGGAACTAAAACATAATAAAGGGTGATCATATATGCTCAATAAGTGTAAATAAGAGAGATATCAATTATCATATAATGATAAAATAAGTAGTAGGAATTCACCTTCATCCTATTTGTGTACAATATTCCATCAGTTTTTCTACCCATTCGTTTCTAAACACATCTATATCATCTGGTGAATATGCATTTTTTTGTGATATTTATGGTAGTACTAAAAAAATATAATTACACAAATTATTAATAAATATTTTAAATGAAGTCATAATTATTTTCAAAAATACCTCTTCAAGGATGATAGTTTGTTGATGAAATGCGATCTCTTTGATAAATTTACAAACATAATAACCACAATGCTTTACATTTGTTTGTTTTAGACACTACAAAAACATAGAGAAAAATAAGTAACTTGTTTAGATATGTGTTTGGATAGTGAAATATTATTATATATACCTGGATATTTTTCCATTTGTAGATCTTGTAGGAATTCTTGTCCTTAGGACCTGGATTCATTCCATGAAGTTGACGATATTGATACACTGCCCTATTATAATAGAATCCTTATTAAAAGATAATATAAATTATATAACTAAATGTTTAGTTCCAAAATATTTTTTCTAGTGTATTAAAAATTGACGAATGGTATAATGCTTGGTCGGTTTGTTGCATATCCATGCATTGAATCCAAAAAAATAAATCTTTAGAGTATCTAAATTGACTGCAATTAGAATCCAATGCTGCATAAACACACAAAAATAAATATTTAATGAAATAAATGAAAATATAGCTGATATGATTAAATTTTATAGTTTTACCCCTGAATTGTTGGTATTAAAAAGACTCTGTTATCCACAATTTTGTTTTCAAACAATTTGAAAAGGGAATAAATTATTTCAGCCTCTTTATCAGAATTTATTTCTTCTTTTGAAGAGGTGATGTGAGGACTAACAAGTCCAAATTTTTGTTCATGGGGAAATCCATTCAATTGTTTTTCATATATATGCCTATGAAAAATATGAAATGTATTTAGTCATAATTTTCATAGTATATTAGATTTTATAAAATCAAATCATTAAAACATACCTCATGTATACATTTACAACTAAGGCACCTAGCCATTCATACTTGAGGATTTCATTTACATTTTCATCACCAATGAAATCTGATTTTTCCTCTATGTACATATTTTTTTCTAGATCAAATGTGTGAACATTGATGTCTATCAACTTTTTATCCAAATGAGCCTGTGTTGATATTAAATGTTGATATAGAACGACGGGGTGAAGGTGATCTTAATAGATAGTTTCAATCGGTTGGTTGATCCTTGAGATGGTTTTGAGTTGATCTTTCATTCCACCCCCTTAGCTTTGTCGTTCTGTAATAGCATTCATTAGTTCAGAACTTTTTCATTAAATTTTAATGTTTTAGCTTGAAAAATAAATTGGAAATGGATACCTCCTTGTCGACATGTTTTTTTTTCAAGAATTGAAATCCATGTAATGAATGTTCCAACATCTTGTTCAACAGTATGAATTTCATCATTGTCATTTTGAATAGGTATCTCAACACTCAGATAATTAGCTACGTTAATTGACACTCTGACATGATCGGTTGGAAGTTGTCTTTTGTGTAGCATGTCGTTCTACATATTAAACACCATAGCCCTCACTACAAGGAAATAGGTGGGAGTTTATAGATATAAATCACAGTCATTTTCACCATGTAGAATATTAGTACAGGAAAGGTATCAGTGTTTATGGGATTCACATTTCACAAAAAAAAAATATTAGAACATTGATTACCAAGATAAGTCAGATTTTTTAGGGGAATGGCTTGCCTTAAAGCTAGTGGGGGGTGGGGAAGGATCTTCATGCACATGTTGTTGTTGGGTTGTTTCTTCTCTTTGCCTCCCCCCATAAAACGTGCTATCATATCTATATAGTATTATAATTATTATTGGAAAATGGATAATTTTTCTATCATCTTTTCATTTCCTCAGTTTGATCCTCTGCTTGTTTTTGTTTCTAAAAATATGTTCGGGGTGTCATCCCAAAACCCACACCTCTGACACAACCATACTATTCTAGCTACTTCAAGGCCACTGAAAGTATATCTGCATCTGGTTCAGGTGTTGTCGATTCCTATGGCTAAGTAAGATAGAAAATATAGGAAAATAAGTATTCATTGTTATGTAATATCAATTTAAAGAAAATCAAATTTATATTATGTCATACTTACACATGTTTCCCACGATTTTTGTGTGTTTTCATCTATCTGTATCCCCTATTTATTTAAACGATCCTCCTTCCATATCACATGTCATGGGATGGATATGGATTTTGATTCATAAATCTGTATGTAAATAGAGAAACATGTTTATGGTGTTGTTTTATGTTATATAGATGTATTAAGGTAGATTTAAAAGATGTAGCAATTTTTTCCCTAGTGTAGCGTACCCCATCCTTGCTTTATGGTATGGGTACACTGGTTTTGTTTCCCATTCTTTATTTTCAGTACTTGGTTACTATTTCATAAAAAAAAAACTTTCCATAAATGTGATGGATACAAGAAATGTCAAACAACTTTTTTCTAGAGATAATGTACCTGAAAAGTCTTCTCCGCAGGATGGTTTTTAAATTCATCCCACGCTCCTTGGGATATCAAGTGTTCATAAAGAGGAAGTGGGTACAGCTTTATTTTTCCTTTAGCGTCTTTAAGATGTTATTTTGTTAAAATTGTGTGGATGTCTCTATGAATCCCTCTTTTAAACTCTTAATATATATTCCTTGTGTGAGGAATCTACTATAAATACACTTTTTTATTGATGATAAAGAGTAAGTCAATGTTTTAGTATTTTATTTTATTTTAATAAATTAAATAAATGATATCATAATGTTACTATAATCTCTTCCCGCATTAGTGTCTTAAGCATGGTGAGAACATGGTGTCATGACTATACATTAATCGGAACGCATTGACAAGTGACGATTCCAATGTAGATACTAAAGATGGATTTGTGGGGGTTAACATGTTTTTCTTCTCTTATTCCATTCCACCTCAAATTTGATGCCTTTTGTTTTGGCCTTAAGGATTTTGGCTAACACTGTCAAACTATGGCACTGTTGTTTTTTTGCACCATCTGGGTTTCATTTCCTACCATTTATTCAGAAGCATAATCATTATGTTCCTCTGGAGCGCTAGTATTGGCACTGGGTGTAACACCCCGAGATTTTATGAAAAATATTATTTTAATTTCATTAATGTCTTGTGTTGTACGCTACACCAAAAGAAGCTTGCACAACCCGCATCCTTGACTTGCCTTGCATTACACGCAATCACGACCTTCCTCGATAGCGTGTGTAGTACGCAGTAACGAGTTTTACTAAACAACAATATGCTACTAAAATATTATTAAAACTAGCCATTATGAATAGTAATAACCACTTTTTGAAATTTTGTAAATTTTATTTTTCAAAATGGTCTTCATTTTTGGATTCGGAATATCGAAATTATCTTAGGCTGAAATTTTGGTACTTTTCAGATAACTTTCAAATGCTGATGAATAGTGAAAATTACAAAATTTTAATTAAAAAAACATTTTAATAGAAATAATTAATAGTGATAAATTATTAATTTTATTGGTTTTAAAGTGTATTTAGAATATATTTTTACAATTTAATACAATTTTGTTCATTGGATGTAATTTCACATTTAAACCAGACATAAGCAAGTGTCAATCTTTTGATAGTTATTATCTCTTAAGAACACGCTATTTGTTTTGACGACGGGAATTAATTTTTAAATTAATTAATGCAACTGGTATGTTTTGAATTTGGTAAAATAGACATCATTTTTGAGTTAATAATATCAAATATAGCTTAGGCCTAATTTTTGGTATTTTTCTGGAAACTTTCATTTTTTGATGAATAGTGAAACCACTAAGTGATAGTTAAGAAAAATGAATTTTTCATAAAACATAATTTTACCGCTTCTGTGAGTGGAATTTCAAAAATCCACGAGACACGGTTGATTTCATTAAGTAAAATTTGGTTCAATGAGATGAAAATAATTTTTGGTGAATAGTAACTTTTTACTTTTTTTACCACGGTTAAAAGTAAATAGGGTAATTAAGGGTAAAAATGATATTATTATTACCCTAAAACATGTCCTAATTCTATTGGATAAGTGTAATTTGACCAAAAAAAACCTTAGGAATAAAATATGACCATTTAGGCCCACTTGTATTGGATTAGGACATTTATTATTAATTTATTTAAAGAAGGGTTAAAATAGTTAAAATAAACGTTTAATAACTAAATAATTTTTAATATAGGGTTATACATAATATAAATTCTACTATAAATATTCATTAGTAAGATAAAAAGATTTAATACATAATGGTATTTTATTTTTAATTTTTATAAATTAAATAATTTTATTTATTTATTACACAACGATGATGCAGTAATTATCTTATTAATGAAATATTGACATAATTGATGTTATAAATACCCAAATAAATATAATTTGAGACTTTTTATGAATTAAACTAATTTTATAGGTTAATATGACATGTTAGGATTTATTTAATTAACTTTGGTCGAAGTAATCATTCTGTTATGAGTTTGAAAAAAATCAACTATTGAATAGTGTCAAAATTGACATAAAATAGTTTTTAAAACAAATATTATATTATTAATTGTTATTTTATTCCTAAAAATATAAGGTTCTTCCAAATGACTTATATAAGGTTATAGATATTAATAAAACACAACTTGGGGGTCGCTTGGATGTATATGGTAAGTTTATTAACTATATAATATAAAAATACAAAGTGACATGGTAAATGTCAATCTAATTAACTAAGAGTTAAAACTAAAAGATAAGGTTAATATAGGAACCTAAACTTGTCTAAATTATATTGGATGAGAGGATTTCTACCCATACCCACCTTATCCTAGAAATAAATCAATTTGGAGCTATTTAAAACCGAATTTGACTTTATAATAAAATAATAGTTTTTGTTATTCCAAAGGTACCCCTCTCCTCCCTTATAAAAGGGCACCTCTTCCCCCTCTTCCTCACACCACTTTTAGCCTTCAAGCTCGACCAAAACCTTCCAAATTATATTCTCCACTTATCTAGAAACATCCTAGAGGTCCTGGTATTCTTGAAAGACCAATTTTAGTACCCTAAGAGGAGGAATCAAAGAGGCACTTCAAAGAAGAAGTAATGTCCATTACCGAATATTTGATCTTTATTTCTTCTTCCACTTATTCTTATTAGGTTGTTTCATTATGAAGTAATAACATAAGTATCAATCATATACTGATATGTTATTATAAGTATAAAATAACCCTATTTCACCATCTATCCATCCTACGAAAAACGAAATCACCGCGCGTGCGTACGTACGGAATACCGTCTCCACACCGTGGTGAAATCTATTTTCCACCACCACCTTACTTGGATGGGTATAATGGTGTAAATAATAACTATATATGATTATATTAAAGTGATATTGATTCTGAAATATTATACATACACTCCAATACATTCCCACGATCATGAGAACGATATCATCGCTCGTGCGTACGTACGGACTACCGTCTCCACGACGCGATGAGATTCATTCTCCACTTTAACCATTCATGAATGATTATAAAGTACATATAATAATTAATCATGAAATATATTACATAATAATGATACTGTATTTATGTGTATATATATGTATTTCATCTACTTAATTCCATTCAACTCAATAAGGAAACGAAAACAACGTTCATGCGTACGTACGGTCTACCGTCTCCATGAACGGTGTATTTCTTTCCATTTACTGATATATTATATATATATATTCTGAATATATATTATATATAATTCATGTTTTATATTCTTGAATTATGTAATCATGATCTAAGTAATCATATGAATAATTACAAGTCAAAACACAGATGACAAATGAAACGATTTTACCCAAAACGCTCTTTAACATGGAATTTACAAAATAACGGGTAATATAGAGCCATAAGTGAACCATATATGATATCATAACAATGAGTATGATTTTGGAATAAGTCAATGACATTATTTAAATCACTATACAGGAGGTTCGGACACTTACGAAGCAAATCGGACCTAAGGTAAGGGAAATATCACAATCTCATTTTTATCCGAGATTGTTTATACTTTGGTATTTACTAGGGTGTATTTTATCATCCACATCCATGTTTCCTCAATATGTAATATTATTTCCATCCACCTAAAATTGTTTAAATCCAATTTTACCCTTCAATGAGTTTTTGGTAAAAGATATGAAAGGAATCTTTTGTCGTTTTTCATACGAGGTACTTTTTGACTTTTCCGACAAAAGTACGAAGAATTTTTTTTAACTTATACGAAATAAATGGATTTTTAAAACATTATTTCCAAGAAGTTTCCTTTACATGTTTTTAAGATTATTTTTAATCAAATTCTTTTCGATTAAAATTTTATGACATGTTAAGAAAGGAAAAATGTTTTTGAAGTAGAAAGGATATTTTCATCAAGAATAGAGTTCAAGTGTTTTATCAAAATTATTTCCGATCTAAGATAATATAGGGTTCTGTTTATATACCTATTATTACATTGATATGATTATGTTGTGATGATTATATTTTTATAAATTCCTTTATCTTATATGAATTGTTTTATGATGTCATGATGTTTAAGATTCCCATTTTTATTACATGGGTTATGCAATGATGTATGATTTTTGATTTTGTGACACACATAAGAATGGTATAATTATGAGATGGGTGGGACCTATATCTCCCTCCAATGAATTGGGTAAAGATTTTATATCTCATGAGATAGACATGGCTGGAACAGTAGGTTATACCGGTTCAGTAAAACAGGACAGAAATGAGGGTGACTCGGTTCAGAAATGGAATTTGTCCACTAAGATAGTCTTGGAAATGAGTCTTGACTAATAAGATATGATTCTATATGATTAGGTGTGTATGCCACAAAGTTTCATGTTTTATGTTATGATTATTGGGATTAAATTTCACTACTATGATTTATCCCATGTTATGAAATTATGATATCTTTTGCAGGTTAAGATTTCCAAAAGATATGTTCTTATGAATATGACGTGATTGATATTTCTTTTGTTTACCCTTACTGAGAATTTGAGCTCACCCTTTTATGTTTTCTTTTCCCTAGGATATAAATAAAGGTTTTAGGTAAAAAAAGGAAGATCTTTATGGGAGATGTTTAAGATCTTTCACCACGATTAGAAGATTATATTCCGAGTTTCCAAAGACCCTAAACTATTACAATCCTTGTGTGTGTGTTTTTGTTATGTACTAAGTATTCCTCAAAAGTAATGTAATATCCATTTACGTCAAGCTTCGGGTCTCTACACTAGGACCAGAAAAAACATGTTGAGAAACTTATTGTACCTCAGCACTGAGACTGGAAACAACAAGTTGAGAAACCTATTGTTACTCTGCACTAGGACTGGCTACAGTAGGTTGAGAGACCTGTTTTGCCTCAGGATTGGGTGCATTAGTAGATGGATAAGTAATTATCTTCAGAACCGTTTTAACATTTAATTTATATTACATAAAAGCTGCAGCGAATAGAAAATAATATAACGTAAGACAATGTATATTACAAAAAACAAATAACATGATTATTGAACTCTTTTTTAAGGATCAAGTGATTTGACCCCTCTATCGACTATGTAAATCCTTTCATTGTGGTATCCAATGACATACAAAATGCCGTCTACATTGGGTACACAACGAAATTATTGCGACAACACCAATGAAAGGGTCATCCTCCGTTGAACTTTCATCTAAATCTTCAGTTGTTTTGGTCGATAAAAGAACAATTTTCCAGTTTTGGTTTGTGGGATGTAGAAAATAAAATACTTGTACTACCTGTGATTCCATTATAAATGGATCTTATTTCTCCCCTTCCTTACTAAAATCAAATTTCATGAATCCCAATTCATCTATTTTAACAGTAATCCCATTATCAACCCACTTTCATTGAATGATCGGCACTTGGAATTTCATATAATATAACTCCCATATTTGTTTGATGATGAAAAAGTATGGAATATTCACATAAACTGGATTTATATCCTTATCACCAAAACATGCATCACTCCAGCCACAAGTGTAACCCCACAATTATGCATGGTACTATCTTCATCATGTTAATTAGTATAGAATGTATAACCATTAAATACATAATCATTGTAAGATAATACATTCAAACTTGCTCCTAAGGCTAGCCATCAAAGTCATTTTGAAATTGAGTCCGGATTTTCATCTAAATTCTTAAAAATATGGTCCTGAAACCATCTTATAAACTATAGATTATGTGTATATGATATCCATTTTCCTCCCTAGATGGATTCAAATTCCTAATAATTTCTTTGTGGGTTTGACCATATGGGTTAACGTTAAAACTGTTATGTAAAATGTAAAGGTGGGCCTGCTCACGATCTATAATATTAATTGTGACAACCTCTCTTCCAGAAATTCATTCATCTTCAAGCCACCCAGTGTGACAAGATTTCAGTAGGCCAACGTTTTCACACCATACAGGTATTCAGTACAGAATTAAATGGATTCCTCAACAATATATTTCTCCGCTATACAACCCTATGAACGACTTCAATTTTTGACATACCCTATCAAAATCTTCATATAATGTTCAATGTGGTACATCCATCTATAATGTATAGGACCTCATAGTCTAATACTTCTCTCACCAAATAAACCATCAAATGAACAATCATGTCAAAGGCTGTCAGTGGGAAGAACATTTCCAATTCACATAATATGATGGCAATTTCTCTTTCTATATTTGGTAATTTTGCTGGGTCTATAACTTTACTGTATATAGCTTTTAAGAAGAAACAGAGCTTCATTAATGTATGGTAGACATTATTGGAAAAAATGCAACGTAAAGCTATAGGAATCAGATATTTCATTAAAACATGGTAGTCATGTGATTTCAGACCCTTTAATTTTAAATCTCTCATTGAAATGATGTTCTTGATATTTGATGAATACCCCTCTGGAACCTTTACGTGAATCAAGAAGTTGCAAAACTGATATCTCTTCTGCCTGGAAAGAGTGTAAGCAACAAGAGGAAGAAATGTTCATTTTTCACCCTTTACTAGTGCCAACTCTTTTCACATTACCATATCAACCATGTCCAATCTGGCCTTAATTCCATCCTTTGTTTTTTAGGTGAATTTAGCAACATTCTGATTACAGTATAGTAATTTTAAAAAACTAATTTCTTTTTCTAACCGGTTTTTGTAAGGTCTTTCAAAAACAGTTTACCAAAAGTATTATCCACATCTTTTAATTTCTCAATCAATTGATCACCTATTAGTGGAGATGGTGTTGTACGTTCTTCTGAACTTCTATCAAATGATGTCGTCCAAGATCGATACTTATTCCATCAGGGTAAAAATATGTGATTTACTAGAAACACTATTTTCGATGAATGTTTCAACCTAATTGATTGTGTACCTTTTTTGCAAATGAGACACCCTTGAGTTACTTTAATTCCATATCCTTAAAGATTCGCATAAGTATGAATGGGATTTATCATCCCATACAAAATGGATCTCAAAGTGAAATCTTCATTTTTGTAATCATCATGAAATGTAACACCTAAATCCCACAATAATTTCAAATACTTGATCAATGGATCCAAATAAACATCAATATCATTACCCAGTTGTTTTTATCCTAATATAAGAATAAATAACATGATTTATTTTTGTTTTATGCATAACCACAATGGTAAGTTATAATTTACCAACATAACAGGCCATGTACTGTGACTGCTGCTTTGAAAACCAAAAGGATTCAACCCATATTTTGATAACACATGATTAAGGTTTCTCGACTTATTTCCAAATTCAGGATACTCATGATCAATTCTCTTCCAATGAGAAGAGTCTTCAAGGTGACATAGTTTCCCATCATTAATTATTATATCTGTATGCCATGTCAATTTTCCTGCAGTCTCGTCACTTCCATATAGGCGCATAAACCTTGGAATGATTGGAAAGTACCATAAAACTTTCGTAGAACTGGATTCATCTTTCTTGTATCGAGAATCACCACAGTTTGGGAATTATTTAAGTGATTTGTGGTCCTTGAGAAACAATATACAGTCATTCGGGCTGGTGTGTATTCTATCAGAGATCATACCCATCAAGCGTAGAATTCATTTGGCATCATATATTTGGCTCAGGAGCTCATTATATTCTGGGAGCATTTCATTCAGGAGAGTATGTAGTTCTATAAAACTAGCATCACTCCACTTATTGCATGCTTTAAAATTATATAGCTTCACTACAGCTGAAAATGTTGTATATTTAGTGCAACCAACATACAATAGAGTTTTAGCACAACTCTTTAACTTCTCAAACAATTTTGGGAAATCACAAAGTTCATCTTCAAATGTCCTTGTAATTTCATCAATACGATCTTCAACATCATTCCCATATGTAATCACATCCTCCATACGACCATCTTTATTGTTCATGCTTTTAATCATAACAGATGATCTATGAAATGTAGTGTTATCACATCTACTACCTACAATCGTTTTCCCTATGTTTATTTCAACTTGTATTACTTCGATCTATTCCGTGAAATATCAGGTGTTCTTCCAACTCCTATGGACAAATTTTTCTTGAATAAAAACACTGTAAACATAGAAAAAGGATTTGAGAAGGGTCACATTCTTGATATTTTTCAAACTTGATAAACTCTCTCATGAAATCTTCATACTCTTTGGTCAACCAATTGACATTCATCCATTCTTTATTCATATTCATCATATTTTATATAGTAATGTTAATATTTAAAAAAATAATTACACAAAATATTTTTAACAAGCTATAAGAACCCCTTGCACTAGATTGTTTTAGTATCTCACATATGATCTATATGTATTGTTGTTAACCAGTTTTTTATTGTTTCTCTAGAAACATAATGTCTCTAGTCAAGAACTATGGTACTATACTAATAGATGGTATGATTTTCAATGGAGTGCTTATGGGTGAAAGGATTCATTACATGTTTAGTTATGGTTATTTGACTAGGGTGTCCATAAGGTGTCTCATAGAGTCCTCTAGTGAAGAGGTTTTCTTAGATTCAGTGGAATTGCACTAGTAACAATGTTGTGGTTCCATTGAAATGGGTAAAGTTTGGATTGATATTCAATGGTGAAAGAACTAAAGCATGGAAAAAAATGGCATACCAATCATGCCAACAACCGCAACACCATACAAACACCCAATCGTGCTCACAATCGCAACACTGTACAAACCAAAAAATCACAATCTCAGATTTTACAAAGCATCCCTTATTCAAACCTGTTTGTTAATTCAGGGGTTACCAAAGAAGTTTTATCCTCCTAGGGAATTAATTCATTATTAAAGTATACGTAAATTACCAATTTTTATATTCAAATGCTCAATATGAACCAACCAACATGCAATTAATTTAGTGAGAAAACAAGGACCACCAACAACCACAATTTTCAGTGGGGCATTTAGCACATAATATGGTACATTATGGTGTATCCTATGTTTCTATTTCATAGTGCACCCTATGATGTCACATTGTTGAATTAACACAAGGTATACACTACAACACTCATCCCCTAGGCAGAACCATTAAATCTTGATCATGAATTGTGATGTGACTATATGCTTCATGGAATAACATCCCCCCCAAAATAGCATGGAGGTCATAACATAGCCAACCTCCCACATGAACCAAACCATTAAAATAAGTCGGGTCCCATGGATAAAATCATATTCAAAAAGAAGAACCTAAATAAAAATAACTAATCTAACTTTCAACACAATCCAAACCTCTAAAATAATTTATGTCTTGTGGAACACCGCATATACCCCATGATGTGTAGCCAAACATAAACTTTAAAGAATTTAAAAGAATTTCCACCTTGGTAGAGTATCTCTACATTGAAATACCAAGGTCTCTAGGCCTAATCCTAATCATAGATATATAATAAACATTAAGATATAATGAACAATCATGGAAGATAATCCTCATCCTAGATCTTACCTAGCCAATGATTGATACCTAGAATCGAGCAAGAGGCTATTACATAAGAAGCTCATACATGACACATCCTAAGCAGCCTCACCAAACATATCCATCATTATCATATCCTATAGTTAAAAAATATATCATGATGATCCTAAGACCTATAGGTAACAATATATCAACAAGAAATCTCTTTATTCATATTTAGTTACGAACCTACACCACCCCATGTGTGGATTTCCCTACCCTAATGGTCATAAGGAATCCACATTATCATTTCCACTAACATAATAATCAACCCCCTTCCATGTATTGTACCTATAAGAGTTCTAAGGGAGATGTCACAATTTCATATAGCCATGATAAATATTTTTTGTGGCATAATCAATACAAACCATGTACTCAACATGATATAAGATTTAATATAATACTTGATATATCTCACACAAAAACCTACCCACGGGTTATTCCATCACTAGTACCCACTAATGCATCACCCCAATCAAATGGCCGAGGAATAAGTATATTAGAAGAACACGAATACCATGGGAAATAAGATTATATCTCCTTACCTTCCATGATCTAATGATCAATTTCTAATATATTATCACACTCAGTCTAGTAGGCCATCCTCCAAATATTATATACATTATATACAGTGGTTTACACATATCCAGATCAATACCCAGTAACCTAAGAGTCCTGAGACATAAAACAAGGTTGTTATAAATCAATAAATTCAATGCATCAAGAATCATCCAAATTGAATACACTAATAAATAAATGATCACCCAATATCAAATTACCTAGAAAGAAACATCACATTTCTCTATCACAAGAACACCACATGTATACAGAACCACCCATTAGTTAGAACAAAAAAAATGGGAATAATTTAATCATAAGAATTTTATAAAAAAACATTTATCATAATGTCCCAAATGAGAAAAAAAACATATTTTGGGTGCAAATCCAAATAAAATGATTTAAAGTATCTTCCAAATCAACTCTTAAGACCAATATTATGAATATAATTTTATAAAACCACATGGAATCCAAAAATCCAAAATAATAACATTTTTAATAGTGAATGTTTATCACGATGTTTAAAATAAAACTCATATGGTTTAACACACCCTTGTAAAATATAAAAACCCCTTTAGAACACTTCAAGGCCATTACACACCCCAAACACATTATTTAGAAATCAATTGGTGCAAAACTCCCATTTAAAAGGGGACATACTTTCCAAAAGGGACCTACTTTCCAAAGGTAGGTGTTCGTTAAGTTTGAACTTTATGATACATAGGAATGTACATTGGTAGAGAGGATCAGAGGTTGGAGTCATCACACCCTTTTGGGGGAATTAGTTTCTATTCTGGGACTCTCTTTATAAATTTAAGATATTTTCATGAATCCTTATTAATTCACCAAGTGTAACATCAGTTTCCCCTAGAATTTTTAATCACTTTTTAATATGTGTGAAATTTAGAATCATCAGTACATATTAAAGGTTCTTCATTAACAGAGATATCCTCTCATATACTATTTAGATATTCTTTTAATCATTGTTATGATGATACTGGTTTTTAAGGCACTCATTGGGGCACTCTGGAATTTATTGTCAACCAAGGAGACGAAGATTTGTTTTGATATTAGGATCATACCTATAAAATGGGCTACCTATGAATCCTTGTGAAAGGAATCAGAACCCTCATATTTCAGTGCCTCCTAATGGGACGCATCATACCTTTTATGTTCATGTGATAAGGACCCAACCATATATTTTAATGTCACTTGGTAAGGACATCTAAGTGAAAGGTGATTAGTCAATGTTTTGTGTGGGACTTATGATGAATAATCCCAATGAAATTGGAAAGGATATGGGTTTCCATGTAAGATTTGACCCTATTGGGAATATGGCCTAAGGAGAACAAGGTTGATTTAAGGTTTCGGGTTTGAACCTCAAGGAGGATTCCTACATATCCTATGTGGATGGGAATCAAATCCCACATCATTTGATAAGTCTCATAGGATATTATACTCCTTTTAGAGAAATGAGTTTGGGATTACTTCCTAAAATGGATGCCTTGATGATTTGGGTTTCTAATTTGGGGTTTATTTCTAAGGAGGATGCACAGATTAAGGTAATTAGTGTTGGATTCCTGAAGATGATATCCAGTGAGCTCAGGCCCTAAGAAAGATTCCTACGTGTCCTAATTATGGTGGGAATCAGAGTTATTATAGTTGATTCACCATGGATGTTTATGCAAATGTTGTTATCATCACGAATGTCTAAGCCCATGTGAGTCATGTTCGGTGTGAGAAACAAGAGAATGTAAATGATTCAATAATGACACACACACTTTTCCTCCTCTGTTGGTGGAAGAGGAAGGGACTATGGAGGCTAGGGTGAATGTGGGAGAGGCGATGAACATTCCCTCTGTTCACTTTACATTGGAAAATGGTCCAATAAAAGCAAGAAGGGATGAATGTTAGGGGATTACACTAGGATGGATTCCCTAAAATTTATCTTGGTAGGGGATATAGACTTTTCATTCACATTAATGGAAAAGAAATTGTGAACCATACCTTCCCTACCTGAAATTCGAGGTTTCGGCTCTTTGAGAAGGGAGAGGCCAGGACCCAAACCCTTATTCTCAAAACTGGGAACTTCCCAACACTATTCCTTAGAGAAAATTCCATGTGACTGCATATATTCAAACCCACAAACACTCTATAAATCCGAACCCCATTGTGAAACAAATATGGAAAACCTCTGACTATGGATATACAAACCTAAATAGAAGACATGTTGATGTGCCAATCCTAGAGGTTTGATAATTCAGAAGGTTTTGGTGGAGGTCTCCATAGAATCCCTTTTAATCAAGGGAGCCAATGAATAAGAATCCCTTCCATTAATGGATTTGAATAAGGATTTATGGCTTTTAGACTGAAGAGAGTAATTGAATCAAAGGGGGGGGGGGGGGGTGCCCAAGTAGGTAAGGGAGCGCAAGTATGGGCGTGTAGGTAGGCTTGGGTGACTTGATATTCACTTAAGCGATGAAGAATATATATGGTAATACTTCAATGAGACTTGGCTTAATCCTTCAGGAGTATTTAAAGGTTATCCAAAAAGTGGGGCCCTCAAGTTCCTGTGAAAGGAATAGGTGGCGCGCAAGTTTTTCTAATTTTCAGAGGTTGGGCGCTTTAGGCGTGCAAGTGTTATGGATTTCAAACACTAAAAATGACTTTAGTCTTGTGATCTTCCTTCAATTACTCCTCTTTAGGTGTTAAATAACTACCTTGAATGTTTTGGAGGACTTAGGCGAAGCACTAAGGCAACCAAAGCAACAATTGGGCTTCAACGAAATTTTTCCATACAAATGAAGGCCCCAAGGGTCTATTTATAGGAAAATAAGTGACCTTGGGAGAAATAAAATTGGACGTGTAAGTAGGATACACGCCAAATGGAGGAACACATGTAGGATGTGCACCAATGACCTCTTAGCCTGACTAAGGCGATCCAAAGTTCATGCCTTTTCAAATCATAATTTTATCTATGTGTTTTCTCCTCTTTTTCTCAAGTATTTACCTTTTTCATTTTTAGAATCTTTGACAGAACGAAGTATAAACAACTATAAAAGTTTTTTTAGGCCAATATATGTTTTAACATTAAAATAATGTTATTTTAGGTATGTTTTATTTATTTTATAAAGACTTAGTTGACCCTACAATACTTATAAAATATTTTTACTTTTAAAATAATTTCCATGACAGTGTGACTCACCTCCACCTTAGAAAGCCTAATATTTTAAGAAGTTAGGCCATTAGCCTTATAAAATAATTTTTTTTCACTCCCCTTTGGAAAAAACCATAGGCCAAAACCATGGGATGGTTTGTGTTTTTCATTAGTTTAATGTGTGGTGTCCAAAACCTAAATAATAAAGAATTCCCTCTCCTTTCATATATAAACCCACCCGAGCTCCCACTTCCACCTCACTTAAATCCTTTGGAGATCAACCAAACCATTCCCTCCTCTCTATATAATCCTCCCAAGGTGCCCCAATCTTCCATGAAATCTCTCTCAAGTATCCCCCAAACCTTTGGGATCACACTTTTAAGTAAGGGATTTCTGCATCTCTCATTTTTGTCCAATTTTTTTATGTTTCTATACCGTTTTCTTTTCAATTATAAATATTGGCATATGATTTTTCACCTCCCCCATACCGACCTCATTGTATTTTAATGATAAGATACTCCTTTCTCTCTCATTAATTCCTCACATGTACACCAGTTACCATGCCAAAATTCTGTAAGGGATTTCTCTCTTCTCATTTACATTCAAGCAATTATTTTGTATTATGAACATAAATTCCATTACATATGTTAGGAAATGTATCTATATAAACCTATTAATTTCCATTTCATGTAAATATTATGAGACACCCCTTTATTTATCATCAACCATTTTATGAATTCTTATGTCACACCGTTATGCTGCGGAAATTGCACCGTGATTTTCCAAGCCAAATTCATTGTGTTGGGAATACCATGCCCATTTATCTATCAAGGGTATTCAACTTTTTTTACATTTAATAATTGATTATAGAGTTTAAAGTATTAATTACACATTCTTTTATATTGTAATAAATGATGATGTTTAATGAATCCATGTTATATGATCTATGTGACATACTTATGCATGAAATGAAATGATTAAGAAGGGTGCGCCCTGATAGAGGTCCAATGCATTGGGTAAAGAATACTATCATGATACATCAATTGAAATGAAGGTTTACTCATAATAATTCAATTTTAATGAGGGCTTACTCATTCTTCATGTGAAATGAGCCTTGTATTATGCTAAAATCATATTAAATATTGTTTCCACATTTCCATGTTATGTTAATCATGCTATATAATTCCTTTATGTTCATGTTTCTCTTATACTCCATTGATATGCCTATTGCCTAACATGTACTATATTCTTCATGTTATCCCTTGTTTACTCACTTAATAGAATTTATATCTCACCCTTTTCTTATGAATGTCCTCATGTTATCCCACGCAATGCTAAGTACTAAAGAATGTTGTGATCATGTGAATGAAGTTTTCAATAAATATGTTGTGTGTTTTGTTCTATGTTGTTATGTATTGTTCCAAATTTTCTAAGACACTATACCTATATATCCTTAGAGTTTTATTAACTTAAAGTTTATGTAATAAATCATTTTTAAGTACGTAATAAAGAGAAGAGTTGTTATACTTGGTCTCCCAGTTGTTGTTGAATGGTTTCTACAAACCACGATTAAACTATAAACCTCTAGAAAAGAACCAAAAACATTACAAAACTCCTATAAAAGTCCCCAAATTTGTCCCAATCATTTTATATGGTTAAAATAAATGTGTAATGGGACAATTACCTAGAAAAATGGGTTCTAAATTCACCTCTCCATTGGCCTTTATGTCCTAAGAAATATGATAACCGCCATTTTCCTAAAATATTTCAGGTCATCGCTCAATGAATTATTTCTCACGCTCCAATGTTTTTTCCTAAATCAAACCATGATTCCATAAAAATTACAATGGACTAATTCTTTTCCCATAAAACAGTTTCTCTTTCCTATATATAATCTATACGAGAACATGAATCAACATAGAATCATGTTCTAGGTCAATTTGATCTCATCGAACCACATGGTCAGTATTACTTTGATAGTTCTTAAATTTTATATACATGAAATACAATATGCATTGAACTCAACCTTGGTAAAAAAATCTAGCTGATATTTCACCTCACAAACTTGTTCATGTATCTAAAAATTGGTATATGTATTGAGGAGAAAACATTCCCTTCTTCCCCAAATGATGATGCCTAACCCATTAATAAATTCTCAAGAACAATTGATAATCACCTCAAAAGGAAATAGTGGTCGACAGTGATCCAAATATTATTTCTGAGGAATTTGAGCTATATCTATCCTATTCATTTTTAGTTGAATCTTATCACTTTTCTCTTGAAAAATCCTTGGTAAAAATAGTGTTGTATCAAAACATTACACCCAAAAAGTGAATAATGTAAAGTATTATCATACAAGTCTTCAAAAATATCCATATGTAGAGAATCATAATAATTTGTGTCATACAAGAACTCCACTAATGGTATGTGCTCTTCCCATTAGCCACCAAATCCACTACACAATCCCTAATATTCCTCCACAATGTTTCTATCATCCTATCGCATTTTTTATGTGTTTTAGGGAGATACACCATACTCATATTAAACCGAGTTCCAAGGTATTTCTGAAAGCATTTAAAAAAAATGAGTCATAAACCACAGATCTTTAAATGATACTGTCATAACTGGTCCACCATTATTAATAGTATAACGTGGAAGTATATTTTTTATGAGTCCCCCACCATATTATATTTGTGAATAGGGATGAAATGAGATGATGTTTTGAGATGGTCCACTATCACCCATATTGAATCACGTTTTTGAACTATCCATGGTAGTCCTACTGCAAAATCTATATATATATATATTCACCCATTTCCATGAAATAATCTCTAAAGACTACAATATACCCACTGTTCATTGGTTCGCTTCCTTTTCATGACAACCCACCAAAAGTGTGTATTCAGTACCATAAAAATAATTACTATTCATGGATGAATAGATCATCTTGAGTGGATGTATGACTAAATTATTTTTTTATTAAAAGAAAAATATAAGACCATCTAGTTTAAAAAAAAACACTAATCCTCAATCAATCGTACATCACTCAATGGCCTCCCCACCATTATGCTTTGTCATTATATCCACAAATTATGAATTAGATTTTTTTCCTCTTCATATTTCTCAAAAAAGGTAAAATATAAATAAAATGGATAGAAAACCACAAAACAACCTCAGTCATTTCAATCCAAGGGCATGTCATCTATCAGCGTCATTACCTACCATTGAACAAAATATAATTTCTTCAAATAATTTTTGTATTTGTGGTTACTGAATATTCCATATATTTACCTTTATATGATGTTTAAATTCAATAAAATTTAAAAAAATTGATGATACTGTATCCATATTCTTTTTCACAGCCTCTAATATAATTGAGAGAATTTTTTTTCAATCTCTTATGATCTGTAAACATTGTAAATTTCTCACCAAAGTGATAATGATTCCTAGTAATCAATGCATGGAAAACAAAAGCTAAATATAAATGGAATTTAGTGTAGTTATTCTCATGATTCTCTAAATATCATGATCCATAAGTATCAACATGATAGAACATCCCAATACAAATATCAAAGAATAAAAAAAAACCATGTTGCATTGTCCTGATTTTGGAAATATCACAATTAGTGTTGATGTATGTTGAAATTTGATATCTTGAAAATACTTCTAAAATTTCTCATTCCATTGGAATTTACCATTTTTCCTCGTTAAAGTTTTCATTTTTTAAGCTAGTCATGAAAATTCAAGAACGAAATGTTGATAATTACCAGTGAATCTAAGAAATCTGTGTATCTCAAAGTTATAATTTGGTGGATTCCAAGATATCACAACCTCTATCTATTCTAGATCTACATAATAATCTTTTTAGAGATAATATGGAAAATTAAATGTACATATTATATAAAAAATGACACTTTGAATGTTTTTGTATACATATGATGATCCCAGAACTAACCCAACACTATTTCCTAATGTTCCTCATACTCATATATTTTCCTCGAATACACTAATATATCATACAAAAAAAAAACAAAAAATTAATCCAAATTCCTCTTAAATATTTTATTCATAAATTCCACAAAGACTTTTGGTGTATTCGTAAGACTGAAATTCATAACTGCAGTCACATAATGCCCATATATAATCCTAAACGATATCATAAAAATGTACTCCTTACGAACCCTCAAATGGTGATATCCATAATGCATGAACAATTTATACAACCACTAGTACCCACTTAATTGATCAAAAGATCATCAACCCATAGCGGAGGACACTGATTATTCAACATAAAATTATTATATTTATGACAATCCACACATAATCGAAGAGTTCTATGCACTTTTGTTTTAAAAATAATAGTACTTCACTCTATGACAATTGAACCCTTTTTTCCATCTCTTCTTAATAGGATTTCAATTCCATTAATTTTATTTGTTATATATTATATGATGGAAGTGAGATAGGATTAGTACCTGGTAAGAGATCAATCATAAACTAAACATCTCATGTGGGTGGAACCCTAAGAAATTATTGGGGAAACATTAGGTAACTGATCAAACAATTATGGGAAAACCTCTATCCCTGATCTCATCCACCAATGCCAAGGTCAAACCCCCAATATTATATGATATAGTTACAACATCTAGTTCCCAAAATATTTTGTTACATTCCATTATATTTATTTTTCTAGTAAATATATATTGAATGCTATCATTTGTTGTAAATCTATCCCTTTGGGTACAACAATCTATGTGAACATTGAACATTTTCGAGTAGTCTATAACAAAGATTAAGTAATAAATATCCATCTTAAGAACAAAGAAATCTCAAATAAATTTTTCCCCATCAAAATTTATAGAAAATGTTTTCCATATAAAGGTTTAAAATCCTATTTAAAAAAAACGAGTATGATGTTTCAAAATCGAATGCATCTTCTCAACATGGAAACCAAGAAGATTAATACTATGAGAAATAATAAATGAAGAGGATGATCCAATATAAAATAAATCATGCATAAGGGTTGAATTTAAATTAATAATATCTCTCACCATATAAGGTCTATATTTATCATCTATAATAAATTCCATGCCTACATCCAATTTATTACATGCATCACATTAGTCTTTGTTACCCTATTCAAGTTTCACTACAAGAGGAGTCATGGTATTCCTATAATCACCATAGTAATATTAGTTTTACTAATGAGAATTATTATACTGCACTATTCCAGTTAAAGTATATGATTTCATAAAAACATGGTACATATACATAGAACATGACCTTGGAGAACTATGAATGTTACACCAAAGATACCCCATGTTGCTAGAATTGTGACATTCTCAAGGTGGTTCCTTACAATCATTCTTTGTGTGACCAAGATATCCATATTGAAAACAATCATAATAACCACTTAGTTTATCAGTAAGAATCACTAATCCTTCCATACAATTCTGAGTCATACTACCACCTTGGAAATAGGTTTCCCTCCTCCACTTATTCCCATCATTAGAGTACCCACAATTTCTGATAGGCTTCAACATGATTCATCCACCCATATTTACTAATATTTCCCATTATTACACTAATGTACAATTAAACCACTCTATAAAATCCCTAATAAAAAATAACCAACATCATAGAAATTGAATATTTTTGAAGTCTCAAATCAATAGTTTGAAATGCCTGAATGATTAATTAGACCAACTATTGGATCATATGTAGCTCAAGTGCAACCACATTATAAATAATATCATCCAGTTAGATTCGATGATTCATGTCTGGTACCATTTTCTATAACAAAAAGAAAATTCCATTAAGTCTCATTCTCAAGGAACTACTGTTTTTCATATTTTAATTTACCACATCAAACATATAAAAATATTGAATTCCAAAATTCAATAAATTTCCTATTTCAAACCATTTTATAAAATTCTATGATGATGAGGTAAAAAATCCTAGTGGTGTCTCAAAAATATTTATGTACCCAAACTCCCTTGAAACAAAAAATTCATTAAAAATAGGTTAGATATGACTCTTTATTCTCGAAATTTCTTATTCTGATGATCCAAATCCTTTATACCAATACAACTAAAGTAAAAAAATTATATTGAATTTCAACTCTATGATAGAAAAAATTCATTCCATTTATAGAATCCCAAACCTTCCCATTGTCTTGTGAAGGGATGAGTTCACTATTATTCCATAAGTGACATCACCAAGACCCCAAAGGCTATTAGTAAATTCCATGGGCTTCATTAAAATTTGGGGGAATATTCTCTGTTTGAGGGTAAAAAAACCAAACCATAAGACCAAATCGAAAAAGTCATTATATGATGCATTAAAATAGTGTAATGAAACTCAAAGACAAACCAACCAAACCAACGAAAAACTATATCATATTATAATTCAAAAAACAAGAGTAAAAAAACACAAAGACATAGAAGACATAAAATTATCTTCTCTGAAACTTCTCTAATATCTAACTCTTCAAGCCATGAACATTTTATTAATATTCATATCAAAGATATGAGATACATTTCCATTACATGTGTCCTGATATACAATATATTCAATCTTTCCAATGTTCTTAAACAAGTGTTAGGTATAAAACTTAGTAGGATTTCCACAATGACTTCCCGATACACTCCAATAAGATTGATAATTTTAGTAAATTCATATAAAGTAGTTTAAAACAATTTAAATCATTTTATAAAAAATCTAAAATGTATTCCCACAAAATAGTTTATAAGGGATGAAACCAAACAATTATTTAACACCATTTCTCAAATCCATTTCCATACAAATTCCATTTCCACACGTCCACCAACCTACACATACATGACCATGTGACAGTTCAATACTCATAAGAGATATCTTATTGAAATACCATGTCATCACATGGTAACATGTCCCATGTTAAATTACCCCATTATCACTGAGTAGTAAACTGTATTCTAACCATACCCAGTATGAAATATGAACACACACAACCGGTATTACCAAAAAATAAAAAACCTTGAAAACTATTTAAATATAAAATTTATTTTATTGAAAATAATTCCAATTTTTTTTACCATGAATTCAATACAAAACTACTTTTTAAAATCATAAATCAAAGTGATTTACACAAAATCATCAAATTTCCACAATTTCAAAGAACCATCTCTAAAGAGGTCTCACATCAAGAACCAAAATAAAAGATAACAATTAAATTAAAATAAATTAAATAAATTGATATAAATACATTAATTTCTAAAAATGTAAGATTCAATAGTGATGCCACATACGTCTGAAACCTTGGTGGAAATGAATAATGGCTCAAAACTCCAAAAACTCAGCTTGAAACTCAAATATTCAACCATAGTTCTTATTACCTTCAACCGAAAACACCATATATAATCATTATTATAATCAAACAACATGAATTTATCACCATTGTATTAAATCCATGATTCCAATAGATGAAATAAAATAAAAAATAAGGAAAAAAACAAGAATGGGTACTTAATATGGAATTTGGACCTCCAATGCACTAAATTCTCATATGGATTACTCATAGATCTGGAGGAAATGTCCCTCAAACCTTTGGAAGGATTTGAATTCATGTTGTTATCATATTAGGGAGAGAAATGTCATTAAGCCTATAAACTGATTTAAATCCACAAAATGAAGATAATGTATTTTATCATGCATGATTAGGGTGCACAGGAAGGAAAACCATGAATAACTATGAACTAGACACAATATCTAAACCCACCACACATGGTTAGATAATATAGTTAGACAAACCATGAACCAACTACACAAAACTAATCCTTCCAACATTGCATGGTTTCTATTATGTGGCCACATGGTATGGAAAAAACATGCACTTAATAGTGAGCCTAGCTAGTTCCCACTCTTTTAATTTCATGGATTTCTTAGAGGTTTTGATTGATTTATTTTAACCATTCTCAAACTGTGAAACTCCATAAAATCTCCAAAATCATTATAAAAATCTTTTGAACCTCCCCAAACATAAACCTGTCAATTTTTACATATAAAATACAAAATGAAATGCTCAAGTAATTAAAAAATTTGGGTGATACAGTAGTGGAATACCTATGTGCTCAAGGATTAGAATTGTTCCCAAAGGATTCTATACTACTATTAGAAGACAAACATGTGGAAAAGTTAAATTAATGAGGTATTTGTTTAATTAATCTATTTTTTAGAGAGGTAGGGGTCCATTTAAATTCTATAAAAATAATTTTTTACCTTGTAAGAATGTTTGTGGGGATAAGGAATGGTTTATGAGGGTCATTAGACTCTTAAATTCCTAAAGATCTAGATTTTGGATAAACATATTGAGGAGAAAAATTGGGGAATCATTCGTACTAATAGTGTGGCACAATAATGTGGCCAAAATAGAAGGATTATAGTTTTTACCTATATGAGTGAGTCCAAATCGAAATTCAGAACACACATTAAACTATTCATAGGTTTAACATATTATATGAACATTATTTTTAACAAATCATCTAACCATGTGAGTTAATATATGTTCTAGATAGTGAGCCTGCATGGGATGGGAATGGTATGGAAAATTATGTATATAGCTGTGCAATGGCGTTCCACTATTGGAAGTTGGTGTTCATGGTGAGTGAAGAGTATATAAACTATTTAAGATAGTTTTCTAAATGATTTTTACAAATGTTGTACCTGAATAGAATATGTATATTTTCCCTAGGCACAGGAACTCATGAGTTCTTCCCTTCGATGTGTCATTAATTAAATAATTATTTTATGTCAAATGTTAGTTAGTATATATGATCTAACTCTATCATAGAATGTTTTCTACATTGAAATGGACGAACCCTTAAGGTATTTAATTTAAAATTTATATAAATTATTTTCATTAATTAGTATTCAAACTTCTTTTTTTTGGATTGACAAATTTCCCTTCATGAATTTTAAATTTAATTTGAATTATATAAAAAGATATGACATCATGATTGGCATATTATGATTGTATAGGTAATTCAAAAAAAATCTAAATTGATTGAGACATTTTCATTAAAAATTAATTATTTTTTAATTAAGTGAATAATAGATATATTTTATTATGTTTTTTATTATTATAATTTATTATTGTTAAAATAAAAGGATGTGGGACAAGATGTTCTTGATATATTAATATGTTGGTTATACAGGGAATTTCATCTCATTGGTTTTGTATATTAATCATGATGATCATTATATTTAAAATAATAATGGAAAATGGATCTCCCCTCTTGGTAATATTATCTAAAATCCTTTTATTTCTATTTGAAAATGAAATAGGACACTATGACCTAAATCCAAGAATTTTTTGCAGTCAGGATCTTTTGGGAACTAAGTAACATTTTATAACATCGACTCATAATAGTTAACACCGAGAACACCTAGGAAGTGTTCTTGTGGATTATTAATAACACTATAGTGTGGTATTACAAGGGTCCTCCACTTCAGTTTTACACATGAATTCTCAAGTCCTATATATTGTGAATCCTAATAGTTCCCTTATCTGATTATTTTATATGGACACCTTGGATACATTGCAAGATTAAAAATGTTATTTATATATACTACCATACTTGTATACATCATGAAATCAGTTATTTAGAGATATTAAAAATTTGGATGAAGCAGTTAGAGTTGGATGGGTACCCCCTTAGGAAATCAATACATACTAGTTTGGTTTATTTAACTTATTCATTATTATTTTACATGAACAATATTCATATCATATTCATTATATGAATATAATTAGATGTTGTTGTTGGTATACTATAGAGTTTTACTGACACCATATTTAGGCCTCCAATTGGGACCCATATATACTTGATTAATGAGGGTAGAGATAAATGGAAGAGTCCAATCACAGATTCCAAATTTTCTATAATAAGATAGAGTACTAGTATAGTAGAATGTGAAAATGCTCGAGTTCAATTAGATAAAGTTATCAATATTTTAATAATTTTTTTATAGAATTTTTGAATATTTATTATTGTCATTTCCCCTTGTGTACCTCTTTTATATATATTTATGACATGAACCCATTTCTTTAGGTTAGTGTACTTTAGTTTATATATTTTTTTCCACTATTTCCAGTATTACTAAATCCAACAGTTTATTCTTATATTCTTCCACCTGGATCAACCCTAAACATGATGGTATATTCTTCCAACTATATAACCTTAGACCCTAATTTCTTGCTAATAGCCTATGGAATATGATGAGATAAACATGAGGTTATGTGACAATCTATATTTGTAACATATTAGAGAAAAAGGGTCCGGATGTTTCAAACAACACATGAATGTTATGATTTCAAATAAAATATTATATATAATAAAAGATGAATGGATATTGAAAAATATAAATTTATAGTAGTTACAACATTATAAATAGGATATGGTGTATAATAACAATATATGTCTCTTGGGGTGAAATTTTGAAATAAAAAACACTTACCATGTTTCCCCTCTTAGTCGAATAAACTCAAACAATTTATATAATGAAAATAACTCTTTTAGAAAGAAATTATGAAACCTTATTTAATTCAAAAAAAAATATAACATTTATTTATAATAATATGTTACATTTATATTAGTTAGTTATTATCTATTTTTAATATCGAGTGTGACTAGTTTTGGTCTTTTTGATCTAGTTTCGTTAATGTAGTGCTGTTATTCATTCTTCTCCCAAAATTCATCTAAACTATATCATAAAAGTTACTATAATTGATTATTTGTAATTATTTATCACATTATAATATAATTATATGTCCTTTTTTGTTGAGGGTATTTGCAACAAGAATTGTTTTGATGATTTTTAAAAAAAAATTTAGGTAATTTAATTAATGTGTTTAATATTATTGTTTCCATTCTAAAATAAAAATAAAATATTTATTTTTAATTTTATATTATATATTTTTCGTAATTAATTTCTCATTGTCATCCAAGATATTATTTTATAGCCTTGTTCAAATAGGTGTTTAAACCAACCCAAAAAAACATTCCATCATTAATTGATGAATCTAATTATGAATGTTTTTTATTTTAAGAAAATATCAATATTATAGAATATTATTATTATTATTTGTAATATTACCTCTTTTTTCTTATATTAAAATAGAGTTTAATAAGTTATAAATAAACTTTATGAAAAATGAGTTACATTCTTTGTAGAGGTAGTAATTCACAAATTTTATGATTAATATTTTAAATCCTCAGAGAATGAGTGGGAAGGAGGTGGATTATAATTTACTTATATTTAATCATTAAAATTTAATTAATTTCTTCTTTTCTCTTCAATTTCACACTTATAACATTTTACAAGAGGCAGTGGTGAGAAAAATTAATGATGTCACTTCAAAGAGGCATTAATCATCATAACACATAAATAACTGTTTCAATATTATTAATAAAAAAGTGGAATATTGGTTAATTATTATTAACTTATCATAATAACATTAATTTTAAAAAATATTTAATTTTATTATATATTAATTATAAAATTAAAATTTGGAATTTGGAAGAAAGAAAAATATGTTAGGAATAAGGTACTCACAATGAGGACTTGTAGTTTCCCCTGGATGACTCCTTGGAAATACAGGTCAAAATCTAAACTATTTTGACCATAGGATAAAAGTTAAGGTATATAAATATATTGGGATAGAGAAAAATTATATTTGAAATAGGAAACTGAATTTTTATGTTGGTCTTGAAGGGGAGGCGAGAAACCCATTTTATAATTGCCGAGAATAACATTTTTATAAATATTTCAAGAAAATATAAAAAGATCACATGTTTCGTATGTGAAGTTTCCATGAAAATGGATTTTAATGGATTGGAGGATGATATAAGTTCTATAATTAGTCATCCACACAATTTAAAACATGTTTTATAAATTTTTATACGTCCTTTATTCTTAGTATGTCAACTTTTATCATTATTTGGTTTATCATGGTTATTAAATTTTACCAACTAATTTAAATATAATTATAGAAAATAAAATGGTAATTATAACATATTTTGAAACATTTAATTATAATTATGAAATTCATTTCATGAGATAAAATTTCTATGTGTAATAAAATTAAATTTTAACATCAGAGAATGTAATGTGTGAAGCCCCAATAAAATAAAGAGTATTTTTAAGATTAAAATTTATGTGTAGGGTAAAATTATAAATTTATTTAATTTATTGATAGAATTTTTTTACAACAAAAAACCAAATTTATGTGGCATTCAAAATAATCCAAAAATGTATTTTTTTAAAATAATATATTTAATTAAAATAAACCAGCAAAAAAATTATTATCTCAAAATACAACTAATATCGTTAATTTATGTTTTCTAAAATTCATAATAGTATTTTGAAATATATTGTTTTACCATATAAATACATTTTCGACAATAATTTTTTCCATATTTTTAATTTTATGCTTACTTATTGATAGATTCACAAATGAAATGATTTTAGTAAAAATATATCATTAAATATAAACCTAAAAATAAATTGTTTAGTATTATCTCAAAAATAAATATGAAGATAATTATGACATTATAACTTAAAAAAACTAATTAACTTTTCTCAAATTAAAATCATAAAATATTTATAGCAACTTATTTAGATGAAAATAAAAAATATACCGTAAGTTTTGTTTATATAAATATTTATTTTTAAACATCAAGTTACTATAATATTATTTTATCTAAATATATCAATAATTAAATACGGACATATTACTTTATAAACATAAATATTTCCTATAAGGAACTTTTAACCATTATAAAATTTATTTATTATAGTAAAATATAAGACCTTTTTTAATTATTATTTCAAAGAAAACCATTTCAAAATATTTATAAATGAAAAATAATAATATGAAATTATTTTAATTGATTTTTATCTATAAAGTTATTAATGATTATATTATACATGTTTCTTTAATATTACTTGGTTTGTTTTAGTTTGATTTTTTCTTTAATCTATGTCACATGTGACACAAGTAATTGAAGATAATATTAATTTCAAATTTCAAAAATGTCATTTTACAACACCTAACACCTATAATAATAAAGACCGAACTGCATAGATCTGAGAATTGGGTAATTTTATCACTCCACGTTCACTCCCTCACACCCCATTAGATGGGTGATTAATATCCAAGGAAAATGAAATATACATCACCAAGGGAAAAACCATCTCTACTAAACTATTAGTTGATCTCTCAAGACATATATCAAAAACAAATATCACTTCATCCCTCCTCGAATGAGGCCTCAAATTTTAGTAATATCAATAGGGAACAAATCACTATACACCTAGTTCTACCTAATCTATAAATGGATAAATAAAAATAATTAATTTTCAGTTAATCCCTACATCAAACAATTAATATAATTTTTGAAAAATACTTGCTTACAGATTAATTTTTTTTAATATTATTAATAATATATTTTGAAGCATCTGTTGGTTTCAAAACTCAAAAATAGATAAGAAAACCAAAAAATGTTATAATTATATTGTAAAGGTTGAAAATAAAAATTTTGTGGTCACTATGATATCACTACACATGCTCATTTAATAAATATTTATCTATTTAAAAAAATATTAAAAAACATTATGGTTCAATATGATCTTAAATTCACCAAGGACCATCTCAAGAGTAATCAAAAAAGATAGCGGTTTACAAGTCTATATTGAAAAAATGACGTAATAAACTTGGATAAATTCATTGTTTCTCACTTAAATATGATTCAAGACTTGATAACCTCAAACTGGAGGCATGTATTTGTTTTTAAGAACTCGATTAACTAAATTGAAATTATTACTAGGGTAGGAGTGGGGGGATAATGATAAAATGAAATAATAAATAAAATCAGAATAAAATAAATATGAAATTACAATAAAAATTTGTTGGAGTTAAATGAAAATTTTATAATGTTAGGGTTTTATTTTATAAAAACCTATAAGAATTTAGGTAATGTTTACTAGGAAATGAGAATACATGTAAAATAATGAATAGTATTGGTGATATAATAAAAAATAATTAGTCACATTCTAAATATTTAGTAGGTAATAAATATGAAAATAATAATTCCAAAAACAATTTAAAGAGAAATAAAATGAGGTGTGTTTCATTAAATGACAATGTAAAGAACACTGGTAATTTGGAAAAAATATTATTTTCAGTTAAAAAGATGATATAGATGTTAATGAGAATCTTGTGGGAATAAATTATATGTAGTGTTATGATAATTATAGAACATATCATAGTCATTATCATGTGAATGGACTTAAAAATAGTTATCAAAAAATAATTAAATAAAAAAGATTTTAAACTATATAAAGAGTAGATATATAATGAAAATTTTATTTCAAGAGTTATTATTGGAATTTTCGTTATCTTTGACACATAAGAGTGAATAATAGATTATAATGAATAATATTTAGTGAAACCAAAATATATTTAAGTCTAATATTGATAGGTATGTAATTGAAATCAATTAAAATGATCAATAACAAGATAAAATAGATAGATAAATGAGGAGTATCAATTTTAACATTTGAATAAATTTTTTGAATGGGTGACCAATATTATCATTATGTGGATGATTCATATACAATAATATAATTATTATTGAATGTTTTCATGGATCAATTTTTTTATATGAAATGATGAAAGATAAGAATATACCATTCCTTAAATTCATTTTATTGTTATTTCAAAAAAAAAGGGATTGGTCTTGGAAATTGGATAATGATTTTTTATTACACATGACATAATGTATAATTATTTTTAAGGGTTTTATGTTGTGTGAAATTGGTATGATTTTGTATCATAATAATGATTATGATAATATAAACGTTTTTTCATCAATGGATAGTTGTGATTAAAATTTGAAATAAAATAATACTTTTTTGATAATTTTTGAAGTATAACATAAAACATGTTTCACAACTCCATAAATAAGAGAAAATAATTTTTTTAGGAATTTTGAGTTATTTTAAATTTGGTTGATGTATGGTCACATTTTGACTAAGATAAAATGGACTATATCTTACTCATTTCAAGTTATAGATGATAAAATTTTATGTTATTTGATTCCGATGAATGAAATTTATCTATGGAATCAAATGAATGATCCTATTTTCCATTTAAATTTTATTAATTTGATTAATAAAAAGAAATTAGAGGTGTTAATATGTTATTAAGGGAATACCAATTATTTTTTTAATATATTATATAGGGGATATAGTTAAGTATTTATACATGAACATTGAGTTTCAAAATACTCTACCCCTAGAGTTGATTCAAGTAGATAAATATGGATTGATAAAATATAATTAAATGTTTAGAGATAAGTATTATATATAATTTCTTGATAATTATAGTCAATTTTTATATATTATATTTATATTAAACAATTCTAATTCCCTGAATATGTTTAATAGTCTCATAAATAGTGATTAAAATGAATATGGGTATCTTGTAAAAGTGTTTAGATTGAAAAATAAGTTTTGAATATATTAGTTGAATATTAAATGACTAGATAGAGAAGAATAGAACATCAATATATTATGGTACACCATACACCCCCATAAAAATATTGTTTTTTAATGAATGAATAAAACTGTTAGTGGATATAAATCAAACCATATTGGTTAAGTGTAGACTATTATAGTAATTTCGGAGGAAATATATTATATGAATAATAAATATAAATAAGTAGTGACTTTTTAATCTAAATTTATATATCTATCTTCATATGATATATTAAAATAATAACACCTTGATTAAATTACTTTCAGTTACTCGGATGTCCTTTTGAAATCTAAGTGGAAGGCAAAAACCTAAGAAAAATTATATTACATATAAGTGAATGAATACTTATATGATATTTATCCAATATAAGATAATACCATTCTTATAAATTAATAAAAACTAAATATTTAAAAAACCACTTATGTGAGGGTGTTTGAATTCTCTTTTAATGAGTCTTGAAAGTATAATAAACAAATATAGGAGAAAGAAAAAGGTTCTAATTTATTAAAATGAAAACAATAAATTGAAAATATGTTAGAATTTTATCTAAAGAGTAGTATGAAAATTATTATTCAAATACTTTAGGTAATTAGGTGAAATTTTATTCAATTCATCAATGTTTGTGAAAATATATTTCATATTAGTAAATCATTAAAGAGAAAAATGAAACAGTTTCAATTAGTGTATCTTTAAGGATAACATCTCATTTAAGTTTTCTTTCTTTGGTTAATCAAAATGATGAGAATAAGACATTGGATCATTTTGAGATGAAGGTTTTTATGAATAAAGATTTTGAAAATATTGAGAAATATAAGATATGATTATATTATCTAGTTCAAATAGATGTGAATATCATTAAAGAAATGTAGGGGTGAATTAATAATCATAATGAAATATTTCGAGTGGAAATGATTAAAGAGAGACTATTTTTCATAGGAAAATATCTTATTTAAAGATTAAAATTTTATATTAAATGATCTTTGATATAATATCTTTATACCATAATAATATTTCCATCAATTTTCATTTTATTCAAAAACAATATATTTCAAATGGATTTACTGATTTCATTTATTAAAATAAATATTAAAAATGGGTTTAATATTGACCAACATGAGGGAAATTCCTTTTATGGTGATGGTGTGAATCATAATAACATGAAAAAGTTTCTATATAGTACAAATCAAGGCCCAAAATCTTATCACTTGAAGTTGGGTGCATGTATTCAGTCACAATAATTCATGGAAATGATAATATATAGAATCATAATATGAAAAATAGTCAATGAAATCACTCATTTCCAATATTTATGTCTATGGTATTAATTTATTTAAAATGATAATGAATATTTCAAGGAGTTTTACACTCTTATGCATAATTTTTTTGAGATTTAAAATCTTAGAGAGAAGAGATATTTCATGCTTCTACAAATTTCTCATGGAAATTGTAATACTTTTCTTTTTAAATATATGTTTGATCATTTAATTTTTAGGAAATTATGAATGAAATTTTCAAAGATTATTTGAACATAAATATATATGATAAAAACGTAATTATAAATATGGAAATGTTAAAAAACATAATCAAAAGAGTTCAAAAAATTAATTTTACATTTTATCTCTTTAGATGATTTAAATAAAAAATTAACCAATGATATTTCATTATGTGCTCAATTTCATAGTACACTAAAGGTATCTTACTTCATTGAAGTATAGTTAAATTTAATGTACATAAAAGTGACTATAGTTTTTTTATTATTTTATTACCATATACGGATGCCTGATCAATTTGGATTTATATGTGTGAATTGTGATTGATGTGGTAATGATTTGAAGTGAATATCTAGTGAATTACTATTCTTATGAGAAAGGTGTATTTAATGGTATATAAGGTATAATAATTCAGTTATTATATGTGAATAAAAATTAGGTAATGTTTTTGGAACTCTTGTATTGACACAATAAATTTGGATGAGTTCCCATAAAAACCCACATTTTTAAAGTGATTATATACTTTTTATGTAGATGTGATTATAAGAGGGGTATTAACCTATCATAGAATAAATCTCATATATATTAATAAACAAATATTGAAATCAAGTACTAAATTACTAAATAAAAGTTATATTAAGGAATTTATAATTTTTAGTTTGATTCTATAATGGGATAAGTGGAATATGTCATTAGAAAACCATTTCATATATATATATATATATATATAATATTATGATTTTTGTTCAATTATTAGAGTTCAATATTCAGTCTTATAATGTTGAGGAATGTGTTTTTCCCCCTACTCTCTTATTCTTTGGTTTATTTTTCTCAAATGGTTATATAATAAGATAAATTCAAATCAATGTGTTTTTTTAATAAATGTGGTGAATATATTTAGACTACTCATTTGTGTGTGTATGTGGAACTATGAGTTTAACACTTGAGTATTTCATGTACAAAGATCTAATATATGAAGCTATGAGTTCAGTGTTTGAGTTAGTTAAAAGTTATTTGTTCTGAATTTTTTTAATATATTTATGTATATGAGAACTGTTAAACAAATATTTATAGGTAGTTATAAAAACATTTGATAACAACATATGTGTAAGAGAATACATTGGGATAATTTACAGTACTAAAGAAACAATTGATATAGAAATTGATTTAATTAATTTATTATGCATCCATTTTTCATTTGATATATGAGGAAAAATATTTGATTTAAATTATTCCTTAATAGTTGTTTGGAGATCATATAATAATCATCATTATTTCTTAAACATGGTTTACTTATATAGGCTTTCAATTGAAAAATTGAAATATCATTAGTAATAATGTGAATATTGTTTAAGATCATATCTAGGTTTTCATAATGGTGATTGATTTATGAATTGATATCAAGAGTATCACATATAATAGGAGAATTGATTTTTAAATAAATCATATTCAATTAGTATCTTTTCATTAAGGTAACTAAGAGTTTATAGATATGTGAATGCTTGTGTCTTGTGTGATTCATTGGTTTCAAAAAAAATATTAGCAGAATTTTGAGAGGTTTCCAAAAAAATTTTATATAATAAAGAATTAGAAGATGAATAATGTATTAAATTACATTTTGTTTTCCTTGGGTACATTTTCTACAATTATGTTGGTGTTTTTTTAACATACTCAAAAAAAATGTGATCAATATTTATAAGGTAAAGATATTATAGAAGTCTGATTATTTTTTGGAGACTGATTTGATGTAAATAATGATGGATAATATTAAGATCCAATGTATATAATTAACCATGTAGTGTTAATGTTTATCACACGACTTCTTTTATGAGTATTGTTTCATAAATTGGTAATTTATTCATCATATCATAGTATTTATTTCAATGGAATTTTTTTAAAATGAAATATAACGAGTCCTAATGTAATTGTCATGATATGTGATTTGTTTTGAAATTTTACATAATGGTTTTTACTATGGTTATAATAATATATATATAAATGTAATTTAGAAATCATTTAAAAGATATAATTTTGGAATAAAGTACGATTTTTAATGTACTTTTATAATTACATAGTATTGATATAATAGGTTGGAAAAAGGATTTTATTTATTTGATAAAATAATTTCATTATTTTTTGTTTATCACAGTTTAACATGGAAAAATAAATAATTTGAAAAATAAATTTTAAACTGATGTAATATTTCTTTAAGAGGTTATATTTATCTAGAGTGGTTGATTTTAACTATTTTGAAAACACTAGATACAAAATAAAATATAATATATTTCACTATAAGTTTTAAAATTTATTTATATATTTCTTGGATTATTAGAATTCATAAGAATATTTATGCTAGGAACAAAGATATTTGTATTATATATCATACAATATTGATATAGGGTTGGATCATACTAGGTAAAGGAAAAGGGAAAGGAATAGTAATGTCTAATAATTGTTATGTAGAGACATTCAAATTGTTTTACATAACATAATAATAGTTTCTCCCAAATTTGAATCCTATAGATTTGAATAATTAATGAACAAGGAGAGATGAGACACAATAATATGTTATTATATATAATATCAAATGAATATTAACTTTATATTATCATTAAATATGTTTAGAATCCACTGAAAAAGTTTATAGACTTCATTTATAATGAGTAATTAATAATTAATTGTATATGTGTATTCAAAAAATATTTCTACTAAATCATACAATATTTTTTTTCATGTTCTACTAGGCATGTAGTTATTTATGATTGATTATTAGACATTTTAAAATATCATGTAAAACTAGTAATATTTTTCTTTCCTTTTCTCAAAATAATTAATTATTGTTTTTTTTGTATCCCAAAAAATTAAAAAAATACTAACATAAGTTTGTAAAATAATCAAAAATTAAAATTATCCTTTAATTCACCCCAAAGAATCTTTTTTTGATATCTTTATTTTTGGATTCATAGAGAAATATCATATACCACAACATTATCTAACATTCAATAGACTAAACACGTGATATCATGTTTATAAACCTTTTATTAACTTCATATTCGTCACATTTAGTTACTCATAGTTTTCATTATCATGGTAACTTCATAAGATTTATACAGTTTACTTAATGGATGGTTCAAATAAAAACCCTCAATGAACATCATGAAAACATACAATGAACTCAACAATATACCATAAATTAAGTTAATGAAAATTTATATTCTAAATTATTTAATTATAATCACAAAATATTTAAAAAATCAGTCCAAAAAATAAAATAATGAGACATTTGTTTCACCTTTATAAACCAATATAATAAAATCATTAAAAAAATTCTTGTTCATCTATATGGTGAGATATTTTTCCTTGATTTAGATTATATGTCCAAATTTAAACATCACACAAATATATATAATAGTAACTCCATTCATTTTAAAAACTCAAAAAATGATCTAATTGAATGTGGAATTATATAATTATTTCCAATTTTTGAATATTATATTGCCACAAAAAAAAGGATGTTTATTTTTTGGTTATTAAATAATATAACAATGTACTCATTGATCCCTTATAATAAAAATGTTTACTCAAAATCCACTCAGAAAATAAAGTTTGTTAAAATTTTCAATAAAATATTTTTCATACTATTTAATGACATATATTTAATTCATTATTCTTATTATGTCTTTATAGAAAATATAAAATAATTTATTTTCTAATTATTCAATATTTAGTGTAAATTATGTTCATAGTAATTTAAATATATCAATTTAGATATTTTAAAATACTGTAATAATTATTCTAAATCATAGATATTTTTTACAAATCCCTAGGGAACAAAAAATTATTACCAATTATGAAATATTTAAAATTTTCCAAATTCAAAATCTCAATGAATTTTTACTAATTATTAATTTTTTTTACCCAAAAACAAAAAAAATGCCTTAGATGACCGACATAAGCATCTTCTATTTTTATAATTTATTTATTCATAAATTTATAAGAATTGTATCATATATCCCCATTGGAAAATAATATTCAATAAAATATAAATATATTAGTTCATTGTAAACATAATTCAATTATCGGGTAAGTGTAGTTCCCTAGTTTAAGGAACGTACCCCTTTCCTCATGTTTTTATGTAAAAAGGGAATTTTATTGAAATGGTGTCGCTTTAAATGGGTTTGATAAATAAAAGGGGGTGTTTCCATTAAATAGGTTGTTTCCATAAAATATGATGTTTCCATAAAATATGTTGTTTCAATAAAAGAGGGTATTTCAATAAAATAGGTTTTTTCCATAAAATTGGGTGTTTCCATAAAAGATGATGTTTCCATAAAAAGGCTGTTTCCATAAAAGAGGGGTATTTCTATAAAAAAATTTGTTTACATAAAAAGGGTAAGGGTGAAGTTTGGGGGAGTTTTGGGGATGTGGAATTATTTTTTAGTCTAAATGGAAGGTCATACGGTTTGTGCATAGTTGGGGAAAACCTTGTGTTCAAATTGTGCACAGATGTCAAAACTAGAAACTATTTTCCAGGAACTTGGTTGTTTTTTCTCTAATTATTATTTTTGTCTTAAAACTCTTATAATTATACATTTCTCTACCTATAAAGTTGGAAAAACATTCCCACATGTTTTGGATCCATCCTGGAGCCCTCCTTTAGTGATTTCAATCCCGAATCTCGCGGTAGGTGCCCGATCTTCATTGTTTTTGTATCGTTTTCTTATATCTCCATCTTATCTCTTCTGGTTTTTTATATCTACACCTGATGTTGATGGAAATAATATTTTTAACATCAAATAAATCATGATCTGTCATGTTTATTTATAGCATAATAATTCTAAGTTGTTTCATGGAATCTTGATATGATTCTTGAGGTATGTCATTGTTCTATCACGTTTTGTCACATTTTCTTAGATATTCTTAGATATACTTCTATAATCCCCTTTATTTCTCATATATACACCTATAATGGGTATATATATGTTTTTTTATTCCAAATAATTCAATATTGATTCGTGATCTCACTATTAGAATAAATCTAAGGTCGTTCTTGGAGAATCGACCAGGTTTCTTGTGTGTTCTTCATCTGTTTCAAGTTTTGTCGAAGCCCTCATGGTAGGTGGATTCATACTAATCTCCTATTTATATAATTTAATTTATTAGTTTTAAATTGAATAAATTGGATATAATTTATAGTAAAATATTGGTTTTATACATGGAATAAATCTATTTAGAGATTATTTATAAATTTTGGTAGATTTGTGAAATCTTGATAAATTATTGTAAAAATTGTTTTAGCTTCTTGAATTTAAAATTATGATTCTTATGGTGGATTTTCTGGAACATCTAAATGGTTTTATTGGGTAATCAGTTTCAATAAAAAAAAGATTTTTTATTGAAATTATTTATCATTATAATGGTTTTAATGAAAATTGATTTTCAATGAAAAGTTGATTTTATTGAAAGGATTGTTTTGGAATAATATTTGGGAGTATACGATGTTTGTGTTCATGTTTCATATAGAGGGTTTGCTTGAAATATGAACATGTGATCTGTGCTAAAGGGTTAATGTCATATGGGATGCAATTACCTTGTGACGACTTGGTAGATCGACCAGAAACATCTCATGAGTATGGAACTGTCCTAACATAGCATGCATGGTAGGTTTCATGGCTGTGTGGAATGGTTCGAGTATTACAAAAAGGTTATTGAGAAATGAATTTGAAGATTTGTTAGTATTTTTTTTGAAATGTTAGTTTTCTATAAAATTTGTTTTAATTTCATTTGTACACTTTTGTTTTAAATGGAAGCTATCATGGAAGCTAGGTTTCCAGTTTTAAATTCTAGTTCTTCTTCTTCATAGAATTAATTATCACCATCTTCCTCTTCACAGACCAAACTCTTCTTCAATACTTTCTTTGTAGATTATAAATATCCCTTTTTGAAAACCATTTCCAAGGTTTCTCAATGTGTTCACCATCGAATTATTTATCTTCAAACATTCTTTAGAACCGAGAAGAAATGTGCCCAAATTTTAGACAATGAAAGAAATACATAGTTAACTTTATTTTAAATATACCTTTTCCCTTCTGGAACTTCTCATAAATGAGAGAAATAATTTATTTTTCCTCATCATCTTTACCACTACTATCTTTTTAAATTTTTAGTTTTTTCAAGGATTTGAATGAATTTTCCTTACTCACTAGGGTCATAGCATCTTCTAGCTTGACTCTCATTTCATATATAACTAGTTTTCTCAGAATATCATCCAAAGAAAGTTTGGAAATATATCTTTCCTTGAGGGCTAACGTATTTTCATTTGTACAGGGGTTGAAATATTCTTGGTATTTTCTTTACAATATCAACGACTTTGATTTCTTCACCTAGACCTCAAATTTCTCCAACCACTTCAGTAATTCGATTGAAGAAGGATTCTGAATTCTCATTAGGATGCATATTCAGATCATCAAACCTATTATGCATGACTTTTACTTTTTCCTTATTTTATTTTCTATATCATTCATAAATATTTTCATGTTTTTAGCACATGGACTTTGTTGAGGTGAAACTCATCACTTTTCGATAGATCAGATCAGAAAAGGCTACTGTGAGAGAATTATATGCTTTAGCATCAGTATCAAGATTTTTCTTATATCCATCAGTCATAACCAACCCTATTGGATCAGTAACTTATATTCCTTGTATATTAGAAAATATGAATTACATTCCAAGAGATATTAGATGTGATCTCATTATATTCTTCCATATTTGATAATTACTTCCATCGAAGAGGGGGACTCACCTAACATTGGATGAATTCTCCGTGACGATATAAGACAGATCAAAAACTTGTAACCTCCCTCAGAAACCACTTAAAGGACCCTGAAACACCCTGATAGGGGAGGTGTGAGCTAAGGTGTCAACTTTTTTTTAAAGTTATGGATCTTATTACCACATTGGTAGGAACTTATTAAATTTTACTATCAAATGAAAGAAAAGAGATGAAACATCACATTTAATTGGTTCATTACAAAGGGATACATATAAGGATCTTATACCGACAGTGTGTCGGTCCTAACTAAATCCACTAATCTACTCTAGTTGTGGAGTACAAGAGTTAGGCCACAGTCACTATGTGATAGGAACACTACCTTACATAAGTTTTTGGATGGCACACAACATTCCTTGGAAGACTTCCATAAACTCCCCCACCTCCCCACTATGGGAGAGGTGAATCTTAGTTTATCGACTTGAAGGCCACTTCAATATATTGGCATTGAAGTGTTAATAGTTTTCCAACATGAGACACTACTTGAATCAATGACCTGAGTAGATTCTCACTGAAATCATTGACAAATTAACACTAATAATCAAAATAAACCGTTGCAAAGACCCTTTTCAAAGATCAACCCTTTATCTAGATCTCTTCCTTGCAGAGAAAAACCCTTCACCGAGATCACTGAATCACAAAGAAACAACCTTCAAGAATCTCACTACCTTGTAAAGATACACCCTTTGTGGAGCTCACTGCCTTGTAGAGCGACACCATTCATAGAGCTCACTGCCTCACAGAGTATTCTACTTTATGAAGCTCAATGATCCAACACAGGACACCTCATCTTCACAAATCTCTCATGACTTAGAATCATAGTAATAATTAAAGACATTAATGGCCTCTTCAAAAAGATCAAGATCACATAGAACAATCTACTTTGCTGAGAACCCCTTGCTTTGCGAAGTCAAAGTGATCCCAAATTTTCTCTCTTCAAATCATTCAAAATGAAGAGGGGTGGCTTCTTTTTTATAAACATGGGCGAACATGGAGATCCTCTTCTTCAGGCAGGAAATTAGTATTGGGAACAAACGTCTTCTCGGTGCATCTCTCACTTTGGAATGCTCGTCGTAACTATAGATATCTCCCTCAAAACCCTTCTCACCACCAAAAATAACCATTTGAAAAGAAAGTCTCGTAATCACAGAGAACACCATCACAATATTTCAGGTCTTCACTAAAAACACTTCATGAATCCAACCTCTGTGAAACTCATGCCTTAGCAATATTTTCTGGAGACCTTCAAGAAAAACCACTTTTCACATAGCATTCCATTCCCCAAATATTTTCACCCAAAAATTTGGAAAACACTGGGAAACTATGTCACCTTAAATACTACTTTCGGATAGAACTGTATGACCCATTTCCTTGTAATATCCCTAATTATCCATAAAAGGATTGACAAAAAACCACAAACCATGCTCATTTTTCAGCAAATATCAGCCTTGTTTCTTACAATTTCAACATCTGATCCCAAAACATTTCCCAAAATAAAATATAAAATGGAATGTGATACCTCTATATCCCAAAAACACAAGAAATGGTATATGACACAAAAATCATACCTCTGATAGTAGATGGTCCTACATCCACACTATCTTGATTTTTCTACATAACTTGAAGCTGACCAAACCCTCTCCCCTAGGATCCATCCTGAATCCCCTGAGATATGCCATCTACATCATACATTCTTTCTTGAACAAGCATACCATGTCCCCTACCTAGACCATAAAATCTTTTGGAACTCAAACTACATTTATTCTATGGAATTGGTAATTCCTTCCAAGTATCTAGTATCAGTAATGTTACCTTTTCACTTATCTTCTATAGTATACCCCTAAAAACCATTATAAGTGGACCAACATTCCATAATAATGACACTCCAAAGAGGGGTATGGACAGTGTGGTCTTTTGTGGTCCATATTTACCCATTAATAGTACTGTAATGAATCACAATCCTGAGAAGGATTCCCACTACTGTGACTACTCTAACCACCACTACCTTGAAAAAACTAGTTTAGAGACACATTTATTCACTAGAAGAAGAGTTCACTGTTTTACCTACTAAAATAACATGGATGCTACATGGGACCTCCCTCAAATTCTCTTTTATGATGAGGTCTAGATTCATCATATATATATAATCTATTCAGATAGAGCACGTTAACCCACATCCTGATCTCATAAAGAACAACATACTAAAAATGTCTCACCCTGGATATCTCATCAACTAAAAAAATTATAAAAATCACTACAAGTTTGTGAAATTTTCAGTGTATTCCAAAACTAACATGGCCTCCTATGTCATGTTTATGATTTCATGTTCCTTCTCATCCCTTAATTTCTCAAGATATAAATGGATCAGGAACATTATCATGACATCCTTCCATGAAATCTCATCTTACTACCCAACAATATCTATAATTTCTGAGTAATACATGGTTGGTCCATGAATCATATATTTTGAAAGATTTTACATCTTATATATGAGTGTATAAAGATTCTTAAAGATCATCTATACTAACATGATCTTGAACTTGGCTACCTGGGGTCCTCCCTCTCTATTGAACATAGATATATGATATTGGTGAAACTCTCTCATCAGCTCAAACATTAATGCAATGTTGTGAATAGTATCACACTCCATAGATTAGATGGCCCTCAAAAAAATCCTAAAGATGAACATCCATATTATCCTTATGAACAACAAGATTCTCTGTTTAAGATATGTTAGGGTTGTGTTAATCCAAACTCTCTTAATTCACTACATAATTATGATGAGGATTCATTTTCTCTACATGAAAAACACACTACTTAGAACACCTACTACAATAATTGGGTCAACCTCAAAAAGTGACAATAAAGAAAAGTTTATATAGGGTCTCTATAAAAATGGCTCACCACTAGATTATCGTGAAATATCAATTAATTTATTACATTTCTCAGATATAACAGGTATCTTTTATCATAGTTCAAAAGGAAACCATATTTCAAATGTAAAAAAATATGTCCCTATCATGAACAATGTATGTCAATATATACCTTTATATGCCTATTATTAATAATAAATAATCAAACCTTCCATATTAGTTTATTATTATAAATAATATGAACCAATAACATCATTTAAAAATAACCTCACCCAAAATGTAATTTACTCAGGGTTAAATAACATCAAATGTAACTAGAAATAATCATAAAAAAATCTATCCCTAGGAACTCATAATTTTCCCCATGAATAGGTTATCTAATCCCATACACAAGATTAATTCCAAGTCCAAACACATCATATTATCCTCTAAACATTTCCCAATTAGTAACAAAGTAGAAACAGAACTTTTACCTATGATAAAAGATTGGAATATCTGTAAATTTGTAACTCTCTCACATGGAAATTAGGGGTTGGTTACAATAATACGAGAAAGCCTCCCCAAATGATAGAGGCTTCTGACTAACATCGGGGGTGTGATAATAATTATGGGGAGACTATACCACCTAGTTATAAAGTTACAACACAGTGGAAATGAACATATAATAATAAATATATCCAAGTGCTCAAATAAGGGAAACAAAATAGTACAGAAGAAAATATAAAATACAATCCAACTAAACAATACAATAAGTAATAAAGGGATAATGTAATTCTATTATATAATTGAACAAAATATTATACTAAAATAAATAAGAATAAAAAAATAGATAAATCAAATACAAACTAAAAAGTCCTAGATACTGGACCACATGTTGGTTCCAATTTCAAACTCAATCCCATTCAACTAGGAATAGTCGATATCAATGCCCCTTTTCTTTTCCAATATTATATCCATGTAATATACTATAATAAAAAAATGGATGTTTGAATAGGGTGTGACTATAACATAGTACGTTGACACCAAAAAGTCCAAACATAACCAATTAGATAATAAGAATATACAATAAGGAAATTAATGAGTGTATTAATTAATTAAATAATTAGATTAATATCACATCAACATGCTTCAACACCATTCCAAAAGGTCCCTGAACACATCTCAAAACCATTCCAACCATACCCATATAAACATGGTAAAACATAACCTATATCGATAGTATTTCAGAATATCTCTGAGCATGTTTCACAACCATTTCAACCACGACCATATAACAATGGTATAAATTGCAAAAATTCCAGTCAACACTTGTTATATAATCATTTCATCAATCAATCAGTGTTGAGCATGCTATATAGTAATTTGATCATTTATTTTGTCTAAGACGAGTTAATAATAATTTTATCATGTGATGTTAGGCATATCCCCAAATATCATCATATCAATTTTTCTTAGGGAAACTCCCACTACATAAGTATTTTAGTATGTGTCACTAGGAATTACCTGATATATTAGAATTTCATAATGTCTTAGGGAATTTCATGGTATATATAATTTCAACATTTTCACTACAAATACCCTATTACATATGAATTTTTTCATGTATCCCTGGGCATCAACAACTATATTAGTATTTCAACAAATATCAACTGAACCAACTCCCCATATAATAATTAAAAAAATTATCCCAACACATGTTGTAAAATAAGGATATCATAATATCGCTTCTTCAGTATCAATGGTTAATTTTCCAAAATAACTTTTATCATTATATTAAACATTCTATATATTTATTATAACCTATAACATTCATGTTATAAAAATAAAAAATAAAATAAAATGTGAAACTATGTTATAAAATCACCCAAAATCCATGTCAGGATCAACAAACAATATTCCACTATATAGTTCATTTATAATCTATGGTTTTCTCACTTGAATGATAGCCAGAACTGAGTTCAAAATCAAAAAGGATCCCATGTGGCTCCATTAAATAATAAAATTCCTTATTTATTTAATTTAGGTTCATGTTATATAGTGAAATTTAAATATTGTACCTACATGAAAAAAACCATAGGGTTATGGTTTAAAACCCCTACCTTTAACTGATGGTAATCCAATGCTTCCAACATGATTATCCAACAAGAATGAACATGAAGATGATCGAAATAATCTTCTATGATAATTAACAGTTATGAACAAAAAAAATTATGGTCAAAATATTGCACTACAACATTTAGAAAATTATAGAAGAGAAATGGAAAACTGATGCAAAACCACTTACAAGGGATCATATGAATGATTGGAACATCTGGAGCTGAGAGAGATGATCCCAAATTTCTTAAAAACTATACTTGGGTTAATAGGATGAATCTACACATGACATGGAAAAATAATTAAATGCACAAAACTATTTGAAAAAAACTTCTCATGAAATTATATTGTTTGTAATAGAGTTATGCATCATGAAATTCTTTTTAGAGTAATAAATTGAAAAAACCATCACCTTGGATTAATATTTATTTTCATAGAATATTACCCATCATGTAATATAATGACATGAAATTTAGTCTCTTAATGCCATGAATTAGTTCAAAACCTATAACTATTCATGACATGTGGATGGAAATAATTACATGACATGTATTATAGTTACACTGCATGTAACTATTCTACATATTGTTTTTCAACCTAGTTTCCTTATAAAACTTAAACCCCCTCGAAGGCTTCTCAACATACCAATAACCCTTCTCAACCCTTGATCCATTTATAAATACTCAATTAAATCAAACACAAACCCTGAACTAGTCTGCATAGGGATCCCCTATGTTTTTCTCAAGTACTCATGCAGCCCATATCAGTATTTATTCAAACAATGATACATCCACAAAATGTATTTCATTTCCCATACAAAGGCTCTACATATCTAAATAAGACATAAACACAATGACTAAAAAATACTCAAATAGGGATATACTTGAAAAAATATGGGATCCTATATTATAAAATTGGGTTCTGTAACACATGAAATATATTCTCCCATGAAATTTATAGAAAAGAGAAATATAATGGTAGATAGAAAGTACTGGAATTTAATTTTATCATCCATGTCCGATAAAATCCAAAATAAGTGATGGGACTCAAAATAGTCTTGGATATCTTCTTAAAGCATGAAAAAATGTATGAGGGATATGTTAATGTTAAGGATTATAAAGAGAAAATATAGAGAGCTAGAGTTGAAGAAATAAAAATGGTTGAATATGGGAGTATCAATAGTTATTTCAGTAGGATAAATATGATTATGAGTCACATCAAGGTATTTTGTGAACCAGCTCACAATGGAATACTCACCTCTAAAAGTTTCTACAATCATCACTAAGGTGATTCAAAGATTATTTACAGTTTCCTCAACCATTTTGAAAAACCATGGATCAAACCTTCAAGATTCAATCTCATCTGAAGTCTAGCTCATAATAGAGTTCCCATCGAAATTTGACTTCAATACTTTAGTATAAAACGTTTCTCTATGTGCAGATTCTGAAACCGACATAGGGCATATTCCAATCATCTGTTTCTTTATTTTTCTATTACTTATGCTCTTTAGAACTATATTATCAACATTTTTTGATTACTAATGGTTGTTTTTTTTGACTCTGTTAGAATTCAACTTAAAAATTGTGTTGAAATGGAAGGATCTCAACAAATTAGGAATCTTTTCCTCGCGTATGTTACTGAACTCCACCTTGTGATATGGTATGATCATAATACTATTATCCATCACAATTTCTCACTAAATATTTATGTAGGTCGGATGTAGATCCTAATCTCTATACATGATGCTACTTTTTTACAAAAGGGTCATTTCTATAACACCATACATGATATTGGTATCTTGATGCAGCTTCATATAAATGGAAATTACTGTCATAATTATCGTAATCTAGAGGTGTTTTGGAGGGCCCCTCTTTCTGGATAGACCAAAATCAATATTGATGGCTCCTCTAAGGGAAACGCGAGCCCTACAGGGTGTGGTGCGGTCTTTAAGAATCATCTTGGGCAGATTCTTGGTTGTTTCATGGGAAAATGTGACTTTTCAACCTCCCATGATGTTGAGATTTTAGGTTTGATCCATGCCATTTACATTTCCATCCACTTTGGTTGGAACAATCTCTGGATTGAAAGTTATGCGATGAACATCATATAAGCAATTTGGAATGGAGTTACTCACCTTGCTTGGCCGATTACTAATCGTTGGATGGACTGTAATTGTTTTCTTACAGGTATCAACTATATCATCATGCATGTGTATCGTGAAGCTAATATGGTTGAATATGGCCTTTAAAACATGGGGATCAATCAAGAAATCACCTGGTTTGATGACCTCCCCGCTGATATGATCACTTTTCATGAAAAAAACTCTAATATGATCCCGTACATTAGACTCTTGTAATCTCTCCTTTTTTTCTTAATAATTATTTTCTTATTCTTTTGTTCAAGGTATTTTGTGATACTTTAAAAATTAAACACTAGTCAATAATCATATCATAAATTTTGATGATAGATTTTATCTTTTTAAATCATCCATATATGAAAGAGAACTACATATATCTAAATGAGTTTCATAATAATCTCATAAACAATGTATTGATAAAGTATCGTGTATTGAAGAAACATCCAATGAAGAAATAGATTTTTAATTTGTAAAAAAACACATGATCAATGTGTAGGAGGTCGAATAATCTAGTGAATCAGTAGATGATTTGGAAAACAATGAATAATATAGATAGATAATGGAATGTATCTTTATGAACAAATAAAAAGGTAAAGGGAAGGTAAAAAAAATAAATACATCCAATTAAAATATTTAAGTGTGTTTCAAATTAAAACATTATATCTAGCTACCCAATGAATAAAAGTTTTAAAAGTGAAAATAAAATTGTTGAAGAAAGTCCTTAATGAAATAAATGGTCATGAAGTGCTTAGGAGGCTAATAAGGGCACTGAGAATATAAAAATAGCTAAAATGGGGAAAAGGATAACCATATTGGGAAAGGATGAGGCTGAATACTTCACTTTATGTGATAATTATTATAAAAAATATTTTTAAAAAATCAATAACTTCATGGAACCTATTTATATATATGAAGAATGTGCATAGAGTGGGGAAAAGTTGAAGAAAACTACACTGAATATATACTAAAATATGGACTTAGTTTATGACTTAATAAGTAAATACAAAAAAAAGTAAAACTAAAATCATTGATGAAAGTGGATGTGAAGATGATGAAAAATATGACATCCTCATTAAAAAAAGTGGTAATGATGAATAAATTAAAATTAAAAAAATGGAAGTTTTATAGAAATAGAAAATGTTTACATATTCTATGAAAACATGTGTTACTAGAGAATAAAAATTGAACATGATTCATACTAGGTTACTTGAGAATGATAAGACATCATGAAAAAGGAAAACTGATTCTAATAAAGATATGGAAATAATGGTTGAATCACCATATATAGATAAGCAATAATTTGAAAAAACATAAGTAAAAAACAACCCTAATGGTTCACTAAACAGATAAATATATTTCATCAAATAATTCTTGATAAAAGGGAATATTAAAATAATACTCGGTATAGAAAACCTCTAAAAATATAAAATATATATTCATGAATTTGGAAAGTATCTTTAGAAGAAATGACTCCCTTGAAACAATGAAAATTGAATCACATTTATTTCAAGACATCAAGATAGATATTGTAGGTTAAATCAATGGTTTCAGCGAATAATTTGTGTTAATAGGTATTGTTGGTGTTTTCATGTATTGTAGAATAAATCATATGATAACTTTAAAACTTTATGAATTTAATGGAATTAAAGTGGGTAGGAATTTATGATGATCTTTATGGAGGATATAATGAAAAAATATAATAGGATTCTAGATGTTAATATAAAATCACCTCAATAAAATATCCAAAAAATATATAATTTTCTAATGGAAATATTTGTATGTTATTATAAGAAATATCACTACATTGAAGAATGTATTAACATTTTTATAGGAACAGATCCATGACATATTCAAGGAAATTTTATTTAGAGAAGAACCAAAATATAAATGTTAATTCTTCTTTATTTGGACCCCAAGGATATAAAATAGTGGAAAATAATTATTGATAATATATTTGCATCATATATGACATGGCATGTAATGATATTAATGAAAAATTAATAACAAAATAGCCATGCAGTTACTTTTTCATGTTGAATTTTTACTTTCAACACATTATTTCTATAGTTTTGAAAATAATAACTAATATTTTAATGACTTCATTTTACTAAAATTTATACAGAAAAAGTTTTTATAATTCTTTTTTAGAAATAATATATAATTATGATACATTATAAAAAATATAAATAAAAATATATTATTTTAATTTTTATGGACGGACAAAACCAAACAAAACATAACATAAGAATTTCAGATGTACCAAACTGAATTAAATTTTTTAAATCATCTTACTTTTATGTTGTACATTGGTTGTAAGATTTTAAGGAAAATTGGATGAAGGATTATAAATTCCAAAATATTAAATAAAAAAATTACAATATAGAATATTATATAAATTCTACCAAACAAATATTAACATGCATAGGTGTACATGCTTAGATAGAGGTGTACATGTTTCTCGAATGAACATTTACAGAGACTTAATTTGATGCACCTTATATGTTTTCTAGATTAATGAAAATTATTATGCCATAAAGAATGATTCAAGCATTGTAATAGTGACTCATATGAATCAACCATCAGACAAAGAAGTTGTGTTGAACCCTATCATGTGAATATTTTTTTCTAAAGTAATTACAGTCACCTCCGAGAAATAAAGAATATGACCATTTAAGTAATGTATATAAATATAAGAATCATTATTGGTAGTGTAGTGTTTTTTAATCCAATTAATGAAAATTAGTTTAAAATCTTGTTGTAACAAATTGTTTACTTTTAATGAATTTCTTTATAATTTTTTGAGGGTTTTCTCTTAAGAAAACTGGCTGGGAAGGAAACTATAAATGCCTTAATATTTTTTGTTTCAAAATATTTCTCCAATATGGTGTTCGATTTATGTATTTTAAGGATAGTAAGAGATGATTTATTTTGATATTTTTAAAGAAGTTTCTCAAGGCTAAGAAAATAAATGTTATTTAAATTATTGAATTAAGGGTTTACTTGATAATGGAAAATAGATTTTATAGTTTGTTGAAACCATTGGAGTCATAATTTATAGTTAATATATTTCCTTAACCCATCTAGATAGAGAGTTGATATTTTATATAATTTGCTGAAAGATTTTATTACTTGTTTTATAAGATTTTCATTATATTTTCTAACAATATTATATTCTTCACAAAAATAGATTTATAGAAAGGTATTATCTTTTCTAAAATTTTCTAAACTCTCATAATAAAATGAAGTAGTTATTTTGATATATAAACTCTAAAAATAAGATTAGTACTCTTTCTAATATATTAATCAATGTTTCTTGGAAAAATTAATAATTTCATATTATAAACTCTTATCCCTCCACATTTTAGTTAAATTATTACTTTTATAATCATGAATTTTGAATTAGATATAATTTTTAGTTTTTTACTTTATTGTAAATTATTACATTAACATTGACTATAGAAATGAGTTTAACTGTTTTCAAAACTGAAAAGCCTTAATGTTGTAATTTTTTAGATTATAAATATTATCCTTAAATAAGTTTTTTAAAGATCTTATTATGATTACTGGAGAGATATAATAAATAATTTTCTTATCAACAACATATTGGATAACATTGACATACTTACTAGAAATTTTGTTATTCTGGAAAAAGAGGTTTTTACATTTTTTGAATATAAGAAGCTTGAATTTCATCTAAATTATCAAATGATAAATACATTGTAATGTTATATAAAAATGAATATATATTGTTATATTTATTCTTGTGTAGTTTCTTAATGTTTTTGGAATAAGCTTCAAGTTACTCACATTAGATTTTTTTTATTGAAACAAGAAGAGCTATTCTATGTTATAATTATGAACCCATTTATTTTTTACCAATATATTCTTCTTCTATGATCCATAAAAGATTCTTGATAATTGTGATTAATTTTAAACCATTTAGATATAATTATTTAACTAAAAACATGGTTGATAATATCATTTCAAATATGCACAATGAATTGGAATCTAAAAGAAAAAATTAAAATGATACAAGGTTCCTAACTAATTTCATAATAGATGATTTAATAGTAACTCTTAAGTAGTATGAGGGTATACTAAAATGGATAATGAGAAAATGAGAAGAAAAATAGTAGTGTAGATTTTTATTTTATATCAAAAAATTTATGAAATATATATATATTAAGAAAGTTTTTAAATATGATCAAAATAAGAAAATTGACTTTGTGACAAAAAGTAGTAGTTTAGAAGAATGGTAAGATAAATTAGATAATACTTATAAAAGGAAGAATAAGATTATCGTTAGGAAATAATTTAATTAAAAATATAAGAAAAGTGTTATATATATAAATTATAAGAATGATCCTTTTAAGACCACAAGTTATGAATGTAAAAATAACAGGAGAATCAGCCAATATTATCCAAAATATAAGATAACATACTAGAAATAGAAAATTTCTATGAAATTAAAAAATAATAAATGAAAGAAAATATGTAGAGCTTCTTAAAATTAGGGTATAAGTAGAGGAGATTGTTCATCAGAAAGTTATTATCAAAATTTTTATGATAGGTAGAATGTTCACTACTACAAAAATAGGAAAGGGAAGTTCTACCCTTTATCAGTGCAAAAAAAGCACTGATAAAGGGGGGTTTTATCAACAATTTTTCCTAGCGCTGATAAATTTTATGTTTCAAAAAACATCATGAAAAATAAAATACTGTTATATAAGTACATTTATATTGATATAAATATAATATATAATTTTTAAATATGTTTTAGATAAGTATAAATAGACTATTACATTTAATATATAAGAAATTTATTGAAAAATGGCTTTAAAATATTTTAAAAAATATTATTAATTAATAATTTTATAATTATTATGAATTAAAAATCATTTAATAACAATTTTAAGGCACAAAAAATATCAAAACAAAATCAATAAAAGATCTAAAATAAGTTGAAAATGTAACTCAAACTTCAAACGGCAAACAATTTTGATCTGGTTTTCCGTTTGAGCTCTACAACATATCAAATCAAAGCTTGTGACGAGCTATATATGCTAGTAAACTAAGAAAAGATTATATCACATTTTTCAAGGCAAAAAATGCCCAAAAGGCCTCCAAAACTTTGATTTCAGTCGGGATACCCCGATTTGTTAACAATCAAAAAGTATAACATCTGATCCGGATGTCTTTTAGACCTGTACCACATATCATATCGAAGATTGTTTCATTTTATTAGATTTGACTGGTTGTGGAGTTGAAACAGTATTCTAGATTATAAGTTATGGTCATTTTAACATTCTATGGCTTTCCAAATACACATATATATGTATTTATTCGTATATATATATATGTGTGTGTGTGTGTCTATGTGTGTGTGTGTGTTGTATATATGTATATATTTATATATTTATTTATTTATAAAAAAGCATAAAAAACATATTTTATAAATATACTTAAAACTAATCTTATAAATATATATTAATATGCAAATAAATATACGGATACAAAATTATAACTATATATATAACTATATATATAAATATATATTAATATACGAATGAATATATATATACTAATATATGAATAAATATATATTTACTAATATAACTAAATAAATTTATATTAATATGAATCTATATTAATATACGAATAAATATAACTATATATAGGTATATATAAATATTAATATATATTAATATACTAATAAATAAATAAATAAATATATATATATTAATATATGAATAAATATATATGTATTAATATAACTAAATATATTAATATTAATATGAATCTATATTAATATATGAATAAATATAACTATATATATATATATATATAAATAGATATATCATTAAATAGAGAAAAAAAACAAAATGGCTTAGTGGTAAAGGTGCAGCTGCGAAAGGGGGGAGGTCATGGGTTTGAGTTCGGGCGGAAGCAATGAGGTGCGCACATGTGGAGATGTGTGGGAAGGGCAGCGTGCATAAGAGTGTGGGGGGGGGGGAGTCTGCCTAGTACTGATAAAGGGGGGGTCAAGCGTTGTTAAAATCTCCCCCCCCGCATTATATAATTCTTTATATTTGTTTTTTTTTATTTTTTTGACTTTTATCAGCGCTTTTTTTAGTGCTCATAAAAGGTTACTTTATCAGTGATTTTCTGAGTGCTGATAAAAGGGAACCCCCTTTTCTTCACCTCGATTAACATCACTTTTTTTAGCACTTTTAATGCACTTTTCTAGCACTAAGAAAAGCCATATTTGTAGTATTGATTTTTGGTTTCCTTATAGATATTATAAAGATAAATGAACTATAAATTAAAATTTCAAGGATGAATCCCATAAAAATTTAATGTTCAAATAAAATATTTTAGATTCTGAGGATGAATAAGAATCCACAGTCACCAAAGAAGTAAAATCGGGTCCATATAAATAATATGATACTTTACCAAGAATTGGAGAAGTTTCTTGATTTGTAAAATTTATTGAAAAACAAAATTATAATCCTTTTAAAAACTATAAATATTCTAAAGAATAAATTATTGTGAAAAATTCAATTATTTATATAACTAAATTACATATTTTAAATAATATATTATGTTAAGAAAAGTAATTTAATTTTTATACTGTAATAAAAGATAAATATTTAGTTACCAAACTGAATTCAATATTCATTAGTTTAATGATAATTTTATAAAATTTAAAATATGAGAAGAAATATTTTAAAAACCCTATTTGAAAAATAAATTCTCATACAAATACCTGTACAATTGTTATTAACAATGAAAAAAGTAAATTTTCCAAAAAGAATGAATAGTTTAAAAAAATGCTCCCTTCAGCACATAGTTTTATAGTAGTGGTCATTGTATTGAAAAATTTTGTTTTAATATGGTGCAATATTTTTATTATAATAAATAATATTTTTTAAAATATTTGATTGCTATAATAAATAATAATTTTAGATAGATTTGGATTCGATAAGTCATATTTGATAAAAGTGATAGACCCAAGCAAGTATGGGTTTGAAAAGTATAACTTTTTCTATTTTTAGAAAAAGAAAATCAGCACTAACAAGAACTAGTACATTTATAGTGGTTATTCCCTTCATATGAATGGAAACAAAAATTTCTTTTAAAATATCAAAAATATGAATGATGGAAATTTTTCCTTTGGTAACAATGCTCGATGAAAAATCTATGGTATAAGTAATATTTTTCTTCATAGAGAATATTTCATTTGAAATTTTTTATTTTTTGAGGATATAAGAATAAACCAACCATGTGATAAAGGATGCCTTCTGATATTTAAGAATTATATATATACTATTTAAATATCATAAGGAAACTTTATTCATTCTATTGGAAGGAATGACTATGTATACGTATTGATCAATGAATACTTAAGATTCCAAAATATACTTTTCCTTAGCACAATGGAAGATCAATATTTTTTTAATAGAGTATTATGACATAGTAATTTTATAAAATTAGATAAAGTTTTACTGAAATGGATTTTAATGGATTTACTATCTCTTATTATTAATTCTTCTAATGTTTTTTCTCATTCTCAATTTGGAATGAAAAAAATAAATTTCTAAATCTATTAGTTAAGTTTCAGCTTTTTATTCTCTAGAGTTACTACACATGTATTTATTTTCTCCAAACAATAGATGTATCAGTGTAAAATACTATCTATAAATTTTAGTTGAATACTACAATAAAGAAACATGGATCAATTTTCTAGGTAACAAGTTATAAGCCTTTGACTTTTTTAAAAACATTTCTGCTCATGTTAAAATTCCGAAACCCTGCCTTAGGTAACTATTAATAGTAATCATAGTGGATAATTTTTATATTCTTAATCGAGAAACATTTTTTAGTAAAATGATATATTAAATAACATTTTAACAACTAAACAGTTTAGAAGCTTGTTTTAGTTTTAGAAATAGATTTAGTTATAGTATTATAAGAACCATATTAGGTGAATACATAATTGCTAAACAATTTTGGGATGAAGCTATTAGTACATTCTATAATACTCTATATCTTGTTTTACATAGAACGTTCCTCAATAAAACCTCATATGGGTAGAGGATAAGAAGAAATTTGAAACATTCTAAATTCTATGTTTTTTAATGCAGAAACATCATTTTGAATACAATATATAATTACATCAATTTTTTTGTAAAATTAGTAGAATGGATTTTCTAGGTTATTCTATAACTAGCATGTCTTATGGAGTTTTAATGAAATTACTATTATAATTGAGGAAGTAGTTAAATTAGAATATGATGAAACTGATATTGTATTTCAAATAAATGTAAACTACATATTTTGATGATTTTCCAATGAAATGATTTATAAACCATGATTGAAAATTATTCATATAATAGAATAATTGATGAAAATTTTTATTAAGTTGTAACTCCAAAATAAATCTGACTACTAATTGAAGAGTATAGATTTAAAAAATGAATATTATAATAAAATATTGAGAACCATCCTAGATATATTATCATAAGTGATTTGGGAAACCAAATTAAACTATATGTTCCTTAATAAATCGAATGTCTACATTGTGCATTTTTATCCTAATTTGAGAAAAAGACTCATGTTGAGGATTCATGTGTTAATAATTAGATAAAATAAATTCAGGATGAAATCATTGAGTTTGTGAGGGATAAATTTTTGATTTTTTTGAACATCATAACAATTCTCATATAGATTGAGTAAAATGGGTTTTCTATAATACATGTGATGAAAAAAGATTAATTTTTTTAAATAAAGAAATTCTTGTTAAAAAGTTACATAATAAAATGATGACATAGACTATGAATAGAATTATGCTCCAAGATTTATAATTGAAACTATTCATATAATTCCAACACATTTTTTTTAAATTTCACACTTTTCAATTGGATGTGTAGTATACTGTTCTTAATAGATATATACTAGAGGTGGAATATGTAAATTATCCACTTGGTTCTGAAAAACATTCTATGAATCATGTTTTCAGACCTATTAAGGAACTTTATATTCTTATAGATTCCCATAGATCATGATATTATTATTCAAATAGTTTTTTATATAATAATTTTTTTAGGGGTATTATTGACTTAACTCATTTTATAAAAAGATGTCCTAAGAAACCATCATTGTTCAAATTCATATTAGTCAAATTATATTTGGTTCAACTTTAAAATCACTTGGTGATTCCATTAAAGATCCTATGAAATATGAGACTAAAATTATCATGGTAGGTGTACTAGTCACTTTCACTGGTTTTAAATTTTCTCATAAATTTGAAAGAGGTTTTATATCTCAATAAATATTGTAAGGAATTTACATAAATTTTTTGGATATTTAAATACTAAGAGTATTAGTACTCCAATAAGGTCTAAAAAAACTATTGATCATGATTAATCTAGTACAAAACTTTTTCAAAATAATTCCTGAGTAATGATCATAAGTTTACAATATCTCACAACTAGTTGAGAAAATTTAATGTTTTATGTATGATTATGTGAAAGGTATCATAATAATCCAAAATAATTTTACTTTAATGATGTTAATGGATGATTTTTTATCCCTAAGGGAACTATGGATCGTGATATATTTTATAATTCTAAAAATGAATTTTATTTAAAAAGTCTTTCAGATACTGATTTTCTTGGTTTAATATGGATATAAAAATTACACCTATAATATATAATTTCATATAGTTTGCTATGAAACAAATGTTTCTAGAACTTTATACTATTAGGAAAAAATATGTGGTTTCCAGAAGTTATTGTGCTCAAATGTTGTGGATGAAACACACGCCCCCGAACTTTGGCTTGAATTTTACTAAAACTCATATTTAGTTGGATAATAAAATTACCATAGCTTTAAAGAAAAAACCAAAACTTCACTAATGATATTATAACATAGATATAAGACACCTTTTCTATTGAGATCACATATATAAAGAAGATATTATTTTACAAATCTTCATAATGTAATAACAACATGCAGATACTTTTAAAAAAGAATTCAATTAAAAAAATTGAAAATATTAAAGAGAATATTGGAATGTTTAATATAAAATTATCATTAAATATACATCATATTTAAACCATATCCTTATTTAAAACACTCCATTAAAAAGGGGTGAAAATTCTTTAAACTGTTTAAAAACTTAAATATTTAAGATGTTTTTTTATTTTTTAAAATATTTAACCTTTTTTCAAAGAAAATTTCAATGAAAAAGTATTCCAAAAATAATTCCTCAAAAATATTTTGGAAAATAATTTCTAAAAAGATTTATATACATGATTTTCATAATCATATCTACAAAAAATATTATAGCACCGTGAAAATAAAATTAACAGAATCACATTCCTAATGATTATTTATATTCTTATAGAAAAAGTAATTTCAATATATATTATTTTTTGACTAAAAATTGTTACAATATGTTTATGTATTGTTTATTTAATTTATATTTTTTAACATTAATTTTTTTTAAAAACATTTAGGTTTTGATTCATAAAAATATAAACCTGATAAAACTTGTTTTAAAATTTGAAAAAATAGAGTTATATGATTCTTTTAAATATTCTAGGAAATTTATCTCTAATCAGTATAAAAGAGATTTTACTTCTGAGTTATGGTATCTAGAGACATCAAACCATTTATATCCTTAATATAATATAATGGGGTGTGGGTCACCACCTCTTCCCACGATGGTAATTTCTTCCAACCACTCTCATCAACTTGTTTTTTAGTCCATTAATTTTTTTTATTATATCCTTCATAATTTAGTTTTAAAAATTTACTTCCTTGGAGGATATTTTATAAAACCTTATTGTGAAATAAAGAATAATTTAATGAAGCTGGTCTAACACATATAATTATTTTCTTAAAAATGTTATTGTTTTCCTAGGATGGGTAGACCTCTATTTAGAGAAATAATATTTCGATCTTCATTCAACTGAGAGTGTAAGGGAATTTTATTCTTCTATATAAGACATCATTCAAAGAAATAAAAACTATAATAAGTTAACCCTTTTTTAATATTTAAATAATTTAATTCTCCAAAAAATATCTAATTCGGTTAGACATTCATTCGAAGGTAAATAAAATTTGGAAACAGAAAATCTATTCAAATATTTTGAATGTTTTTATAAATCCATATATAAAACAAAATTGTTTTCTTATTATGATAATTTAATGAAAGATAATAATCTTTCATTTGACATAGGAATACTGGTGACATGGAGGAAATATTATCTCATATAAACAAAAGAAGATATGTATATTCTGAAGGTAAATGGTATATATGTTTTGTATTATCTTTGTAATATTGGAAATATCAACAATGTAAATCTTGTTTTAAAGCGTTTTGAAGTAGTTATGGGATGAACTAAAATGTTTAATATACAATCTTTTTGGAGTTTCCTAAACATAATTTTTATGAACATCCTGAAAGTAAAAAAGATAAAAAAATAATGAAATTTTAGTGAGAAAAAAAGTAATATTTCATTAGTGAAGAAACCACCAACCAGATGATTCTTGGGTATGATGAAGAATACTGTTGAGAAATTGAAAAAATACGTGTCCATAGTAGAAAATTAGAATTTTAAAGAATTTTCTTTATAAAAATTCACATAGAATAATATGCATCTCAATATTTTTTATCATTTTTCTGAATAAGTAATATTTAGTTATAATCACTTTTAAAAAAAACTAATCTTATACATATATGAAAAAACATTGGTATAATACAGAAAAATATTTTAAATATAAATTAATTGAATAATTTTATTTATATTTCCATAATTCAACTTTTTATTATAGAAAATTAAACAAGTATAAAAAATTAAAAATTTCATATTTACAAATAAAAAACATTAATTTTTTTTAAAATTAGAGATTTTAAAAAAATAGATTATATTCATTGAATATGATTAAGATCATTTTCAACATATAATGTTGTATCATAAAAATATAAAAAATATAATGGAACTATTTAATAATTAATATCAATATAATTATATATTATTTAAGAGGAGGCCTTTTTATAAAACTAACAATTATAAAATATATAATTATTCTTATTCTACTTAATCAATTCATAAATCATAACACACAACGTGCATATTCAACGCCTTTTCATTAACTTTGTAATTAAAATTTAAAATAAAATCCTAAATTTTAAGTAACATTCAATTTAGTTCTTAAGAAATACTACTTATTAAATAAAGCATCATCTTTATGCATTCATTTTTTTATTTCATTATTTTTTATAACATGTGGTTGATTTTTCATGAACTATTTTGTAATGAACCATATTGTTTGATACTTTATGTAAATAATATCATTGATAGTTTTTTTAACATGCAACATTAAAAAAATATTCTTGAAACACTTTATGCTTATTAATAAGAAAAATATTAAGAGAAAAAACATTCTATAAATAAATGGATATTAACAAATTTTGAATACTTATATTTAGAAAAAATTATTAAAAACGATTACTTTCATTAAAATAACAGTTTTTTATTTATTTTCTAATTTTCCCTTATAATTTAAATTCCCCACATTCATAATATTATTCTAATATTATATAATATCAAATATATGAACTAAAATTTTAAAATTATTTAAATTTATATTGATATCATATATTATGAAAATACATTTAATGGTCAAAAATAAATTTTATTCCAATAAAATAAATTTGCCTTTAAATTTTCTATTGTGTTTATAATATAAATATAAAAAATTTATAAATATATTTGACAAAAACAACATCATTTTTCAATTTATAGTGTCAAAAATTGCGTATGGTTAATTTCTGAAAATTATAAAAAATAATTATTTTTATGTGAATAGTTGAAAAATAAAGATTTTGATAATAACATTAATTTTATGATTTAAAAGTATGTAATTTTTTTATATAAAAATATATATTTTTATAAATTAAAATTAACCATATAAAAGTACAATGTTCAATTTTTAAAAATCCACTTTTATTTTATAGAAATATAAGTAATGTTTTACTATAAAATAATTTTTTATTTGTTTATATTAAAAATTATTTGTCACCATATAAGTTAAGTCTAGAAAAAATGATTTCATATTTTAGATAAACATGATCATATTATGTATTACGTTTAATATAATTTTTAAGAAAAAAATTATTATTAATAATTCTAAAGATAGAGACCATAATTATACTAAAAGGGTTATTTAAAATATACATTTTTTTATTAATCTTGTGTAACTTTTATCAAATAAATTAAATTTATTTATATTTAATTAATTAATTTTATGTGATATTTATACATAAAAAAATATATAATCAATAATTCAGTTTTATATCAAAACACAATTATTTTGGAAAACATAACGATAAAATTGTTATTTTTCTGCAAAAAAACTTTTTCTATATATTATATGTTTTAATTTCATACATAATTATATATTATATATAAATATAATTAGAAAATTGAAATTGAAATTTTTTATAATATTAAAATCATGTTATAAGATTTGACTAATATTTTCAATAAAATATAAACTTCTATAGTAAAATATATTAATCAAAGTAAAAAAAATGTAAAATAACAAAATTATATTATAAATGACTATTAAATGTATAAAGTTTATGATAAAATATGTGGTAGAGGAATTATAGACAATATATCACCCCACACACCAGTGTATCTCAATTTTTGAAACATTGACCCTTGAACATTATTGTTCAATTAATGAAAAATAATGTGTGTTTATAAAAACCCTATTTAATTTACATAGAAAATGGTATCACTATCTCCCTCCAAAGTTAACACATTACCATTAATATTTACTTGAAACTAGTCAAACTATTCGACTCCAAGATTTCAATTGCATGATCTAAATCACCTAGTCTGAAGTAGTAATCCTATGACCTTTATTTCCATAGAGATATTCAATAAAATGTTCAAGATACTAAATTGACTAATACTTACTCCATATCATTTTTACTTAGTCTTTATCTTCCAAAACTACCCTAAAAATAGTATAATAATTAAATAAGTATCATTATTATAATAAAGTGTACTATCTTAATGGATACCATATATTTATTCCTTTACATGAAAAATAGAAAATAAATTAATGTTAATCAATCTTTGTGTGGACCACAATATCCTCAAAATAAAATTTTTTCACCATGAATATATATCTCATTACAACCCACTTAAAATATGATTTCCCAAAATAAAAACATAAAAACAATATCATTATTATTATTTTTAAATTATATTATTCAATTCCTTAACAATACCCACCCATTGTGATATAGTGTGTTCATTGTGGGTGGGGGGGGGGGGTGGTCAACCACCTAATTGATTGAAAATTTAATTTTTTATTATCCAAACACTTTTGAGGAAAAACTGAGAAACCGTCAAACACTTTTGATAGAAAAGTGGTAAACCATACAAGACATCATGACTTAAAATAGTCTAAATATCATGCATCAAAGGATTAAGACCAACCAAATAACTCATTCAACACACCAATTCATTCAAATCTAGCATTCAACCTATCAAACATTCACACCAAGAGCCAGAATCACCAGAGATAAGGATTAGGAAACCATGAACTAGGAAACACGAACATCAGAAAAGCATGAACAATCCACGGAACTAACCTCCACAAACGCCCACCGATGCGACCATCCACACCAGCCCGAAACCACAAACCAGCCGGTGAGCTCTAGTCGGAGAACACCCCACCCTCCAACAATGTGATATGGCCTCCTAGAAATCCTTCCAGAAGAACATGTCCACAGAAGGCCAATAAAGGAGACATATCCAGGAAGAAAAAAGTTGTCTTGATGTTTCACCCTATTGTGAAGTTAACCTCCACAAAACCGCATGCAATGATGACTTCACAAAAACCAACCAGAGACACCTGAAAGCCTTCCCCCTTCGAGCCACTCCGAGCAGACACTGACGATAAAATCAACATTTTTCTACAAAAAACCTTTTCTATATATTATATACCATGTTTTCTTTGTATGGGTTTTTATAATTCCCCATTAGTATTTTACCTTAGGATTGTCTTATATTCTAAGATATTCAATTTTCTACTCTATGTTACTTCTCTAATTGAGATTTCTCTCAAGTATTACAAAATCTATAAGGTGTTTTACTAATTAAATTTTCATTTATTGAACATGTTTTATTTATTCTATAAAAATAATAATTTTTAATTAACTTTCTAACAATTTTTATAGATTTACAATTATTCCTTATCACAATATTAATAAATTATTCTTACTATGTATATTAAGTTACATGAAAGGGTTTAACATCATGAATTATTTTTCTGATATTGATTTTTTGTTATAAACTAATATACATTTATATGGGGTAAATATGACCTGGTTTTATGTTATATCATTAAATATCATTAAATCATGTTATTTTAAGTTAAAAGTAAATCTATTTATCCTTCAAATTTTTTATTTGAATGTTACTCAATCGATGAGTTAACTTTTTCCAACATTATTTTTAATTATAGTTGTCTCAAATGTGATAAAATATCAGTGTAATTATATGATGCATTCTTTATAATATCGCTATAATTTTATTTCACTATTGTTATCCATGGTGATATATTTTTTCACTCTATACTGCTCTAAATTATATTTTTTATATTATTTTTTATGTGATTTGTTTTTCTGAAAAGGAATTTTTAAAACAATAAAAGGAAAACCCTTTCTCAGGCGTATTTGATCATTAAAACCACTGTTTTATTATATCCCTTTATTTAATTAAAAAATTAAAATATTCAATTTTCAACAACATTGAAATTGATTGAATTTTTTTAAAAGAAATTAATTTTAACATTTTATGTATGTGTCCATTTTTAAAAAATAATTTCTTTTGGTGTCCCATGTGAAATTATTTTTCAATTTCCTTTTCTGTTTATAAATATTTTGTCCCTATAATTACATTTTTTCTAAAATAAATTATTTTTCTTCTAGTCCTATAAAGTATTTATTTTAAATTAATCAAATGATGAAGGATATTTATTATTTTAGAATTGATATTTTCTAAAAATCCTAATTTTTTTTCAACTTAGTCATTTCTCATTCACATATATTATAATTCATCAATGATATTATTTAAATAATACTATCTGCCTTATGTATATGGATATATTAGTTATGTTCCATAACTTTGTTAGGAATGTTAATTAGTAATTTTTTTCCTTTCCAAATCATCCTCCATTTATAGATATGATTTTTCTTCAAATATTTATCCTATTTGAACACTCTATTTTTCCAATGAGATTCCATATATTAATTGATTTGGGTAAATTACTAATTTAACTATATAACCATTACCTATATGGTGTAAATAAAATATTAATTTTCATCATCATTGAGTGGTATTTCCCAAGAATGATACATGATGTTATTGGATACCAATTTTTTTTATGTTGGTTTATCTTATTAGGATTACTAATGTATTTCTCAATGAACCCATATATGATAACATTTTAAAATGGATATTTTATCCGTTTTCATTCCAAGTGTTCTTTAATTTATGATTAATGAAATGATTTCATGTGCACTAATTTGTATGGTAAAGGAAGGTTTGGGTCCAACATCGCCCTTGAAATAATTAATAAAGGATTTACATCTCATGACATGCTGAAAAATAGGAGTACATGGATTTTTCAGGATATATAGGGTTGAAATAATTATATTTTTACAAAATATAAATAATGAAAATACATATATTTTTTCAAGAATTAAAATCTGGAAAAAACACAGATATATTCACAACATTTTTATACGATTATGATTTTGGATCATTTCTATTATAAATTTAATTTTTGTTTTTTCTATATTTTATAGTTTTTCTATGATATTTATCTTAATATTGTATCCATTAAATGATATCTGGTAAATTTTTTATTTTTTTTCTTTAACACTCTCATAATTCGTTTGTTATTTGATGCCATGTTATATAATGACTCGTTATTTATGATGTAATATTTATTGGCAATGATTTTATTTTATATGTTGATTATTACAGCATGATCATATTATCCTTACTTATTATCATGGATTTTTTTGAATATTTTTTCACATAATGGGTGTTTCTTCTCTCCCATTAATTAGGGTTCCATTACCCATGATATGGAGAAGTGTGTGACATATTATAACTCTATAAGGGAGTTTGGAATGGGTATATTATTGATAAATGTTAACAAATTTTTTTTAATCTGTTTTCAATGTAACTTGTACCCAATATCATGAAACCAAAAGGTACTCCCAGTTCATTGATTATATTATTACATGTAATAAAAATGTGTTATTTTTTAATGTTTATCATGAATCATTTCGCATGTTATCAAGGATATTTTTTACAATATATGTTTTAACCATGAAACTCCGAGTACTGGTCTGAGGCACCCCTAGTTGGTATCAAATTAATGTTTTTTTAATTTTGTGTATTATATTAGTTTTTTATTAGTATAAGATAAAATTTATGAGAACCCTTGGGATGTATCTAGGGGTAATTATCAATATATGAGAACATCCAAAAATTTTGGTAAAGAATATATATATATGTTATTTTTTTAGTAATGAAATAATGAATAGATATAGTCGGTTGATTGAAGCTATTGAACATATGTACATTGGGGTAATAACTTTGAAACATGAGTTTTTTGTGTGAAATCAATCATAACCTGGTATGTGATAATGAGTATAAACATCAAACCAAGTTTGAAACTCCCTAAGGATATTCATTGGTTAATTCAAATTCTCTTTATAAACCATTATGAATGATTTGAACACCCATTCGTCAAAAAACCTAACAGGGAATGACTATAAAAAACATAGATTAAAGTATTATGATTTGTAAATAAAACTAAATATTAATTGAAATAATTTTTATGTATACAAAAAATTATTTACTCTAAAATAATATTTTTTAATGATTTTCCTATTCCAAATATTAAAATAAATTTCATTATAATTTTTTGATAGATATTTTTGGTATTAGGGAAAGAATTATAGAAGAACCTATATTAAAAAATAGATTGAACTAGAATTTTAAAAGGACGAAATAAAGTGTCATTGGAGCACAAATATTAGAATTAATATTTCCTTATTCCTATTTCATATATTGTCATAAAATTATTTTTTTATTTTTTTGAAATAGGATCTTGATAATGAATGAATGAAAATTTTGTGTCTAGAAACCACTCTATTATATTACAAAATAAGGGATAATACTAAAATGGGTAAGAAGTTTCAGATATTACTATTATGATGAAAAATGTGAGTTTTATATTATTTCTTATGGTAGGGAGGTTGAAATATTAATGGAAAAAATATTGCTACTCTAACCTATTTTCATTAGTAAGTGATATTTATCAATGTAATTATAGTACATTATAAATGCTATTTTCATTTTTTTAAAAATAAAAGAATTTAATTCTATAAATATTACTTTAAAATTTGTAAAAAATATAATAAATGTTATCAATGACCATAAATAGTAATTCTATTATAAGGATTTATGTTTAGGGATAACTGTTGGAGAAGACATGATTGAGCTATGGAAAAATATTTGGATTTATATATGATTATTGTTAAGGTAATATAAATTTGATTTATTTCTATAAAATTGAGTTATATAGTATTTATAAACATGGAATTAAATTTTTTTTAATGAAAATAATATCCATGATATTGTTTTTGATTTTCTCCCATTTTTTGGATTATAATATATATTGACTAGTGTCTCATTTTATGAACTAGTGGATGTTACATTTTAGGGCTACATTTAGAATTGTGTTTTGGGGGAATATTTTATTTTTATATGGTTTAATGTCTTAGATATTCATGTGGTTTGTGTAATGGTACATTTTAGAGAATTTATGATTATAGTACTTCTGTAGATGCTTTTATGAATTATTTTTTTTTTCAAAATCTTTTAATGAACTTGATATAGCCTTATAGATTACTATATATGTCATGGGAGAAGTTTTATCCCAAATAATGAATATATTAAGAGTACCCTCAACAAATTTCATCATTTGTTAAAGATTAAAAATTATGATGATGAAATTTCTTTAATGGGGTGTAATGCCATGAAATGAGATTTTGGATCATTTAAATTAATATTATATTTCATAACTCCTGTCACAACAGACACAAATAATAAAATGATCCATGAAATATTAGATGATTATTTATGAAAAATATTATAAAAAAATAACTAAAGTAAATATAATGACACTAATATTTTTAAAATTATAATATTTAAAAGTTATATAATTAATATTATAAGGGATTTTTTTTCTTTTAAATAACTAATTTTTATGTATTGTGTAATATAAACTAAGAAATTAAATTCACAACTTTCATATGATTATTATAATAATATATGATATTTCAATATTTAAACAATTATGTTGAGATTATTTAAATAATATATTATAATAAAATATTATAAAAAAAATTATGCTCAAAAAAGATATTTTTCAATTAAATAATATTTTCAATACCTTATTTATTTCATTCAAAAAATCAACTATAAATTTTCATAATCCAATTTGATAAAAATAACTTCATTTTTCTATATTTATATTTTCAAAATTATCTTAGTAATTTTTTTATATTTTTCATATATAATTGATTTTTTTGGTGAATATTGAAAAAAATGTAAATTTGATAATACCATCACTTTTTTGCATTAAATTTATTTGAAACTAATTTTGAATAAAAATATATATTTATAGAGTAAAACAAATAATTTAGAATTACTATGTTCAATTTATATAATCCATGTTGAATATTTTAGAAACATAAGTGATATTTTACTAAAAAAACTTTTTTTCAATTATTTTAATCATTAGCTTTCATTAATCACCGAAATAATATAAAAATGGTTTTAGTATTTGAGCTCAATGTGATAATGTTTTCTAATGACATAAATATCATATTTAGTCATAAATTTATGATCATTGTGATTACAGTTAATGATCATCACAATAATGAAAGTGTTATTTTCAATGAATAGTTTTATTATTATTATGTAATTTTTTTTGTAATAAATTAAAATTTAATATTTTATATATGTTTTTTAGTTTTTTATACTCATATATAAATATATTATCACTAATTCAATTGATGATCAATACTAAATGATATTAGTGCCACATAATTGTAAAAAACGGTTTTCTATAGAACGACTTTCTATATATTAAGTGATTAGAATTAATGTTTAAAATTCCCATATCAAAAATTTTAATTATACTACATGGACATTATATTTAGTATTTGAACATATAAAATAGTCTAAATTTTCACCTTATATTTTTATTAAAATGCAGTCTACTGGGGTAAAAACTAGTTACCAAGGTAAAAACCGATATTGTAAAATTTGAAAATAAATTTGTCAAATGTAAAAAAAATGTTTTCCTAAAGTAGTAAAATGGTTGGTTAATGATATATCAGCATTATTTAAATAAAAATATATTTAGAATAATTTTCTTATTCATTGTCTCAGAAACACTCTTATTATATTATCGAAAAATAATTGGTGTTCACAAAAGTGCTAGTTTATTTACTTGTAAAGGGGTTTCACTTCCGCCCTATCAAAGTTATATATTACCACATGAACATTATTGATACCTTATTATATTTTACTCTCCTATAATTCAATTACATGTGGAAATTACTCTAAAGAAAATAGGTTATCTTAGTCCCATTTTTTCCACAAACATTCATGATAATGTATAAGGTACGGAAGTGAGTAGTACTAACTCCTTATAATTTCATCTTAATATATCACTTTCAAGCTGCATAATATTTTATTAACTCATGTAAATAAATAAAAATAATATTATTATTCTTCAATTAATATAATATTTTACAATTCTTTAACCACACTCATCTATCGAGATATAATGTGTTCATGTATGGGGTTGGATTAACCACCTACTTGAATAATAATATAAATTTATACCATGAATGACTATATAAAAAAAATAATGTTATTAAAAGATAATAATTAAATTATTATTTGTTATGCTTCCATAAAATTATATTATAAAATTTCACTTTTATTAATAGAACATCCTTGATTGATAAAATTATAGAAATATGTAGACATCAATTAAATATTTACTCAAACATAACACAAACATATATAAATAATAAATGTAATAAGATAATAATTATTTTATATTAAATTAAATATAGAAAAATATGTTTCTTAATAACTTAAAAAAATAACATAATTTTATTATTCAATATTTTATAAGCATGTGAAAAAATAATTATTAACAATTAAAGTTTTTTTTATCTTAAATTTTATTTTATGAGACATATTTCTTATTATATAACGTGTTTTGTTTATAATTATTTATGTACTCTCCTTTAATCTTTTTTATCTTGATTCTATTATATTTCAATTTATTAACAATTTTATTCCATTTTACTTTACCCATGCATTTTTTACTCAATAATTATATTTTTTATGGAGTTGTGCTAACTTAAGTTACTTCTATTGAGTGACAATATTTGTTATTGAAATCTATTATTCCATGTTTAATTTATTATAAAAATTGGTTATATTTTTTTATATATTTTTTTTTCTTATTTTGTTTTAAAATTATTCCTTATTACCTCATTATCAAAACATTATTCACATAATGATTCTGAATCTTTGAAGGGTTTCTTAGTATTAGTTCCAATTTCACGAGACATATTTGATATAATGAAATAATTCAATTATATATAGAATATATAACATTTATTAGTATTATTATATGATTAAATAAAATTCATTTAATCTATATAATGTTAAATTTTTTGCTATTTATCCTTCATATTTTTTGATTTTAAAATTATAAAACGTTGGGGTCAAAACCCTTTATTAAAAAAGAGAAAAGTAGAAACCTTTTGAATTGGTATATGATAATTCAAATTACATGTAATGAAATCAAAATCACAAGTTTCTCAATGGAAATAATAAGAAAGATCAATATTTTTTTACAACTGTAATATATAATGTAATATAGTTTAGAATATGGCCCAAGATCCAGAAAAAACTGAGGGAAAAAACCCTTTTATGTTGTTGTCCAAAATAATACCCAAATATAAATCCTTATAAAATGTTGGAACCACTATTGTGCTATATAACATGTTAAACCTTTCTAAATTATCACTATCATGTAGAATACTTATAAATAGAACCCATATCATAACCCAACATTCCATCATTAATGGTTAACTATTAGGAATACTACCATCAAATGTTTCCCGGATATAGCCACAAAAGACCAGATACAATCTCTAAATAAAAATGGTTGCATGTTCTAAGCTAAAATCACCACCTAATAATATGGTTGATGAGGTATGCCCCCATGAATCACTGTTGAAATACCCATTAGTTGCGGGTTTAGTGAAAAAAAAATCTATAATAAGAAAAAAATGGTGTGAAGGCTAGAACTATAATTGATCCACAAATGATGGAACTCTAGATCTGAGCCTCATAAGAAAGACCCTATTCATAACTACATCACTGATGATTGCTTAATAAATTATGATGATATGATGTAATAGTTCAATTGAAATAAAAACTGATAATCTATCACTATGTCTAAAACCCACCACCACAATCATATATCAGAAGACCACTGCACTGGAACACTGTATCCAAATATTATCATGATCTTAATTTTTCATCCAACCACATTTTAAAATTAAGATCACTAAACATTTGGGACTTATCAATGGAATTTTTAAAATCATTATTTCTAATTTTAAAATATTTTTCTTCCCCACTAATTATCTCTATTAGCCTTTATTTTATCTTTATGCTTTTTTTAAATCATATTTTTCTAATATTTTTTTAGCGATGTTGTTTCCAATGAGGTTATTTTTAATAAATTTGAAACTTTTATTATTTTTAAATCATATTTTATCCTTCACTCTATGTTCTATGGATATTGGTATGTATTTTTAAAAATTGAAAAAGTTTTTTTAATGACTATTAAATTCATTGAATATTTTTTAAAGGAAATTAATTTTAATTGTTTCCATGTGTTTATTTTCAACCAAATAAACTCTTTTTTATTCCATATAAAAATATAAGTCCACCTCAATGTTTATTTTATTTTAAACATTATATATACATATACATGGTTTCTAAAATATTTTTTTTCATATTATTTTATAAAATATTTCATTTGAAATGATTCAATAGATCAAGGATATTTCATATTTTTAAAGTGATTTTCTATAGAACTTCTAAGAAGTATTTTTACCTAAGTCATTATCCTCTAACATATCATAGGATTGATTTAGGATATTATTTAAATGATATCATTTATATTCATTATTTGGATGGATTTTATAATATCTTTACCTTTTTGGGGTATAATACATCACTTCCTTTGTCTTACATAATCATCATATAATTATAAATGTGAGTTTTATTCAATATTATTTCCTCTATAAAAACTCTATATTTAATTATTCTGATTTAATTTTGTTCACCTAGATTCCATAAAAAGATTAATTGGGGAAATTATTTACATAATCAGGTACCCATTATGTATATAGTGAAAATAACATATGATTAATTTTATTGAGTGAGTGGTATATATCTAGAACATTAAAATATTCCATGGGATAACCATTTATTTTCCATGGGATAATCATTTTATGATTATTAATGGATTTATCAATGGACCCATATGGGAATACATTTTGAAAAGGGAATGAAACCCACTTGTATTTTAGGGGTTATTTTTTATATAAAGAATCAAATGATTTCTAATGGAGCATATATGTATGAATGATGATAGTTGGTGTTTCATAAGTCCATACAATGAAATGGATAGTTTTTAACATCTAATGAGATAATGAAACATGGGAACTCATATATTTCTTCTAAATCATAATGGTAGATATAATTTGACTTTTTTCACAATCTAAAGGGAGGGAATACTTATAATTTTTCATAACATAATGTTTATATATACATTTATTTGTGAAGAAAAAATAGTTATATTTATGTTTATTCCACACTAATATGACGCCTTTAATTTTAGGTTATAATACATTTCTCTATAATGAAAAAAAATTATACATTATCTTAATAATATGTTATGATTTCAAGGACCATATTTATTGAAATTTATTCCCAGAAACTATTAATTCATTTCAGAAGGTGTGCCACATTGAATATGATGACTCATTTTTTATAACCTATTAATTATATTGTATGATTATTTTATTTTTATATGTAATATTAATGTGGAATCTGTGAAAATGTATAATGGATTATATCACATGGTATAAAAGATATTTTTTAAAATATATTTTTATTTAGAACCAGACCCAGGATTGAGGGTCTGAGTGCCTCATGATTTAATATAAAATATATTATAAAATAAAATAACAGGTTATGATAATATATTATTATCAAAATAATATAACGTACTTCTCACATATTTTTGGAAATCTGTATCACATTTCACTTTTTATTGTGCACAACCAATATATAGTGTTTCCTTAGAGATACAAAACACAAAGTATTAGATGTGTAAATGGGTAAAAAATAATTCAAGAAGATAGATACTATATTTGATACTATTATGAAATAATTTTTTTGTGCCTCTCTAGATATGAGAGAATAAAAAACATTAATTATTAATTATGAAATATTTTTTTTATATATTTAATTATTTCATCATAATCAACACTTATCACTATTTGATAAATGAATTTTTTATTCACGAATCTAGGTATAGATGTTTCTCCATTTTTGATGAATGTTTGTAAAGATAACTAAGAATTTGTAATTGGAATACATTTTTAATTAAATTTACCTGATTTCATTGAAATATATTTTATAATATAAATTTATTGAGAATACATTCATCACTCTAATGTCTAACAAGTCATCAATAAAAAGATATATGATAACATTTTTCATTACAGTTAGCTTATAATTCTTTCCAAAAATGAAAAATTCAATAAAATTTAATAAAAATATTCTAGAATTAATGATTTGATACTGATTTCATATTTCATTATGATACATGAAAAGTAGTATCTAAAGGTGCAGAATGCTAATGTTGTTCCCTAAATATCATTGACTATTTATACGCTATTAATTCTTATAAGGAGACATATATATAAGAAAATATAATCATTAATTTTAAATATATATTATATAATAATATAATCATTTCACACCTTAGTGTCCATCTAATATACAATTGAATAAGGGAAATATAACAAATATTTCACACTTTATCTTATTATTTAACCTCATCACTAGGTATTGAAACTCTAGATGATATATTTATAAAATAATATTTGATTGAACTACATTTTTATTACTCCATCTATTGGTGATGTACATATTCCCTAAAATAATTTGTGATATCATATGCAAATAAATAATACTATGTATCCTCAATGTTTAACTCATAATAGATGATCAGTTTTGGTTGAGGTAGAGGAGAGAGATATGCATGCTGAAAATAAATTTAAATATTTGTAGACATAAACTACACTGATAATATAATATTTTACACCATTGATTAACTCAACTCTCAAACATGTATTTTCGAAAATTCTATATTAACCATGATTTCTTCCTCTATTGCATAAGTAATCAGATGAACAAACTCTATTCTAAGGGTTTCACCATCCTTGAATCCTAATATGTGACTTTTATGTTCTTTATTTCCAATTATTATTATAATTATTACCTTTAAAAACACTAGTATGATTATTAAATTATGATATTATTCTATAGGGAATCTTGAATGGAATATATAAAAAACATATTACAGCAATAAAAATAAAAAATTCATCACAAAACATATAAATTTCATCTTAAATATAATATACTAGAAAATTATCCTCTTGAAAAATATATTTCCATTTTTCATTGTTTGTAATATTTATGATAACTCTTGGTGAGTTGGAGGATATTTCATATTAGACTCTGTAATTCTTATTGATAAAGATATAAATTTCATAAAATTTTCATCCATCAATTTCACTTGAAATAACACGTACCCTCCTCAAGAAAAAGTAAAATGGTATATGTTCTTCACATGGATCACTTGATGAGATCCCCTCGATGTTTTTATTTATTAAAAGTATCATTAACATTATTTTATAATAATTATTAAAAAAATCCTTATAAACATATGATACAACACCTGTTGAGTGGAAGACTCACTTTACATTATTTTTTTTAAAATCTATAAACATATTATTATGTATTTTTATCTAAAATAAGATTGTTTATCTTAACTTTTTTTATATTATATAAAACCAGTTTTGAGAAATATCGATGGTCTAATGATTTTTGAAACTATAATGAACTTAGGAATTTCTATACACAAAAAATTTACAATTTCATGAAAACCCCAGGATTACCCAAACATAACATACCTAGACATTAAATCATTTTAAATGTATATATAATACATTAAAATTTTATACATGCCCCCAAAATGTTAAGGTTTAGTGACTTTTATTACTACTAAAAAATGTCTTATTTAATAATGTATCATAAATAACTACCATAATGTTATTCATATTATCCAAATCTTAGACATATCATTCATTAAAAATTCCATTAATACATGGGGAAGAAAATAAAATAAAGGTTGATCTTAGATTCTCAGTAAAGGTAATTATTGAAGGTAACAATAAGTGTTTATACATGATAATAAGTGTATGAAAACATAATCATAATAGAAGGATGTCATTAATGATCAATGAATTTTTATTCATGAGTTATGGAATAATCTTTTTCATAGAAAAAAAATAACAAGAGTGTGGAATCATCAATAATAAATTAAAATCTATGGGAGATTTTCATAAACATTGGAATGTTATAAAAAAATATGATTGAAACATTATAAACATGAATAATGTTGAAACACGCAATCCATAAAGATGGATCCAATGTAAACTTTATTACATTATCATATGATAATATAGATATCATCTAGAAGGATCAATATTTTTAGTAGTCTTAAAGATATATATAAATACATTATTTTAATATTAAATTAGAAATAAAATATAAAAATCATAAGAAAAACTCTAGCATCCATGACATATTTTTCATATCACTATTTATATTTTGGGGAATAAAAAATAAAAAAAGGTAGGATCATATTATCCGTAACAGTTAAGTATGATAAAATTTGTAAGGAGTAGATAAGTTATTATGAATTTGGTAGTGTAAATATCTTAAAACCACATATAAAATAATAAATAATGTGATATTTAAATTCATCAACTGATAATATCAATAAAGTAATCACAAGGATAATAATAACTGAATTATCAATGAAAGAAATTACATATAGTGTACATCATGGTCTTAGATATCATGATATCATAACCATAACTTCCTTGTTCTCAGACTAATTAATCACTATGTATGTATATATAAGAACCCAATTTGATAAGTTTGGTAAAATGGTTTTTATCATGAGGTATATTGATATATAAAGGGGATATACAATTTTAGGACCCACTAGTCACTCCATGTCAAATTAATTATTTATATAATGAATAATAAATTCAATTCATTAGTAATATGTCATTTCAACAAACAACTACGTTGAGTGAAGAAGGAAGAATATATTTATTTCCCCAATTAAGAAATTAACTTTCATAGTAAAACACCTTTTATAAAAGGGGTATAGTGTTTATGAAATAATCATATCCATGAAAAATATAATATGGATATATAATAAAAATTTAATGTGAAATTAAAAATTATCTTTTGAAAGTGAATTTATCAAGGAAAATTTAACAACAACAAAATTTCAATGATATAAATTATGAACTTAAATTATTAAAAACATATGTTTTTAAATATAATCAAATATTATAGAGGATAATGAAAAATGTAAAGAATGAAATAATATAGGTTTTCAAATAATAATTTTAATTTTAAAACCATTAATATCTTACAAATTAGTCTAAATGAGTATAATTTTTTTTGACACTAGTAAAATACATTAATTCCATAGACATTGGAAAAACATTGATTTGGAATTTATGTAAATAAATTAATAACCAACCCTTGTAAAAAAAATTATAAATAATCCATTTATGTATTTTCAAATTTATATGAAATTGTATTTATCAATAAATCGTTTTAGTTAAAAAAATAACTCTCATAAAAAAATTTGGAAAAATATAGAGATGGAAGAAAAATATACCAGATTAAAAACATAAATTGGATATGATTTTAGTTTAATTGTTTTTTTTCTTGATAAAAGTTCCAAATTGGGAAAATGATGAAAGAAAACATGGATTTTCTTTAAATATGTAGAGGATAATAAAATATATATAGTTTTTGACGGATATATTATTATATTATATCATTGAAAATAAGTGAATTTCCAAAAAAATGACATTATAAAATAAATTATTACTGTAGCATCCCAGGTAAATAAAGAACATTACTTTTTCATATTTATCCATATTTGTGAATACAGTGATAATATTAATTTAAAGGGAACAATTGCTTGATGGCGTACCAAATACGCAACAGTGAGTTTCTCTGAAATCTTACATTGCACTCTAATAATAAAATAATATTATTTTAAATGGTAGTTAACACCTAGACATTGCAATGGCGGGAATGAACGGAACTAACTACAAAATGATTATATATGTTTGTCAAATATTTTTACTTTTTTTCCAATAAATGTTAGAGTCTTAAAATGCGAATGAATCCAATTTTAAGCATAAATCTTATAATATTCTTTAAAAGGTCGATTAACCGCCTTTTGATGGAGAACCCTTTTAAAATGTACTTTTGAATATTTTATAAGTTATATTTGACAAAATATAATCCTTATTTAGAATCTGGACATCAAAATTTACTTTGTGTAAAACTTTTTTATTTTTTACGATAAAGATCAGTTTTAGTGAAAATGTTGTATTTTAATTGAAAACCTCTTTTTAATATAACTTATTTATATTATTAAATCATCTTTTGAATTGGTTTTAAAGTTCAATTAGAATAAATTTTCACTATTTAATCCAATGGTGGTCATTGGAATTAATTTCACTTTGAAATTGGAATTAAACTGCTCTCAATCTTTTAATAGATATTCTTTCTTAAAAACACGCTATTTGTTTTGAAAGCGGGAATTAATTATTAAATTAATTAATACAAATTTTATGTTTTGAATTTTTTAAAATAGAAATAGTTTTTGAATTTGGAATATAAAATAATGCTTAGGGTGAATTTTAGGTATTTTTCTGAAAAACTTCAATTTTTGATGAATAGTGAAACCACTAAGTGGTAGTTAAAAAACTGATTTTTCGTTTAAATAAAACTTTACCACTTCTGTGATTTGAATTTCAAAAATCTGACATATATTGTTGTCATTAGGATGTAAAATTTGGTTCAATGGGATTAAAATATTTTTTTGGTGAATAGTAACTTTTGAGTTTTGTTAACCGCGATTAGAGGTAATTAGTGTAATTTAAGATAAAAATGATATTATAAAAATAGAAAAAATATATTTACACATGTCCTAACCCTATTGATTGAATCATGGCCGACCCATACAAACCATGGGTCGATTTGTGGGACCCCATGGATCCACTTTGGGTGATAATTACATTAATACCTTTTATTTAAAGTAAAAATAAAAATATCACAAACATGTATTGTTTTACTAAAACATTTTTTACATGGGGTTATATTTGTTTTATTTTTGACAATAAATACTCATTAGAAAGCTAAAACTATTTCCTACAACATGGTAATTTTTTTTATATTTTATTAGACATCAAAAAAATAAAATTATTTATGACCCAATGATGATGCAATGTTTACGTCATTAATGAATGATTTAAATAAATAAGAAGATAATGTTTAAAATAATATCCAAAACATTTAAAATTCTTATTGGATGATTTTAATTCGAACATGGACCACCTTATATTCGACTGTAATGAATTTTGGAGCTTTAGAAACCGAATTTCATTTTATAATAAAATAAATATTTCAAGATTTCCAAAAGAGCCCCTCCTCTCCCTTATAAAAAGACCCCACTTACTACCCATTTCTCACACTTATAAAGCCATTTAGATCATCCAAAATCTACTCAACTAATCTCCCAATATCCCTCTATTCATCCTAGAATCCTCACTTTGGGCAGAATCTCTTCCAAGGAAGCCTTTGGGATCAAATCAAAAAGAGTTACCCGATTTAAAGGTAATGTCCTCTCATATGTTCTTTTATTTTATTTTTCTTCTCCAACCCCCTAAAATCTTTTTATTACTTTCTTTTGTAATAAAAACAGTATACTAAATATACTAGGATGATGTTATAATAAGGATTCTAGCTACACTTACACACACCTATGTCTAATGGTTAAAGAACATACTGTTTCCGTGGATGGAGAATTTCTCCCTCATGAAACGATGATTGTTCAATATTCTTTTAACACCTTCAAAGGTGGACATTAATATGTAAATATTTTTATATATGATATATAATATTTTTATTGTTTTCTTAATCTTCTGTATTTTTCATTTATGGAATACCATTATGGTTTCCATTATTGGTAAACGCGATATCTTCATTTTAGGAAGTGAGGACTACCGCCACATCAAAGTGATTTGATTCATTAATGACATATGTGGGACGTGTAAAGGATGTAGTTAATAATATTACATATGATATTATACAGGATTTATAATATAACTTTATATAATTATGACTTCATTCCATTAAATATGAAATAGAAATTAAAGTAGCGTTCATGCGTGCGTACGACTTACCGTCACCATGAACGGTGCATATCATTTCTTACCTCTAAATGTTATGTAATCTAATAAATGCATGTATATACTGGATATATATAATATATATGATATCTACATAATGAATATAATTCTGGATATAATATATATTTTACCACATGAACAACTTGTAATTATAAGGAGTTTATTTTTGACTCAAGTACCAATGATCGACAAAATGACCGTTATTAACTAAAATAATTACAAAGTGTTTATAACATGGTAATAAGTGATATAAAAGGAATAATGAACTTGAAAAATGTTCTTAATCAAGTAGAAATTAACTCAAGTTTATTATTCAGGAGATTAAAGAACGATTGAGTCAAGTCGGACACGAGGTAAGGGATCCTATCTCTCTCTTTCTTTTTAAGAACTCTCTTTCATGTCATTTATTTTAAGCTCCAATTTATTATGTTGGGGGATGTTATTTTATATTTATATTACTATAAATTTTATGTTGATATTATGAGATACCCTATTTGATCTTGTCAACCCATTTTTGAAAGTCTTATGTGGCACCGTTAGGCTGCCGCGTTTTTGTAAGGGATTATTCATCTCACTTTTATTCTAGGGAGATTTATGCTACATTTACCACTATTTACATTGAGTGCTGTATGCACTTCCCATTATTCTACTCTTTCTGTAATATAATTTCATTTATGATTATTTACATCAATGTTGTCTAGTCCTTCTTTCATGGGGTGTACGTTTCGAAAGTTACCCAAGTCAGTAAAGGAACCTTTCACCCTCCTCTTTTAAAAAGACTTCTTTTGTTAGGTCTTTTAATTTACAAATTATTATGTTGGGATATGTTCTTCTATATCCTTATTGATGTAAATTTTATTTCCATGTGACGAGATACCATTTTTTCCCATCAATTCATTTTCTTTGAATTTTAAAGTGACATCTTTAGGCTGTCAAGGGAACTTCTTAACCCTATTTCGATTTCTTTGGGTTAAACTTGTAGTTTTTGAATATGTCATTCTATGAATATGTGTGAATGATTATGATTGTTTTACACTTAATATCCAATTATATTGTGTGTATTTATATTTTTGACACTTAATTATATAATTAATTTATCCTTAATCTAAGGATAATATCTTTGTACGGAACATCGTCTTAGTCTCCTTTCATTAAGGAATATTTTGTTTTATACACAACTTTATTTTATACAGTGTATAAACCCATTTGACTTTTACTTTTATTCAAAAGGAATCTTTTTATATGAAGCGTTTTAATAAATGACAAAAGGGAATGTTTTTATCTTATGTTTGTGGTGACAACGACTTCTCCTCCACCGTGACCATTATTTGAGTTTCAGCTTCCTCTACAAGCCATAACTTTTTAAATGAAAAATAAATACCATATAAACTTTTATGTTTTTTGGTATTGAAATTGGATTTTGATAATTTTTTGATTATATCAATGTCTTGTCTTGATATATTGGGATTGAAATGTGGAAATGTTAAGTTTCCTTTAAGCCTGTTTTATGAGATACAATTATGTTATGGTTCTTGGTTATTGTTTATGAAATCGGGTGGTTCTGTGATAGACTAAGGGCGGTTTAGCCTGAGATAGATCTCCAATGCATTTTGTAATGTGAAGGAGGTAAACATTAATGTTTCTCCTAAGAGATTTAGGGAATATACTGTGATGGGTATTCCAAATGTGACTCCCTATGTAGCTGTGATAGCTACAATGTATGTATGTTATGCCTCAATATACCTTCATGTATTATTATTTCTATGAGTTATTCATAAATCTTATGATTTCATGAGGATTTTTAAATTTCTTATGTTTTATGAGTAAAGTGTGTTTTCATTGATTCTTATGTATACGTGAACTAATGTTTCCTTCCCGTATTTTTATATCCCTTACTGAGCTTTTTGTGCTCATCCCATGTTTTGGAAATGTTTCTCCATAGGACTTAACATGGAATACGATTAAGGATGGGATCAAGGAAATGTCATGATGTCTAAAACATGGAACTAGACATGACTCTTTTGTTTAAGAGATTATATTTTGTGAAAAAAATGGAGACTGAGTAGATGTGTCTACCTTGTAATCATTGAGATGTAATTAGTTATGCCCTAATTCTCTAAAACTCTAAACTTGAAAAGATCCTCAATGTGAATTATTCATTTAATTCAATATTATGTAATGTCTTAAGGCTGGGTACTTATAGTTGGTATCAAAGGGAGGTTTAGATAACTTTAGAGGTTAGAGTGTTGTTTAAGTATAAGTGACAAGTTGTGTATAACCACACCGGTTATTATATTAAATAGATTAATTGTTATTTATGAAAGTTGGAATGAGTTTGAGATAACTTGGATAAGTATATCTTAGTTTTTATCTTCTTCTTTAGTACATGACGATTTTGTTGATATACTCACACCGACCTCTTTGGTTTTAGTAAATAGATGGATCTAGTAGGCACCAAAGTGACAATGGGTTTGAAGGAAACTATGGTGGCTCTCTGATTAAGAGACTGGATGAAATGGCAGATTCAATGAGAAATGTTGTGGTTATTATAAACCAACTATCAGGAATCATGATCAACCACTTCAACCTTGGTGAGTTCTCTGATGCATCATGTACGAGAGAACCAACTCGATGTGGAAGTTTAGGTAATAATTATAAAGGTAACCATTAGGGTTTATATGATCCTTACTTTGGAGGTAATTATGGGTTACTACATGACATGATGGAATATGAAAGGCATGAGAAAAACTTGAGGTTAAATTATGTTATGGTTATTTTCTAAGATTTTATCGCTATTTGGGATTGTTATAAGAATTGTGTAGTTTTGGAAAAAGGACAACACATAGACCGTGTGACAACATGTCGCGTCGGACGAAGATGCAGGAATCAAACCCACAACCAAAGTGCGACTGGTATTTATCACCTACCACTGGAATATGTGAATTCCCTGGTTAGTTTGAATAATTATTTTTAGTTAGATGATCTAATGAATCTAGAATAAGTTAATTTTGGGTTATCTATGGAAATTATTAACCTATCATGGAGGATATGTGATTAGGTTACTTACTTTTCAGTATGAGACTTTAAGAGTAACTGATGTTATTTGGAGATAAATTTTAAGATTTACCTTGAAAGACTATGTGATTAAATCCTTTGGAGATTTAGGTTTCAATCATAGTTTTGTTTATCTTTGAATAATTTTATGGGCAGCTGTTTATTGAATGGTCTTTGTTGAACTTTGGATAGTGTTTGACAGATTTTAGAGATTAAGAGTATTATTTCTTTTTATAAAGCATTATCGTTTTTGGATATTATCCGATCTTGTACTAACAATTTTGGTTTTTTTTTGGTCTAAAGACATGGGAAGTATATAGTTCTCTTTTGTGGATTTGGTGATTCTCTAGAAGCTTATTACAGTGCTCTTAATGTGAACAAGTTATCCTAAATACTCATCTGTTGGAGAAAATATTTGTGTAAGAAATCTAGCAAAAGTAGAAAGCCAACATGACAAGTAAGTATGTTTCCTTATGTTTTAGTTGATCACATAAATAAATTCCTCAATGAAAAGTAATTTAAAACAAAAATGTTGTCTCTTAATTTTTCCAACTGGGGAATCAAATATCGTTTAACCCATCACTAGTTTCTGATTTTATGGTGGTTAACTTTCTCCTAAACATGTTTTCTATCACTCTCCCTCAGAACATGACCCTTTTTTTTCTTCCATATCCATGTTTTCCTATATAGAATCCTAGTATGGGTTAACTCAGGTGACCTTTGTACTTCCCTTTCCTTCTTTTAAAGTGACAGTTTAATTTACTCCTTTTCCGATGTGGGGCTTTCAATGAATTTTCCAAGCCCAATTTTAAAAATTGTGAGGACGTAATTACCAAAAGGGCGGAAGGATGTAACATCCCAGGTAAATAAAGAATCGTACTTTTTCGTATTTATCCATATTTGTGAATAAAATGTTAATATAAATTTAAAGGGAACACTTGCTCAATGGCGTACCCAATACGAAAAATTAGTTACTCTGAAATCTTACGTTTCACTCTAATAATAAAATAATATTATTTTAAATGGTAGTTAACGCCTAGCTGTTGTAATGACGGGAATGAACGTAACTAACTACAAAATTATTATATATGTTTGTCAAATATTTTTACTTTTTTCCAATAAATGTTAGAGGCTAAAAATGCGAATGAATCCAATTTTAAGCATACATCTACTATTATTTTTTAAAAGGTTGATTAACCGCCTTTTGATGGCGAACCCTTTTTAAATATACTTTTGAATATTTTATATTTTATATTTGAAAAAATAGAATCTTTCTTTAGAATCTAGGCATAAAAATTTACTTTGTGTAAATTTTTGTTATTTTTTTCGATAATGATCTGTTGTAGTAAAAATGTTGTATTTTAATTCAAAACCTCTTTTTAATATAATTTATTTATATGATTAGATCATATTTTGGATTTTTTTAAAGAGAAATTAGAATATATTTTTACCATTTAATCTAATGGTGGTCATTGGAATTAATTTCACTTTGAAATTGGACTTAAACTAGTCTCAATCTTTTAATTGATTTTATTTCGTAAAAACACGCTATTTGTTTTGACAGTGGAAATTAATTATTAAATTAATTAATGAAAATTTTATGTTTTTAATTTTGTAAAATAGAAATCATTTTTGAATTTGGAACATCAAATATAGCTTAGGGTGAATTTTTGGTATTTTTCTGAAAAACTTCAATTTTTGATGAATAGTGAAACCACTAAGTGGAAGGTAAAAAACCGATTTTTCGCTTAAATGAAACATTACCACTTATGTGATTTGAATTTCAAAAATCTGACATACATGGTTGTCATTAGGATGTAAAATTTGGTTCAATGGGATTAAAATATTTATTTTGGTGAATAGTAACTTTTGAGTTTTGTTAACTGCAATTAGAGGTAATTAGTGTAATTTAAGATAAAAATGATATTATAAAAATATAAAAATATCTTGAAACATGTCCTAACCTTATTTGTTGAATAATGTCCGACTGATAAAAACCATGGGTCAATTTGGGGGACCCCATGGAGCCACTTGTGGTGAGAATGACATTAATACCTTTTATTTAAAGTAAAAATAATAATATCACAAACTTGTATTGTTTTATTAAAACAATTTTTACACGGTGTTATATATGTTATATTTTTTTACTATAAATACTCATTAGAAAGCTACAAAGCTTTCCTACAACATGGTAATTTTTTTTATATTTTTTTAGACATCAAAAAAATTATATTATTTATGACACAATGATGATGCAGGGTTTACGTCATTAATGAATGATTTAAATAAATAAGAAGATAATGTTTAAAATAATATCCAACACTTGTCTAATTCTTATTAGATGATTTTATTTAGAACATGGACCACCTTATCTTTGACTTTAATGAATTTTTGAGCTTTAGAAACCGAATTTCACTTTATAACAAAATAATAATTTCAAGATTTCCAAAAGAGCCCCTCCTCTCCCTTATAAAAGACCCCACTTCCTACTAATCTATCACACTTATCAAGCCTTTTGGATGGTCCAAAATCTACTAACATAAGCTCCCAATATCCCTATATTCATTCTAGAAGACTCACTTTGGGAAGAGTCCTTTCCAAGGATGCCTTTGGGCTCAAATCAAAAAGAGTTACCGGATTTAAAGGTAATGTCCTCTCTTATGTTATTTTGTTTTATTTTGCTTCTCCAACCCCCTAAAATCTTTTTATTACTTTATTTTGTAACAAAAACAGTATCGTAAATATACTAGGATGCTATTATAAGAAGGATTCAAGCTACACTTACACACACCTACGTCTAATGGTTAAAGAACATACTGTTTCTATGGATGGAGAATTTCTGCCTCACGAAACGATGACTGTTCAATATTCTTTTAACAACTTCAAAGGTGGCCATTAATATGTAACTATATTTATATATGATATATAATATGTCTATGTTTTCCTTAAGCTTCTATATTTTTTATTTCTGTCATACCTTTATGGTTTCCATTGTGGGTAAACACGATATCTTCATTTTAGGAAGTGCGGACTACCGCCCCCTCAAAGTGATTTGATTCGTTAATGCCCTATGTGGGACGTGAAAAGGATGGAGTTAATAATATTACATATGATATTATACTTTAGTTATAATATACCTTTATATCATTATGATTTCATTCCATTAAATATGAAATAGAAATGAAAGTAGTGTTCAAGCGTAAGTATGGATTACCGTCTCCATGAAAGGTGCATATCATTTCTTAACTCTAAATGTTATGTAATATTATAAATTCATGTATATAATGGATATATATAATATATATGATTTCTAAATCATGAATATAATTCTGGATATAATGAATATTTTAACAGATTAACAACCTGTAATTATAAGGAGTTTATTTTTGACTCAAGTACCAATGATCGACAAAACAACCGTTATTAACTAAAATAATTACAAAGTGTTCATAACATGGTAATAAGTGATATAAAAGGAATAATGAACATGAATAAGGTTCTTAAGAAATTATAAATTAACTCATGTTTATTATTCAGGAGATTAAAGAACAATCGAGTCAAGTTGGACACGAGGTAAGGGTTCCTATCTCTCTCTTTCTTTTTAAGAACTCTTTTTTATGTCATTTCTTTTAAGCTCCTATTTATTATGTTGGGGGATGTTATTTTATATTTCTATTACTATAAATTTTATGTTCATATGATGAGATACCCTATTTTACCTCGTCAACCAATTTTTGAAAGTTTTATGTGGCGCCGTTAGGCTGCTGAGTTTTCGTAAGGGATTATTCATCTCAATTTTATTCTAGTGAGATTTATGCAACATTTGCCACTATTTACTTTGAGTTGTGTATGTACTTCCAATTATTATAATCTTTTTGTAATATAATTTAGTTTATGAGTATTTACATCAATGTTGTATAGTCATTCTTTCATGGGGTGTACGTTTCGAAAGTTACCCAAGTCGGTAAGGGAAACTTTCACCCTCCTCTTTTTAAAAGACTTCTTTTGTTAGGTCTTTTAATTTACATATTATTATGTTGGGATATGTTATTATATATACTTATTGATGTAAAATTTATTTCCAAGTGATTTGATACCCTTTTTGTCTCATCAACTCATTTTCTTTGAATTTTAAATTGACGCCGTTAGGCTGTCAAGGGAACTTCTTAACCCAATTTCGGTTTCTTTGGGTTCAACTTGTAGTTATTGAATATGTCATTCTATGAATATGTGTGAATTAATCTGATTGTTTTACACTTAATATCCACTTATATTGGGTGTATTTATATTTTTCACACATAATTATGTAATTGATTTATTCTTAATCTAAGGATACCATCTTTGTACGGAACTTCATCTTAGTCTCCTTTCATTGAGGCATATTTTGTTTTATACACAAATTTCTTTTATACGATATATAAACCCCTTTGAATTTTAATTTTATTCAAAAGGAATATTTTTATACGAATCATTTTACTAAACGACAAAAGCAAATGTTTTTATCTTACATATGTAGTGACAATAACTTCTCTGCCGCTGTGACCATTATTTGAGTTTTGGCTTCCTCTACAAGCCATAACCTTTTAAATGAAAAATAAATACCATATAATCTTTTTTGTGTTTTTGTATTGAAAATGGATTTTGATAATTTTTGGATTATATCAATGTGTTGTATTGATATATTGTGATTGAAATGTGGAAATGTTATATATCCATTAAGCATGTTTTATGAGATACGATTATGTTATGGTTCTTGGGCATTGTTTATGAAATCGGGTAGTTCCGTGATAGACTAAGGGCGGGTGAGCCCGAGATAGCTCTCCAATGCATTGGGTAACATGATGGAGGTAAACGTTAATGTTTCTCCTAAGATATTTAGGAAATATACTGTGATGGGTATTCCAAATGTGACTCTCTATGTAGCTGTGATAGCTATAATGTATCTATGTTATATATGCCTCAAGTTACCTTAATATCTTATGATTTCTATGAGTTATTCATAAATCTTATGATTTCATGAGGCATGTTAAATTGATTATGTTTTATGAGTAAAGTGTTTTTTCATTTATTCTTATGTATATGTTAACTAATTTTTCCTTCCCGTATTTTTATATCCCTTACTGAGCTTTTTGTGCTCATCCCATGTTTTCGAAATGTTTCTCCACATGACTTAAAGTAGAATACAATCAAGGATGGGATCAAGGAAATTTTATGATGTCTAAAACATGGAACTAGAAATGACTCTTTTGTTTATGATTTTATATTTTGTGAAAAAATGGAGACTGAGTAGATGTGTCTACCGTGTAATCTTTGAGATGTAATTAGTTATGTCATAATTCTCTAAAACTCTAAACCTGAAAAGATCCTCAATGTGAATTATTCATTTAATTCAATATTATGTAATGTTTTAAGGCTAGGTCCTTATAATTACCCTTTGGTAACATTTAAATTGTAAGCCCTTGAAATAATAAACATGAATTGAATAATTATTCATGATAAATAATTAGATATATATTTTAAATAAATTTATGTGGATTTCATTATAGGACATAGTAATAAATAAGTACATTATACCAAATATGTTTCAATTGAGGAGAAACTGAGATGAAATCACTTACCTTATGTATGACATTTCTCGTAGGTCATCTATATTACTACGTAATGAATTAATATTTATTATACATATATACTAGAACCATATACCAATCTATAATATCATATATGATTAATTTATAACATTTTATCACCAATTAGATAATAATATTTTATTATTATCATTATTTTAGTTGTTAACGACTCTTTTTTCATGTATATTTTGATTTGGTAATTCTGGTCCCCATATATTTATCATGGATACATAATCAAAATAATTTTATTGATGATATAAATATCATATATATTCATTATATGTATATTTAGAGTCCTATATAAATGCTATATATTTAAAAATTAGTTATAGCATTCTTGGAGACGGTAGGTCATACACACACATGAATGTTGTTTTGACTTTTCAATTGATTGAAAGAAACAAAGGAAAATAATAATTCATCAATACATGATAAATATTAATTATAGGTCTCATATTACCATTTTTACCATCTCTTTAATATGAAAATGAAAAATGTATCCCTTCGCATCTGGTAGGTTGTAGTCCACACATACACACGAGCGATAATATCAATTTCTAATAGATTTGAGGGTAAGAAGTTGTATATTATATTATAATTATATAAGAATTATTAAATCACAAATATAAAATATATTCATTATTTCACCCCTTATAACTATCCAATTAAAATGGTGATCGAATACTAACTGCACTGCTATATGGAGACGATATGTTGTACATACGCACAAGCGATGTTTTCAATTTTCACATGATAGAAAAGAGATGGATAATGGTTATATCATGGTCAAAATAAATTTTTCTATATATTATAAACCATGTTTTGTTTGCAAGGGTTTTTATAATTCCCCATTAATATTTCACCTTATGATTATCTTATATTCCATGATATTTAATTTTGTACCCCATGTTATTTCTCTAATGGAGATTTCTCTCAAGTATTAAAAAATATATAAGGTGTTGTACTAATTGAATTTTCATTTATTGAATTATAAAATCTTTTATTAGAATATATTGTACCATGTTTTATTTATTATATAAAAAGAATTATTTTTAATTTACTTTCTAATACTTTTTATAGATTTATAATTATTCCTTATAACATTATTAATAAATTATTCTCACCACATTTATTAAGTTACATGAAAGGGTTTATCATCCTGAATTATTTTTCTCATATTGATTTTTTGGTATGCCCTAATATACATTTATATGGGGTAAATATGATCTGTTTTTTATGTTATATCATAAAATATCATTAAATCATGTTCTTTTAAGTACAAAGTAAATCTATTTATCCTTAAAATTTTTTATTTAAATGTTAATCAATCCATGAGTTCACTTTTAACAACTTTATTTTAAATTATATTTTTCTAAAATGTGATAACATATCAGTGTAATTATACAATGAATTCTTTCTAATATCACTATAAATTTATTTCACTATTGTTATCCATAGTGATATATTTTTTCACTCTATATTGCTCTAAATTATATTTTTTCTGTCTTTTTATTTGATTTGTTTTTCTAAAAAGGCATTTTTAAAACAGTAAAAGTAAAACCATTTTTCATGAATATTTGATCTTTAAAACCACTATTTTATGATTTCTATGTATTTACTTCAAAAATTAAAAAATGAAATTTTCAATAACATTGAAATTGATTAATTTTTTAAAAATAAATTAATTTTAACATTTTATGTATGTGTCTATTTTTAAAAAATAATTTCTTTTGGTGTTCCATATGAACTTATTATTCAATTTCCTTTTCTTTTTATAAATATTTTGTCCCTATAATTACATTTTTTTGAAAAAAAAATTATTTTTCTTATAGTCCTATAAAGTATTTATTTTAAATAAATCAAATAATGATGGATTTTTATTATTTTTAAATTGGACTTTTATAAAACTCATAATGTTTTTTTCAAATTATTCATTTCTCATTGACATATGTTATGATTCATCAACAATATTACTCAAATAATACCATTTACCTTATGTATATCGATGTATTAGTTATGTTCTATAACTTTGTTAGGAAAGTTAATCAATAATTGTTTCCTTTCCAAATCATCGTCCATTTATAGATATGATTTTTCTTCTAATATTTATCCTCTTTGAACACTCTATATTTCCTATGAGATTCCATAGATCAATTGATTTCGGTAAATTACTGATTTAATTATATAACCATTACCTATATGGTGTAAATAAATTATTAATTTTTATCATTATTCAGTGGTATTTACCAAGAATGATACATGATGTTATTGGATACCAATTTGTTTCCTGTTGGTTTATCTTATTAGGATTACTGATGTATTTTTCAATGAACACATATATTATAACATTTCAAAATGGATATGTTATCTATTTTAATTCCAAGTGTTCTTTAATTTATGATTAATGAAAAGATTTCATGTGCACTAATTTGTATGGTAAATTAAGGTTTTTGTCCAACATCGCCCTCGAAATGATTAATAAAGGTTTTATATCTCATGACATGCTGAACAATGGGTGTATATGGATTACTTAGAATATAAAGGGTTGAAAAAATTAGCTTTTTTAAGAATATAAATAATGAAAATACTTATATTTTTTCAAAAATTAATTTCTGGAGAAAACATAGATATATTCACAAAATTTTTATACGATTATAATTTTGGAACATTTCTATTATGAATTTCATTTTAGTTTATGCTACATTTCCTAGTTATTCTATGATATTTATCTTAATCTTATATCCATTTAATGATATCTGGTATGTTTTTTATTTTTTTCTTTAACACTCCTATAATTCATTTGTTATTTGATTCCATGTTATATAATGACTCGTTATTTATGATGTAATATTTATTGGCAATGATTTTATTTTATATGTTGATTATAACAACCTGATCATCTTAGCCTCACTTGTAATCATTGATTTTTATTGAATATTTTTTCACATAATGGGTGTTTATTCTATCCTATTAATTATAGTACCATTCCCCATGATATGGAGAAGTGTTTACCATAATAGAAGTCTATAAGGGAGTTTAGAATTGTTCAACTATTGATAAATGTTAACAAATTTTTTTAAATATGTTTTCAAAGTAACTTGTACCCAATATCATGAAACCAAAAGGTACTCCCAGTTTTGTGATTCTATTGTTACATGTAATAAAAATGTGTTATTTTTTTAAGTTTATCATGAATCATCTCGCATGTTATCAATGATAGTTTTTTAAAATATATTTTTTAACCATGAAACTCTAAGTACAGGTCTGAGGCACCCCTAGTTGGTATCAAATTAATGTTTGTTTTTACTTTTGTGGATTATATTAGCGTTTTTATTAGTATAAGATAAAATTTGCGAGAACCCTCGGGCTGTATCGAGGGGATAATTATCAATATATGATAACATCCAAAAAAATTGGTTAAGAAGATATATATGTTATTTTGTAGTAATGAAATCATGACTAGATATAGTTGGTTGATTCAAGCTATTGAACATATGTACATTGGGGTAATAACTTTGAAACATGGGTTTTTTGTATTAAATCAATCATCGCCTCGTATGTGATAAGGAGGATATACATCACACTAAGTTTGACACTACCTAGGGATATTCATTGGTTAATTTAAATTCTCTTTATAAACCATTATGAATGATTTGAACACCCATTCATGAAAAAACATAATAGGGAATGACTATAAAGAACATAGATTAAAGTGTTAGGATTTTTTATTAAAATTAAATATTAGTTGAAATAATTTTTATGTATACAGATAATTATTTACTCTAAAATACTATATTTTAATGATTTTCATGTTCCAAATATTAAAATAAACTTCATTATAATTTTTTGATAAATATTTTTGGGATTAAGGAAAGAGGTATAGGAGAAACTATATAATAAAATAGATTAAACTATAATTGTAAAAGGATGAAATAAAGTGTCATTGGAGCACCAATCTTAGAATTTATATTTCCTTATTCATATTTTAGATATTTTCATAACATTTTTTTTATTTTTTTGAAATAGGATCCTGATGATGAAGGAAAGCAAATTTTGTATCTAGAATCCACTCTATTATATAACAAAATAAGGGATAATACTAAAATGGGTTAGAAGTTTAGGATATTACTATTATGATGCAAAATGTGAGTTTCATATTATTTCTTATGGTAGGGAGGTTAAAATATTAATGGAAAAAATATTGATACTCTAACCTATTTTCATTAGTAAGTGATATTTAGCAATGTAATTATAGTACATTATAAATGCTATTTTAATTTTATTTGATATACAAGAATTTAATTCAATAAATATTAATTTAAATTTTGGAAAAAATATGTTAAATGGTTTCAATTACCATAAATATTAATTCTATTTTAAGGATTTATTTTTAGGGACAACTGTTGGAGAATACATGATTGAGCTATGGGAAAATATTTGGATTTATATATGATTATTGTTAAGGTAATATAGATTTGATTAATTTTTATAAAATTGAGTTAGATAGTATTTATAAACATGGAATTCAATGTTGATTTAATGAAAATATTATCCATGATATTTTTTGTGATGTTTCTCCCATTTTTTCAATTATAATATTTATTGACTAGTGTCTCATTTTATGAACTAGTGGATGTTACATTTTAGGGCTACATTTAGAACTCTTTTTGGAGGAATATTTTATTTTTATATGGTTTAATGTCTTAGAGATTTATGTGGTTTGTGTAATGGTATATTTCAGAGAATTTATGATTATGGTAAATACATACTTTAGTAGATTCTTTTATGAATTAATTTTTTTGAAATTTTTTAATGAACTTGATATAACCTTAAAGATTATTATATATGTCATGGGAGAAGTTTTATCCCAAATGATGAATATATTAAGAGTACCCTCAACAAATTTCATCAGTATGTAAAGATTTAAAATTATGATGATGAAATTTATTTAATGGGGTGTAATGCAATGAAATGAGATTTTGGATCATTTAAATTAATATTATATTTAATTACTCCTGTCACAAGAGACACTGAAAATAAAATGATCCATGAAATATTAGATGATTATTTATGAAAAATTTTATAACAAAATAACTAAAGTAAATACAATGACACTAATCTTTTTAAAATTATAATATTTAAAAGTTAAATAATTAATATTAAAAGGGATTGTTTTATTTTAAATAACTATTTTTTATGTATTGTGTAATATAAACAAAAAACTCAATTCACTACTTTCATATGATTGTTATAATAATATATGATATTTTAATATTTAAACAATTATGTTGAGATTATTAAAATAAGATATTATAATAAAATATTATAAAAAAACTTTATGCTCAAAAAATATATTTTTCAATAAAATAATCTTTTCAATACCTTATTTATTTCATTCAAAAAAACAAATATAAATTTTCATAATTCAATTTGATAAAAATAACTTAATTCTTCTACATTTAGATTTTCAAATTATCTTAGAATTTTTTTTATATTTTTCAAAAATAATTGATTTTTTGGTGAATATTGAAAAAAATATAAATTTGATAATACCATCACTTTTTTGCATTAAATTTATTTAAAACCAATTGTGAATAAAAATATATATTTAGAGAGTTAAAGTAATAATTTAAAATTACTATGTTCAATTTGTAAAATCCACATTGAATATTTTAGAAACATAATTGATATTTTACTAAAAAACGTTTTTTCATTTATTTTAATCCTTAGCTTTCACAAATCACCCAAATAATATAAAAATGGTTTTACTATTTGAGGTCAACGTGATCATATTTTTTAATGACATAAATATCATATTTAGTCATAAATTTATGATTATTATGATTACAGTTAATGACCATCATAATAATGAAAGTGTTAGTTTCAATGAATGATTTTATTATTATTGTGTAATTTTTTCTCTAATAAATTAAAATTTAAAATTTAAAATTTGTTTTTTTTTGTTTTTTATACTCATATATAAATATATTACCACTAATTAAAATTAAGATAAATACTAAATGATATTAGTAACACATAATTGTAAAAAAACAGTTTTCTATAGAATGACATTCTATATATTAAATGATTAGAATTAATGTTTAATTTTCCCATGTCAAAAATTTTAATTAGACTACATGGACCTTTTATTTAATATTTGAACATATAAAATAGTCTAAATTTTCACCTTATATTTTTAATAAAATGTAATCTACTTGGGTAAAAACTAGTTACCAAGGTAAAAAACCGAGATTGCAAAATTTGAAAATAAATTTGTCAAATGACAAAAAAAATGTTTTTTTCCCTAAAGTGGTAAAATGGGTGGTGGATGATATATCCGCATTATTTAAATAAAAATCAATTTATTATAATTTTTTTATTCACTATCCCGGGAGCACTGTAATTATATTACAGAAAAATAATTGTTTGTCACAAAAGTGCTAGTTTATTTACTTTTAAAAGGGGTTCACTTCCGCCCTCTTAAAGTTATATATTACCATATAATCATTATTGACACATTAATATATTTTACTCCCCTATAATTAAATTACATGTTAAAATTCCTCTAAACCAAATAGGTTAGCTTAGTCCCATTATTTCCACAAACATTAATGATAATGTATAAGGTACTGAAGTAGGTAGTACAAACTCCTAATAATTTCTTCTTAATATATCACTTATAAACTGCATAATATATTATTAACTCACATAAAGAAATATAAATATTATTATTATTCTTAAATTAATATAATATTTTACAATTCATTAACCACACTCATCTATAGAGATATAGTGTGTTCGTGTATGGGGTTCGATTAACCACCTACTTGAATAATAATATAAAATTCTACCATGAATGACTATAGAAAAAAATAATAATTATATGGTATTAATTAAATAATTATTTTTTATGGTTCCATAACATTATATTATAAAATTACACTATTATTAATAGAACATACATGATTGATAAAATTAAAGAAATATGTCGACATCGATTAAATTTTTACTCAAACATAAGACAAACCTATATAACTAATAAATGGAATAAGGTAATAATTATTTTATATTAAATTAAATATAGAAAAATATGGTTCTTAATAAAATATAAAAATAACATAATTTTATTACTTAATATTTTAAAAGCAAGTGAAAAAATAATTATTAACAAGTAAAGTGTTTATTATCTCAAATTTTATTTTATGAGACATATTTCTTATTATATACCATGTTTTATTTGTAATGATTTATATACCCCCCTTTAATCTTTTGTATCCTGATTCTATCATATTTCAATTTATTAATAGTTCTATTCCATTTTACTTTACCCCTGGAGTTTTTACTCAAAAAGTATATATTTTTTATGGATTTGGGCTAACTTAAGTTACTTATATTGAGTTACAAAATTTGTTATTTAAATCTATTATTCCATGTTCAATTTATTATAAAAATTTATTACATTGTTTTTTATATATTTTATTTTTCTTATTTTGTTTTTAAATTATTCTTTATCACCTCATTATCAAAACATTATTCACATAATGATTATGAATATTTGAAGGGCTTCTTAGTTTCAGTTACAATCTCATGAGACATATTTAATATTATGAAATAATTCAATTATATGTGGACTATATAACATTTATTTGTATTATTATATTATTAAATATCATTCATCTAATCTATATAATTTTAAATTTTGTGCTATTTATCATTTACTTGTTTTTATTTGAACATTATAAAATTTTTTACTAAAAAATAGAAAAGGAGAAACCTTTTGAATTGGTATAGGATAATTCCAATTACATTTAATGAAATCTAAGACACAAGTTTCTCAGAGTACATAATAAGAAAGATCAATATTTTTTTACATCCATAATATATAATGTAATATAGTCTATAATATGGCCCCAAGAGCTAGAACAAACTGAGGGAAAAAACTGTTTGATGTTGTTGTCCAAAAAAATACCCAAATATCAATCATTATAAAATATTGGAACCACTATTTTGCTATATAACATGATAAACCTTTCTAAATTATCACTATCATGTATAATAATTATAAAGAGAACACAAATCATAACCCAACATTCCATCATTAATGGATAACTATTAGTAATACTACCAGGAAATGTTTCTTTGATATGGCCACAAAAGACAAGATACGATCTCTAAATTAAAATGGTTTCATGTTCTCACCTAAAATCACCACCTTATAATATGTTTGGTGAGGTATGCCCCTATGAATCACTGTTTAAATACCCCTTAGTTGTGGATTTAGTGAAAAAAATATATAATAAGAAAATAATGGTGTGAAGGCTAGAACTATAATGGATCCCCAAATGCTAGAACTCTAGATTCGATCCTCATAAGAAAGATCCTATTCATAACTACATAACCCATTATAACATAATTAACTAGGGTGATATGATGTAATAGTTCAATTGAAATAGAAACTGATAAACTATCACTATGTATAAAACCCATCACCACAATCCTCTATTAGAAGACCACTACACTCGAACACCATATCTAAATCTTATCATGATCATAATTTTTCATCCAAACACATTTTAAAATTAAGATCACTAAAAATTGGTGACCTATCAATGGAATTCTTAAAATCATTATTTCCAATTTTAAAATATTTTTATTACCCCATAATTATCTTTATTAGCCTTTATTTTATCTTTATGTTGTTTTAAATCATATTTTTCTAATATTTTTTTAGCGATGTTGTTTCCAATGAGGGTATTTTTAATAAATTTGAAAATTTTATTCTTTTTAAATTATATTTTATCCTTGACTCCATTTTCTATGGATATTGGTATGTATTTTTGAAAATTGAAAAAGTTTTTTTAATGAACATTAAATTCATTGAATGTTTTTTAAAGGAAATTCATTTTAAGGGTTTCCATGTGTTCCATTTTCAACCAAATAAACTCTTTTTTATTCTATGTAAAAATATCATTCCACCTCAATGTTGATTTTATTTTAAACTTTAACTATACATATACAAGGTTTCTAAAATAATTTTTTTTTCATATTCATTACAAAATATTTCATTTGAAATGATTCATAAGATCAAAGATATTTCTTTTTTTTTTAAAAGTGATTTTCTATTTAACTTTTAAGAAGTGTTTTTACCTAAGTCTCTTATCCTCTAACATATCATAGGATTGGTTTAGGATATTATTTAAATGATAACATTAACATTCATTATTTGGATGTATTTTTTAATATCTTTACCTTTTGGGGGAACAATACATCACTTCCTTTGTCTTACATAATCATTATATAATTATAAATGTGAGTTTTATTCAATATTATTTCCTCTATAAAAACTCTACATTTAATTATTTTGATTTAATGGTGTTCACCTAGATTCCATACAATGATTACTTAGGGGAATTATTAACTTAATCAGGTACCCATTATTTATATAGTAAAAATAACACATGATTAATTATATTGATTGAATGGTATATATCTAGAACATTACAATATTTCATTGGATACCCATTTATTTTCCATGGGATAATCATTTTAAGATTATTAATGAATTTATGAATGGACCCATATGGGAATACATTTTGAAAGGGGTATGAAACCCACTTTTATTTTAGGGGTTATCTTTTATATAATGAATCAAATGATTTCTAGTGGAACATATATGTATGGATGGTGATATTTGGTGTTTTATAAGTCCATCAAATGAAATGGATAATTTTTAACATCTAATGATATAAGAAAACATGGGAACTCATAGATTTCGTCCAAATCATAATGGTTGATATAATTGGACTTTTTCACAATCTAAAGGGTGGGAATACTTATAATTTTTCATTTCATAAAGTTTATATATACATTTATTTGTGAAGAAAAATAGTTATATTTATGTTTATTCCACAATAATGTGACACATTTCATTTTAGGTTATAATACATTTCCCTATAATGAAAAAACCTTATACATTATCTTAAGACTATGTTATGATTTCAAGGATAATATTTATTGACATTTTTTTTTTCAGAAACTGTTAATTCATTTCAGAAGGTGTTCCACATTGAATGTGATTACTCATCATTTATAACCTATTAATTATTTTGTATGATTATTTTATTTTGATATGTAATATTAATGTGGAATATGTGAAAATGTATCTTGGATTATATCACATGGCATAAAAGATATTTTTTAAAATATATTTGTTTTTAGCACTAGACCCAGGATTGAGGGTCTGGGTGCCTCATGATTTAATATAAAATATATTATAAAATAAAATAACAATTTATGAAAATATATTATTATCAAAATAATATAACTTCTCACATATTTCTTGAAATCTATATCACATTTCACTTTGTATTGTGCACAACCAATATATAGTGTTTCCTTAGAGATACAAAACAAAAAGTATTAGTTGTGTACATGGGTAAAAAAATAATTCAAGAGGATAGATACTATAGTTGATACTATTATAAAATATTTTTTCTAGTCTCTCTAGATATGTGAGAATCCAAAACATTAATTCTTAATTATGAAATATTTTTTTGATATATTTAATTATTCCATCATAATCAACAGTTATCCCTAATGGATACATGAATTTTTGGTTCATGAATCTAGGTATATATGTTTCTCCATTTTGGGTGAAAGTGTGTAAATATAACTAATTAATTAGTAGTTGGAATACATTTTTAATTAAATTTACCCGATTTCATTGAAATATATTTTATAATATAAATATATTGAGAATACATTCATTACTCTAATGTCAAACAAGTCATAAATAAAAATATATAGGATAACATTTTTCATTACAGTTAGCTTATAATTCTATCCAGAAATGAAAAATTCAATGAAATTTAATAAAAAAAATCCAGAATTAATGATTTGATACTGATTTCATATTTCATTATGATACATGAAAAGTAGTATCTAAAGGTGTAGAATGCTAATGTTATTCCCTAAAGATCATTGACTATTTATACGTTATTAATTTTTATAAGGAGACATATATATAAGAAAATATTATCATTAATTTTAAATATATGTTATTCAATAATATAATCATTTCAGACCTTAGTGAGCATCTAATATACAATTGAATAAGGGAAATATAACAAATATTTCACACTTTATCTTATTATTTAACATCATCACTAGGTATTGACACTCTAGATGATATATTTATAAAATAATATTTGATTGAACTAAATTTTTATTAGTCCAACTATCGGTGATGTATAGTTTCCCCAAAATAATTTGTGATATCATATGAAAATAAATGATACTATGTATCCTCAATGTTTAACTCACAATAGATGATCGATTGTGAATGAGGTATAGGAGTTAGATATGCATTCTGAAAATAAATATAAATATTGGTAGACATCAACTGCAATGATATTCTAATATTTTACTCTAATGATTAACCCAACTCTCAAACATGGATTTAAAAAAATTCTATATTAACCTTGTTTTCTTCCACTATTTCATAAGTAATCACATGAAAAAACTCTATTTTAAGAGTTCCACCATACTTGAATCCTAATATGTGACTTCTGTGATGTTTATTTCTAATTATTTCTATAATTATTACCTTTCAAAACACTAATATGATGATGCAATTATGGTATTACCCTATAGGGAATCCTGAAAGGAAGATATAAAAATTATATTACAACAAGAAAAATAAAAAATCCATGAAAAAACATATAAATTTCATCTTAAATATAATATACTAGAAAATTATACTCTTCAAAAATATATTTCCATTTTTTATTATTTATAATATTTATGATAACTCTTGATGAGTGGGAGGATATGTCATATCAGACTCTGCAATTCTTGTTGATAAATATATACATTTCATGAAATTGTCATCCATAAATTTCACTTGAAATAACATGTACCCACCTCAAGGAAAACTAAAAGGGTATATGTTCTTCACATGGATCTCTTGGTGAGATCCCCTCGATTTTTTTATTTATTAAAAAAATCATTAATAATATTTTATAATAATTATTTAAAAAATCATTATCAGAATAGGATACAAAACCTCTTGAGTGGAAGTCTTAGTTTACATTATTTTTTTAAAATCCATAAACACCTTATTATGTATTTTTATCTAAAATAAGATTGTTTATTTTATCTTGTTTTTATGTTAGATAAACCGATTTTTGAGAAATATCGACGGTCTATTGATTTTTGAAACTCTAATGACCTTAGGAATTTCTATGTACAAAAAATTTACAATTTCATGAAAACCCCATAATTACCCAAACATAACATAAATAGATATTAAATCATTTTAAAAGAATATATTATAAAAAAAAATTTATACATGCCCCCAAAATGTTAAGGTTTAGTGACTTTTTAGACTACTCAAAACAATATCTTATTTAATAATGTATTATTAATAACTACCATAATTTTATCCATATTATCAAAATCTTATACATATAATTCATTAAAAATTCCATTAATACATGGGGAAGAAAATAAAATGAAGGTTGAGCTTAGATTCTTGGTAAGGGTAATCATTGAAGTTAACAATAAATGTTCACACATGATAATAAGTGTATGAAAATATAATCATAACAGAAAGAGGTCATTGATGATCATTGAATTTTTATTCATGAGTTTTGGAATAAGATTTTTCATAGAAAAAAATAACAAGAGTGTGTAATTATCAATAATCAATAAAAAAATATGGGAGCTTTTCATAAAAAATTGGAATGTTTCAAAAAATATGATTAAAACATTGTAAACATGAATAATGTTAAAACACCCACTCCATTAAGATGGATCTAATGTGAACTTTATTACATTATCTTATGATAATATGGATATCATCTAGAAGGATCAATAGTTTTAGTAGTCTTGAAGATATATATAAATACATTATTATAATATTACATTAGAAATACAAACTACAAAGCATAAGAAAAACTCTAGCATCCATGATGTATTTTTCATATCATTATTTATATTTTGGGGAATGAAAAATAAAAAAAGCGGGATCATATTATCAGTAAAATTTAAGTATGATAAAATTTTTAAAGAGTAAATAATTAATTATGAATATGGTAGGGTGAATATCTTCAAACCACACATAATTTATAAATAATGTGAGATTTAAATTCATCATATGATAATATAAATAAAGTAATCATAGGGATAACAATAACTAAATTATCAATGAAGGAATTTTTTTATAGTGGACATCATGGTCTTAGATATCATGATATCATAACCATCACTTCCTTGTTCTAAGACTAATTAATCACTATGTATGTATATATAAGAACCCAATTTTATAAGTTTGGTAAAATGGTTTTTATCATGAGGTATATTGATACATAAAGGGGATATACAATTTAAGGACCCACTAGTCACTCCATGTCAAATTAATTATTTATATAATGAATAATAAATTCAATTAATTAGTAATTTTTCATGTCAAAAAATAACTATGTTGAGTTAATAAGGACAAATATATATATATTTCCCCAAATAATAAAATAACTTTCATAGAAAAACACCTAATATAAAAGTGGTATAGTGTTTAAGAAATAATCATAACCATGAAAAAAATAATATGGATATATAAGAAAAATTTAATGTCAAATTTAAAATTATATTTTGAAAGTGAATTTATAAAGGGATGTTTAACAACAACAAAATTTAAATGATATAACTTATGACCTTCAATTTTTAACAAACATAAGTTTTTAAATATAATCAAATATTATGGATGATAATGAAAAATGGAAATAATAAAATAATATAGGTTTTAAAATAATAATTTTAATTTTAAAACAATTAATATCCTATATATTTATCTAAATGTGCATAAATATTTTTTGACACTGGTAAAATATATTAATTCCATAGACATTGGAAAAACATTGATTTGGAATTTATGTAAATAAAGTAATAACCAACCCTTTTAGAAAAAATTAGAAATAATCCATTTATGGATTTTTTAAAGTATATGAAATTGTTTTTATTAATAAATCATTTTAGTGAAAAAATTGACTGTCAAATTGTTTTTTGAAAAATATAGAGATGGAAGAAAAATATACCATATTAAAAACATAAATTGGATATGATTTTAGTTTAATATATTTTTTATTGATAAAAGTCCCAAATTGGGAAAATGATGAAAGAAAACAAGGATTGTCTTTAAATATATAGAGCATAATAAAATATATGCAGTTTATTAAGGATATATTATTATATTCCATCATTTAAAATAAGTGAATTTCTAAAAACAATGACCTTATAAAATAAATTATTACCCTTTGGTAACATTTAAATTGTGACCCCTTTAAATAATTAACATGAATTGAATCATTATTCATCATAAATAATTAGTTATATATTTTAAATAAATTTATGTGTATGTCATTATACCACATAGTAATAAATAGGTACATTATACCAAATATGGTTCAATCGAGGAGAAAATGAGATGAAATCACTTACCTTATATATGAAATTTCTCATAGTTCATATATATTACAACATAATGAATTTATATTCATTATACATATATAATAGAACTATATATATATCAATAATATCATATATGATTAATTTATAACATTTTATCACCAATTAGTTAATAATATTTTATATTTATCATTGTTTCAGTTGTTAATGACTCTTTTCTCATCTATATTTTGATTTGGTAATTCTGGTCCAAATATATTTATCCTGGTACCATAATCAAAATAATTTTATTGATGATATAAATATCATATATATTAATTATATGTATATTTAGAGTCCTCTATAAATGCTAGATATTTAAAAATTAATTATATCATTCTTGGAGACGGTAGATCATACACACACATGAATTTCATTTTGACTTTTCAATGGATTGAAAGAAATAACGGAAAATAATGATTCATAAATACATAATAAATATTAAATATAGGTCTCATATTACCCTTATTACCATCTATTTAAAATGAAAATGAAAATTGTATCACATCGCATCCGAGAGGTTATTGTCCACACATACACACCAGCGATGATATTAATTTCCAATAGAATTGAGGGTTAGAAGTTTTATATGATATTATCATTATATAAGAATTATTAACTGAAAAATATAAAATACATTCATTAGTTCACTCCTTATAACTATCCAATTAAAATAGTGATGGAATACTAACTACACCGCTATGTGGAGACGATATGCCGTACATATGCACAAGCAATGTTTTCACTTTTCACAGGATAGAAAATTGATGGATAATGGTTATATCATGATCAAAAGACATGTCAATGTATTTATTATATATGATTTATTATTTTATTTTGGGTATAGTAGATTTATATTATATAGATGAATAAATAAACATGCGAAATACGGTAAAGATAGTTACCCCTTCTTTAGTAGAGTTCCATTTATATTTATATTAAAGGGCCCTTGGAAAGGTCTTTTAATAATACTAAAACCTAAAATTTGTGGATAAATAATTAATGAAAACAATTGGTCAGGTTATGGTGCAGCTAGATGGGTCAACATGGTGTAATGAAATGGGAAAAGGGTTTCCCTTTTATACGTGATGGGGGAACTTTTTAAAATTCCTCAAATATTATATTATAACATGTGTCTATGTCATGTAAAATAGTGAAAAAATTACATATATTCTAATATAAGGAACAAATTATAATATTTTATTTATGAAATTAAATTTTTAAATATTTAGATAACATTTTAAACATTATGATTTTGATTAATCACTTGGTTAACCAATTTTAACCACAATAGTGGTAATGGATTTATAAATATTGAAGGGTTATAATTTTACTTATGTGATGAAAATTGGATCATAAATTTTTTAAGGATTAAATTTTTGACCATATATTATAACCTTGGTATCTTTCAATACTTTTATGTATTTTTAGTTTTTGTATAAATTATTATATTCATAAAATATCATAAATATCATTTTGGATATTAGTCATTTAATTTGATATTAAAGGCCCCAATAAAAATATGAAATTTTAATATAATACTATAAAAAATATTTAATATGATATATTAATCTGTGTAATTCATGAAACTCAATATTTCATCTAAATCGTTTTAATTTTAATATTTTTAAAATTATTTAGTTTATTTTTCTATTAAATGATTAAATACTATATCGACGTTGTATGAGGATTGAAAATAATTATTAAATCACTAAAAATTAAAAATTAATTACATTGATAAGAAAATTAATTCATATTTTAAATAGAAATTGAAAACATAACATAAATTCTTTTATCTTTATTATAAAATATTAAAGAGATTAATGTAATGTCTGTGGAATTTTTTTATTATTTGATTATATTTATTTAAAGATCCCAATCATCTAAAAGTGACACAAAGGGAACATATATTCTAGAAATGTATGGAAATTTATAAACTCTATTCATAAAAAATGATAACTTTATGTGTTATTTAAATTTTCAAGCCTTATCTGAATTTTTTAGCATAGTTTTACCCATTTTACCCTTACTAAGGTGATAAATATCTCCCAAGGTTACTATCTATAATGAAAAAATAAAAGGGAACTATATACCAAATTTGAAAATTCTAATTACAAATATCCACTAAATTTTATCAAATTCAATTCTTATAAGTGGATGAAATTAATATCATAATATAATGAAAAATTCCCTGAAAAATAGTTATAGATAAGTGATTACCTAATTCCAAAAATGAACTCATAAAAAAATAATGTATAATAATTATTAATATTAAATTTTTTATATTATTTCTAACTGAAGGATTATTATGTTAATTTTGGATTAAATTAAAAGAAGTATGTGGACTTTTCAATTAAAATGAACGATTTTTTTACAAAAAATGGTAAATCTTTCACGATTCACTAAACAATCAATCAATTCAAAAAAATCCCAAAATTTTAAATTTAGATAGTCTTGACATGTTGAAATGAAAAACTATATGATTTTTACATAATAATATATATATATAGGTTTCAATGGTTAATTTAAACTTGGTGTTTTATGTAAAGAAATATATCAATGAAATTTATTTCATGAGAAATATGTTGTATAATATTGGGTTGTTACATTATAAACCTTATAAGTATTTTTCCATAGAAATTATATCACACTAATAAAAAAATAAGGATACTTCTTCCCAATCACATCCTCAGGTTCCCATGTAACTTACATACTTTTATAATTAACCTAGAAAAAATTGACCAAATGAGTGGTCTTGTTTCATATCACTTTCTTTCTATAATCTATAATCCCCACAAGTTGTTCCTTGTAAGGAAGATCATTATCTAGTGGTATGAACTAAATATTCAGTACAAATTTAGGATTAGGTTTGTATTTACTAAAGAGAGATTAATGGAACCCATCATAAACTTTAGGGATATTTAATGGAAGCACCAATGTATAATCTATTATCCTAATATGATGAAGAATTTTTATGGGACTAATAAATATAGAGAGTAATTACGTTGTTTTCAAAATTTTATAACCTAATTCCAGGGATATATTCATAGTAATACATTCTCACTAATGTCATACTCTTAATCTCACTGATGATTGTTATCATATCATTGTTGTCGACTATGGGATTCCTCTATATGCTGTTGAAAGGATGTAACCATCTCTATGGTTTCCAATATAAGGTCATGTCCCAATAGATTTCATTCTACAACATTATCCCAACTCACTGGAGTTATAAATGTTTTTCAATATAGGGATTTACAAGGATCCATCAGAATTATCATTTGAAATATATTATTATTAGAATATTATACCAAATGAAGGTTTTGATCTAAAAAAACATTGAAATCCATAGAGAAATATCTCAACATGTCTTGTATAGATTGAATGGTCCTCTAAGAAAGACCATATCTCCATCAATAATAAGTATTATTGAATCACGCCTCTATATCTAGATCCCACTGAAGGTATCATCATAACATTTAAGTAATCATTTAATCTATACCAAATATTATTGAGAGTAATAATATATGAAATCTAAAAAATTCCATTATGTATAACCATGTAATATAATAAAACGAGAAATATTCACCAACCATGATAAAATACACTAATTTCATAAGGCGGTCATGCATAACCATAATTTCATTATTCCCTTTTGATGTTTTGGGGAGTCCAATGATGAAATGCATGGTAAAATTTCCCAATTTTCATTCTAGTATGGGATATTTTCATAATATCCTCTTTAAAATATGTCTCTCATCCTTAACTTGTTGACACAATATCTTTTCGGATACATACATGAAAAATCCTTTTAAATGTTATCCCACCAAAAACATTCTTTACAATATCAATATCTTTCTATAGTATTTAGAAATAGAGAATGTAGAAATACATGATTAATCCAATAACTCCTTCAACAAAAGTATTTATGGGAATCACACAACGTTACAAAAAACTTATTATTCTAGCATAATCACATATAAAATTAGGAATATTCCACACCTACATATGTAATTATTTATCTTCCTTTTATACCTTATTAATCCTATCATGGATTGATAATTTTAAATTAATCAAAAAATGATACAATACATACACTTTAGTCAATATTTCATTATCAAAATTTTTAAAATCCATAAATTTTGGATCCCCTTGAATCCTCATTATAGACAAACTAGCAACACCATCCTGACTCATATCATCATCCACCTTATTCTTCTTTGGAGGATGGTAATGCCTTGAGAAATCAAAGTCCATAATAAACTCCAAACATCTTCTTAGGAAAATGTTTAATTATTTCAATGTAATTATATAATTATATCTATTATGATCATTATATATATCACACCATTCAATATAAAGATAATGTAACCATCTGTTTAATGAAATAATTTCAACTGTTATCTCTAAATATTGAGTCAGGTAGTTCTTCTCAATAATTATCAATTGGAATAAATTATAAAATACCACGATATTATTATATATGAGAAAGAATCATATTTCACTATTTGATGTATCATTATACATCAGAAACACACATCCATTATTGGTTAGGGTAAGCATAGTTGTTCAATCCAACCTTCTCATCCATTCTTTTTAATTATCCTCACATTCATCATTCTTGAAGAATATAACCCCATTTCACATTAACTTGATGATTGGATTAGATTGTTAGGGGAAATATCTCATAAGGTTTCTATAATTTCATGACTTTCCGTAACAAATTTTGATATCGGTTACCATTCTTGGTCTCTGCCATTTTTCAATAACATTTACCGTTGAAGGGTCCACCAATATACCTTCAAATTAAATTATATTACCATAGAAACAATTTTTCTTTGGAAAAAATTCACCCATAGTAAATTCTATTCAAGTTTTTCTTCCTCATGATCTTTATCTCAACTTTCAAATATCATTCATCCACTTCATTTAAATTTGAATATATAAAATCATAACCTATAAATACTAAACAAAATCAATAAAGTAAATCCTTAGGGACTCTATTCATTATGTCATTGAATATGGTAAGTAAATTTGTAATTCCAAATGGTATTAAAAAAAATCTTAATGATCATACCTCATATGAAAGGATGGCATGGGTATATTAAACTTATTGGCCCTTCACTGATGATATATAAATTGAAAATAAATATTGGATAAATATTAGGCTTCTCATAATTGAATAAAAAGATAATAAATATGAGGAAAAGGATACCTCTTATCAATATTGATTTCGATATGTTCTTGTAATCATTGAAAAGGCACATTGACCCATCCTTATTCATAACAAAAAGTGTATGATCAACTAAAAGTGAAGAAATTGTCTGAATAAATCTCTTATTTATATTCTACAATATTTTCTTCTTTAATTCATACAACATTATTGAAGCAATTTTTATAGAGTCTTTGTAATATATATGTCACCATTTATGAATTACATTGATAAATAAACTAACTGATTTAGGGAAAGACCCGAAAAATATTATATAAATAAATTAAAAACTCCCATAATATATAAATATTATAAATTTTTAGTTTCATTCGGACCATTTGAGATAGATATATATCATGAATAGGTACCAAGACTCATTTTATAGAACAAATTTCCTTTGGTAGTTTTTGTTCATCCCCACACTGAAATAGTATCATTAATTAATTTTGAATACTGAATGTTACATCTCTTCTTAGAAAGTTTATATGAGATCTATAATAATGGAGAAAATACATTCCCAAAGTTATTTCAAATTCAACTAGTAGATTAATAAAAATATCTTCAAGAATCACATTCTATAAACTACTATCATAGAGGATATATATGCATGAGATGTGATTATCCTAGAATTTAGAGTTTTAATTCAAAACTAGACATCTAATCATTAAGGTGGTGATGTGATACATTTACAAAATTGTTAAAATATAAAATATTGGATAGAACCAAAATCAAATAAATAATTTTATATTTTATATTGGATACTATGTAAATATTATTCACATCTCAAGGATTATTCACTTCAGTTGTAATAATTCAATCTGTTTTTCCTTCACACCATGGCTTCTTTTGGGGTAGGGTCCCTTGAAACCTAGGGAACTGGATTGAAAAATGTTCCATCAATTTAAAATTGAATCACTAAAAATAAGTGGTTTCCTTCTATACCTTATATTTATAGCAAGATGATACTTACTTCTACACTTGTAATAAAAACCCATATCCATTATGAATTTTCAGTGATGTTTTATTCGATGATGATTACATGATGTAAGATTCATCATTCCAATATTCTTCTATAATATGTTCCCTTTATCTTAGTGATCAGCTAAAATCTTATTATCTAGATTTATAATGAAGATATATAATATGGAAAAATTATTTCTCTGTACTAATGGAACATGATACTATATCATCATATAATTATTTTTTGAGAATTATTATGATTTGGAGAAATGAAATAATTCCATAAAATAAACCATCAATAATTCTTTTTAGATTAGATGTGATGTCTAAAAAATTCCTTTATAACCCAAAAAATTTATCCTCACACTCTACAAAACTTTCTTCTTTATTCTCTTTTAAAGTGAGGATATTTAACTCTATTTCATCTAGTTTCTCTCAGGGGAATATTTTCTCAAAAAAATCACTAAAAAGTTATTTATTACATGAATTATATTTCTATATCATATTCTGTATTATAGATCAGTGACCTACACTAATAACCATCACCTTTCAATAATAATTCTCTGATGATAAAAATTTCATATTCAAAATATCGAAATGTGAGGAATATGTTTTGGGATTTTTACGCCATAGTACACTTTCTAATGGATTAGTTGTTCTGTTAAAAGATGGAATATTATGTCACATGAATTCATCCATAATAGGTTAATCATACTATCAAACAATAGAATTATCTCCATGGGAAATACAATTCATCATAACCTAAGTCAGTGTTCCAAAAACATTCCATGATCTACTCATTTACAACACCATATTTATTGGATTTCTCCTTAGGAAAATCCTTATTTTGTCTAAAAGTGTTTATTTCCTTTCATACGTTAGGTTTTAACACTAAAAATTGTAACAAAAAGAGTTTTCTCATATTCATAATTATTGTTGATCCATATAACAAAAAATCCATATAGTTGCAAATAATCTCAGATACTATAAGGTATTATCATAACTATCATGATAGATATATTAATTGAAACTAAGTTCTAAAGGGTATTACTAAAATTCCTATGATTCCATCTATAGAAACCACAAATATAGAAACCTAGATCCATTATATAACTTTATAAATTTGAATACAATACAGTGGATCTCAACCTAATGGATTGATCAGTTTAGTAATTTGGAAGAATAAGATACATACATAATTAACATATTAAATTCAAAAAAATTAAATAAATATAATAAAAAACACTCTTACATCCCAGATATTATTCATAATATAATTATTTTTATCATTGGGATAGGAAACAAATAAAGGGTGATATCAGATTATTTATAAGAGTTATATATATAAGAATATATCAAGAGTATATAAGGCACAATAAATATAGAATATTAAATATATGATTTTTTTTTCATTTAATCAATAACATGGTCTTAAAGTGCATCTGTGGAAAATTTTAATGAACTAATATGAAGGATAAAAATAAATTTATTCTTAATAGATGAAAATGGTTAATGTTGGATTTCAAGATCTCACACATCATGATATCATTACCTACATGTTTTTTTTCTAAGATAGTTTAACCAATTGGTATTTATATACAAAAAACCCATTCGATGATTTTTTCTAGTTGGTTTCTTTCATGGGAAATGTAATTGATTCAACAGAATATAGAACTCTTGGTTGCACCCATCACAACATGACTATTGAATTCTTATTAAAAAATAAATTTATTTAATATGCAACATTCTATATCATCATATATCTCTATTTAAAAAACAATACAGAATATTAAGACTTCCTCGATCAATCAAATAACAGTTATAGTAAAACAGCAAATGTAAAAGTTCTAAACACCTTATGAAATAATCATATTAATTACATAATGAATATGGATTTTTAAGAAAAATGGAAATTAAAATTTAAAATGATAACCAAAAACTTAATGTTTCAAGAGAAAGGTAATGCCCAAAAATAATAAGAGATAAAAGATGAAAATCATTTTATTAGAAATATAGGTTTTCAATTAAAATTATTCCTTTTGGAAAATAAAGGTATATTGATAAAATAATGTAATAGAAGATTTAATTTAATAATTTTATTTTTAAAACCAATGAAAAAAATGTTCCATATATGGTATAATTTTATTTACCTTTATTTTCCAAATTGATAAAAGAATGTAGAAAACGTAATTTTAATTAATAAAGTAATGTAATTTTAATTGATAAAAGAATGTAGAAAATATCATAAAAAGGTTTTGGAAGTTGGAAAAAAACTAGTTCCATATATGGTACAAAATGTTCCTTTTTCACTTTTTGATGAATATTAAAAAGTGAAACATTAGAAAAAATATATAAAGATTTAATTAATTTAATATTAAAATTTACTGATAAAATATTATCTAATTAATAAATCATTTGTGTAAATAAAATATACTTTTTAAAAATATTTTTTGAAAAATATTGGTATGGAAAAAAATACTTGATCAAAAGGTGAAAAAAGATAAGCTTTTATTTTAAATAATTCATTGCTTGATTCAAGATATTAAGAGTGGATATGATTTTTGAAATTAGGTAAACAAAATATCAATATAATAATAAAATATATTGTTTTTATAAATAATATATTATAATATTCTTTAATTGAAAATTTAATTATTCCTAAAAAAGAGATTGTAAGAGGAATCCTTACTTCTTTTGTAACATTTAAATTGTCACTCCCTGAAAGTGTAAAATTTAATTGAAATTTTAATCATCATTTAATAATATATAATAATGTTAAATAAATAATTGTATTATTAAATACACTATATATATATAAAAATGTTCATAACACAACATATGTCTCATTGTAGTGTAAATTGTGAAGAAAACCCTTACATCAATTTTAAATTTCATTTTAGGTGATATGATCTCCAATATAATATTTTTTTTCATTTTTGAGAAGTAATAACCAGAACCATATACATATCTGAACTATAAAATGTGATCCAATTAAACATTTTATCCCCTAGGTGATTATAATATTTTATTATTATCATTACTTCACGTGTTAATTATTTCTTCTTTCATATATATTTTGATTCGGTTGTTTTGGTCCCTGTCTCACTAATGTTTACATCATATATAAAATTATAATAATGATATAAATTTCATATATATTCATTATATATATATTTAAAATAATTATAAAATTGTATACAAGGAAAAAAAGTGTGTCGTTCATAGATATAGTTGGTCGTACCGATGCCTGAACACTAATATAACTTTTCAATTGATGGAACAAAAGAAATGTAAAAGATAACTAACCATTAAAAAAATTATTATATAATATATATATTATTAAATCTATACTTATTACCATACATGTAAATAATAAATGAAAAATTGATCGCATGGCTTCATGGAGGTGGTAGTTCACATGTGCACAAGAAACATTAACGTTTTCCAATGGATTTGAAGGCAAGATGGTATATATAGTATTATATTTATATAATCATAATTGTGTCATAAATATTATATATATATATATATATAATAATTATTAATATATTTTTAACCATCCATTTTATTTTGGGATAAAAAACGAATTACAGAGTTATGTAGAGATGTTAAGCCATACGTACACACGAGCGATGCTTTTTTTATTTGAAATGTGGAAAATAATTTGAAATGTTTTGTAAATTAATAAAAAATAAATAATTTTTTATGTATTATACTATATTTATTATTTTAGGATTTGTATAAAATTTTTATAGGAAGTATTAAAGGAAATAAACTTGAAATAATCGATAAAAAATTTCATATTCTTCAGTAGAGTTCCTTTAGATTCCTTATTAAGAATAATTGAAATGGTGTTTTATTAATGAAAAAAACTCTATGATGTCCTTAGGGAACCAGAGAAGATATTTTGTAATGGTTTTTTCATGATATATTTCATAATCTTGTCTAATGAAAATAGATGAAGGTTGTCTATTTATAAGTTAGTGGAGGGGCACTTTTAGAAATATTGTGAATATAATAACATAATATGTGTCTAACTCATGTAAAATTGTTCCAAAATGTAATATGTATTTTAATAATAAGTATATGGTCATAATATAAACATAAAATAAATTTTGGACTAGTTTATATATATTTATAAATCTTCTCCATTCGATTAACACGTTAGTTAAAAAATTTTAACCATTACCATCGTAATGACTTTTTAAATACTAAATGTTTATAATTTTACTTATATGGTGAATATTATCCCTTAAATGGGAAAAGGATGATATTTTAAACCATATATTATATAAATTTTCTAACTACATTATTTTTATAAATTTTAAATAATTATATAAAATATTATTTCCATAAAATATCATTAATGTAATTTTTGACATTATTCATTTAATTTTACATTGATGACAAAACGACAATGATTTTATTATAATATAATTATTAATTAGTTTATTAATTTGATATATTTATTCATAATATTCATCAAAAAAAATAATTACTTCAAATCATATTATATTTCAATTTTTTTGAATCTTTGATTTTATTTTTCTTTTAATTAAATAAATATTATTTCAGCGTGCATAAGAATTTATGTTTTTTATTAAACAACTTAATATTTAAAATAAATTACTAAGATATATATATTTTTAGTTTCAAATGAGAATATAAAATTATATAAAAATACTTCATCATAATGTAAAAATTATAGATATATCAAAGTCAAGAGAAATATATTTTATTTTTATTCATTTAAAAAATTAATTTTATGGTCAAGATAAAATAAAAAATCTTCCTAGTGGATATATTTTCAACAATTGGATTTAAATTTCTGATCATCACTTATCTAATATGATAAATTTATGTTTTAGGGAAATTTTAATGCCTTATCACAAAATTTTATCCATGTTTTTCTTATTCCACAATTACTGTGTTGTCAAATATCCACCAGGGTTACTATTTACACTGATAAAAAATATAGAAGTCTATTTACCAAATTTTAACATCCCATATCCAAATATGGAAATAATATTATTATATTCAATACATAAAATTGAATGAAATAAATTTACAATGACAATTTAAATGAAATGAAAAATATTTTTTTAGAGTTTCCGGTTTATGTGAAAAAATGAATTTATACAAAAAAATAAGGTACAATGATGCATCAAATGTAAATATTTATATTATTTAAAAATAATGTAATATTATATAATTTTAGTATTAAATATAAAAATTTATTGAGATTTTTCAATTAAAATAAATGATAGATTTAAATAATTGGTAATTTTCACTATTTACTAAAAAGTAAATCTTTTCAAAAAAATCCAAAATTTAAAACTAACATAATATTGACTTAATGAGTTAAGAAATGATATAATTGAAAATTAATAATTTTTAATATGATTTATGGTTTATTAAAATTTATTGGTTCATATAAATCATGTTATCAATGAAATTTTTTTAAAGTTAAATACATCTTAAAATATTGGGTTGTTGCATATAAATTGTAACAAATTCACATGTTATGTTAAGTACAGAAATCTAGTTCAAAAAATAAACTTAACGACATGAAAATGGATCCAATCATAATTGTTTGAAAAAAAATCAGTTTCATGCACGACATAGTTATCTCATGAGTTGTCTATGTTTACCCAATGCATTAGAAGGCTATAAAAACCCCACTCGTCGCATAAACTTAAACTATAAATGTTCTAAAAGACCATAAAAGTCCATAAATTAATTATACCATAATATATATGAATCATAAAGGTTTCATTATATCATCCTTTAATTATCATCAGGCTAATCCACCCAAATAAAGGAAGAATTTGGTATTAAAAGTTTATATCCCCAGTGTAACATCCTGATATTTTAGTTAATACCTTCATTCAAATTAATTTAATATATTTGATAGCTTACATTAGAAAAACACACAATTTATCTGGATTTTGATGAATCACAGTGTTTATCTTTTTTTCAATGCTATATCGAGTCACTTCAATAACTTGTGATATACACAAAACAAAACTTTATGAAATAATAATATAATACTAATATTTAATATGATATTTTTTAACTAGCCATTGGGATAATTGGAATGAATGAGATTAAATGAATTATTAGAATATAGTTTAAAAATGTTTATAAAATTAATTCTTTCTTATTAATAAGAAAATAAAATAAAAACCAATTGAATATAAAGGATGAGTTTTTATGAAAAAACTATTTTTATAAATAAAATGGAAATTTATCTTAATAAATTCAAATAATAAGTATTTTTAAAATATATGAATTAATTTTATATATTATATAATAAATAAAATATTTTTTAATTCACATAATATGTTTTATATGAATAAAATAAGACTAAATCCAATTTTAATCATAAGGAGAGGTATTTCTCAAAAAGGTAGTTTTGACACCTTTTAATTGAAGGCTTGTTTTAAAACTGAATTTTTACACTTTTATAAAATTTTTTTTTAAAAAAATCATTATTTTATAAGGAATACGAAAACCTACTATGGTTGAATTTTGGTATTTTTGGAATATGTTTTTTTTATGAATACTGGAAAACAATTTATTTTAGTTGAAAGCTATTTTCTTCTTCAAATTTGTTTATATAAAAAAATAAATATTAATTTTTTTCAAAAAATTGACATTTTAAAAACAATACATATAGTAATACAATTTAGATTTTTTTTATTTTTTAAATTAATGTAGGTATAAAAATAAAGAAACATTGAACATCTCCAAATTAAAAAACCAATTTATTTCCATGTTTGTGGTATTATATTTAAATTTATTTTTTATACTACTATGAATTTACATTTAAAAAATGGATAAATATATTTTAATCAGTATAATATTATTCTCTTTGAAGTGAATATTAATTTTATAACATAATAAGTAGTGAAAAGTTTTAAAATTAATTATCGCGGTTATGGTTAAAACAAGGTTTTGTGCATGACATGTTTTTGTATTAAATATAATTTCATACACACATAATATTTTTATATAATGAATTGGATTTTATATTAAGAATAATTAGGTCCAAATTATCTAATTAATACATTTTTTATTAAATTATTAAATGATAAATTACAATGATAAATAAAAATATACACGTTTCCATAGTTAAAATCTACAAAGACAAAACATAGTAAAATTAACGACTAAGGGAAAATGATAAAGACATTTTTATGTTTCTATGTTGTAATTATAGCTCGACCATAAATCCCCTATATTAAATTTATTTTAATTTCTAATTCAAATAATGTAAGGGAGACCTCCCAATAGTGATTAGCATTTTATTTTTATAAGAGTTCCACTCCTCCTCCAATATAAAAATACACCCATCCTCCATGCTTCAGAACACAACTAAATAATTTTTTTTCTTACTAAAAACTACCCAAATAAATGCCAAAAATCCTTCCACTCATCATAGATCACTCAATATTGTCTGAAAAAACCATGGATGTTCTTTGGAGAAAACCTAGTGGAGTTACCCAAGAACATATAACATTCATCAATAAGAACTTTTGTTTTATTTCATCCTTCAATTCTTGAATTATATTTTATTTAATTATTATATAAAAACAAATTATCTCCAATTTGATGAGATTTTTTAATGTTATGGGTATTAACTAAAACTTCACACACTTCCATCAAATGAGATATTCCATCATCATTTGTGTGTATGGCAGAATACCCCCTCACGAACCAATGTTGTTAGTTCTTCCATTACCACCTAATAAGTTTTGAAATAATATTGGATGAACATTTTTATATGATATATATTATATTTATGTTGTATTTAGTAATATATAAGTATTATTTAACACCTACCTTTGTGATTCACATTTTTTTGGAATATGATAACATCATTTGTAGATGTGTTGAATACCACCTCTTCAACACGATGTGATTCATTCACTCTTTACATGGAATATATTAAGTATATGTTTAGTAAGAATATATTATATAAATAAATATTTAATATTTTTATAATGTAATTATCTATCTGTTAAAATTACATATAATTTTATTCTTTCTATTTCACACACTGAAAAAGTAATAACGTTGTTCATGGATGTGTGGACTACTGCCTCCTCGACATGATGTGATTCTTCATTTTTAATAAACACATAATAATTATAATAATAAATATAAATATATATGATCATAAAATAAGTTATTTATTACATAAGTAACTTTCTTTAAAGATAATCTTAACATACCTTTTTTCCAAAATGATCATTGAAAAATTGGAATGTACTAATGCGTATGTATAACCTACCATATCCAAGATTGCAACGTTGGATTATTCCTTATAACTATTTTCATGTATTATTATAAAAGTATAATTAATTTTAAAATAAGATAATTATTTAATTATTATTATTCTTCAGATTTTTAAAAAATACCGACTTTACCATAGTCATACCACCTAAGTTGTTTTTAACACATAAACCAAATAAGGTCAAAACAACTAATGCAAAATTAATCAATTAATTAATTTTATATAAAAACATAATAAGTGAAATTAATGAAATAATAAACATGTAAAAGGTTATAAAGAAATTAAATAATTAACATATGTTTATTATTCAAGAAGATATTGGGAAAGTGTGACATGTCAGACTCTAGGTAAGGGGTTTCTTCTAAATTTACAATCCAATGAGACTTATTTTTTATTAAAAAATAGTACAAATTAATATGGTGTATCTACTATACTATGAATTTTTTTATAATGTGTTTTATTTATTTCATGATATTAAATGTTTCTATTGATTTTATTATTTCACGGATCTCATGATCCAAATGATTCTCTTTTTTGAAGGGGGTTTATAGTCTCACTTTTATTTCTTCAAGGAAAATTACTTATTACCCACTTATTTTTTATATTGTGCATATAATACCCATAAATTTATTTTATGATATTATAGTATAATTTATTGTGATTCTAATATCCATTTTAGGAACTCTATTTCTCTGGGATTACAGTTTTAAAGTTAGTAAAGCCACAATAGAATATTTGTCACAATTTTCCTTCTTTGAGATGGTAGTAATGTTATAATCCTACAATATTTTATGAGGTGTATATAATAATAGTTTGAAAATTTATATCCTTAACATATTTGTTATCATTGAATTATATGTTTCATTTTAAATTTATTCCTTATTTGGTATTATTATTTAAGTATTTCAATGTGGTATGTGGCAGTTTTTATGATAAGATATTATTTTCCGCAAGAATGTTATTAATGATATTTTAATGGTATTTCCATTCATCAAAATCCCAAACCCTTATTGTTACATATCTACAACTGAGGATATTTTTTATTGATTCTATCCTCATTCATTCTTCTATTGTATTTAATTTTTTCATAGATAGTATTATAAACACATTCATTTTCTATATTTTAAGCATGTTTCAATGTTATTATCATCGAACCAATTTCTTTTCCAAGGTTTAATCATTTTTCCATTATATTTTTATGGAATCCATTTCTTTTATTTGGTTTAGTCATGTTTCAATGATGTTTTTTGGAACCCATTTATTTTCCCAACGATTGCCATATTTTAAGGAGATTATTGTGGAACATATATCTTTTCACAGGTTAATCACGTTTCAAAGTTATTTCCAAGATACCCATTAATTTTTCAAGGGTTAGTAAAATTTTAAAGGGAATAATTATGATTTATATGAGTTTTATTCATGTTTTTATTCTTATAAAAATTACATTATGTAGAGGCCTATATAGCATTGTGTAATCCAGTTACTACTTAACTTTTGGTGGCATCGATTGCACCAGGTCATCCCATTATTGCATAATATGGGGTAGAACAGATTGTATTAGGAATATTGTTATAGATTAACCCGTGATATACTATATAGAACTAGGTGATCCTATTAAATCTTTCCCAATCATTGAGAAATAAAAATGTTGTAATTCAGATGTATTTTTATTCCAATTAAATGTGATTTGAAATGGTTTTATGATAGTTATGATCTAAGTTACCAAAAATAGTTTTAATTACTTTTTATGTGTTTATAATGTTTCTAATAATTGAGATTGTTATCACATGGATCTTTATTATTTTTTCTGATGACTCTTTAATTTCCCATGTTTTGATATTTGATTTTCTAAGTGATGATGGTGATGTGTTCTTTAATGATTCCCCCATGCACGTTGATTATATCATCATACCCTTATGAACTCTTATGCTCATTAATGAAATTAACTTGGAAATTATTTTATTTACCCTTACTAATAATTTTATCTCACACTTCTTATGTTTTATTTTCCATTGGTTTTAAATAAAGTATTTATGGGTTATCTCTATAAAGGATTTTATATAGTTGTTGATGATGTATTAATGTGATAATGATTAGTAGGGTTAATTGGAAGAAAACATCATTTAAAGTCTTCTAAATTGTTTACGTAGATTTTTTTCTACTTTCTATAAAATTCTAAACCAAGAAGTTCATACAGAATATAGGTTTTCCTAGATTTACATATGATATTATAAGGTTTTCATGGAAAAAATTAGTTTAAAATTGTTGACATCAATGCCCGGAATGTAAATTTCATGTTTTCATCATAAGAATCTGGAGGGCATTTCATGGGATGTAGTATTTTTTTACCGAAGGTCGGTTTAGATAAAATTAGAGATTATGATGTTTTTATATGAAGTTATGTTAATATTTATGTATAAAATAATTTTACTATAAGATTAATTTTTATCATACATTCAATTTCTTAAAAAACATTTTACGATTCTTGTTATAAAAATTTTGCGATTATTAATGACATCTTAGGGGACTTTTTATTGGGTATATGTATATTTTAAACATCGGTTTAATGTAATGTATTCCATTTTTATAGGAATCAACATTAATGTATTTATAACCTTTATAGTTTATACGATCTTAGATATTGAGGTATTTAGTGGAACACTAGTATTATCATATATATAGCTACATTATTGAAAAATGATTTAGTGACTATGTGACTAAAGATGATTAAAAAGAATATCACCAACTTTTGGGATTGGAATATTGAACTTATGAAATAAACCATGAGGATAAAAAACTCTTAATTTTTTTGGATATTGAGGTTCTTTTAGATATAGGGGTATGGAATGATTTAGTTTCATATTTTGTTATCACTACTGAATTTTGAAGATAATTTTATCCTATAATAGTTTATCTATTTTGGTAATTATCTAACTAGGTTAAACCCATTTTCGTTTTGGATAATATTTAATGATAGGAGGAATATATTTATATCTATTTTATGCTTATACAGTCTTTATAATTTTAATTAATGGCTTTATGAAAGAAAAAATCATCTCAAATACTCATTATTTGGAGAAAAGGATTAAATTTTTGTGGAAATTGACTAAAGGATTAAATTATACTCATAAAATTATTATATTTCCTTTTTCTCTCTCAGTTTAGATGTTATGTGGATTATTTAACTATGGGAAAAGTATATTGAAATAAAATTATTATCCTAATACCTTAAATATGATGAGTTTATGGAATTTTCAATCATAAAAGATATTTTTTAGGCACTTGACTTTCTATTGACCATTCACATGTTTGTGATCAATGACCTCAATCACTTTCTAAAATTATTTACACTTTTTCTCCATTACAACCTATATTATCACAATGTTTAATCCTAGTTATAAATAACATCTAGTGACCTTTATTTTTTCCAAATTAATTTTCAAGGGATGTTTTTTTATTTAATTTTTATGATTTTGATTTCAAAACTATAATTTTAAAAATAATTTGATAACCAAGAAGAATTTCGTAGGTGAATTATTTTTAAGAGGGTGTGACATAACATCCCATGATTTTAGTTAATTTATTTTCAGTTATTTAAGTAAATTATTTGATAGAATTCATTACATGTAATTCACATATTAACATACATTGTATGAAACCCAATGTTTATCTTATATTTCACGGATCATTGAGTCTCATTGATAATGTTTGTTAGACACAAAACCGATTTTTATAGAACAAAAATATAATATTAATATTTAATATAATAGTTTTCAACTAGCCATTAGAATGATTGGAATGATTAAAATTAAATTTATTGTGATAATATTGTTTACACTTTATTATCAAATTAATTCTTTCTAATTAATCAGAAATTATAAAAAAATAAATTTAATATAAAGGATAATTTTTTAGGAAGAAATATTTGTTTCACCATAATGGAGTTTTATCATAATAAGTTAAATTAAACACAATTATTGAAATAGATTTATGAATTTTATATTTCATATGTTCTATAATTTTTTTTAAATTTATCTAATAAGTATTATAAGAATAAAAAAAGAACAAATCTGCTTTTTGCATAAGAAGATGAATTTCTCTAAAAGGTAATTTTTTCGCGTTTTAATGGTAGACTTATTTAAAAACTAAATTATCAAAATTGTATTATTTTGGTTTGAAAAACAAATATGTTTTTTGATTTTGAAATATAAAAATTTACTTTTGGTGTATTTTTGTATTTACCTGATAAGATTTAGGTTTTTATGAAAACTAAAAAACACTGGATTTTAATTGAAGACTACTCTTTCATATAATTTATTTATATAGTTAAAATATATTTTTAATTGTTTTAAATTATAATTAAATACATTATAAATCTATTAATCTAATTTAGGTCATTTTAATCATTTTTAATGAATATAGAAATAAAAAAATAAACGTTTGAACATTTCCACATTAAAACCCCGCTTTCTCACCGATTCTATGGGATTAAAATTAAATTAAAATTTTCCCCTAATGTGAATTTAATTTGTAAAAAAGGATATAAATATTTGAAATCTTTATAATATTTATATTCTAATATGTTTAAATTAAATTTTCAACATAATAATTAGTGAAAACTTGTAAAATTAATTAACACAAATATGGTTAAAACGAGGTTTTACACATGAAATGAGTTTGTATTAAATTTAATTTTACACTCATATAATATTCATAATTCCTCAATTATAATTCATATTTATAATCATTAGGTATAAATTATCTAAAAATACATTTTTATTATATTATTAAAGGATAAATTACCTAGATAAATAAAAAGATACAAGTTACCTTAATAAAGAAGGATGCAGATAGAATTGAGTAGACATAATGGATATGAAAAAATGATAATTTTTTTTTAGTTTTATAATATGGATGTTATTATAGACCATAATTCCCCTCCACTCCATTATTTTTATTTTTTAAGCCAAATGATGTAAGGGATACCCCTCAAATATTTTTACCTTTCAATATTTAAATAAATTCCACTCATCCTGCAGTATAAAATGGTACCAAAACTCCCTACTTCATTAAAAATATAAAGTCTTTTGGATTTCACAAACCCTAAAAAAATAAAATCCCAAAATATCTCCTCTAATACTAGAAGATTCACTTTGTGTAGAAATAAAAAAATCTTTGGTGAATACCAAAATGAGTTACCCTATGAAGATGTAACATTCTTCCACGAGCACTTTTTATTTATTTCGTTCTCCACTCCTTATTAGTTTTTATGTCATTATTATATAATAAAATTAGTATCATAAATATTATGATATTTTTTTATCTTAAGGTTACTACATATAAATCCACACACTTCCATCAAATGGGATACGTAATCATCGTTCATTTGTACAGTGGACTGCCACATCATTAACTAATGATGTTCATTATTCCATTAAAACCACTCAAGGATGGAAACGATGATGAAAATAAATGAATGATTTTATATTTATTATTTCTATATTCATTAATTATTTTATAACAAAAACCTTCATTCTTTCCATTATGTTGGAATATGATAACATCATTTGTTGATGTGTGTACTACCGCCTTCTTAATGTTGATGGGTTCATTCATGCTTTATAAGTAATATAAAAATGATGTGTTTAATTGGAATATAATATATAAATGAAATATATTTTATGTTAATTAAATAATTATCTAACAGTATGTACCATTTTACTCATTTCATTTCACACATTGATAAAGTTTGAAAGACATTTATGGATGTGTGCACTACCGCCTCCTCAAAGTGGTGTGATTCTTCATTTTTCATAAACATATCACGTGAATTAAATATATATAAGTATATATAATTAAATAATATTTCATTTATGATATAATGGAAATTATGAAATGATTAAAATTGCTTACCTACTTTCTATAATGATCATTCAAAAATGAGAGCATTACTCATTCGTAGGTACGACCAACTATCTCCATGATCATAACATTAGTTCATTTTGAATAAAAATAATTAATGCATCATTAAAAAATTATAAGTGATTTATAAATTAAATAAATATTTCATTTTTATTATTTTGGATATTTTTAAATAGTACCAACATGACCATTGTTAACCCACCTAAGTAATTTTTGACACATAAATCGAATATGGTCCAAACAAATTATGTAAACTTAATCAATAATGTAATTGAATATAATAAGGTAATAAGTGAATTAACAATAATAATAAAAATAAAAAATGTTCACATAATAATAAATAATTAATATAAATTTATTATTCAAGAAGATAATGAAAAAATGTGACAAGTTAGACCCAAGGTACAATGTTTTGTCAAAATTTACATTCAATAGAGACTTATCTGTTTTTGTAAACCTATTTGCTTTTATAGGGTTTATATAATTACCTGTTAATTTTTATATAATTATTTCTATTTATTTCATGATACTAAATTATAATTTTTTTTTATTCTTTCACATATCTCGTGATTTAAAATTTACTCAAGTTGTAGGGTGATTTCAAAACTCACTTTTATTTCGTTGAGAAAAATTTTATATTCACCACTTTATTTTTGTTGTGTGATGTATATAAGGCCTATGAATTCATTTTATTTTAATTATAATTGAATTTATGGGGAATTATATATCCATTTTAGGATCTATATTTCTTGGGTTTTATGATTTCAATGTTACCAAATCTATAAGGGATTATTTTTAACAATTTACCTTCTTTGACACGTTTGTTGGGTTATAAACCCATATTTATTATCTATTAAGATGTATATATTACATAATTTCCATTTAATATCATCAATAGACTATTTAAAATTATATTATAGGTTAAAAGTTATTTTTATTCCTTCATGGGGATTATGATTCAAACGTTTTAATGCGGTATCAAATAATTCAAATATATAAAGATTATTTTCCTTAAGAATGTTTTAAATGGTATCTAAATGGTATTTAAATTCATCAACATAAAAAAAACTTGATTATATATATCCACATATTTGTATATTATTTATTGATACTATCCTAATTAATTATCTATATGGATTATGTTTGTTTCAAAGTGATTGTGATGAACTCGTTCCTTTTCCATGGGTTAACCGTGATTCAAAGAGATTGTTATCAAAGAAATTTTTTCCCATGGTATAATCATGCTTTAAATAGATTTTTATGAAACCCATTTATTTTAAATAGGTTGATAATGTTTCAAATATATATTTTGGGAACTCATTTTTTCCCATAGGATAACCATGTTAGAAAGAGATTTCTATAGAACTTGTTTGTTTTCTACTAGTTAATCGTGTTTCAAAGAGATTGAAATCATTCCCAATTTTCATACATGGGTTAATCAAGTTGTAAAATGAATAATTATTTTTTATATTATTTTTATTCATGTTGTGGTTCTTTGATATATAAAATGATGATACAACCCTGATAGCATCGGGTAATCCCATTACAACTTAACTTTGGGAGGCCCATGTAGCTTTGGGTAAGCTTGTTATATCTTAACAAGGGGTGGCCCAGATACTGATAGTAAATCTCATTACATATTATCATGTTGTGGCCCAGATATTTCTATGTGATCCTGTTATATCTCTTCAATGTGTTGGTTAAAGATAAGGTTGGAATTTGTTCGTATGTTTATTCCAATTTAAATGGTTTTGAATGGGGTTTGCAAGGGTTTGATGAAGGTGATGCTCTAGGATTAAAATTTTTTTTTAATTGATTTCTATAAAACTATAATGTTTCTAATGATCGATATTTTTATCACATGAAATTTAAATATTTATTCTAATGATATTATGTTATTCAATGTTTCTTTATTTGATGCTCCATGTATTCATGGTTGCGTATCCTTTAATGATTTTCTCATGCACTCTCATTATGTCATTATGACCTTATACACTAATATGCTCATTGATGACATTAAATTCTTAATTTTAATGTTCGAACTTACAAATAATCTTAGATTAGGTTTCTTATATTTCCTTTTCCCCAAGTATTAAAGAAATTTAATACGAGTAATATCTAAAAGGGATTTCGTATAGATGATGACGATATGTTAATGTGAAAAATAAAATATGGCTTAAATGTGAGAAATTCTCATTCAAAGTCTAGTGAATTTTTTATATATGAATTTTCCAAGTTCTATAAAACTATAAACCTGAAATTCCCTCTAGAATATAAGTTATCCATTATTTAATTTTAAGGTTTTAATGTTTTTATGGAAAACAATAGGTTCACAATCATCAACAAATGAAAAACCCTATTGTTCATATTTTATAAAAAATATTCATGAATGTGGATCTTATCCTTTTATACCCATTTAAGAATAATAATCCCTAAAGGATATTGATACAGATGAAAAATACCATGAAAATATGATTTGATCATTTCTTTGAAATCATGAGAAAATATAATTTTCTATTAAATATTATCTAAAAATGGGGAAAAATTATAAAATCCATTTCAATGAAAGTAACCAAGAATAATAATGGGAAAATTTGTTCATGTAATACATGTTAATAGAAAACATTCCTTTTACACATTTGTAAAAATTCAATAATGAGTTATTCCTAAAACATTTAAAAATATTAATGTTTTAAAATTATAAATAAATTAAATTGTTGTTAAAATTATGTTTTAAATTTAATTAAAATATAGTAAAAAACATTAATAAAACAATTTTTAAGAGTATGTATGTATATTTAAATGTGTTTTTAAGGATGAAATAATGTTTTATTTTCCTTAAAAGCACTATATCTATCATTTTATATAAAAAATAAAAGAATATTATACTAATAAATAGAATTTAAAATATTTATAGAGTAAAATAAAATATATATGTTTTTTAAATAATATTATTCACATAATTTCCATCAGTGGAAATTTATAATATAAATTACCTAAACAAAATACGATTTTTACATAAACCCCTTTCCTCAAGTGCTGTCATTCTTCATATTTATTAGTTCGTACTGTAAAAAATAGGGATTTATAATAAATATATTATAGATCATCATTCATACAAAACATATCATATATTATTTAGTTATAATATCTTACAACCCATTTATTAAAACTTAATTATTAAAATCAATATTCTGGTTGAGAACTATTTCATTTTCAGGCATATTTCGATTTTGAAGTTTTTATCATTGTGCTTTGATCATGGTAACATAATATTCCAAATTTTAATCAACAAATAATTATCATATTTAATGATAAGATACACTTTAATACCCATTGATATTATGTGGTTGTGTTAAATGATTTTCATCACTTCATGGAGATGGTAAACACTATATACCCATGTGTGATGTTTCCCTTTTTTGATGGATGGAATGAAAGAAAGAAAAATAATAATTAACAACTATTAGATCATTATTATATCATAAATACAAATATTTATTTGATAAATATATCCTTATTATCATCTATGTGGAACATAAATAAAAAATGAATCATATCACTTCATAGAGGTGGTAATCCACACTTAAGAATGAGTGAAACAATCATTTTAAAATGAATGTTAAAGCTAAAAGGTGGATAAGAATTTATAATTTAATTACAATAGTTATTATATAAAAGTATCTAAAAAGAATCAAAAGAAACCATTTTGTGAGAAAAAAAATGTTAATAATGAAATGACTTCAATACAAAAATTTACAGTATTCCTAATTACTACTCAACAATCTAACAAGTATATAATAAAGGTATACTATAATATGGTTCTATAGAACTCAGGGTTTTGTGTAAATAAAGATTTCTAATAATTAATATTTATCTCATAGTAAAATACATTTATGATCATGGGGTGTTACATTCTACTCAAATTAAAATGAATATTTTCAGTTCAAATTATAATAATATGATATAAAAAATGAGTAAGTGTTTTCTTTATCAAATCCTCGGGTTCCCATATAGATTTCTAAATTTTTTAATTCCTCTAAAAAACATTATCTATTTTAGTAGTCTTATTATATAGAACATTATCTCTATAATAAAAGTATTAAAATATTTTTTCTTCATTAAGAGATTCAATATCTATTGGAATGACCTATGAGTTTAGTATATATGCAGGATCAAGTATGTACTTCCTTATGATAGAAACATATAAAAAACTATGATTGTAAAATAGGATTCACGGAATCTAAGAATGATTATAAGATATTATCAAATAAACAAGAATATAAAAAGAGATAATATATATATGGTTTATTATTTCCATGTTTATAAAGATCATAACCTTCTTCCATAAGGAAAATTACCATAAATACCTTATGTAAAAATTCTTATTATAGATCTATGAAATGATTTTTAGTATAATAATTATTCACACTATGAGATCAGTTGATAGGTGATTGAATGGACATATCCTTCTCTCCCATTCATTCAGCTATCTATGGTCCTCATAGCTTTGTTTTCCCAAATTTATCCCATAATTTTAGAGTTTTACAATTCTGACCATAGAGGGATTCATAAGGATCCATTTGAAATCTTGAGTAAATGTTATTGTTGTATGAAGATTCAATGATTGGTAGTTGGTGGTCCCAAACACCTTTGAAATATATATATATATATGTAAATATATGTATGTATGTATTCTATAGTCTAAATGGTCTTCTTTGGATGATCATATATCTGATGATGATATGAAGTTCTAAGACTCAACATCAAATCCAAATACTGTGGAATAATTCTCTTAAGAATTGAGTAAAACCTATAATCTTGATCATATATGGCTGAGAGTTTTACGTAGTGAAATATTTCCAATAATTTTATATCTGAGTTTATATATTAATATATAAATCATCTCAAATATTATTAAAATTTTCTTAATTTATAAGGTGATCGAGTAATACCAAAATAGAGTTATTCACTTTAGATGTCTAGTGTAATATTATTTTAAAATTTATAGTGATGTTATAAAATCTCTAATCATGTTTGGGTAATTGTTGTAATATCCACTTTTACTTTTATCTATCAAAATTAACTTGTTAACTTTCCAATCATTGAGATATATAGTTTATAATATCTCTTTTCATTTTTTCACACCAAAATTAATAATTTAGGTTTCTATACATCTTCTTACATCTGGGATGAATATATAGTGACAAATTATGTGATATATAAAAATATAATTCTTCATGTATGGTATTAAAAAATAAACATAATATATTTCTAAAAATAATTTATCCATTATAATCACAATTGAATCCCAAAACATTTATCAACATTATCTTTAATTTCACATCATCCTTTCGTGCCTTCTTAATCCTCTCATGGATAAATGTTTGAGCATTCATTTTAGAATGATAAGATATATCCCAAATCTAAATGATTTAATGATTCATTTTCTTCAAGTACATAAATATTTGATATCATTCCATCCCTATCATGGAAAATGGCATGATATTTCTACCATAAAGAATTATCAACCTTGTTCTCCTTTTATGGGTGGTAATATATTATGAAATCCTAAAATTTAATCAAATCCAACCATAATATTTGGTATAAATTTAACTATTTTTATGTGAATATATAATTCATGATTTTATGATTAGTATATATGTTTTAATTTTCATTATATTGATAATTCCTTAATATTTTAAATGGGAAAAACACATTTAAGAACTCAAAATCAGATTTAGGTAAGTTTCCTATGAAATTTCTAATTGGATCCGAGAATAAGCTATCATAATGTCATTATTCATGATGACACATCCAAACCATTTTTTATGAATTGTTATATATTATAAATTCTTCTCAAATATAGTATATTGTAATCATTGGCGCATTAAAATCCCATCTTTTCAGATCCATAAAAGTTTCCTCAAATTTATTATTCAAAAGAAAAATGTATCCCTTTAGGAGTAACTTGGTTTGTGGATTAGATTTATATGAGAAAATTCTCAAAAATCATCATTATTATCCTTACATACAATTAATAGTATGGTTTTTGTTTAATAATTTTACTTAGGGGAATTATTAAATAACTTCCACTCTTCAAAGATTCATTGATATACCATAATAGAAAATTATATGACTGCTGAATGAAAATTTATATTCCCTCATGGTAAATTTTTCATATAGATTCTCCTTCCAAATGTTATTCATCCCAATCCACATATTTCATTCATGATCTTCCTTAAATTTTAAATACATATGAATATCATCTGTAAAAACTATCTAAAAATAGTCAAGGTAAACATTGAAGAATCTATTCATTAAATCGATAAATATAGCAGGATCATTGGTAAGTAGAAATGGAATTTTTTTTGAATTCATAATTACTATAACTAATGTGGAAGGATTTATTAGGTATATCCTCTTTATTGATACTACATTTATGACTTCCATAAAAAATGTCAATCTTGGAAAAGTATTGATCTCCATATAGTTGATCAAAAAAATCATCAATATGTGGTATATGATACTTCTTCTTTATAGTGATTTTTATGCTCTAAATAATAAATGAAAAGAAGCATTAACCCATATTTTTATAACAGATAGAATAGGTGTTACCCATAATAATCCACTATGTAATATAAATCCTCTATCATGATCCCCTATGAGTTAATTATTTAATTCCTATAACTCAATCATGGTGTTTATATGCAGAGTCTTTGAAATGGGTTCAGCTAAGTATGAGTCCTATTGAAAACTCAACATCACAATTTAGGGGAAGAATAAAATGGATTTTAGGAATACATAAGTATAATTTAAAATGATAGGTATGTATTTGATGTTTAGTTTCTCCCTAACCATATGAGATAATCATTATGCTTGTATAGCTTAATTGAGAAAAATAAAATGTGTAACTTCCATTGGATCTTCTTATTTATCTAAACACCAAAATTTGAACATGAGTTGTTTCAAAATAAAAAACTTGAAATACCTTTATTGAAAATTTATATGGGATCTATATATATAGAGACAAAATATTATAAAAAACACATTGAATTTAACTAAAGGGAGAACTACATGATTTTTAGAAAGAACATTCCCACACAACATTTTTTGAGAGGATCATTATACTTTACATGAAATTATTATATAATTAGGGGTTATCACCAAAAACTCAATATCAAAATGTTGAGGTAGTAATGTGATACCCATAGAAAATTCAATTTATATAAAATTATGGGTAGATCCAGAATCAAATAAGACATCAGTTTTTATAGTGGTTGATAAGTGTTCCTTTCACCATGTTACTCAAATAACAAACCTTAGACATTATGATATATTATGATTTCTATATTCCATTATACATAATAGGTTTTTAATGATTAATACCTTAATTATCCTATGTATTTTGGGATGTAATTCAATTAATTCTTAAACTAATCACCTCTAATGAACTGATGGGATGGTGGAGTATTCCGCTGAACTTTCTCTCATTTTGTTGTTTTGACCAGCCTCGTCACATTATATTAAATTTTTTTATGGATTGGACTCTAAAACATGAAGCATATTTTTTTCAATTATTAAATTTCCTAAGTGATACTTCCAATATTTTTTAGTAGGCTGGAAATTCTTCTTAAATCTATCTGAAATAAAACTAGAATTTCAATGAAACTCAACCATAATTTTTTATCACCAAAACCAAGATGGTTTTCGCTTACATTTCCACTTTCAAAACACAACAAATGAATTATTTATAACATTAAAATTAACTTATAGATAATTACTTACATAAAATTGGTTTCAATAAACTAAATAAAGGACCTATAATTTTTTCATATTTTATAATAAAATAATAATTATACTTGACAATTCATGTGAAGTTTACATTATTGGTACTTATGAATTCGTCATTATTCTACTTCAACTCTATCATTTTACTATCCTTTTTAGAAATAAGTGGTAATGGTAAATAATAATTTAGGAATATTCTCTTAAACTCTTATCATTATATAGATTTTATATATTATAGATTTCTTATATTCTGAATATTACTATACCATTGCCCATCTACAGCTTATAATATATTTAATTCTAGGAAACAATTCTCATGGTATGAGTAGCATATAATAGAAAATATATTGTCCATGACATTGATCCATTTTTCAACAAATTTTGGATCTGATGACCCACAAAAATAGGGTGTAGTTTGTTTTTAGAAATGATTGAATGGAATGTTTCTCCAACATTGGTTCATTTAGAATCTCAACATTATCAACATTACCACCCATATCTTGATAAAGATGAGTGATCATAGTCACATGATATTATATACCCCTTACCAATGATTTTTCTTGCTTAGGATTATTCTCATTATATTGGTTAACACATTCATTGTTCACATGATTCCTTTTAGTTCAATATATTGATAGAAACAAAAAACAAAGTGAAGCGATTTTGCTAGAATATTAAGAATGAGTAATCACATAATCGTGGAAATTCTTCCATAGATTTTTTAAATTTAAAAACTTGTTTGTAATATTAGAACATTTATATTTATCATATGTCATCAATGGTCAATATCTATCAATGTTTTTTAATGTATCATAATTGGAATTATGAACTGACCAAATCATATCCCTTTGGAGTGTCTATCCCGGTGTGTATTCTTATGCCCACTAATTATGCACTGGTGCATATTGAGTTAATTAGAAATATAGTCATTCGGAGTTGTTAACCCTAGTTGAATCTATTCTATATATTTATAAACATTCCAGTATCTAGACATGTATATTTTTATAGGAAAAAAAAAATATTTACATTACCAGAACATTAGTATGTTATCCAATACATGTACATATTCCTAGTCTTTTCCCCAATGTTTTCTAATCAAAATCTCTAAAAAATACCTAAACCATATTTTGATACTGACTATGGTAACCCAATAACAAAATAAATATACATTTTATCATATAGGTTAATATTCATTACATAACATAATTATATACACCCTATAACTGTAATCATTTTGTGTACCTAGAAACACGACAAACAATTATTTCATAATAGTTCCTTAACATCTACAATAATATTCTATATATTATTACATTTCTATAAATATTATACATAGGGCCTTATATCCAAACCTATGTAAGAAAAATATAAGAATGGGTGAGCTCAAATAATTATTAAGGGTAGAAATACTAGATATCAATCCATTTTCATACATGGTATTAATGGTATAATAACATAAACATATCAAAATGAAGTCATTACCAATAAATTAAATACCACTAGTCATAAGTCATGGAATAAATAGTTTTTATAAAAAATAAAAATTTCAAGAGTGGGGAATCATAAATATTAAATAATGTTCTATGATAGCATATCATAAACATAATTTTCTTTTGAAAAAAATACAAGTTTATAAAATTTTGAACATTTAAAAATAGTTACATATTCACTTGTTATGTTTAGGAAATATTATTTGGTCCTCTCATACACATATAGACATGTCACCAGCATAATGAAAACAAATTGAACATGAAATCAAATCAAAACATAAAATTCTTCTCTCATGAGTTATTTAAGGGGATCTAATAGATCCAACCAGCATATAACCATAAAAGAAAAATGTTCCACAAGATCATAAAAACTCTAATCAATTCATAATATCATAATCCATGGAAATGAAATGAGTTTCATTGTATCATCCATGATTTGGCATCATAATAATTCATCTCAAGAAATAAAATGGAAGGTATCAAAATATCATATCCCTAATAATTCATAACAATCCATAAATGTTGTCTAAATGGATAAAAAATACATTTAATAGATGATTTAATTATTTCTTAAAAAACATGGTAAAATATATTTTTCTTTTGATAATATTTTTAAGAACAAAATTAACAAAAATTATTGAAATTACATTTCACTGAAAATAACCAAGGAAACATATAGAATAAATTTCAAATTAATGAATTCTCATGTTTGGGAAACTTTTTTTACTGCCATATATGTTAAAATAAAACATTAATTTCACACTTTTGTAAAAAGACAAGAAATTATTATTTAGAAATAATTTAGTAAGACACATTTAAAAAAAATCATAAAAATAGTGACATACAAAAACTATTCCTTTTTAATCATTTATTTTATAGTTATAAAAATTCATAAACCAATTTTAGATAATATGTATATTGAAGAAAATTTCTATCGATTAATTAGGAAATAAGATCGACTATTCATTAAAAACCTTTTCTCTATTATTAAAAGTAGTGAATAAAGATATATTGTAGTAATACAAAATTTCTTATAGAAAAATTATATAAGGAAGAAATATATAGATCATAATTAATATCATCAATATAATTTCTGTTAATGGAAATTTATCATAGATAATCCTAAAAATAAATGACATTCTTACATAAACTCATTACCTTGTGTCTTATCCTACTTCATATTCATTCAACGAAAATAGCTAAAAAATAAATATTTATTATATATATTATAAAATAATATTAATAAATATCATATCATATATTATATATATATATAATCATATAAATTTTTTATTAACAATTATATTATAAAATTACCATTATGGATAATAACTATTTAGTTTTTCATGTATGTTTCAATTCAGCAGTTCTAGTTATTATAAATTGATCATGGTGTTGCCTTCTCCATAATTTTAATAATATGATAATTACCATATTAAATATTATATAAACATGTATAATTATTCATGTAATATGGTTATTATAAATGAATCGCATTACTTCATGGAGATGAAAATCCATATATAGGCACACGTAATATTTCAATTATATGATAGATAAAAAAATTAAGATAAATAAAACTTCTATTATTCAAAAAAATCATATATATGAATCAAATATATCTTAATTTACATATTTTTAAATGGAAATTAATATCAAATCACATTGCTTCATGAAGGAGTTAATCCACACCTGTGCATGATCGATGTTTTCATTTCAAAATGGACTGGAAGGTAATATGTTAGAAAATATTTGATAATTATATAATCATAATTTATTAATTTATATCATATATAAATATTAAATATATCATAATAACCACACATAAATTATGGTGATGGAAAATGAATCACATCTCAATGTGCAAGAAGTATTTTATACATACACATGAGTGATACATTAATTTTCTACATGATAGAAATGAAGTTAGAAAATGGTTTCTACATAATCTTAATAACAAATATATATATTTAAGATACTTAATTAATTTTTTTAATTTATACCATCAATAATGAGAAGTTAGTATAAAAAATAAATCCCAATGTACTAAGTTAATAGTTATTTATATTTATTTAAAACCATCATTAGCATGCACATTAACCCTTAAAAGAAAGTATTTGAAAAAAAGAGAATTATAGAATGTGGGGAGAGATGTTTGGAAAATATTTGGGTAGTTATTTGATAATATAATAGGATATTGATATTTTATGAAGAGAGGATATGTGGTGTTATTTTATAAGGTATGGAGAGGACACACTTTAAATTTATCAAAATATTAAAATATAATTTTTTATTACTCAATAAAAATGGAAAAAAATTGGATCCAAATAAATGATTCGAGGATGTAAAACCATAAAAAACCAATATGATTTACAAAAACATTAGATCTTTTTTTTCACATATAATTATTTTTACCCCTTTTTATCCACCATTAACTGTTATAGTAGTAATTGATTTTTACAACCAATTATATTCAGAAAAAAAATTATCATGAACTTACTATTAAATATTAACCCTATTGATTAATAATATAAATTACATATTATAAAATATATTCTCTTTAAGTTTTTGAAATTCATTTTATTATAAACCTGATAAATATGATCAAAATAGTTTAATAAGAAATAAATTTTTATGTATAAAAATGTTTTATTTTAAAATTGAAAATCGTGCTAATTTTAAGGAAATTAATAAGATAATTTTTAATAAAATTTAAATAAATAAGTATTAATATAAATTAAAAAATGGTAATTTTTAAATATTTTAATAATAAATGAATCATTCTACAAAACCAGTATGTATTCACAACACACTAAGAAATTAATCATTTTGGAACAATATAAAAAATTAACATTAAGATAATTTAGATTTGTTTTTTTCTTAATTGAAATAATTTATATAGAACAAAATTTTATAATGTGGTCGAAATAAATTTTTACATTTTCTCACAATAATATATAAAACCATGTTGATAAAAATTAATTTTTAAATAATAAAATGAATTCAATAAAAGTTGAGTTATTAATTTCAAACCATTAATCAATATAGTTATTTATATTAGGGAAATTATGAAAATTTTCCATATTTTCTTTTATCATATTCATAAATACCAATACAATAAGTAGGTTATAAATGTATATGATATCACCATTATTTTCGTCTTGGTGTTGTGTATAAAGAAAGTCACTAAACATTTAATGTTTATTTCAATGGAAAATAATATTATAATCATATGATTTTTTAAAATAGGTCACAAAACTCTTTGAATAAGAGCTATAGTGGTATCAAAGAACATCATCAGTGGTATGAAATGATATTTAGTTAATATTAGGATTAATAGAGGACTAGTACTAATGTAGTTACAATTAATTGAAATATTTTCTGAATATAACCATTAGAGGGTCATATATAAAGAGAGACAGAAACAAGGGATCAGAAAATAGGCAAGTTAAATGAATTTTACAAAATATTCAATCTCTTAATGTCATAAAGGAATTTTGGACTTTAGATATTATATTTTTTCCTTCTTGAGAGTTCAATTAGAGTATACAAGTGCATTTTTTGTATATTCTCTAATATTTTCTTGTTATAATTTCCAAAAAAACCGATCTACTAGTAATACTTTTTTTATTACTAATCATCCAATCATATTACTGAAAATACTATGATTTAGTTGGTTTAATCATGGGAATTTCCAATCAGGATGAACAAGGGATTCCTAGGAACTGGAAGAACAATCCATGATTCTGGATTAAAATATGTTTTCAAATTTTGAAAGGTTTATAGTCATGGTTACCATCTAGAAGGTATTGAGTACATGATAGCTTAAAATGGGTTTTTGTTTCCCTAATAACATTTCATTAATAGATATATTCTGAATAATATCATTTAGGTCTATATGATTAATAAATTATTAATTCATCTTTAGTTATTTCTTATATTTATTTAGTTCTTTAATATTTTTTTAAATTTTCATTTATAATTTTAATAAATTTTAATTTATATCGATTGATATAAAATTATGATTGTTTTTATATAACTACAAATTACTACGGTTATTTTTTGTGTGTATTGTATTTTGTATTTGTAATCATTTTAATACATGAGGCGACATAAATTTTTAGTTCCATCAAAAACTACAATCATACCTCCCCCTCATGAATTGTGTTTTAAATCTAATTATATGTCAGTATTTTTTATTGGAGATATTTTTGATTCTTGATATTTATCTTGAGATAATCACTTTATTTCAATAACATTACCTATTTTCCAAACCATTCAATTTCCTTACAAAACCTATCAGAGTGGAATGATTCTTTAAATTTATGATATATAAGAAGAAATCTTGTTATATTAATAGATCATATTAATTATAATAGACCCCCAATTTTTTATTCGAATGATTATTCTTATTTCCAGGATTTAATGGAAATTTTTTTTTTAACTATGAAGTTGAAAATTATCTAATGCTTATTTTCAGTTAAATAATTTTGAGAAGGAAGTATAAAATTTTACAAGAGAAGAGATGAATGAGTTTCAGTTAAATTTATGATTCAAATATACTATTTTATGTTATATTTAGGGAATGATATATATTCATGTAACATTTTAAAAATTATATAATGATTTCTGTAAAATGTAATAAGTTTCACATTTTAGAACATCACAAGTAATTAAATCTAAAAGAATAAATTCATAGAGTGTATTATCATTTCAATAATTTTATAACGCGAATGTATATAACATAATATAATCATGGACATATAGGTTTTCTTTGAAATTTATAGTAACTTAGAAAAAATAATTATATAATGATTGGACTATTGATAATGTTAATAACTTTTTACAAATAGTGGGAATCCAAAAATGATACTATTTATGATTCTAATTACATCATCAAAATATTTCTCGATGATATTTTTTGAACTATATTACAATATGAGTTTCTAGTAAAAGTGATTTAGACGATAGAAAAATAATGATGGGTTTCTTGTTGAATAATAGTTACTTAGAGTTCTGAAGATCATAAACCTAGTTCACCTAGTTGATGTTCATGGACATTTTTTCATGTTTGTGGTAGAGAACTTATTTAATATGAGATAGCTAGTATGTATAGAATAATGAATAAGACTACAGTTTTTTGAAGAAACTAGTTGAGTGAAAAAATATATAAAATATAATAATTTAAGAAAATGGGACAATTTTTTATGAATGGGGAAACTTGGTCAATTCAGATCATATTCTCTTATGCTAAAAAAGTGGAACAAATAATATTATAATAATTATTCTAAAAATTTAATAATGAGTATGAAAGGACATGATAGTTATAGTGAAATTGAAGTTGAATCTAATACCAATAGTTTAACAATCCATTAATTTGTTTTATAAATTTTAAATACATTAAGATAAGAAAAATAATAATTTAAAATTAAGTGTTTTAATTACTAATTATAATTATAAATAATTATAATTTATAGCATTCAAATAAATGAATTAATGTTCTAAAAAGGAATTATACTATTTTACAGTATTATTTTGTGCAAAATAATATTTAAATATGTATTTGATTTATTTTCAGAAATATATTATTTAATAAAATATTTTAAGAATAATATATATATATATACTATTACAATTATATTGATAAATACTAAATTATTTTACAAATACATTCACTATTAACAAGATACCCCAATATTTTATTCTATGTTTCCTCATAAATAATTCCAATTTATTAGTTAGCTTATATGAATAAAACACTGAGACTTTTTGAAACAACACTTTTTATATTTATAACCTATCCTTTAAACTTAATTTTTCTACTTTTTTATTCGAATTTAGAAAAATGGACATAAAATATTGTGATCAGTAAGATTTTAGAGTCTAGTAGGATCAACTAAAATTTTGTCAATAGTAAATTGACCCTTATGAATAGTAATGTACCCTTATGAATTGCAATACGAACCATATGAATAGTAACTTCACCCATGAATGTATAAATAAAATTTAGGCACCTTATAAATGAGAGTGAATGTTTTAAAATTAATAATTAAGTGTTTCCATTTTTATTAATAATAAATATTCAAATTTTATTTTAAAAGTAATAATTTATTGAAATTAATTTTCATAAAATTTATTCTGAAGATGATTTTATTAGGACTCAGTTAATTTTTTAACATATTATAAAATCTGTTTTAAATTTAAAAAATGTATATTTTAAGTAATTAATAATTTTATTTAAATATTAAATTTCTCTTATTTATGACATTATTTTCATAATATGGAGTTCATTTTTTAATTCTACAGGTGCTAAAATGGTTGAAGAAAATTTTTGGTATTTTTCTAAAATACTTGAATTTGTTTGGTTCATAGTGAAATTTGAAAATTTATGAAATATTTTCAATAAATGAATTTCGGCATCATGTTGTGGTCATGGATGTTGTAAATGGCCATTAGTTCGAACTCACGTTCACTTATTATTGTTTGAGTCATAATAATCAAGACTATTTATAGTCTTGATCTAAACTAATAAAATAATGATTAAAATAATAGAAAACCCATCCTCTAATCCACTGTAAAAAACCACCCATCACTCCCTCCTCTATTCAATCCTCTATGCCTTTAAGATTCTAAAATTTATGCTCAAATATGCTTATTTATTACCTACCCACATCTAGGATCCCTTGGTATTTCCAAAATACAAAAATCATTTCACTTAAGGAGGTTCCCAAGGAGGTTATTCTAAGAGGTAAATCCTCTTCCTTTTTCATTTATTTCTATTTCAATATATCTTATTTTCTTATTCTCTCTAAACCTCCTATATACATTTGATCATGATAACTCTAGTATAATATTTATACTATAATTATATCATTTTTATGTAATATCCATTATCAATATTTATATTCTCCATCATTTATTTTATAAATGAAATCATCATCCGAGAGGTTCCAATTTATAACCTTCATAGACGATGAAGTTTTGTTCTTAAAATTATTCTTCAAAGATTTTCATGAAACCATTTTAGTTGTTCAGAAAAAATTTAAAATATATTATAAAACCAATTTTATATTTTGGACATAACATATTTATATAATAGTAAATTATAAAACAAACTGAGTTTGATATTATCAATAACTGCTATAATAATCTAAAGGATTATCACTCAATGTATTATCTAATGATTCATCCTCATAAAATGTAATAAAATGATATATATAATCATTTAAACATTCTATTCTCATTAATAATATATAAATTCTATTCTGCAGAATTATATCCATTTCTCATGTACTTTATTACTTATAATCAAGCAAACTGATCATGAAATCCAGGAAACGTACACTTCAGAAGGACATAATAAAATCATATAACATATTAATAATTCCATAAATGAGATTAATAAAACAATAATTAATCAAATACATGTAGATAAGCTTCTTAATTTATTATTTAATTAATTTAATTTAATTAACCCAAAATTTAAGGTCATGTGCAAAACACATTCATATATAAGGTTAGGGTTTCCTTATCTCACTTCCATTTTTTGAGATATTTATTATTCAATAAAATTTTCTATGTATGGTGTATGTATACTTGTCATTTATGTATCATATAATGAATATATTTATTTTCATGATTTTCAGAGTATCATTTGTTGATTATTAATTTTGGGGCATATGATTCTACTGATTAAGAAGTGGTTCCACCTGAACCCCCATTTTTCATTCAGGTTATTCCTTTACTATCCTTACCCAAATATCATTATTTTTTTTTAAAATATTATATATTCATATTTTATGTACCAAAATAATATATTCATATCTTTTAATCTTTCCTTTATTGTGTTTATATGTTTTAAAATAGTTCCCTTCTTAATTCTTTCCAATAAACAATCACAATTCAAGGGAACTTCTCGAATTCTTACCCATTTTTAAGTTCACTATATAATATATTTTAAACCATTGTTATTTTTTAAAAATAAGATATTTTATCACGAGAAAACTATATTTTTTCATTTCTAGTTTCATGAATAATGATCATTACCTTCCACTGTAAAATCTCATTAATATTTTTCTTAAACAACACTAAACTGTTTTATTTTTAAAGCTTCTTTTGAAACTAGTTCTTTAATTGATTTCACTTAAGTGGGACAACAATTATTCCCATTATATATTTTCAATTTTCTTCCCTTTTCTTTTCTAGTATATACTTGTTTACAATCATTTTTCATAACAAATACAAATGATTTTATGAAAAAACTCTTCTTTCCAAGTAGAACGGATTTTTCTCGACTCAGTTTAACTTTTATGAGATATATAACTTGTTCCCCACTTATTCCTTGCATGTGGTGTATATGCTACCCTTTGGTATATCATATCAAGAGTCTCATTTTTCTCTTGATATTTTAATCTATTATGAATTGAATGTTTCGATGTGATATAGGACACTTTGGAATGTTAATGGATTATTTCCTTGTGAATTTTTCAATGGTCTCATTTAAAAGTATCATCATATATGTCAACATCATTTGTTAAATATTTTATTTCATTGATATTTTTCTATTAATATATCTTCTACAATATGTTTTAATGGTTTCTAATTAGTCTGATTGGGAATGTTCTATCTTGATACCATTCACCATATTTCTCAGAATGGTTAGTGTTTATGTTTAATAATTTGGGAAAGTTAATTACATTTCATATGTTATTTTCAATATGAATGTATATGATTTTTATGTTTATCACCATTAATATGAGTAATTCATTGGACCCATTATGTGATAGGTGGGGCCCACTATATCCCCTCAGTGCATCGGTAGGTCTTATGAGACAAACTGGTTTTGGTTTTTACCCATTTATATATAGTTTTGGAATGAAGCCTTGATAGTATGTTTATGATGTTGTGAATTACGTATTACCTCATTATGAAACTAATAATTAATTGTCCGTGTGATTATTGGACTAGTAGAATATCCATGGTTATGTTTTATTATGGAATTTGTTATTTATATTTTATTTCTACCACATTAATCTCAAGTATATTTAAAAGGCTTGTGTTTTTAGTTTCTCAACATACAAAATGTTTATGTTTATGATTACTTTTACTATATTATTTACCCATACTAAGAATATAAGCTCACCTTTTTCTTATGTTTCTTTTCCCCAGGTTATGAAGAAGAAAACATTGTATAAGATTTCAGAGATGCAATTTATTTTATTTTATATTGTATCCTATAATATTTTTACTTCCCAATGTATTATGGGTATCATATATGTAATCTTGATTTCCAAGACTGCTAAATTAATCCATCCTTCAGGATTTGATTATTTTTAATCAAGTCACTGTAATAAAATAATTCACTAGTTCGAAACTTCTGTGGTATGGGCGTTACAGTTGGTATCAAAAGGTATTTGTAGAATCATGGGAAACAAGATTTATAAGACATAGATTAATCAAAAAAACCTATGATAGACTTTGAGGATACGCATATAAGAACATCCTATAATTTTTTTAATGTATTAATTATGTGGATATTCCTAGAAAATACATCAATGTTCATGATTTCAAGGGTATGAAAAAGGATATTCCAATGTACAATGCTTTAACTGTGAAGAGATGAGACACTATGAAAATAAATGTCCCAAGAGTAAAAGAAATATAAGAAAAATGATGCAATTGGGAAATGATCAAGTTATGGAATATATGAGGATTTTAATGTAGTACTTATTCATTAAGGATTTGGTACCAAGGATAGATATTCATTAGAAAGTTAAACATTTTGGAAAATATATTATTGAGGGAATCAAAACCCTTAATATATTTCTAATGTTGAGATAATGAGGAAGAAATTATTGATTTGGCTAAGTATTGACTACCTTGGAACTGATTATTGACTTGTTACAAGTAATCTATGATATCATCTATGGAGTTTATAAAACTTTGGGATTTTAGGAATATATTCAATAACAAGTATCTTAGTTAAGTATTATGGAACAATGCATGTATCCATTAAATTTTTATGGTAATTAGAGTTATTACTATATCTCAAGAGGATCCATGATTAAGTTATTCACATGTTTGGAACGTGAAAATTTAGATCAACTTTATGTTGATTAAGGGATAATGATAATTTCATCTTGGAAATTCAAAGACATTATTTCTAAACCATTGAATCATTATATTTTGGAATTTTTAAACATTTACGAATGGTTTAATTTGATCATTGTATATAGTTTTAAAGGTTAATGTATTACTTAACCACTTGATGTAGCATGTGATAAGAGATAAAGTATAGACAGTTCAAGGCACAATAAAAGGATAAGATTGAATTTATGAAATATAAACATATATTTATATTCATATAGAGTGGAATAGTTCCTCAACTGAAGGAAAAGAGTCTTAAATAAAACGTTGTCCAATTATCATAATCCTTGAGAATATGAACGAATTTTTTCTGTTACAGTAGTTTTATAATTTTGTAGTAATTAACTTTAATATGAACATGTTCTCTATCAATTTCCATCAGATCATCATAGTTTTATTTTTCTTCCATGTCCATGTTTTTACTTCCAACTAATGTCACTGTAAACACCTGAAAATCCCATGGAATGTTTTTTAAAATACATGGGAATTTAATGAGTCCGTGGTTTTTGACAGCGCTTGATTTCGAGGCCCAGTATGCCCAGAATCAATTTCTGATGTTTTTTAGGGTACATTCAGTAAACGTACGAGTGGAATTTTATATATTTTGAACTGGTGCTCAGAATTGAAATCTAAGGACATCGTTGAACTCCCAGAGCCGGTATTCGCTTAAGGAGACCTTTACCACAGTTGCGTTTTATCGACAGTAGAAGTTAATTTTAGGGATTTTCTAAATAAATTAAATAAAATTATGAGCAATATATTTCTATTTTGTGGCGGTATAATCCTCCAAGGGAATGTTTGAGGTGGGGCCCACCCACGCATAACCTTTATTGGGAGTATATTATGCGGTGTGTCCCACACGAGCTCAAACCCCCCTTAACCCCCCTTTCACCCTTGGAACTCCAAATTTATTATGGAGCCTTTCCACCTTCCCTCATAATGGTGCTAATACACCTAAGAATTAATGAATTCCAATTAATTAATTTGAAGTGATTTGAATTATTTTGAATTCTTTTTGATTGCATGGAAATAATAAAATAGTAGTGGAGATATTATTTTATTCTGGCATCGGCGATTCTCTTTGGGAGAGCAATGGGAGAATTCTTGGAGAGAGTATTCTTCCAACGATGAACATGAAGAACGTATCTTCTGCCACCAAAGCATGACGGTGACATCTTCTTTCTTCTTCATCGTTCTTCAACTGAAACAAGAAAAGGGAAGCGACGCCCACGACATCTCCAACGACCTTCATTCACATCAAAGGAGAAGATGTCACCCGTGAAGAACATCGCAAACGATGAGTACCCTTCTTCCTTTATGATGAATGAGTGTGAGAATTGGGAGTGTGTGACGAATGAGGTAATCGACAAATCGTCATCCACCCTTTTTTCGAGATCGTCAATAAACGACAAATACGAGGTAAGGGGATTTGATTATTTTAATGTATGAATTATACCCTCGTCCTCATCATCTATTTTGGGTCTATGATGACCATTTGTGATCACATAATGAAGAGGGTGCGAGCTGAACAAACACGGACTGACGTCCCTCCATTTATTCTTGTTTGGTTGACGTCGGAGGCGGAGCCGGAAGTGTGTGGTGCCATTGCACCCCACCAGTGAAGAACTGTGGCAGGGAGGGCCAAGGCAGACGAAAGACGCACGACGCCATTGTGCCGGGCCGCGCCTGAGGTATGGAACTACTGCTATAGTGGGCCACGGAAAAGGGGTGTGGTGCTGTCATGCCACACTAGTGAGGATCCATGGCTGGGAGGGTTACATCGGATGGAGAAACGTGGTGTCGTCGTGCCGCACGGTGGAGCCGAAGGCCGCGGCCAGGTCATGCCGCGGAGGGGGTGGCGCGACGTCGTCGCACCACACAGAGGGTAGAAGGACCGTGGTGCTGTCATGCCGTAGGGCGGCCAGCTGAGTAGGCCTCCGTGGAGCCGGACCAGCAGGATCACACAGGTCCCGCAACTCTTGAACCGGCACAATGTGCTAGTTCTGTTCGACGAACTGGGGGGTTTGGCACAACCCTCCAGCACATGGACGGATGGACCGCCACGGTCGGGCCAGCCCTTAGACGGTCCACCCCTCGGCCGAGCTGCCCTTAGTCGAGCCTCTATGGTTGGGCCGCCCTTTCGGCCGGGCTGCCACAGGTCGGGCCACCCTCAGTCCGGGTCGCGCCATCGGGCCAGGAAATGCCTTCGAGTCGGGCCGCCACTTAGGGTCGGGCCGCTCCTTTGGTTTGGGTCGTCCAATCGGGCCGGGCCAACCACCCAGGTTTGGCCGCACCCGCAGACCGGGTCAAACCCCGGTTCGGACCGGGTCGGGCCGGGTCGGTCTGACCGGGTTGGATCGAACCCGGACCCGTTCGGCCATTTAAACCTTTTAGCCTGCATCTTGGGCTACGGGTGTCCGATCGAAGAACCGTCTACGATGACGAAAATCTGAGAGTGACAAAGTTACTTTGGCATACCCAAATTGACCTCTAGATATAGTTGGGGTATGGTTAGGTTGGTTTGAACCTAAAAACCAATCGGGCCACTAGAATGGAAATGCCAATAACTCACAGATCGAGCGTCTGATTGACGCACTGTCTTTTGCGTTGGGTTAATTTTGATGAGATGGAACTACGGGATACACAAAAATCAAGAATTCATGGTTGTTTAAGTATCAACACTTGGCTCGAGGAGCGGACCGTTTCGGAATCGAGCGTGCTGTGTGTAGGAACACTTGGGATGGCTGCGACGGAGATGATAGGATCCTCCATGCGTTCAAAAGCGATGATACTGTACCAGGATCCTTCGTGGGTTTGACAGTGATGACTACTGTACTAGGATCCTATGTGGGTTCAATAGTGATGAATACTGTACTATGATCCTATGTGGGTTCGACAGTGATGGCTTCTGTACCAGAATCCTTTGTGGGTTCAATAGTGATGAATTCTGTACTGGAATCCTCCGTGGGTTAGACAGTTCTGAATTCTGTTCCTAGATCCTATGTGGGTATGATAGAATAGATGATCTTGGATTCTGTGTGGGTATGACAACTTAGATAGTCCTGAATCCTTTGTGGGTCTGACATCTTAGATGAATCAGGGTCTACATATGATCATCTCTATCACTCTACAAAATATGTATACCGGTGTGAGATGAGTCATGTCTTTCAACCATTATCGTCGTGGTGACTGGCTTTACTTCCTTTGTGGACTGGGTTGTGTTTGGGCTCAAGAGTTGGAGTCGGACTGTGATTGGTAACTTAGGTATATGTATGGGAATATACCTATGTAAGGTTGGTTGATACTTCGTTATTGTATCTTACTATTGTGGTTTATCCTTAGTGGATTTTGGGAGACCTTCAGGGGTCTCGGGGTCCCCTATTGAGTATTGTTATACTCACCCCTATCCGGGCTTCACCGGCACCTTGCTGTGTTCTGTGCAGATGATGGTCAGCTGTGATAGAGTCAGAGGGTGAAAGACAGGAGGCTACTTGGTGCTGGACTAGACGAGATGTACCTCAAGGATGAGCTGTTCGAGTTCTGTACCTACCCTTCAGGTAGGATTCCGCGGTGGATGATCCAGGATCTATTTTCCCTTTTTACTTGTACTTGTTCTTGTTATTCAGTTGGGTTTGTATACTGTCCCATTTACTTTCAACACTACCTTTGTATTCAGTTTTACTTAGTGTTTTGATTTTAGTTGTGTACTCTGATTGTGTGTGCTTTATTTTTATAAAGGCAATGCCTTCCCTGCTTAGGGATTTATGCCTTTGGTGCTAGTCACCAGCCCCTGGACTATGTAAGGAGGGATTTGGGTAGTCACGACACGAGGCCCGAGGACGGTTCGTGACAAATTGGTATCAGAGGAGTTGGTTCTACCACATAACATAGGACTCTAATCTATCTTACTGTAAAGAAATAGTGTTATGATTATTGTGTGTGGTTTTTAGTCCAGAGAGTCCAATGTTGGTGCGGCGGACGACGTATCCAAACACCAGAACTCTAGCTTCTGATTTTTAACTCAGTACATGGAAACACTGATTGCGAGTATGTTTTCAAGAGTCTTCCTTATGAACTCTTTGATTCAGCTCACCAGGTATAAGTTATTGACTATAGAACATCTGATCCTTATTTAGATTTTGCTGCACAGACAGCCAGCTTGGGTTTCTGAGAGAATAAATGATGACGGCCCACTGAGCGAAGAGGCTCCACTTTAGGGCCCTATTACAATGTTGGCACCATCGAGTGGTGTACCAGCAGCACCACCACCCATTGGGCAGTAGATTCCACCAGCCACATTGGAGGCAATTACTGAAGTTTTATGCCTAGTTGAGACACTAGTAGAGTAGATGTTCATCTTAGCTACTAATCATATTCAGTGAGTGACAATGAGGATGGTTCGCATAGTGATGAGGTTTCGGTACATGGACCGTTTTCCGAGAAGTACCTTCGGGAAGTGTGCTAGCTATATCACTACCTGTTGGTTAGGAGACACTACTGACGATACCATTAGATGAAAATTGTAGTCTTACCACCTTACATGTGTTTCAACACCAGATATCCTTCATGTTTTGAGGCGATCCCGACCCACAGGCGGCTGAGGACTGGCTTGAGGAGGTGGCTGAGAGTTTTCTAGATCTTATACAGCTTCGACAGGATGACATGTCGGTAGATGAGTATACATTGAGTCATACCGATCTTTCTTGGTACTCGATGAATATTATACGATCAGTTCTTTAGAGCTCAGATCTATGACAGAGGTGTGTTTAAGGATTTCCGAGCCAGAAATATTTCCTCTATTCATTCCTACTTATGTTAGGATGCGAGAGAGAAACTTTGTGGTTGAAAGTTCATTGGTTGAGCAGATACATCCAGTGAATGTTAGCAGTTGGAAAGCATGAAACTGACACCAGTCTCAGAGACTTGAGCATGTAAAATGTTTCAGAAATAGGAAGTGTTAAGGACAGGTGAATCTTCATGGCCACCGATGTGGAATCAGAGCTAGGAGAGAAGAATGAGGTGGTGAACATTTTGACATGTTTCCACCACCTGCCTTTATAGTCCCCTCTAGGCTTAAGGAGTTGAAGGGTTGGAGAAGAGAGTAGCTGTATGTGGTCAAGAAGTGTGACACAAGGGATAAAAGAATGATTTGAGGTACGGTCTGTGTCTACTACTAGCTGCCATATCAATAGACATACGTACCAATCATTCCTTCCTTCCACGAATCTTGTCCCAGAACTAGAGTTTTCGGTTAAACCATTGAATTGAACCTCACGTCTGGAGATACCTTTTAAAGGAGACTCGATAATCACACATATGCCAACGGTGTGATCTGACCCTTGAGGAGAGATTTTTGGTTGGAACCTCTTGGTGGCAGCGTTGAGGCCTTACGAAGTTATTTTGGATATGGACTAGGTAACCACAGTACATACACAGATTGACAGTATTAGGCAAAAAGGTTGTGGTTTATCTACAATGTTGGGATGGGGTTTTCCTTGGTTGGAGAAAAGGAAAACCCAGGAAGCACAGGATGGAATCATGCATAAGAAGGTGAAGTCGATCACTCATGAGACGACCAAACTTACCTTTGTGCCAGACTTCTCCCGAGTTGGATCACCGCTTTCAGCATTGACGAAGAAGGGGAAACCCTTCGTGTGGTTAGAGAGATGCCAGTAGAGCTTTTAGGAGCTGAGGAAGAGGTTGACTAGTGTTCTCATTTTGTGGCTACTAGAGGAGGGTGTTCGGTACGTAGTTTACTATGACGCATCAGGGACCTGACTTGGGTGTGTCCTGATGCAGGAGCTAGCAGTGATCACGTATGGTTCTCAGCAGTTAAGAAAGCATGAGCAGAACTACTCTACCCATGACCCGGATTTAGCAGTAGTGGACTTTTACTTAAAGATGTGGTGGCACTATCTGATGGACAAGTGTTTTATAGTCTACTATGACCACCAGAGTCTCAGGTACATCTTCTCGCAGAAGTACCTGAACCTGATATAGAGACGATGGATCGAGTTCCTCCAGGAATATGACTTTGGGATAGTCTATAATATTGGGAAGGGGAATGTTGTAGCAGATTCTCTCAGTAAGAGATCATGCATTCAGCTTCTAGGAGAGGCGACAAAGCATCTGGCTGCATTGCAGATTTCCTTTGTGAATCGGGATGGACCAGCCTTTCTGAAATCTCTCACAGTCACTCCTCCACTTATTCAGTGATTCAGGGAGGCATAGCATGGGGATATTGACTGTGAGATGTGACGTGCTCAGATATCCACAGGGCAGGCACCTGATGTATTTTCTGAAGCTGGGGAGCATGTCATTCTCTTCAAAGGACGGACCATGGTACCAGTTGCAATTCAGGAGGAAGTGTAGATGGAGTTCCACAGATCTCCTTTAGCGGTATATCCTGGAGTGGCGAAGATGTATTACGACCTCCGATGATAGCACTGGTGGCCAAGTATGAAAAAGGTAGTAGCAGAGTTTGTCTCACGATGCCTCAATTGTCAGCATGTGAAGGTGGAGCACCAGGTTCCAGCAGGCTTGGTTCAACCCTTATAGGTCCTAGAGTGGAAGTGGGATGGGATATCCATTGATTTTCTGATGGGACTTCTACGTACATCTAGAGGACATGACTCTATCTGGGTGGTTGTCGACTGACTCACCAAGTCGGCCCACATCCTACCGATCACAGAACAAGGCTCAGTAGAGATCATGGGACTCCTCTATGTGCATGAGATTGTACAGATTCATGGTGTTCCATCGACGATCGTCTTCGATCGAGATGCACATTTCACTTCCCGGCTATGGAAGGGGTTACAGGAGGCTTTCGGGATGCAGCTTCACATGAGCACCACCTTCCATCCTCAGACGGATGGTCAGAATTAAAGGACCATTTAGACACTCGTGGACATGCTTCATTCATGCATCCTCAACTTCGGTCATAGTTGGGAGGATCACTTAACCTTGGTGTAGTTTTCATATAACAACAGCTACCACTCCACCATTGGGATGACACCTCTCAAGGCACTTTACCACCGGCCTTGCAGATTGCCTATGTGCTGGACTAACCCAGGGGAGTCTGCACTTGTAGGACAGGAGATGGTGGAGTCTATGACGGAGAAGGTGCAGATCATCCAGGAGTAGATGAAGACTGCATAGATCAGACGTAAGTCCTATGCAGATAGGAGACAGAGACCACTGGAGTTCGAGTATGGTGACCACATCTTTCTATGGGTCTCACCTCGACGAGGTCTATGGAGATTTGTCCAAGGAATCAAGTTATCTCTATGATTAATCGGACCTTTCTAGGTCCTCAGCAGGGTAGTCGAGGTGGCGTTCCTCTTGGCCCTTTAACCTCAGTTGCATCGGGTGCATGACATCTTCCACGTATCTCAGCTGAGGATATATGTGCATGACCTGTCCCACATCATCGATCACAGGGAGCTAGATATCGATGACGGGGCAACATTCATGGAGGTTATAGTGGAGATTGAGGATTGACAGGATCAGATCCTATGACGACGATCGATTCCTCTCGTACGCGTTCACTGGCAGCATGGGAACCTCCAGGAGAGAACATGGGAGGGGGAGGCTCAGATGCGTGCTCAGTACCCCCATTTGTTTCCCTAATGTGTGTTATAGTTTATGGGGATGTATATCCCTGAGGTGGGGAGAATTTAAAGACCTATAAATCTCGTGGATTTTCTTTTGTAAATACATGGGAATTTTACGAGTTCTCTTTTTCTGACAGTGCTTGATTCTGAGGCCTGGTGTGCCCGGAATCAATTTCTGATGTTTTGTTTGGGTACGTTCAGTAAACGTACGAGTGGGATTTTATATCTTTTGAAACGGTGCTCGGGATTGAAATTTGAGGACATCATTGAACTCACAGCGTCGGTATTCGCTTAAGATGACCTTTACCACAGTTGACTTTTATCGAGAGCGGAAGATAATTTTTGGGGGTTTCTAAATAAATTAAATAAAATTATGTACACCATATTTTTATTTTGTGGCGGTTAAATCCACCAAGGGAAGGTTGGAGGTGGGGCCCACCCAGAAAAACCTCTCTTTGGAGGATATTATGTGATGGGTCCCACACAAGCTCAAACCACCCTTAACCCCCCTTTAACCCTTGGAACTCTCAATTTATTATGGAGCCTTTCCACCTTCCCGCATAATGGTGCCAACACACCTAAGAATTAATTAATGCCAATTAATTAATTTGAAGTGATTTGAATTATTTGGAATTATTTTTTATTGCATGGAAATAATATAATAATAGTGGAGCTATTATTTTTTTGGCGTTGGTGATTATCTTTGGGAGTGCTTTGGGAGAAATATTGGGGAGAGAATTCTTCCCACAAAGAACACGAAGAATGTCTCTTCTTCCATAGAAGCACGAGGATGACATCTTCTTCCTTATTCATCGTTCTTCAACCGAAGCAAGGAAAGGGAAGAGACACCCATGACATCTTCAATGACCTTAATCCGTGTCAAAGGAGAAGACGTCGCCCGTGAAGAACGTCACGGATGACGAGAACCCTTCTTCCTTTCCGACGCATGAGCGTGAGAATTGGGAGTGCATGAAGAATGCAGAAATCGACGAATCGGCATCCGCCCTTTTTCCAAGATCATCAAAAAACGAAAAATACGAGGTAGATGGGTTTTATTAGTTTAATGTATGAATTATACCCTCGTTCCTCAATGTATATTTTGGTTCGATGATGGCATTTTGTTATCACCTAATGTGGATGGCACGGGCCGAACAAACACGGCCCGACGTACCTCCGTTCATTCTTGTTTAGTTGACGTCGGAGGCGGAGCTGGAAGGGTGCAGTGCCATCGCACCGCACTGGAGAAGAACCACGATCAGGAGGGCTGAGGCAGACGAAAGAGGCATGGCGCCGTCGTGCCGTGCCACGCTGGAGGTACGGAACCGCGACCAGGGTGGGCCGCAGCAAAGGGGTGCGGCACCGTCGTGCCGCACCAATGAGGATCCATGGCGGGTTGGGCCGCGGTGGATGGAGAAGCACGGCGTCGTCACGCCGTATGGTAGAGCCAAAGGTCATGGCTAGGTCGTGCCACGGCAGGGGTGGCGTGGCGCTGTCGCGCCACGTGGAGAGCAGGAGGACCGCAGCGTTGTTGTGCGATGGTGGCGGCTGGTCGGGCTAGTCATCGTGGAGCCGGACCACTGGGATCACCCGGGGCCCACAGCTCCCAAACTGAAAAAATGAGCTGGTTCTGTTAGACGAACCAGGGTTGGGGGGGCACCCGTATCCCGCGTGTGGCCGGCTGGGACGCCACGATCGGGATGCCCCTCGGCTGGGCCGCCCGCCCCTCACCTTCGGGCTGGGTCGTGCCTTCGGGTTGGGATGCCCCTTAGGGCTGGGCCGCTCCTTTGGTTCGGGCTATCCACTCCGGCCAGGCCGACCACTAGTGTTGGGATGCACCCACTGAACGGGTCAAACCCTGGTTTGGACTGGTTCAGGCCGAGTCGGTCAGACTGGGGCGGATCAGACCCTAACCCGTTCGACCATTTAAACCTTTTAGACCGTATCTTGGGATACGAGTGTTCGATCGACGAACCTTCTATGATGACAAAATTCTGAGAGCGAGACGGTTCCTTTGGCATACCCCACTTGAGGTCTGGATATAGTTGGGGTATGGCTAGGTTGGTTTGAACCTAAAAACCAACCGGGCCCCTAGAACAAAAATGACAATAACCCATAGACCGGGCATCCGATTGACGCTTCGTCTATCGCATTGGGTTCCTTTTGATGAGACAGAACTATGGGAAACATATACTCAAGACTTTTGTAGTTGATGTATCGACACTTGGCTCGAGGATAGGACCCTCCCAGAATCGAACGTGTTGTGTGCCGGAACCCTAGGGATGGCTGCGACTGAGATGACATGATCCTTCGTGGGTTCAATAGTGATGATAATGTACCAGGATCCTCTGTGGGTTCGACAACGAGGACAACTATACTAGAATACTATGTGGGTTCAACAGTGATGACTAATATACTAGGATCCTACGTGGGTTCGACTGTGAGGACATCTGTACCAAAATACTCCGTGGGTTCGACAGTGATGACTTCTGTAACAGAATCCTCCATGGGTTCGAAAATTCTGACTTCTGTTCCTGGATCTTGTGTGGATCCGACTGAATAGCTAATCCTAGATCCTGTGTGGGTCTGAAATCTTAGCTGGTCCTTAGTCCCGTGTGAGTCTGATAGCTTAAATGAATCAGTTTCTACATCTGATCTTCTCTGTCACTCTACAAAAGATGTATACCTGTGTGAGCAAAGTCATGTATTTCAACCATTATCATCGTGGTGACTGACTTTACTTCCTTTGTGGACTGGGTTGTGTTTGGGCTCGAGAGTTGGAGCCGAACTGTGATTGGTAACTTATATATATGTATGGACATATACATAAGTAAGGTTTGTTGATACTTCATAATTGTATCTTACTACTGTGGTTTATCCTTAGTGGATTCTGGGAGACCTTCGAGCATCTCGGGGTCCCCTACTGAGTATTGTTATACTCACCCATGCACGGGCTTCGCCCGTACCTTGTTGTGTTCTATACAGATGACGTTCAGTAGTGATCGAGGCTGAGGGTGATGGATGGGAGGCTACTCAAAGCGGGACTAGATGGGACGTACCTCAGGGATGAGTTGTTCGAGTTCTGTACCTACCCTTCAGGTAGGATTCCCCTGTGGACGATCCAGGAGCTTTTTTCCCTTTTTACTTGTACTTGTTCTTTTTGTTCAGTTGGGTTTGTATACTGGCCCATTTACTTTTAGCACTACCTTTGTATTCAGTTTTACTTAGTGTTTTGCTTCCAGTTGTGTAATCTGATTGTGTGTGATTTCCTTTTATAAAGTCAATGCCTTCCCTGCTTAGGGAATTACGCCTTTGGTGCTAGTCGCCAGCCCCTAGCCTATGGAAGGCGGGCTTGGGGTAGTCACGGAATAGGGCCCGAGGACGGGTCGTGACAGTCACCCCATTCAAAAGACTAATTTTTGAGGTGACCAACTAATTTCCCTTAACATCTTTTAATATGATATTTTATTAACCTTATTTTTGATGTGGGTTTCCCAGAAGAAAATTTTAAAACATCAACCATTATATTTTTAAGTGCAATTTCGAATTACAAGGATACAATTCTATTGAGGGTGAATGATGAAACAACTGAGAAATTTTCTTTATAAATTTTGTATACATATAGTTATGAAAAAAATAATTTAAAAATAATTGTTTTAATTAATTATAATACTTATAAATAATTATAAATTATATATTTCAAATTAATTAAATAATGTTCTAAAAAACATATAATATTTTCAATACTATTTTGTGTAAAATAATATTGAAATATGTTATTGATTCATTTTTATCAATATAATATTTAATTAAATATTTTAAGAAATATATATATATATATATATATATATATATTTACTATTATAATTATTTTTATTAATAATAAACTATGTTACAAATATATTAACTATTAGTATGACACCCCAAGATTTTATTGTATATTTCTTTATAAATAATTTCAATTCATTAAACAGCCTATATACACACAACACTGAGTCTTTGTGAAACAATATATATTTATAGTTATATCCTAACTGTTATATTTATTTTTTCAACTTTAATGATTTTAATTTTGAAAAACAGACATACACCATTGCGATAAGTAATTTGTTTAGAGTCTAATAGGATTAACATAATTTTTTATGAATATTAACTTGACCCTTATGAATATTAATGCACCCTAATGAACACTAATGTTACTCTTATGAAATTTAATATGAACCTTATGAGTAGTAACATCACCCATGAATGTATAAATATAATTTATGTGCTATATAAATGGGAGTGAGTGTTTTAAAAATTAATAAATAAGTGTTGGCATTTTTGGATAAATACATATTTAAATTAAAATTTTAAATAAATAAAATTCATTTTCATAAAATTTATTCCTAAATAAATATTTTATTCCTATGATTATATGGTAATTTTATGAGGCCTCATTTAATTTTTGAAAGTATTATAATATCAGTTTAAAATTTAAAATCTACATTTTTCAATTAAATAATGATTTTATTTACAAATTTAATTTATATTATTTAGATAATTATTTTGATAAAATAGATTTTATTTTTGAATTCTGTACATCAAATAAAATTGGGTGAATTTTTTAGATTTTCCTAAAATACTTTATTTTTTTTATGAATAGTGAAATTTTATAATTTACAAAATATGCTAAATAAATAAATATCTGCATCATGATTGAGTCATGGATGAAAGAAATGGCCATTGGTTTGAACTTAAATGCACTTATTACTATTTTGAGTCACAAGAATCTAGACCATTCATAGTCTTGAGATAAAATAATAAAATAATGATTAAAATAATGGAAAACTCCTCCTCTCTAACACTATAAAAACCACCCCTCACTCCATATTCTCTTCACTAATATAATCCTTGAATATTATCAAAGTTCTACCAAAATACTCTTCCCTAGTCCCTCCCCATTTCCATGGGACCTTTTTCTTTCCAAAATACAAACCCCCTTTCCCTTTTTGGAGGTTCTCAAGGAGTTTATTGAAAGAGGAAAATCCCCTTCCTTTTTCATTTAATTTCTTTTCAATTTATATTTTTTTCTTATTATCTCCTAACCCAATATTTACAATTGATCTTGATAACTATAGTATCTTATATATACTATAATTATATCATGTTAACACAATAACCATTATCAATCATCTTACTCTACCTCTTTTATTTTATAAATGAAATCATCGTCCAGGAGGTGCCAATTTACATCCTTCGTGGATGATGAAGTTTCGTTCTTCAAATTAATTTTCAAAGATGTTAAAAAAACCATTTTAATGGTTTAAATATTTTTTAAAATTTATAATATAACCCTTTTATTTTTGGTAATTAATATATTTACATAATACTAAATGATAAAACATAATGAGTTCGTTATGATCAATAACAGCCGTAATAATCTAAATGATAGTCACTAAATGTATTATCCCATGATTCATCCTCATACCATTTAACCAAGTGATAAATATAACCACATAAATATTTTTATGTTCATTAGTAATATAAAAATTCAATTTTTTATAATTATCCATTCCACATGAACTTAATTACTTATAATCAAGCGAACTGATCATGAAATTAAGGAAACAAACACTCTAAAACGATGAAATTTAATGATATAACTTATCAATAAGGCCATAAATGAACATAATAAAAAAATAATGAATCAAATAAATGTATATATAGTTATTTATTAACAAATTAAAGTATTTAATTTTATTATCCATGAATCTAATGTTCAGTGCAGAACATGTTCAGACATAAGGTAAGGGTTTCCTCATCTCACAACATTTTTTTGAGATATTCTTTACTCACCGCTATTTCTTGTATATAGTGTATGTATATTGACCATTTATGTATAATTTCATTAATCTATTTATTTTCTTGTTATTCAATTAATAATTTTTTGATTATTAATTTTTGGGCATATGACTCGATTAATTACAAAGTGGTTCCCCACAAACATTCATTTTTTTCCTTCGGGATATTCCTTCACTATATTTAACCAAATGTAATTATAATTTATATTTGTGTACATATTATATATTATTTTTTATTCCCCATCATCATATATTATTATCATCTCATCTTTCTTTTATGGTGATTTTTTTAATGAGTTCCCTTCTTAATTCTTCCCGATAAACAAGCCCGATTCAAGGGAACTTCTCAAATTATTATGCATTTTCATGTTCACTCTATAATCTATAATAATTCTTCATTATTTTATTTAAAATCCAAATTTTTTCATGAAAAATATCCTGTTTTTATTTCTAGTTTTTTGAAAAACAATCATTCCCTTTAACTTTATAATCTCTTTAATATTTTCCTTAAACCACACTAAATTGTTTTATTTATAAATCTTATTTAAAAAATATTTATACATGATTTTACTTAAGTGAGAAAAAATTTATACCTGAAATATAATTTCAATGTCCATTCCTTTCATTTTATTGGATGTACATGTTTACAATCCATTTTAATGACAAATACAAATGATTTTCCAACGAAACTCTTCCTTCCAAAGTAAAAAAAAGACTTTTTATCATCTAACTTTAACTTTTATGAGATATATTCCTTATTCACCACTTATTCCTTACATGTGGGGTATGTAATTACCTTTGTTATGTCATATCAAGAGTCTTCTTGTTCTCATGATATTATAATGGATTATTATTTGAATTCTTCAAGGTGTTATGAGACATTTTGGTATGATTAAAGATTATTTCCCTAAGAAATATTTAATGGTCTCATTTTAAAGTATCATCATCTATATTGACATCCTTTGTTGAATCTATTCTAAATTAAAGTTTTTCTCTTGTTATATCATCTATAATATTTTTTTTATGCATTTCTTATTAGATTCAATATAGATGTGCTATCTTGATATCATTCCCCATATTACTCTGAATGGTTAGTGTTTATGTTTAAAGATTGATGAAAGTTAATTACATTTCCTATATTAGTATCAATATGGTTTTATATGTTGTTTATATTTATCCCCATTCATATTAAGAATTCATTGTACTTATTATGTGATGGGTTGGGCCAACTATATCCCCTCGGTTTATCGGTAGGTCTCATGAGACAAACTAGTTTGGTTTTTACATGTTCATATGTGGTCTTAGAATGAGGCCTTGATATAATGGTTATGATGTCTGATATTATGCATTCCCTCATTATGAAACTAGTAATTTAGGGTGCAAGTGACTATTAAGATTTAATAATATCCAATTTTATGTTTTATTATGGCATTATTTTGTCATCTATGATTTATACCATATCATTATCAAGTATATTTTAATTCCATTTGTTTTTTGTTTCTCTCCATACCTAGTGTTTCTGTTAATGATTACTTCCACTGTAATATTTTCTCTTAATGATCATCTGAGTTGACTCCTTTCTTATGTTTATTTTACACATGTTATGAAGAATAAAATATTTTATAAGATTTTAGGGATGCAATTTATTTATTTTTATATTATATAATGTTTTATTTTGTTTTATCAACGTATTATGAGTAAAATGTATGTAATTTGGTTTTCCATGACTACTAAACTGATCAGTCCTCTGAGATTTGATTCATTATAATAATGATAATGTAATAAAATAATGCACCAGCTCCGGGCTTCTTGGGTTGTGGTGTTACAAATAGTTTATCTAATTATATTGATGATAGAAACAAAATAAATGAATTTATTATAAATGATGAAAATTTTATATGGGAAGATTACATAATTATGTCCTTATAAGTATAACCATATTTCAAATTTTTTTTATACTTGAAAAGAATAAATTTAAATTTCGATTTATTATTATTCTAGTGACGATGATAAAAATTTTCATGAACCCTATAAATAAATGGTGTCTTATGATGCTTAGTCGGATGGTGTGTATCAGAAACACAACAAGAACAACACTAATATCAATATTGTAACTTTTGATAGAGAGGTTAGTTTTTGGACTTGTGATGATATCATTATATAATTTATTATGGAAAATTAAAATATTATTTCTGATTTAAATAAATCAACAGAAAATATCATAAATCATTCCACCTATTTTAATAAAAAAATGTAAAATAAAAACATCAGAATATTATCTTATTTTGTATGACCCAAAGAATAAAATTGACAAAAAGGGGGTGCAAAAGGTGTTAATTTTGTTCAATATTGGAATAATATTATTAAAATAATATATGAAATTGAAATTATAATGAATCATATAACCATTTTTAACACACGATGAAAGGAATTTGATAAAATATATTGTCATATTATGACAAACAAAACTATATCCAAATTAGTAAGTAAAACCATTAAAATATCTACTAATTGATCAAATTATTTTATGCTGAATAAATCAAAATTTACTGCATTATGTCAATGTGGAGGAAACTTAGAGAAAAAAAAATTATTAAAAAAATTCAATACTTGGGTATAACTTGTGCATTTAACTCAAATTATCTGACTTATTATGATCATCAGAGATCTACTCAAATAAATGTGATAATGATATTATTTACAAATAAATTTAGAAATATATAGGTCTATCCTCTAAAGAAAATATTCAGATGTTTCAACTACACTCTACATTGGAAGCTTAAATTCCATGACCCCTTCCTCAAAAGATTCCCCTCCTAAGATGATAAGGAAATAACGTATATAATGACCTCGAACCTGAAATCAATATGATCAGGGTTGGAACCTAAAAAACTGTTATATATATATATATATATCATATAAAAGGACTTACACCTAAGAGTAAATTTTGGATTGGAAAATAGAATTAAAATCAACATGACCCTCTATCACATAATATAAATTGGGATTCCAAACCAATTCATAATTCATGAACAATGTCAAAAAAATAAAAAAGATTATTTGAGGTAATATTCCACAAGAAAATGCCTACATTAGAAAAATAATAATACCTCTAATTCCCAAACAAATAATTTATATCTCAATCCATGTAATTATCCAGGAAGCTTGAAAATAGTATATATATTCATAAGGGGAGAATAACATGTACACTCAATAGGATCATACCAGAGGTATCTTTTGAAAATGTTAAAAGAGAATAGTAATGCTCCAATGAATAAAATAAAAACCCAAAAGCACCTATATTAGTCAGTTATTCATACCTATCACACTATACCACTCTCAAAAAATAATATATCCAGAAAAAATATCATAGAGATAAATATAATAAAAGGAACCCTATAACAAACTTCCTCACGGATTCTCCTCTCAAAAACTCCAAAATAAAATGTACAATACCTCCATAATGTCCATGTCATCATGTCATATATCCATAAATCTACGATGTTGGTTGGTACACATTAATACCTTTCCCAAATTAATAATTTCTAGAATTATGTGTCAGCACCAATCCCTATTCACATCATGACAACATCACATTACTATGATAGTTTGGTAACATGAATGTTAAGGATATCAACCTCATTCTATCCTTATGTTATGAATGTGTTACATTTGGTTCCCTATAACCAACTAATTTTTACATTAGATCAAATACATAATCAGGGATTTAAATATTAATACCATATCACATATTCAGTTTTCATCTAAAAAAATTAATTTATAATGTTGAAGAATATATTTCATATTTATAAGGTCATATGTAGTTCCCTACTATGATGAGAAAAATTACATATATTATTGATATTCATAAACATGTTCATACAATTAGAGAAAATTCTATGGTGGTGTAAAAAGTTTCTAGATTTTTAGGTGATAGTACATCTAATAGAATGATACTTTATCTCAGGATGTTATGAATTGGTAATCATCAAGGGTGGAGAGTAAGAGAAAAGACCCGCTGATAGGAATTCGGTCACGACTCTTCCCTCAGGGACCACACCATGACTACCCAAAGCCCACCTTATATAGGCCAGGGGTTAGAAACTAGCACCGAAAGGAATACTCCCTAAAACAGGAAGGCATTTCCTTTGAACCTGTACAAACAAACAGAGTAGAATGAAACTAGAAGCAACTGTGAAGTAAACTGTTGTAGTAAAAAAGTGCTGAAAGTAAAGGGACTGGAATTAAAGCCCAACTGAAAAGAAAAACTAAAACTGAAAAGAGAACACGGTTCCTGGATCATCCACCGAGAATCCTTTCGAAAGTTTAGGTACAGATCTCCTCCTCAGCACTCCATGTCCGCCCGTCTCCTCCACGTAACGCCTAGTCCTAGCTCCCTCAGACCTCAGCCTAGTTGCTCGTCATCTACACAAAACACAAAAAGGTGTGGGAGAAACCCATGCATGGGTGAGTATAAAAATACCCATTAGGTACCCCGATACCCCTGAAGGTCTCTCAAAATTTCACAAAATAAAACAAAAAATCAATGATCTCAATCACAAATCACAAATCAATAGACACTGCTCAATTAGAGTCTTAACTTAAACTATTTTTTAGTGTAGTATAGAAGTACATATGATTAGTCGCGAAGCTAGATCATCTTATTCTGTCAAGAGGAACTAATTCTGAACACATGGATTCTGACTCACATAGGATCAATAGGAACTAACCCCCAAAATTACCCACACAGGATCTAATCCGTCCATGATCGGTATATCGCTAAACCACGATGAGCCGCTCAAAGGCTGGTCCTTGTCGAGGTTGTGAAGTGCTGATCCACACAGGACCACTAGGTGCTGATACACACCAGACCGCTAGGTGATGATACACAGAGGACTGTTGGTGCTGATCCACATAGGACCGCTAGGTTTTGACCCACACAGGATCTCTCGGTATTAACCATCGTATGGTTTGTCTCCAGCCTCCGCCTCACTACCAGCCACAGGATTCCCGCTCATAGCATGATTAAGTAATGGTATCTACCCCTCGAGATATTGTTCATACATAGACTTTTACTATTCTCTATAAAAGAGTAACCCAAAATATCTCCATTTCGTAAGGGTTCTAACGCATTAGACAGTTTGTCAATTGGACGTTCGGTCTGTGAGTTTTAAGCGTTTTAGCACTGGGGCATCGGTTGGATTCGGGTTCGATCTAACCCAGTTTTACACTAAATGTCTCCAAAACGTAAGTGGAGTATACAAAAATGGGTCATTTTGGTCCAATGATCACAGTGCCATAGAGGGTTTTTCAAACAGATGCATGGTTCCCAAGTTGTGGTCCTTTAAAAGTTTCTGGGTCTGGTGGGGCCTGGGTCCGGTCCGACCCTGTCGGACTGACCCAACCTGACCCAACTGGGCTGGGCAGCGGCGGACTCACCTCGCTGGCCTGAGGTCCGGCCCAGCCCCCAAGGGGGGTGGCCCGAACTGTATAGGGTGGCCCGACCTGTAAGGGGCGGCCCTCAATGGTGGCATCCCGCTAGGGCGGCATCTTGGTTGGGCGGCGGCTTGGTAGGGTGGCGGCCCGATAGGGTGGCGCCCAGTCCAAGGGGGAGCGCATACCATCCTGATGTGGGGTGCGGTCCAGTTCAAGGGGGAGTGCGGACCAATGTAGGGTCCTCCCTAGCCGGTGTGGGGGGTGTTACCCCTTGGTCTCTCGAACTCTCGGACGACCCGAAGGAAGTTCGGTTTGTGAAGCAGCGGTGCCGTGTGGGCACCGCTCGGTCACTATGGAACCTACCAGAGGCGCAGTTTCGGCCTCCCCCATGGATTCGGCTATGACTTCAATTCACCAGCGGTGCCCTTTTCACGCCACCTCCCGCTTGTCAGCAGCGAAGTTGTTGTGCCGCCTCCCTTTTCACGACCAACCATCATATTAGCCACCTCCCCTATTCACTTTGGCTGATGAGTCGCGACCCTTTGCTCACCGGCAGAATGTGATGGCATGTCGCACCACCTCTGTGGTCGGCCAATGTTATCCACTTTGATGACTGTCGTGACTTTGTATCACAACCTCCTCTTACGGTGTGTGTCTGTGCACAACCTCCTTCGTAGCTGGTCAGTTCCGCCGCACCGGTGGTCTTCCATGGAGGGAATACGATTAGAAAAGTGGAAGAGGGTTTTGGATATTTTAATTAGGCCCAAGCCCTCCGCGTTAGCTAATAAATAAGGGGGGGGGGAAAGGAGGTTCAATAAATTCACTATAATTCAAAATAAGAAATCAAAACCCCTACCTTGTAAACACATTAGAGATCACCCGCGCTGGTAGGTGGATCATGTTCTTTTTTTCCCGCAACCATTTTCCAACGATGCCACTCATAGGTTATCCTTTGGTTCATGGTTTTATGTCACCCATCACCTCCCGCTGGGTTTGGCTCCATCCTCTAAGGGTTCTGCGTCTCCATACTACTTCAACACTTCGTTTCTTGGCGAAGCTGTGCTGATACCCCTCCCCAAACTCCATATATATAGGAGAGGGGGAGGGTAAGTAACAATGTGGGGAATTAATGGGGCTCATTTATTAGGAATATTCCTAATTTCCCCAATGTTGTTGTTACTTAGATTGTAGGTTCTATCCATTTAATGGATTAACACACCGCTGGCCCCACACACTGCTTATTCGTTGGAGGTTATGAAAGAAAATAAAATAATAGAATTATTTCATTTCATTTCTTTTAAAAAGTTACAAAACTTAACCTTTTCTCTAGACATACTGTGGTAATATAAAATCCCCCCTTAAGAGAATACTGGAACTGTGGATGCAATAGTGCCCTCTGATTTTCAATCCAAGCAACAGTTAAAAAGATAGAAAACGCCGCTCATGCGTTTCATGAATGTACCTGAAAAAAAGTTCAGAAATAAATTTCGGGCACACTGGGCCCTGGAATCAGGCGCCGTCAATTTTGGTAGACTCGTAATAATTCCATATAATTAAAAAAAAACTTTACATGGAAAATATGGGTCATTACATTCTCCCCACCTTAGGATTTTCATCCCTGAAAGCCACAACATAGACTAATGAAACAAATGGGGGGTACTGAGCATGAATCCAAGCCTCCCACTCCCATGTGCTCTCCTGTAGGTTTCTGTGCTGCCAGAGAATGCACAATAGAGGTATCGAATGACAATGAAGTACCCGCTCATGTCGGTCCTCAATATCCACTGGAACTTCTGTAAACGTTTCCCCATCTTCAAAGTCCAGCTCATCATGGTCGATGATGTGAGATGGGTCATGCACATATCTCCTCAATTGGGATACATGGAAGACATCATGCACACTCTCCAACTATGGTGGAATTGCCAAGCGGTGTGCCACCTTGACTATCCTCCAAAGTATTAGAAAATGTTTGTTAAACCTCGGTGACAACTTTTCACCTCAGTAAAATCTTTGTAGTCCCCATTAAGGGGAGACTTGAAAGAATACATGGTCCCACTACTAGAACTCCAAAGGTCTCTGTCTCCTGTCAGTATTAAACTTTTGCCGACTCTATGCAGTATTCATCCGCTCCTATGTAGTCTGAACCTTCTCAGTGGTATCCCATATCAACTCTGGACCCATAAGTGCAGACTCCCCTAGGTCTGTCTAGCATAGAGGTGATATGTATGGTCAATTGTATAGGGCCGTTAATAGTTCCATACTGATGTTTGAGTGATAACTAATTTTGTATGAGAGCTCCACCAAGGGAAATTGATCCTCTCAACTACAGCTAAAATATAGGACGCATGCACAAAGCATGTCCTACAGTGTCTATATGGTCCGCTCTATCTGACCATCTATCTAAGGATGAAAGGTGGTGCTCAAACACAGCTGAGTCCTGAATGCCTCCGGTAATCCCTTCCAAAACTAGGATGTAAAACATGTGACATGGTCAGAGATGATCGTTGATGGCACCCCATGAAGTCACAAAATCTCATGTATGTAGAGGCGTCTCACGCCTTCTACTGATCCCTACTCTCGGATAGGTAGGAAGTGGGACGAATTGGTGATTTGGTCAACGACAACCTAGATGGAATCATGTCCGCTAGACGTACGTGGAATCCCTATCACAAAGTCCATGGAGATCCCATCCCACTTCCACTTTGGAACCTCTAGTGGTTGTGTTAAGCCTACTAGAACCTGATGGCTGGCCTTTACTTGCTGACAAGTAAGGCTTCTGAAAAAAAACTCTACTACAACCTTCTTCATCCCTGGCCACCAGTGTTGATGCCAAAGGTCCTAGTACATCTTCACCACACCCAGATGTACTACCAGATGGGAAGTATGGAACTCCATAAACACCTCCTCCAGTAACTCCACTAGTACTATGGTACGTCCTCTAAAGAGGATGATGTTCTCCCCACCTTCAGAAAATCCTTTAGGTGCATGTCCTAAGGATATCTGAGCATGTCGAGCCTCATAGTCAGTGTCCCCATGATGAGCCTCCCTGACTCGCTAATGGAGTGGGGGAGTGACTTTCATATACTGGAGGTAAGCTGCTCCATATCTATCCATGAATGATATCTACATTGCGGCTAGCTTCTCAATCTCCTCACTCAGCAACTATAGACCAGACCTCCTGCTTAGTGAATCTTCTTCCATGTTCCACTTCCCTGGAGTATAGAATATCTCAAATTCACAGTCCTAGGGAACTCTAGTCCCCACTGATGTCTCACGTTCAGGTCTTTCTGAGGGAATATATACATGAGACTATTGTGATCATAGTATACCGTAAAGCATTCACCCATCAAGTAATGTCGCCACATCTTCAAGGTGGAGACCACTGCTGCTAACTCCAGGTCATGGGTAACATAGTTCTTCTCATGCTATCTCAGCTATCGTGAGACATAGAAAATATTTTCTCGCTCCTACATCTGTACACACCCAAGTCTGATCCCTGATCTGTTATAGTAGACTACATACCAATGCCTTCTTCTGGTAGCCTAAATATGGGTGTGCTCATCAGTCTCCACCTCAGCTCCTGAAAAATCTACTGGCATCTATCCATCCATACAAAAGGTTTTACCTTCTTCGTCAACACTGAAAAGGGTTCCGAAACATTGGGAATGTCAGGAACGAATCTCCGACAGTATCCAGCTAACCCCAGGAAACTCTGCACCTTGGTCACACTCATGGGTGGATCCCAATAAAGTATAGCCTCTATCATTAATGGATCAACTCCAACTCTAGCCTCTGAGATAACGTGTCTTAGAAAGTGGACCTCTTGTACACAGAACTGGCACTTCAAGAGCTTACCATAAATCCTTTTCTCTCAGAGTGTATCCAAAAATATTTGCAGATGATAGGCATGCTCCTCCTCCGTCACTGAGTACATCAAGATGTCATCGATGAAGATCACTAAAAAGTGATCGATGTATGTCTAGAAGATCTTTTTCATGAGTACCATGAACAGTAGAGGGGAATTGGTCACCCCGAATGGCATAACCAAGAACTCATAGTGACCATATCGACATCTGGAGTTCATCTTCTACACATCCTCATCTCATACTCTGAGTTGATGATATCCTGATCTGAGGTATATCATTGAAAACCAATGAGCTCCCTTTATCTGGTCGAAAAGATCATCAATCCTTGGGAGTGGATACTTGTCCTTCACGGTCAACAAGTTCATGTGCTGATAGTCAACACAGAGTCTCAAACTCCCATCTGCCTTCATGGAAAAAAAAATCGAGGCCGACCATGGAGAAGCATTGGGCTTCATGAACCTCTTTCTCTGCAAGTCCTTCAACTGTACATGTAACTCACAATGCTCTGTAGGAGCCATCCAATATGTTGTTGTAGATATCGGTGCAATCCTAGGGTGCAGGTCGATGTGAATTTCTACCTCTCTACATGGAGGTAGTCTTGGAACATCATCAGGAAAGACATCTGCATACTGGTCCACCACTACAAGATAACCCAGTCTATCAACATCTACTACTATGAGGGTAAGGCTAGCCAACAGATGTGTAATTTGTTTCACCATCCTCTAGGTAAGTCCATCCTATGCTACAAAGGTTCCCTTCTCACTAGTGAAGGAAAACATGGTTCCATCTGTGTGAGCACACCACAATTTGTGCCTTATATGGTCAATATGAACATGGACTATGGATAACCAGTCCATACCCAAGATGACATTGTAAGGTCTCGATGCCGCTACTAGGAGATCCCAGCCGAATCTCTCGCCTCCTAGAGTATGTTCACATTGCTAAAACGAGTGTTTAATCGTCGAATCTTCTCCCATAAGAGTCTTTGGCCGTAAGGATCGATCCAACGGCTCCACCAGAATCTCCAAGATCTAAACGAGGGTTGTTGAAATAAAAGAGTGATTGTAAACTATGTCAATAAGTATTGCAGTTAAGGTAGAGTAGACATAGATCGTACCTCTAATCCTCTCTGGAGCACCGTGGTCATAGGCCTCAGCTTCCTGGAGCTGGGCTCATCCCTGTCCACCTACTCCCTGTGGTCAGGGTGGACAACCTGGTGGTGTTGGCGGTAGATCCTTGTATCGCTGCCCACCACCTACTGCATGACCATCTCCTCTGCCATGTCCACCTACTGCCTGCATACCTCCTCGATCAAACCTTTGCCTCTACCTTGGCGGTCTCTTGACCGTATACTGGCCATCCGTACAGTGGTTCGGAAAGTCACGAGCCATGTGACCCTGCCTGCAACATGTGTAACAATACTTGTACCTCTCCTGACTTCCCCTACCTCATGATCCCCACACCTCCGACCCTGGATCCTGGGGTCATCCACCATAAGGTCTAGTTTTCTAGGACCTCTGTGTCATCTGCCTGCTGCCTACTATAGATGACTCTTCTACCTAACATCTAGTGGTGGCTCTCGCTATGGGTGCCTGCTCACCTTGGAATCTCTCCACCAAAAGTGTTCACTCTATCACCCCATCCGGAGTCGGTATGCTGAGTAATACCATCGATGCTATGATCTCCCATTAGAGACCCTACTCAAAGGTTTGGGCCCTAAAGAAAGGGTTTCATATCTTGTCAGTGGAGTAGCATGAGAGATCAGTGAACCTTTCTGAGAACTGGACCACTGTCATGTTTCCATATTGTAAGTCCAATAGCTCCTATATACGCACAGAGCATAAGGTCGCTAGGAAAAAAATCTGCCCTTAAATGGATATCGAAGTCCACCCAGACTAGGGTCACCTCATTATGTATTTGGCGCATTATGATCCACTATCTCTCTATTGCTTCCTAGAAGATACTGGCTTATAGGATCACCATAAGGTCACATGGTGTCCCAACCAGGTAGAAAACTCTGGCTATGGCCTCCAACCAGTCCTCAGCCACCTGCAGGTCCATCTCGCCTCAGAACCTCAGAGGCCTCTACCACTGAAACTCATGTAACACGCTCAGTCGGCATCCACCCTTTGTTGGTGGTGATAATTGAAATGGTTTCACAATGGGGAGTGGTGATACTGGTACACCACCTGAAGGTGCTAAAGTCATAAGAGGGCCCTACACCGAGGCCTCATCGCTCGGTGGGCCATCATCGCATACTCTCTTAGGAATCCTGGATGGCTGTCTACGTGGCGGCATATTGAAAGAATACAAGTGTGCCACTGTCAAAAGGTTATACATGGGGAGATGACTCAAGAAGAAATCAAGAGGAAAAAATTTCATAAAACACACGCAATCAGTGTTTTCGTGCACTGAGTTGGAAATCAGAATTCAGGGTCCTAGTGTATGGATATGTTGGCCACCGCACCATCACTGGACTCCTCGAACATAAAACCACACTCATACAACCTAACAATATTTCTACATTGAAAATATTAGAGTCCTAGTTCTTCGGTATAACTGACTCCATTGATACCACTTTGTTAAGACCCGTCCCCTGGGGCCCACGCTGTTACTACGCCAAGCCTGCCTTCTATAGGCTAGAGATTGGAGACTCGCACCAAAATTCATACTCCCTAAAACGGGAAGGTGCTACCTTTGAACCTGTACAAACACACATTATAGAAAGCAATGAGAACAAATTTTGAAGTAAAATGTTGTAGTAAAAAGGGTGATGAAAGTAATGGGGCCGGAATAAAAGCCCAACTGAAAAGTACAAGTACAACTGAAAAGAGAAAGTAGCTCTTGGATCATCCACCCAGAATCATACATGAAGGTTAGGTATAGATATCCTCCTCATCACTCCACATCCTCCCATCTCCTCCATGTACTGACTAGTCCAGGCTGCCTCAAACCTCATCCTAGCTGCTTGTCTTCTACACAAAACACAACAAGGTGTGGGAAAATCCCATGCAGGGGTGAGTATAACAATGCCCAATAGGGACCCCGAGACCCCCGAAGGTCTCTCATAATTCCACAAATAAAAACCAAAAATAAATGATCTCAATAAAAAAGCACAAAGTAATAGTCACTGCTCAATTAGAGTCTCAGTTCAAACCGGATTTTAGTGATGTATAAAAGTAGAGGTGATTAGTCACAAAGCTAGATCTTCTTATTCTATCAAGAACCACTACTTCTGACCATATAGACTCTAACCCACATAGGATCGATAGGTACTAACCCCCGCAATGACCCACATGGAATCTTATTCAGCTAGGATCAGTATATCACTGAACCACAACAGGCCTCTATAAGGATGGTCCTCGTCAGGTCGTGAGGTGTTGATCCACACAGGACCACCGGGGTTTGATCCACATAGGAACTCTGGGTGCTGATCCAAATAGGATCATCAGGTGTTGATCCACACATATCCATTAGGTTCTGATCCACACAGGACCTCTAGGTGATGACCTACATAGGATGGCTACGTACTAACCTCCATGTGGTCTGTATCCAACCTCCACCTCACTACTGTCCACTGGATTCTCGTCCATAGCATGATTAAGTACTATAGTATCTGTCACTCGAGATACCTTTCATACCTCTACTTCCACTAATCTCAACCAAAGAGTAACTTAAAGGATCTCTATCTAGTAAGGGTTCCAACACGATAGACGACGCGTCAATCGGACGCCCGGCCTATGAGTTATAATCCTTTTAGCTCTCAGGGGGCCAGTTGGATTCAGGTTCGATCCTACCCAGTCATACTTCAACTGCCTCCAAGACTCATGTGGAGTATACCAAAATGGATCTTCTTGATCCAAGGGTCCTAGAACTTTAGACGGTTCATCAAACGGACGCACAATTCCCATGTTATGGCCCTTTTAAAGTTTCTGGGCCCGGTGGGGCTCGGGTCCGGTCTGACCCTATCGGACTGACCTGGCCGGAAGGGGGCAGATCTTCCCATATAGGGTGGTCCTAAAAGGGGTGGCCAGGCCCAAAAGGGGGTGGTATGAAAAGGCGGCAGAACACTAGGGCAGTAGCCCGATAGGGGGGGCAGCCCGTAGGGCGACGACCCAGTCTGAGGGGGAGTGTGGCCAGCTGTTGGGTCCACCCTAGCCGGCGCAGGGGGTGTGACCCCCCAGTCTCTCAAACTTTTGAACAGCTAAGAGGTTGTTTAGTTTGTGAAGTGGCATCCCCGCGTGGGTGCCGCTCGGTAGCTGCGGAACTTTCCAGAGGTGCAGGTTCGGCCTCCGCTGTGACTTCTGTTCGTCGACGGTACGCTGGTCACATCACCTCCCTTTCTGCAACCGACCATCATGTCAGAAGCCTCCTCCATTCACCATGGCTAAGAATCCATGACCCTCTTCTCACTGGCGGTGCGTAACAGCCCGCTGAACCACCTCCACAACCGTCTAGTGTCGGCCGCTCCGATGACCATCATGGCTCTATGCCATGGCATCCTCTTACGTTGTGCGTTGGTGCATGACCTCCTTCGTAGTCAGTCGATGCCACCGCACTGGAGGACTTCCACGGAGGTCATAATATTAGCAAGGTGGCGGAGGGGTCGGGCCATGTTTGTTAGTCTCGTGCCCTCCGCGTTAGCTCATAAACAAGGGGGAGGATATTGTAGGTTCAATAGATTCACATGAATTCAAAACTAGAAATCAAAACCCCTACCTCATAAACCCATTGGATATCACCCACACATGAAGTTGGATTGTTTTCTTCATTATCACTACATGTTTCCAACGACACCACTGGTACATCATCCTTTGGTTCATGGTTCGGTGTCACCTGTCACCTCCCACTGGGATCGGCCCCGTCCTCTAAGGGTTTAGTGTCTCGACACTCCTTTATCACTTCGTTGCTTGGCAAAGCTGTGCTGATACCACTCCTCAAACTCCATATATATAGAATAAGGGGAGGGTATGTAACTATGTGGGGAATTAATGGGGATCATTTATTTGGAATCATCCTAATTTCCCCAATGTTGTTGTTACTTAGATTTTAGTGCCATTCCATTTAATGTCTTGACACACCACTGGCCCCACACACCACTTATTCATTGAAGGTTATGAAAGAAAATAAAATAATAAAATTATTTTATTTCATTTCTTTTAAAAAGTCACAAAACATAACTTTTTCTCCAGACCTACTGTGGCAAAAGAAAATCCTCCCTTAAGTGAATCTCTTCACTGCGGATGCAGTGGTGCCCTCAGATTTTAAATCCAATCAACAGTTCAAAAGTTAGAAATCACTGATCAGACATTTACTAAACGTACCTGAAAAAATGTTAAGAAATTTATTTCGGGCACACCAGGCCTCGGAATCAGGCATCGTCAATTTTTTCAGACTTCTAATAATTCCATATAATTAAAAAATTTACATGGAAAATCCGGGTCTTTACAAATTATCCTTGTTTATGTGTCATCAGATACTTGTTTTGGTGAGTGTTCATAATGAAATGAATACATTAAGTTGATGAATAATGAACATAATGACATGAAAACATAAATTTATTACCTTAAACCGTGACATGAAATTTCATGATAACGTTAGTAATATTAGGTGTGAAACAATCATTTTTCATTAAGTAATATGTTGAGAAAGGAATCATCCCTTCAAACTCTATGGATGTCGATGTCTTACCCCTTTGATTAAGATAGAACCCACACATTAATTGACATGGACATGGTGTAATTATGAGTATTTTTAAGATAGTAAAATAATTTTATAACAAGAATATTGGTTTGTGAAAACTATATACAACCTACCTAATAAAATATTGTGACAAAGGGATTCTTCACATAGTGAGAATTCACATATCACTATTGTAATCATGACATTTCTCCTTCCTCTATGGTGTTTTGTCCCATTATTATATAGTAATAATGAATATTAGTAAATTTATTCCAATTCCACTAATAAAGAAGTCTAAAGAGTCACACACTAAGTGTTTGCATTAGTATCAGTTAAATATGTTTTTATAATGTTTAGAATAATTATTATTCTCTAGTTCAAGAAGAAATATTTTTTTGAGTTTATTTTACTGAAAACATTAAATAAATAATTATATTCAACGTAATTATTTAATCATCTAAATTTTTAATATTTATTTATCTATTACAAGGTAATAAAAAATTATTTATTTTTTAAATTATTTATTTTATTTACAAATATTTAAATAGCTATTTATCTACTAGACTATTAATATATTATTTTTTAATTTATTCAATGTATGTATTTATCTATTATTATTTGTAGGATGATAAATTATTATTTATTACTAAATAATTTATCTATTTATGTAAATATTAAAATGAATATTATATTCAATAGATCGTGAATATAATATTTATTTTTGATATATAAGAAAATTATTATTACAATTCAATAAACATTAAGGAGAACAATAAGACATGGTTATTATTCAAGTGATAAATATTTATTGAAAAATATATAAATAATTTTTATAATTACTTAGTTAGTGAACACCATAGAATAAAATAACATTTTTATTATTTAATGTGGAATGTGGTTCCTTTTCAATTTAACATGTTATTGATGTCCTTTTTGTAATTAATTAATATTAATCATTAATCATTGGTTTATAAATAAATAAATATGATAATTTTGAATTGTTGTTCATTCATCACATCATTATATTCCCTAGAGAATTCTCACTAGATGAATAATGAATCTATGGATTTCTCTAATGCTCAAGATATTCTCTCTTGCTCATTACCTCCTCTAATGCAAGAGAGATTAGGAGAGGATCCTTGTAGATTGAAGGGATTCTATTAGTGATCATGGGAGAGATGAATAAAAATTGGTATCACCATTCTAGCACCCAGAGTACCATCGACGATTTTCAATGATTTAAGTAGTATGTGTGGATCACCACTAAAGTGCCTCTCCTTTGAAACCTCATCAATGCTATAATAAAACAACATAATGATCTTCATAAAATCAACACCCACATCATAGAATGAATATATGATTAGGGAAATTTTTATTCAATTAAATATATTATAAATTAATGTGAAAAATATCCTCCCTATCAGCTCTGAAAAGACTTCTATATTATTTAGAAAAAAATTTCACTGCACATGGAACTCATCGTCATTTAAATTTTGAATGGTCTATTGAATCTGAAAGAAGTGGAATTGATCATTATTCAAATAGCTCCATCCAATACATCTAGAACCATCAAATGTTATCAGAGGGGTCATATTCAATTTATAATTATTTATTGATTGTTTATTCTTTCATATTTAATGTTCAGTCTCCATTTTGGAAAATATGTTATTTTAATTTTGTTTTTGAGATATCTTATTATTCCCTTAATTTAATAGTAACATAACATATATTTGATAATAATATATGAAAAAAATCTAAATTAACATCCATAGGTGGCACACGGTTTTCTTGGTTACATGGAATGTAACTAACTAACATGTCCAGTAATTGCACATGATGTGGTTCTTGTGTGGTAAAAAAAATGGTACAATTAACTAAATCACATGATATATATATAATTTACATTCTAGTAAATCAATAAACATGTGGTCCAATTAACAAAAAATGTGATTCAATTAATTTATATACATTGTAATTAATTCATAGGTCTATAATTATTTCTCATGTGGTGTAATTATTTTATGTGGAGTGTAATTAATTCATATGTTATATGGTTAATTAAAAATAATTATAAGAAATTCAAATATTTTGTATTTAATTCTCATTAAATGAAATTATTTAATATATGGAGTAATTAATACACATGCGGTGTTACTAATATTCATGGTTGTATTTAATTTAGATGTGACATAAGTAATTTTTGAATAATTTAATTTATTAACATGTAGTATAGTTAAATACCACAACATAATTAATACATACATGTATACTTAGAAAATTTTCCTAGCCCAGTTGTACACTAAAAAATTTAATTTACATGGAAAATAAAGAAATAAATTTATAAATCCATAAACTAAAAAATTATTAATTCTATTTACCATTTATTGTCTTATACACATCCTATGATAGGTTTTATACGATATGAAATTCTTAATTAATTTTCACATAAAATTTGTCACTATAATTAATATATGGTAATCACATACTATATAATCCACATGCATTAAATTAGTACATATAGTGTAGTTTTCATATGTCTCATGTATCATATATTAAAATTACTTTCATATTAATTATTTCACATGTTGTGTACATGATATGTCATGTTTGTGAATTGTACTCAATAATGTCAATTCCAAGTAGTTTAAATGTGTACGAGATGTGTTTACTCAAATTAAAAATTGTGTACATAATTAAATTTTAAATAAAAATAATTTATGTTACTTATTAAAAATCAAAATGGTTGTCTTTCACCAAGACATATTATATGGAGATTAAGATAAAATAAATTAATTGATGATTAAAATAAATAATTAGATTAATTTTTTCACATTTTATCCTAATAAAATAGTGAATCAAAATGAATGATAGAAAGTTATTTTAAATATTCTTTCAGTAAAATAATATATGATCATGAAGAGAGACTAACATTTTTGTGTGTATGGTTTATTTTAATTTAACTATTTACTAGATTCTTTGATATTATTTGGTTATATTAAATTGATATAATGTGAGTCTTCTATCTCTATTTATTATGTATGTTCCTACGTGCCCACAATTTATTTTATGTACAATACCTTTCTAGTTCCCTTAACCTGTCTATGAATAAGATGCATCGTATCTATAGTGGTATCAGGAAGACATAATCTATTCAGGACAGATATTAGGTAAAACCACACCGATTATATACATAAGAAAGTTGTGGAATGATAATAACTCATACCCACACCAGCTCAAGGAGTTTTCTCACCAAAAATATTATTTTTCATGATCAATAAAACCACTACTAGTTAATTCTCATGATCATTCTATGATATATTTATTTTATTTTTCCCTGATGTAAAATTTATTTTGTTTTTGGATGACTATGATCACATGAATATATACACTAATAGGAGAATATTTAATTAAAATAAAAAGAATATATTTGAATATTTTATCATGTATATGGATAATCTCTTAAGTGAAATTCATCAAATAACAACAAGACATGTAAATGGATTAAATTATAAAGTTTAATCATAGTAAAAAATCCTATCAAGTTAATATTAAATTATTAGACTTTCCATTATCATAATTAATACAAACTATATTAAAGTGACCATTTATGCCATATTCATGAAAACATTTAATTGTAATATATTATTAAATAAGTTGATGATTTAGAAAAACCGAACATGTATGTAATTTAATTTCTATATTTTGTAGATTGAATGTTTGGGGGATAGTGTTAAGGAAATAAAAATTTGGATTTTAGGATTTGGGATTCTACTCAATAGAATAAGGAACTAACATCCCCTAGATGGAAGAAACACCTACCTAAATACATTATTATGGTTTTAATGACCATAAAATGGATCATACAGAGGAAAAAATTGATAATTTCTACTAGAATGTTCTAATGATACTATATTATCAGTTAAACTATGTGGACCTTTGAGACTTGATAAAATAGTGTCAACATAATAAAATGATAAAAACTATTTTCCTCACACATTTTATAATAAAGTAAATTAATCATATGTTTGTTTTAATTATTCTAAAAAATAACAACCAAAATAATGAAAACACTAAGATCATTCCCTTAACCATGGTCATGTCCTTTGAGGAATAAATTTCATACAGTTTCATATATATTTTACACTACATTACCATAATATTATTTTTACTATGTGTTATAATTCCATAAATGTGATCATATCCCTAACAATTTGATGGGAAAATAAATTCAAACAAAAGATATACAGGTGGTGAATCATCTATGATATCTTATCTTATATTTATTCAGAAGAATAAAAGAGGCTTGAAGATAAATGATAGTCTCCATACACTATTTTAATATAAACTCTAAAGGGAGATCTCAACTTATACTAATAACTCTATTGAATAAATTGTATTATTTAATGTTATGCTTCCATTTATATAAGATATTATACATGAATATCATGTTATCAACCTCACCACTAAGGTTATACTATTTTATCTAATACTAGATGAAACTTATGGAGAAACGGTTAATAAATCCTTTAATATGTACATCACATAAAAATATGGTTAGGTGGAAAACTAGTTCCTCACTCATCATTGTGAAATTAATGAATGAAATGGTCAGAAATCCCAATGATTTTTTAAACTAATGGTTTCCTTAAAACATTATTCAAATAGTCAATGGATTCATAGTAAAGATAATGAAAAAAGTCCTTTTTAATTATCATATGGATGTAATAGTTCTTGGATGAATATAATAAATTAAGGTAGAATTACTTATAATCTTCTCAAATACTCATGATTGAATAAAATATTTCTATTTGAGTTATTTAGTATTTAGTAAAATATGTTATATATAAATTCACATTTGATAATTAGGAAATTTAAGAAGTATTATAACAAGTATATTGAATATTATAGAGGCTAAGGAAGGGTGATTACAATTTTATTAGAGGGAAGTCACAACATCTTTTCTTTTTTGTAATAAATAATCCTTTATTTAAAATGGTATTTCACAAAACTTATAGAGTTAGTTCAACAAGGCCTTGATAACTATTCTAAATCTATTGGTAATTTTTTATATGTCATGATATTTAATTTATTTTATTTTTCAATTCTCAGTATAGAAAATACTTACACTTGGTAAATATAGTGGAACCTCCAATATAACTTACCGGAGAACATCATATCCATGTATTGATCATACATGCAGAGTAAAGGCATTGAAAAACTGAAATTTCCTTATATAAATAAACGTGGTGATTATAGTAAAAGTATGTTTAATGATGAGATATATATATATATATATTCATATATTCCATAATTTCTTCCATAAATTTTTTCTCATAGTGTAGTAACTATCCATATTCAAACTATATTGACTAATGGATATAATATCAATAGTGATATAATAAAAATATATTTGGATAAAAATGAAAGTGTTTGTTGAAATATATAAATTAAAAAAATAGCTATAAATGAACATAAAATACTTAGTTCATCTTATTTAATAATCCTAGAAAAACTAATGATAATAAAACAAAAAGTTTTTGTCTCACCTTTGTTTCATAGTTTACCTAGGATGTTTTGGGGAAAATGGGATTTTTTTAACCAACAACAGGTGGCTAAATATTGACATCAAATTAATAGAAACCCTACACCATCCTAAGGAAAATTGTGCACCCTAGATAGTGGAACTATATAGTTTAATGTCTAGCTAAATGGGCATGATCCCTCCCCCTATAAATAGTGAAACCTCAATCCTTTTGTATAGAGAAGGACGTGTGGTTACCACACAATTTGGAAAACTATGCAGGCTAACCATGTGACCTATATTTTTCATTAATAATAAAAAATTTAACCTTTTACCCACATTTTATTTAACACTAATTCACCTCCAATATGAGACATATGCGATTTTTATCCCTAAGAGCTTCCTCCACACTATCTTGGACACCTTGAAACCAAAATTTTGTGTGGTTTTAGCCATGGTTCTTCATAAAATCGTCAAGTAATTCACCTTTATCTTCCTTTTTGTCCTTCTTATAGGGTTTATTTCCCCCCCTATTTGGGTGATGTGCAATTCTGGTTTCTAACAGATTTCAAAAGCTTCCAATCTTGAGGTATGTGGTACCGTGAGTTTACATTATTAGATGACTTTTGTTTGATATCTTGGTTTCATAAATTTGTTCTATGGATTATGTGTTTGGTGTGAAATGTGTTTTCAATGTGATTTGTTATACATACGGGTTGAAAAATCGTTTTCTAAAATAATTTCACTGTGTTTGAGGTGTGTGCCTATTTGATGTGATTTAAAAATGTTCTCAATATATGGTGTCAATTGTGTAAAATATTTTTAAAAATAGGTTTGAGGGACATATAAACTAACTATTGGTTCTCAAAAGGAAATGGGATTTTGTTGCATGTAAGATTCTTTGCTATGTTTATTCACTGTGTTCTAGGAAATGTATATGTTCTTAATATCAAATTATAAAATTAATTTTGAGTACATATGGATTTCAAAGGGTCTCTACCAAAGGAAATTGTTCTATTTCATGTTTGATCTTCATGTTATGTTTCCCAATGGGTTTTTTAAATTCTTCATGTTGTGATAAATGTGTTTCCTAATAGATTTAGAGTGTGTGTGAAATTAAAAGTGGGTTTTTATGAAAAAAATAGTGGGTTCCTTGTGTGTTTTTATCATTAAATGAATTTTCTTAGGAATGATGTGCAGTTTCACGTATTATCAAGATGATTGGAATTTTTATGTCGAATTTTTTATTTATGAGACATGGGAAATATAACTTGAGCACAAAGGGAATCTTGAGCATCATGGTGGGTGAACTAAAAGTAGTATGATAGTTAATTTAGCAGTTCCAATGAATGGTTTATTCTAGCAGGATTGATGATACAACACTAACTAAACATGTGATATGATTGGAGACTAGTAAAATGTGGTCTGACATCCCCTATAGTGTCTTGAACATGATATCGATATGGGTTTTGGATTATATTTTTTATCCACTAGGCATAGGTATGTGTTCCCCTCTAGTGGCTTATGCACAAGGAAATTTTGGGTTTTGTTTTGAGGAGATTATGAAAAAGATAAGAGGGTCATATGGTCCCACTAATGTTAGTAACCTATAAGGATTTACTATGGTTCTATAATGTGACATGCTGCTTTTGTGATTTGGTTCTAATTATTGGTATATAGTAGACCTTATGGACTCTATGATTTCAATGTATGTTTAATTTGAGAAAGGTTTTCCTCAAAAGTGTTTTCCTAAAATTGTTTTCTTATAAATGTTTTAATTTTTCTTATAAAAACATGCTTTTGATATGTCTTCTAATGTTATGGTATGGAATCTTTATTTGGATGGAATCTTACTTGGATTTTTCACACACCCTATATAGACCCTTGGGTGTATGTAGAATTTTTTATGTATAAACCAGGTAAAGGAAATATTTTTCGTGGTTGTGATGATGGATCTAGTTTCTAGTGTTCAACATCTTGCAGGTGTTAGTTTAGGTGCCTTGAGGGTGATGCCCATATTATTTTAGGGAGTTTTATGAGTTGTGTTTTAGTTTTCTCTCTTTCTTTTGTGGTGTCTTAGTTTTAGTTAAGGTTATAAAAAATTGAATTTGAAAATTTTTGTAGCCCCCTGGGTTTTGGTTATCAGTTATGAGATCATATCTGATTACTATTTGTTATTTCGTGTTAAATGTATGGGTGAAAACTTTCTTAAAATAGCACTAGTGATACCCAGAATCTAGTTTCCGGCGCATGGGAATTAAAAATGCCCTTGTGGACATGTCATGGGTTGTGTCATGTGTAATGTTAGATCATACCCCATCTTGGTTCAGGGAAAAATGACTTTAAAGCATGGTTTTATTTCTATCATTAGGTTATGATATTTTAGAAGAGTCTAGATTGACAAGAGATAGGATATTTGGGGCTTGAAGTTTTGTTCTGTGTGGGGTGTCTACCAATACACCTCGTTACAGGCCTTGATTCACCATGGGATGTTGGAAATTTGTTTAAATTATCCTCCATGTGAGACATATAGGCTGTAGACTATATATGGACACTAGGTGGGGGTGGAGTAGTTTGGTTTGACTTGTAATTGTCATGACTCAACCCAACATGGCTTGATCTGTGACTCCCCAAGCCTACCTTTAATAGGCCAGGGGCTGGAAACTAGCACCGAGTAGGCTACCACACACATGAGAGGAATTATCCTAAGGTACCTATACACACACACACACCCACATAAACCTTTAAAAAACAGTGCAGAGATATATATAAAAATTGGAGAGAAATGCATGCATACATCTAACCCACAACCAGAGTACAACAAAAGTACAAAAGGGAAAAACAGGGTCCACCGAAATAAAAATACAAAAGCATCTAACCTACTCAGAAGGAGGGAAATGCTTCCAAATGCACCCACTGGTATGCTCCTTGGCACAGCTCCGGTAAACACCCTGGTCAGTCTCGCTCACTAAGCTCCTCCTGGGACTCCGTCGAACGACATGTGGTTTGCACAAGACACAAACATGTGCGGGGAAATACCGTGTAGGGGTGAGTATAAAAATACTTAGTAGGCACCCCAAAAACCCTAAAAAATAGAGAGCAACTGAAAGTCAATAGTTAGCTCATCCCTGCTAGAGGGAACCCAGACGAGAGAGAAACTCCATCTCAAGACCATCCTCAGCTAACAAAACTAGTCTGCTCAATTCAGGTGTATGCCCATACATACACCTTGAACATCCACTTAAGTATACACCCATGAATATATCATGAACATTCACTCAGGTATACACCAATACATATAACAAGAGCATTCGTACAAAAATACTTCCACACATATTCCATGAACATCCAGATATACTCGATACACACACAAAGCCACAATAGTTACAAACCTCGTCATCAGAAATGGTTCATAACCAGGAGAACACACTCCATGAGCATTTTCATCTAGATGACACTCGTCTGATAGTCATACTCCATCGGGTCCCACACAAACTTCCCAGATTCTCACCCAAGAGATCATGATCGTCATATATCATCACTGAGAAAGTCACACTGAAATAGAAAAAACACCAAACTCCTCAGATAGGGGATCACTCCTAGGGTCCCCTAGGGGATGCCAGAACCCACACCAGTATTCGAATATCTCACTGATAAGGGATCACTCCCAGGATCCCCTAGGGGATACCAGAACCCGATCTGGTATTTGAAAATCTCATAAATAGGGGATCACTCCCCGGATCTTCTGGGGGATACCCCAACCCGATCTGGTGCTCCACAGAATCACATCACATAGATAGAGGATCATCACCCATCAAGGCAGTCATGACAATACTGAAACCCCATCTGGTATAACTCTCATAGTAGGGGATCAAATCGAAAAATTAACCAACCCTACTAAAACCACGTGCTGAGTAGGGGATCGTATATCAAACGATGTCGCAACCCTTCTATAAACCACATGCTGAGTAGGGGATCGTATACCTAAAGATGCCACCACCCTACTGAGCACGGCCCAATGCGCAGGGGATCATATTCCCGAAGATGCAACAAACTATACAAGGGTTAACCTGCTAGATATGGGATCTCTGCCCATGGATAAGTGGTCACAGCGATACCAAGAACCCGATCCAGGGTAGCAAAGCTAGAGGATCCTACCCCGGGCCCATCGGAGGGATTCCAAAACACTAATAGATTAGAGATCCTATCGAGGGTATCACAAACCCATACAATGGTTATGATGCCACATGAACCCTCATATGAGTGAACAAAGGGAGTACCCACAACCACTGCTGGTCCAAACGTCGCAATCCCAAGTGACCCGAAAGGACTGTAGCAGGTACTGTAGTAAGGACTGTAGCAGGTCCTATAGCAAGGGCTGTAGTAGGAGCTGTGCAGAACTATAGCAGGAACTGTAGCGGCTAGGAATATGCCACCATTTGGGACTTCGGGCCACCGATTTGGTCCCTGAGTCCTTTAAGGCCTTTGGTCCACCTATGCCTTCGGGTCAGTAAGGCCTTAGGGCCACCCCAAGGCCTTCAGGCCACCTTAAAGTGCAGATGCAAACCAGACAACCTACATGGAACAAGCTTTAGAAAGAGGAGGAGCAAAGAGAATTCACCATAGTAGAAGCTAAATGGATTTCAATAATGAGAGGGTATGGCACCTACCATCGGGACAAGCCTGTTCATGCATGGGAAAGCCTAGCCGAACAGCCATGCGAAGGTGGAGAGCTGATTTCACAATGAAGATGCTGTGGAGGAGTAGTTCCAAGAAGTTAATCTGGGTTGTATGTAATGTTTGAAGTATATGGGCCATAAATTCCTCTAAGGCATACGAGACATGTAATTATTATGCCTACAGGCCTTGTAAGGGTTCCACATCACCCCTTGAAAGGTGGATTATCAAAAAAATCAATAAAAATGAAGGCCTTTAGGCCATTTGAGGAAACATTGCCACACTACGAACCTCCTAGGATGATACCGAGGCCATAATCACGGTCTATGCCAAAAACCCCGTAGGATAGGATATTTACTCGCCCAAAACAAACAACCAGTGAACAAGGTACTATTCACCATAGCATGCCCATGTGGGGCCCACACCACTATCACAAAACTAATCAAGTGAATCACACCAGTGCGATCCCCTCAAAAAAACCCACGAGATCGACTACTCATTCGTTCAAAATGGACACCCAGTAAAAAAGGTATTATTCACCATAGACAACTCGGGTAGGGCCCACAACACAATCCTGAAACTCTTCAAGCGGATCTCACTATTTCGACCCGCTCGGAAAAACACACGGGATCGACTACTCGATCATCCAAAATGGACACCCGGTGGAAAATTCATGTTTCTCCCAAAATGCCAGAACCCAGCCTCATGGGGCCCATACCTTGTTCTCTATCCCAACACCTAGAAACTATCTTGAAAAGTTCACTGTACCATTAGGGTCTCAACACCACAGACAACACGTCATTTTAACACTCTGTGTAGGAGTTATGGCAGATCGAAGTCGAAAATAATAAAATTTTATTATTATTTTCAACGTTTCATGGCCCCAGGCCAAACAAATGACTCACAAAATTCCTTATAGAATCTCAAGAGTTACTTCTCGATGCAAGATTCATATCTCCACAAACTTCTTTCAAATTAGACTTCCGATTTGCGAGTTACAAGGGTTTAAAGAACCCCCAGAAAAACATAGCCGGACCACCGCCTGCTTCGCAGGAAAACACCGAGCCGCCGTCAGAAACCGCCATTCCACCACCAAATTCCACCGCTCTGCCACCAGATATCACTACACTGCCTTCGTGCCACCACTGCTTCACCGGAATCTTCCATGGCCAACGCCTTTGCCACTGGAAAACTGGGTTTTCTTCTGGAAAACTTCCAGGAGCCACCGGGAGCACCCCAGTGCTCCAAATTTAGATCCAAAACATATTTTGGAAATCTTGGGACCCGAACTACACAAAACTTACAAAAATTTGAAGAAAAACAACACAAAAAATGAGATCCAGGATTTTTAAAACTCAAACCACCTACCTTTTGCGGGACCTCCGAAGCTTCGCACGCTTTGATGCTGTTGTTGCATGATCCGGGAGCGTTCGTCATCACGATCCGAGACCGACGGTGCTTTGTTTTGATGATTTAGCCTTTGATTCATCGGTGGAGGAGGAAAGTGGAGGGGAGTAGTTCTATTCCATGTTGGTTCATCAAAGGGAGAGGGTGGGGGGTTGATTAGGTTTAATTAATTAATTAGTTAATTAATTAAACCACGATTTAATGCCCACGACCAAAATACCCGGTGCAGAGAAGATTAAGTCACCCCTAGGGTAAACACAGCGTTCTGAAATCAACGAACAACTCAGAATTGCGATCTGAGACTCTATTTAGGATTTATTTGGGCTGAATCTCATAAATAAACTTTTCCTTTTATTTACAAAAATACCCCTAGTGGCTTTTTCCACAACAGGCCTGCGCCTACAAAGTTTACACCTCTTTTATGGTAAACGGCATGCTCTGGACGTAATAGTGCCCCCAGATTTCTGATTTGAGCTACCGTTTAGGATAAAAAACAACCCCACCATGTGCATAGTATAAAAAACTTAATATTTTTATAAAATTAATTCTGGGCACACTGGGCCTCAAAATCGCACGTCGTCTTCGTGCCTGGCTCTGGAATTATTCATTGGAATATTCCAAAGCTTGATTGGGCCAAAAACTGAGTTGCTACATCCTCCCCGCCTTAGAAATTTTCATCCCTGAAAATCCATAACCATAAGGAGATAAATTGAACTCTCAACTGGGTCTCCCACACCATCAAGTTCGCCAACACAAATCCCTATCCGAATGCATAACTCAGATGGAATCGTCCACAACACCTCAACACTATCTGCTTTAGACGACACTGACTTGCCCACACAATTTTAATCTCATCACAAAAACATGTCTCGGTGGGGTAAGGATCCCTCTTCCTCATGCCTTTGAAGCACGCCAAACAACACCCACACAGGGTCTTACCAACGGTCTGAACAAAACTCGAGCAAGAAACAGAAAGGAAAGAGTATCACTAAACAGTGTTTATCAAAACTATAGCAGAAAGTAGAAAGGACACAAGGCATACCTCTATCCATCTACCGAGCCTCTAGGTCAACAGCCTCTAGGGAATGTAGTGGTCCTCGTCCTCTCCCTCCAGCTCCTTGAGCTCAGCATGGACCACCTGGGGGTGGTGGTGGTGGCATCTGATACCGCCTACCACCTCCGACTACTGCACCAGCTCCGTCGCCACGTCCGCCTCCCTACGAACCTCCAAACACAAGACGTTGCTACTGCCAAGGAGGCCTATCGACCGGCTCCCTCTCAGTAGCATGACAGATCGGAAAATATCTAGCAGGATTTCCATGACCGTCGCAAGTGTAACACCGCCTCTCCTGTAGCTGACCAAAACTGGTCTGCAAGCCAAGTGTGCCCTGAGCCTCAGATCCACCATCCTAGGGTCGCCTCCTGAAACATCGGCCATAGCCAGACCCTTGCACCTACCACCGGCTACCAGTTTCCAATGTCTCAGCTGCCACACTCCCAACACTGATGGGATGAATATTCTCAACAAGAAATCTCTCCAACACGAAGGCTCGCTCCAGTATTCCAGCATAGGGGGGGTAGGCACCAGGAAACCACACCTTCCCAGATGTCACTATGTAAGCCCTTATCGAATGTCCGAGCCCTAATGAACGGGTCTCGAACCATATCCATTGAGTAGTGTGATGGGTCTGTAAACCTCATTGAGTACTTTGACACGATCATGCCCTCCTTTTGAAGTTTCAGATGCTCCTAGATCTGCACTAACCTCAGCAACACCAGATAGAACTCTTCTCGGAAGAGTCACTAAAACTCCGTCCATGTGAGCATCTCCTCATCGTGGGAATGTGTCACCAAACTTCACCATAACTCGGCTGAACCATGCAGAAGGATCGCCGCGAAAACTACCATTTGATATGGAGGTGTCCTCACCATCCGAAAAACTCAGGTGAATTTTTCGAGCCATTCATCAGCTTCCTGAGGGTCTGGATCACCATGGAGCCTCAGAGGTCGCTACCTCTAGAACTCGTGTAGTGCACTTAGCTTGTGCACAACCCTGTTATTCACTACCGGCATAACTAGCTGCTCAACAGGTGGTGGCTCAACTGCCGTACCACCTAGATATCTAGCCTTAGAACCTATGCTCTGGTCCACAACCTCTATATGGGGTTGATCATCACCACAACACCACTACGGAACACTCGCTGGTTGTCAGCGTGGAGGCATCCTGAAATAAAATCAAGACGCACCATGGTCTAAGAGTATATATGGAGAGCTGACTCAAGAAGGACAAGGAAAAACCCAAAACCCAGTCCTATATGATGTATGTACCATTATTTCCATACGACTAGTGTAAGAGTGTCCCGAGTCAAAGGTAGGTTATCAGAGTCCGGATGTATGGATACATCGACCGCCGCAACAACACTGGAGTCCCTGTCCTGAAATTCGAACTCGAAACATCATAACATTGCCGCTATGCAACCCAAACCAAGCTCACAACTAAACCAACTATGCTCAGAGATCCCAAAGTGTAACCTCCTCTGATACCACTCTATCATGACCCAACCCAACGAGGCTCAAGACGTGACTCCCCAAGCCCGCCTCCAATAGGCCAGGGGCTGGTGACTAGCTTCGAGTAGGATATCACACACATGAGAGGAATTAGCCTAAGGTACCTATACACACGCACCCAAATACACCTCCAAGAAATAGTTCAGATATATATATAAAAATTGGAAAGAAATGCATGCATAAATCTAACCCACAACCAGATTACAACAAAAGTAAAAAAGGGGAAAACAAGGCCCACCAAAAGAAAACTACAAAAGCGTCCAACCTGCTCATAAGGAGGGAAATGCTGTCAAATGCACCCACTGGTAAGCTACTTGGCACAACTCTAGTAAACCCCCCGATCAGTCTCGCTCACTAAGCTCCGCCTGATCCAAGTCCCCTTGGGACTCCATCGAACGACATGTGGTCTGCACAAGACACAAACATGTGCGGGAAAATCCTATGCAGGGGTGTGTATAAAAATACTCAGTAGGCACCCAAAACAAAAGTGAGAAACTGAAAGGAAACAGTCAGCCCATCCCAGCCAGAGGGAACCCAGACGAGAGAGAAACTCAATCTCGAGACCATCCTCGACTAACACAACTAGTCATATCAATTTAGGTGTATCCCCAAACATACACCTTGAACATCTGCTCAGGTATACGCCCATACATATATCATGAACATTCTCTTAGGTATATGCCCATACATATACCAGAAGCATCCACATAGATATACGTCCACACATATACCATGAACATCCAGATATACTCGATACACACACCAAGCCACAAGAGGTACCGACCTCATCACTAGAAACAGTTCACAACCAGGAGAACACACTCCATGGGCACTGTCATCCAGAAGACTCTCGTCCGACAGATACACTCCATTGGGTTCCACACAAACACCCCATATGCTAACCCAATAGATTGCACTCATCGGATATCGTCACTAAGAAAGTCACACTAAAACAGTAAAAAAACCAAACTCCTTGGATAGGGGATCACTCCTAGGGTCCGCTAGGGGATGCCGAAACCCACACTAGTTTTCGAATATCTCACAGATAGGGGATCACTCCTAGGATCCGCTAGGGGATACCACAACCCGATCTGGTATTCGAAGATCTCACAGATAGGGGATCGCTCCCAGGATCCGCTTGGTGATACCACAACCAGATCTGGCGCTCCACATAATCACATCACTCAGATAGAGGATTTTTTGCCCGTCAAGGCGATCGCGATGATACTGAAACCCCATCTGGTATAACTCGCATAGTATGGGATCGAACTGACGATGCACCAACCCTACCAAAACCACAGGAGGAGTGGGGGATCATATAACTAACGATTCCGCAACCCTACTATAAACCACATGCTGAGCAGAGGATCATATACTCGATGATTCCACAACCCTACTGAGCACAACCCAATATGTAGGGGATCATTTTTCCAAATATGCCACAAACCCTTTGAGGGATAACCTTCTTGATAGGGGATCACCGCCCGTGGATAAGCGGTCACAACGATACCAAGAACCCGATCTAGGGTAGCGAAGCTAGGGGATCCCACCCCAGGCCCATCGGAGGGACTCCATAACTCTAACAGATTAAAGATCCTATCGATGGGATCAATAACCCATACATTGGTTGTGATGTCACACGAACCCTCATAGGAGTGAACCAAGGCAGTACCCTCAACCACTGCTGGTCCAAACATTGTAAACCCGAGCGACCCACAACATCGCCACACTACGCACCTCCTAGGCCGATACCGAGGCCACAATCATGGTCTACGTGAAAAAAAAACAGAATAGGTTATATACTCACCCGAAACAGACAACCAATGAACAAGGTACTATTCACTATAGCCTGCCCATGTGGGGCGCACACCATGATCCTGAAACTCATCAAGTGGATCAAACCATTGCAATCCCATTGGAAAAACCCACAAGGTCGACTAATCGATCACCCAAAATAGACACCTGGTGAAAAGGTACTATTCAACATATCCATACCAGGTGGGGCCCACACCATAATCCTAAAACTCGTCAAGAAAATCAAACCATTGCGATCCGCTTGGAAAAACACACGGGATCGACTACTCGATCGTCCAAAACGGACACTCGGTGGAAAAGTCACGTTTCTCCGTAAACACCAGAACTCGGCCCCGTAAGGCCCACACCTTATTCTTGGTCCCAACATCCGGAAACAATCTTGAAATTTCCATCATACCATCAATGTCTCAATTCCACTAACGACACGTCATTTGGACACTCCGTGCAGGAGTTATGGAAAATCGAAGTTGAAAATAATAAAATATTATTATTATTTTCAACGTTTCATGGCCCCGGGCCAAACACCCGACTCAAAAAATTTCCAAAAAAATCTCAAGATGTCTGTCTCAATGCAAGCTTCGCATCGCCAAAAATGGATCTCAATTCGGACTTCCAGTTTGTGAGTTACATGGGTTTAAAGAACCCCCGGAAAAACCTGGCTGGACCACTGCCGGCCTCTCCGGAAACCCCCGCGCCGCAGCTAGCAACTGCCTCGTCGTCGCTGCTTCACCGGAATCCACCATGGCCACCGCCCTCGCCACCAGTAAACTTTTGGGAGCCACTGGGAGCACCCTGGTGCTCCAAATTCATATCTGAAACATGTTTCAAAAAGCTCAGGACCCAAACTACAAAACCCTTACAAAAATTTGAAGAAAAAAAACACAAAAACAGGATCCGGGATTTTAAAACTCAAAATAAATAATTTTTGGCGGACCACCAAAGCTTAACATGCATCGCTACTGCTGCTGAACGATCCGAGAGCGTCCTTTTTCAAGATCCGAGACCGACGACGCTTTATTTTGACGATTTTGCTTTTGATTTGTCAGTGGAGGAAAGTGGAGGGGAGGAGTTCTCCCCATCATTGGTTCATCAATGTGATGGGGTGGGGATTGATTAGGTTTAATAAATTAATTAATTATTTAATTAAACCACCATTTAACGCCCCCGACCAAAATGCCCGGTGTAGAGAAGATTAAGTCACCCCTAGGGTAAACATTGCTTTCTGAACGCAACAGCGAACTCATAATTTCGATCTGATAAATAAACTTTTCCATTTATTTAAGAAAACTCCACTTGTGGCTTTTTCCATAGCAAGCCCATGCCCGAAATATTTCCCTTCACCTAGGGTAAATGGCACCCTCTGGACGCAACTGTGCCTCGGATGTTTGATCTGAGCTACCGTTTAGGAGAAAACACAACCCCACCACATGCATAGTATAAAAAAACTTAATATTTTTATAAAATTAATTCTGGGAACACCGAGCCCTGGAAATGCATGCCATCTTCGCGCCTAGATTTTGAATTATTCATATAAATATTCCAAAGTCTGATAGGTCCAAAACCCAAGTTGGTACAGTCATTGTGATTAATTTTGCTTTTATTCTTTATGAAAGTGTTTGGAAAATGTTGTTATTACAGAAAGATTTTTGAATTATTTATTTATGGTTCTCCCTATGGTTTTTTCTTGATGAAATAAGATGCATCCCCAAAGACCTCCTCTGTATCCATGGGAAAAGTCTATATAGAGTTCTCCCCTACTAACTAACCAGAGACTGGTGGAAGACATGGTTCAAGTGGTCCAACCTTTAGGTCATGGAGCAGGCTCTAGTCCTATGTAGGTTGGAGAATCCAAACAAGTCCTAGAAAAAAAAACTCAAGATTTCCTCAAGAAAAATCCTATATCCTTATGGGGTTTCATGGATCACTAAGAAGTAGAACATTTGATTAAAAAGATCATGTTGATTGATTTTCATGAAAAAATTGATGATGTCAAAGTAATGTCTGCTTCTTTCATGTTAGAAGGTCCCGATCAATATTTGTGGGAATCAGTGGTGTAAGCTAGAAATTATGAGTTGTTTCATTATATTGATTTAAAGGTCATATGCAATGAACTAAATTTCCATGATTCCTTAGACTTTTCTTTGTCCTGTGAGTTTTTTAATCTTCATTTGAGAGATATGAACATGATAGACTATGGAAATCACTTTTCATATTTGGTTTAGTTCTCACCCAAGGTAGTGTAAAATGAGTAGCTAAAGGCTCAGACGGTCAAAATTGGGATAAAATCATAGATTAGATCGCAAGACTTTTTACTGAAGTTGAAAACTTATTCTTAGTTTTTTTTCATGCTTTAGTGGTGGAGATCAATCATAGTAGTATTTATTGTTTTGTGGAGAAGTTTCAACAGTGGTTTAGGTTAGGGGTTGCCTATCTAAGAAAAAGATATAGTGGGATAGGAATGAGAAGAGGGGAGGTGGTAGTTTAGGACATACTTCCCCACTATCTTCATCCAAGGATACTGATGTTGGGTTTGTTGTGTTTCATTACTATGGGATGTCAGGGCACATGTGATCAGTGTGTTCATATCCACCCAGACCATACCATTGGTGTTGAACTATGGGGAACCTATATAAATGTTCTAGGTGGAACACCTATATCAGGGTGGTACAAGATCGATTTATTTAAAAGAAATGTTCTCCTAGTCAGAACTGTCAAGGAAAGTGGGTTATTGATTTGGAGGTCAAAGTGGTAGGGCTGGATCTACATCTAAGTAGAGTCAATTCAAGTCATATGAATAAGCCATCATCCATTAAAAGGTTCATTATAATATGAGGCATATTCATGATGTGGATCTATTGTCAATGGAATCAGATATAGGGCTTGTGACAATTCAAGGTAACATTCTTATTTCCTCATCATTAGTTGTTGTTATGTTTGATATTGGATCCTATTTTTATTTTATTTCAATACATCTTGTGAATGTATTAATGTTTACAATCAAGGTTCTACCATATTCAATAGATATGGTGATGCCTCTTCATCAAAAGTGATAGACGAGATTCAAGTTTCCATATTGCACACTCAGTGTGTCTGGGGTCAAGTTGGAATGGGATTTTCCAGTATTGAAAATGGACCTCTTTGATGTGATCCTCAAAAGAGATTGGATGTTTCATTTCCTTGTGCACATCGATTGGAATCAACAGTGGGTGAGTTTCCTAGAACCTGATGGGAGTTTCTATGTTTTTCAAGGTGAATCAGATCCTTTCTCGGGGCATGCTATGCCTCTACTATTGGAATTGGGTAATTCAATTATTATATCTCATCGCTCATGATTGAGGATGGTGTTAGGATAACATTAGATGAATCACTCCCTATGGTGGGTGAGTTTCCATAAGCATTTCGATAGGATTTATTAGGTTTACCCTTGGAGTGCGATGTTTATTTTACCCTTGATTTGCTGCTATGAAAACAACTAGTATCTCATACCTCATATCGTATGTCCCCCACTGAGTTAAGGGAATTAAAGGTACCACTGGATGATTTGGAATCTAAAGGATTCATTCACCTGAGAATCTCACCTTTGGATGCCTCAGTTCTATTTTCTAAAAAGGCTTACACATATCTCATAGTCTGTATTGATGACCGGATGAAAAAAAAAGATGGAATTCAGGAACAAGTACCCCTTTATCGTATTTTAGAACTTTGAATCATCTTAAGTGGGAAATTTGGTTCTCTAAGATCAATTTTCATTCTATGTATCTCCAATTCATAGTTTAAGAGGTGGATGTTCCAAAAATATATTACCAAAGAATATACCACCATTTTGAGTATTTTGGAACTCCATAGAGGCTGACAAATGCTCTAGTAGACTTTATGGAGCTTATGAATGGGGTGATCCATCATTATCTCGACTCATTTTTGTGCTATTTTTGGATGACATTCTGGTCTATTCTGTGACTATGGATGATATTGATGGGAATTTTAGGATTGTTCTTGGCACCGTTCAATATATTAGCCTCTATGAGATGTTTTCAAAGAAATAATTTTTAAAAAAGGAGGTGATGTTTTGGATCATGTGATCTCAGAATGAGGGGTTTTAGTGGACCCTAAGAAGATCAGTTTAGTGATTTCATGGGAACATCCCTAGAATGATTTTGAGATCAAAAGCTTTCTCGGCCTAGCATGTTATTTTTTGTGGGTTTTTAGGATTTTTGTCATCTTTATTCACCCTTGAATTAACTTACCCGAAATTGAGTAAAGTTTTTGTTGATCCCTAAGTGTCATATTTCCTTTGAGGATCTTAAAATGTAGTTGACCACAACATCTATTCTGATCAATCTAGGATCTAGAAATGGATATGTGTTCTACATTGATTCCTTGGGTATTGTTCTTGGGTGTGTACTGATGTAGGATACCCATGTGGTGGAATATGGTTTGTGCCAACTCTAACCATATTAAAAGAATTACCCAACCCATGACCTAGAGTTAGTATCGATGATACATTACTTGAAGATGTGGGGTTATATTCTTGTTTGGGAGAGGTTAATATTCTTTTGTGGTCTTAAGATCATGGACTAAATTTTCACCCATGAAAACATGATTTTGATGCAACATCATTAGGTTGAGTAACCTTAGGGGTTTGATTTCAATATCATCTATACCCTAGTAAAAGCTAATGAGGGTGTATATCGTTTGAATAAAAAAAATTCAGTGCAAGTTTTTAATGAGTCTGTTGATGAGTGTAAATTGTTTAGCCTTTTTTTCCAATGCACCTAGATATGAATGAACATAGTTTAAGTGAGTTCTTGGCTAGTGTGCAATTCAAAGCCTTCCTTCAAGAGTTTATTCAACAAGATCACCCTAGTGATGGTATGTTCCATCATTTTATGCAGTTCCAAATTGGTGGGGAGGTTCCTTTACAATGGTCGTTGCCTCTTGAAGGAGTTTTGTGAATCAAGGATCGCTTTGCGGGGCCGTTATCTTTGTGGTAGTTGATTAGGTAGGATAAACCCTATCTCAATGAGCCATTTATCTTTGAACTAAAAAGATTAATTATGATGTGAGTTGGTGGTTGTTGTGGCCATGTATATGGAAGGATATAGTTTACATTGTATCATGGTGTTATACATGTCATTTGGTGAAAGTAGAGCACAAAATTCCCTCCAGTTTTCTTCACACACTACCCATTCCAACCTAGAAGTGGGAATATATTTTTATTGAAATTATTATTGTCTTAACTCATACACCTCTTGTAACGACCCAAAAATTCATTAATTAAAATTTCACTCGGTCTATTTAAATGTCTTCTTATGTTTATGTAAAACGTATGGACTTATTTAGTTTTATGTTTTGAATTTTAAAATACCATTACGAATTGTGATCTTTTCTAATATATTCATTGAACAATGATCACATGATTAGTATAAATATAGGGCTTTAACAAATCCAATTTACTCAGAAAAAGGAAATGATGGCCTCGTCTAGTAGAATTTCTCCATATGAAGCTCCTTTGTCAGAGCTCGAAAAGTAGGTGGCGTCATTGGGCTCCGCTCTTAACCATGGCCAAGATAAGATTTAATATGTTAAGGTTGAGTAGAACTGCCTATGGGAGAAGTGGAAGTTGATAGAGATTACCACTCGAGTGATGTTATCTGAGCCGCCCCAAGAGTCTGTCACCATCACACACCTTACCCTAAGGTCTTATGAGGGCGTTATAAGGGTTTATGTAACAATACCCTACCAGTATGATTATGTGCATTATTTTTATATATAATATTGAATATACATTCATTTTATTATTGTAACTCTATAAATAGTTTTTAAAGCACAAATAGTATTTTTAGTTAATTTTCAACTAAGGAATCTATTTTGATAAATTAATGGATTTTTGAATTTAATAATATTTTAATAAGATATTATTGTTATTAAATTAATTTTATAAGTATAAATTTTCATATATTTTTTAATAATTCAATTGTAATTTTTTTATTACGGTTTGAAAGTTGTCTTTGACAAAACCCATGAATTTTCGATAAATGTCAGTTTTTATTTTAAAAGTGAAAATTCACATATTTAGAAAATTATTTAGATAAAATAAATACTATTTTTGGAATCAGGAATCCAAAATTATCCAATAGTGAATTTTTCATAATTTACTGAGATAGTTGAATTTTTGGGTAAAAATTAAATACCGTTTAAATATATAATGTGTTTTATGACATCATAATGACCAAATAGTGATGTAATAAAATACTATAAACCATATGTTTAGAAAATATATCTTTTACCATTATAATAATGTGATTTTAATTTTGTTTGATTTATTTTACAATGCTTTAGTGAACCCTTCAAGACTTATAAAACATTTTAGCTTTTTAAATTGATTTCCTTGAGAGTGTGACTCACCTCCACATAAGCAACCCTATTATTTTATGAAGTTAATCCCTTTGCCTTATAAAATATTATTTTCCAATTTCCTTCTTCAAAAACCATGGGAAAAAACCATGGGATGGTTTGTGGTTTTGATTAGTTTAATATGTGGTGTCACAAACCTAAATAATAAATAATTCTCTCTCCTTTCCTATATAAACCCACCCAAGATCCCACTTCATCCTCACACAAAGCCTTTGGAGTTCGACCAACCCCTGACCTCATCTCTCTATAATCCTCCCAAGGTTCCCCATGTTCCCAGGAATCCACTCTAAAGCCTCTCCTAAGCTTTTGGTATCCCACTTCCAATTAACAGATTTCTTCCTTTCTAAATTTTGTCCAGGTTTTTTATATTATTATATCCATTTTCTTTAAATTAAAAATTTTGGGATATGGTTTCTCTCCTCCACCATACTGACCTATTATTGTTTTAATAATGATATATTCCCTTTCTCTCTTATTAATGACTCTCATGTACACCTGTTACCATGACGGAATTCCATAATGAATTTCTCTCTTTTCATTTACATTCAATAAATTATTTTGTATTACATATCTAAATTCGATTACATTTCTTGGGAAATGTATCTATATTACCCCCATTACTTTACATTTCATGTAAATATGATTATACACCCATTTTTCTCTCATCAAATTTTTTTATTAATTCTTATGTCATGCCGTTATGCTGCAGAAATTGCACTGCATTTTTTTCAAGACCAGATCATTGTGTAGTGAATACCATACCCATGTCTCTATCAAGGGTATTCATATTTATGCACATATACATATTTAATGGTACTTTCATGGATTTATTACACCTTCTTTAATCATTGAATAACTTATGATGTTGATTGATTCCATGTTATATGATCTATGAGGCACACTTATGCATGAAATGAAATGTTTAAGAAGGGAGCACCCTAATAGTGATCCAATGCATTGGGTAAAGTATAGTATCATGATACTTCATGTGCAATGAGTGTTGACTCATGATAATTCATGTGAAACTAGGGTTTACTCATGCTTCATGTGAAATTAAGGTTTACTAATGCTTCATGTGCAATGAGCATCAGCTCATGCTAATTCCATGTTAAGTGTTGTTTCCACATTTCCATGTTATGATAATCATGCTATATCATGCCTTTATTTTCATGTTATTTCAGGATCCATTGATATTCCTAGTGCCTAACATGTATTGTATTATTCATTTTATGCCTTTTTTACTCCCTTTCTGGGATTTATAGCTCACCCCATTCTTTTGTGTGTCCTTATGTTATCACATGAAATGCTAAGTACGAGGGAATGTAGTGGTCATGTAAAAAATGTTTTCAATAAGATGTTTCATTTTGTGGTCTATATTTTTTTAATGTTCTGAAGCCCCAAAGACACTAGAACTCTTGATCTTCTATGTTGTTTCAAGTGAATTTTATGTAATAAATCATGTTTAAGTGTGTAATAAAAGTAGGGTTTTCATGCCTCGGGTAAGAAATACAGTTTTGGTAGTGATCAACTGTCAGAAAAAAACATACCACTTCATTCCCATAAAGGGTTCATCCAAAGTGGATGAGTTGGTTCAGTTATACTTTCAAGATATAGTTATGCTTCATGGTGTTCCATTGGAAACTATTTCTGTCAGGGACAATCATTTTAACATGAAGTTTTTAGAAGGCGTTTAGAAGGTGATAGGGTGGCAGATTAAGTGGAGTATGGAATACCACCAAAATGTGGATGGTCAGATAGAGCGAGCGAATCTAATCTTAGAATACATGATAAAGGCATGTGTTTTAGATTCCAAAGGCTCATGGGCTATCCATTTTGGGTTGGTTGATTTTTCATATAATATCAGATACCATACCTTATTTCTAATGGATCATTTTCAAGATATTTATAGTTGTCCATGTTGGTGACACTTGTTTTGGTATGAGGTATGTGAGACAATGTTGTTGGGACCAAGATGTGTGCTGGAAACATATGATAAAGTCAAGCTGATAAGGGTTCATTTTTTGATAGTCCAGAGTCACCATAATTTTTATATCAATCAAAGGATTTGAGCTTTGGATTTTTCTCTAGGTCACCATAGGTTTATAAAGATGTCACTATGCTTTAGTAACTGAAAAATTGGTATGAAAGTGAAGCTAAATCCATAGTATGTCCGAAATTTTTAGATCACTATGATATTTAATAAGGTGGAATACTGATTAGATTTTAATTCCCAATTAACAAAAATTCACGATGTGTTCCACATCTCTTAGTTGAAAATGTATAATTTGTATCCATATCATGTTTTGAATTGGGTGGAGTTAGAGTATGAGCCTAATATTTCTATGTTCAATTGATTGTGAAGATTGTGTACTCTTAGGGGAAAGTTCTTTTTGGGAAGTTCATACCATTGGTCCGAGTTCATTGGCATCTTGGTAATGACGATCATGATACATGGGAGTAGATGTCTAGGTTAAGGAGGAGTAACCTTTTTTGTTCCCTAATCAGATTTTGGATTGAATTTATAGTGGTGGAAAGTTTTCATAGTGAGGAGAGTTTCCACATTCACGGTTTTATTTTTGAGGTATTAATTTTTATATTTTCATTCTCATCTTAGTTTCTTATTTTCTAAAATGTTTTTTTTGGAAAAAATTCTATTTTTTACCCGATTGTAGGTGGCTCTCATTTAGTGCATGGTTAGTGGAAAATGTTTACCATCCCATCGAAAATCATGTCCCCTAGATAGTGTGACTCTCTAGGATACACAAGCAACCACATGGGAAAGCACCATCCCCAAGGAAACCATGAAACCGCATTCCTCATGGAAAGATAGGGACACATGGTAGCTGCATTATTTGAAAAAACATGCGGGATAATCATGTGACCTATCTATGTCCTTAAAAATAAGAAATTTAATATTTTTACCCATTTGTATTTAGACCTCATTCACTCATAATATGATCCATACATAATTTTCATCCCTTGAATCTTTATCTTCACCTTCTTGGATGCGTTGAACACAAATATTTATGTGGGGTTTTCCATTTTTCTTCAATAAATCATCAAGTATGTACCTTTTTTATGGATAAATCATTCTTCTATGGTTTCTCTGTACCCCTATTTGGGTTATTATTTTCTAGTGAGTTATTTTACCAAATAAGGGATTGATCTTGAGTTGTTGGGTGAAATATTGATGTTTGTAGTTTGATCTTTCTATTATAGGGTTCACTTGATTTGCGGTTGTGGTTTTCCATTGGATGGTGGAAATTTCCAAGCCTGAAGTAGGTTTTTCAATTCTTTTACATTATTAGATGATATTTATATGCTTTCTTGGATTCATAATTGCATAATATGTATTATGTTTCTGGTTTGAAATATGTTTTCAAAGTGATTTGAAGTATGTATGGGTCATAAAATGGTTATCTAGGTGAAGATAATTGTTTTTAATTTTCATTTCTATTTGTTTTTCTTTGGAAATGTGTTCAATGTATGATATGAAAGATGTGATATTTGTTTTTTCCTTGTTTTTAGGTACACATGCGATGAAAGTTGGTTTTGTAAATGAATTTGTTTTTTTCACGTGATATTATTTTTTATGTTTCTTAATTTTTTTTTACAAATTGTGAAAGTGTTGAAAAGCACGTTTTAAAATGGATTTTGAGTGTATATGGAGTTAAAAGAGACTTTTTTTATGGAAATGGGTGGACTTCATCTGTGATATTCATGTTAGGTTTCCAAATGGGTTTTAAATTTTTTAATTCGGTGTGAAATATGTTTCCCAATTGATTTGGTGTGCATGTGAATTTGAAAGTGGTTTTTGATTATGAAAAATGGTGGTTTCCTTGTGATTTTTGACTGTTGAATAAACATGACTTGAAAGATGTTGATTTTTAGGTGTGATTATGATTCATGGAATGTGTATATAAATGTGATGATTTATGTGACAAGTGAAATTGATATTGATCACACAGGGAATCTCGGAAATTAAGGTGGGTAAACTAGAAATAGTATGCTAGTTGATTCGGTCGGGATGAAGACTGACTTAATCAAGTAGGAATAATGATACCACACAAAGTAAGCTAGTGATGTGATTGTATTTTACTAGACATTAGGATGAATTAAACTTATAGTGGATCATGCACAATTATGTGAGGGATTTTTAATATATTTGGGGACCACTAGAGCTTAGGACGTGTTCCCCTCTAGAGGATTGTGCATGAGAATGTTGTGGGTTATGGTTTGAGGAGCTTATCACCGAGGCATGAGGCTCATATAGTACCACTGGTTCTAGTTACCAATAGGGATTTCCAATGGTTCTCTCTTACGATACGAGGATTTAATGATGTGGAACTAACCATTGGTATACATCAGAACATGTGGAATTTATGACTTCAAGGTATGTGTCTTTTGAGAATGGTTTTCATTTAAAGTTTTTTTCAGAAATTATTTTCATAGAAATGTTTCATGTGTTTATAAAAACAAGTTTATGTGGATTTTTCTTCTAATGTTATGGCATGGAATATTTCTTTGGATGAAATCCTACTGGAATTTTTCTCACACCCTACAAACACCCTTGGGTGTATATAGATGTTTTTATGTCAGACCTAAGTAACGAAAAAAATGTATCATGGTGGTGATGGTGGATCTGGATTTTAGTGTTCCACTTCTTAGAGGTGTTGATTGAGGGATCTTGTGGGATATGTCCCTCATGTTGCATGGAGTTTTTTCTATTGTGGATCAGTTGTATCCCTTTCTATTTTGGTATTCTGGTTTTGGTTATGTTTTAAAACATTGAATTTCAAAACATTTGTATCCATCTTGGGGTTTTTACCTATTATGTGATGATATCTTATTTTTATTGGTTATTTAGTATAAAATTCAAGGATGAAATTGGTCCCAAAAGAGAATTTTCAAAACCTAGGCACTAGTTTCTAGACTATGTGGACTGGGAATGCCCTTCCAGCCATGTATCAGACAAGATCAAATGTCGAGTTGGATGGAACCATATCTTCCTTCCTGAAAATAATGTTGGAATCCACTATTTTTAATGGGAGGAATAGTTCTAGAGACCCATAATATAAAGGAAGTCATGACCAAATAGGTTGTTCATGTTCTTATGATGGGTGATACATATATTCTTCCTAATTTGACGAATAAATGGAAACATAATAATATTGAACAGTATGTTTGAATTCAATTTATAAATTCTATGTATCATGATTCAATGAATCTATATTTTAGATGTATCTAGGAATTAATATCATTGGTGGGTATTAAATAGAAGTCATTCATGGATGGTATAAACTGATATCAAGAAAATATGATTGATTATTGAATGTTTTATTCAATGAAAAAACAAATACATAAGCCTTTGAAAATCTAATTTTAAATGAATACATCTATTATCATCATATTATAATATAGATTTCTATGGCCACCTCATCTATAGTATCCTTATAGAATACGTTTATATGATCTACCCAAAAGGATAGTCTATGCTATATGTCAATATTGTATAACTAAAAAGGTTCAATGACATCAACAATTTATTATAAGATATAAAGATATAAACAATTATAAAATCAAAAAATAATTTATAGTTATTATTGAATAATAATTTGGCAATGAAATATTGTTATGTGTATCCTATAGGTTTGTAGCAGTGCTATAAGTTTTAATGATTGATAAGTTGATAGCATAGGGAAAAAAATTAATTTCTTCCCAAATTGTTTAGAGCAAGGAATGAATTTCACCCAAAATGACTCAATGTAGCAACCATGTTCCATGAAATAATATATAAATAAACTGATCCATTGGTATGGTAAATATACTTATAGTATATACATTTACAAAGTATTATAAATATATGTTCATCTAATATAAAAAATTTTGTATGGTAAATACATGCTCAAATTTTTTTTGGCATATAATAAATTCTAATTGAATATGCATAGGTAAATGAAGATAATATTGAGATTAAAGTAATTGAATAAGTTTATGTTTTTTGGAACTTTTCTACTATGGTATTATATGTACTGAAGTTTGATAATAAAAAATTCATGATGCTTGTAGGAATATCCAATATATTAAAAAAAGTGGAAAATGTGCAGTTATGACTATCTGATGTTACTTAAAGGTGTAGATCTATATGTGTTCCTGGTGTATAGAGACATGATATTACTAGTCATCAAGAGAAATGTCTTAGGCCCAGATGATGTTTCAATACTGAGAAAAATCATATGAGAGAACTAACTAAATAGTAGTAGTTGTCTCCTGTGAAAGTGGGAGCACTACTAAAAAAACGGGCAAGGGAAGCGCTACCCTTTTATCAGCGATAAACAAAAAGCACTAATAAAAGGGGGCCTTTATCAGCGCTAAAAAAAGCACTGATAAAGGGGAACTTTTAACAGTTCTAAAAAGCGCTATTAAAAATGACCCTTTATCAGTGCTGTTATCGGGGACCCCTTTATCAGTGCTTCTTTTAGTAGCGCTGATAAAGGGGGCTTTATCAGTGCTTTTTCTTAGCGCTGAAAAATTTTATGTTTAAAAAAAAATTTTTCATGAAAAAAATTGTTATATAAGTATATTTATATTGATATAAATATAATATATATATTTTAAATATGTTTTAGATAAGTATAAATAGACTATTACATATAATATATATGAAATTTAGTTAAAATGACATTAAAATATTCAAAAAATATAATTAATTAATAATTTTCTAATTATCATCAATTAAAAATCATTTCATAACAATTTGAAGACCCAAAAAATCAAAAAATAATAATAAAAGATTAAAAATAAGTTGAAAATGAAACTCAAACTTCAAACGGCCATAACTTTTGATCCGGGTGTCCGTTTGAGCTGTACAGCATATTAAATCGAATCCTGCGACGATCTCTACATGTAAATAATTTAAGAAAAGCTTATTTCACCTTTTTAGAGGCGAAAAGGTCCTAGAAGGTCTCTGCAACTGAGTTTTTAGTCGGGATACCCCGATTTGTTAACATTCAAACAAGTATAACATCTGATCCAAATGTCCATTAGGCCTGTACCACATATCATATCGAAGATTGTTTCATTTTATTTTATTTGACTAATTGTGGAGTTCAAAAAGGATTTTGGATTAGAATTTTTTGCAGTTTAAACATTTTAGGGCTTTTCAAATACACATATATATGTATTTATTCGTAAATATATACGTGTGTTTGTCTATGTGTGTCTGTGTGTGTGTTGTATATATGTATGTATGTATGTATTTATTTATTTATTTATAAACACAGATAAAAAACTTATTTTATAAATGTATTTAAAACTAATCTTATAGATATATATGATTATACAAATAAATATATGGATAAAAAATTATAACGAAAAATAAATATATAAATAAAAATAAAAATAAATAAAAATATGAATAAATATATATATACTAATATATGAACAAATATATATGTATTAATATAACTAAATATATTTATATTAATATGAGTCTATAATATTATTTGAATAAATAAAACTATATAACTATATATATAAATATATATTAATATATGAATACATATATACGTATTTATATAACTAAATATATTTATATTAATATGAATCTATATTAATATACAAATAAATATAACTATATATATATATATATAAATAGATAAATCATTAAATAAAAAACGAAATGGCTTAGTGGTAAAGTTGCAGGCGCGTAAGGGGGAGGTTGCGGGTTCGAGTTCTGGTGGAATCAAGGAGGTGTGCATGGGGGGCATGTGTTGGACGTGCAGGCAAGGGCAGCACGTGGGGGTGGTCCACCTAGCAATGATAAAGGGAGCCAAGCGCTGTTAAAATCCCCCCCGGAATTATATATTCTTTATTTTTTTTTATTTTTTTGAAGTTTATCAGCGCTAAAAAAAGTGCTGATAAAACGACCCCTTTTATCAGTGCTAAAAAAGAACTAATAAAGGACACCTTTTATCAGCGCTTTTCTGAGCCCTGATAAAAGGGACCCCCCTTTATTTTCATCTCGATTAACAGTGTTTTTAGTGATATTAATGCACTTTTCTAGGGCTGATAAAAGCCATATTTGTAGTATTAGAGTCTTTCAGAGTTTGATCAACAGAACCGACAACATTATACATAATATTCCTAATATATTCATGGATTTTAATATTATCACATATTGATTATTATTATTCATAATATTAATCTCATAATTTCTTAGAATATCAATCACATTTTAAAGGACATATACAATTCTGTTCTATGATGACACCCTTGAAATTCAATGGTTGTATTCTTAAACACAGTTCTATGGTTAGATAACATCATATGACTGGAAACATAGTATATAAACTATTATATACATTTACTCATAAGAATATGAGACTCAATCTCCTGAAGTTCATACAAGTTAAAAATTTATATTGTAGATTATGAGAATACGCCATCATGTTGGGATTGCATATGTTTAAATTTCATAAGACATTCCAATCTATGAGAATTTGTAATAGTTCATATAATTAAGATTATTATTAATGAATTTCATGACTTTCACACATAGATGTATTGTTATAAATCATTAAAAGATAGTTAATAGTGAAGTTGGGTACATTGGGTTCATGAAGAATGATAAGTTATAAATGAATAATTCTAGAAATTTATTTTCCATTTCATCTTATTGGAAATTTAAATCTCACCACATTTACTAAAATGGAACTATATCCTAAAATTTCATTAAAATGGTGTAACAATGAGTTTATTTTAGATAGTCAAAGAAAGAGGTACCAACCATATATGTTTATGATATGGTTATACAACCTGTTTGATGATATACTATAAAAAATATATTATAATATTAATTGACTATACATATGTGGTTGTTATCCTCATAAAATATCTTTTTCTTCTATTGGTTCCTTTACCCACTTCTAGAAATTAATCTTTGTCATTAGGAAAGCCCAAAAAATTCCACCGAGGAGAAATCCTAAAGGGTTACACATAAGGTGTTTCCATTGATCTTGGTTAAATGGTATTTTTAATTTTTGGAATAAATATCATTCTCCAGAACAAGAAGTATTATTTATTCAGGATTAATTGACCATAAATAATAAATATTTATTTATTCATAAGGTAATTATTTAATTACGAGAACATATAATATTTATTTATCTCTTGTAGTACACAAGGTTATAAATAATTATTTATTTATAAATAATTTATTTTATTATGTGAATATTGAATCATATATTTATTCTCTAGAACATGAATATAATATTAATTAATTTATTAAATGTATGTATTTATATTTTTCTATTCATAAAGTAAAAATAATTATTTATTAATAAATAATTTATTTAATTATTTTAATTTTGAAATAAATATTTTATTCACAAAAATGTGAATGTAACATTTATATGTAATATATAAACAAATATTTTGGGAATTAAAAATGTCAAAGGGGGAGAGTGGACCGAGTTATGGGTTTAGTGAAAAATATTTATTTACGAGACTGTAAATAATCATTATCATTGTGTGGTTTAGTGAACTCGATGGAATAAAATAATAATATTATTATGTTTCATGGAATGGGGTTACTTTTGGGATAAACATATTATAAAGAGACTTAATGAAAATAATTAGCATGAAAACCCAATCATAAGTCAATAAATAGAAAATTATGAGAATTTTTAATGGTAGATCATTTTTGAAAACATTCTATTCCCAAGATAATTCACTCTAAATGGTGAACTTGTCATGGTTGGTCTCTCAAACTCTATAAACACTCTCAACATCCTTCCCTCCAATTAAATTGGATAGATCAAGAGATTATCCTTCTAGATCTATGGGATCTTGGTAGTGATCTAAGGAGTTTTATAAGATGATTAGTATCACTACGCTATAACCCAGAGTACTGAAATCCACCTTCCGGGATCGATTGAAAACATTTGGATCACCATAAGTGGGGCTCGACATTCGGTCATCATCAACAATGTTGAAATACAATTGGATAATCAACACATCCTTCAAAAAAATAACTCATGTAATAGTTATTTCCTCATGCTATAAAAGTTAATTATAACATTCATGTAAATGGTCCTCTAATTTGGTTCTTGGATTTTTTTAATATTCTTCATAAAATTATTCATTTCTCAAGGAGTTAATCATCATTTACATTGTGAATGATCTGTTTAATATGACTAAATCAATGTTATCCATAAGAATAGTACACACTTATTTTGTGTCAGAATCTATTTCCATGGCCCCACTACATATCACATCCACACCATCATCGTGAATATCTGAAAACATTCATCATATGAACGAATATCCACCAATGGATCCATCATCAATCAGTATTGGCCACAACTTTATATTATCATCGTGTACAACTTCCAAAGGTGTAATATTGATGATGGAGTAGTTATCCAAATGTTTCTCTACTAACCTGGATCTTATGGAAAACAATTGGATTCAAAAAACATTTGGCATGGGATGAATTATGCAACTAGGGTGGGGTGTGTAAAGGAAGAAACACAAAAATAGAAATATATATACACACACACACACACACACAACAAAATTCCAAGCCTAGGGTTCATCTCTAATCCCAATGAAGTGTCCCATATCACCATTAATACCACTCATGATGTTATCAACAAACTAATACCACCACCAATGCAACACACCATGAATTCATCCCACAAACAAGCCATAATTAATGATATTTTAACAATTAACTGATTCCTATATTTACGATTAAATGAATAACTCCCACTTTTTACATTCTATATGACCCATGATGGACTCGCAGATGCCCTACCCTCTCCCGGGTGAACAAACAATAAAAAAAATTCTAATGCTCGATCTTTTGGCGAAGTTGTTGTCGAAATAGATGTCAAGATTGCTGAATCCGGAGCGGTTGCCGTCGTCGATCTTAATTCAGATATTCAGCCTAAGAACTTTCAACATAGAGGACATCGAACGATATATTTTATATCGAATGAGGTATTCTCTCATTCCTTGGATCTATGTTTCATACTCGTTGGAAAATTCTTCAAGCGTTGGATATCACTGAATTTCGTAAGGAAATCTCTAGAAGCAGTTGGATTTTCGGGATTCCATATGGGTTTATTGAATCATTCCAATGTTGAATTTCACCTATCCTATGAAGAAGAGTATTATAGATTCTAGGAAAGAAGGTCCTGGTAATTTAGGGGCTTTTTGATTAATGTTTTGAAATGGACACTAGAAATTGATCCTCACATCGAACCCCCTATCATTTCGGTTTGGATTTAATTTCCAGGACTTCTGCTGCATTTGTTCAAACAAGTCACTTTATTTTTGATTTACACCTTTATTGGTATCCCTCTCAAGCTGGTCTCTGCTTGGAGGCATCTCTCAAGAACCTCAGTTGCTGGGGTGTGTATTGAGATTGATGTTTTACAAGTTCTTCTTTCCCAGATTTGGATCCAGAATGGTAACTATGGATTCTTTCACGAAATGGCGCATTAAAATCTTTCCTTTTATTGTAGTGATTTTATTATGCTTGGCCACTCCTTGGAGGATTGTGGCGCTAAGACATATCACTTGATGGTCCAAAAAAACAAGTGGATAGAAAAGGGAAAACAACATTTAGACACAGATTCTTTGGGACCTTATGTGATTCATAATTTTCTTGGAGTTCAATACATTATTACTGAGAAGTTGAAGGAGTTTACGTATAATGAGGTGGTCAAGCATTAGGCTGAGAAATCAATGAGAAATAAAACTATAGCCAATGTTATTGAAACTTTTGGGGATTATGTTCACATTTCATTAGGTTCCTCCTCACTCCCTTCAACGTAGGTAGGAGCACAGGAGGAACATTTAAATCCTTCTGAAAAATTGCAATAATATGTGGACAAAAATACACACTATGACTGCAAGGACTCTTTACCTGATTCTTGCAATCAATCCTATCAACTTGAGGAATATTTTTTAAAGTTAAGCTATAGAAATGGAAAAAATTGAATGATTTAGAAATATGGTTATATCACACCACAACCCTAGAAGACTCAGAAACATAAATACTACTTTAACATTGAAATACAAATAGTCACTAGATCCTTTGATGCTACAAGGTTACGAAATATCAACTCGTCCCAGCATACTGATATTTTTATTTATGACACAACAACTAATGATGATAATACAAGAGTTAAATTTTGATGAGTATATTGATCCTAATCTAAAATATGCTTATAGGGACCCTACCGGCATTTCAGCAGAATTGTTATAATTGATGGAAGAACAAGTTTCAGGCTTTCTGAAATAGTGGAAGGAAGGAAAAATCACTGAATATTCATATCTTCAAATCAGAAAAATAATGCTTTCCAAAATGGAGGAGGAAATTAAACAAACCCCAGAAATTAACTACATGAAATTTACATGGTAATGAATCTAGTCCTTTCTCCTATTTTATCTAGGAAATGTGTATGCTCTTGTAGTAGAGACGTATCCAGTTTTTTCAAGTGCCGGAAACTGGAATTGAAGGCCAGCAGAGACTTTACTGTTTTTTATGGATCTACAACATCTCTTTTGTGGATACTATTTTCATCATTATTTTTCTATTAATATGTAACCATATTTTATAACCATTATTTCTTCACATATTATGATTTTGTTTTTGAAAGTTTTGATTCCATGAGTTTTTAGGAGAAACTTCTTATAAGAATTATGCATATGGTTTTGAGAAAACATATAAACAATGTGGAATTGTTTTTTCTGCATGGTCCTTGATGTCAAAAATCTCATTTTGGAAGTCGAAAGACAGCAATATTTTGTTCTGATATTCTTCAGCTGTTTTATTATGAACTTGTTGACTTTTAAGCACCTATTCGTGCTCTAACATGAGAGATTGCACATAGGTCACGCAATCCCTTCAGGAATATCTTGGTGTTAAAGTAAATTCATGTGTCGATATCGTGAAGACTAGTGCATACTATCATGTGGTGTTCTTGTTGGGGCGTATTGTATTATGGATGGTCTAGAAAATCCTAGATACACTTGGCTGGATTTCCCTGGTGTTAAATTGTCACACTTCATAGAGCCACTTTTTCCTCCTCAATGGTTTGCATTTGATAGAATTTATCTGTGTAACCTTTCACTACATCTTATTGGTGAAAATTATTTTCACCTCATATTTTTACAGCAAACATTCCTTTATTAATAAATTTTTGAGAGTTGTTTAAAAAAACAATCCATATTTATTTACTTCAACCTCATTAATTCATTAACCACATGTTAAATCTTTCCCCATTAAATTTAATTACAACCGAATGTGATTCAAGTCTCATTAACAATTCATTCAATCCTTACCAAGCTTCTATAGCAATCACACCACTCAATGGACCATCCACCATCACAACAAAAAATAAAACCACCATGTTGAATCAAACACAATGTCCCATTTATCTCAAAAATACATAAAAAACCAACCACTTCACATCAACCCTCACCATAACCTATGTAATAATAAACAAATCCTCACTATTCAAAACATTCACATTACACAATGGTTTCCACCATCACCATACAATACACATAATATACCTAAAAAATCACAAGGAAATAAAATAAGAACATGAACACTCACAATTGTGATTTCATTTTCCAAAATTACTATAAATTTAAATTTAAAGTATTTCACAACATTAATTCATTGATTACATGTGTATTATAAAAAAACTATATTTTCATGGGAGAAGGATTCATTATATTTATATACGTAATTAATATTTTTTTAGCGGTGAGAAAAAATGACCAACACGTCAATTTTCATGAATTTTAGAAACTAATCAATGCATAAGACTCTTATAAATAGGGATTCTCATCAAGAGCCGCAAGACTGAAAATCCTTAGAGGCTAAATCACAGAAAATAGGTAAAAAAATTTTATTTCTATGATAAGCGTCAACTTTAGTTTAAGATTATTATTTAACAACTTTTGAAAACCTTTACAATCCACCAAAACGAAGAAAAAAATATTCAATTACCACATATTCAAATTAATAATGTAAATAATAACGATCCCCTACATAAATTATATGTCCAACACTCTCTGGTTAGGAATTAATGATCATGAATCAACCTCCATTGAAAATGAAGAAAACCCACCATTCCATATCCACTATAGGGTCCTATAAAGCCTTCCTCAATATTAGACCAGAAATAGAGGATCTACACTAAAATAACCATTTATATGGAAGATAAATAAGGAGAACAAAGAAGATAGTGAAAACAAGGATACCTTGATTCATGATACTTTGATCTGGACAAACCAATAGGGAATATGAATTATCATCCAACATGTTTTTCATTGATTTTGAGGTTCAAAAACCTAATAATATTTCATTGTGTAGATTTCATGTTTATACTTTTAAATAAATTCATTATTTTATCCATCAAATTTAGTAGATTTTATAAAATTTTAATCAATATATGTATTTGATGATATTTTTCTAACTAATCTGGTTCTAAAAAAGTAGCCTATAATAACTATTTCAAAAAGTGTAGTTGAAACTAACATTATTTTCCAATCCAATGTTTGGAAGAAAACATGTATATTGAACCTTATGTTTTGGAGATTCACTTTTTATGCATAATATTAATCTCATAATTTTGTAGAATATCAATAACATTTTAAAGGCCATATGCAATTCTATTCTATGATGACACCCTTGAAATTCAATGGTTGTATTCTTAAACACAGTTCTATGGTTAGATAACATCATATGATTGGACACATAGTATGTTAACTATTATATACATTTACTCATAAAAAGATGAGACTCAATCTCAGGAAGTTCATACAAGTTAAACATTTATATTGTAGATTACGAGAATACACCATCATGTTTGAATTTCATACATTTAAATGTCATAAGACATACCAATCTATGTACATTTGTAATAGTTAATATATTTAAGATTGTTATTAATAAATTTCATTACTTTCACACATAAATGTATTGTTATAAACCATTAAAAGATAGTTAATAGTGAAGTTGGGTACATTGGGTTTATGAAGAATGATAAGTTATAAATGAATAAATCTAGAAATTAATTTTCTGTTTCATCTTAATGGAAATTTAAATCTCACCACATTTACTAAAATGGAACTGTCAACTTAAATTTCATTACAATCGTGTAGCAATGAGTTTATTTTAGACAGTCAAAGAAAGACGTACCAACTATATATGTTTATGAAATGCTTATACAACCTGTTTGATGATATACTATAAAAAATATATTATAATATTAATTGATTATTCATATGTGGTTGTTATCCTCATAAAATATCTTCTTCTTCTGTTGGTTACTTTACCCACTTCTAGAAATTAATCTTTGTCGTTAGGAAAGCCCACAAAATTCCAGAGAGGATAAATCATAAAGGGTTCCACATAAGGTGTTTCCATTGATCTTGGATAAATGTTATTTATAATTTTTGGAATAAATATCATTCCCCAGAACAAGAAGTAATATTTATTCGTGATTAATTGACCATAAATAATAAATATTTATTTATTCATAAGGTAATTATTTAACTATGTGAACATATAATATTTATTTATCTCTTGTAGTACACAAGGTTATAAATAATTATTTATTTATAAATAATATATTTTAAAATGTGAATATTAAATTATATATTTATTCTGTAGCACATCAATATAATATTTATTTATTTATTATACGTATGTATTTATATTTTTCTATTCATAAAGTAAAAGTAATTATTTTTTAATAAATAATTTATTTAATTATTTTAATTTTGAAATAAATATTTTATTCACAAACATGTGAATGTAACATTTATTTGTAATATATAAATACAGATTTTGGGAATTAAAAATGTCAAAGGGGGAGAGTGGACCCAACTACTAGTTTAGTGAAAAATATTTATTTACCAGACTGTAAATAATCATTATCATTGTGTGGTTTAGTGAACTACATGGAATAAAATAATAACATTATTTTTTTTCATGGAATGTGGTTACTTTTGGGATAAACATATTATTAAGGTACTTAATGAAAGTAATTATCATGAAACCCTAATCATTAGTCAATAAATAGAAAATTATGAGAATTTTGAATGGTAGATCATTTTTCAAAACATTCTCTTCCCAAGAGAATTCACTCTCAATGGTGAACTAGTTAATGCTGGCCTCTCAAACTCTATAAACTCTCTCAACATCCTTCCCTCCAATTAAATCGGATAGATTAAGAGTTTATCTATCTAGATAGATGGGATCTTGGTAGTGATCTAATGAGTTTTATATGATGATTAGTATCACTACGCTATAACCCGATGTACCGAAATCCACCTTACGGGATCGATTAAAATCATTTGGATCACCATAAGTGGGCCTCGACATTGGGTCCTCATCAAAAATGTTGAAATACAATTGGATAATCAATAGATACTTAAAATAAATAACTCATGTAATAGTAATTTCATCATGCAATAAAATTTAATTATAACATTCATGTAAAAGGTCCTCTAATTTGGTTCTGGGTTTTTTTAATATTCTTCATAAAATTATTCATTTCTCATGGAGTTAATCATCATTTACATTGTGAATGATCTATTTAATATGGCTGAATCAATGATATCCATAAGAATAGTACACACTTATTCTGTGTCAGGATCTATTTCCATCGCCCCACCCCATATCACATCCACACCATCATCGTGAATCTCTGAAAACATTCATCGTATATATGAATATCCACCAATGGATCCATCATCAATCAGTATTGGACACAACTTTATATTATCATCACGTACCACTTTCAAATTTGTAATATTGATGATGGAGTAGTTATCCATATATTTCCCCACTAACCTAGATCTGATGGAAAACAATTGGATTCAAAAAACATCTGGCATGGGAAAAATAATGCAACTAGGGTGGGGTGTGTATAGAAAAAAACACAAAAATAGAAGAATATATATATATATATATATATATATATATAGTCACACACACATAATACAATTCCAAGCCTAGGGTTCATCTCTAATTCCAATGTAGTGTCCCATATCACCATTAATACCCCTCATGATGTTATCAATAAACTAATACCACCACCAATGCAACACACCATGAATTCATCACACAAACAAGCCATAGTTCACCATATTTTAATAATTAACTGATTTCTATTTCTACCATTAATCGAATAACTCCCACTATTTACATTCTATATGACCAATGATGTACTCGCAGATGCCCCACCCTCTCCCGGGTGATCAAACAATAAAAACTAATTCTAATGCTCGATCTTTTTCTGATGTTGTTGTCGAAAGAGATGTCAAGATTCTTGAATCCAGTGCGGTTTCCATCGTCAGTATTAATTCAAATATTCAGCCAAAGCACGTTCAATGCAGAGGAAATCCAACAATATGATTTATATCGAATGAGGTGTGCTCTCTTTCCTTGGATCTGCATTTCGTACTCGTTGGAAAATTCTTCAAGCATAGGATATCACTGAATTTCATAAGGAAATCTCTAGACGCAATTGGATTTTCAGGATTCCATACTGGTTTATTGAATCATTCCAAGGTTGAATTTCACCTATCCTCTGAAGAAGATTATTATAGATTCTTGGAAAGAAGGTCATGGTATTTTGGGGGCTTTTTGATGAATGTTTGGAAGTGGACACCAAAAATTTATCCTCACATAGAACCCCCTATCGTTCTGGTGTGGATTTAATTACAAGGACATCTGCTTCATTTGTTCAAACAAGTCGCTTTATTTTTGATTTGTAGCCTTATTGGTATCCCTCTCAAGCTAGAATCTTATAGGGGGCATCTCTCAAGAACCTTAGTTTCTAGGGTGTGTATTGAGTTTGATGTTTCCAAAGTTCTTCCTTCCTGGATTTGGATAAAAAATGGTAACTTTGGATTCTTTCAAGAAGTGGCTCCTTAAAATCTTCCCGTTTATTTTAGTGATTTCCTTATTCTTGGCCACTCATTGGAGGATTGTGGCGCTAAGGCATATCACTTGATGGTCCACAAAAAGAAGTGGATAGAAAAGGGCAAAAAACATTTAGAAACAGATGCTTCGCGACCTTATGTGATTCATAATTTTCTTGGAGGTCAATACATTATTGCAGAGAAGTCAAAGGAGTTTACGTATAATGAGGCAGTCAAGCATCAGGATGAGAAATCAATGAGAAATAAAACTATATCCAATGATATTGAAACTTTTTGGGTTGATGTTCACAGTGCTTTAAGTGCCTCCTCACTCCCTTCCACACAGGTGGGAGTGCATGAGGAACATGGAAATCCTTCTGAAACATTGCAATAGGATGTCGACCAAAATACACACTAAGACTGCAAGGACTCTTTACCTGATTCCTGTGATCAATCCTATCAACTTGAGGAATATTTTTTAAATTTAAGCTATAGAAAAGGAAAAAATTGAATGATTAAGAAAGATGGTTATATCAAACCACAACACTAGAAGACTTAGAAACATAAATACTAATTTAACATTGAAATAACAATTTTCACTAGATCCTTTGACGCTACTAGGTTACGAAATATCAACTCATCCCAGCATACTGATGTTGTTATTTATGACACAACAACCGATGATGATAATACAAGAGTTAAATTTTTATGATGATATTGATCCTGATATAAAAGATGCATATAGGGTCCTTACGGGCATGTTAGCAGAATTTTTATCTTTGATGGAAGAACACGTTTTAGGCTTTCTGAAATAGTGGAAGGAAGGAAAAATCACTGAAGATTCATATCTTCAAATCAGAAAAATAATGCTTTCCAAAATGGAGGAGGAAATTAAAAAAAACCCAGACATTAACTACAAGAAAATTACATGGTAATGAATATGTTCCTTTTGTCTTTCTTATCTATGAAATGTGTATGCTCTTCTAGTAGAGACGTATCCAGTTTTTTAGTGCCTGAAACTAGAATTGCAGGCAAGCAGAGACTTTACTATTTTTGATGGATCAGAAACATCTCTTTTATGGATACTATTTTCATCATTATTTTTCTACTAATATGTAACCATATTGGATAACCATGATTTCTTCACATCCTATGATTTTGTTTTTGAAAGTTTTGATTCCATGAGTTTTTAGGAGAAACTTCTTATAGGAATTATGCATATGGTTTTGGGAAGACATATAAATGGGGGAATTGTTTTTTCTGCATGGTCCTTGATGTCAAAAATCTCATTTTGGAAGTCAAAATACTGCAATATTTTGTTCTGATATTCTTCTGTAGGTTTATTATGATCTTGTAGACTTCTATGCACCTATCCTGGCTCTAACATGAGAGATTTCACATAAGTCACGCGACCCCATCAGGAATATCTTAGTCTTAATGTAAATTCATGTGTCGATATCATGAAGACTAATGCATACTATCATATGGAGTTCATGTTGGGGTGTATTGGATTATTGATGGTCTAGAAAATCCTAGAGACACTTGGCTTGATTTCCCTAGAGTTAAACTGTCACACTTCGTAGAGCCACTTTTTCCTCCTCAATGGTTTGCATTTGATCAAATTTATCTGTGTATCCTTTCACTGCATCTTATTGGTGAAAATTATTAGTACCTCATATTTTCACAGCAAACATTCCTTTATTAATAAATTTTTTAGAGTGTTTAAAAAATCAATCCATATTTATTTACTTCAATCTCATTAATTCATTAACCACTTGTTAAATCTTGCCCCATTAAATTTAATTAAAACCACATGTGATTCAAGTCTCATTATTAACATTTCATTCTATCCTTACTATGCTTGTATAGCAATCGCACCACTCAATGGACCATCCACCATCACAACAAAAAATAAAACCACCATGTTGAATCAAACACAATGTCCCATTTATCTCAAAAATACATAAAAAACCAACCACTTCACATCATCCCTCACCATAATCTATGCAATAATAAACAAATCCTCACTATTCAAAACATTAAAATAACACAATGGTTTCCACCATCACCATACAATACACATAATATACCTAAAGAAAACACAAGGAAATAATATAAGAACATGAACACTCACAATGGTGATTTCATTTTTCAAAATTACTATAAATTTAAATTTATAGTATTTCACAACATTAATTCATTGATTACATGTGTATTATAAAAAAACTATATTTTATTGGGAAAATGATTCATTATCTTTATATATGTAATTAATATTTTTTTAGCGGTGAGAAAAAATGATCAACACGTTAATTTTCATGAATTTGAGAAACTAATCAATGCATAAGACTCCTATAAATAGGGATTATCATCAAGAGCCACAAGAATGAAAATCCTTGGAGGCTAAATCACAGAAAATAGGTAAACCAATTTTATTTCTATGATAAGCATCAACTTTAGTTTAAGATTATTATTTAACAACTTATGAAAACCTTTACAATCCACCTAAACGAAGAAAAATATATTCAATTACCACATATTCAAATAAATAATGTAAATAATAACAATCCCCTACATAAATTGTTTGTCCAACACTCTCTGGTTAGGAATTAATGATCATGAATCAACCTCCATTGAAAATGAATAAAACCCACCATTCCATATCCACTATAGGGTAATATAAAGACTTTCTCAATTTTAGACCTGAAATAGAGGATCGACACTAAAATAACCCTCTATAGGGAAGATGAATAAGGAGAATAAAGAAGACAGTGAAAACAAGGTTACCTTGATTCATGATAATTTGATCTGGACAAACCAATAGGGAATATGAGTTATCATCCAACATGTTTTTCATTGATTTTGAGGTTCAAAAACCTAATAATGTTTCATTGTGAGGATTTCATGTTTATAATTTTAAATAGATTCATTATTTTATCCATCAAATTCTAGTAGATTTTATAAAGTTTTAGTCATTATATATGGATTTGATGATATTTTTCTAACTAATCTGGTTCTAAAAAAGGAGCCTATAATAACTATTTCAAAAAGTGTAGTTGAAACTAACATTATTTTCCAATCCAATGTTTGGAAGCAAACATGTATTTTGAACCTTATGTTTTGGAGCTTCACTTTTTATGCATAATATTAATCTCATAATTTCCTAGAATATCAATCACATTTTAAAGGACAAATGCAATTCTATTCTATGATGACACCCCTGAAATTCAATGGTTGTATTCTTAAACACAGTTATATGGTTAGATAACATCATATGATTGGACACATAGTTTGTTAACTATTATATACATTTACTCATAAGAAGAGGAGACTCAATATCTTGAAGTTCATACTAGTTAAACATTTATATTGTAGATTATGAGAATACACCATCATGTTGGAATTTCATATGTTTAAATTTCATAAGACATTCCAATCTATGTGCATTTGTAATAGTTCATATATTTAAGATTGTTATTAATGAATTTCATTACTTTCACACATAGATGTATTGTTATAAACCATTAAAAGTTAGTTAATAGTGAAGTTGGGTACATTGGGTTCATGAAGAATGATAAGTTATAAACGAATAATTCTATAAATTAATTTTCTATTTCATCTTAATGGAAATTTAAATCTCATCACATTTACTAAAATGGAACTTCCTCCTTAAATTTCATCACAATGGTGTAGAAATGAGCTTATTTTAGACAGAAAAAGAAAGATGTACCAACCATATATGTTTATGAAATGCTTATACAACCTGTTTGAGGATATACTATAAAATATATATTATAATATTAATTGATGATTCATATGTCGTTGTTATCCTCATAAAATATCTTCTTCTTCTATTGGTTCCTTTAACCACTTCTAGAAATTAATCTCTGTCGTTAGGAAACCCACAAAATTCCACCAAGGAGTAATAATAAAGGGTTACACATAAGGTGTTTCCGTTGATATTGGTTAAATGTTATTTATAATTTTTGGAATAAATATCATTCTCCAGACCAAGAAGTAATATTTATTCAGGATTAATTGACCCTAAATAATAAATATTTATTTATTCATAACGTAATTATTTAACTATGAGAACATATAATATTTATTTATCTCTTGTAGTACACAAGGTTATAAATAATTATTTATTTATAAATAAAATATTTTATTATGTGAATATTAAATTATATATTTATTCTTCAGAACATGAATATAATATTAATTTATTTATTAAATGTATATTTTTATATTTTTCTATTCATAAACTAAAAATAATTATTTGTTAATAAATAATTTATTTAATTATTTTAATTTTGGAATAAATATTTTATTCACAAACATGTGAATGTAACATTTATTTGTAATATATAAATAAATATTTCGGGAATTAAAAATGTCAAAGGGGGAGAGTGGACCCAGTTACTGGTTTAGTGAAAAATAATTATTTACCAGACTGTAAATAATCATTATCATTGTGTGGTTTAGTGAACTTGATGGAATAAAATAATAACATTATTTTTTTCATGGAATATGGTTACTTTTGGGATAAAAATATTATTAAGGGACTTAATGAAAATAATTAGCATGAAACCCTAATCATTAGTCAATAAATAGAAAATTATGAGAATTTTGAATAGTATATCATTTTGCAAAACATTCTCTTCCTAAGAGAATTCACTCTCAATGGTGAACTAGTCAAGGTTGGCCTCTCAAACTCTATAAACTCTCTCAACATCCATCCCTCCAATTAAATCAGATAGATCAAGATTTTATCCTTCTAGATCGATGGGATCTTGGTAGTGATCTAATAAGTTTTATATGATAATTATAATCACTACTCTATAACCCAAAGTACTGAAATCCACCTTACGGGATCAATTGAGAACATTTGGATCACCATAAGTGGGGCTCGACATTGGGTCCTCATAAACAATGTTGAAATACAATTGGATAGTCAACACATCCTTCAAATAAATAACTCATGTAATAGTTATTTCATCATGCTATAAAAATTAATTATAACATTCATGTAAAAGGTCCTTTAATTTGGTTCTGGGATTTTTTTAATATTGTTCATAAAATTATTCATTTCTCATGGAGTTAATCATCATTTACATTGTGAATGATCTGTTTAATATGACTAAATCAATGATATCCATACGAATAGTACATAGTTATTCTTGGTCAGGATCTACTTCCATGGCCCCACCACATATCACATCCACACCATCATCGCGAATCTCTGAAAGCATTCATTGTATATATGAATATCCACCAATGGATCTATCAGCAATCAATATTGGCCACAACTTTATATTATCATCTCGTACCACTTTCAAAGGTGTAATATTGATTATGGAGTAGTTATCCATATGTTTCCCCACTAACCTAGATCGGATGAAAAATAATTGGATTCAAAAAACATCTGGCATGGGAAAAATTATGCAACTAGGGTGGGGTGTGTATAGAAAAAAACACAATAATAGAAGAATATATATATATATATATATATAGTCACACACACATAACACAATTCCAAGCCTAGGGTTCATCTCTAATTACAATTTAGTGTCCTATATCACCATTAATCCCCCTCATGATGTTATCAACAAACTAATACCACCACCAATACAACACACTATGAATTTATCCCACAAACAAGCCAAAGTTCATCATCTTTTAACAATTAACTGATTTCTATATTTACCATTAATCGAATAACTCCCACTTTTTACTTTCTATATGAACCATGATGTACTTGGAGATGCCCCTCCCTCTCCTGGGTGAACAAACAATAAAAAGTAATTCTAATGCTCAATATTTTGCGGATGTTGTTGTCAAAAGATATTTCAAGATTCTTGAATCTGGTGCGGTTTCCGTCATCAATCTTAATTCAAATATTCAGCCAAAGCACTTTCAACACAGAGTACATCCAAAGATATATTTTATATCTAATGAGGTGTGCTCTCTTTCCTTGGATCTACATTTCGTACTCATTGGAAAATTCTTCAAGCATAGGATATCACTAAATTTCATAAGGAAATCTCTAGACGCAATTGGATTTTTGGGATTCGATACGGGTTTGTTGAATCATTCCAAAGTTGACTTTCACTTATCCTCTGAAGAAGAGTATTATAAATTCTAGGCAAGAAGGTAATGGTATTTTGGGTGCTTTTTGATGAATGTTTGGAAGTGGACACCAAAAATTGATCCTCACATCGAACCCCCTTTCGTTCTGGTCTGGATTTAATTTCCAGGACATCTACTGCATTTGATCAAACAAGTCGCTTTATTTTTGATTTGCAGCCTTATTGGTATCCCTCTCAAGCTAGACTCTTCGAGGAGGCATCTCTCAAGATCCTCGGTTTCTAGGGTGTGTATTGAGGTTGATGTTTCAAAAGTTCTTCCTTCCCATATTTGGATCCAAAATGGTAACTATGGATTATTTCAAGAAGTGCCTCATTAAAATTTTCCCATTTGTTGTAGTGATTTCCTTATTCTTGGCCAATCTTTGGAGGATTGTGGCGCTAAGACATATCACTTGATGGTACACAAAAAGACGTGGATAGAAAAGGGCAAACAACATTTAGACACAGATTCTCTGGGACCTTATGTGATTCATTCTTTTCTTGGAGGTCAATATATTATTACTCATAAGTCGAAGGAGTTTATGTATAATGAGGCGGTCAAGCATCGGGCTGAGAATTAAAAGAGAAATAAAACTATAGCCAATGATATTGAAACTTTTGGGGATGATGTTCACAGTGATTTAGGTGCCTCCTCACTCCCTTCCACACACGTGGGAGTGCAGGAGGAACATGGAAATACTTCTAAAACATTACAATAAGATGTGGACAAAAATACACACTATGAATGCAAGGAATCTTTACCTGATTCCTGCGATCAATCCTATCAACTTGAGGAATATTTTTTAAATTTAAGCTATAGAAGAGGAAAAAATTGAATGATTAATAAAGATGGTTATATCAAACCACAACCCAAGAAGACTCAGAAACCAAAAGAATACTTTGGCATTGAAATAAAAAATTTCACTAGATCCTTTGATGCTACTAGGTTATGAAATATCAACTCATCCCAGCATACTGATGTTGTTATTTATGACACAAAAACTGATGATGATAATACAAGAGTTAAATTTTGATGATGATATTGATCCTGATCTAAAAGATGCATATAGGGTCCCTACCGGCATGTCTGCGGAACTATTATCATTGATGTAAGAACAAGTTTCAGGCTTTCTGAAATAGTGGAAGGAAGGAAAAATCACTGAATATTCATATCTTCAAATTAGAAAAATAATGCTTTCCAAAATGGAGGAGGAAGTTAAACAAAACCCGAACATTAAATACAAGAAAATTACATGATAATGAATCTATTACTTTCTCATTTCTTATCTATAAAATGTGTATGCTCTTCTAGTGGAGATGTATCTAGTTTTTTCTATGCCTGAAACTGGAATAGCAGGCTAGAAGAGACTATACTGTTTTTTATGGATCTACAACATCTCTTTTATGGATACTGTTTTCATCATTATTTTTCTACTAATATGTAACCATATTTTATAACCATGATTTCTTCACATACTATGATTTTTTTGAATGTTTTGATTCCATGAGTTTTTAGGAGAAACTTCTTATAGGAATTATGCATATGGTTTTGGGAAAACATATAAACAATGGGGAATTTTTTTTTCTGCGTGGTCCTTGATGTCAAAAATCTCATTTTGGAAGTCGAAATGATGAAATATTTTGTTCTGATATTCTTCAGTAGGTTTATTATGATCTTTTAGACTTCTAAGAACATATTCTGGCTCTAACGTGAGAGATTGCACATATGTCACGCGAGCCCTTCAGGAATATCTCGGTGTTAAAGTAAATGCATGTTTCAATATCATGAAGACTAGTGCATACTATCATGTGGTGTTCATTTTGGGGAATATTGGATTGTGGATGGTGTAGAAAATCCTAGATACACTTGGCTTGATTTCCCGGGAGTTAAACTATCACACTTCATAGAGCCACTTTTTCCTTCTCAATGGTTTGCATTTGATATAATTTATCTGTGTAACCTTTCACTGCATCTTATTGGGGAAAATTCTTTGCACCTCATATTTTCACAACAAACATTTCTTTATTAATAAATTTTTGAGAGTTTTTTTGAAAAAACAATCCATATTTATTTAATTCAATCTCATTAATTCATTAACCACATGTTATATCTTGCCCCATTAAATTCAATTAAAACCACATGTGATTCAAGTCTCATTATTAAAATTTCATTCTATCCTTACTAAGCTTCTATAGAAATCACACCACTCAATGGACCATCCACCATCACAACAAAAAATAAAACCACCATGTTGAATCAAACACAATGTCCCATTTATCTCAAAAATACATAAAAAACCAACCACTTCACATCATCCCTCACCATAATCTATGTAATAATAAACGAATCCTCACTATTCAAAACATTCACATTACACAATGGTTTCCACCATCTCCGTACAATACACATAATATACATAAACAAATAACAAGGAAATAAAATAAGAACATGAACACTCACAATAGTGATTTCATTTTCCAAAATTCCTATAAATTTAAATTTAAAGTATTTCACAACATTAATTCATTGATTACATGTGTATTATAAAAAAACTATATTTTCATGGGAAAATGATTCATTATCTTTCTATATGTAATTAATATTTTTTTAGCGGTGAGAAAAAATGATCGACACGTCAATTTTCATGAATTTGAGAAACTAATCAATGCATACGACTTTTATAAATAGGGATTCTCATCAAGAGACACAAGAATAAAAATCCTAGGAGGCTAAATCACAGAAAATAGGTAAATAAATTTTATTTCTATGATAAGTGTCAACTTTAGTTTAAGATTATTATTTAACAACTTAAGAAAAAATTTACAATCCACCCAAACAAAGAAAAATATATTCAATTACCACATATTCAAATAAATAATGTAAATAATAATGATCCCCTACATAAATTGTATGTCCAACACTCTCTGATTAGGAATTAATGATCATGAATCAACCTCCATTGAAAATGAAGAAAACCCACCATTCCATATCCACTATAGGGTACTATAAATCCTTTCTCAATTTCAGACATGAAATAGAGGATCAACACTAAAATAACCCTCTATAGGGAAGATGAATAAGGAGAACAAAGAAGATAATAAAAACAAGGATACCTTGATTCATGATACTTTGATCTGGACAAACCAATAGGGAATATGAGTTATCATCCAACATGTTTTTCATTGATTTTGAGGTTCAAAAACATAATAATGTTTCATTTTGTGGATTTCATTTTTATACTTTTAAATAAATTCAATATTTTATCCATCAAATTCTAGTAGATTTTATAAAATTTTAGTCATTATATATGGATTTGATGATATTTTTCTAAATAATCCGGTTCTAAAAAATGAGCCTATAATAACTATTTCAAAAAGTGTAGTTGAAACTAAAATTATTTTCTAATCCAATGTTTGGAAGAAAACATGTATATTGAACCTTATGTTTTGGAGCTTCACTTTTTATGAAAAATATTAATCTCATAATTTCCTAGAATATCAATCACATTTTAAAGGCCATATGAAATTATATTCTATGACGACACCCTTGAAATTCAATGGTTGTATTCTTAAACACAATTTTATGGTTAGATAACATCATATGATTGGATACATAGTATGTTAACTATTTTATACATTTACTCAAAGCAGATGAGACTCAATCTCCTGAAGTTCATACAAGTTAAACATTTATATTGTAGATTATGTGAATACACCATCATGTTAGAATTTCATATGTTTAAATTTAATAATACATTCTAATCTATGTGTATTTGTAATAGTTCATATATTTAATATTTTTATTAATTAATTTAATTACTTTCACACATAGATGTATTGTTATAAACCATAAAAGATATTTAATAGTGAAGTCGGGTACATTGGGTTCATGAAGAATGATATGTTATAAATGAATAATTCTAGAAAGTAATTTTCCATTTCATCTTAATGGAAATGTAAATCTCACCACATTTACTAAAATGGAACTGTCTCCTTAAATTTCATTACAATGGTGTAACAATGAGTTTATTTTAGACAGTCAAAGAAAGACGTACCAACCATATATGTTTATGAAATTCTTATATAACATGTTTGTTGATATACTATAAAAAATATATGATAATATTAATTGATTATTCATATGTGGTTGTTATCCTCATATAATATTTTCTTCTACTATTGGTTCATTTACCCACTTCTAGAAATTAATCTTTCTCGTTAAGAAATCCCACAAAATTCCACCGAGGAGAAATCATAAAGGGTTACACATAAGGTGTTTCCATTGATCTTGGCTAAATGTTATTTATAATTTTTGGAATAAATATCATTCTCCAGACCAAGAAGTAATATTTATTCAGGATTAATTGACCATAAATAGTAAATATTTATTTATTCATAAGTTAATTATTTAACTATGAGAACATGTAATATATATTTATCTCTTGTAGTACACAAGGTTATGAATAATTATTTATTTATAAATAATTTATTTTATTATGTGAATATTAAATTATATATTTACTCTCTATAACATGAATATAATATTAATTTATTTATTAAATGTATATATTTTTATTTTTCTGCTCATAAAGTAAAAATAATTATTTATTATTAAATAATTTATTTAATTATTTTAATTTTGAAATAAATATTTTATTCACAAACATGTGAATGTAAAATTTTTTTGTAATATATAAATAAATATTTTGGGAATTAAAAATGTCAAATGGGGAGAGTGGACCCAGTTACTGGTTTAGTGAAAAAATTTATTTACCAGACTGTAAATAATCATTATCATTGTGTGGTTTAGTGAACTCGAGGGAATAAAATAATAACATTATTTTTTTCATGGAATGTGGTTACTTTTAGGATAAACATATTATTAAAGGACTTATTGAAAATAATTAGAATGAAACCCTAATCATTAGTCAATAAATAGAAAATTATGAGAATTTTGAATGGTAGATCATATTGCAAAACATTCTCTTCCCAAGAGAATTCACTCTTAATGGTAAACTAGTCAAGGTTGACCTCTCAAACTCTATAAACTCTCTCAAAATCCTTCCCTCTAATTAAATTAGATAGATCAAGAGTTTATGCTTCTAGATAGATGGGATCTTGGTAGTGATCTAAGGAGTTTTATATGATGATTAGTATCACTACGCTATAACCCGATGTACCGAAATCCACCATACGAGATCGATTGAAAACATTTGGATCACCATAAGTGGGGCTAGACATTGGGTCCTCATCAACAATGTTGAAATACAATTGGATAATCAACACGTCCATAAAATAAATCACTCATATAATAGTTATTTCATCATGCAATAAAAATTAATTATAACATTCATGTAAATGGTTCTCTAATTTGGTTCTGGGTTTTTTTAATATTATTCATAAAATTATTCATTTCTCATGGAGTTAATCATCATTTACATTGTGAATGATCTGTTTAATATAACTAAATCTATGATATCCATAAGAATAGGTCACACTTATTCTGTGTCAGGATCTATTTTTATGGCCCCACCACATATCACATCCACACCATCATCGTGAATCTCTGAAAACATTCATCATATATATGAATATCCACCAATGGATCCATCATCAATCAGTATTGGCCACAACTTTATATTATCATCGCGTACAACTTCCAAAGGTGTAATATTGATGATGGAGTAGTTATCCATATGTTTCCCCACTAACCTAGATCTGATGGAAAACAATTGGATTCAAAAAACATCTAACATTGGAAAAATTATGCAACTAGGGTAGGGTCTATATAGAAAAAAAACAGAAAAATAGAATAATATATATATATATATATATATATATATAGTCACACACACATAACATAATTCCAAGCCTAGGGTTCATCTCTAATTCCAATTTAGTGTCCCATATCACCATTAATACCCCTCATGATGTTATCAACAAACCAATACCACCACCAATGCAACACACCATGAATTCATCCCACAAACAAGCCATAGTTCATCATCTTTTAACAATTAACTAATTTCTATATTTACCATTAATAGAATAACTCCCACTTTTTACTTTATATATGACCCATGATGGACTCTCAGATTCCCCACCCTCTCCCCGCTGAACAAACAATAAAAACTAATTCGAATTCTTTATCTTTTGTTGATGTTGTTGTCGAAAGAGATGTCAATATTCTTGAATCTGTTGCGGTTTCTGTCATCGATCTTAATTCAAATATTCAGACAAAGCACTTTCAACATAGAGGATATCCAACAATATATTTTATATCGAATGATGTGTGCTGTTTTTCCTTGGATCTACATTCTGTACTCGTTGGAAAATTCTTCAAGCATAGGATATCACTGAATTTCGTAAGGAAATCTCTAGACACAATTGGATTTTCGGGATTCCATACGGGTTTATTGAATCATTACAATGTTGAATTTAACCTATCCTCTGAAGAAGAGTATTATAGATTCTAGGCAATAAGGTCATGGTATTTTGGGGGCTTTTTGATGAATGTTTGGAAGTGGACACCAAAAATTGATCCTCACATCGAACCCCTTATCGTTCTGGTCTGGATTTAATTTCCAGGACAACTGCTGCATTTGTTCAAAAAAGTCAATTTATTTTTGATTTGTAGCTTTATTGGTATCCCTCTCAAGCTGGAATCTTCTAGGAGGCATCTCTCATGAACCTCGGTTTATAGGATGTTTATTGAGGTTGATGTTTCACAAGTTCTTCCTTCCCAGATTTGGATCCAAAATGGTAACTATGGATTCTTTCAAGAAGTGGCTCATTAAAATATTCCCATTTATTGTAGTGATTTCCTTATGCTTGGCCACTCCTTGGAGGATTGTGGCGCTAAGACATATCACTTGATGGTCCAAAAAAAAGTGGAAAGAAAAGGGAAAACAACATTTAGACACAGATGCTCTAGGACATTATGTGATTCATAATTTTCTTGCAGGTCAATACATTATTGCTGTAAAGTCTAAGGAGTTTATGTATAATGAGGTAGTAAAGCATCGGGCTGAGAAATCAATGAGAAATAAAACTATATCCAATGATATTGAAACTTTTGGGGATGATGTTCATAGTGCTTTAGGTGCCTCCTCACTCCCTTCCACATAGGTGGGAGCGCAGGACGAACATGGAAATCCTTCTAAAACATTGCAATAAGATGTGGACAAAAATACACACTATGACTTCAAGGAATCTTTGCCCAATTCCTGTGATCAATCCTATCAACTTGAGGAATATTTTTTAAAGTTAAGCTATAGAAAAGGAAAAAATCGAATGATTTAGAAAGATGGTTATATCACACCACAACCCAAGAAGACTCAGAAACATAAATACTACTTTAACATTGAAATAACAATTGTCACTAGATCCTTGATGCTACTAGGTTACGAAATATCAACTCATCCCAACGTACTGATGTTGTTATTTATGACACAAAAACTGATGATGATAATAAAAGACTTAACTTTTGATGAGGATATTGATCCTGATCTAAAAGATGCATATAGGGTCCCAACCTCCATGTCAGCGGAATTGTTATCATTGATAGAAGAACAAGTTTCAGGCTTTCTGAAATAGTGCAAGGAAGGAAAAATCAATGAATATTGATATCTTCAAATTAGAAAAATAATTCTTTCCAAAATGGAGGATGAAATTAAACAAAACCTGAACATTAACTAAAAGAATATTCCATGGTAATGAATATGTTCCTTTCTCCTTTCTTATATATGAAATGTGGATGCTCTTCTAGTGGAGATGTATCCAGTTTCTTCAGTGCCTGAAATTGGAATTGTAGGCATGCAGAGACTTTACTGTTTTTATGGATCTGCAACATCTCTTTTATGGATAATATTTTCATCATTATTTTTCTACTGATATGTAACCATATTTGATAACCAGGATTTCTTCACATCCTATGATTTTGTTTTTGAATGTTTTGATTCCATGTGTTTTTAAGAGAGACGTTTTAGAGGAATTATGCATATGGTTTTGGGAAAACTTATAAACAAAGGGGAATTGTTTTTTCTGCATGGTCCTTGATGTCAAAAATGTCATTTTGGAAGTGGAAAGACTACAATATTTTGTTCTGATATTCTTTATCTGGTTTATTATGATCTTGTTGACTTCTAAGAACCTATTCTGGCTCTAACGTGAGAGCTTGAACATATGTCATGCGAGCCCTTCAGGAATATCTCGGTGTTAAAGTAAATTCATGCATCGATATAGTGAAGACTAGTGCATACTGTCATTTGGTGTTCATGTTGGGGCGTATTGGAATATGGATGGTCTAGAAAATCCTAGATACACTTGTCTTGATTTCCCTGGAGTTAAATTGTCGCACATCATAGAGCCACTTTTTCCTCCTTAATGGTTTTCATTTGATAGAATTTATCTGTGTAACCTGTCACTGCATCTTATTGGTGAAAATTCTTTGCACCTCATATTTTCAGAGCAAACATTCCTTTAATAATAGATTTTTGATAGTTTTTTAAAAAAACAATCCATATTTATTTACTTCGATCTAATTAATTCATTAACCGCATGTTAAATCTTGCCCCATTAAATTTAATTAAAACCACATGTGAATCAAGTCTCATTATTAACATTTCATTCCATCCTTACTAAGCTTCTATAGAAATCCCACCACTCAATGGACCATCCACCATCACAACAAAAAATAAAACCACCATGTTGAATCAAAGACAATGTCTCATTTATCTCAAAAATACATAAAAAACCAACCACTTCACATCATCCCTCACCATAATCTATGCAATAATAAACAAATCCTAACTATTCAAAACATTCACATTACACAATGGTTTGCACCATTACCATAGAATACACATAATATACCTAAAAAAATCACAAGGAAATAAAATAAGAACATGAACACTCACAATGGTGATTTCATTTTCCAAAATTACTATAAATTTAAATTTAAAGTATTTCACAACATTAATTACTTGATTACATGTGTATTATAAAAAACTATATTTTCATGGGAAAATGAATCATTATCTTTATATATGTAATTAATATTTTTTAGCGGTGAGAAAAAATGACCAATACGTCAATTTTCATGAATTTGAGAAACTACTCAATGCATAAGACTCCTATAAATAGGGATTCTCATCAAGATCCATGAGACTGAAAATCCTTGGAGGATAAATCACAGAAAATAGGTAAACAAATTTTATTTATATGATAAGCATTAATTTTAGTTTAATATGATTATTTAACAACTTAAGAAAACCTTTACAATCCACCCAAATGAAGAAAAAAATATTCAATTACCACATATTCAAATAAATAATGTAAATAATAAGGACCCCCTACATAAATTTTATGTACAACACTCTATGGTTAGGAATTTATGATCATTAATCAACCTCCATTGTAAATGAAGAAAGACCCACCATTCCATATCCACTATAGGGTACTATAAAGCCTTTCTCAATTTCAGACCTGAAATAGAGGATCGATACTAAAATAACCCTCTATAGGGAAGATGAATAAGGAGAACAAAGAAGATAGTGAAAACAAGGATACCATGATTCATGATACATTGATCTGGACAAACCAATAGGGTATATGAGTTATCATCCAACATGTTTTTCATTGATGTTGAGGTTTAAAAACCTAATAATGTTTCAATGTGTGGATTTCAAGTTTATACTTTTAAATTAATTCATTATTTTATTCATCTATTTCTAGTAGATTTTATTAAATTTTAGTCATTATATATGGATTTTATGATATTTTTCTAACTAATCTGGTTCTAAAAAAGAACCCTATAATCACTATTTCAAAAAGTGTAGTTGAAACTAACATTATTTTCCAATCCCATATTTGGAAGCAAACATGTATATTGAATCTTATGTTTTGGAGCCTCACTTTTTATATGGAACCTCACATTTGGGAATATAATGATTGTTTTCTACCAAACATATGTTACCTCACGTTGGTGATATAACTCATGTTAAGAAACCAATTTTGGTATTAAACATCAAATTCTAAATCTCATCATTTGGATTGATCAATATACTAGCTACCCTAAGTTTGTAATCAACCTCACATTGAATAATCCATGAATTAATCATGTCATCTATAGGATTTAAAATTTTAACTATTCTATGATCTCTTCTATGAATTCACCAGAGTAAATCTCTTGGAAATCTATTTCTAACATAATTTTATAATATCTACATGAATAGATTTATTTTCTTTCATTCCAAAGGTATATTGAAAAATCCTAAATCATTAATATTTTTAATGCATTGAGATTTCAAAAATAGATATTTTTGATTAAAATGTATTATATTTGTTTACCGAAATTATTTTTGTGTTCTTACAAATTGATTTTTCAAGTTATGCATTTGGATTATCTGATGTTTTTAGTTTTGAATCTATGGTTTTGGAAATTGTACTGTAACTTCTATAATTATATTAGAGAATATTTATTTGATAAAACATTTTATTCATCTAAATAATTAATTTAATTATTTTATTATTAAAATAATAACAAATGTGGTTTTTGAATCCTAATATATCGGTAATAGTTTGTCGATGTTTCCAGGACTATAAGTTGGATAAATACATGTTCTATTTTTATTATTATTTCTTTGTCTTACTACTTTAAATATGTGGATATTTTTATTGTTGTTATATATTAATTTTCTCTATATATATTTAGAAACCTTTCTTGCTGACTAGACTTTAATGTCATATATATTGCTATAATTTTCTCTTTAAATATCATATACAGTATCTACATTTGAATGCCTCTATAGATAATTTCTCAAAAAAATCAATATTTTGTTTTCTATAGACTCTTTGTTGCTGAGTATTTTAGTGAATTATGTTTTTCCTACTCAATGACCTTGTAAAATATCTAATAAAAAGTTAGAGTTTCCTATACTCAACATTTAAGATTCATTGGAAAAGTGTCTACTAGGCGTAATCAACAAGCTCGTGTAATAATTGTCGGTGGAGTAGACTTGGGGAACTGTGTGCCATGAACCATTTTGATTTTTTTTATTTATTTTAATTTTGAATTTTATATTATATTTCAAGAAATATGGAAAGATTCACTTTAATAGTTTAGAAGGGGTTGTTTTTAAATTTTCATGTTATTTAAAAGGGAACAATTCACCCCACACCTGTGTCTTCATCAACTTATGAGAAAAAAATATTATCATAGTAGTTCAGTTTTAACTACCTATTTTTTTATAATAAACTTGAGATAAGGATTATGATGAAGATTCATTTTAATTTATTATCATAAATATGAATGTCTATTGATATAGCTCTATATTTCAATAGTAAAAATTATGTATTTGGAAATATCTCATTATTATATAATTGAAAAATCATGGTCTGATAGTTTATCAAGAACATCTCAATCATTATGAAATTCTTATATATGAACCATAGAAATGGGATAATAGTAACGAAGGTGAGTATGATCTCGATTCATGATTAATGAATGTAATTGTTTGTGGACATGGACTATTAGAGTTAGTGTCCTAGCATCAACTGTTCGTACTTTGATTACATGAATATTTGTTGTATTTAAATATTAAACATCTTATTACAAATTTTTCATTGTTCTTCATGTCTATGATGTAATAATGTCCTAGAGTATTTTTTTGGATTGATAAAGTTATGTAAGTTCCATGCTATGATGAAAAACTTTAAATTCTAAAAAAATATTCTTAAATATAGTTTTGTAGTTGGATGATATTCTATAATGGGACACATAGTATAAAGACCATAATCTGTGAGTATTCATAAGCATATGAGACTTCTTTTTAGGAAGTTTTCACATGAAAATCTCCATGATAGGAGATTCTAAGAATATACCCAACAATAAGAATTTCGCATGTTTCTTATATCATTGGATATTCCTATATACAAGCATGTGTTATAGACCTTAGACATTAAGATAATCAATAATATGTGTCATGAAACGTGCACTTTTATTTTCTAATGAAAATTGTCACTCCATATGTTGGTGGGAAGTAGGGTACATCAGGTGCATCACGAATGAGATGTTATTAATAGATAAGTTGAGGAATGATTTCTCCCTTAAATTTATAGAAGTGGGTATTTCTTTATTTTGATTGAAATAGAACATTATCCCTAAATTACATGTCTATCTTGCAACCTTCTAGATGTAATATTGAGAAAAATGGATTATATTACATTATGAGCGTTCAAATGTGGAAGTCGTCGTTGCAACATTATGTTCTTTCTCTTAGGTTCCTTGACCCATTACAAGATATTAATATTAAAATTTAGGGAAGAATGCATAATGAAAATGAGAAAGAATCCTAGAGGATCACACACTAAGTATTTCTGGTGGTCTCTATTAAATTCTAATTGAATTTAATTAATGGAATCAATTTTATTCTCAAGACCAAGGAAAAATTTTATTTAAGTTAAAATGATTTCATAAATTAAAATAAATATTTATTCACTTTATCCTTAATAGAATATATTTATTTATTTTATTGAACATTTTCTAAATATTTATTTACTAGATTGAAAATGAAAATAATTATTTAAGAGAATAAAATATTTTATCAGGAGTTTAACAAATAGAAGAGGAGTTTGAACATACCAAGACCATATCTAGTGATAAATTAATTATTTACAAGATGGTAAAGATTTTTTATACAGTTGGCATAAGAAAGAATAATAAAATTGTTGTCATTAGGTGGCAAAATATTTTATTTATGGTTCTGTTTTGTGAAAGATGGCACACCACAAATACTGATGATGTTATAGTTATTAAATGTAAAGGGTTTTATCTAATGATTATAATTTCATTTAATTTATTCTACACAATTAAAAATTGTAACCAAAAGAACCATCTTTATTAATATATTTGTGCCTTTATTGTGGAAATGGTTGGTGAATTCTGTCTCGACTTCTCTCTAGTCTCCCCTTTCATGAATGAGAGAACCGCTTCAGGACTAAAGAACGTGATTTCAAGAACGATCGACACTAGGTATTTTCTTCACTACGCTAGCACCCAGATAATGAGTGGCGTTGATCAGAGACCATTGAAGAATGTGTGGATCACCGCTAGTGGGATTCTACATTGTAACTTGGTAAACCTAATGAAGGAAATCCACAAGGTCCATTCCGGATAATCATCAATCATCAATGAAGAAATTACTAAAAAAATGAGTATTTAATTTAATCATAAATTAATTAAAGAAATTATAAACATGATGTTCAAGATACTCTCTAAAATTTTCAGTTTTTTCCTTCTTTATCTAAATATTTGATTTAAATCCATGGATACTAGTGTTCGTCATCAAATTGATCCCATATTGGTAATTGATTACAGAAAAATAAATGTGGGGCCCCACCCAAAGTCATGCTTCCATTGTGCTTGGATATTTCATGTGGTATTAGAGGGGTCACATCATCGTTTATAACTGATTAAATAATTCATTGATCATTTATACTTTAATAATTTATTTTGTCAAATAATGTTCAATCGTTCTTGTAATTTGAATTTTGAGATCTATTCTTCCTTTATCATTTTTCATAGATCTATCAGAAATGAATAATTTTTTGATTAAAATTAAATCAAGGATATCATCAGGAGGTAGTGCCAATTGTTTCTAGAAACATGACAGTACATTCTGATATTTGGAGTTACATGTCATGTAATCTTTAATAAATGCCATGTAATATAGATTAATCAAAGTGTAGTTGTGTTCCGCGTATCAGGAGTAGTTTAGAAATTACTCAATATGTGTGAATTTATTACATCTGGTGTAGTTAATTGTTACACCACGTGTTGACCAGGACTGATAAACACATGATTACTAGATTACACCCAGTGTTTCCCACTGGACACGGTGTGTAGTCCCTTTTGGGTCAGGGTGACACCGTGTATCCCACACATGGCTCAACAGACCAGTGACCATGTAACCTCGAGACAATATATTTTGTGGCTCACTGGACATGCCTTGTACTCCAAGATTTCTGATGTATGCTCATACTGCAGATAGATAGTGCATTTAGTACACGCCATGTAGTCATAACTACATACCATGTACTTTAACAAATTACACAGAATTAAAACATTAATATATTCTTATTTTTTTGATCTACATATCTTGTATAAATCATATTAAAAGTTGTTATTCTATACATTGAAGAATAAAATGTGGCTGAAAAAATCATGTGATTCGTGTAATCATCTGTGAAGTACATGTTGTGATAGTAGGCATTAAATCGTGTATGCAATATGTCACGAGTTTAAAAAAAAGTCTGAATATAATGCATGTTAGGTAGTGTCGGACAGGTATTCACCATGTGACGTTCAAGGTAATGGATGAAAATATCATGGAAATTCAGAAAAGGATTAAGATAAAATGATTGATTAATTAAATATAACAATTAATCGATTCGAGTGTGATTTATCTTTAAGAATGATTAAATAATTGAAGGCTAGTTTTATTAATTTCATAATTCATTGAATGTATATGGACGATTATGAGCTAGACCAGACCTTTCTATGTGATTTTTTCCCTTTTAATTTTTAATTAAATAATATTTTTGGCCTTCATTCCATCTCTCATCATTAATATGTAGGGCATGTGAGCCCATGGTTTAATTTTATGTAAACCCCCTTTTTATCCATCACATACGTGTGAGTTAAAAATCATATGTAATGGATGAATCACCCATGCTTTTGGAGGTGGTTCTAGTCAGGAAGCAAGGTGAAACCAATCCAATGAGATACAAAGGTGGATGAGTGGAATGATGCAAACACAAACCTTAAAAAGGTCCAAGGTATTTCTCCCCCAGGTCAGTGGTTAGTTTATCAACCACTAAAAAATCAAAACATTAGAAAAGATCATGATCATTCCCTTTTCTTTATTTTATTTATATTAGTTGCATGGTTTTTCATTATGGATGTATTTCCATGACTACATAACTAATAAATTAACAAGCATTCAAGATGGAGCTAAGATAAACCTGGATTATGCATAAAATATTATCAAGTCATGGTTAATCACTTATGTAAATTACAGTTAATATTAAGAAGCATGTGATAAACATAATAAGCAATATATGCATAAGATATAATAATCCGTCAATAAAATATTAAGTCAGACTAAGCACTATGTTACATGATTAAGGGAATATTTCAATAAAATTATGTGTTTGACCAACCCTTTTTGGGAAACTTACTTTTATACATGAAGCTCTTATGAATGTTTCTATTTGAATTGACCCTTTCACATCAAGAGGACTATCTCTTTCTAGACATGGAGTAAATTTGGAGGTAAGTGTTGAGGAAATATAGGTCAGGATATCCAGATTGGGGAGTCCACTTAATGGATCAAGGAGATATTTGACCATAATTATAAAAGAACTACCTACCTAAATACCAACAATAGCTTGACCAACCCTTCCTCGGGATATGTGAAGGGAAATATGGATCCTTTCCACTAGAACTTCTAAGCAACTAGACATTCTCAGTGAAATGGTGAGGACTATTGGGTATTGATAAAATAGTGGGAGACTTAATAAAAATTAATTTATCGTTTCTCACAAAATTATAATCATGAATGTACTAATAATATTCTCTTTCGATTGCAGAATAAAAATTAAAATGTCACCAACCACACTATCCCTATGATCAATACTGGATGAAGACAAAATCCTCACCCGTAGTAACTTCCCGGAATGGTTTAGATGGCTTCGGGATAAGCTATGCCATGAATGGAAATATGATGTTCTAGAGTCTTTATTACATGATCCGCCTGCCCAATAGGCGAGTGATGAGGAGTTACAAGTCTACGGGAAATATATGAACGATGTTGTCAATGTTAAATTTTTTATGCTATCATCAATGTCCAGTAAAATCATGAAGTCTCACAAAAAAAGGATCCCTATAACCTTCTTGATCACCTCTATGGTCTTTACCAGAAGAGAGCTAGACATGAACAGTTTGAGATCTCCAAGGCACTCTTACAAAGTAATCTTAGAGAGGGTGCCCCAGCTGGGCCTCACGTAGTCACGCTCATTGTCTACATTGAGCGCCTTGAGGTTCTAAGGTTTAAACCCCATAAATAACTGGGCACCGATCTCATTCTTGAATCAAGCCCTTAGAGCTTATATAGCTTTATTGTAAATTTTAATATGATCAACATTGAGATGTCTCTGCCATTACTTGTTATCCTCATTCTGCAAGTGGATAATGAAATGAAACGTGAGAAAACTACATCAAGATGGATATTTATATTCATTCTAATTAGAACCAATTGGTGTATGTCACACATTTTTACAAGGATAATTGTCCGAATCCCATTTAGTGGAAAAGGTAAAAGGGATAAAGATATTCTTGAATTTTTTTCATATTGACGTGTGTGGACCATTTCCACTTGAATCAAGTGGTGGGTACTCATACTTCATAACTTTTATTGATGATTTTAGTAGATATGTATATATTTACTTAATGAGGTATATGTTAGATTCTTTTAATAAGTTCAAAGAATAAAATAATGAAGTTGAGAACCAGATTGGTAAGAAGATTAAGAAACTCCTCTTAGACTGAGGTGGATAATATCTTAATCAAGAGATCATTGATTTCATATGGGATTTTGGGATCATATCCTAACCCAATCCTCCTTACACGCCTCAATGGAATGGTGTAAGAGAAATGAGGAGCTACACCTTATTGGACATGGTGAGATCAATGATAAGTCATGCTAGTATTTCATTATCCTTTTGAGGATATGCATTATAAATAGTGTCACATATACTGAACCAAGTACCAAATAAATAGGTAAAGAGAATTCCATATGCATTTTGGGGTGGAAGAAAATCCATTTTATTAAATTTTCATGCGTTGGGATGTGAAGAGTTTGTTAAGGCCTCATAAGGTAACAAACTTGCACCCCGAGGCAAAAAGTGTACCTTTATTGGACACCCTAATGAAATAGGGGGATAATACCTATACAAACCCTTAGAGAAAAGAGTTATAGTTGAAAGAAATGCTATATTCATTGAGAGGGAGGATATCTCAAAAATAGATAGTGGGAGAAAGATAGACTTCAATGAAGTCATGGATTAAAGAACACAAGCATTGGTACAGGAACAGATTCCACAGAACCCCATGGAAGAAGAATCTATTCCATATACACAAGAATTGCGTGGGAGTACAAGAGAGGTTAGAGAACTGGAATAGTGTGGTTTTCTAGTCATTGAGGATAAGAACTCATTATTTATAGATAATAATGATCCTATAAACTATAAGGATCTTGTTAGTGGAACAGATATTTCCAAGTGGATAGAAGCCATGAATTCTAAAACGGATTCCATTTACCAAAACCATGTCTAGAATATAGTAGATCCTCCAGTAGATGTAAATCCCGTTGGTTGAAAATGGGTATTCAAGAAGAAACTGGACATAGATGGAAAAGTCAGTACCTATAAGGCACGACTAGTCACAAAAGGTTTTAAACAAGATCAATTCATTGACTATGATGAAAAATTTTCACCAGTTTCAATGCTAAAATTTATCATAATTTTATTGGCCATTGTCACTTACCATGAATATGATATTTCAAAAATGGATGTCAAAATAGCCTTCCTTGGTGGGAAAATTCAGAAAGATGTCTATATGACACAACTTGAAGGGTTTGTGACTCAAAAGGATGTTAATACGACATGAAAGATTCAAAAATACACTCATGGATTAAAGAAAGAATCCAAGTCATGGAACATTAATTTAGATGAATCCATAATGGAATTTGGTTTTATAATGAATGAATGTGTGCCTTGTGTCTACAAACTATTTAGTGGGATTTCAGTCATTTTCCAAGTAGTATATGTTGATGACATATTACTTATTTAAAAAAGAAATACCAGTCTGACACCATATTAAGGAATGGTAGAATAAATGATTCTACATAAAGGACTTAGTTGAGGCTGTAAATATTATTGGGATCAAAATCCATCATGATAGATCCAAGATATTTCTAGGCCTATGTCAGAGTACATACAATGACAAGACACTGAAGAGATTCAGTATGAAATAATCCAAGAGGGGAATGTTTCTATTGTCACATGGAATTCAAATTTCAAACAAAATGTTTCTACAGATGCATGAGAAAAGAATGAGAATGGAAAGGACTCCATATGCATCATCGATTAGGTTAGTCATGTATGCCATGCTATGTACTAGGCTATATGTCTGCTACTAATTATATGTGGTAGGAAGATATCAAGCCGATCTAGGTGACTGCCAATGGATGATAGTCAAGACTATCCTTAAGTATCTTAGGTATACTAAGGATATGTTCCTAGTTTTTGTAGGAGATAATGAAATAGTTATTAGAGGATATAATTATTCTAGTTTCCATACTAATCAAGATGAAATGAAGTCACAAACATGATACATATTCATTTTGAATGGAGGTGTTGTGAGCTGGAAGAGCTCAAATAAGAGTGCAGTTGTAGATTCTAAAGTAGAGTATGAGTATATCACATCATCTAAGACAACAAAAGATATAATTTGGATGCAAATATTAATCCAATAGCTCGTTGTGTTACACATTAGTGAAGATCCCATGACACTCTATTGTGATAATTCTGTAGTGGTGGCTCTAAAAAAAGATCCAAATTCACATCCACGGACAAAGCACCTACTTCATAAGTATCATCTCTTGAGGGTATTTTTCTCAGATATTTGAAGTTGTAGTGAGTAGAATCCATGGAAGAAAACATGGCCACCCACTTTACTAAAGCCTTAAATCAGCAGAAAAATGATCATCATGTGTGGTCTAACATACTGATTGTCATAGGTAATTGTCTCTAGTCCAAGTGGGAGTTTGTTATAGTTTTTGTCCAAGAATCAACTATTTTTACTTTGATTACATGAATATTTAATGTATTTAAATATCATACATCCTATTTAATATTCTTCATTTTTCTGCATGACTATGATGTAACAATGTTCTAGTGTGTTTGTTACATTGATAAGGTCAAGGAAGTTCCCCGCTATGATGAGAACCATTAAATGCTACCAAAATATTCTTAAATATAGTTCAGTGGTTGGATGAAATACTATGATGTGACACATAGTATACATATCGTTAGGTGCCAGTACTCATAAGAATACGATACTTCCTCTCATGAAGTTTGAACTTGGTAATCTCTAAGATGAGAGATTATGAGAAAAAACCCACCAATAGGGATTCCATATGTTTTTTAATTATCAAATATTCCTATCTGGAAGTGTGGGTAATGGTCCTTAGACATTATGATTATCATTAATACGTGTCATGACTCACACACATTGATTTACAGATGAAAACTGTCACACCATATGTTGGAAGTAAGTAAGGTACATTGGATTCATCATGAATGGTGTTTTATTAATAGAGGTGTCGAGGAAGGATTTTTCCCTTCCATTTATGGAAGTAGATATCTTGGCCCTTTGATTGAAATATAACTGTCACCCTATATTCCATGGCCTTGGTGTATCGACATGTTTAATTCAGGTAGTCAAAGAATGGCGTGTCATGCATATAGGTGGATGACACCATCATGTAACCAGTTGGATGTGATACTGTGACAATGGAATTAGATTACAGAGTGAGCATTTTTATGTGGATGTTTTCATTGCTACATTATGTTCTTTCTGATGGGTTCCTTGAACCATCTCTAAACAGAAATCTTGGACTTTAGGCAAGAACCCATAATACAAATGAGAAAGAATCTTTTAGGGTCACACACTAAGTGTTTCTAGTGGCCTCGATTAAATTCTTTTTGAATTTAATTAATAGAATAAATATTATTCTCAAGATAGTGGAATAATTTTATTCAAGTTAAAATGATTGAAAATTTAAAAAAAATATTTCTTCACCGGATCATGAATAAAATATATTTATTTATTTTATTGAAAGTTTTATAAATATTTATTTTTTGGTTTGTAAATGAAAAACATTATTTAAGTGAATAAAATATTTATTAAGGTGTTCCACAAATAGAAGAGGAGTTATAATGGACCAAGATAATGCTCGGTGATAAATAAATAATTTAAAGGTCGGTAAATATTGTTTATCTAGTTGGTGCAAGAAATAATAATAATAGGGTTATCATTATGTGGCATGGAATTTTATTTATTGTTCCATTTTGCAAAAGTTGGTGTACCATAAATAATGATGTTGTTATTTTTATTAAATTGAAAGGGTTTTCTCAATTGTTTATAATTTCATTTAATCACTGTCACGTAATTAAATATTGTAACTGATATCCCAACTTGATTAGTAGATGGGTGCAACTATTGTGACAATAGTCTGTGAATTATCTCTCGACTTCACCCCGCTCTCTCCCTCTCAAGAACGAGAGAAGTTATTCATGACTAAAGAAAAAACTATCAAGAATGATTGATGCAAGACATTTTCTTCACTGTTCTAGCACTTATAGAACATGTGGTGTTGATTTGAGACCATTTAAGTACATATAGATCACCACTAGAGGGATTTTACTTTGGATACTCATGATCCAAATGAATTCAATCCAGAAGGGTCATTCTGGATGATAAATTATCATCAATGAAGAAAGTACCAAACATCTAGGTATTTATTTTCTTTAGAAAGTAATTAAATTAATGATAAATATGATGTATAAGATCCTCTCTCAAGGTTTTGATGTTTTGTTTCTTTTTATAAATAATTTATTTAAATCCATGGTTACTATCATTCATCATTGTATTGATCCCATATTGGTCATAATTTATAGATAATGAAAATTTGGGATCCACCAACGCTGCACTTATGATGTTCCTGGATCCTTCATGGACTGCATGAGTTCAATCATCTCTCTTAGTGCTCAACTACTTATGAAAAGTGGAAGAAATATGTGATTACTTATCAAGAAACAGAAAATTTGAGATATTTAAAATATAATAAAACTAATATTAAATTTGAAACATTTTTTATGTATTATGGTGAAATCATCACTCTAATAAGCAGAAGAATAACTAATATAGTTAGTAGTTGTGCTTCTCTTAAAACACCAATACCAAAACATGATAAACAATTAAAATTTTATAGATTTTTTCCCAAAATAGAGAATTTAATTTCATCTAGAATTAGAGATTTAACAACTGTTAGATATTTGAAAATGAAAGAATTTGTTAGAACCTATATAATGTGTAAACCTGAGATGATAAAAAAGTTGAGGATTATAAAATGATCATGAATGAAAATACTTATATGAAAAATTCTATTCAGAAAGGAGAATATAATTCTAATCAGGATTTTATATTTTTCGATGATGGATCAAATTTCACAAATTCAGAAGAATTATTTTCTTAGTTTGGTATGAATATCTAATAAGAACCATAAGAGAAATTCAGGGTTTATAAAGTCATTCAATTACTATAAGAAAAGTATTCATGTACAGAAATAAATCAAATTCTTTGAATAAGAATAGTTGGAATATATCAAAATTGATTCTCCATATATCAAGGAAAGAAAATAAATATAAAATATGGAGTTGAATATTCAAATGAAATATGATTATCAATGCAATTTTAAGATATCCATAAAGGATACCTAGAATGTATCTAATGATTGAAGCAGTTCTTATAGTTCTTAATATAAACTGAAAAAATCAAATAAAAATTTTAACATGTTCTTTATGTATCCGATAGATGAGGGAAAATTATATTATTCCTCAATTTATAATTTTGAATGTGAAAATTATTTATATGAAAATTTAGTTAAATAAATTTCCATGTTTGACAGTAAATATGATACCTTGATGAAAAAAATATCTAAAAAATACTCATAATATTTTCTTAATTGAATAGCATACCTTGTTTAACAAAATTATAATTGGGAAATTTTTTAACAAAATCAGCTTCTATCTATATTGAGAATGATAGATATATTATATTTTTTCATGTTGAAGTATACCTTTTTAAATGTTCGACAATTGAGTTTACTATGGGGGAGGATTATTTATATAAAATCCGTATAAATAAAAATGCTAAAAAGAAAAAATATATCATTGGCTATAGTAGTATGATACTTAATCCATATATAAATCTTTTCCAATCTCAAATGATTAATTCATGTCTAATGTTATTCATTTTCATTTTATAATTAATGGTAAAAATTATAATGAATACAAATGAAGGAATCCTATCATTAGTAGTTTCATGATGAATATAATTTTATAATTTTTTCTAGCCATTATTCTATAGTTTAGGCTAATGTTAAACATATATGCCCGAATGGCCCGAAGGCCTTCATTTTTATTGATTTTTTGATAACCCCTCTTTTAAAGGATTAGGGTGAAGCCGGACAAGGACCGTAGCCTCAGAGATTACACGGCCTGTAGGCTTTAGGTGATTACATAAACCTAAGGTCTTAAGGAATTCAACCAGACTATCTAAAAAGAACTGCCCCCCAGCATCTGCATCGTGATAGTAGCTCTCCAACTTCTCATGACCATCTGGCTAGGCTTCCCATGTAAGCACATTCTGGTTTTGCTTCCATAGCCATACCCTCTCATTCTGAAAAATCCATTTGGTTCTGCTATGTTGAGTGCACTTGCTCTGAATCCTCCTCTGGGGCTGCTCCTTTTCTATAGAGTCTGTTTGGGGAAATTTCACTGATCAAGTGGCCTGAAGGCCTTACGGTGGCCCGAAGGGCTTAAAGGTGGCCCGAAAGCCTTACTATCATGAAGGCATGGGTGACCCAAAGGCCTTAAGGAGTCCAAGCCCAAACTGGTGGCCCAAGGTGAATAGTTCCAGTTGCTACAGTACCAAACAGTACCTACTACAATAATGCTACAGTACTACTACACTACCCCCTAAAATTATGCCTCTGCCTAGTTTCGAACCTGGGTCTCATGGATGCACTCAAGGAGTCCTCACCAACTGGGCTGAGGCTCATGTTCTTTAACATATCTGGTTACCTAGATCCTTTCATTCTGACTCTATAGGATCCAAATGCATTTGGGTACCCAAAAAAAATTCTTGGGATTTTATTATATTAAAAGAAACCAATAATTAATTTTTATATGGTATATATACATTGTATTTTCAAGACACATGATTAAAGATTATTAAAATTTCTAATAACTATATAATTTATATGAACATTTGGTCCCTTTCTTTGATAATTTGAAAGGAAATATCATTGGTGTTGGGGAAGTTGGAGATCCAAATTTTATTCTGATCAATACAAGTTCTATTTGTTTAAGGTTTGAAGAAAAATATGATAATTATTTCAAAAAATCACCTTAATAGTTTTTGTATTTATTTCTCAAATAAGTTTCGTTATATTTTTTAGAATAAACAATTAATGTTTAGATAAAATATAATAGAAATTATTTATACTTTGGACCTTAGTTCCTTGTGTAATCAAAATGTAAATTTTATAATACATTAATTCTGTTAATACTAGATTGGGAATAGGTTTCTTGTAACTCTAATATGTTTTCTCATTTTAATTTGTCTAAAATAATTTGGGCTATGATCTACCTTGCACAAATTTGATGGGAAAAGACTCTATGATGCATGTCAAATAGGCAAGCAGAACAATATATTTTTCAAACAAATCAACACAGTTGTTATATCAAAACATTGAGAACTTATACACATGGATTTTCTTAAGAAATGTAATGTTGAAACCATGGTTTGAAGATTCATTATTTTTGTGTATATTGATGTATTTTTATTATTTTACATTGGTATTTTTTTGTTGAAATTTAATAGCTAATACGTTAGGATTTTTATGAGTTTTTAATTTGGATTAAAATGAAAAAGTTGATAAAATAATTTCATTATGAATTTATAATGGAGGAGAATTTTTGAATTAATTATTTAATCATTTTTATCAAATATATGAATTTAACCTAATTTTTCACTTTATGGAAAACTCAAAAAAATAGAATGGTGGAAAGAATAAATTGAACTATTTAAGAAATGTATAGGACTGTTTTTTGAGTATTGTATACCTATTTTTTTGTATGATGTTGTTAATATAGATTTTCATATTATGAATAGAGTTTTAATTATACCTTTTTTCAAGAAGATACCTTTCGACTTGTGGAATAATAAAGACCCTAAATTTTGGTATATAAAAAATTTCCATATTCCATGTGTATATTTGGTTACTAAGGAAAACCATCTTAAGTTTGATCAAAAGATGATGAAGGAATCCTTCTTGGATATTCTAATACTTATAAAATTAAAGAGTGTTTAATAAAATTTCGCAGATCGTTAATGGTTCGATTCATGTGATGTTTTATGAGAGTGGTCCCTTTTCTCACAAAAGACATTCTATTTATTATCATGAATCTGTATTAGAACATAAAACATTGAAGAAACTAGTTCTATGTTAACATCATCCCATCTGATCACATGGACAGGATCAAACTGATACTTTGTCAACTGAAATACATGGAACAAATTATTTACATCACTGAACCATTGTGTAAATTCCAAATGATATGTCACCTAAATAACCCATTCTAGTATCTCAAAAGGATCTATGTACCCAGGATATAACATTCCATGAATTCCAAAATGATGATGTGCAATAATTGTAGAGATACCCATGAAAACATTGTCACTCACCATGAATGATAATGGTTTTCCATGACGATTATCATATGGTTTCTGACCTATTTCCACACAAAAAAGTGGGGAATGATAAAGATGAATATACAATGCTTCAAAATATTTATATGTATCAAGTCCTTATAGTTTTTGTTATATAAGAACTATTATAACAACATTTTTTATTCCAATAATCCACCAAAATCCATTACACAAGCCCACAACATGTCTTCCATCATTCCTACCATCCATTCAGATTAGTCGTACATATAAGGATGATATGTTGTAATCATAATAAACTATGTTTAAATGGATTTCTATAAAGATTTATAGGAATGAGACATAATCCTCAGACATCTATCAAACACTATCGATATTGATAAACCATTCCTTTTTAAAACTTATTAGATATAGATTTTTGAAAATTCCTCCACCATCTGAGATTCATGAATATGGATGACATTAGCTGACTTTGTGATCCGATCCACTATCTCTAATATGGAATCGTGTTTCCACATCATTCTTGGGATACCTGTTAAAAATCGAGATCTATATATTCCCATTTCTAAACTAGAATCTATAAATAATGCAACATACATGCTGGTCTCTAATTCTCTACCACAACATGCTGATAAGTTAAACACATTGAAACATAATCTTCCACCTTCATTTTCATACAAAACCACCATAAATGTTCTTCCCAATGATTAAAAACCTTTTTATTCAATGATGAATATCCCATATCTAATGGTAGTACGCATGAATAATTTATTCTTAACAATCCATAGGTATGTCTATCTAATTTTTTAACAACAATATTGATCTTTTATCCTACCTAAATCACTCAATGGTTTCCCCATCATTGAGTATTGACCTCTTCACAACACATTTTGAATCGGACATTAGTTAATCTTTTACTAATTCAAAAAATTAGAAATGAATGAAACTAGAAAGAAAACAACAAAATCACTTCATTATTCACATTCCATGTGCATGTCGTCTAGGACCAACATCAATTTTCATTGATCTCAATTTAATTTTTCCAACGAAGCATACAAATTTCTACTTAATAAATTTTCCACAGCATTTCCAGTACCTAGTGTATACATCAATTCAAAGATGAACATTTAGAGATACTACATCCATATCCATTATCTCAGATTGAAATTCCATTGTGAGAAAATGTGTTTCAGGATCTTATGATCCATAAACACAATAAATTTCTCACAAAAGGGATAATAATTCCATGTCTTCAATGCATGGACTACGTCAGCGACCACCAAATCATGTTTTGGGTAATTATTCACATGAAAACCCAAATTCCTTGAGTTATATGTATCCACGCGATCTGATTTCACATGAATTCATACCAAGCCCAATCCTGAAGCATCACAATACACCATGTACCCTTATCCAGATTCTAGAAAAATCATGATTGGTGCTGATGTTAGGAGAACTTTAAGTTCATTGAAAGACATTTGACATCCCAAATCACATTTTAAAGGAATAATATTCATTGATAATGATGTCATATGTTATAATAATCATGATAATTCATGAAAAAAGCATCATTAATAACCTCCCAATCTATGGAAACTCTATCTCTCAAAGACATTGTATGGAGGTTTCTAAGAGAAAACAACTTCTATCTTTTTTGAATCCATGGAAACACCTTTTTTAGAAATTATATGACCAAGATAACTTATAAATTGTATCAAAAATAATACTTTAATAGTTTGGAAGACTAATGGTCATCCCTTAATATTACCAACACAATTTCCAATGGTTGCTCATGCTCCACCGTTGTCCATGAATACTCCAATTTTTCATTCTCAAACATCACAAAAAAAGATGTGATACCAATAAAATATTTGATTCGTTAATGCCATAAATATTTCTATTGAATTTTTAATACCTAAAGGAATTACCAAATATTCATAATGTGTATATCTACAATTGAATTTTGTCTTCAGAATATCCTCCTTCCAAACTCATAATTAGTGATATTTTAGTCAGAATTCAATATTAGAAAACCACTGAGACCCAGTCAATTTATCAAAAAAAAATAATCAGTGTGTGGAAGTGGAAAAGTTTTATTTATCATAACATGGTTATTCTTATAAAAATCCACACACAGTCTCAGAGTTCCATCTTCCATTTTCACAAATATGATTGGTGCTTCCCACATAGGCATGCTCGGCTAAATGAACCATTTTTTCTAGCTCCACCAACTGTACATTCAATCCCCTTAATTATATTTTTTTCATCCAATATGACTGATGATAAATATGACTTTTCCTCAGAAGGATATCAATCATAAACTGGAATTCCCTTATAGGTTGTAACCCTATGAAATTTTCCGGAATTTCAACCTGAAATTGATCAACCACTTCTGGAAAATTTCTAATTATTGATCTATTCCATCGATGTTAAAGTTAACACTATAAACTGGTACATGATTATTCCAAATGATAGCACCAAAAATACTATTTCACCTTCTATTACACACTAGTATCCTTAAAATAGATGATCGAAACCATCTTCAATCTTAATAATGACTCTTAATGTATAACAGTCTTTATGATTCATAAAAATAATTAATGAATCGATAAACAAGCCTATTCCATAGACATGCATCTCTAACATTGAGAAACCCAAAATAAACTCAGCTCCATCCGTGGACACAAAACATGATCAACACATAAAGGATCAACATTCTTTTTGATCGGGGGGACTTTGATGATTTAACAAAGATGACATCATATCATCTTTTAATGCCAACAAATCAAGATCATAGGAATAAATATAGAAATGGTAATCACCTCTATGAAAAAACAATTCATAATGATATAATAGAAAAGAATCAAACCTCTTTCCATTGATGGACCTTACTGATCATCCACAATAACTTGTTGAGCTCCATATAATTTTTTTATCTCAACACTTTGTTCTTTATTGCCCTGTTGAGATTGCACTACTTGAGGAGTCATGTTTTTTTTGAGAATAACCATGGAAATATCTATTCTGTTGATGGTATTGATTATTCTTCCCTTGTGTCATCAAATCATATGATGCCTATGATACCTAAGAAGTGTCTCAAAAACCGGACCTTAGAGCACTGTGACAATAGGATTGGATATGCCCCATCTGATTCCAATTTTTCCATTCCCTAGGTTGTGACATACATTATCGATTCATATAGGTAAGTAAACCACAGTGGAAACATCCTTATTTTATCTTGGTCCATGGATAATGATTTATCAATCCTTCTATATGATTCTAAGTCATTCTCCATCCTTGGAAAGAAGAGTCCCTCTTATGTTTTCTTCTAGCATTAGAGTTCGCACTATTTCCAGTAGGTGTTAACAAAATCCCTCCACCCGTAGCTCTTAAGATGATCCTTTCTGATACCATATCTCTAGTAAGAATATCTTTATAATCTATCATACATATCATAGATTTCATTGATTGATTCTCCTTCCTCATCCCCGATTCAATGATGTTTACCTTCAAGGATGCACTAGCGACAACATTGGGTGAAAAGTTCACTAAATTCATGAATATTTCCATGTACTCTAAGAAAACAATATTGTCTAGATTCAAGATAAATATATCCACAATTATTTTAATTCTAAATGTGTTAGGACATAATTTTATGTTGAACAATTCCTGAAAATTTCCCCATGCTTGGCCTTGGTAAAATTTAGCCTGAACAACTAAATCCCACCATTGGTGTGAAATATCTTCAAACATATACATAACCATCTTGAATTTATGCTCTGCTAGAGGGAAAATGAAATTGATGATTTTATTCATCCTATCAAGCTTCACCTTTTCCATTTCTATTTCTAAATCTCCAAGAAATATGGGTGTATTTTTCGTCTAGAATTAAATAGAATGATCCACTTGCCTTGGTTGATCCATTATATTCCCTATATCCATATCTTAAACAGAATGGACAATACTTTGAAATAGATGTTGGTCTACCTATGGGTCAGGTGATACCACGTTCTTAGTAGCTTCTCCCAATTGGTTCCTACTATTCCTACTGGGTTCCATTCTCTAAAAAAATGATATAAGTATCACTCTCTATCAACTGAAGGCTTATCATTACAAATTCTATCACATCATACTACCACAACAATGCTTTCCAAAATAAAATTTTTTCCATATTCAACCATTTTTAAAAGAATTTAATTTTTAGCCATTTTCAAAATACCACAACTATGATATTTTAAAAATCATACATTTGAAACCAATTTCAACATTTTTCAAAAATGAAACAATTGCACTAAGTCATATGTCATTACTAAAAATAAAATATGCACTCTTAGTGGGAAGTCATTTTTCTATAATTCATGTCATCCTTTTCTCATTTTCTAAACCCATGAAAATGAGATTTCAAATCCTCTAAGAATCTCTAAAAAACTTATGTACCCAACTTCATTGTAACTTTAAGATCAACATAAAAATGTTAGATACATATTTTTTTCTATACAATTCAAGTCTTGATGATCTTACTCCTTTCTACCACCCTAAAATAAGAAATAGACTGGTATAAATATAAAATCCAATCCTAAGATAACTGAATACAAATTGTTAGACAAGGACTGAACAAGTTGATACAACTTGTAACATCGCACCGCTTCTCACTGTCTTGAGAAGGATGAAGGAAATTACATGGCCTTAAGTGTAATCCCGAAGATCCCAAAGGCTCAAAATAAATTCTTAGTGTGTCATTAATATTTGGGGGATGATTTACACTTTCAAAATATAACAACCAACTAAACATGGAATAACCAAATAATCCACTACATGATGCATGATATATATTAAAGACTACTAGATGTGATACCATTTATAGAAAAAGAATTCTCCATAATTTCTCCATAGAGGAAGACTACAAAACATCATGGTAAACTAAATAAGATAACCAAAAAATGAATAACAACTACATAACTCTGTGCTACAACATTATCCATGCTCTAGTCCACAAAACATACAAAGTATCACTAAAAACCTCCAGAGAAGGGTGATACATTACCTTATCCCATGTCTTGATATTCAAAATCGGCAAAAAGCACCAATGATCCAAAACATGGGTGGGTAATCAAACTCAATATACTATCCACCAAAAACATCCTTACTCATTCCACTTGGATAGAACAAATTATCATATGATATAAAAAAATTATATAAAAACTACTTGAAACAGTTTAATAACTTATCATAATGGAAAAAAATTCAAAACTAAACCAGTTTTCTTAAATAATCCAATTTCCAAGGAAAGAATCCATAAATTTCACTCTAACCATTTCATGAATTTAATTTGAATAACCCATTCCCTATCACATTTCCACACAAACATACTCACCCAGACACATGCTTGGTGTTACAATTATGGTGGGAATTCATGTCCATAAATCACACCCATTGATGGTTGTACGTCATAACCAATATTCATCCATTACACACATGATTAACAATATAATAAATATAACATTCCAATATAACAATTTCCATGTAATTCAATCAATTCAATAAAATTTTACTTTTATTGAAAACCATAACCACAAACTCAATTCTATAAAACCTACAATTAATTGAAAACCATTTTCCAACAAAAAAATAAACAAAACTCATATTTTATTAAAAACCATTTTTCATGCATCAAAACCGTATCAACATTTTAAAATCATCATTTTAAAATAATGTGGTCAAATTCACCTTTGTCCAACATTCCCAAATTTTCACAAAACCATAACTATCCCCAAATAAGGCTTCAAACAATAATTTCATGAATTTTTCAAAATAAATTTCAAAAAATAATCTGAAATCAAGCCTTTAAGTTAAAAATATATGATTCAAGAGTAAATCCCCATACCTTAGGATTTATGGAGAAAACGAAGGACAACACTAAAACTCCCCCAAAAACATGTTGAATCTCTAAAAACCCACCATATATCTCTACCCCTACAATCAATAAAGAAAAATACAATTATATTTGGGATCAACTAACTTTGATCTATCTATCGAGAATGTAGATATAAGAATTTGATACATTGGGTGAAGTTTATCTATTGAAAAGCAAGAAAAACTACTAAGAATGAAGGATTACTGTGAGAATCAGGCTTCAACGCACCATGAGAAGCCATCAGATCACCTCATGATCAATGTGAGAATACTCTAACACATTTGGGATGAGAAAAAAAATGAGTGAGGGCCATTTTGGGATAAAAAAGTGGTTAATTCTTAATCCCGAAAACACAATTTTTGGATCTTTTTTTTTTAAATTTTGAACTGTTAGTCTCGCGGTTAAACAAACCGTATGCTAAATGTGTCTTACTTTTTATCTCTAGTGGGTATCACATGATAATATCACATGGTTAGAAAAAAATTCTCTAGCATTGAAAAATCACACTATCCCATGCGACATGACTTCTCCTAGGTAGACACACAGTTTAGAATAACTGTGCACTTACCCGTGTTCCCTTCCCTTAGCCCCTATCCCATTATTCATGGATTCCTATTGGTGACACAAGGTTTCCACAAACCATTCTCAAACTGTGAATCTATATAAAGGCACCAAAAAGATTCCCAAATCTTTCAAAACCTTTCCAATCATCCCTGAAAAAATTTATATACGTAAATAGCACGATTGAATGATTTTTACATGAAAACGGGGTCCTATATAATCAATATCATTAGGGTATAATTATGTGGAATAAATCATGGCTAGTTTTTAAATGAAATATTTTATAGGGAAGTTTAAATTACGGGGATACCTTTCCACCTATTTCTAGGATTGAATCAATAGGGTATTTTTTTCTGGTGCATCTTATATGAATTTTAAATTATACCATATATATTTCAAGAAATCATTTCTAAAAGGATATCGAATCAAATATGTTTATGTTGAATAACCCCATAATTTTGAATATCATCATTTTAAAAATTCAATTTTAAAATATATTATTTTAATTTATGGTCATAAACAATCACCAAGGGATTAGTATATAAGATTATGCACATTTATTTTAAAAATTGTTTTTTGTAAGTCTAGATGATACTAATTATTTAAATAAAGACACTTATTTTGATATATTATTAGAAAATATTAATGTTGATTATTTTTTTATTGGTACAACTAATCAAATTTTGTGAATAACTATTCACAACTTATGTAAAAATAGTTTGGAAAGAGTATCATAGGTTAAATTAATTAATTTCTTATTTATAAAATCATTCCAAATTATTTATGAAATATTATGAATCAGTATAAATATTTTGTGGATTTATTGAAAAAATTTGTACTTGAGAGAAGTGAATAATATAAAAATACTATGTGAAAAAATATAAAATTTTATTTGAATGAAGCTCATAAATCATTTGAAACCATGTTTTATAGATGTATTATTGGTTTTTTGTTATATATTATAGATATAGGACAAATATTATGTTTTCTATTTTCTATGTGAAATGTTTTAGCCAAATCCAATTCTGTCACATATGGAATTTTGTTAAAGTAATTTTATGCCATTACAAAAGAACTATTTATTTTCCTTTTATCTATTGGAATAAATCTATTTTTGATATACTCACATGTATAGATGATCATTTTGGAGGTTGTAGATTAAATATATAGAGTGCGTTTGGAACCTATCACTTTTTATGAAAGTATCCATTTTTATGGTAAAATTAAAAGGAAATATTTAGTTTCATTAACAAAATTTGAGAGAGAATATAAATTTTCATATTGTTTTTTGTATAAGTATTGTGGATGAAACACAATTATTATAATTTTGACTTAATTTTGATCTTGTTACTATTTCATGTGATGATACTATAACTATAAATATTTCTAAAAACTGTAATTATTTATTTTATCTGAGCATATTGATATTATAAAATACATTTAAATATATCAAGTTTAAATTGGAGATATCTAATTAAAAAAATTAATATTGATTATTAAATTATAAAAACTTTTATTAACCTCTTTCCACTACTAAATTGTATTTTAAAAAGGAGGTTAGGTTTTGTTGAAATTAAATTAATATTTTCTATAATTTTTTATAAAACAAATAATACATTGTTTGACTCCATTAAATTTAATTTTGTTATAAATTTTAATGTCTTAGTATTATTTTTATTTATCATATCTAAATATTTTTTGATAATAATTTAATTCTCAATGTTGTCTTTTGGAATGTATCTTTTTAGAATCTATGATCATTACACATGGAATTAATCTCAAGAATCCTAACATTTTCTTCAAGCCATATTAAATTTCATCTCTCCTACAATCCTAGAAAAAACATTTCATAGAACTTTTAAAAACATTATAGTTAAATTCCATGAACCCCAAAAATTTGATTTGTAAACCATCAGTCACTATTTCAAAATGGGGAAGATGAAGATTAATAATACATTAAGTCCCAACAATGGAAGGAGATATAAAGTTTTAAGTTTTTAAATCAAGTTCTCCATGTAATCACATAGAATTTTGAATGTCTAGTCTAATCCAATCTCATACTGAATGAAGCTCCATATTTTCAAGGATTAAAGTTATTTTTTTATGGATTCAATACTGAATATTTTACCAAAAGATATGTTAAGGAGTTATTAAAAAATTCTCAGTTTGGTTTTGGTGAATGTTAATATGTAGTGTCTTGAAATGTGGTTGATAATTATTTTTTGATATCATCTACATAAATTGGTAGTTGTTTCCAATCCCAACATGAACATGATTTTTGTTACAATTTCAGGTCATTTTGTGATGTGGTTAACAATTCATAAGAAATATCATATTTTTTTAAACATTTACAATAAATAATTTGGTTGTGATGTTTCTTAATGGTGGATTAAAGGTTCATGTAAATGTATTCCAACCACTATCATACCTAACAATACAGAATTTGAGAATATTATCATTCTATATATTTACATTATTTTTCTCTAATTAAGTGATATGAAGATGAATATATATATCAGTTTTTGACAAGATACATGAGAAATTTCAATCATAAGGACTGATGGATGATATTTTATCCATATAGTGTAATTTTGTCATTTTTTATCCACAGGAGATGTCTAATTTCAAATACCATGAGAGGAATTAAATTGAACCATAATAATGTCTTCTCATATAGAAAATTGGGGAATTTTTTTTTATTTTTATAGATAATTTCTAAAAGTAATATCATACCAATTAGAGTTATTATAGAGGATCACTTTGATATTATTAATAATGGTGAGAAAAAAAGAATTATGTCTGTTAAGTCTACCAGAATTATTGTAGAGGAATATGGTGAATCTAGAATTGAATATTATGATGAGGTGATATTTGGTCCGGAATTAAAACTAGTTGGATCTAAAGTTTATTTTATTGTTTTATAAGAATATATGGTTAGTTATTAAAATGTTTCTTCAAGTAGAAGAAGAAATATAGTTATGGATGAAAATATAGCCATAGGTGTTAGAGGAGAACTTAAATTATCATTGGTGTATCATACACCATCTAGTAGATTATAATTAATTTTTTTTATCTCATACCCACTAGAGTACAAATAACCCCACACACATTGATAGGATTAATAATTTTATTATAGGATAGAATTTATAGTGATTAATTGTTGAAGAGTATTGTGTTCAAAAGATTACTCATGTTGAGGATAATCCAACTGATGATACCAGTCATTATTTGGAGAGGTAGATAACAGAATTTTCTCATTTTAGAGGAAATGTATGTATTCAAGTCTTTTCATCTAAAAAATTTATCAAGAATCAGTGAGGCTTTTTTAGGAGTATTTTGAAAACACTTATGAATAGGGTTCGAAGAATACATAAGTTATTAGAGATTTATTATCATCTTTGGGTGAAGGCTTAAGTGATCTGTCATTTTAGTTGGTCAAATTATGTGAACCCTCAATAAGGAAGGATGATATGCCTCCATATTATAGATATGAATCGAGTTTTGAATTCCATTTTCAATTATTTCACATATGTATTTTTTCTAATATTGATTTTTAATGAATGATGTCACTGTATTGAAATCAGAACATCAAAGTTCTATGAAATATTTTTGAGAAGTTAAGACATTAATTTTTTTTAAAACATTATGAGTCTACTCAAACCCAATTTAAAATTTTAAAATAAATTTAAATTTACATAAGGCATTTTGATGCTTTAATTAGAGATTTCATGGGTTAATTTGGTACCTTGATATGTGATCAAAGAACTAAATAAAATTTTAGAGGCATGATAATTTGTTTGGTGTATTGTATTGAATTTATAAAAAATAACAGTTCACGCCATGGATTTTTTGACCTTTTATATAATAATTTTTGGTTAATTTCAATAGGGGGTAATACTTTTATCTACCGATATCTGTTCCTAAGGTTTAAATGGTCAAAATACTTAGTGTCACAGTGTGCTACTGGATATTATTATAGACAATAATAATGTGATAATTTACAAATTAGTTTATGTAAAACATGTATTTGGAGATCGTATAAGTTAGTTTGGGATTGTTTTGGATAAATTTATATATTCTTATTGTTGGAACCAGGTTCTTCAAAGAATTATTTGGTGTATGGTTTGTGTTTGTTGTCAATCCTCAGTGGAAGTTCAGGGTGTGTACCAACAAGGCGATCATACCGTTCAAGCAGAAAACAGTAGTGAAGGTGGCGCTGTTTCCCAGTGTTTGCCAAATTTTTGGGCCTAAAAATCGCCCAATAAAGTAAAGTGTTTTTGGCAAAGGTACTTGCGCGCCGTGATCTTGGAGGATAAAAGACTTGCGCGCCATATGTTTTTGAGGATCAGAACATCAAAATTTGGCTAAGGAAAGAAGGTCGCGCAAGTGTTGGTTGGGTCGCGCAAGTGAGTTGCGCGACAGAGTTTATTGAAGACAAGACTTGCGCGCCGTCGAGGGACTTGCGCGCCGCCGCGCAGGGGGTCCAGTTTTCCTATAAATACTGGACCACCCCTCCTCATTTCTCACGGAGTTCAAGGCTGAGAGATTGTTCGAGCTCTCGTCGCGCAGGTGGTTGAGTCGCGCAGGTGGTAGTTTTGTCGCGCAAGTAGAGCTTGCGCGCCGGTTTTTGGCTGTGTGCCCAAGGTGGTTTGGAAGAGAATGGAAGTGGACCGTGCAAGTTTGTAGTTGGGGAAGGAAGAGTCGTGCATGTGTGTTGATGACACTTGCGCGCCAGTTTGGACTTTCGCGCCGTATTGGGACTTGCGCGACTGTCTTGGAGAAGCGCGCTTGGTTTTGCTGAAGCCCACCGGCCTGTTTGGAGCTGCACGAAAGCCGAGAGACTACTCTGTACATTCAAGGAAAAGTGATATTCTTCTTCTGGTGAGAATCGGACTTCAATATAGCATCTACATATAACAATGGATGCACTCTTATGCAAATTAAGAAGATACCTTCACGTCTATAAACTGAGTGGGACTTCACCAACGGTAGTGAGCCAGGGGGAGTCAACGGGAGTGACCCGAGGGAAGCAGTGAGCTATCCTTGAACCTTTGTAAAGGCAGTGAGCCTGGGACAGAGAAACGGTACCCGAACATTTGTAATCTACAGCTAGTGAAGCATAGTGGATTTTGGTACGACCAACAACCTGTCGGCATATACTCCTTAGACGTAGCCCTTAGTGGTGAACCAAGTAAAAATGGTTGTGTCTTCTCTGTGCTTCTGAATGTTTTCTTTCTGATCATAATCATCATACAGGTTCAACAAGTTCCTACCAACGTGGGAACAAGATCCATCACATTAAAAGAAAAAGTGGTCACCCTGATTCACCCCTCCCCTCTCAGGGTGTCCCGGGGTCCTTCACTTACGACATGGTAAAGAACTATTTTAATGTTAATTTTGATGAAATGTAAAAGGGAAGTTAGAACTCTCGATGTCTACTCATGGATTGGGATACACCATTTGAAATGAATTAAAAGTATTTGATGTTGGATATTCAAGAAGTTCATCAGACTCTTCATAAATCTATATCCTTTGACACATATTTAAAAGAATCTAAACCTCCTCCTATCTCAGTCTCAACCCCTAATCCCTATACTTTTCTTGAGAATATTTCTTATCATAAAAAATAATTATTTATACAATTTTATTTATTTAAATTTTCTATTATTTATTGTTTCTTTTTATCTATTATTTTATTTTACATATGTTCATTTATTAATTTAAATATATTCGCCATAAATAACCCTGAAATACAGTTCCGTGAAACATTTATAGTGTTTTGGTACATTTAATTTTTTCATTTTGATCTCAAAGAAATGTCATGAAATTGGAAAAAATTCCAAAAATAATATCTATGTGTTTTTTACAAAATTAATATATATATATATATTTATATATGAAATAATTAATATATACATAAATAATATATTATTTGATTAAATATTTCATACTTATAATTACTTATACTTAGATTTTTTAATCATCAAATGGGGAAGATGTTGTGTATAAAAATAATGATTCCACATGTTTTTCAATGATTTTGATGCTCATGATTTTTTTTATTTACAGATAATTAGAATTTAAGTTAATTTAAATTTTAAAAATTCCAATAATTTGATTATTTTATTTGAGAAATTCTACAAGATTTTATTAAATTTTGGCTTTTATATTTGAGTGAGGGAATATTATATTTAGTATTAAAGTCATTAAAAAGGATTCTAGAATCATAGCTAATAATGATAATTCAATACAAATGATTACATCCAACCCCACATTTGGAACCCCTTGTTTATGTGGAACATTATGTTTTGGATCCTCACATTGGTTAAGAAACCTCATCATCGGGTTCCTAAGGTTGTTATATACCTTATGTAAATAACCTTACATTGGAGATATATCATGCATTATGAACCAAATATTATTGAAATTCATGTTTTAGAAATATATTTTTAGATTCATCCATATGCTAGATACCATAACATTGAAAAAAACCTCAACCAAAATGTTCCCCTTATTGATCCAATCATATTAGGGATTCAAAATATGAATTATAATGATATTTATTCTACGATTTCGGTAAATATTTCATAAAACTGATTCAACGACAATTTCATAAGTTCTAAATAGGTGGATTAATTTTTTTCATTTACTTGGGGATGTTTTAAATTCACTTAGATATCAAATTTTAAATGAATTGAGCTTTTTGAAATCATTATTTATCTAGATACTTGTTCATATCTGTTTGACCTGAAATATTTTCTTCCTCTAATTTATTTTTTTAAATGAAAACATATAAATGACTTGATTATGAGTGTTTTAAAGCTATTTCTCTAAGAAAACATTGTAACATTCATGATTGAAAATTATAATATCTTTTAATTACTATTATATATTCATATAGTGATTTAAGTTAATCATTTTATTCATAGGTGGATAACACCAATTATTTTAAAAATATATAATATATCTATTAAATTTTGTTAAATTTGTTCAGGACAAAAATTTGAAAAAAATTATATTTTATTGTGTGATTTTCCTAGAACATAAAAATCCTGATCTTTCTATGATTATTAAATATGATATTTCACATCATCTATATGAAGATTCACCATAGAGACTAATCTTTAGGGACTAAATATTCTTATGAATGAATCTTCATTTATTAGATCTAATATCTATAATTAAATGCATCGAATAGATAGTTTCACCACAATAAATTATTTATTTTCATTATTTCAAAACATTCACATGTTGAGTGTTTTGAGGAAAACACTTAGTCATACATAATGTAAATATAACTGTTTTTGTAACAAGTTAATGTTTCTTTCACTCAACTTCTTATATGACTTGTTAATTTATATACTTGTACAAATAACTAAACTTATGAAGATAGTATTGGTGGAGTGGAATAGGGGATATCTATTCCTCAAAAATATAATTAAATTTCAATACACGTTTTAGTTTATATCTCATAATTTTTTATTAAATGGGGATACAATAACTTTAATTATTTTATAGATTTTGTTTTTAAATACTCTGATGTTTTAAAAGGACACAATTAAAACCCCCTTGTGTCTTCATCATCTTATTTGGACAACATAACTATGATTTTTAAACTCTAGAGATATGTATCTAGACAAAGATGAGAGGCCATGGGGTAAAATAAGGTATGATAGAAAAAGTAATCCTGAAGCCAAGTATACAGGACAACTCCTTTTATAATGGATGATTGTAATTCCTTCACCCATGTAATGACGCCAAATTTATTTTTAATATTTTTTTCTAGAATAATGGGTGTAATATTAAATTATATAGTATTATACAATAATAGTATATAGTGAAATCTATTTGAATAGTAATGTGTCAATTAGAATAGTAATATGACCGTTAGGAAGAGTAATATGACCATTTGAATGATAATCAGACCTCAAAACAAACTAAATAAAATTTAGCATGATTAATTTATTTGAAAATATATTATAATTCTATAAAATAATTATCATGATTAGAAAATAAAAACAAATATAAGCTAATTATAAATAAAATTTATTTTGAAGTATTTCACAAAACATAAAATTTTTATATAAAAAATTAAAAAATATGTTTTTCAAAATTATTTTGGTAAAATTAATTTCAAATATTTAAACATCATGTCAAAATTTTTTAGTGGTGAGTATTTAGATATTTTATTAAATGCGTTAATTTTCTCATGAATAGTAAAAACACAAATTTTGAAATATAATGTGTTTTATTACACAATGAAGATTCAGTAATGATATAATAAAAATTTAAGTGGTTTTTTTGGACCAAAAGGAATTTAATAAAATAAATTGATCATTTTAAAATATTAAACCAAATTTCCAAATCTAAATGTTTTTTCTGACATCCACTAACAAAAGTATGTCATTAAAATAACATTTTGAAAATTTTCCACTTTTATTTTGAATATGATAATACATATGGATAATAAAATTTTTGAATGATATATAATCATATTATTTAATTCAAATATATATCTTAATTAAAAAATGATATTATTCAATCTCTTACCTTCGTATTATATTTTTCAATGTTTTATCCTGAAAATACCCCTACGCTCGTATAAAAGTAACCCCTCCTCCGCCATGGAAAACCAATCATACATTCTAAATAAAGCCAAGAAATATTCCCAAATATATATATTACTCCCCTTGTAATGATTATGTTTTTTTTGATGAAAACCAAATCCAATATTTAGGGGAGTTTAGTACCGTACAAGAGATGCAACATAGAGAGAAGAGTATGTTTGTATCAAATCTTCCTTCATTTTCCTTTTATCTCCCTCTTATTACCAATTCGTTTTAAAACAAAATATTATAAGGATAATTCATTAGTATGTTAATGTTAAATAAATTATTTTAACTTACTATATTTTATATTTTTTTGAAACATTTAAATGTTATACATCTCTTTTCCCCATTTTTTTTCAATATCCCGATGATAGTAAATTAACAAATCATAAGGACATTGCCAACCCCCTATGTATCAATACTATTATGGATGATTATAATATATTATGTATAACATAATATGGATAAATATAAATATTTATAATATTATAGAGTTAATCATAATAATTTGTAAGTTTTAATTATGGAAAATCATTAAATAAAAGAAATACTAAATACTTTAAGGAAAATATGATATCAAAACGTTTCATCTTTATTGATGTAAATTGATAGAAATAATTCAATTATTTTAATTAATAAATAGTAAAATAATTTAAAATTATTCACCTATAGTTTCATATTTTAATAACCATATGTCTATTATACATATTGTGAAGAAGTGGTGAAATAAAGCAAGAATTTAGGTCCGGGAATTCCAGACTTCCTCTTTAGTTAAAGTAAATATTTTTTACATATTTTATAAATATAATATTACAATATCATTATAATATTTTTCATTTTACTATTACTATGGATGTATTTTTTTATCAACTGGAGACCCTCAGGCCTTTCCATTCTATAATTTACTTAGTTCACATTTTTTTTCTATCATGATGCTGAATTTATTTAACAAATTTGTCTCTTTATAATGAAAAATAATAATATTATGAATACCCAAACCAATAACTTATGAAATGTTATTCAAATATATGTAAATATACTGTAATTATTTAAGTAATTCCATGTACTAAATGACCATTTCTCATTCCATGGTTATAAATTATGTAATTTTTCAAGACAATGAGCACTTTTGTATGAAATTATTTTATATGAAAAATAATTTTTATTAAAAAAGAGTTATTGATTACATGTTATATTATGATCAATGTGGATCACATGAATTAAAATATATGAATGGTGAGCCCGGATAGAAGTCAATTTCATTAGGTAAATAATTAATCACTATAGATGGCATGTTTTATGAGACCATGGTGAATAACCATGGTAATTATGATATATGACACCATTATGACAGATCTTCTAGATATGTTATGAACATAAAAAATTAATTTACTAACATTTCAATGTTATTTGTCATGTACATATGATTATTCTCTCTTGATATTCATATTTTATTATATATTATTATTGTTCATGTCATATTTCCTTTTTTATCCCTTATTGGGATTTATTCTCACCCCTTTCTTTTTATGTATCTCCCATGGATATTAAAATCATATAAACTATCCTTTAATAAAGCAATGAATAATAATTTCAAGTGTATTTCATGATTTTTTATTCATAAACTACAATTATAATTTCAAAAAATATACCCCTAAAAATATCATGTATGTTTTTCTCTATTATAAAATGTAACGAATGATTTATATGTTTAAAAATTGGTATGTCATAGTTGTAATTAGAGCATAATTTAGTTATTTTTGGAAATTTAGATTAGAAAAGTAAAGTAATAACCCTAGGTATAAGTCTATTTATAGAAAAAACATCATGTAATTTTGGTGAAGTATTAACCATGTGGTTCCAAGAAATGAAATAATTTTATGGATACTATAAGTGGATATTATTTTGGAATAGTTGTACATAGGTTAATAACCTAAGAGGGTGAATTGGGATTCAACATTATCATCCCTTATTTCATGAAAATGGGCTTTATTTCACAAATATTTTTATACTCTCATGGTATATGTCTAGTCAATCATTGTGTTTTAGGAACCATTATGAAGTATATATAAAAAATTTAGTTATTTTTAAATGATATTAATAAATAAATCATCAAGAATGTTAATTTAGGACATAAATAATATTTTGAATTAATGTATTTTTAAAAGTAATATATTTCACTCTAAGGTTATATTGTTTTATAAAAATTATCATAAATAGGAGGAACTGAGTAAAAGATGAGTACCATATGAGATTCACTAATGACCATACTAATAAGATGGAACGTATATCAAAAACCACATGACGTTAATGAATCATCTATATCATCTTATGAATAATGTCCTATATCTTGTTGAGCATCCATATCCACCTTGAATAGAAAAACATTTCACTGGGACCCTAATAAATAACTAACCTCATTTCTATAGTGGGTGTAATGATCAATTAATTCTCAAATAGTATATTACCTCCTTAGAAATGATATGTTTTGTAATCCACTGTTCAAATATGGAGAAGTGACCTTAGTAGTATACCACATTGAAGAAGAATAAAATTACTGGGGGTATTGATTAAGAGAATAAATCCAAGTGATTATATTAATTCTTGTAGTGGGAAGGGTTCAGGAAAATCCTTTCTTATAAATATTTTCACCATTCGATGAGAAATTTTTTAAAGGAATTCATAGAGCCGAAGAAGAAGGAAATTAAATCATTGGGATGCTATGAAATGAAATTTAAGAGAAATCTTCAATACACCTCTAGATTTTTTATATATCCATAGAAAATAGTTAATAATTTATTTAGTGGTTTGATGCCCCATAAGAAGAGGAACATAGAAAATAAAAATAATGAAATCATTGATGAGATAATGAGGAGTGTTTTGAAAGTTTAAATGATGTTTTTAAGGAAAAAGTGGTCATATAGGCTGAATGAAAATAATAGAGAAATTGATCTAATATCAGGGAATCATTTTATTCATCAAGGAAGACTACGGAATCTAAGATAGCTCGTGTTCAAAAATATGTGGGAAGAATCATTCGTGGAACTAATTACATGGGAATGAAATGTTCTAATACTGTGGAAGGGATTTCTATATATCTCTGAATTTTGATGTCTAGGTGAAGTCTCAACATCCCAATAAAACTGAAAAAAGGATTATTATGAAATAATTGACTAATATTTAATGTATAAAGTGTGTAAAACATTGGAACACATCAAATAAATATCCAAATTAAAAGATAATTGAGGGAAACCACCATAAACCTTGAAATTTTCCAAGGAAGAAAAGTCATGATTTTTCAATAATAATAGATAAATAAGTGACCCTAAACGATGTGGTGGTAGATACAATCATTGTTTTCTCAATGATAGAGAGTAATTTTTTTAACTTCAATTCTATGACCACAATTACTTCTTCAATGTTTTAAATGATGGTGAATAAAACCCAACAAATATAGAGGTAGACTTATCTATAAAATCTCTTAGAGGAACTTTCTAAGCATCAAAGGAGTATAATATCATCCTAATTATACTATTCATTATCAAGGGGTTATTTAAAACTATACTTGGAATGGTATGGATCTAAAATTTTAATTATAATATCAAAATAATAATTATGGAAATTTCAGTGTCCTTGAATGGAAAACTAAGAACTGTTTTTATGGAGAGATATCATATCATGAAATCTATCTAGAATAACATTCTATATCCCCATTTATGGAAATTATTGGTGATGAAAAAGTGTTAAGATAATATATTAAGATAGAAAATGAATATATTGTTTGGAAATACACTGTTGTATTTCCGAAAGATTTACCTAAACCTCCCTTGAACGAGAGGTAGAGTTATCTACTGAAACCTTACTTAGATCATATAAAATATTATAGACCCAAAACATAATCACATATGTTTAGATAGAATAAATAAATAATTTACTTCATCATATTTTGGGATTATATTTTATTAGAACAAGTGTGCCACCTTGTGAAGAACATATTGTCTTTTTAAGGAAGAAGGATTGATTAATGAAGATATGCATTGATTATAGGGAACATAATAGGATCATAGTGAAGAAAAAATATCCTCTCCCTAGGATTTATGATTTTTCAACCAGTTCTTTTTGGATCAATTCAATTCAATGATTAAACTCTAGTTGGGGTATCATCAGTAGGGTGAATAAACAAGATATCCCAAATATATCCATTTTAAAAATATATGGTCATTATAATTTTTTTGTTATCCACTTCATTTTGACGAATGAGCCTCCCATATTTATGTATTTGATTGATACAATATTTAAATATTACATTGAGGGAAATTTTATTGTATTTATTAAAGATATTTTGACATATTTCAAAATACACAAAGTGTATGAGGATCATATTTGGGTTAAATAACATACTCTTAGATAGGAGAGGTTGGTTGTAAAATTTTGGAAATGTTTTTTTATTCAGAAGAATTTTCAATATTGGACCCATCATGACTATTGATGGAATTAGAGTTGATCCAAAAAAATGTTCATCGATGAGTGGACATGTTCTCATATTATTACCATTATTTTTTCTAGGGTCTATAAATAATAATATTTGGCTTCTAAATAACTTTACATGACTTTATAATAGAGTAACCAAGATAACTCAAAAGGGATTTATGTTTATCTGGAAAAGGATTGTGAATAATGTTTAATGAATAGAAGAAGAGATTTTTTAGTGAACCTACGTTAGTTTTACACTATAATGGGGAAGGAATTTTCATTTACATTGATTCATTATTAAATTTACTTGGATGTGTAGTTATGAAAAATGGCATGATGATTGATTTTTCTTTGAGATATTTAAAGCCTCATGAACATAACTATCATACTCATGACTTGGAGTTTGCTGGGGTCATATTTTCTTAGAAGATATAAAGAATCTATATTAATCGGTAAATGTGATATAAATATAAAGAGAACCAAATTTAGAAGTATACATTCAAACACAATGAGTTAAATATGTGTATGTGAATATGGTTAGAGATAATCAAGGACTATGATTTTCTTGTTCACTAGTATCTAGGTTGGGTGAGTTTGGTAGTTTATGGTCTTAGTATAATGAAATACACTACTCAATATATGAATTGGAATGAGAAAGACTCTATCTTCATAGATATGATAATGATGGACAGAGAAATCATAACCAGATGGAATACATCCTACATTTACCAAATGATTGCCCAACCATATTTAAAAGTGTTTATTAGAGAGGCACAAATGTATTCTCTAGAGCATCAAAAGAAGGTCATAGAAGTAATACAAGTGAAACATCATGAGTTTCATTGATTATACTATAATTTTCATGGTATGTAAACATGTTAAATAAGAGTGATATAAGTATAAGGGAAAGAATAATAAATTACCAATACCATTGTTCAAATTGGGGGACATCAGCATGGATTTTTAATTGGTCTCCAAAAGACATCAAAAGAAAAAAAATAAGATTTTGGTTTTAGTTGATAAAATCACGAAGTCTACCCATTTCATTTCAATTTCTGAATATTTATATCATGAAAAACTTTCCATGATATAATTAAAGTATGCGTTGAGGATATATTGGTTTTTCATTCAATCCAATCAGATTGTGATCTAAGGTTCACTTCAATATTTTAGGGAAGTATTCAACTTATTATAGAAAATGAGTTGAATTTCAGTACAACTTATAACCCCTGAATAAATGTACTATCTGAAAGGATCATTTATACACTCAAATACATTAATATAGATTTCTAAATTTAATTTAATGGTTTATGGTATCAATACCTCATGGTATTTAACTTCTCATAAAACAGTAACTTCCACTATAGTATTAAAATTTATCTACACAAATCAATAAATTGGAAGCAATGTAGAACTCCTACTTATTGGTATAGTGTTGGTGTATGATGGGTAAATGGACTCGATATTGTTTAAGAGATGATATAAAAATTTGAATCCAGTTAAAATTATATAAAAAAAGTACAGAGTTGGAATAAGTGTTATGATGACAACTACTGAAGGGACATGTAGTTTGATGTTGGTGCCAATGTATTCCTTTGAATATCACCATATAAGAGTTTCAGGAAGTTTAAAACGAAAGGAAATATATGATCTATGTACATAATCCCATTGATATCCATGATCATTGAGGATTGTTAGCATATTATCTACCACTATAACCAAATATGGATCAAGTTACTTATGTATTCCACATATCACTCTTGAGGAAGTACATACTTGATCTCTCATATTTACAAAATTGGAGGTGGTAGAACTGGTCAATGGACTCTCTTATAAGGAACATATGGTTAAGATATTGGACTATAAATACCAATTAACATGTAATAACATAACACACCTTGTTAATGTGTTGTAGTGAAATAATAACTATGAAGAGGTTACCTGAGAACTCATGGAAAGTATAAAGTATAAGTACCCTCAAGTATTATCAACTAAGAATATGAGTTGAAATTTAAAGGATGGAATTTAGAAAGCTCATAATAATTTAATAACCCATAAATTATCAGAAAAATTTGTATCAAGATTTAATGTTATTTATATTATATTATATGATACCATATAACAACAACACATAGTGAAATAAAAAAAACTTTATTTCATTAAAAACATCATTACATTATCCCACAACTAAACCAACAAAAATACCCTAAATTACAATGAGTAAATATATATATATATTATGAAAACTACAATGGGAAAATATGGATTGAACAGTTATTAATAAATTGTACCTCCCATTTGCAACACTATAGAAATGTTTTAAAATATTTTAGAAACAATCATTATCATAGAACAGGTAAATATCTAAATATCATATGAATTGAGGTGAATAAAGAATGAAGTAATGAAATGGTATTTGTTAGAGGTAACATATGGTTTATTAATGTGACCATTGGAATAATAATGTGATTATTCGAATAGTAAAAACTCTGTTTTTTAAATACCATGCATTTTTTGAAATTATGATAATGAAATATTTACTATATAAATTTTGAAATCATTATTTAAATCAGAAATCAAATTATTATGTTAAATGGATCATTGAAAAATATTAAACACGATTTTAAACTTAATGTGGAGTTTCCAAAGTCTAATGTCTAATATATTTCATTAAAATAACATTTTTTGATTTCTTCCACATTCAATTTGACGAAACTAATAAATTAGAGTTATAATGTGTTTGGAAGTCTTAAAATCATATAATTATTAAAAATTTGATTCATAATTTTAAAAATGTTAGTATCCAATGGTTTACCATTATATTATATTTAATTCAATATTTTATCCTTAAAATACCCCTCAATAAAGGTATAAATAAGCCCTACCCTCCCATTTGGAAATACATCCTCACCCACTTAATTAAATCCAAAACTATTAAAAAATACCTTATATAAATCCTATTATATTTCATAGAGATATTTTCGAGAAAAAAAACTCCATGCATCAAGGGAGTTTATTATTATACAAGGGAAGAAACACTGAGAAAATAATATGTTTTTATCAATTATTCTTTTATTTTTCTCTTCTCTTCTTCTTCATCCCTATTCCCTTTAGACCCAAATACGTTAAGGTAAATTAATTAGCCTTTGAAATTAAATTATTTATATTAACTTTCATAAATTATTTAAATTATGACATATTTAAATTTCATAATTGTATTTTTCCCATTTTTCGATAATGTCTCAATAACAGCCATCTAGCCTCCTCAAAAGGAATTTCCAACTACCTATGTATCCAAACTATTGTGGATGTTTATAATAAAATATTTATAACATTAAAGGGATAAATAAAATTATTTATATGCTTATTTATATTAATATATTAATTTATAAATATAAATTATTCATGATCATTAAATAAAAGAAAGGTGGGAAATGTTAGGAAAAATATTATATGAAAACATTTCACCTTAAAATATGGATATTAATAAATAAAATAAAATAACCATAATTGTTAAATATAACATAAATGAACATTTTTAACTTCTATTTGCATGTTCTAATAATTCTATTTTATTATTTTGGAGGCAAAAAAGAATCAAAATAAAGTGGGAATTAAGGTAATTGTAACGACCCGTCCCCCGGGGCCCGTGTTGTGACTACCCCAAGCCTGCCTTCCAGAGGCCAAGGGCTGGAGACTAGCACCAAAGGTGTATTCCCTAAAACCGGGAAGGCATTGCCTTTATATCCTGTAAACAAAAACAACCAAGCAGACAAAAATATACGAACACAAGTAAACTGTATAGTAACAAGAGTGTGTACAATAAGAAAAAGGGGCCAGAATACAAGCCCACCTGAAAAGTACAAGAAAAATAAAAAGTGCAAATACACTAAAATAGCTCCTGTGAACTCTCACCAAGGATCCTACCTGAAGGGTAGGTACAAATCTCAAACGAACGTCTCTGTGGTATGCCTCTTCTAAGGTCCACCACCGAGCTATCTCTAGTGTTGGTACCCTCATCCTCAGTCAGCACTATCCATCGTCTACGCCAAACACAACAAGTTACGGGCGTAACTCGTGCAGAGGTGAGTATAAAAATACTCAGTAGGGACCCCGATACCCTCCAAGGTCTCACAAAATCCAAAAAATCATAAACCAAAAATCATGAAAACAACTGACTACCCCACTTAGGTATATGCCCATACATATACATAAGTTATCAAGTATATCCATCTCATTTACGAGGAAACATAAGGCCGAACTCATTAGCTCAAAGTTCAACTGTTCCATGAAGGAAATAATACCATGAAGGTAACACCACAAAGGTAAGTTCCACAAAGGTAACACCACACATAGAATACCACAAAGGTATCACCACCAAGGTAAGTACCACAAAGGTACACCACACAGAAGAATACCACAAAGGTATCACCATGAAGGTAAGTACCACAAAGGTACGCCACACAAAATAATACCGCAAAGGTATCACCACGAAGGTATGTAACACACAGGTACACCACACAGAAGAATACCATAAAGGTATCACCATGAAGGAAGGTACCACATAGGTATGCCACACAAAAGAATACCACAAAGGTATCACCATGAAGGTAAGTACCACACCGGTACACCACACAGAAGAATACCACAAAGGTATCACCATGAAATAAAGTACTAAACAAGTACGCCATGCAGAAGAATACAACAAAGGTATCACCACAAAGGTAAGTAACACACAGGTTCACCACACAGAAGAATACCACAAAGGTATCACCACGAAGGAAAGTACAACACAGGTCCACCATACAGAATAATACCACCAAGGTATCATCACGTAGGAAAGTACCACACAGGTATGCCACACAGAAGAATCCCACAAAGGTGTCACCACGAAGGTAAGGAATCATCCCACACTAGCTGTATCATAGGAATGGTAGTAAACATGATTAGATTTAACTATTAAATAATCTTACTCTGTTGAGAGGAAGACCCACATAAGATCCTAAATCATCCGACCCACATAGGATCCTAAATCATCAGACCCACATAGGATCCTAGTACATCATCAAACCCACATAAGAACCTAGAAAAATAGACCCACAAAGGATCCCAAAGCACATACCCACATAAGATCCCTTTATCATGTTACAGCCAGCTACAGGGTTCCCACACTAAGATTGCTTGATTTTGGGAGGGTTCTCTCCTCAAGCCACATGTCGATACTCCCACTACTATAAATTCCCATAAAGAAGTATCCCAAAGGACGCCATGAAAAATTGGTCTCAACTCAATAGAAGGTGCCTTAATCAAACACATGGTCTGTAAGTTATTATCCTTTTAGCCCCAAGGGCCCAGTTGGATTCGTGTTCAATCAAAACCAGTCGTACCCCAAATTTATCAAAAAACCCAAGTGGGGTATACCAAAAGGACTGTCTTGATCCAAGGTTTCTGGAACCACAACTGGTTTATCAAACTGATGCTCGTAGATCAATATATGGTTGAAAGAACGAAAAGGGTCAATGTTGGTCTGGGTCCGGTACGACTCGGTCGGCTTGACCCGCCTTGGGCAGACCCGACCTGGTTCGCATCGACCCGGCCCACGATGCGGCGGCTCGCCGTAGCTAGCCGAACGACCATCCCCCTCTTCCGTGTGGTGCGGCCGCACACCGCGCCATCACCGGCGGCCAGCTCGGCTGACCGCCTACCTTGCTTCTCTATGGCCAATGGGCCATGACCCTTATCCAGTGGCGCGGTCACACTGCCTCCTTCGTCACGGCTGTCCTGAGTGTCGACCGCCGCTTCTAAGTCCCACCAGTGATGATCCTTGGGTCACCAGGCGCTCCTCGATGGCCCGTTCTTCATTCTGAATATTTCCTTACTTGTCTCAGGATGTCACCATTGTTTCAAGTCCATCGAAATTACCAAAGGATGTGGAGAGGTCAGACTGTGTTTGTTTGTCCTGCTATCTCCATGTTAGAATGATAACAATCAGATTATTTGTTCTTGAATCATTAAGAACATCAAGAATGGGTAAGGGGTATTCAAAAAAATAATAAACACTACCTTGATGGTTTAGTAGGAGGAGGCACAAGGAAGAAGATGAAGTCGTTGAAGAGTCGGCGTTCATTGCTTCCTCAAGGCGCTTTTGATCCGGGCTCGGGGTCAGTTCCTCGTTCTTCGTTGGAGAGATGTTCTTCGTTGGAGAAGCATTCTTCGTTGGAGAAGAAGAGTTCCTCAAATTTTATCCCCCAATTCCCCTTTTCCAACCAATCCTCTCAAAGGTTAAGGGGAGCCAATATAAATTAAATTAAGTTTAACAAATTAATTTATGTTGGAAACAAAAATAAAGTTGGCACAATTAATTGAATTGAGTTGGCACAATTAAATGTGATGATTCCAAGAGACTTACCCACATTAAGGAGGGGTTTGGGTGGTCCACACCACTAGATTTCAATTTGGGGTTTTTCTAGTTTGGGTGGTCCCTTCCTTCATAACTTATATAGAGAGGTTTCAAAAATAAAATAAAAGTTATTCTTTATTTTATATTTATTGCCACGAAAAACACATAAACTAACTTTCACCCTCGACCAACTACGGTCAAGGTGAAGGTCTCTTTAAGAGAATATCAATGTTGCAAGTTCAATAGTGCCCTCAGATTTCAATTATGAGCACCAGCTCAAAAGTTATATAACTGCTCTTGTGCATTTACTGAACGTATCCGAAAAAAAGTTCGAAAAAATTATAATAGTCTCTCTTGACCTGCACATGTCAAGGTTAGGCTCTTCCTAATTAAAAAATTCCCCAATGAACCCAACGGTACTATCAGATTTTTAATCCAAGTTACCATTTAGATGTTATGAATTTTACTATAAAATAATTGTCACTTAATTATTTTATTTACAGCCAAAAACTAACTTTCACTGGTGGCCTGTGCCGACAAATGTTAGTATCTACCTAAAGAGAGTAGAACTTCACGAGTTCAGCAGTGGTCTCGAATTTTTAATCTGAGTTACGATTCGTGAGTTATAAGAATTTCAAAAATAAAATAATTTATTTACTTATTTTATTTACGATTATTCCATTTTTGGGTTTTCTCACCAGAGGCCCGAGCCGACTAAACTTAAGTCATGCCTAGGGTAAACCTACCATTCAAAACGCAACCGTTCCCTAAGATTTCTGATCTGGGAAACCATTTAAGAGTTATTCCACTTTTTTCAGTAAAACTTCCTAGGCGCGCTAATTAAAGCATAACAAAACTTCGATGGCTCCTTTTGGGCACTCCGGGCCTCAGAATCACATGCGATAAGATTTTTCGGTCTCAAAATAATTCCATATAATTAAAAACAATTATACATAATTTTTGGGACATTACTGTAATGGAATTATTAATTTACTCTTTTCCATTCAAGTGCCTATTTGGTGAGATATTATAAAAATATTGGACTAAAATACATCAATACCCTTTTTATTATCCCATTACTTTAAAATAGTTATTTATCAATGGGAGACTATCAACCACTCCCACTATTCATTTCCTTAATCCACATTTTACACTATCATGCACCAAAATTATTTCTTGAATTTATCTATTTCACATGAAAAATACTTGTGTTGTGAATACCCAAATGATTTCCATAACCATGTAATTAACATATAATTTAATATAATTTACTTATTTAAGGATATACTTGTATTAAACCCATATTCACATTTTTTGATAATTTTTTTATGTTCATGTTGTGAAGAACTTATATTTGTAATGATTTTTTATTATACCAATTTGTTATTATCTTTGGGTTATTAATGAAATGGTTTAACATGATCAAGGTGGATCATGAAAATTAATATATTTAAAGGGATCCCATGGTAGCAGTGCAATGCACAGGGTAAAGATTTTATCTCTAGTAATGAAATTTTTTATAATGCCATGGGGAATAAACATGGAAACTAAATTTTATATTGTAACCATATTTCCATGTTATGTATCATGTACATATGGTTATTATCTCATGTTATACCTCGTTTATTATCCATGATTATCATTCATGTTGAATCACCTTTTATTATCAATTACTGGGTTTTATGCTCACCCATAACTTTTGAAATATGTTCCTAGGATATGAGATGCTATAATAGTATAATTGAATGAAACTATAAATTATTATTTCAAGTGGATTAGAATATTTATTTTTTATTCATGTTTTATATTACTAATTTCTTTGAAAATAAACCTTAAAATATAATTTGTGTTATTATTCAATGTTCTATGTAATGGAATCATTATATATTAAAAATGGGGTACTCCATAAGACAGATGTAGGGGTTTTCCAATCTCTTAGGGTAAGTTTGGTCAAAATGAAGATTATGGATTCATGACTAAGAAACCCATGATTATCAAGAATTTTAAAATATATAACAAACCATTTTACTACCACCAATTCCTCCCCTATGGTTTGGTATAGTGTGTTTTGGAACCTAGAGCCCCACTAAGACTATGTAATATAGTATAGTTCGAAGCACTCCATAATTTTCACCTCAACACATCAATACCTAAACTATGGGTTTCTTCACACTACATATTATTTACAAGGATAAAACTAAATAAACACACACAACATAATGGGATCCCCAATTCATTTTTAAATGGCCATTTTTAAAAGGTGTAGATCCCATAAAATATTCCCTCAGTAGCATTTTGACAGGTTGTTCCACTCGTTGTGGTGCACCCCATTACCAAAAAGAAATTCTATTTCCCGGCAATAAAATCCCGAAACTATAATATCCCATGTTATTATCAAGCCTATAATTAGGATTCAAAATGGATAGAACCATATAGAACCCCATGGTGAAATTTCCTCTAGGAAGAAACAACCCAATAGCTTCTAAAACACCTCCAAATTTGATATCTTCTTCTCCATGTCTTGGAAAACAATAAATAGAGAATTTTATAAATGCATACCTCCACATTTAATTCCCCTCATACAATTCTCATACAATAGAATCAATATAATTACATGAATGAAAGAGGTAAAAGGAAGGGTCTAAAAAACCATCCCATGAGAAATCTCTTATGGATCTCATTAAAGACCAAACGAAACCATCAATACTGAATTATTAGAAAGATGGACCATTAAAAAACTAAATTAGAAAAAATATATGATAATTAAATACTCTATGAAAAAAACAATCACAACCAAACAAAAAATAACTCATGATACTAAGCATGAATGTGTGTATCATATTCCTATGAAATCTCTTCCAAGACACCATCCCTCTATAGTACATGTACCAAATGAGATAGATCCTCTAAGAAGAACATTATATTTTTATTTTAGGATATTAATGGGTCACTCCTTTAATGAAATATCATCATTAATGTCTATGTCTCATTAGTCAATATCATTGGATTAATTTTCAAGATATAGATGGAGTTGAGACATGTGGAAGATGTTGTGGATCCTTTTATGATATGGTGGGGGTAGAAAACTGATATGCCACCTTAACAACATGATCTACACCTCAATAGTAATGAATAATAAAAGATTCATATTACTCTTCCATCAAATCCTCCACTACCCCGTGATGAGGGGAAACAATAAAGAACACATAGTCTGCAACCTCAAACTCTAGGTGCCTCTTCTTATTATCATAATAGTCATTGTAATAGTCATGTACTACATTTATCCCCTAAAAAAGCAACAATAATCTTCAATAATATGGGCTTATAAATTCCTATATAGTGTATCATACACAACCTTTATTTTCCCTTGGGTATAAGATAGATCAAAAGAATAATCATAATGAAACTATATCCACCTCTACATTCAAATATTTAGATCTCATTTAGAGAAAATGTAACCAAGAAACCTATACTATTTTAATACCATAAATTGTTGGCTAATACGAAAATTTCATTATATATTTTAGGAAAAAATAAATTCAATAAAATCTAAGTCAAAATTAGGATAGTTACACTCATGGGTACAAATATTACAAGACCCATATGATATCACTTCTATTTCCTACATCAAGAAGCATCTCAACCCTAGATGGGAAGAATTACATAAAGACCATGAACATCATCCCTCTCTCTAGAAATCAATGCATCAAGGAAAAATTTATCCTGTAAATTATATGGTTGAAAGCTAACTAAAACAGACCATCCTAGGTGAAATATGGATCCTTCAAGGTCATGGATGTTAGTTGGGATGTATTCTAAGAGAATTCAGATACAAAACTCAAATAATATACTACATGTCCATGAAATCTATAAACTTCTACCATGTTACTAATTACTATCATAAATAAATTATCTATATCATTGATGGTTCCATGGATATATCCCATTGATAAAACACATATCAATGTGAATACACATTATTTATCCAAAACATGTACACGATAAGCAATCCATAGAGTTGATGGTGTAGAAAAATAAATTGTAAATCATTGATATTCCCATCTTACTTCTAATATAACTTCATGTATATATTGACATCATCGATGAATAGAAAAATGAACTCGTCCATGAATTTAGGGAACAAAATAGTAATGATCTCCATGAACATGGATAGTGTATTTGTGACACTCAATGGAATTATTGTGAGATAAGATCCCATAATTTCATTTCAATGATGTAATTAGGATATCCTCATATTTCAACATCAGATAATTATACCTAGATCAAAAATTAATATTCAAAAACCAACCTGATACATTCATTTTAAAAAATGATTCTTATACCCTTAGAAGAAGGTAACAATTCCTGATAGTTCCCCAATGTTTTCAGTAATATTCTATGATAAATCTCATAATATTGTCCAACTATTGGGAGAAAAAAATAGAAGAACCCAAAGAGATACACTAGGATAGATTAAAACCTTAAACATGAGATCATAATAATCAAGTATCAGCTCTCAAAATACAATTGTTTCATTTGATAAGGAACCATCAAAATCAATGACATGATCAATTGTAATTCTATTCCAAATAGAGAGTCATTCATATGGGTTAGTGTCAAAACATCATCTAGAAATACATTTATAATCTCTTAAAAAACCTTGGTAATCTACACCACATAAGAATCCATTAACTACTATACTAAAATAGATAAAATACGATCCACTCACTTACCACCCATTCAAAATCCATTCCTTCCTAAAAACAACACTTTATTGGATTCCATTTTAAAAAATTGAATTTAATCTAGAATAAAACAATAAATGGATGCATCAAATATTGAAAAAATATTCCAGGCATATAATTGAGTAGTTATATCTTCAATAAAAGTAAATACATTATCACTAAATGCTTCCCCATAATCTGTCTATATCTCCCAATACAAATCAAACATAATGTTCTAGCCTCTATCTTGAGTGGATAACATGAGGAGAACTGGAAGACTCTCAATATCTAGTATTGACATGCATAAAAATGTATGATAAATGATGGAGTTTGAATACCCAGAATCAAACAAGGTTTAAAACGTGGTACATGAAAATATAATTATACCTCATACAACTTTTGGTCTATCTAATGATGGAACCCCCAAGGCTTTCATTTTCCCTACTGGGACCCTCTATGTCATTTTTGATTTCCTCCACATCAACACAATACTCTAGGTCCACAAGAAGATGGACCATTTTCAGGATTATCTCTACTAGGACCATCTTCTATTGGTTGGGAATAATCCTACCAACCCTACTGATGAACTAATGCTGGAATCCCCTATGTTTATACCTTCAATGTTGAAACTATTTCTACTACTAAAAATGATTCTAATAGATGATACTATTCTGAAAACCAAAAATAGATAAAAACTAATCTTGATGGTTACCTCATAAATACGGAATGCCTAAAAGAAACTTAAGAACCATAAGCCCCTAAATTATGTGATGAAGAAGGATGGGGTAAGTATCCCTCCATTCATAACCAATACTACCCTAGAATCAATATTGTGCAACTATAAGATCTTCTCTATGGAAAACACTACCAACCTCCCTCTCGGGTATCTCTACCCAAGGAATGCATCTTCTAAATAAACCCTACTCTCACCTACACCACTAAATATGTGAGAATATTAAATGTGGTCACTTCATATATAATGATTGTAATAGTGCTTCTTTATGATGATGTGCACTTGAATCTTCATTTATAAATAGGCAAAGAGTGTAACAAAAAATGGTCCTCCAACATGTTCTTGATCTCTCACATTCTTAGGAACCCCTAAAAAAGGGGGAGAATCTCCAACCTATTTGTTTCTAACATCATTGATGATAGTAACTCCATATAAATACCTTTCTAAAATTTAACGCTTGAAATAAACAAAACCTATCGACCACTGAGGTGCAATATCCACTCATCATAGACCACTCCTCACTTCTTAGAGGTTACCAATGGAACCAAAAACTCAGATCGGTCCAAAATAAAATTGAAAAAAAAATTAATCTCTTCTGAACACCATTATGACTAAATTTCAAAGAAAATTAATTTAAACTTATTTAAAATATACTAATAAAAAGTTTAAATACCTCTACCATGGATCATGATCCTTTATTGGGTTGAATCTACAATGATCAACTGGGCCAACCTTTTACACCTCTACTATATGAACTACATGTAAATAATGAAAATGACCATTATATAAAAGCAAAATGAAAACACTAATATATATAGAATGTGCTTATCAATAATTATTTTATCAATTTCATTTTAATTTTACATAAAATTATATGATGAGACAATAAAGATTCATGTACCTCTCATGGGTCTCTTCCCTACAAGTGGAACCACTTTACATGGTAATTTAATATAGAAAAATTCACTTAATTAGATATTGCGTAGAACCTAAAATATCATTTCATATACTATATTTATATCCTGTGTTATGACCCAAACTATGATGATTATTTTCCATTCCGAATACTGTATTCCTCACAAAGTGAAAAAACCATGCATAATCTTATATCTCAACCAAAGACTATAATTCCACACATTCATATCCCCATCTCCTCCATCAAAAGATTCCCCTACAGGGATAGTAGTGAAAGAATAAATATAATGAACCCTAAATACCACCATCAATAGGAACCATGTTGGTTAGTAGCCCCGAGGTTAGGATATAGATGAGATTACCCTAAATTGTAAAAGTTTGATCGAGATAAAGGGAAACAAAAACCAAGAAACTCCATCACATAATATTAAATAAGGAAATAAAACAATCCCACTATGCAAAAATGATTTCAAAATAATAAAAAAATATTATTCAGTAAATATACCAAATGATAAGGCCCAAAATAGAAACTCAACAATATCTTAAACACTCAATATATTAATATCCATCAGAATCCTTGAAATTCCACATGAAACTAGTAAATTTGAAAATATATTATTATGGTGAGAATAAAATATGTCCTCTATATAATCATAATAAAGGAATGTGAGAAAAATTTTAAAATATCAAACTAATGTACTAGTGAATAAATTTAAGAGCAAATAAAAATTTTAAAAGGTCAACTATCAATATCAACATAACAATAGAACTTGCACTAAAGTAATGAATCAAAAAATAAAAAAATATCATCAAAATAAATATAAGAAAAAAAAATAAAAAATAGTCCCCACCTATTTTTCACTCTATTACACCATATTAATGAATCTTCTACAACCACATCGTCAAATTCATATTTTCACATATACATCCATCTCTAATGTGTTTTGAGATGCATCCTTATCTACCCCTCTCCCAAAGGCCTAGAAAGTTTTTCTAGAATTAGTCACAATCCATATCACAACCTTAATATATAAATATGGATGTAGGATATCAATAATGTAACATTCATCAATCTCATTACCTATTATATATGCATTACCCCCACAACATATCACCACCTGATCATCATTAGGAATCTCTTTTAGAGTTAGTAACAAATATTGAACATTTGGGTACTTTATGATTTCCAGTATTCATTGTTTGAGAAAATTGATAATCTACTTATCACATCATGATTGTTCTTCTATATGAAATAATATATGATAATTTCTTTAGATTATTTTTATTACTAAAATGTCAGTTTAGTTTTCCACCATGATGAGAACCTAGAGGTGCTATGATTTTATTCTTAAATATATATTCTATAGAAAAATGTAATATTTTAAAGTAATTAAATTATATAGACTATAATAGGGAAAACTGATGGGATTTGGTGGAACCTTCTCATGGTGTACCCCCTTGGTAATTTCTCAAATAAGAGATTATGAGAAAGATAACCACATGTCGAAAATATGTATTTATATATTTCACTAGATGTCCCTATCTGAAGATATTTTTATCGGTCCTCATACTCTATGATTATTATTGTTGGATATTATCAGTGATTAAATTTTATGTTTTTATAATAACTATGATTATATATGTTCACAAGGAATTATGATATGTTGTATTCTTCATGATTAATGTTTAATTAATAAATAACATGAGAAAGGATTTACCCTTCTGTTCTTTAATAGAAAAATATATATCATGACCATTGATGAAAATTTTATAGTCTAAATAAGTCCACGACCTGGGTGTTTAATGGGTAAGTTCAATTATTTAAAAGTAAAATAAAGAGACAAAAATCACATTTGATGATGCAACTGACATACAACATTCTTGATAAGAGATATTTCGATAAAGAGATTATATTACTTAGTAAATTTCTTTATGAGGATTTATTTCATTGAAATATTAAATTTATTCTTGTTGGGTTACATTATGTGTTCTCATATGATAACCATGAACATTGGTATATGTCTTATAGTTCAACTATAATAGAGGAATTGGGGGTCAAACACAAAGTCTATCCAAAACTGCAGCTAAAAAATAGTTTTATGTAATTTTTAACATATTCAGAATATATCATTCCCACACATTATTTAATAATTATTCACATTTTCATGATTATATAATAGTACACCAGTAGTTATTTGAGAGAATATAATCTATTTAAAACAGTTGATAAATATTTATTTTCCATATAGAGAATATAATATTTATTTATTTATTAGTGAAGAATGTTGTAATATTGATTTATTAAAAAAATAGTCATTATTGAAGGAATGAATTTTTGTTGGACAAACGATGAACTGAGATTCATATTCCATTGAACAAAAATATGTATTTAATATTATATGAATAAATAATATTTAATTAATTCTTTGTTTTTGAAAATGTTACTAAACAAAAATTATAATATTATTTTAGACATGTGGTTTTATAGGGATTATTGAAATAAGAAAAATGCAAGTGGAATGTAAGAAAACGAACCTAGTAGCTCAAATCTAATGCTTTCTTTATTACATTGTCACCAGATATAAGTGATTTTATCCCAAAGAACCATATAGTTTATTAGTCTTGGTAAAAAATTTACATAATTGAATATCACATGACATTTGAAAATATAAAAAAAATATTCTAAAAGTAAATATTCTTCATCCTTGAACATATTTGATGATTCCACATTTATCTCATAGGGAATAGAAAAAATAATGGGTGATCTCAAATTCACATTAAGGGATTTGTATATCGGAATATATCATCAGAAAATATGAAATAATCAATACGGAAATGTTGATAAATTAATGAAAATTCAATTTAATCAGTAACATGTGCCTGAAGAATTAGATGGGATGAATTAATGATGATCAAATAATTGAATATCATTAACCACATAAGCATAAAACTTATCCAGGGATCTCATAACTATTTAAACTATCCCAAAGATAAAAATAACTAATCTCATAATGATGGAATATATAATTTCTTATATTATGAACATAAATTCAAGGACTCATTCTATGAAATATTACAAAAATGGGTATGGCCTCACCCAAAAAATCATGATAAATTGTTTCATGACACTTATCAATGAATCAAAGGGTTGTAGTGATCCATATCCATAATTTAATTTGTCTAATGCATTCCTCATATGACTAGGGTGAAACATAATCAGTAGATAAAATCATATTAAAAAACTAGAAAACATTATTTTAATACATTCCCTATTAAGTAAACGTAATCATAAAAAATATAGAAACAAATTGGGAATTATAATGAAATAGACCACCCTTAATAAAGCATAATAACTACCAAATAATGTGGTCATGGATTAATATACTTTATAAAGGGTAGCAGATGTTTTCATGAGGATAATATCCTATTCATTTTGAAATAAATTATTCATAACATAGAAAAAACCTAAATATTAGGGACCAGATTTTGTTTTGAAGTAAGCTTCAATAATTTAATGGTAATTCTTAATGAAATGAGTAGTCTTGATGGTATATTTTTTTTTCAATCCATAAAATTTAAAAAATAATCATTTTATAGTTTTCTAAAATTTCAAAAAGTATATCATCTGAAAAATGATAGTAAAATCCCATTTTAACAACTATGTAAAAGTACATCATGGGAAAAAATTTATTTAATGAATCATTAGAAAATATTAAACATATTATTGATTTTTTTAAAAACATGGATATGGAAGAAATGATTCCTTACTAAAGATGAAATATTTTTTGTTTTTAATAAAATCCTTTTTGTAGCTTTTTAGTTTATAAAATAAATAATTATAATTCTAAAAAACAACAATACTAGAAGAATTTTTTTATGATAGAAATATCATATAATTTCCCCATTGAAGACTTAAAGATAAATAATCATGAATAGAGATTAGATTTGGAAATAAACCCTTACCACATTGATAACATTTGAATCATAACCCCCATTAAATAAATGACATAAAATGAAACATTAAATAAAATGAATATAAATATACTCATGATATAACATATCTAATTAATAATATATACATGTCATAAAAAAGATATATGGAAAACATAATATATGTTCCAAACAAGACAATTTGAAATGAAGATCCCGTACAGTGAATAAATCATTGAATTGAGAATTAATCAATGAAGGGATTATTCATTAAAAAATTAAATTCAAATAAATAATGTTTAATAAAACCATAAAAACAAATTAAATTATCTACAATATCTTGAAATAATATATTCCATGAAGAAGCGATATAACATAGTGAAAAAATAGAGTTTTGAAACACATACTATTAGGAAAAATTCATGTCAAATCCCATTGGATGTAGTGAATTTTGTTGAATCCAAATTACCAAAAATAATGAATAATTCATGAAATAACATATAAAATTGGAATTATATAGACCATAAAATATAAAATATTTTTATAATAACAAAATACAGCTTAATGATGGAACATTGAGATGAAATCCCTAACCTTGGGTCTGACTTCCATTATATGTGCCTAAAACTATGGTATAATAAATATAGATTTATTATACATAAATTACATAACCATAATCATATATATTATAACTGATTTTAATTAGTTTAATTCTATTATCACCCATTTATCAATAAATCATTGTTAGAATTATTTTTCTAGGTAATAATTGCTTATTATTTTCTATTTGTTTTCGTTCGGTAGTTTTGATCCTTGGAAACTGATCATTATTACACAATATAAAGAATATTAATAGTGGTTTAAATATCATATATATATATATATATATTCATTATATACATATTAATAGTCATCTATAAATTTTAGATATTAAAAAATGAGTTAAATTATTCATCGAGATGGTTGGCCATATGTACACATGAACACTATTTTAATTATCCGTTAAATGGAATGAAAGAAAGGTATTTAAAAAAACACATTATATAATCATTATTATATCATATATTTATATTTCCTACATAATCATTAAATCTATCCTTATTATTATCTCATTCAAAATTAAATGAAACATGTATCACACCGCCTCATGGAGGTGGTAGTATATATGTACAAAAGAGAATTGTAATCATTTTCAAAAAAAATAGAATGTAAGAATTTTGATTTAATATTATAATTAAAAAGTGTAATTATTTCATAAATATAAAATGTATACATAAAACCCATAATTATATCCATTATTGATTGGTGGTGATGGAAAATGAATTACATAAGTTTGTGAGGTGGTAGTCCGTCGTGCACAAAATTGATGGTTTCATTTCCCATTTTATAGAAATATGTATTATTATGTCCCTGTATTAATTTATATATAAATTAAATAATATTTTTAATACTTAATACATTACACAAACAAACACACTGTGATAGTATTAGTTTACTGCCTTCAAAAACATAGAAACATAAACACTAGTACATAAGTGAAATACATTATCTACCACTTGGTTATTATTGAATAGAAAATATATTAGACACATAACACATAATATATAACTTCATATCCTCCAAAAATGAATCATAAAAAGGGGTGATGTCAGATGTTCAGTAAGGGTTATCAAGGGAGATATGTAAGAATAATCATAAGTATAAGGGTACTAGAACATGATCATTAAAAATAGAATATAATACCCATAGTATCAAAAATCATAAATAAGAGTCATGGAATTAATATAAAAAATTATTAATACCTGAACCATAGGGTAATCTAGAGCTTAAAATGTGAAATAATACCATATTAATAAGACATGGAATTATAGTAAAAAACTGAAAATATAAAATTCTTCCCTATAAGTCTAGGAACAATTAAAGAAAATATTATAGGGAAGTTCATGGGGACTATACCTACTGAGTGGGACATATCACCATCCCATGTCAGAAATTTCCTTATAAGGGATCTGGTTCCACCATTTTCCCATAGTTTATCAGGTTTCCCCATCCTACCATAGTGGATCAGGACACACATGTTTCCCATTTTGGATCAGCACACCTGAGTTTCCCATTATGGATCTCTCCCATAGACTTGTTTCCCATAATTTAATCATGAGATATAAATATTTAACAAATCCATTGAAGGGAAATATAGGTCCATCACATTACAAATAAAATCATATATACATGTGCCACAAGAGGATAAAACATTCAACATATCATAGCCCATTAAAAGAGATGGGTTTAATAAACATCAAATAATAGCCCATGATATAAAATGTATATCATAAAAACTTCATCACATTATAATATATTTGCAATATACTAGTTTTAAAATAATTTAATTAAAGAATTTCCCCTTAAAAGAACTAGTTTTCAAAATCATATAACCCATAAAAAAGAAACGAGTGTTATAAAAATCATACCATCAAACCATAAACAATTATAGAATGAATATGAATGGTATTCAAGGATAATTTTACCAATAACTCATAAACTATATCAGTGGATGATATATTATATGGAGAAAAAATTTGAAAGATCACTTGGAATGTTTCATAAGGAGAATAGCCTTTCTATGAAAATCTATTTCATAAAATATTTTCTAAAAAATTTATTTTAAAGAAATATTTGAAACTTTTTATGAAAATATTTCTTGGTAAAAAGATAATTTTCACTTAGAAAAACATTTTTTAAACATTAAGCAATTTGGAAATCATTTTATTTTAAAATAAGAATGAAAAATTATAAAGGAAACCTGAAAAACTTTTCCCTTGAACACAATTTCAAAAAAAATTAATAATGATTGAAAACATTTTAAAACCCATTTCATTTAAAATTTCATTGAAACTGATTTAAAATGGCCTATGTACATAAATCTTTTTTTAAAATATTTTTAAAATACATCGTTTTGTGAATAAAACAAATCTCAGTACGAAGAGATAGATAAATTCATACTTTCAAAAAACAAAATTCTTAATAATATTAAGTTAAAAAGAGTGGAAATGGAACCAATACATGGATATATCATTGATTAAAACATTATCATAATATTCATTAGAGTTCCTGAGATATGGATCATAATATTAAAATAATGGATATATATTCATTAATAATCTCGATAAACAAGAAGATTGTTCCAATAAACTGTAACCACTTTTGTAACATCGAATCATTATCCTCAGGACATAATAACATTAAATGAAGAATATAGCATCAGGAAAAGTCGAATATTCATGATATGACATTTAAAACTAATAGTGTATACACATCATAAAATAATATAGGTGTATAACAAAACATGTGTCTCAAAGAAGACTGATTGAGACAAAATTACATTATTGATTTGGTAACTATTTAACCTCAAAACCCATGAAAGATAGATAATGATATATATATACATAAATACCGATTAGTGTATGTATAAGTATCATAGAATACATTCAGGGGAAGTATATACATCGTACCAATCAAATGAGGGTTTAACATGGCCTTTCTCTCACAGATATAAAATGTGATATGTGAAAAACCCCTACCTTAAATATTTTCTTTCATTATACAAATTCCAAAATCTTGTATAATAAATATAAGTATATTATTCAATTTTCAAAATCAATATTAATATATAAAATACCATATATTATTTTATTAGGAATTTATATTAATATTTTATTAATAATTCCCAGATAGTATTACCTTTCAGGCAATAATCAATTTGTTTTTCATATATGTCTTGACTTTTTATTCCTGATCCTCTTACATTGATCATGATTTAATTATTTAATAAATTTAAACCATGCTATAAATGTTATATATATACAGAATATTAATATTTATAATAATATATAAAATATAGAAATATAAAATGGAATACACTATTCATGGAGACGGTTGGCTGTACGTACACACGAACGTTGTTCCGTTTAATTATCATTTTGAAAGAAATAAAGTAAATGTAAAATAATTATATATATATAAAAATTATATTATCATTATTATTTCATATATAACATATATATTTAATAAACTTATCCTTAATACAATCCATGTATACTGTGAACAGATCACACTGCTTTGGGGAGGTGGTATTCCATATGTCCAAAAATGTAGTTATCGTATTTACAAAAAACAGAAACCATGAACGTATCTGTTATTTAATAATTTTATAAGAATAAATAAATCACAGATATCATATATATAATAACAAAATCGAGTGTCCATCATAATTTCCAACCATGATTGGTGGTAAAGAAAGAATGAACAACATCATTTCGTGAGGCAGTAATTAGCCGTACACAATAACATTATGTTTATTATCCATTTAATGTAATTTTTTTATGTGGATTTATAACCATTATATTAATAGAATATAAATTTTTAATGATATTTAGGTTATTATATAAGAAAGGGATAAAAATATTTGATGTGTTTTAGAATGAAAATAATATAAAAGAGCTTAAGGATGGACGTTAACTATCCAATGAGTAACGCCTTTTGGATTGATCCAATGGAATTCCTTGGTTGATTTTCTACCAAATTGATTGATTCTTGGATTATTTCATGGAATTATACAGCCTATGTTTTTAGGGTTAATAATATCCTATGTGGAATGAGATTTTTAAGGAATCGTTTCATGAACCAGCTAGGGTACCCTAGTAACTCGATAACCAAGATGGTCATGAAAATACCTGAAGGGATTTCCCGATTCTGAAGGGTGACTGAATATAACCTTTAATCATAAAAGAATGAATTTTGGAATGAATTTGTCCACTTAAAATGTTTATTAAAAGGGATATTTAATTAATTAATACATAAGTAACTACAATGGTAGAACTGTACTAGGAGACAAACAGATATAACAACCCAAATTACTAACACCAAGTTCAAGAAAAATAGAAAAACGGTAGAATAAAAAATACCTATGTCCCAAAGGATACAGCTCACCATGTCTATTGGTAAACATCTAGAACCACCTACAAGATATTCCTTGAACCTGCTCAAACTTAAAAGTGTATGATCTACAAACACCCGAAGGCATAATTATGATGTGAGCCAAATCCCATTAGTATTTAACCAAAAGGTTCTTTAAATATATTCCAATATCAAATTAACAAAGTTATTTCTTTCAATTTTTATTAAAAAATGTGTTAGTAATATAAAAATCCTATTTACAAAAATCATTCTTTACAATTTTATATATAAAAATACTTTATATATTCAACCTTTACATTTCAAATGACCGAAATAATTTTAAATAAATGATTCACAATGAAATTGATGGAATATGTATAAAATAATGAAAATTTTAAAAAAATTATTAAATAAACTAATTTATATAATATATTTTATATAAATTTACATGGCATGTAAAATAGTTTACAACAATGGAATATATATATTTGAAATACAAAAAAGTGAGAAACATGGTCATATGAAAAATATGTATGATGATTCCATGAAATAGAGACCTGACACTGTAAAATGGAATATATGTACATATTTCCCTTTGGTCATAAATGGAAAGAAGATCATCACCATTTCTTAAGGGATTTTATGAGCTTATATGATGTTTTATAATGTTGTAATTCATAAAGTGTCACAAAAAATAACTCACTAACTGCCTAAGGATTGAATGTTCTATAGTACAAAACAACAATAAGAAATTTATTTCAAGACTACTAAAAATAAAATTACATACCATTCTCCATTTCATATATCCTACTTTCCCTTTAGATCCTATAATGTAATTACAATAAAAAACATTCTTTTTCAAAATTATAAAACACTAAGGATTCCATCAAACTATTTTTATCCATTTTTCAAAAATTAGGTTTTGAAAAAAATAAATGAAATATCACAATATACTTTCAGAAATTAAATTCACCAATTTAATTTTCAAATAAATTCTATCAATTTAATAAAAATCCCTAATTCAATGGAATTAGGGGTTTTTATAATTTTCCATCAAAATAATTTCTATAATTAAATTAATAATTTTAATTAAATAAATTTACATCAAATCCATAATTTAAATTAAACAATTTAATTTTTCACAAATTTCCACAAACACACCCCAATTAAATTGAATTATGGGGTTTCCAATATCATAAAAAAACCCCATTTTTCTTAAAAACTTGAGTTAAATGGAATTGGGTTTTTCAAGATAATACTTTAAACCCATTCATTCAAAAACAAGAAATTTATCTCAATTCAAACATTTTATAGTAAACAAAGTAATTTAGGGTTAATAAAAACGGTTCATTTTAAGGGAACCACATACTGGAATTAATAAATCTCACAACTCCAAACATTAATCGAGCATTACTGAGGAAGAATGAGAACAATGGAATCCATGGAAATGCGGATTAGAATGAGGTTTACAACCCTAAAAAATTGGGTATTAAATCAATATTTTAACACAAGGATCCACATAACCCTAAGGAGTAAGAGGGAGACCATGAGAGATCAGGAAAATGAGGAGGGAACTAAGCAGAAGCGGATCGACCACCATTCCTCTAGATTCAAGTTGCTTCTGGGAGGGATTTGAGTGGACATGAATTCTTCATAGGATATTAAAGGAAGGGAGAAACTATTTTGAGGTCATACTTATCCTTCAAGTTCCTAAAATAGGGGTTTGTGAACTTTTAATAACATTCCCAATTACTTAAAATCACTTCTTCATGATTTCTTGGGAAAAGGCACACAGTTTAAAAACACGTTGTGCAAGACATGTGCTAGTAATAAATGGGATTCATATTTTATACTAAAAGGGGGATTGTAATGACTAACTGTGCACCAAACATGAAAAATTACACTACCTTGGGTTGTATGGTTTTCTTTAATGGGGCACACAGTTATGGAAAACCGTGCACCAACCATGCACTAGCCCATAATTTTCAATTCTCTTAAAATTTTAACTCAAAACAACCCCAAAAAAATCCAACCAAATATCGATAAAAAGAGGGGTTTTGAATACTTGAAAATAGTAATAGGATGTTACAACCTCCCACCATAGATACTTTTTGTCTTAAAAAATCATACAAAGAATCTTCTATGCCAGAATGATTAGGGCACTGCTCTCTCATCAGTACCTCTCTCTCACACACCACAAGATTATATGAAATATGAATCCATTGAACATGAAAAAACTTTACTATTTTCCCATGAATTAACTTGTTTTTAGAATCAAATATCCTAACTGGTCATTCAGTCATAGATAAATCAGGTTCAACTTCAATATCACATCTTCTCCAAATAGTTGGTGAAGAATATTGAAACTTTTGTTGTTGATATACATGAAAAATGTTATGTATTGATGCCATCTATTTTGGAAGTTACAAATGGAATGAATCTTTACCTACTTTATCAATAACCTTGAAAGGTCCTATAAAATGAGAATAAGTTTTACATTTCCTCCCAAGCCATCAATGACCCAACTGAGGTGAAACTTTCAAGAATTCCCAGTCACCAAGTGAAAGCACCAATAGCCAATGACAACGACCAATATATAATTTATATTGGATATATACTTCCAATGTTCTCTGATTAATCAACTAAATATTTACTAACATATCTTACAAAAAACATGATCCAACTCAAGAACATTCACAAATCTCTATCCACCACAATAGATGTTTACAAGTACATGCATACAAGGCATAAAAAGGAGTCATCCTAATCATGGAATGATAACTATTGTTATAAGAAAACTCAACTATTACCAATTGATCATCCCAAGCCCCACTAAAGTCATGATCACAAGAATATATCATAACCTCGATTGTCAATATATCTCTTTCTCCCTAACCATACGACTACATATGGTATTCTAGACTAAAACAAATATGAGATACACATGCCCCTTGAAGGCCTCTCTAAAAGAAATAAGTGAAAAAAGGATCCCTATTAATGAAAATAACATATGGAACTCTATGAAAACACACAATATCCTTCACTTAGATATTTATCAACTAATCAAATTTTGTTGTATCATGAATGGGTTCAAAGTAGGCAGAATTTTAATCCTATTAATAACAACACATATCAAATTCGTCTTTCTATGGGTATGTGGAAAACCAACCACAGTATCCATAGATATCTCATCCCACTTAAATATATGGACTAAAAGTGGATGAAGAAAAACTAAAGGTTTCTTGCACTCAGACTTCAGCTGCTGGAACGTATATATATGAGATACAAAATCACCAATTCCTTGTCTCATACTTTTACACTAAAACTACCACCAAATATCATAGGAAATATTTTTTGTTCCTAGGATCACTATCCACTTGTTACTATGGTAATACCCCATTACAACATATCTTATCAAGGATGGTTCCAAAAGGTGACTCTGAAAGCATAGAATTCCCACATTGGAGAATGAATAATCAAGCATGGTATCCCCTCCATTTAGTGAGTATATAATTCCATAGAAATATTCATAAAGTTTCTCAACCAAAAAAATCAATTTATGAAGAGTGGATATAAATAGAACACTAGAAAAGGAAACCTCAACCCCCAATTCCTGAACAACAATATAAATTTGTGCAATGAGAACCATAGATTTCCAATATTCTAATGATTCCTTTACTACACTGGTCATAATTTTTCTACTCAATGAATCTGAAATGGAATTATATATCCCTAGGTTATATGCGATGTCAAAATAGAAATAATATAGGTATTTCAACCAATGCCTCTAGTAAAGTTTGAAATATTTTTGATAAAAGATATAACTCAAGATCTTTTAGTAAAAAATCATGGTAAACACCTCTCTATAGTGGTAATGTTGCAAAATACTAAGGGCGTTCATCACAACAAAAATTTCAAGGCCAAGGGTAAGGTAACTCTTCTTGTGTGTCCTAATATGATGAGGTTCATTAGAAAAGACATTATGGCCTTGCATAAGAACACATCCCATGGTTGAACATGATGAATCCCAGAAAACCACACAAACCTTACCGACCATTAGAAGAGACAAAAATAGATCATCAATAAAAAGATGATTTATATCAACAAACTAACACTACCATTTATCATTCCATGAAAATTTACTCCCTTATAAGTTAGATAAATCATCAGAAAATCCATCTTCGGGATGTCCTTAATGAATCGACAATAATAACCAGCTATACCCAAGAATCTCCATATCTCAAAGACATTCAATCATTGTTCCCTATGTCATAACATAATTCACATTATAAGGATAAAATGATATCTGTATATTCAGAAACCACTTGTTCCAATAATTTCACTTCTTAAATTGAGAAATAAAATTTAAATAGCATTGGATAAAGTTTTTTATTTCTCATCAAACTCAATATTGTTCTCAAATGATGAACATGATCGTCTTAGAGCTTATAGTAAACGAGGATGTCATCAAAAAATACTACAAAAAAGGTATCCAAATACCCTTGTAAAATCATGTTTATTAATTCCATTAATATTGTAGGATCATTGGTTATGACAATGGGAATAATAAGCTACTAATAATGGTCAAATATACTCTAAAGATCAGTTTTCATAATGTCAGATTCTTTTATCCACAAAAGATGGTGGCCAAATTGAAGATCAGTCTTTGAGAAAAATATATTCCCTTTCAAATGATCAAATATATCATAAAAACATAGGAATAGATACTTTTTCTTTAACATCACTTTATAGATCTTTCAGTAATCAACACATAGGCGAAGTGAACCATAATCATTCTTAGAAAAGAGAACTGGAAACACCCAAGCTGAAACACTCGTTCATATGAAGCTTTTCTCTAAAAGATCATCCAACTAGGATATCAACTCTTTCAGTTTATTTGGTTCCATGAGGTAAGAGGTAATTAAAACTCATTGAGTAAAAGACATTAAGTAAATATAAAACTCATCCTCCCTTATAGGGTGAAGGATAGAGAAGTATGAATGAAAGTTGTTGGGAAGCTTAATGATGACTGGAGGAGGATCACTTTTAAATGATTCCCACTACATATCAAATGAAAACCCATATATCACTTTCCATAACTCTGGATAAGAAGGCATGTCTATATTCATCCTTGGGACCCATTCTCTTGAAAGACGCAAGACACACCACTCGGTGTAGTAATGTAGAACCATCAAAGATAACAAGCTATTAAGTATTTATTATCAATTATCCAAACCATCTGAAAACTTAAATCAAGAGTTATCATGTTGATAACAAAAAATCTCAAAGAATGATCAAAATTATATAGAAAGAGACTTATATTGTACTAGAGAGACGTGACTCTCCCTTCGTACCAAGGGGAATAGTAATATCCATTGTACAAGAAAAAATCTCCATAAGATGATTATGTAAAATAAAAAAATTGGTTCAACTAAATTAATGATTTAAACCACTATCAAAAAAATATTTCACCAATGATGAGACTATAGTAAGGTTACCTATCATGGTCACTGGACTCATATCCTCTTCCTTTGGAGACTCTTCTACTATGTGAAGTTTCTTCTTTCAAGATACTTGTGGCTAGAACCCATTTATACATGAACCATCTGATGTCCCTATAGTTCTAGAACACGAGGATAATCCCATGACACTATGCAGAGAGGAATAAACATGGAAGAACCTTTATAATTTATATGAACATCTATAGGGGACAATGTTCTTGGGAACCTCATTGAAAACCCACTTTGAATGTAACAGATTTCCACATTGGTCCAAAATAAAGGGACCTCTTACTAGTAATGAAGGTGGTCGATAAAAACCATATTGTTATGTTATTATACATGAATCATCAAGATTTTTATTTCCCTGAAAGGAATTCACACTGCCACTAGGAGAGAATGATACTCCTGATAACCCAGACATGCCAACTAGATCCATTTCGACCATAAGTTCTCAATCTATTACATCAGCATAAAAAAGTATTTTCAACAAGAGACATTCATATCAAATATCCAGATGAAGTCCAAAATTGAACCATTAATCCTTAATCTTCTATTTTGTTATAGACGCATGTGAAAAATTCATATGCTCAGAAACAAGGTTGGCATACTCTATTACAATGATGTTAGCTTGATAATGTTTGAAAAACTCTATAGTATTGTCTTATAGCGTCAACTGTAGATATAACTAATTAGTGAAAATATATTTTAAGTATTTCCACTCTAATCCCTCATTCTTCTTCATTATTACCATTATGTCCCACTATCTCCTACTCAACATTTCTAATTTGTTGATGTAACACTTAATTTTTTTTAATGTAGGGTGTGTCCAAGAACCCAAAAAAATGCTCCATCATGATCAACTATTCCTCAAACTCTTGTGAATCATTTGAGACTTTCAATGGTATAGGATTATCGATAAGGAAGTCTTAAGTATAACTTTGAGAACATCCCTATAAGGATCCAAAGCTGGAGCCTAAATGGGAACTGGTGGTGGCGCTTATCCCAATAAATGGACAATGGCACTATCACCTCTACCAGATTTAGATCCACAAGGGGATTTTCATGTAGAGATCAGTAGATACTTTATCATGGATCTAATTCACATGTCTACTTAGAAGAATGATTATAAACATAATTATATGATAACAAATAATAAATAATATTAACACTAAATTATGCAACATGTAAATTTAATCCCAATTGATAGAATAAACAAGATTTAGATTTTGACCTATAAAACTCAAAATGGAGATAGTTATAGAACTAATCATAATGATTAATTTCCTTAACAAACCCTGATGAAAAAATCATCATTATAGTTAGAGTTGGATATACTCTCAATCATAACTACCATCTAATTCATGAAAATATTTCCGATATGCGTTTTGACATCAAGACAAAATATCAACCTGGATCTCAGATACAACTTTGTCACAAACTAGCTCAAGTTCCCGGGTAACCCGATAACCAAAATAGTCTTAACAAAGTATAAATGAAATTCGCAATCCCTATGGGTTGATAAATATCACCTATAATCAAATAAGAATGAATGTGGGAATGATAGTTTCAGCTAAAAATGTGGATATAAAAGAGACAAATCAGTAATGCATAAAAATGTAACTCTATTGGGAGAAATGTACCAGAAGCCAAATTGGCATAAAAACTCAATTTAGTAAAATCAAGTACTAAAGAACCAGAAAAAATTAGAAGAAAATCACCCCTTGTACTAAATGACACAACCCACCAATTCCATAGGTTTATAGCTAGAACCACTTCTATGAGATGTGTTTCCCCTACTCGAACCTAGATAAGTGTAATATACAAACACCTGAAGGCACAAGTAGGGTGTGAGCCACAACCGAGTATGATTTCTACCAAAGGTTCCATAATAAGATTCCAATATCAAATTAACCAATTAAATTATTTGAATATTTAAAAAATATATATTTTTTTATATTGAAAGAATATTTATAAAAATTTTGGTTTACATTTCAAAAAGACAGAAATACATTAGAAATTCATGGTTCACATTTTAGATGATGGAAATACTTTTAATAAACTGCTTCATTATATAATTTATAGATTTTTTCTAAAACAGTGGTAATTCTCACAAATGGATTTAATAAACACATTTTTAGAAAATAGATTATATTAATTTAGAAGGCTTGTAAAATCATTTAAAAAAATTGAATAAATAAATTTGAAATAAAAAAAGTGAGGAAAATGGTTTTATTTCAAATATTTATGATAGTTACAAGATATAGGGACATAACACAATGAAATGAGAAATATTTACATATTTCTATTTGAGACTAAGGCAAATGGGACACACCACTATCAACTAAGGGATATGATGTGCTGATATGAAGATTTCGAATGTTATCAGTCGCAATGTGCAACCCAAAATAACTCACTATCTACCAAAGTATTTCTTGTGCTATAGGAAAAAAATAATTATGGGTAATTTATTTCAAGACTTCGTAATGAAAATTTAAATCTCATTCACCATTTTAGATATGTTAATTTTCCTTGTAAACCCAATGAATGGTTTTTAATAAAAAATATACCTTTTTTAAAATGATGAGACCCTAAGGTTTCAATGAAACCATTTTTTATCCCTTTTTCTAAATAAGGCTTTGAAACCAATCCATACAATTTTACAATATTCTTTAACAAACTACATTGATTAATTATAATTTCAAATTTCTATCAATTTTAAATCAACCCCCTTAGTCAATAGAACTGGGTTTTTTTCACAATTCTCTATCAAAATAATTGTAACAATTTAATTCAAAAATATAATTGAATCAATTTAAATCAAATGCAAAATATAAAATAAAAAATATAAATTTTAACAAATTTCTATAAACACACCTCAATTCAATGGAATTGGGTTCTTACAAAAACAATTGAAATCCATTTTATCAAAACCATAAAATTTCATTTAATTAAAACAATTGAAATTAATCAAATCCATTTAAGGTTAATAAAAGTCGAGCATCATAATGGAACACCAAATGGAATAAAAAAATCTCATAACACCAAACTCTAATCGATATTTTCCAAGGAAGAATGAAAACGAAGGAATTTGGTGATACAACTATCAAACCTTTGTTGAAAACCCTGATATAGTGGGTATTAAAGACAGAAATTAAAAAACAGGTCCATGGAACCCTAAAGAGGAATAGAGAGACCTTATGAGATCAAGAATGGGAGGGGGAAACTAACCAGATAAGGATTAAATGTCATTTGTCTATCTTCAGATCATTTCTATGGGGGTCCAATTGGCCAATAATCCATCTTTTGAGATTCGAGGAATGTAGAACCCAGTTTGAGGTTGTTCCAGTCTATTGGGGTCTAAAAACGATGTTTGGTAAATTTTAACAAAATTTCAGATCACATAAAATCCCATCCTCATGATTTCCTAGGAAATGGTGCATGATTATGACAAACTATGCACAAGCTATATTCTTGTTACAAATGAGCATCATGGTTTCCACTAAGATGGTACACAACCTGAATAACCATGAACCAACAGTGAAATAATTGACAACCTTGGGTTTCACGATTTTCTCTGATAGGGCTCATGGGCTGGGCAAACTGTGTGCCAACCATTGAGTAGCCCATAATTTTAAAAAAATATTTAAAATTAAACCTGAAAAAACCCAGACCCAACCAAATATCAATAAAAAAGATGCATTTGGATACCTGAAAATAGTAATAGGATGTTTTAAAGGGAAATATTTAATGCCTTTCTATTGAGGCAGATGAGTGTAATTTTTTAAATACAAAAAGGTAAACACTATTAGAAAATATCACTAACTAAAGTGATTTCAAAATCGAAAACTAATATATTAAAGGGGCATTAGATTCTATCCAAAACTCCAACACTAAAAAATATTTTTTTATAATTTTTTCCTTGACTTTTATGTTACCCCATATTTATTAGGGAATCTAGTTTTTAAATCTAAATAATTTTACCATTAAGAATAAATTAATTTCAGATTTATTAGAAAATATAGTTCCTATTAATTCTAAATATGATATCTATTTTACAAAAATATAATATCATTTGAGCTGTAAATTAATTTTAAAATGAGTGCTTGTAACATAAAAACACTACTTTTAGTCAAACTGTTCTAATAATGTTTTTACTATTTAAAGTTAAATATATTTATTTTGAAAGATCAATTGGTAAATTATAGGAACATATTTTTTATTTATTAATATTTTTGAATCAATTGGAAGAATATATGATTTTTAGTAATTTTTATTATTTTTATAAAATATAATTCATTGTAAAATGGAATTAATGTCTATTTGAACGTTATTTATTTAATTATTTTTTTAAAGAATATGAAAATAGTTTTAGAATTTAAATATATTATTTTCAAATATGTGTAACATGATATATTCATATTCAAAAAATAATGGAACACAATAGTTCATTAAATTTAGTTTACATTTACTATTTTTAGAGTCTTTTATTTTATTTAATTATTATCTAAATAATCATTATCTTAGAGTTTATTAAGTGTTTAATCTAATTATATCATTTAAAAAAAATAATGATAAGTTTCCATGATAAACAAATAATTTTACTTTAAACTTAATTTTTATAACCAAAACTATATAGCTTTCTCCATACTCTAAAGCTTTATAAATGTTAAAGGTAATGAAGTTTCCATTTCTTTCATTTTCCTTAAATTATATATTATATGGGTCACCTACATAGAATCGTATGCCACTAAATTATAAAATTATAACTAATAGAATATATGTTTAATATATTGGCAGCCATAGGATTTTGGACAAGGTTCCTGGTCATTTTGGCCCTCACGATTAATGTTTATCCCATTTTTAAGCTTAAATTTACATTCTCATTGTAATTAATTTTAATTAATTCCGACAATTGTTTTGGTAAAAAAACTTTATATTATTTGAATATGAATATCATAATTATTTAATCCATTTATATCCATTTTTTAATATTCAACACATAGAAGTAGTAAAATTGAAGTTAAATATAATCATGCTAATGTGGTGAAAAAGAAGGTTTTGAAAGTGAGTATGTTAAAACGTTCAATAAGTTTTTATACATAAATTTTAAATAAATATGTTTATAATGACCTAAATTATAATATATATATATAATATATTTATTTTAAAATTTAAAAAATACTTTAAAAAATAATTTAATATTAATAATTATTTAAACAAACTTGAATTTTTTAACGAACAATGCGGTATATTCTCTATTCATCAAATAATGACACTTCTTAGAAAATTACCAAAAACTCATAATAAGATAATTTTTTAATTTATAATTCAAAAATGAATATTTTTTTGAAAAATTAAATTTATAATAGGGTCAAAATTTAGTTATAAAATATGTGTCCATTAAAAGGTAGTAAAAATCGGTCATGCTTGTAACACAAGCTAAATCAGTGTTCTGTGTAGTGAATTATTATCTTGGTATAACATATAATTAAAGAACAAATTGGTGTAGAATATGATGAATCAATAAAATAGTGTAGTTTATAAAGAATTAATAACATGGTGCTTTCATATAACACAATATATATTCAGTTCTTTGTGAAATGAAAAATATTATAAATTAAAATTAATTAAAAAAATGACACTAAATTTTAGGGTGTAAAATTCTACCCCCCCTAAAATTAATTTCACCATTGAAATTTATCTTCTTTGTCAAAGGTTTATTACTGTAATTTTCCTTTCATCGAGTCCAATATTGTAAACATGAATACTAATACTTCCTTTTAAAAAAAGAATGTTGGAACCATAACAGTTATCCACTATGACTTATAACTGGGATTACATGTAGGATAATAGAGGTTGGGAGTAAATATTCAACATTAATGAAGAGCGTAAATAGATATAGTGAGTGATTAAAGATAATTGATCACCACAATGTGAATGATCAATAGATTTTTAAATTCCTTCAAACTATAAATCTATGAAATTTTTTTTGATCGTCGGTTATACTGATATAAAGGTATGAGGAAAAATATTATTCAATATCCTTTTCATAGAGTAGAAGCATTTTTCACAAGAGTATATAATTACTTGATTTTATTACATTTTATATGTAAAATCACACCCTTTTATTATCTCTTGATCAATTCTCACTCATCTCGTACTCAAACTAATAGATGTGAAATTATCATTCCTAAAGTGTTGGCAGATCATGAGAACCATAAATAGAATGATAGGTCATTCCATATTTAATTATCACCAAAAAGGTTGTCACCTATTATCTAATATTCAAACAAACTTATATGGAGAGATATACATGAATCTCTAATACATCGTGCAATGTTTTCCATAAATTGTTAAACTTATAACTGTTCGGAAAGATGAATGTCCATATTTTTATAAAGAATGTTACTAAATTAGATTAACAATTATTCCCTATATATCATAAAGTATCTATTGGTTTTCTCATTCCAATCATGTGAATACCCTTATCTTATATTCTCTATAAAGATAGTAAAAAATAAAATTTCAATATTTCCTTTCGAAAACATGCATGATTCCTTATTCCAATGATTACATTATATATTCCTTAAATCCACAGAGTTATAAAAATCATCAATGTTTATATATACAAAATTTTACACAAATACTCAATCAGTTCTAAGGCTATCTATACTATCAAATTTACTATATCCAAATCAATAACCTCTTTATCAAAGATAAGCACAATTTTATCTACATCTTGAACACATTAAGGATTTCCTTCCCGTAATAAAAATATCACCTTTTCATTAATTCACTTTTCTATTTCATCATCACCATTTAACAAGTCCTTTCAAATCCTTGATGAAAAAATTATTCTGAATGAACATATTTATTTCATGATTCATATAAATTAATAAATGAATTTCAAATCATAAATACTTATTTCATCCAACATTACTCATAAACAATTACTCATGGTTCATCATCTTATTCCCTAATATCACATTTCTAGATTATAAAATATGAATCATGTATTAAGTTTCCTCAACCTAAATCTAATCATGATTCTTACATATCATGTAAATAACATGGTATGATCATCGCATACCTTTCACATGTCATTTTCAGTCAATTTATCTTCACCACTATAACCAATATGCATACCACCATCCTAATTCTCTTCATGAGATATCCACCCCGAAAATAGTTTGTATAGTTCCTATACATTCCAAATTAAAAACATTGAATGTTAACTAAGTTTCTTTTACTACCTTCCATTCACTAAAACCCGAAAGCATAGTTTGAGAAACATTTATCATGGTGAAAACTACATAATCATGAAAAATTAATGATATGATATTTAAATCATTAATACTTCATTAATTTATGACACCTTTGTAATATCCTAGGTTATTCATAGTTGTCTTTTACTTAAATACATAATGAAGGTTCATAAATATTTTGTGAATTTATATGGGATATCCATCAGGAGTGTCGAAGCTGGTGTTCATCAAGGATATTTGTCATGCACTAGTTATCAATTGAGTATAGATAAATATAGTCTTTTGGTGGTTATTTACACCTATGTAAATCTATTTCATAGCCACATCCACTTATAATATCTAGAAAGTGACTTAATTTCATAGAATCCACTCTATCAATCCATTAAGAAATTACTGGATAGTTTCCTATAATTTAACTCATCCTTAAACTTATGCTTAGAGACATACCAGTATATATCCTTATAAAATCCCTAGGGAACTCAATAATGTTTTCTTATTATAGTTTCGAAAGTTTGACAAAGTATTTGATCATATGTTAAATATAAAACCCATATATAACATATATAGATATTGCATCATTTTTTCTACATACATAACACATTACACAAATAGACACCTTAATACGTTATTAGTTCAGTTCCATGGGAATCATGGAATAATAAAAAATGATACATAAATGATCTATATTATATCATACTAATTTCCTCATTAATAGAACCCTTCTTAAATATATCACTCATAATACATACCTTTCTAACCTGGGGAAAGTAACTATAATAAGGGGTGAGATAAGATTCTCAGTAAGGGTAAATAAGGGGGATATGTAATATTAATTATGATCATAAGGTTATGTGAAAATGATCATGAAAATGGACGATCATACCCATCATATCAAACATCATAAACAAGATTCGTGGAATAAATTTTGATAGTTCATTAGACATGAATCATAAGGTAATTAATGTAATAAGACATAAAATTATAACATATCAATAACATAAATTTGTAATATCATTCCCCAAAAATCAAGGTTTAATACAAAAAATTTATCAGGGAACTTCATGGGAACTAAACCTATTAAGCAGGAAACATCACCATCCCCAGTAATAGTCCTTTCCTTATAAGGGGTTTGGTTCCCCCCTCATTTCATAGTGGATTTGGATTCCCCATATTACCATAGTGGATCAGGTTTCTCCATCTTTCCTTATTGGATCAGGCTTCACCACCTTTATATAGTGTATTAGGTTTCCCTATCTTTCCATAGTTGATCAAGAAGCACCAATTTCCCATTTTGGATCATGACACACCTGTTCCTCTTATGGATCCAGCCCATTTATTTTTTTCCCATCATCTTCTCATAAGATATAAATCTTTAACCAATTCATTATTGGTATATATAACTTTCACCCATTATATAATATACTAATACATAGATTCACAACGATATAATAAAAAATTCATCAAATATTGATCCATAAAAAGATATAAATTCCATAAAAATCATTTAATATCCCATGAAATATATTGGGCTTCATAAAAATTTCATCACATCATAACCTATTGAAAAGAGACAGGTTTTATAATCATTTAATCAAAGCATAACCCATGAAAAGATATGAGTTTCAAAAGCATATATCCCATGGAATAGAAATAAATGTCATAAATATAAATCCATCAAAACATAAAAAATTAAATAAGGAATATAAATGGTATTATTAGATATTTCCCAATAAACCATAAACTATATCAAATAATGACATCTTACATGAAAAATAATTTTTGAAGATCATATAAAACATTTTTATAGAAAATAAACTTTATCTGAAAACCCATTTCATAAGACATTTTTAAAGTAGATTTATTATGATGAATGCAAGGAAATTTAATTTAATTAATTTCTTAGTAAAATAACATTTCTTATTTTAAAAAAAATTAAAAAAAAATAATCTTGAAAACCCTTTTCTTTTAAAATAAATTTGAAAACATAAAAAGGAATCTTGAAAACCTTTTGAAAATATTTTTCTTTGAAAGCAGTTTGAAAAAATATATTATAAGAATGAAAACAATTTGAAAATATTTTCCTGGAAAATATATTTTAAAATAATTTAAATTAATTTTTAATCATAATTTTTTTTTAAAACATTTTGAGAAGATAAGGTTTTTTTAATTAGAAGAATTTTTGACCGAAGAGAGAGATAAGGTTATATTTTCTTAAAAACACATTTATAATGATCTTATGTAACAATGAGTGGAAAATAATAATAATAGAAGGTTATATAATGGATAAGAAATGTATGATAAACATCATGAGATGTTTTGATCTATAAATCATAATATTTCATTAATGGATGCATAATTATAAATAATCTCGATAATCGATGAGATTAAAGCAGTAAACCATTACCACATTGGTGAAAATGAATAATTATCCCCATGAAAAAATAACATTACTTGAAGATTATATTATCATTAAAAGGATAATATTCATGAAATAACATGTCAATGGGATAATATATACACCTTATAAAAGAATATATTTTCACAATAATATATGTGTATCAATAAAGGCATATTGAGAAAAAATTAACTTTTCTGATTTATTAACTTTTGAAACATAATTCCCATGGAAGTGATATAATAAAATGGATATGTAAATAAAAAAAATAAAAAAAATCATATAATTAATTCCTTGTAAGTATATACACCATACCAAATAAAGGAGTGGTGAATATGGCATGTATCTCATGGGCATAAAAAGTGAGATGAGAAAAACCTTTACCTTAAGTCATGACATTATTATTATGCATTAAAACATAATATATAATAAATTTATGTTTATTATACATATTACTTAAAACCATATAATTATATATAGTTTCATATATGATTTTATTGTGATTTTATATTACCTTTTTATTATCAATTCCATGTTAATGATAAATTTCAGGTAACATCTCCTCTGTTTTTTGTAAGTGTTTGGACTTTTTAATCATAATCATCATACTTTGATCATTATTTAATTTTTTAAATATTTTAAAAAATGATATAAATATAATTAAATTAATTATATTAATAATTATAATTATAACTAAAAGTTAGAAATATTATATGGAATACACTGTTCATGGAGAGGGTAAATCGTATGTATGTGTGATCATTATTTCTATATAATTATTTCTTAGAAAGAATGTAAGTAAATGATATATATATATATATATAATAATTTATGAATCATTATTATTTCATATATCATATATGTTTATTAAACTCATCCTAAATGCATACCATGTAGAGTGTGAATGAAACACATTGCTTCGAGGAGGTGATAGTCCACACGTCACAAACAGAGTTATCGTATTTACACAAAATGGAATGAATGAATGTATCTTATATATAATAACTAAATATTATTAAAAATAATGAATATGATATTAAAAATAGTTTCTATCATTATTATCAACCATGAGAGGTGGTAAAGGAAAAACAAACAACATCATTTCCTGAGGCGGTAGTTAGCCGTACATAAGAACGGTATGTTTGTTTCACATTTGATGGAATTGTGTATAGGTTTTAGATGAAACAATAGAATAAAATAATCCTAGTATATTTATGACACTTATTTTATTATATAATTCTGGAATAATATGAGTGTAGGGTGAGGATAATGAAAATAAAATAAAAAAAGTGAGGAATGATGTTACCTCTTCTTTCAGTAACTCTATTTTATTTGCAGCAAAGGGATTCCTTAGTTGTATTTCATAAAAATTGAAGGAATCTTTTATTAAGTTAAGGAAGTTTATAGATTATTTTTGTAGGATTTGGATGAACCAATGTGGCTTTATAGGTGTGAGTAATGGGAAGATATAATGCCTTTTTATAGAGGAGGAGAAGTTGCATTCTTATAAATACCAAAAGGTAAACACTATTCAGAGGTATCCCTTATATAATTTCCTTCCAAAATGGAAAAATTATTTAATGGGTATTTATTGTCAATAAAAATATCCACCACACAAAAATAAATGTAATTTTAAAATTTTATCCTTATCTTATAAGTTCTCCCACTTTCATCATTTTAGTTTTTATTAAGGAAACCAGTTTTCTAGCATATGTAATTTAACCATCAAGAATAAATTAAAGTTTTATTTATTAGAAAATATTGAAACAATTAATGATAAATATTCAATATAAATTACCAAAATTATAACTCATTTTTTTGGAAATTTGTTTTAAAACAAGTGCATGTGACGCGCAAAATCACCACTTTAACCCAAACCATGCTAACAATGTTTCTTCTATTTAAAGGTCAACATGTTAATTATAAAAGTTATGTTGAAAAATTACTCTTCCATGTTCAATATTTATTAAAATTTAATAATAAATTGTTAGAATATATGTTTTTTCTAATAATTATAATCCTTTTAATAAAATATCATTTCTTGTAAAATAACGTTAATTTCAATTTTGACATTATTTATTTCATTTTAATTTTAAAAAATATGAAAATATTTTTTTCATTAAAATATATTAAGTCAAAATATGTTTAACATTATTTATTCATCTACAAAAATAAAAAAACATAATAGTTCATTAAATTTACTCTACTTTTAATGTTTTTAACATCATTTATTTTATTTAATTATTAAATAAATAATCCATGTGTCAGTGTTTGTTAATCATTTAATGTAATTATATAATCTAAAAACATAATTGTTGAAATAACCCTAATAACAAAAACTCATTTACCTTTCATGTTAATGATTATAACCAAAACTATTTATCATATTCCATAGTCTAAAACATTATAAATGTTAAATATTGGGAATGTTCATTTTTTCCATTTTATTACTTAACTTATTATATAGATCACATTCAAGGAATAATATCCCACTAAATAATAAAATTATAAAAAAGAGGGTATATATTCTAACTATTGGAATTAATTGAGATTTAGACAAGTTTCTTGGGCATTTTGGCCCTAATGTTTAAGGTTTTCCCATTTTGATCTAAATTTTACCTTAATGACTCTAATTAATTTTAATTACTTCCTTTAATATTTTTGGAAAAACAAAATGATGATCATATTAGAAAATAAATATTATACTAATTATAATAAGTTTTTTCCATTTTTAAAATTTCAATTAAAATAAGTGTAAAAACTAAATTTTATTCTAATTTTGTAGACACGGTAAGAAAGTGGGTTTTAAAAGTGAAAATGTTCAAAAGTCAAATAAGTTTTTATATCTAAATTTGATATAATTTTTTTTCCAATAACCATTATTGTATAACTAGATGTATAATTACTCTATTTTGATTTTAAAAACCAATTAATAAAATAATTTAACATTATTGTTTATTTAAATGAAAATCAATTTTTTAACTAAAATATAGTTTTTTCACTATTCATCGCAAAATGAAACATCTCGAAAAAATTACAATCAATTATCCTATGATATTTTTTAAATTCCTTATTGAAAAATGAAATATATTTTAAAAAGTAAAATTAGTAAAACATTCCAAATTTTCACTTAAAATAGGTGCCCAACTAAAAGGTCATAAAACACGGTCTTTCATGTAATGAAAGCTAACACAGTGTTGCGTATAGCACAGACATATCTTGGTAAAGTGTATATTAAAATTATGACTTAATTTATAATTAAAAGAATGAATAAATTGGTAATTTCATATAAAATAATCTATATTTATAGTTTAATTATATAAAAAATATCAATTGGTTATATTAATTTTAAAAGAATTTCACAAAATCTCAGGGTGTTATAGGGATAAATGGTTTCCTTTTATATGTAGAGGAAGGGAATGTCTTGGAAATTTAGTAAAAGAATAAAAAATGATAAAGTCTTTCCCACGAAAAAATAATTCTAATGGGAATATATCTTATGGTGGGGTTGTACAAGGTCATATTATGGATAGTCAATAGGATTTAGACATGTTTAATTGGAATCTATACCCTTATCTATTAAATTCCCTAACCCAGTAAACCTGTTTTATCCTTAATCAAATCAATTAATTATTTTACCATTTTCAATATTAACTATGACCAATATTTAAGTTTAACTTACTACATAATATTACTAGTTCTCTTTCATAATATGATATATTTTTTAGCAAATTTAATTCAGTGAAGTGAGATAATTTAACTCAAAAAATTAGAGGTAAAAGCGCGATGAAAATGTGGTGATCCAAAGACTAGTTTTCATAAGTAAAAAAAATTTTCATATCAATTTTCAAAATAAAAATTGATTTCAATATTATAAACTTTATTAGTAAAAATATAATTGATCTGATTTTAAATATAAAACAATATGTATCTTTTCATATAATTTAAATAAAAATGGTTCTTTTAAGAAAAATCAGTATTATCACGATTCATTAAAAAATGATCTCTTCTAAAAAATATTAAAAATTCACTCTAAGAAAAATTTGAAATTATTATTACTAAAATTTTGGTTATTTTGTTAAATAAATTTTCTAAAATTTTAAAAAATTACTTTTAGAATAAGTGAGAAAAATATAAAGAAGTGACTCTTTTGAAAACAATATAGTTATACCGAATAAAATCACACCTATTCTTATCCTGTGAATATAAAATAAAATTGATGAATGATGAAAATTTTAAAAAAATATATAATAAAAAATTTACTTTAATATAATTTACCGATATTTATTAATTTTATTTATAATGATAAAAAACATTTCACCTATAAAAATGGTTTTTTATAAAAAAATTTATTTCACCATATAATTCTTTTTTTATTTCTAATCAATTTATAACAACTAAATTTAATTTATAAATTTTTAAACAATAAATTTTTACAATTCATTTATTCCTTTCCATACCTAACAATCCAATATCTAGGCAATATATATAAAATTAAATTAAAATTTTCTTAATAGTATATCACAGTTCATTTAAACTATGTGTTGCATGTAACATAATATATTGAAGAAAAACATTATTTAAAAGGGAATATATTATAATGTATAGAGGTTTTTCTTTTCAAAAACGTTAAATAGATTTTTAACCTATAATTATTTTTTTCATGAGTATTCTAACCTTTGTTGATAATACACATTATTAAAAAGGGTTAGTAAAAAATCCTCCTAAAACTGGTGGAAAATATGACGAATATCTAGAAAAACATATAAATAGTTTTCTAAGTAGGATAATATTAGTGGTATATTAAAATTTAATGACGATGAAAAAATTAATTTACAAATAATGTTGGATAATGATAAATATCATTGATCACAAGAATGAAAATGATAAAATAAAAGTTAATAACCAAAAAACTATATATCTTTGATGAGTTAAAAGAAAAATGTTTCATTTGAAATGAATATAATGGGATTACATTTTTGTATCAAAATAATTTTCCTATTATTGGAGATATACTTTGACATATAATATAATAACAGAAGGAAATATACATACATGTAAATAGTAATTTCATTAGTTTATCAATTTCCATGAAAATATATTTTTTCCCAAACTATGAGTATTCAAGAAGATTGTTTTATACCTAAATCACTAAAATTATGTTCTAAATGATCACATAATAATGAAAAATTTTAACAAACTATTATTCATTAGAAAAAGTTCTCCTACAAGGTAATATAATACCTAAAATATATAACTATTCATATGATGAAATAATTCATTTTAATTAAAATTTCCTCAATAAAACCAATGGTTCATCTTTAATTATTTCACAAATAAATAATCATATATCCCAAATATCCTCTATAAAAACAATATAAAATAAAATTTTAACATAAAATGTTATTTCATACCCTTCATCATACACCTCTAATAATTTAATGAAATTCTTCTAAAATAATCATTTATATTAAATATAATGGTTATATATATCAATTAAAAATTTCCTGAAATATCTTTAATAAGTTGAAAATAAAAACAAATAAAAAAATAATTTCCTATAATATTCTTCCCAAAAACAGGCTTAATAATTTTCCTTCAAATAATTTATAAAAATTTCATACAAACCAGTATATCACATTTTTATATTGTAAACATTTCACCCATGCCAGCCAACGAATGTGTGTTCATACCCCTTGGGCTCCTCGGATAAGATGCATTTTCTCCTAGAATATGGTATGTGATATATGTAAATCTATGTTAATATAATTACAATACCATTCCAAAAAATAAGATGAAAATATTAAAAATAATATTAACCATAACATAACTTTTAATAACTAATATTTTCTATACTTATTATTTATTTCCCACAAAATTAAATAATCTAAATCAACTATTATTACCATAACATCATTTATTATATTAACCCTAAAGTTTTTAAATAAATTTAAAAAATTGAAAAAAATAATCCTCAAATAATACTTCATGATTAACCTAAATATTACATATAGATAAACCCAACAATATGTCTACCCCAGGGTTATTAATCAAATGAAACCCCCATCACAAAAATCATCAAAATGGGAGTCTAAAACATCAAATATATGATGATCCATAAAATCATAACAACGTGATTGTATTAATAAAAATTAAGATAATATTATATGAAGACATATATCTACATAAAATTTAATAAAACCCATACTTTGTTTAAGATTTTTAACCAAACTATTGTTGATATAAATACTTATAAAATATAATTCATGAATCCAAATACATATGTAAACCCATTTATATCAATGATATTTATAACATAGGTCCTTCCATTGTCTTGGAGTTAAATATTAAAATAAGAAATCAGCTCATATATTCCCTAGGTTCACCACATTTAATATAATGGTCTATAAATGGATCTCTAGGATGAAATTTATTTCTCTTTATTGAACTTCTCAATTTTCATTGGAATGTAATTTCAGTATGTAATTATTTTCTATATATAAAAAATTTTCTTGTTACTTTTATAAATTCTCCTCAAAGTATCACATTTATGAAATGAAGTAATGTGATCCATTTTCCTTCCATGGTATCCATCACATGAGCTCTTAGGAGACTCCATAATTCTCTTCTTTGGTGAGTATAAAAGTTATATAAGGTATAGATTCTAAATACCCTATCCCTAGTAGCCTAGAATATGTGGTTACTTTATTACATAGGTATATGATATATGTAATCTCATCCTGAAGGACTATATAGTTTAGTGTTTTTAATAAACATAATAAATAAATGAATCTCACAATGCAATAAAATACCTAAAATTGAACCTAGTATTTTATTTGAGTGCATCTTTATTTCCCTAATGTAACACTATATATAAATTATAACACACATAGTGTTAACATATAGAATGAAAATTATGAAATGGATTATCTAAAATTATCAACAATGGAATACATACAATGGAAGCTATCATGAATAAATGATCATTACGAGAATGGAATGTTAAATTTCTAATGAAAATTCCATTAAATTAGTTACGCGTACATAATATGGAAAAAATTAACAATAAAAAAATTACATATAAATAATCACATGAGATTGAAACACTCTCATGGATATTCTAAAAAAATTGAAAAATCACATCGATAAATAATAACTAATATAATAATACAAGAATGCACAATGTCAAACATCATAAAATTACTATCAATACCTTTCAAAAGATAGATTATAACAATGGTTAAAAACCCTATTTAATTTGTCCAAATGATTTTCTTCACGAGTCTTAACAATATATCAAGTGGCTATAAAAATCCTAGGCCCACCTGTAACATGAAAGTTCCAATTCATTAATCATATTAATGGGTTGAAACATAATGAATGTAAATATTAATGTGAAAAATAAATTGATAAAAATATAATAATTAAATAATAAATTAACATAATCAGAAGACCTCCAGAGTATTATAGTGAATGGTAATAAAATTATACATCCCCATTCAAAATTATCATAAACTATTGGGGGAAATAATAAGGTTGTATCATCTCTACATATACCCAGGGGATCTTAAGTACAATAAAGGGTTATTTTTTATGAATAGTAATACCAAAAAACTTCAATTAAAAACATTATTTTGGAAAATAACCTATTTAATTTTAAAAAAAAATTCAATTTTTTTATCAAAAAGTTTTTATTGTAATTTTATTTCAAAATAACATTGGAAACATATAAAATAAGAATCAAGTCATAGAGGTTACTTGTAGGTGTAAAATTTATTTCATGTTATACACCTTAAAAAATATTACTTACATATATTTGGTATGTCCCAAACATTAATTATTTTGAAAACAACATTAATATTATTTTAAAGAATATAAAAATTCCAAAATGTAAAAATTATTTTATAAATATTATCAAGATTTTTAAAAACATGTTTCAATTTTTTATGAAAACTTGGTTTTAGAAAAAAATTGATTTTCTACTGATGACAGAAATAAAGTTGGATTTTGTTAAACAAATCAGATTAGTTTTATATAAAAATAAAAGGAAATGGTACTATTACATGAAAATTTCATGAATATCCAAAAGATAATAATTATTATGAGTTTCTTTATTTATGGATCATAATATTTCACCATAGTAAATTTAATCTTATACAATCTTTGTAAATGATGTGATTGTAAATTAAACAATTACAACTTTGGAAACTTTTTAATTGGAAGTACCATGAATAAAATAAAATAAAATGAGACATTAAATACCGTGAAGATAAAAAGATTCTTGATACAAAATATCATTGGGTAGTATAAACATGAGAATAAAAAAATATAACACTGAATATAGGATATATCTAATAGAAGTAAAAGTGATACTAGAAAACCTTTCTTCAGATCTAATTTCTTTAATACTTGTTTGTACCTCCTAAATAATCAATATTAATTTTTTATAATAAATTATAGAAATATAGAAATATATTTCATATCATATATTGTTTACTTATAGTCTTTTATGACATATTTATTAACATTTGTTTAACTCACAATTTTGAGTGATAATTTCTTCATTTGCAAGTATTTTTTGGTTTATTAATTTCATTTCGTTCATATTGATCATGGTTAAATCATCACTAAAATTTAGAAAATAATATGAATATAATATTTAATAATTATATATATATATATATTTATAGTAATCAATAAATGTAAGTTATAGAAAACGCATTTCACTATTCATAAAGACCGTAGGTCGTACGTACGCGTGAAAGATGTATCCATTTCCTCATTGAAGGAAATTAAAAATTAATTCACCAATATAGAATCATTATTATTATTTATATATAATATATATTAATCAAATATATCTTTATTAATGTCTAAGAAAAAATAAATTGGAATAAATTTCAAAATACCATATGGAGGAAGTGGTCCACATGTATGCACAAGAGATGTTATTGTTTTTCAATAGATGAGAAGGTAAGAAGTTATATGTGAAATTATATTACCAGACATATGTGTAGATTCACCTTTTGAGGAAATATCCCATCGTATAGAGGAGTGATGCTATCTTAACCCCCATGGAATGGAATGCAAGAATATATATCAGGTATCATTATTAAAAAAGTGTAATAATTTCAAATATATTATATTAAAAAGTTAAACCTATAAATATATTCATCCGTGAAAGGTGGTGATAGAAAAAAATTACATCTGTTTGCAATGTGGTAGTATTATATACCTACGATCGATGGTTTCTTTTCCCATTTATGGGAGTGAAGATGTATCATGGTTATTCCATGAAAATAATTACATATCAGTATATTAAGGATACTATTTATCTTATATTATCATTATTTTGTTTGATTTTAAGGAGGTGGAATAAGTGATAATACAAATACACATGTTTAGGAATTTTACCACTTCTTCAAAGAACTTCTTAATGTTTACACTTGAAGCCTTAATATGAATTTTTTTTATAAAAATAATTACTTTAGGAAATAGTTATAGAATTATGGTGGATAATTGGTTTGGGATTGACTAAACCAATGAGTTTATGTAATGTGAATAAGGGAGGATGATGATGGTCATTTGTAAATGGTGGAAAGGATACATGGAATGATTTTATAGAATAAAGTGTAACCACGTTTTTCACATGCCCTAATCCTACAAAATGGGTTATTAGAAAACCTAATAGGTGATAAGGTTGAAATATGGCCATACAATGAGTTTTGGATAGGATTTAGGTAATTTTATCACCTATCATCTTATTTTAACATTGGTAAACTGGTTTTCACCTTAACCGTGCTACTTAATTTCTAATGTTTTCACTATTCATTATTGAATGAAATTATTTTGACCATATTAGATAAAAATATTATTATGATTCCAATTTTGAAATAAGTTTTCTTATTAAAAATGACAGATTTGGTATAATTAATGTTTACTTTTGATCCCATAGATGCATAAAAAATATGATTTTCTTGAAAAGTTTTTTTCAGTGAAAGGACGATCATATATTAACTATATGAAAAAATAACCATTATATGAATTTTTAACAAAAACTTCTATATGTATAGTACATAATATTAATTTAAATAATTCATCCTTTGGGGATATTTTATTTATTTAAAATGGGTAAATTTTATGCAATTTAAATTTTATTTTAGATAAATGTATTTTTAAACCCCAAAATAGGTTTCTAATAAAATCTAATAGAAAGGGGATTTAAATTAACTTAATTATATTTAATATAACTAAATAATACATATGTTACTTATAATAAAATCAAAATCATAAAGGGAAATTTATATAACATAATTTCTTGTAATGAAATAACATCTTTATAAAAATGTGTTATTCTTTACTACTCTTGAAAAAAAAGAATATTTTCTAAAAAAGTTACAAACATTCAATCCATGTAAATTTTGATATGATTATTCGAAAAATTTAGTTCATTTTATAAAAATTAATTTCTAAAAGTGGGAAAAAGAATTTAAATTCAATTTATGTGCACAAATCCTGGATAAAATGGATTTTAAAAAGATACAGTTTTTCATAAAACTCATATTTTTCTTTAAATAAATTATATTTTATTTTGAATAAATATATTAACATTGAATTTATTTTATAATTGTGGAAAAAATTTATTTCTAAAATTTATTTTTTCTTATTCATACGCAATAAATAAAAATCAGTGATATAACAATGTTTAACATTATGGTTTATCTTATCTTAGTGTTTCATGTTTTGTAAGATATCAAAGAGATTGAATGTATCAAAGAAGAAATATATTTTAAAACCCCAGGGTCTTTAATTTTCATATAAGATCCTTTATTTGTTGTGTACTCTATTGAACACAGTGTTCTTATTTTAAAATATGATGGTGTTAGATTCCACCCCATTAAATAAATTGTGTACTTTCAATTTAATCTTGATTTTATAAAATATGGGTTTGACATTTAAAAATATTGTTGTTGAAAAACCAATATAGAAAAGGGGTTAATTAAACATTATATTGATAATATGTAAGGGTAAATATAATGTACATATATCACACAACATAACACTATTTCTATGTTGGATAACATTTGTTGGATGTGAAGATATGACCATGAAAAAAAGGAGTAAATAATCGAGGAGAGTGATAGAGATCATTGATCACATGAAAGTGGTTAATCTAGAGAAGTTTAATGACAAAAATCAATAATTTTATAAAGACTAAAGTGTATAGTGGCCCTACACTATTTCACATACTATTACTTTATTTTAAGAACAATTATCAAACAATTATGAGCAAGGTGGCATAAACTGTAGTGTCTTTGGAAGATAAGATACCTAAATAAATAGAATGAAACAAAAATAAAACATCTTTTTTTAATAATAAAAATATGGCCCAAACACCCTTTGAGTCATTATATCTACAGAGGATAACCAAGGGAATACATGAACCAATGGATTATCAAAAAATCCCAGTATAAGAATTAGAATATGAATAATGCATAAAAAATGGGATAGAAGGAATAACAAGACGACCTAAAAAGGCATGAATATACATGAGGAAGAATAAAATATATAATCTTTGTATCATGGGAGATGTGGAAAAAGTATAAAAAATGAAAGAATCATGATTCATGGCTCAATTTATATGGAGGAATATGAGTCAAGTATAACAACCAAGACCGTTGCACATAGAGAATGAGTCAAGGTTAACCACCAAGACCATTTCACAAGGAGCACGAATCAAGGTTAACCACTAAGACTATTACACATGATTTATTGTGAGACTTAACATTAACTAATCCATTGGAGAAAAATCTAGGTACGCCCATAATAATATTTTACATTAATATGGGTTTCACATGAAGAATCATAGATAAGGACTCAAACATAATCATATGGTTTACCCATAGAAAGAATTAGGTATTATAATTATGTAAAACAGAATAACAAAAGGGAATATCAAAATAGTTTCCATGAATGGATTGATTTCAATCATATATCGAAATTCATAAGGTAAAATTAAAATTAATAATGATATGTTTGGATAATACTAATTGAAAACATGTAAAAAGAGTGTTTAAGAAATTTTAGAAGTAAAGAATTTTAGTGCGATTTAAGGAAAAGGTTAAAGGAAATTTACACCAAGAAAAGCACAATCATTTATATAAAACAAAAAATGAACCAATATAGTCTATCAAGATAAATATAGTGATTTTAGAAAAATAATGATGTCTTAAAATAGATTATGTATTTCACTTGAAAATGGGTAAAAATTGGGATGTTCCCTTATATCAAAGTTTCTTATCAGGAAAAATTAAGAAGGGAACATTTTTCAGAAATGTATTTCTCTTTCAAAGAAGTCTTATATATTTTGGATTCATGATTTTGGAAAATATATACATAATTTATAATAATTACATAAAAATAAAGAAGAATTAAATTGGGGTAAAAATAGAGAAAGTTTAACCTGAATGATAAAATGAAGGTTCTAGTTGAATCCTTTACCTTATATCTGAAAGTCTTCTGTACTTTTAATTTATGTCCTATATAATCAAATAAAGTCAATTATGTAATTATTTCATAATATATTCTTGATTAATTTTTTGTATAAATGTTTTAATTTCCTTTATGAACTATTGGATGAGTTATGATATACAATTTTATTGTTCGGGAGCATTCGTTTCCTGGGTTTTCATGATCAGTTCACTTATATTCTCATATGAAAGATCATGTAAAATGGGAATAGTTATCCATAATTAAAATTATATGTTTTTAATGAAACTGAATAACATTACTTGGTTATTTATATCATTTTTATTTGTTTTTGAGAATTAATCATTATATAAAACATTTGTGATAAACGTTGGGATTATATTGGCAGTTTTCAATCATCTCAAAACAACATTGTTTAATTAGTTAATATTATGTATATATAATAGTTATAGAAATTAAAATATGATTAAATACATATGTAATAATATGTGTTAACCTATAAAATGGTTTTATTACAAATCTAGAAGTCGGTAAAGGAAAATGGAAATGCATCGTCCATGATGTCGGTAAATTGACACATCACGGATAATGCTTTCCTTTATAGAATATAAGAATTAAAGGATTGAGTTTTATGATAGATATTTTATTTTAATGATATAATTCCAATATCTAAATTATATTTTATTTATCACACCACTTGGATAGGGGTGATTATGAGAATATGAGAAAAAAACATGAAATGAAATTAAAGAAAAAAGACAAGGGTTTAACATCTAGAACCTCTTCTCATTGAGAAACTACTTAGGTAAAAGGGTTTAGAATTTTTCTTATAACAATATACCCTGAACATGGGGGAGATGTTATAGAAAGGATTGGGGATAAATTGGACAATTTTAAAGAGGGATATTTGGAAAATTTCACAAACTATGGGGAAAATAGGTGAGGGTACTTATCCTTCATTACATCCTATGGTTTCCATGTTTCCTCATCGAACTTATGGTTCCGTCATAGTACTTTGACCAGGTGAGTAGTCTTGTTGAATAGAACTTTATCTCTATAGATCATCTCTTTATAGTCTCCCCCTCGTAGGAGTGATATTTTTCAAATTGTAGCACGTATGAATTCAATACATGTGAGGGATCTGGTATATATTTCCTCAAAGAGGGATATGTGGAATACATCGCGTACATGAGACAAGGAAGGTTTAAGTTCTCATAGATAGACCACAAGTCTGACATAATCAATAATATTGAAGGGTTTGATGTACCAGGGGTATAACTTTCCTTTTTCCCCAAATCTCATGATCCACTTCCATGGAGATATGTAGAGTAATAAAATGTATCAGTAATCAAACACTAGGTCTTGCCAACGATTATTTATGTAACTCTTCTATCGATGTTGGGATGCGTTGATGTGATGCCCAATGGTTTTCAACATTTCCACCATTTCTTTATCCATTTCATTTCATATTATATTATCTTCACTGACCTCATCCCAACATGCTGATGTTAAGCATATTATCTCATTTAAAAGCTTAATCTGGAGCCATTTAGATGCTCGAGTAGAAGTTGTTGGTTTAAGATAACTCAACTATAGGTAGATGTTGGTCTCCTACTCCCTTAAAGTCAATAGAATATTCACTCAATATTTATTTTGTTGTTTTAATTTTTATCTTAGACTAGACATTAGTTTGAAGATGATAGAATATACTGAATTTATGCTCGGTGTTTAGATCACGTTGTTTATTTTTCTAGAACTTAGAGGTGAATATCGAATCTCGATCAGATACAATCGATAGTGGAAATCCATGAAGACTTACAAATTATATTATGTATATTTGTGAATGTTGATCTAATTATATGTTCTATAAAACTATGAAAAGGTATTTTTTATTTGTAAGATGATCCACAAAAACATATAAATCATTGTTTCCTCTAGATGACTTTATAAATTCAGGGACAAAGTATGTGGATGTTTTCCCATTTTCATTTTGGTATGGTGAATGGATTCATCACCCCCTTAGACTCTTTCCTTTAAACGTTAATTTTCTGTAATACCAAGAACATTGGTGTATATTCAATGATATCTTTCTTCGTATTATCCCATAAATAGTTTTCTGCAGCTCTCGATACATCTTGGTGATCCCTGGGGGAATTGATAAGGTTGATCTATGTGATTCTTCAGAATAACTTTCAATATCTCTGAATTAATGGTTTCAAATTATCACAATGAAAATCTTATGACTCCATCCTCATCAATCTTGAACCTAGTGGATTTCCCATTTCTGATATCCTCTACAATTTTCTATATTTTCACATCATTTCTTTGAGCATCCTTTATTTTCTCTATAAGGGGTGGTTGATAAATCATTTGAGAAAGGATTTATAATATTCCATCCTTAATTATTACCATGTACATCATTTTCAAGTATAAGAATATTGGATCATTTTAAATTCCCTTTATTGTTAAAGATGTGAGATACATTATACTTATAGAGTCTCCCATATTATTTTCTTTAATGAGATATTAGTGGATTGCGAAGTTGTAATATTTGTTGAGATCAATCCATCACCACTGGTGAATATTAAAATCTTTCTATGTGTAAATATATTTTAGGCTCTTATGATTAGTATATATCTCACACTTCTCCCTAAAGAGATAATTACCTTGGTTTATTAACACAAAGATCACAACTTCCAACTCCGGATCATGCGTAAGATATTTTTTCTACAAAATTTCTCCATCCTTGAGGCTTATGATATCACATTATCATTTTTCGTCCATACACATCCTTTTAACTTATTTTAAGAATCAGTTTACACCAAAATTAGTTCCCTACCTATCAGAAGTGTGAGTACTAGTGTAGTGATATGCCTCTTTTTTAGCTCTTCGGAAGAGTCTTCACATTCATTGTTCCAAACAAATCTCATTTCCTTTTGAGTCATCATTAAAATTTGGTTTGAATAACATTAAAAGTTCTTCAAAAATTGTCGGTGGTACCCATCAAGACCATGTATAGGATTGATATTCATTACAGATATTAGCTGGTTTCACTCTTCGATTTCCTTTATCTTGGAAGGGTCGATGCATATTCCTTTGTTGGTGATAACATGCCCCAAGAATGGTACCTCCTCTATCCAAACTCACATTTTCTATAATTTTCATATATTGTATCCCTTTTTAGTGTCTTTGGCATTGGATTTAAATTATTCTCATGTTCCTCCTTTCTCATGGATTATATTAAACTATTATAAATAATTAATACCACAATTTTTTCACGGTAATTTCTAATCACTCTATTCATTAATTCCATGAAAATTACTAGAGCATTAGTTAGTCCAAAGGTAAACACTATGATCTCATAGTGTCCATAAATTTTCTAGAATGTTATCTTGGGAATATCTTCCTTCCTTATCGTTAATTGGTGACATCCTAACCCAAGGTCCACCTAAGGGAAAAACTTGTCTCCACATAATTATTGAAAAATTCATCCATCTATGCCAGGGGATATTTTCTCTTTATCGTGATTTTATTTAGCTCATTATAATTGATGAATATGAGCATTGATCTATCCTTATTCTTGAAAAAGTGTATTTGTGCACACCACAATGAAGCACTTGAGCATATAAAATCTTTGTCCAAATTCCCTAATAATAGATTCTTCAGTTCCTCCAACTCAATGGTGGCCATTATATTAGAGTTCTTTGATATATAAAAAGTTACAGTAACAAGTTCATTTGAGAAATAAACCTATCGATTAGGATGCAGACTAGATAATTCTTCTTGGAACACAATAGTGTAGTCCCTCACAATGGGAATGTATTAGAGAATGATTCTATCCCTTATCTTAATCATTTTAAATAGATATTATTTCTCTCAAATAAGTTATATCCAAACTTCAGATGATTATTTTAAAGTATATCAATAATATTCCATAATCATGTACAGAATTAGAGGATGCTTAAGAATGTGAAAAGTGATCTCCATTTCCTGGTAGTTGATGTCAGATTTGTATAAAGATAGTAATTTTATTCCAAGTATAGAATTAAAATCCACCAATGTATGTAGAATGATATTTTCATGGTTGTTGAGTGCACAAAAATCAACTAGGGGTATTTCTAAACATTGGATGCAATAATTTCCTCAATTTTTGTGCTCATAGATAACCCCACATCCATATTTTGAGGTGGTGTTTTAAATTTTTTACTAAATGTTCAAGATATAAAATAATGCATAGAACCATGATCTGATAATATGTTTTCTATTATAGGATGAACAAATTGAGTACCCATCACCACATCATTTTTATCCTCTACCTCATTGGTAGTGATAAAATATTCCCTTCTTTGTTTCCATGGAGGTCGTTGTAATTGATTTCCTCCATCAAACCCTGGCTTATGAAAATGGTTCACATAATCCACATGTTCATTTTAGTGGAAACACTACACTATAGGGTTAGTGTTTATTTGAACCCTCTTCTCTTATTCAACATTGGTGGTATTATTCATACCTATTCAAGAGTTAATATCCTGATGCCCCATTCTTCCACATTTGAATTTTTTCATGGTTCCTTTTAGATAGTATATAAGATGCTTCTTCCCATAATTTTTCCTAGGATATTGGTTTTTTATTTCTATCATGAGATTTATTTATTGATCCTCTTATATTATAATCAAATTTTTACATTTTATCACCAGACCCATGAGGCCATTGAGAGTTTTTGATATACATTTTTACCCTATGGGAACAATGGAAAATATCCTCATAGATATCAAAGTCACTAATTTCCAACTCTATACATAGGCTCTTCCCTAACCTACAAAAAAAATAATTCCCCCATTATTACGGTGATCATGAAAAATCAGAAGGTTTATCTGTTAAGACATGTAATGTTTTCCTCATGCACCCCGATAGACTCGTCATCATTTTTATTCAGTATATGGAACTCCCTTTCCATATTAATATGGAGGGTTTGGGGAAAATATTTGTTGAAAATAAATTTTTGAAATAATCTAATTCCATGGAATCAATTTACTCCTTGGACACTTTTTTCTTTATCATCTTCCATCAATGATTAACATATCCTTCTAAATGATATACTACCATCACAACTTTTTCTTCTTTTAATCATGGGAGGAAAAATAATATCTTCTCAATTGAGATAATCCATTGTTCTGCGAGAAGTGTATCTGAATATCCACATAACATGTGAGCCCCTTTCCAGATAAAGTATTAAAATGAAACTTGTTCTTTATAGGAGGATGGAATTCCACGTGATTCAAGTGATAATTCATAACTTGATATTATAGTGAGAGTACAATCATTCCTTTTTTAAAAACCCATTCCCATCATATTTGGATTATAATTTAGGAAATAATCACATTTCCTATCACATTTACTATTGGAAAGGGTTCATCTATTTCCAACCATTAACTGAGAAAAATAAATTATAAATAATAGTCTTCATTACTTATATAAAAATCATATAATAGTGAAATTTTAACATAGAAGGATAATCATGCAAATGGAAAGAATATACTAACTTTTGTTTCCCAATATTTCAATCTAGGTTATCCATGGTGACAAAATAATCCATAGGGTTCATACAAAATTTTTCTAGTCATAATTATAAAATTAAATGGACCACCCTCAGATACCAACTATAATGGCTCAATCCATTTACACGTATTATTACATGATTTTAATCATAATTCCACAAAAAACACAGACCAATGATCATAAAGTCTAGTGTCTTTGGAATATTTGATACATAATTAAATATCATGAATCCAACATAAAACATATTTTATTTAATCATCATAATGTTATCCTAACACCCTTTAATACCTCATATTTTCATAGGATATCCTAGGTAATACATGAACAAAGGGATGAGATAAAAATTACAGTAAGGGAATAATAATATGTATAAATCATAACACATGAATAGAAGGAATGACATGATGGCATAAAAGGCATTAATATACGTAATGAAGCATAAAATATGTAATCATTGTATCAAATGAGGTGTAGAAACAACATAAAAGATAGAATAAGAATGATTCAATGCTTATTGAACAAATATGATCATATGCCTATTCTAACAACCAACACCATCGCACATGGAACCTGAGTCAAGGCTAACCACCCTACACATGAAGCTTGACTAATGGTTAATAACCAAAGCCATTTCATGTGACATCTCAAGAAACTAAAAATTACCCAATGAGTTGGAGAACTATATGGGCACACCTATTATAACATGTTCATGAATATCCATGTAACATGAATAATTATACATAAGGAATCAAACATAAGACTCTGGTTTTCACATGAAAAGAATTAGGTATTATAATCATGTTGAAATGCATAAAAAAAGAGAATAACCTAATAGTTTCCATGAAATAATGGATTAAAATCATACATGGACACCCATAAAAAAATAGCATAGTTCATGATAAATTATTTTAAACTTAATGGAAAAAATTTTAAAAAGAGTTTTTTGGAAACTTTTGAAATAAAACATTTTAGTTCATTTTAATGAAGTCCTTAAAGAAAATTTAAATCAAAAAAAGAAAAATCATTTATATAATGACATAAATAAACTGAGATAATTTTTTCATCATAAAAATTTTTTTTAGAAAAATAATGGTTGCTTAAAATATATTATTTAGTTCACATGAAAAAGGTAATAAGTTGGGAAGTTACCTTTACTTGAGATTGCTTACTAAGAAGAATTGAGAAGGGATCTTATTTAAAACATGTATTTCCCCATCAAATAAGGGTGTTCTAAATAGGATACATGAGTTTGGAACATATACCAATAATTTATATGGATTATATAAAAATAAATAAGAATTACATTGTTGTAAAAATAGATAAAGAGTTACCCAATGGAAAAAATGTAGGTTCAGGTAGAATCCCTTACCTTATGTCCAAAAGTGTTTTAAACTTTAATTAATATTCAGGATAATAAAATTAAATCACTTAATTTATTAAGTTAAAACCTTTTAAACATTTATTAATTTTGAATAATTTTATTATGTTCATTTATGGCATTTTGATGAGTTATAAGATACAATTTTATTGTTCGAAAGTGTTTGTTTCATTGGTTTTCATGATCGGTTCACTTGTATTCGTGTACGGAAGATCATGTAAAATGGTAATAGTTGTCCAGAATTGAAATTATAAGTTACTAAAGAAAATCTAGAATATTAAATGTTTAATTATATAATTTTTTTATATGTCATTAAGATGAATCATTAGATAAAACATCAGTGATGAATGTTGGGATTATTTTGGCGGGTTTCGATCAACACAAACATGATTTGTTTTATTATATATTATTATATATATATGTTTGTTCTAGAAAATAAAATAGGTTTTAATAAATAAATTATAATCCATTTTAACCATAGTAATGGTTTTATTAAAATCCTCGAATGAGGTAAAGAAAAATTAAAATGCATTTTCTACGATGTCGGTAAATGGACACATCACAGACAATGTTTCCATTTATAGAATAAGAGAGAGAGGAAGAAGTTTTCTATGGATAATCCATTAACACGATTGAATTACAATATATAAATTATATTGGATTTATCATTCAACTTTTACAAAGGTTTTTTAAGAGAATACAATAAAGGAAAAGAAAATTAAGTCAAAATAATGAAAACTGAATTGGGTTTTACCTCTTGAACTTATTATCCTTGAGAACCTCATTAGAGGAAAGCGTTTGGTATTTTGATGAGACCAAATGATTTTTTACATGGGAGAGAGGTTTGAGAGAGGATAGGGTATAAATTAGACATTTTTTAAGGATTATTATGTGTGAGGTGAATAGGTGGTATATATAGTAGACGAGAAGGGTGTCTTTTGATTATTCTATTTATTATTTTATTATTTTTTACATGAAAAAAATAGTTTTGATTATTGTTAGTAAATATAGAATCTATTTCATTTTTTCCAATATAATAAGGCTCACATCATCTATATGTCATCCATGAATAAATAATTTATCTATTTAGATTATAATGTAATTATCGTATTTCATTATTCATCTAAAATTCAACTCTTTTAGAAAAATACAAAAAATTAAACCTGACCATTTTTTAACATGTAGATTTAAAAAATAGACTCTATTTTGTGAAAATTTGTTTCTGAATATGATAAATTTAATTTTGACATAGAGTCAACATTTATTCCAAAAAACCAAATTTAAAATTATAAATGATTTTATAAAACAATAAAATATTAACTAATATATCATAAAATTATCTTCTAATAACAAGAAAACAAAATAAAAATTCATCAAAATATTTTTTGAAAATAAATTTTCATTCAAATCATTATAATAATGATAAAATTGTAAATTAGAAAAAGACATTTCACAAAAATATTAATACTTAATTTAATATTTTTTAAAAAATTATTTACTTATACAATGATATAATTAAACCATATTTATATTAATAAGATGGAAATGTTTTATATATACATTTCAAGTGAGGGTACTATTTACTTATATATGTGTTTTTACAAGGTTTATACTAAAAAAATAATTTTAATAAATGAATTTCGATTGATAATATTTTGGGTCATTACAAAAAGGATATTATTTTATCATAAATGAAGGTATATTTATAACATTTATTACAATATCCTTTTACAAGAGTTGTAGAATTCCTTGAAAATATACACTACGAACAGAAGTATATATACTTATGGGATGTATATAATTTCATACATTACTAAATTTTTACCATAATCACATTTTTTTTCTAAACAATAAGTATTCTATTTGAATTTTCATTCAAGGTGAACTAAAATTATCTTTTAATTGGTTATAAGATCTATAAAATAATTAAAATTCCTTATTTTAATATTTACCAATACTAAAAGAGTGAGAATTATTTATTAAAAATCACAAAAAATTCAAATTCATCCATTTCATAAATAGTTAAATTTATGAGACATTTAGAATATGTTTGATCGAACCCAAAGTCAACAAAATTAGTAGGAAGTTCCCTAAATCATCATTCTATTAGCCAAAAAATATAAAGTGTCTCTTAATTTCACATAAAAACATTTTATTACAATCTTCACCATGAAAAATAATAAAAACATGAATTCATCCAAAAATTAAAAATCATGTTTTAGAGTATACCCCCAAAATCCAAACATGAGTTAAACTCTAGAAAAGAAAAAATAAACCATAAAGTCACTAACCAATTAAAAGGTCACCAATATTATCCCATAAAACATCCTTTATCATTATTATCTCAACATAAAGAACAAAATAAGTTTTATCCTACCCCAATCATGTATTTTCAAAAAGAAAAACATTACATAAATAACTTTTCTTAGTAACACACAATATATGATTTCATATTCATATAAAAAAAATACTATAGTAAAATCCTTTTATATTGCATGATTCTTATAACCAAAATTCCATTGCTAAAAAATAATTCCATAATATAATTCTCAATACAATGTACACGCTCACTTAAATCATTCCACTTTAGTTGTATTAATATAATAATCATGACATTGATCTCTTATATGCTTTTGTGGTATATTTACTTGATAATTGGTACATTTTTTTGTGTAATTCCCCACCTCTTTACAATTTAAGAACTGAAAATTGGAAAATTCTTTCTTATCCTTGATAACACAATCATGGGGGAATTTCTATTAACACTTATCAAACTCCCATTCCATTCATAAATGTACTAGGGTGTTTCTTTCAACAATTATCACATTGGTAAAATCCTTCTTTCCCTTATTACCTTTATATGACTTTTTCTATTTCATCCTATACATTTCATACTTCCCATAAAATCCATAAGAGTTGTGTAATTCATTCTATAACTTTATACCAGATGATATTATATCCTCATATGATGATATTAAATATTAGACAATTTCCCTTAGAATAATTTTCTTCAACTCCTAATGGAAATGATAATTATTACTCTTTGGATTAAGTATATCTAATAAAAAATAACATTATAAACTTGTAAATTTGTATCCATTTGGATAAATATTTTTATCTTCATTTTTTTCTCAAATATAAGAATTTTATCCCCATATTCACTCATTATTCATGAGGACAATAATTTGTCAATAATATTATCTTAAAATCCCTCCATTACATGATTAATATTTATTCTTCTTATATAGAATTTTTAACAAGTGACCATTATTTATCCACATATCCTAACAGACAAGAAAAAAATCTATAATAACTTTTTCCATTTCCATTCTTTTCATATCAAAAAATATCATCTCTAAGGCACATATCCATTTATATTCCAAAAATAAATTTTAAAAACCTTAAATTGTGGTGGTTTCTGATTCATAATGTGTTCTGACATTGTTATACTAAATGGTTGATTAGAATTATTCTTTACATTAGATATATTATGAGTCATAAGATGATTCAACTACCCTAATTTGGTTATAGTTCGATCAGTTCCGGCTATAACTCTAGCTCTAGATTCCTTATCTTTACCAGGATATAAAACCCTACATGGATTACATTAATTGAAGTGGTTCCCATTCAATCATCTATACAAAATTTCTAAATAATGTAATAAACTATCATATATCATAACACTATGGAACATAATATATTATACCAATACATACAAGACACATAGCATAAATTGAATAATTTATGTATGGAAAATATGATAATCATATACATGGTTTCTTTGGGATTGTTTTTAAATAAAAAAATATTTTTAAATCATTCATAATGGTTTGTAAAGAAAATTTGAATTAACCAGCACATATCTACCAAGAGTTTCAAACCAAGTGAATTTATTTACCATTTTCGTGTACAAAGTAATGCTTGATTCAAAATTATTTACCTCTTTTGGGGTTATTATACCAACTAAAATATATTCCACAACAAAATCCACTTAGAGTATTCAGAAAGGGAGGTATTACTAAGAATACAAAATATTTTCTTTCTCACAAAAACATTAGGACATAATTATATACATATCCTCCAAAATTATTATAGTGTTATGTTCCCTAATATATTTTTTCCAAAATCTAGTTCCCATGGTTTTGACTAAACATCCTTTTATACTAACACTAAATACCATAACCCTTGTAGACCAGAGTTGGTGGATACTTTATTACAATGTTATAAGATACATGAAATAACATCCCAAAGGACTGTATTTTTTAGTAGTCTTGGTAAACAATATACATACAATAATATCACATTACATTTGAAAACATAAAATAACTGATTTTACTTTATTCATGTGAATTTTTATTTTTTCTAGAATAAACCTATATATCTTCCATATTACATATCTTGGCATCCTAAGGAATGAAACATAAGGAATGGTTGAACTCAAATGCTTAGTATGGTTATACATTCAATGGAAGATATCATGAATAAATAGTCACAATTAATATATAAATATAAATAACAAATGCAGATTTAATTCAATAAATTTCATGATCAAAATATGGAAGGAATAAATGATGATCAATTAATTCAATATAATTAGTCCCATGAGATTGAAATATAACCACATATATTCTAGCGAATCAAATAATTAAGTGCAACATTAATAACTAACTTGTTAATGTGGGAATGAGAAATTTTAAATATCATAAACATATTTTTATGACCATTCAAAAGGTAGTTTAAGACTATCGTTAAAAACATTTAATTTGGCCAATATATATTTTCCCATGAGACCTAACAATGAATTATAGGGATATATAATTTTGGGAATGACCCATCCTATAGTAAGTCCAATTTATTCCTCATATTAAAGGCTATTAAATAATATACATAATCATTCATATTGAAAAACTGTCATACTAAATGTTAATATTTACCCTTAAAAATAAATATAATCACAAACCATCAAATGTAATATGGTGAATGGTGATAAAATAGAACATATTTAATAAAAATAATCCTAAAACTTCTTTGGAAATAATTAAAATGGTATCAATAAAACACATCCCCAATTAATAATAAGTACAGTGAAGGGTATATTTTTTTTATTAAAGTAAATACAATAAAAATCCATTCAAATCATTCTTGAGGAAAATATCATTTTCATTGTGAAAAAGATATTTAAAAATAAATCTGAAAAAAAATTGAAGGTAATTTCTTTCTAAAATAACCATGTATCTTTTTATAATAATCATATACATATTTACTTGTCTTGAAGGTATAATATTTTACTCTTTTCATATATGATAAAATAAATATTCCTTTCATATTTTCAGTAAAATATGTATGGGGATTGTTTGGGAAAGGAAATGAATATTTCTTTTAATTTTTTTTAAAACACATACATGGTTAAAATTTTATTTAAAATTTAATTTAGTTAACTTTATAGAATTTTTTTTGAACATATTTATAAAACATAGTTTTGGAATATAATGGATTTTTCACTAAAGAGTGATATAAAGTCATATATTTTTAACAACATTTTAACAATGAATGTTAGTAGAAAAGAGAAGAAAATGGTACAATTAAATGAAAATTTCATGAATGCCTGAAGGATAGGATAATTCACGAGTTTATTAAGAAATATATAATAATTTTTGATCATCATAAATTTAATCATAAATAATCCTGGTAAATGATGAGATTGTAAGATAAACCCTTAACACTTGGTAACTTTAAAATTAAAGGCCCCATTAAAGGAATAACATCAAATGAAACATTAGATATCATTAATAGAAAGTGATTTGTGATATAAGATATCAAATCAGAATTATATACCCCACACAAAAAATGATGTTGCAAATATGTCATAGGTATCATGATTGAAAAGGTCAGATGAGAAACCCTTGCCTTATATCTGATATCCCCAGTACATGTTTGTACTCCTTTTATTATAAACATATATTTATTATATATCTATTAGAGAACTATAATAATAAATTTTAGACAATGTATTATTTATTTATCATCTTTTATGACCCGTTTATTAATTATTTACCGCTAAAATCACTATTTCAGGTGATAATTCCTTCATTTTTCATATATGTATTTTTTTTTGATAATTACATTTATTTATATTTATCATGTTTATATAATTAATGTACTATCTAAAATGATATAAATAACATTCATATTCATTAAAAAATTACTTAGAGTAATCTGTAAAAGTAAATGATAAACAATTCATTACACCATTCATATAGATGTTAGGTTGTATGTAGGCATGAACATTATTTCCATATTCAAGTAGAATGGAAAATAAATATCAATTAACTATTAAAGAAACATTTTTATTATAAATTTATCATGTATATTTATCAATTCCATACTTATTACCATCCATATAATGTTAAATGAAAACATTTCACATCACAATGTGGATGTTGTATTCCACCCATACACATGAGTGATGTTATTAATTTATAATGGATTGAAAGGTAAGAAGTTATATTAGATGTTATATTTAAATATGTTTTATTATGTCATAAATATCACATATATTAATTAACATTATATTAACTATCTTCTATGTAATGTGTAAGTGAAAAAGGACTCACATTGCTTCGTGAGGTAGATATCAACCTTACACATGAACAACCTTATCATATCCCAACATGGAATGGAATTTAAGAAGGAATATGTGATAAAATATTCCATATATATATATATATAATAATTTCATAAATATCTTATACATAATAGAAATACATCACTATAACTGACCTTAAAAGTTGGTGGTGGAAAATAATTACATCGGTACGTAAGGTGGATGTCTTTCATACACAAGATAGATAGTTTTATTTCCCATTTATTGAAATTGGATATTTATTTTCATTATTAAATTAACAGAATAACATATCAATATACAAGATATAAATTTTCTATTATACAATCATAGTTTATTATTATTTTATGGAGTTTTATTAAAAAATAAAACAAATACAAACATTTAATAATTTTACCACTTCTTTGGAGAGACTCGTTATGTTTATACGCAAAGCCTTATTATGAGGGAATAATAATGAAAATCTATCCTATATTTTGATATCCCAGACTCATATTCCACTTAATAGGTGCCCCGAACCCGGTGGGCCACATGGCTTCAAGAATATCTCCCAAATGCCAGAGGCTTCTGACTAGTAGTGGTGGCCTAGGGTGTGTCTATGGGGAGACTATACCCTTATTACTTTAGTGTAGCAAAGTGGATAAGTATAAACATAGGTATGTATCAGAATAAATATAAGTAAATATAAGGCACAATAGAAATAGGGACTATAGTTATAATGACTAAAATAAATGGAAAAACTGATGATGATATGTCATGTCACTAGAAAACTAGAAAACTTGGATACACGACAACATGCATAAAATGTTCCACAAAATTATAAAGGAAATCAAAAGACTATCCCAATAATCTTGATCTTATACTTGGTCATATGCTATAAATATCCATCCTAAACAATAATCAATCAAGTGTTCGAAGCTATATGCTTCCCTTTTTCAACCCCTACATTCATGTAATCTGTTAAGAGCACTAAATAGTGCCCTGGGAGGGTTTGAGATAAATCTTAGTGGGTTACCACCAATGGTGTCTATAAAATCCAGCTCGTGTTATATAACATTAAAATTCTTGAAGAATATATATATAAATTAATGTATTAAAATGGAAATAAATACCCAAGTACCTGCTTCAGCCCCTGTCTGTTGTCTGAACATCTAACCATTCATTTATGTATTATTACCAGTTTATAAATAAGTCACATTTTATCCATATTGATGGTTCCAAGATGTGACAAGGAAAAATGTAATGATATTTAATGATTATTTTCCAAGGTAATAACCATGGAAACATATACCTCAAGTATCACCAACTTAGTATTGATTATAGCCCGACCGAGGGTAATAGTTTAATCCAATGATCATAGTCCAAGGGATTCTATAATAATATGCCTACTGAATCCAGGGAGTTTATCCAAGGTAAAATTGGTCTAAGTAATGTCTTGGATAGAGGGGATTTAACCTTGGAACATACTTGTGAATGTTGGATCCAAGGAGTGTATCCAAGTCATACTGTAGTAACACAAGAGGGATCTAACGGTTCCATGCTGAGCATCTAGAGTTAGAAAAATATTAGGTTCTAGGTGGGTGCCAACCTAAGCAAGATGTATATTTGAATCAGAATGGGGTTCCCATGTGCTCAAGGCATTCCTTATGGAATCCATGGAAATGTTGAGTCAATCCACTTCTATTTGATAAAATAATTTCTATAATATTACATATGGTTAAAGCTGTTTCATTTCCTTGGTGTGACAAGGCTAAATGAGCATGAAACCATTTAATAAATACATAATTAATAGATAAGTCTATTTGGTTCATGCATTTCCTTTCATTAGTGTGATGATAAATAGTAGCCTTCAACCATTAATTAAATCCATTTATGTCATTTTATAATCAAATTTCACTCCAAAACCTTCTATCAACATGGTAAGGAGTGATGCAAATGTGAAACCTATTATTAAATTACATTTAAAAATGGAAAGTTTTATACTTATTATACTTTCCAATTTCCATTTCACATAAGTTTATTAATTGATGTACATAACTCAGGTGGGTCAAGTGGAAATCATGCACGGTACTTTCCATTATGAAATTAAAAATATAAATCAATCCATTTCATATAGAAAAACATACCCTTAGGAAGGTCAAGCCGAGGCACACCTGAACGACGGCTCAAACATGTCAAAACACTAAAATGAAAATTATAGAAAAACATCCTAAATGGGATGGAAAATGTTGTGGGTGTATCTACTAAAAAATGTTCATATATTTAGAAAGGAAATAAAAATAGGATACTAATTTTTATAAAAATGGTATAAAAATTTAATAAACTATGCTCGGCGAAATCAGTTGGCCCCACACGACAATTCCAAAATCAACAAACTTGAGGGAAGAGTTATATACCCCCACCTTATGGTCATACACCTATCCTAATCTGATATCGAAATTTGATTCTTCATTGAAAAGATTATATTTAAGATAAAGGTAAAAAGATCAAACCTCAATAACTAGGTCGAGAGAAAGAAAGAATAAGAAAGGCTTAAATAGACTTGAGTACTTACTGTTGCACATCCAACGTGACAAATGAAATCTTGATCAGATCCCAGATGAGTCATATATTTTAAGACAATGCATAGGCCTTCAAAAAGAACCAAAAGGGTGAAATTAGGATAATATTGATGAAATTTAGATAAGTTAATTGTAACACCTCAAGCTTCCACGGTGTGTTTCCCTTTGAATAATGAAATATATTGCATTGTACGCAACTTCGAGATTCTAACAGACCACGACCAATCAAACTAGCCGTTATGAATATTAATACCCTCTTTTTTAAATTTTATAAATTTTATTTTTGAAAATTGACTTCAATATTTAGTTCGTAATATCGAAATTATCTTATGGTGATTTATTGGTATTTTTCGGAGACCTTTCAATTTTTGATAAATAGTGAAAAACACTGCATTATTGGTTTAAACTGACTTGTTATTTAAATAATTATTTTTTTTATTTAAATTTATATAAGGTAAAAATAGATACATAATACCTATATAAGTTCAATGTAATTCATTGGAGTCATTTTATAATATGTTTATGAATATAAAAATTTTATTGAACTTTTTACCGTATTTTACCCACCTTATAGGAGCATTTGAAAATTTGCATAAAACATAATTTTAATACTTCTATGAGTTGAATTTAAAAACTACAAGGAACATGTTTAATATCATTAAGAAAATATTGGTTCAATAAGATGAAAATAATCTTTGATGAACAGTAACTTTTGACTTTTATTTACCATGGTTAAAAGTAAATAGGGTAATTAAGAGTAAAAATGATATCATAATTACCCTAACACATGTCCTAATTCTCTAGGATAAGTATAATTCAATGAAAATAAACCTTAGGAATAAAATATGATCCTATTTGGTCCACTTGGATAAGATTAGGACATTTATTATTATTTTATTTAAAAAAGAGTTAAAAGAGTTGAATTCAAAGTTTAATAACCAAACCATTTTTAATACAGGGTTACACACTATAAATTTGACTATAAATATTCATTATAAATCTAAAAATATTTCTTACATAATGGTATTTTATTTATAATTTTTAGACATTAAATAATTTAATTTATTTATGACATAATGATGATGTAAAAATTACCTAATTAATGAATTATTAAAATAATTGATATTATAAATATCCGAATAAATGTAAATTGAGACTTCTGATGAATTAAAATAATTTTATAGGTCAATATTACATGTTATTATTAGTTAAATAAATTTTATTCAAAGTGATAATGTTTTTATGTCTTTCAAAAAAATCAAATGCTAAATAGTGTCAAAATTGACATAATTGAGTTTTTAAAACGAATACCATATTATTAATTGATATAATATTTCTAAAAATTTAAGGTTTGTACAAAAGAATTATATAAGGTTATATATATTAATAATGAACCACATGGGGTTCACATGGCTTGTTATAGTACGTTTATTAACCATATAATATAAAAATAAAAAGAGACATGGTAAATGTCAATCTAGTTAACTAAGAGTTAAATCTAAAATATAAGGTTAATATGGTAACCTACACTTATATAAAACCTATTTATTGATAGTTTCTAGACCCATACCAACCTTAAAATCTAAATAATTTATTTTTGAGCCATTATAAACTGAATATTATTTTGTTATAAATTAATAGTTCAATATTTTCCTAAAGTGACCCTCACCTCTCTTATAAAAGGCCACTTCCCCTTCTCTGAATTTCACACCACCAAATCCTTTTTCCTTGGAAAAACAGATCCCAAATATCCTCCCAGCTTTACTCCCTTCATCCTAGAGGAATTAATTTGGACATAAATCCAACTTATGTAGCCCTTTTAATCAAATCAAATGGAAGAACCCGAAGAAGAGGTAAATATTTAAACACCTCTTTCAAGTTATTTTCTTCTTCCAATTCCTCTTTCTTTGTTGTTTCCAATATAAAATTCTAAATCCATTATCTTCTATATATTGCTATTTTATTATAAAAATGGTACAACCATATTCCTTATTCTATCCGTTATATGAATGAGAAAATTCACCGTACAAGTGGTCGTATATCTTACGGTCTCCATGTCGTGGTGTAGTTTGTTATTCAAAAACTTCATTATTCAGATGAGTATAATAATGAGTATAACTGATGTAAATAATAAATATAACATGTTAATGATTCATTATATATTATATACCACCGAATTACATTCTATTTCACCATCAATATAATGATATTGTCGCTCGTGCGTACGTACGGATTACCGTCTCCACGAACGCGATGAGATTCATTCCCCATTGTAATCATTCAAGAATAATTTTCATTTTATGATTAAAAATAATGTCTAACAATTTAATATTATTCTGGATATTAATAAATTACATCATATCCATAACAAACATGGCTTACATAACAAATCATATAAAGGAAAATAAATCAATTAACACCCGAAACTGTGATACTACTAAAATATTATTAACAAAGCAATATTAGAGGATCATATATGATATCATATTTATGTATATAGTTCTTTTATAATTTAATAAAAATTATTTAACTATTATACAAGAGGTTAATATACTCTCAACCATGGAAAAGTAAAAGGTAAGGGTTAAATCAACAATCTCTTTACTTATCCGTGGTTATTAATACATAAGTATCTATTGGGACCTCTTTATCATCCACATCCGTGTTTTCATAAAAATGTAATTCAAAATATTTTTAATATTTACTATAATATTGTTTAAATTCATTTATACCCTTATTATACTATATATTTTTTGAATGGAATCTTTCCATCTCTTTGCAAACAAGGTACTTTATGACCTTTTCGACAAAATTAAGGTAAGAACGTCTTTTTTTTAACTTATACGGCGGGTGCGGCTATTTTTTATCGTTATAACATCATCGAGACTTCCCATACAATCTTATAAGGATATTTTCAAAATAAATGTTTTCTTTTATAATTATTTTACTTCTAAATGGTTTCAAAATAGGAATATGAATTTCTTTAAAAAAGTTTTCATTTCATCAATGTCAATATCCTTTGATGGATTTTAAACTTGTTTGAAGTTGATTTATTATGATAAAAGTATTCCATATTGCATTGAAGGTTTTGTGATATGTTTGAATATGAATGTTTTTTTATACCATTCATGGTTTATAGATAAATCATTAATACTTCATATGTTAGTTTTAATACGAATGTTTCTGTTATGTTTAAACCTATTCATATGAGGAATACATTGGACAAAGTAAGTGATGGGTAGAGCCTGAAATAGCTCCTCGATGCATCGGTAGGTCTCATTAGAAAAACTAGTGTCTTCGAACAAGGCTTTTACAAAATCTTGTTTGTATTCTTAGCACAAGGCCTTGACTATATGGTTATGATGTCTGGAATTATGCATTCCATCATTATGAAAGTGGCTATTGATATTGCATGTCATTATTCGACTAGTAGAATATCCATGTGAATAAGTAAATGATATTATTTTTATTTTATCTTTTCCATATTATGATAATGTTTATGTTTAAAAGGCTTTTTTAGTCTTATACATTTCCTTAAATGTTTATGATTATTTATGAAATTTTTCGCTATATTGCTATCCTTACTGAGCATTTGAGCTCACCCCTTTCTATGTTTTATTTTTCCCTGGATGTGAAGAAGTAATTAATGGTTGACCTGTAGGGATAATATAAGGATATAAGTGTGTTAAAAGGGGAATAAATTTGTTGATGTTTTATTATTTCATCATATAATGTAAAACTTATGAATGTATTTAGTACTTTTAAGGCTACTAAACTGATCTGTCTTTTGGGATGTGATTCCTTGTATCATGAAAATGTTATGTAATAATGCACCGATTCTGGGTAACTGGGGTCAGGGCATTACAGTTGGTATCAGAGGAAGTTTAGTACAAACCTTGGAAGTTATATTTAGAAAAACTCTTATTATATAACATTACCCTAAGATATACTTTGAGGATTAGTATAGAAAAACTTTCTAGAATTTTGGTACTGTAGAGATTTTGTGAGTTTGTCAAGAAATAAATTCCTGTCTAGATATGAGTAGGTAGAGGTGGCCCTGGAACATATGTACCTAGGGGTAAAACCCAAAAACATAACTTTGATATAGACTTGAATGAGAACTAGTGCACGAAAATGGGCCTTGGTGCACTCTTGGTTACGAAACTCATGGGGGATATTCTTAGGATAATTGTCATTTTATTTTAAAAAAATTATGATGGGTTTATGAGTATATACTTTCTCAAAGAAATTTTTTTTTATGATTATGAATTATATCCATAAACTGTTCAATTTATTTTAACTGTTTTACAAGTTTGGAACTATGTATTGTGATTCATAAACTAATCTAGGGTATGCCATTGATTAGAAATGGTTCCTAGTGGAGGAATGGACATCGTATCAACACACGTAATCCATGTAGGGAATGCCCTCCTACTCAAGATAATTATAGTGGAGTTGGTGAAACAACTGGTCCTGATCAGCTTATCACCATACTGGGACAACTCAGTCAGGATATGGATAATAACCTTACTCGTATGGAGCACCCTGATCCACAATGCGGAGGAACAATGTTAGAATTCTTTATGAGGAAACAACCACCAACATTCAATGGGAGTAAAAATCCATTAGTAGCTAAGCAATGGATAAACTCTTTAGAGAAACTATTTCATGCTTTGGGGAGTAGCGAAAGGTAAAAGGTTGTCATGGCTGTTATCACATCACGGGAGATGCAGATCAATGGTGATATTTAATCCAAAACACAAAGGAAGATGAAGAAGTATCGAGCATGGAATATAGGAATTTTAATGATATTTTCTTAGAAAAATACATTCCTCCTGTCCATCAACCTGATATGTAAATAAAATTTCTAAGTCTGAGGCAAAATGAGGATGATAATGTCGCAATGTATAAGGCTAACTTTACAAGGTTACAAAGGCATACAAAAGATTACATACGTAACCAAAAGAGTAATATTGATATATTATTTGATTGGTTAAAACCATTTATCCTTTAAGAATTAGTCTCACAGTAATTCTCATCGTACAAAGATAATATCTCATAAGCTATCAAGATAGAAAAGTAATTCTCTAAGTCTTATGAATTTAAAGCAAAGCAAGAGAAAAAGAGATCTGATAAACACTCTGGAAATGGAAATAAGGGGAAGAATGGAATAGTTGAATATCCATCCTATGGTAAATGTGGGAAGAAACACCCCGATACTTTCTTGAATGGAATGGGAGTCTGTTACAAGTGTGGTGAAAAAGGACACTAATCTCGTGATTCCAAGGGAAAGAAATATGTCGTCAATATTGAATGATAAAATTGTAGAGAAAAGAGGCATTATTAAAACTAATTTCCTAAGAGCTAAGGAATATTACCCCAGAAAAGGTCATGGGATAAATTCGAAGCTTATGTGATCACTACTGTTGAGGTTGAAGCTCCGAAGGACACAGTGGCAGGTAATTTAATGGTTTCCTCAAGTTTAGCCAATGATTTATTTGATTCTGGATCATCGAATTATTTCACATCGTCCCAGTTTGCTAATAAAATTAGATATTTTCAATTTGAATTAATATGAGAGTTGTCAGTAAAAAATCCTACGGGAAGTATCATTGCATCCAAGTTTTGTGAATCACTTCCCATTAGGGCATATAAATGTTCTTTATCTGCTGATCTCATCATCATACCCATTGTTGAATTTTATATAATCCTTGGTATGTATTGGCTTTCAAACCATGATTCGAAAATTTATTGTAAGAAGGAGGAGGTTACAATTCTCGATGATTATAAGGAGTACCATATCTTTAGAGCAGAAACGTCACCACCTGATTATTATCTAGATCCACCCCTAGTAGCTCAAATAAATTCAATTATTGGTGAGGAAGAGAATGAAATAACTATGGGTGAGGAAATGAATGTTCAAATAGAGGATGTACCTATTGTGAAAGAATATGTTGATGTGTTTCCAGAGGATTTACTTGGACATCCTCTAGAACAAGAAATTAGGTTTTCCATTGATTTAATTCATGGTTCAAGGCCCATATCAAAGGCCCCTTATAGAATGGCCAATATGGAATTAGTGGAACTAAAGAAACAACTAGAGGAATTGAGTAATAAGGGATTTATTAACCCTAGTTTTTCTCCATGGGGATCCCCTATTCTTTTTGTTAAGAAGAAAGATGGATCTATGAGGTTGTGCATTGAATACAGGGAGATAAATGATATAACAATAAAGAACAAGTATCCCTACCTCGCATTGATGATTATTCGACCAACTTCATGGTGCTCAATCTTTTTCAAATATTTACCTATAATCTAGATATCATCAGTTGTGTGTGAAGAAGGAAGACATTCTGAAAATAGCATTTTGAACCAGGTATAAGAATTATGAGTTTACAGCAATGCCTTTTGGGCTGACTAATGCACCCTCTATTTTCATGGATCTAATGAACAGAGTTTTCAAGGAATATCTTGAATAATTTGTAGTGGTATTTATTGATGATATCTTTTTATAATCAAAAAGATATGAAGATCATGAAAATCACTTGCGCATTATCCTAAAGACTCTTAGAAGAAATGAATTATATGGGAAGTTTAGCATGGGTGAATTTTGGTTTCAAGAGATTTCTTTTCTTGGCCATATTGTCTCTAAGGATGGAATCTCTATTGATCCTTTCAATACAAAGGCAATCCATGAATGGCCAGCATCGACAAGTATAACTGAGGTACGATGTTTTATCGGTTTAGTAGGTTATTATCGACATTTCATCCAGACTTTTTCCCAATTGGCAAACCCATTAGCCAAGATCACATGTAAAGGGGTTAATTTTTTTGGAAAAAAGAGTGAGAATACCATTTTGAATAACTGAAGAGAAGATTAGTCAATGATCCTATATTGAATCTACTATCGGGGAATGATGAGTTTGTTATTTATAGTGATTCTTCCAAGAAAGGACTTGGTTGTGTATTTATGTAGAATGATATAGTTATTGACTATGCATCACAATAACTAGAAATTCATGAACAAAACTATCCCACTCACGATCTTGAGTTATCAGCTATAATCGTTTCTTTGAAGATACAAAGACATTATCTCTATAGTAAAAAATGTGAGATATATACTGATCACAAGAGTTTGAAGTATATTTTCTCATAGAAGGAACTCAACATGAGGCAATGATGATGGATTGAACTACTCAAGGATTATGATTTCACTATACAATACCACCCGAGGAAGGAAAATAAGGTGGCATATGCTTTGAGTAGAAAGGATAATGGAGTTTTAAACAAGATGAGAGTTGAAAGGGATCCTATTTTCACGCATCTAGTAAATATGGATATGGGAATAACCATGGAAGGTGAAACATCAATACATTTTCAAATGGTTTCCAAACCATCTTTACTTCAGATAGGCCCGGAACATGTTGAGGAAACAATGGAAAAGGTGAAGGTTATCTAAACCCACATCAAAGTATCCCAAAGTAGGCAGAAGAGCTATACCGATAACCGAAGGAAGGATTTGGAATTTCAGGTAGGAGATCATGTTTTCTTGAAGGTATCTCCATGGAAGGGAGTTATAAGATTCAATAACAAGGGTAAATTAAGTCCCAGGTACATCTGGCCTTTCAAAATTCTAAAACAAATTGGTGATGTAGATTACTGTTTGGCAATGCCTCCAAGTCTCTCGAAAGTTCACGATGTGTTCCACATATCAATGTTGAGAAAATACTTTCATGACCCAACACATGTACTCACCTCTAAAGAAATTGAACTGGAACATGATATATTTTATTGTGAAGAGCCTGTGAAGATTATTGATACAAGAGAACAAGTGTAGAGAAACCAGACGACTCATCTGGTAAAAGCTCTATGGTGAAACCATAAGTTGGAAGAAGCAATGTGGGAACCTGAGGAACTTATGATGAAGAAACACCCAAATATTTTTTATGCAGTAATATTCTAGAAATTTCAAGGATTAAATTACATTACTGGGGGGAGAATGTAACACCCCATGTTTCCATGGTATGTTTCCCTTTGAATAATGCAATAGATTTCATTGTATGAAACTTTGAGATTCTAATACACCGCAACAAATCAAACAACAAGTTAGGAATAGTAATACCCAATTTTTGAAAATTTAAAAATTTTATTTTTCAAAATGGACTTCATTTTTGAATATGGAATATCAAAATTATCTTAGAGTGGTTTTTTGGTATTTTTCTGAAAAATTTCAATTTTTGATGAATAGTGAAAAACACTGTGTTATTGGTTATAACCGACTATTTATTTAAATTATTATTGATTTTATTTAAATTTATTTTAGGTCAAAATAGAAACATAATACCTATATAAGTTCAATGTAATTCATTTGAGTCATTTTATAATAAGTTTAGATATATAAAAATGTTATTGAAGTTTTTACCGTCTTTTACCCACCTTCTAAGAGCATTTGCACATTAGCATAAAACTTAATTTTACCACTTCTGTAAGTTTAATTTCAAAAATCTGAAATACACGGTTAATATCGGTAAGTAAAATGTGGTTCAATAAGATGAAAATAATTTTTGGTGAATAGTAACTTTTGACTTTTATTTACCATGGTTAAAAGTAAATAGGGTAATTAAGGGTAAAAATGATATCATAATTATCCTAACACATGTACTAATTCTATTGGATAAATATAATTCAACCAAAAATGACCTTAGGAATAAAATATGATCCTCTTTGGTCCACTTGGATTAGATTAGGACATTTATTATTTTTTTATTTAAAGAAGAGTTAAAAGGGTTAAATTCAAAGTTTAATAGCTAAACCATTTTTAATATAGGGATAAAAATAATATAAATTATAATATAAATATTAATTTAAAGATAAAAATATTTCTTACATAATGGTATTTTATTTATAAATTTTAAACATTAAATAATTTTATATATTTATGACACAATGATGATGTGGTAATTACCTTATTAATGAAAGATTAAAATAATTGATATTATTAATATCCAAATATATGTAAATTGAGACTTCTGATGAATTCAAAAAAATTTATTGGTTAATATGACATGTTAGGATATGAGAACTAAATTTTATTCTAAGTGATAAAGTCGTATGGATTTCAAAAAAAATGAAATGCTAAATAGTGTCAAAATTTACACAATTGAGTTTTTTAAAAACATACTATATTATTAATTGATAAAATATTCCTAAAATTATAAGGTTCATCCAAATGACTTATATAATGTTATATATATTAATAATGAACCACATGGTGGTTATCTTGGCTTGTTATTGTATTTTTATTAACTATATAATATAAGAATATAAAGAGACATGGTAAATGTCAAACTATTTAACTAAGAGATAAATTTAAAATATAAGGTTAATATGGTGACCTAAACCTGTCTAAAACCTATTGGTTGAGAGGTTTTAGACCCATACCCACCATAGACTCTAAATAATTTATTTTGGAGCCATTATTAACCGAAAAGGATTTTATTATAAAATAATATTTCAAGCTTTTCCAAAAGTGACCCTCACCTCTCTTATAAAATGTCACTTCTCCTTATCTTAATTTCACACCAGAAAAGCCTTTTCCCTTGGTGAAACCCTACACAAATATCCTCCCAAATTTACTTCCTTATTTATAGAGGCCTTACATTGTTTATAAAGCCAACCTATGGAGCCCTTTTTATCCAATCAAATGGAAGAACCCGAAGAAGAGGTAAATATTTTATCAACTCTTCCATGTTATTTTCTTCTTCCACTTCCACTTTATTTGTTTTTTCCATTATAAAATTTCAAATACAGTATCTTCTATATACTATGATGTTATTATAAAAATTTTACAACCATATTCATTATTTTATCCATCATATGAATGAAAAAGTCACCATACGTGCGTACGTACAACTTACCGTCTCCACATCGTGGTGTAGTTTGTTATTCAAACACTTCATTATTTGGATGGGTACAATAATGAGTATAAATTATGTAAATAATAAATATAAAATGTTAATTATTCTTTATATATGATGTACCACCCAATTACATATGATTTCACCGTCAATATAATGATATTGTCTCTCCTGCGTACATATGGATTACCGTCTCCACGAACACAATGAGATTCATTCCCCATCGTAATAATTCAAGAATAATTATCATTTGACGATTAAAAGAAATGTATAAGAATTTAATATCATTCTGGATATGAATAAAATATATCTTATCCATAACAAACATGGCTTATGTAACAGATCATATAAAGGAAAATTGATTAGTTAACACCCAAAACAATGATACTACTAAAATATTATTAACAAATCAATATTAGAGGATCAAATTTGATATCATATTTATGTATATAGTTTTTGTATAATTTAATAACAATTATTTAACTATTATAAACGAGGTTAATGTACCCTCGACCAAGTAAGAGTACAAGTTAGGGGTTAATTCTATAATCTCTTTACTTATCTGAGGTTGTTAAAACGTAAGTATCTTCTGGGACCTCTTTACTATCCACATCCATGTTTTCTTAAAAATATAATTCATATTTTTTCTAATATTTACTAGACTATGGGTTAAATTAATTTATACCCTTTTTAGTCCATATTTTTTTTTAAAGGAATCATTCCGTCATTTTTCCAACAAGGTACATCATGACCTTTTCGACAAAATTATTGTAAGAATGTCTTTTTTTAACTTATATGGAGGGTGCAGCTGTTTTCCATCATTATAACATCATTTAAACTTACCATACAATATTATAATAATATATTCAAAATAAATGTTTTGTTTTATAATTTTGTGACTTTTAAAATTTTTCAAAATATATAGAGGTATTTCTTTAATTTTTTTTCATTTCATCTATGTCATCATCCTTTGATGGATTTTAAACTTGTTTGAAGTTGATTTATTATGCTACAAATATTCCATATTTTATTTTAGGTTTTGTGATATGTTTGACTATGGATGTGTTATTTTTATACCATTCATTTTTATAGATAAATTAGTTATATTTCTTATACTAGTTTTAATATGAATGTTTATGTTATGTTTAAACCTTTTCATTTGAGGAATGCATTGGACTTAGTTATGATGGGTGGAGCCCGCTATAGATCCTCGATGCATCGGTATGTATCATGAGACAAACTAATTTCTTGGCACAAGGCCTTGACAAAATTTTATTTTTAGTCTTGGCACAAGGCCTTGACTATGTGGTTTTGAAGTCTGGCATTATGCATTCCATCATTATGAAAGTGGCTATTGATATTGAATGTGATTATTCGACAAGTAGAATATCCATGTGAATAAGTAAAAGAATCTACTTGATTTTATCTTTTACATATTATGATGAAGTTTATGTTTAAAAGGCTTTGGTTTTAGTCTTATACATTCGCTTAAATGTTTATGCTTATTTATGAATGTTTATGCTATACTGCTATCCTTACTGAGCATCTTAGTTCACCCCTTTCTATGTTTTATTTTTTCGTAGGATGTGAAGAAGTATTTAATGGTTTACCTGAAGGGATAGTCTAATGATATAAGTGTGTTCAAATGGGACAAAATGGTTTTGATGTTTTTTTAATTTCATAATGTATTGTAAAACTTATGAATGTATCTAGTACTTCAAAGGCTACTAAACTAATCGGTGTTTTAGGAAATGATTCCTTGTATCATGCCAAAGTTATGTAATAATGAAAAAACTCTGGGTAACTGGGGTTGGGGAATTACAAGAATAATGGTTGTTTAATTAGATCATTAATGGTAAAAAAGTAAAATTACACAAAATTTAGCTTTTCATTGTTTTTCCACATGGTTTGAAAAACTATGCATGTACCTTGAATGGGAACCTGAGATGATGGGGAATTGCATGGTTAGGAAAAATGATTAGGAAAACAATGCTCAAACTGTGTGGAATGGCTCTCCCTGAAATTGTATACCATCCAAATAGTTAGACCTAACCATACACCCATTCTGCATGGTTTCATCTAATCATGTGAAAGGTCTACTTTTCCCCAAAATATGGGTTCTGGGCTCTAAACTAGACCCAAACAGCCTTGGAACCTTTACTAACTCACTAGGAATCCATATTAGATGAAAAATAATGAATTAGACTTAAATTTCAAGAATCCATACCTGAGTGAAAAATTGGGTTCTTACAATATCCCCCCTTAAAAGAAATCATCCTCATGTTTACCTTACAAGGGTTCTGAAACACTATTTAAGAAACAATCTAGGAACTGCACTCATATTTCACCCTCCCACTACCATTTCTCATCCTTCATGTTTCCATACTACCATAGCAACCTTACTTGATGGACAAACTGGCTTCAGAGTTCCATCAAGATCCAATCAACTATATGTACGATACACTCCTCAAAGGTAGAATCATCATCTAACTCAAATTCCATGGGATCAAAGGTTTGAGATCGGTCAGAATGATATTGAAAAGTCTATGAAGCATGGAATATGTCATGAATTGCATGGTACCTTTGAATTTTATTACAACCAATAGGCTACTAACATTACTCTATCTTGACCCTAAAACAACCCTACATAATGAGTTGACAACATCCCTTATTTCTAAAACCATCTATTCCCCAGCCTGGGTGATAGCCAAAGGAAAACACAATCCCTGAACATGAACTATTGTGGTCATTGATGGTAAGTGGTATAATATTTATATCAAGAATGATCAGTATTTTTATGCTTTTTGATCAGTTTGGCATGCTCTAAAGGCTCATAAATGAGATGAGGAACTAGTAGGGATGACTCACCAGCCTCTATCCAACACAACGGTGAATGACAGAGACTACCATATAAGGCCTCACAAGGATCCATATGAATTTTCACCTGAATGTTTTTATTCTAGGTGAGCTCAATGAGAGGGATAACCTTATCCCAAAAACTGCGGAAATCAAAGACAAATGCACAGAGCAAATCATCTAGAACCTGTAGAGCCCATTTTTATTGTCCATATATATGAGGGTAAAAATTTGTACTTAGAAGCACATTTGTTCCCATATCCATCTATAATACCTACCAGAACTATAACATGAAATGAGAATCTAAATATGAAATTATAGTACGAGGGACCCCATGGAGTCATATGATTTCACAGACATAAAATCATCCCATCTCATCAATTAAGAAATTATCCTGAATAGTAATGAAGTAATCCAATTTCATTAGTCTATCAATGACAAACCATACACCATCTCTACATATAGAAGACTTAGGTAAAATAGCTACAAATTCCATGGTAACATCTTCCCATTTACATTTTGTGACTCAAATAATCTACAACACACCTACAAGTCTATAGTGCTCTGCCTTCACCAACTGATCGGTGAAACACTTATTAATAATTCCTAAAATCTTACATTTCATCCCATGATACCAATTCTAGTATAATATATTTCCATACAACTTGGAGATTCATATATGAACTACATACTGAGAAGTGTGGGACTCACACATCAACTCATCTCTAATATCAGTTGGAACCCTGACACATCCTTGAATATGTAGGATATCCTCTTTATCCATAGATGAATCTGAAGGCTGGTTATCTCCTAAGATACTATCGTAACGAACCAAGCCCATAGGATCTGAATATTTTCTACCCTTCACTATCCCAAGTATGGAAGAGGTAACTATAAAATATGAGAGTTAATTCTTCTATTGAATATCATGAATCTCCAGATTCAACATAAAAAACACATCCATTAAATTCCATTCATCATTGGATTCTCATACAACCTGTGTTTGATTTTTCAAACTCAGTGCATCCGCATCTACATTTCCCTTCCCAAACGTATAGGCAAGTTCAAAATCAAAGGACTATAGATATTTGACCCATATTCATTGTTTGAGGTTCATGTCACATTGAGAAAAGATATATTCGAGGCTCTTGTGGTCTTTGTACACCATAAAGAGGTCACCCAATAAATAATGTCTATAAAAAAGTAAGGCATGGACAACTGATGATAGCTCAAGGTTGTGCGTCTGGTAGTTTGTCTTACATGCCTCAACTCGTAGTATCCATATGAAACAACTCTACCCTCTTGTATCAAAAATACTCATAGGTTGATGCCTGATGCATCACAGAAGACAGTATTTCCTATACCAGAATTTGGTAGAGTTAGAATAGGTGATGAGATAAGCCTCATCTCCTGAAGGCTTTCTGACATTATTTTTACCACAGGAACATAACACCCATCATGGTAAGTCTAGTAAGAGGTCAACCAGGATGTGAGATAAATTTTATAAAATACCTATAATATCCAGCCATCCATAATAAACATCACATATCAAGTACATTCTTGGTCTGATGCTTTTAAACTAATCACTATCCTTTTATTAGTCAAAATAGATATGACGTGTCCAAATAAGTGATATTTTTCAATCCAGAAGTGGGAATCAAAAATATTTGCATAAATCTGATTCTCTCTCAGTGCACTTAGAACAATCTTAAGGTGTTTAACATGGTCTTTTTGGGTATGATATTACACCAAGATTTCATCCACAAATAACAAAATAAAATAATCGAGATAGGGATGGGAAACCCTATACATTAGATCCATGAAAATTATGGGTGTGTTCATAATACCAAATGACATAAAAAGGTACTCATACAAACCAAACCTACTATGAAAATTTGTATGAGGTATGTCTGATGGCCTTACTCACACTTTTTAATATCCTAACCATAGGTCAATCTTAGAGAATATCATAGAAACATAGATTTGGTCAAATATATCATTCATAACCTACGATACTTTGTCTTTTCGTAATCCACACAAAGATGTATGGTTCAATCCATATTATTGGTGAAAATAATGGGATATCCCTGAGGGGATGTACATGGCCGAATGAATTCTTTGGACTCTAAATCCACTAACTACAACTTGATCTATTGATGCTTTATTGGTGCCATCCTATATGGAGGAATTAACATAGGAGCTTCTCCTTAAACATGATCTATTATAAACTCTACATCTCTTTCAGGAGGTGAGCTAGAAAAATCATTCAGAAATACGTCCCTAAAATGCTCCACTAATGGAGGAAAATATGATCATAGTAAACCCTAATCCTCTATAAATACATTTGAAATCTAGGCTCTCACTACACCTGGCCCATGATTCTCTGGTCCCGCTCTACCAGTCGAGATATCACACCCACCCTTATTTCGAAATGTTTTTCCCTATGGTGATGTAAATGATAACCTATGATGATATCATTCTACAAAATCAAGATAATAAACAAACCAATCCATCCCAATAATGAAATCAAATATTGTAATCTAAAGATAGAAGAGGTTCCTTATAAAAGGGTAACTTCATAACTTAGGGGGGGTAGTTCCTACATTGGAATATTCCCTATGGTTGTACTCTTAACATTTTATCTATGGTAATTAGACCACAGTAATAATTTATCTTCAGTATGAGACATTCCATTATAGATATAGAGATAAAATAATTCAAAACACTTATTTCAAATAATTAAGGTAATATAATATATGAAATAATAATAGTTCCTTGTACGGTAGATGGTCTCATTGTCTGATCCACACGTATCGGCTGTAGTGCATGAAATTGGACTGATCCATATCCATATACAGTAGCTAGACTACCATGATCAAAACTGGTCTGTTTATACTGTTGGCGATCAGTGGTCTGGTTACCACGGACATGACCTCTTCCTCGGCCAGTTCTTCTAGTACTATTCCAACTCCCTTCATGATAGGGTGTAAAAGAAACAACCCCTAAAGGTGGAGCTGCCACAGATCCTTTTCCACTAAAAGTTGGAGGAAACGTCTTGTAGAATCTCTAATGATTCCCCATAATACAGCATTCCAGACACTCTAATGATTCTCTATCAAACTGAGTCTTCAAAGGACCCCCTCATCCAATCTGATGAAACTCCTTGGAGTTATCAAAACGGGTACTCTAGTTGTCACTTCAGTGATGAGAAAACTCGAGGGAACATTTCCTTCAACTGAGAGAAATACTGGCCTACTATGTCACAAATCCTCTATACCCAATGCTATTATTTTCCCTTAGGTTTCACTCAGTGATAAGATCCTGATTGACTATTTCAAAAAAATGTAAGAAAGAAAAATACATTCACATTTATAGAGATGGCGTACCACTACTGGAAATTTAGGGTATAGCCACGGTTTTATAGATCCGTGGCTATAGTATGTTTATAGCCACAGTTTAATTAACACATTGTAGCTACTCCTTTTTTTCCCGCATAAGAATCGGGCTCCTCCCCCTATACGCAACCCGTCCTCCCTCGACCTCTTCGTGCCCTAATCCTCTCTCGAGCTACTCCCTACCGAATGTCATCACGACCTCCTCCCTCAAGCTCCTCCTCGCCGAACGCTGCCGCAACCTCCTCCCTGGAGCTCCTCCCCGTCGAACGCCACCACGACCTCCTCCCTCGAGCTCTGTACGACCTCCTCACCGTCGAACGCCAACGCTCCTCCCCTAATCCGTGACCCTCTTCCTCCCTCTACCTCTCCACGCCCTCATCGTCCCTCGACCTCTCCATGCCCTCCTCCTTGCCGAACCCCTCCTCTATCGATGATGCTTGATTGTTCACTTTTGGAATGTATTTATTTAGATTTGGATTCCTTAGTTTTATCTTCCTTTAAAAAATCCTTCAGTTCTTAAACATTGCAGTGAATTTCTTAGAATTTTTTTGTGGATCAATTAGAAAATGCTTGAAGGGAAACATCCTCTTTAGGCTCATTTGTATGCAGAGTTCAACTTATCTAGGAAGTATTCAGAGTTTATTTAGTTCTCTCTCAATGATGAGTTCCATGTTAAGAAACCTATTATCTAATAAACTCAAGTGGATTATTGTTCTACATGTTTTATTCAAGGCTATTCTTTACTAAATTATTAGAGGGAGTCTCGGTCTATGCGTAAAATCAAGTCTTCAGTTATCACTCAAATTGAGGAGGGATGAATGTGTTCTTGTTATTTTGTTGGTGATACACTAGATATCAAGATACCTATGTCATATACATGTGAGGTTATCTAGAGATTGTGAGGATCATCTAATCACAAATACCATGTATCATGGTAAGGTAGAATTCCATGATTGTATTGGAGCAATTAATTTGAAATCTGATTAGGAATAGTATTCTCAGGCTTCATCTAACACTTATCTTTAGGAGGGATGAGTGTGTTCTGCTTATTTTACTAGTGAGGCATTGGTGGTCATAATATGAATGGTGCATGCAGGGGTGGTCAGCCAAACTCACGAATCATCATAGGTAAAACCTGGAGCTTGTGAGGATAATTCGGCCAAAAAGGGCATGGTTCTCTTAAAGGAATCATCCTATGATAGTTTTGGAGTTGGTAGAGTATAATAAATTACATTTTACCCATACTTAGTTGCTAAAACCTTCTCTTAATAAATCTTAAAATAAATTCAATAACAAATTTATCCTTTATAAATAATATCAGCCACTATAAAAATTCTATTTCAGCAGTAGGTGATTGATTCAAGGAAAATTAAAAATGTTGTTCAAGTAGGAAATTAACTGGACTGAGAGATTCCAAAATTTACATATTTATAATTAATGCTAATGAACTTGTTACCTAGAAAAAATGAATCAAAATTGAAGCACCACTACCATGAGGATTGATTCAGGCCAGACCAAGATTTATTTAAATGGAATACTTTCTTTGGTTTGATCTTTTCACGATAATCATCAAGAGGTATCATATAAATCTTTTCATTCAAATCACCAAGACGGAAATCACTTTTAACAACTAACTGCTCTATATGAAATTCGTTATAAGTTGCAAAATCTATCAAAATTTGAATGAAATAATGCTTCAGAAAAAAGGGAAAATAATTCATTGTAATCAATTCCCTCTCTTTGAAGGATTCCCTTGGAAACTAGCTTAGATTTTTATTTGATTAACTGGCCCAAAAATATAAGGAGAGTCTTGAGAATTCATGAATGCTTCTAAATATTTCTTGAATAGTACTATTCAAACACTCTGCTAAGATATTCTATTGGGGAGTGGGGTTCCCTAATAGTTATGTCCCTCATAATCCCATCAGACTCACAAAACTGAATGAACTCTATAGAAAGATATTCAAGACCATTATCTATTCTTTGGTCTTAATAAGCATTACAGTGTGATTTGACATTGAATCTTTTTATGTTTAAATGGTTTGGAAAGCATCATATTCTTTTTATTATCTAAATCCAAACATTCTTAGAGATTTTAGTTATGAAGATGATGAAATTGGATCCTCCAACACAAGAACTAGTCCTAGCTATCCCCCAAAAATCTGAGTGTATGTATTCAAGTGGGCTAGCAGCATTGAAATAATACCTATTGAAACTCACCCTCTTGGATTTTCCCATCACAAAATCTCTAGAAAATGAAAGATTTATAGTTGTGATGTTACTCAATAGCCCTTGGTTCTTGTGTTCCTCTATGTCTTTGGAGCTGAAATTCCCTATCTTATATGCTATAGTATATTATTGTTAGTTCTTGTATTGTAAACACTGCCCAATTTCCAAAAATGGTTCTTCCCATTCAAAACATATAACCTTTGTTTAGAGATCCTTTTATGATAATTATTGATCCTTTAGAGATCTTGAGATTTGGTCTAGAGGTAAATCCATTTTGATCTAGGACCGCTAAGGAGATTTTGTTTCATTAAAGTATGGGGACCCACCATACATTTAGTAAGGTGATGATGGATTGATTATCTAACTCTATAATAATGGATCACGTTCCATCAACCTTGCACTTGTTATTTTTTATAGATGAACTAGGATTCATTTTGAATGTCAATATACTTTGTTTCTTGTAAAGTTTTCCTACAAATGAGGCAATCATGTATAAGTTTTCATGTTTAAGACAAACTACCTCAGATTGGGGTGTTTCTAGGGCAGGGGGAGGGGTGTGTGAAGGTGGGGGGGGGGGGGCAGGTGGGGGGGCAAGGGGGGAGGAGGTGTGCAGGTGGGGGGGGGGGGGGGAGGGGGTGTGCTGGGGCAGGGGCAGGGGGTGTGTGCAGGTGGGGGGGGGGGGGGGTAGGTGGGGGGGACATCGGGGTGTGCAGGTGGGGGGGGAAGGGGAGGGGGGCATGGGGTGTGTAGGTGGGGGGCAGGGGCAAGGAGAGGGGGTAGGGGGTGTGCCGGTGGGGGGGGGGGGGGGCAGGGGGCTGTGCTGGGGCAGGGGGAGGGGTTGTGTGCAGGTGGTGGTGGGGGGGGGAAGGTGGGGGGGGGGGGCAGAGGGAGGGGTGTGTAGGGTGGGGGTGGGGTTAGGGGAGGGGGGACGAGGGGTGTGCAGGGTGGGGGGAAGGGGGCAGGGAGAAGGGGCAATGGGGGTGTGCTGGGGGAGGGGGATGGGTGTGTGCAGGTGGTTGGGGGGAAAGGGGGTGTGCAGGTGGGGGGGGGGCAAGGGGTGTGCAGGTGGGGGGGGCAGGGGGAGTGTGCAGGTGGGGGGGCAGGGGCAGGGGGTGTGCAGGTGGGGGGGTAGGGGGGCAGGGGGCTGTAGTTATGCTTCTTCAAGTCCGGCATGATCATTTTGGAACTCAATTTTTCAGGATTACATGTGCTATAAATGTCAGATTGTGGTGACATTTACTGAGTTGGAAAGATTATAAGATTATCTAAAATAATCATAACTGCATAAAAGTATGACTCGATCATTTTGGAACTCAATTTTTAGCCCAAAGTTTTTTTACTTTTGCTGCTGCATAATTAGCTTTTATTTCTTTTATTGTTTTAATAGTTTTTATTGTGTTTATTTCATGTTTTTTATGGATATATAAAGAAGCATTTTATCAATCAACTTGATGGTTTTGGTGGCCTAAACCACCCGATTCCCCTTAGGATCCTATTGGGGCCCCCTCTAGGACATGCTAGGAAGTAGGTTCTTCTGTTCCTCACACCAGTAACTTAGAAACATCCTGTTGGAGGTTAATATCATTTTCTACACGTTCTCTCCAAATCAAAAAATACCTGATTTTTTTTGTTCTTCCATCCACTATTCATTTGCATTTGATCATAGATTTCCATCCAGGTTTGTTACCGTTACTAAAATCCTAATTTTCTCAACCTTATTTAATTCAGCCTTTATGTTCAATGGTTCTTCCTCTTTTCTAATCGTAATTTTGTGCCCTACTTTTATTCTGCATCCACTATTTTAAACGCATTTTGTGTAGCTTTTAGAAATATTATATTCATTAATAATTTTAATTTTAATAGTAGTATCGGTATATTTTTTCACAGTAATTTTGTTTAAATAACTTAACTATAGTAGCATGTTTTTTTAATTACTTATGATTTGTATTTGCAATATCATTTTATATACTTGATTACCCACTTTAATGTTCCACTACCTTTCTAAGTAATAACTAATACACTTTTTTCATTTTCAGGTGCATAATGGATGCATTTTAATGATCGCATGTCTAAATACATAATGAATACATTTTCAGGTATTCCTATTTTTTATGAATTCATTCTCAAGTACATATTGAATGCATTTTTATCTGGCGGTATGTTTCTTTCTCATTATAATGTTGTTTACTGTATGAAATTGAATGTATTCTCATTATGTATAGTAAATATTCTTATTTCTTCCCCCATTGAGGTTCATCAAGTGAAACTTTTCACTCTCCTGGTGTCTTTGATTCATTCAGCATCGTAGTCCTCTTCTTCCCCATCATGTGATGTGTTCCCTGAAGCGCATTAAAATATTATAGAGCCTCCGTTTCATGGATCTAACCCTCCAATTGATTCATATAATTCCATTGATTTCATGGCACTGACTGGAGATGATAATGTCCCATCTTCTCCAATATGAGGTATGCAAAGGATGATGAAGTCCTCCATCCCCCTCCCAATAGTGTCAGGACATCATCAATGAAAAGGAATATGATTTTTTCCAATAATCCAAAAAAAGATATGTTATTTTCTTCCATGACTAACCCCTTCTACATCATGATTTCCTCCATAATATTGAACTCCAGGGGTTTAGGATACCCAATCCAAGGTGAATATAAACTCAAATTTATCTAGAGCAAGAAGATTTCCATGTTAGCAGTTTGGGAACCCAAACTCAAGGTATATTCTATCAAAGATGTATCTATAAAATTTCAAGTGTCCAATTACATGTATTTTAGTACAATTAATATTAATATATGGATTTTATGGGACAAGAACGATGAATTCACGGGCATAAAAAATGGTATTGTTTCACTTTTATATACATGACTTCATCGGCTTATTTCTATATAATTATATTTTTGATAAACATTGTTAATTTTTAATTCACATTGATATTTACATGTTCATCAATGATGCCTATGTAAAAATGATATTGTTTACCATTGTTGATTTTTTCAAGTACATCATCTGGCCAAAGGATGATGTCTTGTGGATGTCGCTGGACCGGGCCAACACACCGCGGTCATGCCGCGGTCACGTCGCGGTCACACCATGATTTGGCCCTACTCTAGCCACATCCAGCCCACACCATCCCCCTTCCACCTACATTTCTATTCTCGTTGGACAAATCTTCCATTATGTAATTTCTTGCCTCTATTTTCACATACATGCAAGGCTTGTTGGCATGAATCTAAGTTTTTCTCCTTCTTCCGTGATAGAAGAACTGATCCTTTTATATTTAGCACTTGGCTTAGGCTTCTTAGGTTTATTACCCAAGGATGCATGATCTTCCTTCTTTAAAAACTTCTTGGGAGTAGTGTTTCCAACTTCATATTTTTAAAATTTTCCAAATGAAGTTTTCATCCATTTTTCACCATTGGAGTTCATCATTATCCATTTGTTTTTAACACATTCTTAGATCAGCATGCTCCATTCTAGTGACCACACTCAATTAAAATACAATAGTGATCTTAAATCAAGAAGTCACCCGTGTTGATTCATTACATGTTTTTAGGAAAATAAGAGTAGCTACCACACAAACTAATGATGATAATACTACTAATAAAAGACTCATAATTGTGTCAAAATAACTTTAATTGATCCACTATTTTCTTCACTATAAGATCATGGAAGAATGTGACAGAAAATCCTGATAAATCCATTGTTACTCATGCATATTTATCTATTACCCATGCTTTAAAAAACAAATTCTGTACAAATATTGGTGTGATTAAATAATGAGAATCCATCCATGGGGGTGCAGGGGGGCTGGTGATGGCTGGGTGGAAGATCTTTGATCCATTTACTATCCAAGACAAACATACTCGTTTATGGATCTGCATCTTTAAACTCAATTGGCTATATTGGCATCCTAGAATTTTATTGGTATTGCATCCTCAGTTGAAAATACCATCAGAATTGATAACCAAACCAAAAATCCAATGTATCATCACTTTACAAGAGTCTTGTTGAAGTTGATATGGTAGTTACATTGGTAGAGGAAGTTGTTATTCCACCTGCATTCGAGCCCACACCAGCCCCCAGCCACCTGTAATCCAACCCGCACAATTTAGGTCATTCCCTTTGGATTAAATAATGATGACACTACATACCAACACTACACACATTAAATCATTAATACCTTCTTAGAAAGAATAGATCAATGTTTTTGTTAATGACATGTTTATCAAATCTCAATAGATATTTTATTATTTCAAATATCTTTACACAATATTTAACAATTTGCAGTAGCACAACCTAAACATGAATCTGGTAAAATGGGTTTTCAGGGAAACACTAGGGAAATTTGATAGATTTGTGGTGTGATACCATGAAATTGAGTTTGAATCTAAAAAAAGTTCAGTTTTATCAATTTCACTCCCTCAGATTTTTAAATAGTTCTGTGTTCATGTAATCATTTATGATAAAAATTGATTGGATTTGGATTATCATTTTAGTGTCAAAGAGTACAAGTTGATCTTGATGATTTATTTTATCATTTTCTTTAACTTGTTCTTCAGTAAAATAACTTTGATTCTCATTTTCATCATGATTGATAATAAAAGCCTCTTTCTGTTCTCTGTTCTATGGCTGAGTAATTTCACTAGATACTGAAACCACTATGTTTTGTGCAAGAACTCTAGTACCCTGAAATGTAGGTTTGTTCCACTGACTATGCCATATTACAAGGGCCTCAAACTTTGTTTACCCCAAATGTTATTCTATAGATTGAGGTAATATATTTAAGGTTTTATATTAGACATGTTGTATCTAATTCTTTTTCACTTTTCTTTAACATAGAAATCTATTATGGACACTGAATTATCTTCTTCTTGAATATGCACTGAAGGTGGAGATCCTAAAATCCCTCACCCCTCCTATGAAATATGACCCAGTCATTTATGGTATTATTCACCAAAAGTTAATAGTTTCAGAATCACATAATCCCTACAACATACCACTCAACTCACCTACAATAATCACCATCAGTCAAACCCACCTTTCTATACCCTTATAAAACCACAAACCATCCACTTACCACCCAACCACAACACCGCTCCCCTAAACACCAATAATTGTAGTCATCCCACCCAACACCAAACAAAACCCAACCCCCCTAGCCACTCACACCAGAATAGCTACTGCAACCCAAAAGGCTGCTAAAAAGAACCCATACAATAAAGAAAACCTTCCTCTATGAACAACATCACTAGTCCATACGCAACTCGAAACACCTACTACTTCATGAACCTTGAAGACAAGGAAACATTCAAAAATATCATGGCAACAGACCACCACATTAAACCACTTAAAGACTCAAGAAAACAATATCCTAACATCCCCATATGAAAAAGAACAACCACCAAAGGAACAACCAAACAGTCTACCACAAAATCAACCACAACCATCAAGAACAAATCCCCTACATGTAGCCAAGTAGTAGGAAAACCACAACCCAAAAAGAAACCAATCAACCAAAAACTATAAATCCACGCTTCAATCACCTACACCATGAACCCTATCCTCTAAAATGGCACCTAGAATAATAACATGTGACTCTATCTGCACCACACTCGAAGCCCCTCTAGAATCATCCTCACACACTAAAATCAGGAATCCTCTGCACAGGATCCTTGCACTATAAACATCCCAGACCCACCCAACACCATAATAGCAACAAGAACCCCCACAAGAAATGCGGGGAGATGCTCCAATGGATCATATTGGGAGTATAATGTCTTTTTATGGTTATCAATAGTGGTTTTTCATCTTGATTTTCTGCAATAAAGACAAATGTGGAGCTGTGGATGGATCACTACAATCAGGGGCTTGTTCATTATGATTCAATGATCTAGATTTGTAGATATCGTTGTTGTTTCTTGGATCAATCGAGGAGGTCCTTGCTGACACTACAATAATATGCGAGCCCACTATGATGGGAATCTGGAGGATGATTTGATTAAGTTCCATGGAGAGAACACTGCTCATGTTCGTAGAGGCTAGCTATTGGACCATATGCTATCTATTGTCCACTAGTGGATTCATCTGGGAGACGAATTGGGTTGACCTGCTACTAATGATTTGAGGCTCATGCTGAAGGGGGTACACTATTATCAATCACTGCCAAGTTGAGTTTTAAAGGCTGCACACAATCTGTTTGATGCAATTCTAAAGAGGCTATTCTATTCTGGGGGCCTATTTCATGCTGGAGTCCCCACATTTCCCCCACAAGATGTCAAAGGGAGGGCTGTTTGGGACTATGAAAATAGGGATTGTTTGTTATGGATAAAGATGCAACTAGAGACCTGGTTTTCTTGAATTGTTTCCATGAAGGGTCTTCACTATAGAGGAGACTAGCTCTGGTCTGTATTTGGTAGTTACTTCCATGATGGTTCCCACAACCTTTTGACAGAATTTCATACCAAACCAAACTAGGTTGGACTGGATTTTAAGTTCCCCAGCTCATGGCTCAGGCTCCATGTATGTGCAGACCACTCCCGTTCACATGTTCCAGACAACAAGAACCATATAGCCAATTTTATAGCCCTTTATATAGAACTCTAGTTAGATGCAAGATGCCTCATTTCTCCACCTGAATTGCAGTGCAACAAGGTTCAATGCTTCGGTTCCTGCTTATCAAACCAAAGATCACACAACCCAGCCTCCCCTTAAATGATAATATATCAGATTAAAACATCTTGAAATTCTATTTTTCATCACTTTAACACGTCATTTCACTACTACTATTAGGAAGACTTTTGTTAGAAGACACCATTATGGATACGGATGCCCAAACTGAGAAATCACTATTGTTGTCAAACCGGTTATTGGCCACCCACATCACACCTAGGCCACACAATGGTTTTTATACCACTTGTCAGTACCATTCTTTCCTAACCCAGACCTTTCAGACCCAATACATAAGCTCTTATGGGATTCCATCATAAAACTAATTGGTAATTGGAGAAGTAGCTCATTCAAACTTATATGTCCGCCATCATTCCTGGAGGAAACCAATTTGGGATTTGGGTTTACACCCAATACCACTTATCAATGTCACATGAGAGAGGCACATACTAGAATTTGTTAGAGAAGCTATTACCCTAGCTAAAGGAGATTCCTAGGATGCATCCATGTAGACTAAAAAAGGTAACTAAATTTGACTCCTCTTTCTTATAAATCCTTCGTAATATATGTTCTTCTCATAACATGTTTCTGATTTTTGTCTGCTAATATTAATGTAAACAATTTTGTTTAGTGTATATGTGTTGTGTCTCTATTTCTTGTTTGTTTTCATTTTGTTAAAGTGCAGAATTCATCTCCCCTCATGTTGTTCTTCCATATTTTTGTTCTGTTTTTTATCTTTTGTTTTGTTTTTTGTTATAATTTCCCCCTCCCGTACTATAAATCTTTTTCATAATAGTTTTTATGTCATTTCTCCTTTGTTAGTGCCATTTTCTACTTGTGTTGGTGTTGTCTTCTCGTCGCCCTTATTGTTGTGATCTCCCATCCCTTATAGTGGAGGACCAACTGCTTCTTCAGTTTAAGGGAGTGATGCTGAAAAAGTTGTTGAGTTATGAATTTTTCTTTGTTGTGTTTCTTTCACTCTTCCTCTTAGATTTAAGTGGATGGTGTATTGAGTAATATCACTTACTTTAGACCCAATTAGCCCCGCCACTTTAGAAAAACAAGAGCAGCCTACTTAAAATCCAGTCCAACCTAGTTTCCTTCATGCTTTCCCCCATGAGTCCACAGCCTCACCTCAACCAAATTATTTACCAAATGGAAACCTGGAAGCCACAAGAGGAGAGAGAGGGTTTATAGATTTATTTTTTAACATTTTATTCCATTGGAAGTGAATTTGTTGGATGCTACCACTTGTAATGAGGTACTTAATTTCCTCTCCCTCTTTATTCCATTAAATATTAGACAGATCCTATGTAAAAAAATCATTCTCCACCTCCGGGGAAGGAACTCTCAGCTACCGTTCTTCTGTTCTTCTTCCTTATGATTAATAAAATTCCCCAAGTATATTATGGAAAATTTTATTCATTTTTCTTCATTTACTTCTTCTTACTTACTGCTGAAGTCTCCTTCTTCATGCTGTCTTTTCCCAATATTCATGCTACCATTTTCATTTTAATTCTATTTTATGCTTGTTTTTATTTATGTGTTGGGTCCTTTTTCCCTCTGTTTATGATCCCCCCTCACATTTTTTGTGATTTATTATTCTCTGTTAATTTCATGTTTCTTCAGATTCTTCATACTCTATTCGTTCTCCTTTTTTAATCATCAAATCCAAGTTCATGTTTTTCTCTTCCTGTGATGTTTAGTTTCTTCCCTCTTCGTGTCGTGACCTACCGGCTCCATTTATAGAGGACTCAAGGGAGTAAGACCTACTCAGATTTGAGTTCTTAAAACCATTTAATTTTTTCTTCTTACTTCTCTATGATTTCAGCAGCCTGATTCGGTCTTTTAGTAATAGCCCATGATAGCCATCTGTTGGATTCTTACTCTTCTCTCTAAATAATTAACTCCCTTCACTAGTAGCCTAGTGCTAGGTATCTACAGAATAAAATACATTCATTTATCACAATGAAAGTAATTAGAAACCTTAAACCCAAGATCTACTATGTGTGAATACCCAAAACCATAAACTGTATAAAATGAAGAAACCACTTTGTGTACCTTTCATCGTTGATGTCCACTGTTATAGTATTCATTCACATGCTTGTTAAAGAACACTTAGAGATAGACATCATAATATATCCTCCATGGTATATACATGGGTTGAACCGAATCACCCATCATGTGGGTAGGATTATCCTGACACCCACAATATCCTAGTATCTTTCTTGGGAAAAGGGTGAGGGAGAAAGTGATATTCAAGGAAGGGAGAAAATCAACCAAGCCCTGAGCAAGCTATGAATGAAAAACATATTGATGGTTACGGCTTCTTATATATCCCTCTGGACACTCCAAATATTTCTATGCATTAACTCATGCATTTCTTGTTGGATTGGTGTTTCCTGATCCGGTTGGGCCGAATGCTTGTGGCCTACAACTATATCAATACCATATTATTTCCTTAAGTAATATTTCACCTTTCAAAAATTATAAATGCCATATTATTTCTACCTATCCCATGGACAGAGGGATTATTACCGAACCACGTAAATAGTTGTGTCTTTTGCTTTCTTTCGTTTTTTCTCATTTCTGTCGTTGTGTCTCCTGATAATTCTGCAACACTTTGCAGGGGGAGGGGGGCTTCAGGGGGGTTGTCTACTGCAAGGGGATGGGGGGGGGGCTGTCTGGGGGGCTTTACAGGGGGTGGGGGCTGCAGGGGGGAGGGGGCTGTAAGGGGGGTGGGGGGCTATGCAGTGGGGTTGGGGGGTATTTTTTTTATGGATTTTTAGACCCTATAGCCACGGTTTGAAACCGTGGCTATTGGTTTATTGCCACGGTTTTAAACTGTGTCTATAGGTCTAGGCCAATAGCCACACCAAACTTGGCCACAGTTTCTCAAACTGTGACTATTACCTATAGCCACAGTTTGAGGACCTATAGCCACGGTTTAAAAGCATGGCTATATCCCGAATGTCCAGTAGTGTAAAAAAATCTCATCCTTGAAGCATGTAGCACGATAAAGCTCATCACTAAATAGAAATAGATAAAAGAACGGTTACTCAGTGAAACACACTGAATATTCCACAACTAATATAGAACTTGGATCAAGATTCATGAACTCCCTGGCTCTTTCATCCCTCATAATCTGAGGAATGAACTAGTCATAGAAGGTAGTCTTGAAATTAACACGTAATATGCCATATTGATGTCTGGCTTGGGTAATCACATCCCACCAATGCTAGGAAGAATCACGAAACATGTAATTAGAAATCTTGACCCTCCACTATGGAGGTGTCTCTAGATTCTCAAAGATAGATAGAGTGACCTCATGGAAAAACTTAGCAACTTGTGGACCACAAACCCATGAGATGGTAGGAGGATGCTAATGCTAGAACTCATGTGTCACATCAACCATCGAAGGTGCAAATCCTGGAACACCATGAGTAGAATACATCAGATGTAGGAAACTATCACAAACATCAGAATCAGTTCCTATATCAGGTACAACAGGTGGTTCCTTGATTATCACTCAGGGAGGTATGACTTGTGGCTCAAGGCCCACCACATCTGTAGTATGGTTTTCACCACCCTCCTAGTGTTGAATACAAGGATGTTGTGCAACCATTGGTATAAAAATTCCATGATCACGCCTCAAAACAATCTTTAAGCGTAAATATATCTTAAATAGTAGAATATTAATGTAAGAGAATTTAATACCCAAGGCATAATACCCTAAATACCTACTTAGACAATTAGTTATCAAGAAGTTACCAAGTATAAGTTTCATTTCATTTTGTATTTAATTATGAGGTTCACTACTTTAATCTTCATAAACATGATAAGGCAAGATAAGGATGTGAAAAAAATTCATTTTAGATGCCATGATTCATTTTGTAATGGATTTAAATTCACATTAAATGAGTGCTCATACACCTTATCACTGAAAATGTCAACAATTTATTTATATCGTAATGGATTAACATAGATAATTACTCATCTCAACCCATGAGGGCCCATACACCTATTAAATTATGAAAAAAATCACTCAATTGTAACCAAAATAAATACATGTACAAGATAACTATCAAAATATCACTCAACAATCACATGAAAATCAAGAAATTCAGAGAAGTTAATTTCACCTATATGGAAAGGAAACATGCATGAAATTTGAATCCTTGGTTCCTAAAATGATGCATGTAATAGTGCTTCTTTCCCTCATATCATCGAGCCAAGGATAAAAATAGATTCTCAATCTAAAGAAAAATCAATAACACCACACATCATGTGTGCCAGCCAACTATGAAATAATATCAACTGTAATGGGAAAAAACAACAATTATATATTGTGTAACTTGGATTTTACCCAAAACCTAGGTTCGCAATACCCAAACATGTCTTATAAACAATCCCCAAGAGATCCTAATATCCAATCGATTATATCAAAATAGTAATGAATGAAAGTAAACCCCTATGATACTACTTTGTGATGTCCAGAATCATGATGTAACTTAATGGGTTCCCCAAGATAGGTGGGACACATGGCCTCAAGCACATCAACCCAACTATTAGTGGATTCCAACAATAAGTGACGACCTAGGGTGTGTCTATAGAGATATTTTTCCCCCATTACCAGAGTGTAGAACAATGGATAAGTATAAACATAGGCATTTAGTGGAAGTAAAATAAGTAAATTTAAGGCACGATGGAAATAGGGACATAATAATAACAATCACTGAAATAATTATAATAATAAATGATGATATGTCAATTCACTAGTAAACTAAAAACATGGATACAAGACAGTAGGCATAACATGTTCCACAAAAGTATAAAGGAATTATAAATACTATCCAATTCATCATAAGCTCTGTCTCGGTCATCAACTATCAAGAACCATCCTAAATAGTAAGAAAACAACTATTCGATGTCATATTATTCCTTTTGTCAACACCTTTATTCATTTAATCTACCCCTGAGTACCAAATAGAACTTGGATAGGGTGTGAGATAAATCATAGTGGGACACCACAAACTATTTGTATAACATCCGGCCCATGTAATGGAAAAGTAACAGTGTGCAATAATGAATATATAGAAAAAAATAGTACAATGAAACTAAATACCCAAGTATATGCTTCAGATCATGGGTGGTGTCTTAACATGTTATCATTTTATTAATTGATTGTTATTGAATTGTAAGTAAGTCACCTGTTAACTATATCGATGGTTTTAATATGTAACAATTCAACATATAATGATATTTAATAATGGAGTTCCAAGGTAATAACCATTGAAATTTAGACTTCAAGGGTTTGTAATTCAGTAATAACTATATCTTAGCTAAGGGTAACAGTGTAATCCAATGATTGTTGTATAAGGAAGTCCACTATAAGATTTATACCACGTCTATGGAGTTCATCCATGGTAAACTGGGTCTATGTAATGACTCGACCAAATGGAATTTTACCATGGAACCTACTTGTCAATGATGGATCCAAGGAGTGTATCCAAGGTATCCTGTAATAATAAATAACGGATCATGTGGTGTAATACCACACATCCAAAGTAATACAATGATTGGGTTCTAGGAGGGTGTTAACCTAAGAAACCCATATATTTGTATTGGAATGGGGTTCCTGAGTGCCTAAGAAATTCCATTTGGAATCTAAGGTGAGCTTGAGTCAGGCAAATCCTATTTTATAATGATGTCATATAATATTTTATAAGGTTCAATACATTTCCTTTTATTAGTGTGACAAGGCTAATTGAGCATGAAACCATTTAATCAAGTCTTAACTAATCAATAATTATATTTAGTTGAATCCTTTCCTTTCATTAGTGTGATAAGGCCAAGTAGCACACAAGCATTCATTTTATCCATTTACTACATTTTAATAAACAAGATTCACTATAATACCTTTCATAAACATTGTAAGGGGTGCTACAGATTTGTAACCTATTATTCAATTACATTTAAAAAGGGAAAGTTATATACTTATTATACCATCCAATTTCCATTTAACATATGTTTATTAACTTAAGTACTAAACTTAGGCGGGTCAAGTGGTTAGCATACACGGTTATTTCCATTATGTAATTCTCAAAATAAATCAATCCCTTTAATATTGAAAAGATTACTTTTAAGAAGTTCAATCCAAGGCACACCCAAAATATTTGTCAAATGTGTCAAAAAACTAAAACGACAATTATGGAAAACCATTATACATGGGATGGATGATGTCGTGGGGACAACAAAAAAATCATATATTTTGAAGGGGATTAAAAATATGATTATAATTATTATAATCATTAAATATAAATGCAATAAACGAAACCTGATGAAATCGGGGAGACCCACATTATAAGGACCCAACCTTAAAACATTACATAATTTTGAATTAAATGCACAATTCATATTGAGGATCTTCTTAGTATTGGGGTTTTATAGTATTAGGTCATAACTGTTACATTAAATCTCAAAATTTACAAAGTAGACACTTCTACTTAGTTCCCATATTTTTCTCAAAATAAAAAATTCTTGAAAAAAAGAGTCATGTCTAGTTCCATGTTTTAGACAACATGAATTTTCCTTGATCCTAGCCTTGACCCTATTTAACTTTATGTCCTATGAAAAACATTTCAAAAACTTAGGATGGCAATAAAATTCTTAGTAATGGATACACAAAGAAGGAAAACTGTTAGTTTTTTTAAAACAACAAGTAAACCAGGAATACTTTATCATAAGTAATACTATTCACCTTTATGAAGTAGTAAATACTCCTCCCTGAATAAAATATTATTGATTACCCTTTTGTAACTAATATATTACCATAAAACCCATATAAGGATAACATAAGATATAAAGGCAACTTAGGACATAAACATACTTAAATGGAATGACCATACGATTGACTTTCTCGCATATCACTAAATGGAATAACCATTCGATAAAATTCCATACCCAAGGAAATAGAGGTTATAATGTAACCACCCATCTTGGTTTATCACAACAGAACCCATTATTTGGTTTACCACGTAACCACCCATCAAAGTTTCAAGTACCATTATAAAATCATAACACATACAACAAATATAAAGGAATGAAAACATTTCCTCATTTCAATCACAATATATCACTTAAATATATTGACATAAGAAATTAATTATCAAAACCAATTTCAATACCAAAATACATAAATGAGTATATGGTATTTATTTTCCTTTTAAAAAATTACAGCTTGTTAAGGAAGCCAAAGATCAAATAATACTTGAGGTGGATGAAGGCCGTTTTCACTGCTTACGTTAAAAGAATATTTTTTATTTTTTTATTTAGTAAAATTATTCATAGAAAAATATTCCCTTTGAATGGAATGAAAAGTAAAATGTTTTTATACAACATATAAATGAAAGTAGTGTATCAAAACAAAATATGCCTCAATGAAAGGAGATTGAGATGAAGTCCCATACCTCCTGTCCAACTTGACCCGTTCGTTATTTAATCTCATAAATAAAAAACTAAAGTTAATTTATACTTGATTAAATTTTTTTTTTCAAGTTTATCATTATTTTTAAATCACTTATTACTATGTTATAACATTATGTAATCATTTATTTTAATAACGGTCGTTTTCTCGATATTTGGTACTTGAGTAAAAAATGAACTTCTTATAATTACAAGTTATTCATGTGGTCAAATATCCATCATCTCCTGAATGATATTCATGATGTAGATATAATATATATCATATATATTTAGTATATGTATGTACTTATAATAGTACAAAACATTTTTAGATGAGAAATGAAATGAAACGTTCATGGAGACGGAAAGTCATACGTACACATGAACACTACTTTCATTTCTATTTCTTATTTTAATGGAATTAAAGAAAATTGATACATAGGTATATTATAATTCCTGTATAATATCATATATAATATCATTAACTCCATCATTTATACATCCCATATATGACATTAACGAGTTATATCACTTTGAGGGGGTGGTAGTTCGCACTTCCACAAATGAAATTGTCGTGTTTACCTATAATGGAAACCATAAAGGTATGATATAAATTGAAAATACAGAAGAATAAATAAAACATAAAAAAATATATATCATATATAAATTTAGTTCCATCTTAATGGCCACCATAAGAGGCTGTTGAAGATATTTGAACAATCATCATTTCGTGAGCCAGTAGTTTGCCGTCCACAGAAACAGTATGTTCTTTACCCATTAGGTGGAGGTGGTGTGTAAGTATAGTTAGAATAATTCTCATAAATACAACCTATTATATTTAGGATTATGTTTTTGTTTTAAAATAAAGTAATAAAAAGAGTTTATGTGGTTGGATAAGTAAAATAAAACAAAATAAAACAAAATAAAACAAAAGAATTTAAGAGAAACTGTTACCTTGAATTCGGGCAACTCCCTTTGGATTGAACCAAAAGAACTTCTTGTTGTTACTTATTCCCTATTTAAGGCTTCTAAGTAAAATATATGGATGTAGGGAGATTAATTGGGAAGAGGTTGGATGATCCAAGGGGCTTGAGAAGGGTGATTAATGGGTTAGAGTTGAGGGATTTTTATAAGGGGAGGGGCGCTCTTTAGGAAAGTGTGAAAATATTATTTTATTATAAAAATATTTTAGGTTTCTAAAGGTCAAAAACTTTTTAACGTCAAATATAATATGACTCAAGGTAGAAATAAAATCATCCAATAAGAATTGGATAGGTATTGAATGTTATTTTAATCTTTATAATCTTATTTATTTAAATCATTTATTAATGATGTAAACACTACAACATTATTATGTCAAAAATAATTTTATTTATTTGATGTCTAAAAATTATAAAACAAATACCATGATGTACAAAATATTTTTATATTTATAAAGAATATTTATAGTTCGAAATATAACTTATATAACCATATGTAAAAATTAAGTTACTAAAGAATATTTTTATGTCATTTTTTTCTTTACTTTAAGTTAGTTAAAATAAAGTTTCATTATCTCTCTTAAGTGGCTCCATGGGGTCCCACAATTGACCCAAGGATGTGCATGGTCGTCCATGAAACTTACAATAAGGTTACGACAAGTTTTAAGGTAATTGTTTATTATTATGATATTCCTTTTACCTTTAATTACATTATTTACCATTAACTGTGGTAAATAAAAGTCAAAAGCTACTATTCACCCAAAACAAATTCATCTTATTGAACCATATTTTACTTAATAATAACAACCAGGTATGCTGGATTTTCTTAATTCAATTCAATTAAGTGGTAAAATTTCATTTAAATGAAAAAGTCATCTTTTTGACTACTACTTTGTGTTTTCACTATTCATCAAAATTGATGTTTTTCAGAAAATACCCCAAATTCAGCCTAATATATATTTGATATTCTGAATTCAAAAATGATGTCTATTTTTCCAAATTAAATATATTGAAGTTGAATTAATTAATTTCAAATTAATTCCCATTCTCAAAACAAAAGGCGTGTTTAAAAAAAATATTATCTATCAAAAGACTGACACTTGTTTATGTCCAATTTCAAAGTGAAATTAATTCCAATGACAAAAATTAGATAAAATGATAAAAATATAATCTAATTAAACTTTAAAACCAATTATAAAGATAATCTAACCATATAAATATATTATATAAACAGGCAGTTTTGAATTAAAATACAGTATTTTCCACTATTTATTAAAAAATGAATTTTATCAAAAGAATACCAAAAATTTACCCAATGTAAATTTTTATATCTCAATTATAAAGAAGAATTATATTTGGTCAAATATAACATATAAAAGTGACCAAAACTATATTTAAAGAGGGTTCGCTATCAAAAGAAGGTAAATTATCCTTTTAAAGTAAATTATGCTTAAAATTAGATTCATTCACATTTTAAGCCACTAAATTTTAATGGATAAATGTAAAAACATTGAACAAACATGTATAATTTTATTTTAGTAAGTTATGTTCATTCCCATAAATACAACTACTAAGTATTAACTACTATTTAAAATAATAATATTATATTGTTAGTGTGAAATGTAAGATTTCAAAGAAACCTGTTGTTGGGTATCGGGTATACCATCAAACATAAAAAAACCATTAAGGTAAAATTAATATTTAATTCATAAATATTACTAAATATGAAAATTTCATATTTATTTATTTACCTCATATGTTACATAATTCCCCTATTTTGGAAATTGTGTTCTCATAATTTTATTCATTTATCAAATAAATGGGGTTATTTATACATCATAGAATTTTTAGATTCCCACGTTGCTTCTTTAACCATATGGTTTTACCAAAAAATCTTTACCTGGTGAATCAACTTCTTCCACAACAATTTCTATCTACGGTCAAGAATTTGGACTGGTTGTTCCTTATAAGAGAGAATCTCTTCATACTAAACTACCACTGTGCTCAAAACAAGAGATAGATATGGCATATACTTTCTCAACATTGAAACATGAAAAACACTGTGTACCTGGGACAAACATGGAGGAATATCCACTTTGTAAACAACTGATGCAAATTCGTATATGTTTTCATAAGGTCCAATGAACCTCAGACTCAACTTTCCCTTCTTACCAAAACTGATCACACTCATCCATAGAGAATATTCACGAAAGACATGATCACCTACATCAAAAGAATGATTTTTTCCTTCGATTATCCGCACAACTTTTTTGCCTTCTATGAGTTGTTATAATGTGCTTTTGAATCAACTGAACTTTTTCTGCCATCTTTTCTACAAAATATGGTCCCATCAGCTTCCTTTCACCTACATAATCCCAAAAATCTATAGCTGGACAACGCTTTCCTTATAATGCTTCAAACAGAACCATCTGTATACTAGAATGAAAACTGTTATTATAAGAATATTCAATCAAATAAAGATGTTGGTCCCAAATTCCTTGGTAATCCATAGAGAAAGAATTTAGTATACCTTCCAAGTTCTAAATTGTGTATTCTTACTACCCATATGATTGTGGATTAAAAGAAGTACTAAACATTAATTCAAGACCTAATGACTTCTAAAGCCTTTCCGAAAGTTAGCAGTAAGCCTGGGATCACGATCAGATACAATGGATAGGGGAACACCATGTAACCTGACTATATCTTTAACATACAACCGAGAAATTTTATCAAGAGACAAAGTGTCTCGAATAAGAAGAAAATGAGAATATTTAGTCAATTGATCAATAATAACTGAGATTTCATTGTTACCTCAAGATGTCTTTGGTAATCCCACAACAAAGTCCATAGATGTATTTTCCCATTTCCACTCTGGAACTAGTAAAGACTAAAGCATCCCTTTCGGTAACTACTTCTCTAATTTAGCCTATTGTCATGTCAAACACTTCATAGTAAAAATTAGCAATATCTCTTTTCATTCCATTCCACTAGAAATAATCCTGAAGATCTCTGTACATATTAGTATTGCCAGGATGAACTAAAAATGAGGAACTATGAGCTTCACATAACAACTTATTCTTCGTCTGTGAATCATAAGGCACACATAATCGTTTCCTAAACATCAAAAAAAATCATTATCAAAGTTAAAATTAGGAAAATTACCCATCTGAACCAACTCTAACTTTTTCTGCAACACATTGTCTTCCTTCCATGCTTGCCTAATTCTGTCTGATAGAGATGTTCTCACTGACACCTAAAACAAAACAGAAGAATTTCTTACACCAACTACTTCTATGAAAATGATCATCAAATCAAAAACCAAAGGATCTCTTTCCAAATGTAGTATGGTTAATGAAGCATTACTTTTTCGACTCAAAGAATCACGCACTTTTTTTTCTTTTCCCAGATGGTAAAGGATCGTGAAATCATAATCCATGATTAATTCCAGCCATCTCTTCTGTCTCATGTTCAATTATTTATGAGTGAATATATATTTTTAACTTTGTGGTCAATATATATTTAACATTTTACTCCATATAAATGATGCCTCTAAATTTTTAAAGAAAAATCAACAAAAGCTAATTCTAAATCATGTGTAGGGTAATTTAATTCATGAGGTTTCAACTGACGTGAAGCATAAAAAATTACTTGATCATTCTACATAAGGACACAACCAATTCCTTTCAACAAAGCATCACTATAAATAACAAACTAACCATTTTTGGGAGGCAGTTACAAAACTATAGCATTCACCAATATTCTTTTCAATTCCTGAAAAAAATCATCACACACTTTTGTCCTAATGAACTTAACACCATTTCGATTTAACTTAGTCATTGGAATAAATAACCGTGCAAAATTTTCAACAAACATTTGGTAATAACCTACTAAACCAAGAAAACTATAGAACTAAATTATATTTGTGGGTCTTGGCCATTCTTAAACAACTTTTGTTTTAGCAGGATCAACAATTATGATATTTTTGGAAATAATACGACCAAGGAATGAAATTTGTTGTAACTAAAACTCACACTTTCTAAATTTCCCATATAGTTTATTTTATTTAAATGTTTTCAAGAAAACCCTAATATGAATTTCATGTTCCTCTTTTCTTTTAGAATAGACTAAAATATCATCAATGAATACAACCAAAAACTTATCCAAGAACTCATAGAAAATTCAATTCATAAGATCCATGGATACAACTGGTGCATTAGTTATACCAAAAGGAATAACAAAAAATTCACAATGGCCATATCTAGTATGATACATGGTCTTTGGAATGTCTAATTTATTTACATTCAACTGAGGTTACCCCGACCTCATGTCAATCTTTGAAAAATACTGAGCTCCTTGTTTCCGATCAAACAAATCATCGATATGAGGTAAATGATACTTTTTCTTAACAGTGATGTTATTCAATGCTCTATAATCAATGCATAGTCTCATTGAACCATCTTTATTTTTAACAAAAAATATATGATCCCCCATGGTGATGTGCTAGGTTGAATGAAACCTTTATCTAATAACTCCTGGAATTTCTTCATTAACTCTAAAAGTTCAATTTGAGCCATTCGATAAGGGGGTTTTGAAATTGGATTAGCATTTGGAACCAAGTCAACAATAAATTCTACTTCATGATCAGGTATAATACTAGGAAACACATTAAGAAAAACATCAAGATACTCATTTAACACTGGCACATCATTAATCTGAACAGTTCCTTTGTTTTTAAAAATATGTGCAAGGTAACATTAATTTCCATCTTCTACTAGTTTCTTATCTTCCTAACATGTTATCAATAGTAAGGGTTCATTCTTGTACACAAACTGAAAAACTTTCTAAAAAGAAATCTCTTTAGCTCTGCAGTCAATCTTATCATGACAAATAGACAACCAATCCATGACCAAAATAACATCAAACTCTACTAAAGGTAAACAATAAGGTTTGCAGGTAGATTCTTTCCACACACAAGGACACCAAGGTTCTTATAATTTATTTTCATGTCAACATTTCATCCTGTTGTTTTTACCATAAATTCAGGATTCATATATTGATATGTAATTCCCAATTTACTAGAAAACTTCTCAAAAATGAAAGAATGTGTAGAACCTAAATCGAACAACACATTGGCATAATCTAAACAATCAAACAGTGTACCTGATATTACTTCATTTGATGGCCCAACATCTACTGTAGTAGTTGAAAAAGATTTCACCACCCCTTTCTTCTTGTAGTCTAGATGCCTTCCCTCATTTGAGTTCTTCTTTGGACACTCATTTTCATAATAACCCATTTTATTGCACTTAAAACACCTTAACAGTGGCTTTTCATTTCCTGATTGATCATCTTCCTTACAGTTATGAGAAATATGACCAGACTTACCACACCGAAAGGACTTTCCATAATTTGATAAACATTCTCAAGGATACTTTCTACCACACTTCTCACAAGATGGATGTTTAGTTTTCTTACCTCCAGGTTTCTTTGATGAATTACTTCCCATTTCCTGCAAACTGGACCTCATATTCTATTGTTTTTTGAAGAACACCTGATCATCGGTAAACTCCATTTCCACCTTGTCCACACATCAAAAACGTTTTTCATAAATTTTGAACTCATGAGAGGAAAATGATCTTTCATATCGCAACTTCAGTCCTGAGGAAAATCAATTTATCTTACTATAAAGATCTTGGATGAAATGTAGAGAATACCTTGCCAGTCGAGTGAACATATCTTCGTAAGTAGCCACTAAGTCATCCTCCTGCCTCAATTCCAAGAATTGTTTTTCCATCGTAAGTTGAAACACCATAAGAAAATATTTATAAAGGATAAAACCTTTGAATTCATCCCAATCAATAACATAAAGCTCCTCACTATCCCTGATATTTTTCACCATAAACCACCACTGATCTGCTTCACCATCAAAATTGTAAATAACTAGACTATCCTTTTGATATTATGAACACCCTATGACATCAATTTTTTTTTCAAGTGCTTTAATCCACCCTTCAGCTAGCACATTGGAAGATGATCTTCTAAATGATGGGGGATGTTGCCTCATGAAATGCTCTACTACTGACATGTTCCTCTATGGTTGATCTGGCTGATCTTATGCATGGATACCACCATCATTTATATCCTTATTCAACTATTCCATCAATACAACAAACTGTTTAGTTCCGATTACGACCATCTCAGGTTGTTGATTTGGAAGGTTTTCTTCCTCCTGATTTCATCCCAACATAGCTACCCTGTTTCATCTGTAGAAAACCATTCCGAACATAGAAATATCTTAGGTGAAGCAACATGGTAATATGTAAATTCTATATCACTTCAATATTATCATAAATTTATTTATGGATATAAATTTACCAATACCCTATCTTCTAAGGTAAACTGACATCTAATACCAACTATAAGGACCCATCCTTAAAAAAATATATAATCTAGAATTATAATTCATATTGAGGATCTTTTCTGGTATAGAGTCTTAAAGAATTAGGTAGTAACTATTACATTACATCCCAAAAGTTACAAAGTAGACACTTTTACTCAGTTCCCATATTTTTCACAAAATAAAAAAATTCATGAAAAAAGATTCATTTCTAGTTTCATGTTTTAGACAACATGACTTTTCCTTGATCCCATCCTTGACCCTATTCCTATTTATATCATGTGAAAAACATTTCAAATAACTAGGGATGAGAATAAAAATCTTAGTAAGGTATACACAAGGAAGGAAAAATATTATTTTTTAAAAAAAACATGTAAACCATGAAAACGTTATCATAAGTATTAATTTCACCTTTATGAAGTAGTAAATACTCTTCACTGAATAAAAGATAATTTCTTACCCTTTTGTAACCAAAATATTACCATAAAACCCATATATAGAACACATAACATATAAAGGTAACTTGGGACATAAACATACTTAAATGGAATAACCATGTAGTCGAATTCCCCACATATCAATAAATGGAATAGCCATACGTCCAACTTCCATACCCAGTTGATTGGTCGTTATAGCGTAACCACTCATCCTGGTTTATCACGACACCACTCGTCATTTGGTTTATCATGTAACCACCCATCAAATGTCCAAGTACCATTAAAAAATCATAACACATACAACAAATATAATGGAATGAAAACATTTCCACATTTCAATCACAATATATCACTTCAATATATTGACATAAGAAATCCATTATCAAAACCATTTTCAATACCAAAATACAAAAAAGAGTATATGGTATTTATTTTCCTTTAAAAAAATTACAGCTTGTTAAAGAAGCCAATGATCAAATAATACTTAAAGTGGCTGATGGTTGTTGTCACCGCTTATGTTAAAAGAAACATTCTTTTTGTTGTTTAGTAAGTCAATTAAAAAAAATATTCCCTTTTAATTAAATTAAAAGTCAAAGTAGTTTATAGAAAGTAGAAAAGAAACCCATGTACTAAAACAAAATATGACCCAATGAAAGGAGATTGAGACGAAGTCCCTTACCTCATGTCTGATTTGACACTTTCGTAATTTAATCTCCTAAATAATCAACTAATGTTAATTTATATTTTCTTAAGAACCTTTTTTCACATTAATCATTCCTTTTAGATATATTTTTACCATGTTATAACATTATGTAATCATTTATGTTAATAACAGTCGTTTTGTCGATATTTGGCACTTGAGTCAAAAATGAACTTCTTATATTTACAAGCTGTTCATGTGGTCAAATATCCATTATATCCAGAGTGATATTCATGGTGTATTTATCTTATATTTCATATATAGACAATATATTTATGTATTTAAAATAGAACAAAACATTTGGAGATAATAAATGAAATGCACCATTCATGGAGACGGTAAGCTGTACATACACATGAACGCTACCTTCATTTATATTTCATATTTTAATGGAATTAAAACAAAAATGATACATAGTTATATTATAATTCTATTATAATATCATTTATAATATCATTAACTTCATCCTTTATACATCCCACATATGTCATTAATGAGTCATATCACTTTGAGGGGGCGGTAGTCTGCACTTCCTCAAATAAAATTATCGTGTTTACCCATAATGGAAACCATAATGGTATGCTATAAATAGAAAATAAAAAAATCATAAAGAAAACAAAAAATTATATAACATTTATAAATACAGTTCCATATTAATGGCCACCATAAGAGGTGGTTGAAGATATTTGAATAATCATCGTTTCGTGAGGCAGTTGTTCACTGTCCACAGAAACTGTATGTTCTTTACCCATTAGATAGAGGTGTGTGTAAGTTTAGTTCAAATAATTATAATAAAAAAACCTAGTATATTGAGGATTGTGGTTTTGTTATAGAAAAAGAAATAAAAAGAGTTTGTCGGGGTGGAGAAGTAAAATAAAATAAAATAAAATAAAATAACTTAAGATAAATTGTTACCTTTAATTCCAGTAACTCCCTTGGGTTTGAACCAGAAGTAGTTCTTAAAGTGCCTTATACCTAAGGTAAGGATTATATGTGGAGGAGAGGGATGTATGAAGATTATTTGGGCAGATTTTGGATGAGCCAAGGATCTAGAGAGGTTTGAGTAATGTGTTAAAGGTGATTGCTTTTTATAAGGGGGAGGAGGGGCTCTTTAGGAAAGTGTGAAAATATTATTTTATTATAAAATGATTTTCGGTTTCATAAGGTAAAAAACTTATTAAAGTAAAATATAAGATGAATCATGGTCTAAATAAAATCATCCAATAAGAATTGTACATGTATTGGATGTTATTTAAATCTTTACAATCTTATTTATTTAGATCATTTATTAATGAGGTAAACACTTCATCATTATTATGTCATAAATAATTTTATTTATTGGAGGCCTAAAAACTATAAAAAAATATATTATGATGTAGTAAATATTTTTATCTTTCCAAAGAATATCTATAGTAGAAAAAATAACTTATATAACAATATGTAAAAATTAATTTACTAAATGATATTGGTTTATGTCATTTTTGTCATTACTTTAAGATAATTAAAATAATGTGTCATTATCACTCTTAAGTGGCTCCATGTGGTCCCAAAATCAACCCAAGGATGACCATGGTTTGCCATGTATAACCTTATATTAGTTAATTCTATTCATTTCTACCAATACAAGAGCTAGGCTTTAACTACCATTTGAAATAATAATATTATATTGTTAGTGTGCAACGTAAGATTTCAAAGAAACTCTTTGTTGCGTATAGGGTACGCCATCAAACATAAAACCCCCTTTAAGGAATAATTTATATTTAATTCACAAATATTAATAAATATTAAAAATTTATATTTCTTTATTTACCTGGGATGTTACACACATTATAATTCCAAAATAAATGAACTTGAGGGATGAGTTATAGACCACCCACCTTAGGGTCATACACCTATCCTCCTCTAATATCGACCTTTGATTCATCTTAGAATGGTGTAGATTTGGGAAAAGTGAAAAAACAATCACACCTCAATAAATAGGTTGAGAGAAAGAGAGAAGAATAAAGGATTAAAAAGACTCTAGTACATATCATTTCCCATCCAACAGGATGAACAGAAGCTCGATCTAAACCTGGGTGATGGAGACCATTAAATCCAAAACTTGGGCCCTCAAAAAGAGTTATATGGTGGAAAATTATGCAAATACCATGATAATTATAATTAGAAAAGAAAGATAGTTTAGTTATTTCATTAAGGGTAAAAATTAAAATTATCCAAAACTTATCATATGGATAGTTTGTCTACACATTTTCTCAAATCATGTACGAACCATGCACAAGGACTTGGAGAAGAGGTGGACTGCATGGTTAGGTAAACCCTACACCAAACTTGGGGAATGGCTCTGCCTAAAACTACAAACCATTCAACTAGTTAGATCTTTTCAGTTACCCTTTCCACATGGTTTACTCTAACTACTAAATAGGGTTAGGGTTCTAAACAATATGGGTTTTGGGCTCTCAATAAGCCTCGAACACCCTTGGGACCTCCGATAACTCATTGAGCATCCATATTAGTTCCAAAATATTGAATTAAACGTAAATATAAATAATACATACTTGAGTTGAAATAAGATTATTACATATAGGATGTGTTGTAAACTATGTAATGGATTAGGTATTTTCCAAATTAATGTGTTTTGGATTTGTGAATATGAGTGGAGAGTGGGTGGCCTTTTGTAAGTGATAGAGAGGACACACAAGAATTTTTGAATACAATAAAGTGTTCCCATGTTTTTAACCATCCAAATGGATCCAAAAAGGGTCATAATATAATATTGGTGGTAATAAAGATGTTATATTTCCATAAAATGGGGGTTTTTATAAGTTTTAGTCCATTTATAATCCTTATCTTCTTAGTTTAACCCTTAGAAAACATGTTTTAACATTAACCGAGGTAATTTATTTTATAATTTAAATGGTTCATTATAGTAAATATTTGGTTGATATTTTTAAATAATATAAATTATGATCACTCAAAATATATATACCATTTTTTCAATTTGGTATCACATAATTTAATAAAATAATTTGAAAATTAAACCCACAAATACGTTGAAAAAATGGTTTTCAAGAAATATATTTTTCTGGGAAAAGATGATCCTATATTAATCTCATGAATAGAATCCATCATTAAATTAATTAAAACATTATTTTTTTATAACCTTAAAATTGAATTTAAATAATTATTCAATAAGGATTATGGTTATTATCTATGATGGGGAAACATTATTCATTTTAAAGTAGTTTTACATAAAAAGTATTTTTAAACCCCCAAATAGAGGTATAATGAAATTTCCAATCAAGATGATTCCTATTTTGTTAATTAAAATACCAAAAAATTAATAACACTTATGTTACATTTATTCAAATTAAAATAATAATGGTAATTTTAAATTATGTAATTTATTATAAATAAATGATGATTTTATAAAAATTTGTATTTTTCGCTACTCATTGAAATATCAATAATTTATAAAAACAAAAAACCAAATTATATAATTAAATTATTATATGATTATTTCAAAAAATTATTTATTTTTTAAAAGTAATTTTTTTAAAAAAATGGATAAAAATAATTTGAAATTATGTGTACAGGGAATGACTAAAAAACCATTGAGAAAACTATTTTTTTTTCAAAAAAAACACATCTTTTTCTGTTAAATAGTTCTTATTTTATTTCGTATCAATAGATAAGCATGGATTTTATTTTTCACATTTGTAAACCATATAAGTTTCTTAATTTATTTTTTTCATATTAATACATATTAATTTAACCACATGTTTATAACTGTATTCTATGTTATGGTCTCTTTAGTGTCAGGGCTATGTGTTCTATAAGCTATCAAAGAGATTGAATTTATTTATAAATTATTATATTTTAAAATCTCAGGGTGTTATATTATTCCCAATGATCAGTGTTTTCTATCATATACACAATTGAATATGATGTTCACCTTTAAACATCTCATGGGGTTTCATAGGTTATTAATCATATATCTGTATAAATGATTAGATATAATCACATTGTCTTTTAGTTTATTTTTAATCCCACTTGTTTTATCAGAATCATTTCATTGTCTATCACATTCAGCTTTAAAACCATTCATATTGTAACCATCCACTGAATAAAACAAAAAATCATGGTATGAAAAAAATAATGATAAATTTGGGAAAATAATGCATCTTGTTTCGAAACCACTACATATTATTTTCAATCTATAACACCTTAGTTTTAACATAGTTTATCAGTGATCATAATCTATTAAAATACTTCATTGTGGTTCACAAATAAAATTAGAATTAAATGTAGTATATACCACAAGATTTCCAAACGAGGTGTGCTGTAAGGGAACAATCACTATACATAAGAAATGTGTAGAATATATTCTCATGCAACACTTTTATTGGTTATTTATTGTAGATGTATCTATGAAAAAAACACATCAAATTTTACTATCCAAATATAGAAGTATTGGTAGGAAATTCACATAATATCTACCATAAAAAAACACAAGGATGTTATTATATGCATAGTTCTATCATCAAATTCATTCATTGGGATGTATTCCCTAATATATATTTCCAAATATATTTACCAATTTTTATACTAAAATTGATCTCATACGAACAATAAAGAACCGAAAATTAGGACCCAGATCCACTGTTTACTTTACATATTGGTAGTAGATTCAAGTTATCACATCCCAAAAAATATAATAGGTTACCATCATTGGTAAAATGGATGAATAAAATAATTTCACATTAAATTTGAAAGTATTAAATCCAAAATTTAAATGAAAATATCCTAAATTCATGAATTTATTAATAGATTCCTTCTTCATATCCTAGGGAAAGAAATCCAAATAAGAAGTGAGATCAAATTCATTATAAGGTTATGTAAAATAGAGTATATAAGAAGTAAATAAAGAATAATCAATATAGAAATGTGAATAACTAAAAAACATTCCATTTAATCTATACATTGATCATAAATAATAATATGGTATGAAAACATCCGGATCAAATAATTCAATATAACTAATCTTGTGATCATAAATCATATCTATAAATACCATAACTATTCAAATAATCACAATTAAATCAATAAATAATCTCATAATGATGGAATTCATAATATCATACATCATAATCTTACCATCAAGGACATTTCTAGGACATATTATATAAATGGGTAAGGTTGAAGCTATATATCCAATATTGTTTGTATCATGAGACCTATCGATTCATTGAGGAAATAGGAGGTCTCTAATATTACTTACTAAGTCTAATTTATTTCACATATGAAAGGGGATGAACATAATATAATAAAATATATTTTTTAATGATGGAAATAACATATAATTCCCCTAGTAGAGACTTAAACATAAAAAATCGCAAAAAATGATGAGATTGTGTAATAAATAATTACAAATTTGGAAATATTTGAATCATATCCCACATGAAATGAATAAAATCACCTGAGAATTTAAATACTATGAACTTAGTGATATTAAGGACATAAATTTTCAAAGAGTTAGGGTATACACATCATAAAAAATAAAGTTATATAACATAACATATGTTTCAAAGATAAATTTTTTTGACGAAGTACCCTAACAATGATCAAAACATTGAATTGAGAATAAATCAAGGGATTATGTTTTAAAAACATAAATGAACACAAAAAAATCATACAACATAGATCTATCAAAAGAAATTTTATACATTAAAATGACATAATATATTCAATGATGGACTAATATAATCCAAATACAGATAATTGATTTACTAAACACTTATCACTCAGTAATATTCATGTATAATACCATTTAATTAAATCAATTGAATTGAATCTCAAATTACATGATGTATTATTGATTCATTGTAAAAAAATTAAAATGGTATGTATAAATTATATATAAAATCTATTAGTTTTATAATAACAAAATATGACTCGATGAAGGATAATTGAGATGAAATTTGTTACCTTAGGACATAATTTATTATTATGTACCTAAATATCATGTACAATAAATATATATATTTATATAATATTATATAACCCTAAAAATATATATATTTTACCTTATATGATTTAAGTATCATCTTTTATAACCTATTTTATTGACAATATTTTGTTAAAATAACATTTCTTTGTAATAATTGCTTCATTTTTCATGTATGTTTTTGTTTTGTAGTTTCGGTCATTGCATTTTTCTCATGGTTAGATGATATTGTTAATTTTAATAATTATTTCAATATCAAATATTTTCATTATATAAATATGAAAAATTAAACCATAAAATTTATAGATAGAATAATTCATTACACCATTCATAGAGAGTGTTTCTTATACGTTCACATGAACACATTTTCCATTTTTTAATGAATGAAAAAAATAGTTTAAAATAATCAATCACCAAAATAGAATAATTATAATATCTTATATATCATATATTTTCATTAAATTGATCATTATTACCATTCATGTAAATATTTAATAGAAAATGTATTAGATAGATTTGTGGAAGTTGTAGTCCACACGTTTGCTTGAGCGATGTTATCATTCTATAAAAGATTGTATGTTAAGAAGGTATAAGTGATATTATAATTGAAGAAGAATAATTATGTCTTAGATATAATATACATACATTTAATCCATCATTATATCCATATGCGAGTGGTTTTATGGAAAACGAATTGCATTTGTTTGTAAGGTTGTAGTATATTGTTCACAAAATAAATAGTTTTGTTTCTGATTTTATTGAATATGGGATGGATATAGGCTATGAAATTAACAAAATAAAATCTCAATATATGAAATATAATAGTTATGTTATTTTATTATAGTTATAGAAAATTTTAATGGGTAAGAGGAATTAATAATATAAAGATAAATTATCAGGAATGATTGATATTCTTCGGAGAACTTATTTATGTTTATACATATGTTCTTCCAAGTATCATATTTTGATCAAAAAATTGACAAAAGATAATTTGTATGGACTTAAGGAAAGAATATGGTGAAATAATATCTAATCCAAAAGTCTCTTTATTTTGGGATAGGATTGGAGAGAAGATTCCCTCTCATAACTGGGGGAGGGTACCCACTTGAAAATGTCTTGAGATAATATATAATTATAGTCAATCCTAAGAAAAGTGTATTCAAATATATATATATATTATAATTTGGGATATTATAAGTTATATATATTGACTTAAAATAGGATCTTTTCATGTTTATTTTTATAAACATGCACAAGACTCCCCCCCCCCCCTCAAGTATACTTGTTTGAACCTTAACGACAATAATAAATTGTTTAACTTCATTTACAATTCATTATACCCAAAAAATAAGTTTAAATTATTCTAGAATATTAATTATACTAATTATAAATATTTATACCTTCAACCATATTAAACTCATATATGTTTGATAATGTAAATTAAAATTAAATTTGTAAGTGCGGTGGAAAATTGATTTTCAAAAGAAACTTCTTCTTAAGTAAATTTTATTATACAATATTTCAACATAATGTTGACCAAAATGATAAAAAATTATTTTATAGTAAAATTATATTACTAATTTATATTTTAATGAAAATTTTAAACTATATGGATGAATTTAAAAGCAATAAAAGAAAATGAAATTTTTCAAAAAAATCCACATTTTCACTATTTATTGAAAAAATGTATATTTATAGAAAATGAAAAAAATTTAATCCAATATAATTGTTACATTTTTATTCAAAAAATTTATATAAATATTCAAAATAATATTTATATAATTTTCTAAAAACAAATATAATATATTTTTTCAAAATATGACAAAATTGTTTTTTTTGAAAAAAACATTTTTCCGAATAAAAATTGGCTTATTATGATCAAATGCCTATAAAAATAGTAGATCAATCATTATAAAATATGATTAATATATATTATAAAAATTATATATTAGTTATTACTTAAATTTATTAATATAAAAACAAATAACACATATAGAAATGGTTTTTATGAAAAATATTACTTTCACTTTAAAATATTTTTTAATTTTTATTTATAATAAATTGATAACCAAGGAATATATTTTATAAATATTTAAACCATAAATTTTTAATATTTAATTATCCCTATTCATAGCCTCCAATTTTATGGTTAGGTGTTAAATGTCACATTAAATAATGATATGTTAATAACATGCAATACTTCATTTGAACATGGTGTTGTGTGAACTTATGCTATCGAGGAAATAAAATTTATACAATAATTATTATATTTTACAACCATGGGGTGTAACATGGAATTGTTATTTTCTAACATTATATGTATTTAAAATAACATATATTATTCTATCAGGTTCTTGTAAATTTTTTTAGTTTTTCATATACATATCCATAGAACATTATAAAATCCCTAGAGATATTCCTCTCCAAGAATTCCCCAAATCATGACGAGAAATACTCCTCCACAACCAATTTGGTTTATAGAAAGAAAAAATTGAATCACTATTGACAATATTCTAAAGGTGATCAATGTTTAATGATGAAACAATTAGGATCTATCACTCTAACACATATAAATTCATACATTGGGCTTCAGATGTTCATAGAGAACGTGTGGATAACCATTGCAGGGTATCTATACATAAATACTATGATGAAATGATCATAGTATGTATAGAATGTTTTATATTCATGAATGAAAAATATTACATCTCAATATAATTCTTTAATTTCCTAAATTAATTATAAATCATTTTTTGATGATCAAGTGATTTTATTCTTGAATTCACATCTCAATTAGTCATTGATTCAATTTTGTTGGTTTTAAAAATTCTATTTTATGTACATCTCAGATTAATTATTGACTATGTCAGAAAATTGAGTTTTTTATGCCCCATATAGTGCTTCTTCTATGCCTATAATTATCCATTCCTATTAGTGGGGTCACATAAGTGTTTGTAATTATTTAAATTTCATTAATGTATTGATGCATATTTCATTATTATTCAATTCCACTTTAATAGTTAATTAATTTGAATCATTGTAAATTATCTTTTACCACTTTGTTAATGTGAATATAAAATGGGATAGATTAATTTTATTAGTGAAAAAAATTAAAAATCTCATTCATAGGTCCAAAGGGATTTTAAAAAATAGTGTAGTATTGTGTGTTGTGTCACCCATTGGTGCACATCATGTACCCATGTTTAATAAATAAAGAAAACTCGTGAATCAATTCAAGACATGTTAATTTATTTAAATAATTATCTATTTAAATACACCTTGTGTTGGATGATCTATCCTTGTATATGGTTAGATAGACTCTACACCATTTAACCTTTATACATGATTTGTAATCCTTTTTTTAAAGATGGGACATGTATTTTCTTAAATTTCCTAGATGAATGGTGATCATGTAACTTAGAAACAACATGATATTTATCCCATGTACACTCTATTTAATCCATTCATTCCATGTCAGGATGACATGTTGAGTCCCTAGCTTTGTTCCATAGATAGATCGTGATAACCATTCTTGATGTGTAGGTGGATAGTACACACAGTGTATATTACAAAATTACATATAATTAAAATAAATTTATTACACTTATTAAAACATATCAACACGTGTTTTATGTGTCATTTGTTTGAAAATTTACACACTATTTCATTTATTTTATATATACTAAATGAATAATTAATTTTATGTGTTGTTCATAACTGAATATCATGTATATTTTATAATACAATAATTAGTTTATATGAATTTAAACTTAACCTGGTACCTAAATAACATGTTTTCTATGTAAAATATTTTTGAAATTATACACACCATTAAATTATTTGACATGTAATGTATTCCATAAGTGACATAAGTAAATAGTATTTAAATATTATACACACTTAGTAGTCCTAAATAGTACTCACCATGTTTCCTCTAAAGTACACATTTTATATAATGTTGATTTTAAATAATTTTTTTTTATTTTTTTAAAATTAATATGGATGAGAATCTAATGTTGTTTTAATGATAATTAAGGTAAAAACAATATATTAATTAATAAATATAATTAATTAGGTAGAACGTCATTTATCTTAAATAAATACGATTATAATATATTTCTATTTAATTAAATGTGTAATTCATTTCACATACATGGATGATAATGAGAATAGAACATACCTTTATCTTTGATTAAAGTCCATTTAATTTTTTAATATATTTAATTGATGGAATGTGTTTCTTATTTCCACTAATTGTTTATGGAATTTCAAGCCCACAATTTCTTTATATATAACCACCTTAACCAATCTTTTGGTTCCCCTCACCTACATGTGAGTAAAATATTATCTAATGGAAGGAGATCCAAAAAAATTTGATGCGGGTCAGATTTGGAGCTAAGGAGAAACAGATCCTAGTGGTACATGGGTGGACGGGTGGAAATTTTCATCACAAACAATGCCATCATTCACGGTATTTTTCCATAATGTTGAGGATTATTTTATCATCAACTATATTAAATTAAAATTTGTAAAAGCATATGATCATACCACATTATTATTTTATTTATATCGTTCTACATGGTCAGTTTCGGGATTAATATTTTTTTAATTGTCACATGAATTAATTAATTAATAGTCATGAAAGACAGAACAAATGGAAATTTTATAATGGGTAAACATTATCTATGAGATTATAAGTCACATATGTAAATCATAATAATATTAACATTCATTTAATAATGATAAAAATGGGGAATTATTTGATAAAAATATAGTTATGTATTTTAATTTAGTATATCCTTCCACTATATTAGTTAAAATCTATCCATTGATCAAAGTGCTTCAATGACTGAAGTATAGGTGATTTTAATTATCAGATAATTATAAATTGGATTTTAGGGTAAACATAACTTAGTTCACCTCAATGGTTGACTAACAGAGATGGACTAAGTTTAACTAAGAGTCCATGGTTGAGGGAAAAAAGCTGAAGGATTTTAGGATTAGGGATTCTACTCAATAGATCAACAGACAATGTGTTAATGTATTAAAAAAAATTTATGCCTCCATATAACCCTTTAAATAACATGTCAGTACAACTTTTGTTTTATTACAATTCGAATATGTGTCCTTTCAACTATAATGTCCATGAACTGTATTTTTTGATCCCAATGGTGGTGGTTATTGGGTTTTAAAAATAGAATTTGATATTTAAAAATATAAAATAATATTTGTTATATATTTTTATTAGATAAATTATTAAAATAATTGTACTCTTATTTTTAGAAATGTGAATAAATATAACATCAAACATATCCTTGTGACCTATACATTAATTGGATATATTCATCACTTGAATTAATTTCCCGGAATGGAGAATGGTCTTATGAAATATCCTACAACAAAAATGGAAATTATTAGTGCTATAAAACCTTATTATGGTAGTACCTAGGAAAGAGGATAGTGACTATGAGTTTTCCCTATATGAGAAATATTTTAATGAATCTATAGAGGATCAATGATTCATGTTATCATCCCTGAACAAATATTTTCTAAAGAAACAGTTGGATAATGATGCATAAAGCATGATGTCTCACATTCATGATCATTATTTAGATAAGGATATTCAATGGAAATATGATATTTCCAATGGATTTATTAGGTAAAATGATGGGGATTCAACACCCGTGATGCCTCATGAAGTCTATTTTATTGGATACATAGAATAATTATACATGTTGGGAAATAAATTCCTAGGGGAGTTGTGAGAAAATCACATTATTTTCCAATTAAATAGGTCCTTCTCCTATCTTATTTTTATTATAACATGATAAATAATTGGGAGAGTCTTTTTTAATATCTAAATCATTTTATCCAAGTAGAAAAGAATATGGGGATTGTAAAACCCATTGTCTAAAAGGTGAAAAAGAGAAGTTAGAACAAGGGAAATGGGAACATGACTTATAAATCTTATAAAACATTATAGCACTATCATTCCAATAAGAGGGAGAACCAGTTGAATATAAGGGACAAAAAAGTAGTGTGTTTTTTCATGTGAAAGAAATAGGATAATGGAAGAGGAATTACACCCATAAGAAAGGGGAAACAAAATATTTGTTCTTTATCAAGTGTAATCTTCATATATCTGTTGATTTTGTATTAGATATATCTTTTGGTTCTCAGATATATATTCAAATTAATAAATCAATTAAATTATGAAATATTTATAGAGTATAGGTGTTTATGAATGCTAAAAATTGTGTGAGGCTATCCAGTCTCACCATTGGGTACAAACACCTCTTATTTTTCATAGGAATGATATATTATATAATAATAATTTTCTTCTACATATTATTACCAAAAATATAACATTGGTATTCCTCTAATATATGTATGTATTTTATTCATGGTTTGATATAAAAGATGATTATTTTATAAGGAAGACTTACATAATGGTACTTAATATTTAAATAATAGTATTTAGGTATTAATTTATACAAATCTTGTATTGGAAACAAATAAAGATTCATGTTATCATGAATCATATAACACATAGTTTTGGAATCAATAACATTGTCATGTAAATGAAAAGAATCCTAAAAATAATTATCAATATGGTTATTTAGACTCATTTGAGATACAACCACTTGAATGATGTCTTTATTGTTTATAAGTAAATTTACCAAGACACCATTTGTTGTGTATGATGGAAGGTCCACACATCTTCTAGTATTGCCACTCATGAATATATGCAAACCATTATTATTAAAATATATAGGTGGATATTCATTCTTTTTTACTTTTACTGAATACTTGATTAGATATATATTTGTATACTTGTTGAGGTATAAGACTATATCCATTTAGATATTCAATGAATTCAATACTTATGTAGGGAATCAACTTGGAAATATTACAAAGATGATTTGACCTAATCCAGGAAGAAAATATCTTAACCAATAGTTTATTGACTTTATATGGAAGTTTGGGATTCTTTCTCAACTCAATCCAGCTTGTATACCATAAGGAAATAGTGTTAGTGAATGAAGGAACCACAAATTATTAGAGATTTTATGGTTGATGATGCATCTTGTAGATCTCCCATTTTCCTTTTGGTGTTATATATTGAAAATTATAGAATATACACTAAATTGTTTACCATGAACAATATAATATGGATTTTTGTGTTTTTGAGTGGAAGGAAACTTGTTTAGCCACACAAAAATGAATGTGGCCTCACTAATTTTATTATGGTTTAATTAATAATGAATGTATAACCTCATAGGAACATTTTTATCTTTATATCGTATCATAAGGAAACTAGTGGAAAATACATATAAAACTCCTCAAATAAGAAATTCATTATCTCTAAAAAATAACTCATTCTTTAAATTGACCACATCCTTAATATCGATAGGGGAAAGATTGAATTCAATAATATTTATCATCAAGAAATAGAATTGTTAGTATAATAACAGATTCCACAAGTCTTTATTGAAGATGTTTTCCCTGAAAAAACAAATATTGTGTAGCCGCATTAGGGAGGTAATAAAACTAGAGAGGAATGGTTTTATAGTAATCAAATTTTTTCACTCATTATTGGTTAAGAATATTGGACGTCCCTATAATAAAGAGAGAGTGGAGAGATAAGGATATGTAATATGGAAACAAGATGTATATTCTGAAATAAATTCCATATATTAGAACCATTTTCGGGTTCTGTTCAATCAACTAGTTGATGTAATACTTGTTGGGTGAAAATGGATTTTAAAGAACAAACAACACATGTATGGTAAATTTAGTACCTATAATACATGCCTAGTGATTACAGGGTTTAAACGTTGTCATGGCACTGACAATGAGGAAATTATTTCTCTAATTTCCCTATTAATATAAATTTCGATCATATATTCTATAGTGTCTTGACAAGACAATTAAATTTTGAATATAGATGTAAAAAAAATTCAATAATTGAAAAACTAATGAAAATGACTATATGAGAGAACTATAAGTGTTTGTGAATTCAGGAAAGGTCAAAAGTATATGAAAGTTACAAATAAAAATTTGTGGATCATTTTAAGAATCCATGTCAAGAAACATTTATTAAAGTAACATTATAAAATAATTTAGTTTCATTATGATTCAATGTGATCAATTTATTTATATGTGGTTTATTGGGAATGTGTTTATTGTCATAGTAGTATATGTTAATCCAATATTACTTATTAGAAACTTCATACCATACATAAAGTTTGTTAAGGACTGGTTAAACAAATTCTTATATATAAAGTACATATGTGATGTAACCTATATTCTAAGGGAATATATCATTCAGGATAGATCCAAGAGTGTTCTTGGGATAACTAAAGGTAAGTAAATAGTATATATACTAAAGATATTTCGTATGAAAAAAATCCTAACATGGGTTGGTTCTACTGGGACATGGTATATTTATGTTCCCTAAAGACATTGTTAAATACTCTAGTCATGATAATGTTAGAAATGTATCTTATCATGAATAAAACTATCTAGAAAGGTGAAGAATAATAGAATTATGAGGTCAACCCCATAGAGAGAGGGTAATATAAGGATGAAAACACTCTTCTAAAGTTCAACTTTACCCAATTTTTGTTTGATTATATTTAAAGTAAATAAATTATTTAAATTAATTATTTCAAACAGAAAATGATAAGAGATTGATGTAACACCCCAAGTGTAATGTCCTGTATTTTTCCATGTATTATTTTAATATTATATGGGAATTAATTCGAGACCAGGCTCTAAGACGGAGTGCAGTTCCGAGGCTCGGTGAGCCCGGAACAAATGTTTGAATTTAATTTAATAATTGAATTACGCGCACATGTGGTTTTCATGAAAAAGTAGAATAACTCCCAAACCGGTGCTCGGATCAGAAATCCAAGGGCACCGTTGCATTCAGAACAACATTTTTACCTTAGGCGAGGCCTAACTTCGGCTGGTGCAGGTCAGTAGTGAAATATGGGTTTTTGGACGTAATTGTAATAAAATATTTTATTTAAATCCTTTTTGAAACGAAATATTTTTTCATTTTATATAAAGATTTCATAGGGAGGGTCCGGGTTATAATCCCCCTAACACTTATTTCCTCTGGAGAGCTCTGGAAAAGACCTCCCGACGCAGTGATGATGTTCTTGACGATTTTCACCGGCGGCGACGATGCGGAAACCAGATCATTGCCAACGAACACCGCGAAATCTAAGTAGGATGTTTGAATTGTGATTTCTTCCCCGTTTTTTATTTCCACGATGAGCAAGGACTAATCCACGAACAAATTATTCCACGGATCGATTGTTCTTACTGGATGGGCTTTTGCGGGAATCATGTGGATTTGATTCTTGAAATAAATTTTGGTTTTCATTCATCCTTCTAAAGGTGACGAACCAAGATCGACATGAATATCGATCGAGGTTCGCCTCTCATTATTGTTGTGTTTTTCTCTCCCTATTCATACACGTTCTTCGTGTGAGTTCTATGCGTTCATGGGGAAAATCGATCTTTGCGCATTCATTTGTTGGCGCAACGATCTGAAATCTAAGATCCAACACCGAGACAACCTAGTAGAGGTGCAACGATGACGACAGACAGACAAATTGGTGTAGTTTGAAAACATTAGTTCTTCTAACGTTTTTGTGCGGGAGGATCGGGATGCGCTATCAAGTCTGATCAGAAGTGAAAAACTGACGGAATCGGTTTTGTAGGGGCGGGACGATCCCAAATTCAGTGTTTCGTGATGATTGGACGGTTGGACCAATATCCGGAGGATCAGCCAAGGTGCGCGAATGAAGATGATGCTTTTAGAAATTTCCCGACTACACACCATATAGTTTGGGATACGCGGCGTGTATTCATAGACAGATTTACCTAGCATGTACTTCTGGAGTACACGGACATGGTTAGGGTACACGACCAAGGACATGCCGTGTATACCCCTCCCTGGCCAGACCTGACCAGATTCACGGGATACCCCGTGTACTGGTACACGGGTAGGAGACACGGACACAGGAAGAGACTATGTACAAGTACATGGCCAGTGTACACGGAGCGAGCCCCAGATTCTCAGACATGGCGTGTGATTCTTCTACACGCTGTGTAGTTGCTTTCTATCCGACAAGCCGGATGACATGGGATGGTTACACGGGCAGTACTCGGGGTCATGCAACACGGCGTGTACTTTTTCTACACACCGTGTAGTTTGGTTTTACTCGGCTTAAACGAATGACATGGGCCGTTTACACGGGCAGTACCTGGGGTCAAGGAACATGGCGTGTAACCATACTACATGCCGTGTAACCTGTCTTAAATGACTTGAGATACTTGTCTTCTATGACTTGGACTAGTTTTCTTAGGGTTTTCACCCTTGGTCCTTTCCTTGAATGTTCTAGTATCATTTCTTTTACACAGGAGTGTGATCCATTCATCAGAACTTCCTGAATAGAGTTGTTGGAATCCCCTTTGTGAGACATAGAGTCGGATCCTCTATTCATTTCAGGAACCCTAGGTTGAGTTCTTGGTATCGACGTGACAAACCTTACCCGGGCGCCGATCCTCTGCTTAGCGCATTAGCTCTGCCTCAGTTGTTGGAATAACCCCTTGACGTGGTTTTGATCCTCATCTGAGCATCATGTTCTCTAGGTACTTGTGGAGTGTGTCCTCCTAGAACGAGTACTTCGTATCTCTCTCTTCAGACCTATGAGTGTGTTCCCCCGGTTGCATGCTTAGTGGAATCTTCAAGCTGGACCCTAGTAGTGGTATTCGCAATAGTCGATCGTGCATGAGTATATCTGGATATTCTTGTTATATGTTCGGTAGACATATACAGTGTAGAGCTGATTGTATCTTTCCTTTGTGGTATTTCCCTTGTTTTATTTCTTTTCTGGTTTCGGGGTGTCCTATTGGGTATTGTTATACTCACCCATGCACGGGCTTTGCCTGCACGTGTCGTGTCTTGTACAGATGAGTGATCCTTTGACAAGATTCTAGGTGGACCAGGACTGGACGGTGCTTAGTGAGATCAAGCGGGCCGAGGTGTGTTCCTATAGCTACAGATTGCAGTCCCAGTACCTTTCCTTACAGGTTGGACTTTGTTACAGACTTTCTTTTGGTGGGCTTGTACTTTTGGCCCAAGGTTTTACACTTTCTGTACTTTACTTTCCTGTCATACTCTGTTGGTTGATATTTTTAGTGTATGCATGCATTTCCATTTTTAGTAGTTTTTACCTTTCAGCTTTGTGGGCTTGAAGATGTGTGTGTGTGTGTACATGTTTATAGGCAATGCCTCCCATGTTAGTAGCATGTCTACTCAGTGCTAGTCACCAGCCCCTGGCCTATTGGAGGCGGTCTTGGGGAGTTGCGGGTCGGGTCCCACTGGGACGGGTCATGACACCATGATTTCATAGTACGTTATCTCTTCAAAGAAATTCAATAACTTGCGCCACACGCCACACCGAGATCGAGTGAACCACGACATACCAAACCAGCCGTTCGAAAAAAGAAATTTTGAATAATATTAACTTAATTTTTAATTTTATATAATCCATATAATTTTAGAATCCATATTATGTGTTTCTTGGACATAATATAAGAACAAATTCCTTATTTTCAGATAAAAGAAGTATTTTTAAAAAAATGCAATTTTATCACCTTTTAATGGAGAAAATTATTAATACCAATATTTCACAATTTTATATATTCAATTTAATTAAATTAAAATATAATTTATAATTGGGACAGAAATATTTAATTTCGATAAATTTTTGGTACTTTTCTGATAGCTTTCATATTTTGATGAATAGTGAAAATTACTAAATTTTAATTGAACACAACATTTTTAATCGAAATAATTTATAGAGTTAAATTATATATTTGAGTGGTTTTAATGTATCAGTAGTTTATATTTTTATAATTTAATATAATTTAGTTCATTGGATGTAATTTCACATTTAAACTAGAGATAAACAAGTGTCAATCTTTGGATAGTTATTATTTCTTTAAAACAGGCTTTTTGTTCGGACAACGAGAATGAATTTTAAATTAAATTCTGCCACTTAGGTGTTTTGAATTAGGAAAATGGATTCCATATTTGGAATCATGAGATCCAAATTGTGTAAATAGGTATATTTTAGTTTTAGACATTATGAATATTTACTTCAATAAATATTTTATTTACCATGGTTAAAGGGTAAATATGGTAAATAAGGATAAAAAAATATTATAATAATAATATTAAATTACCCTAAAATGTGTTTTATTCCTATTAGTTGATACATTTCAGACCATGTAAATCCTTGGGTTGATTTTGGGATCCCATGGAGATACTTGAGAGTGATAATGACAATTTATATTAATTAATTTAAAGTAAAGACAAAAATGGCATAAACATATATCTTTTAGAAAAATATTTTTTACAAGTGGTTATATAAGTTATCTTTTTCTAATATAGATATTCATTTGAAAGATTAAACTATTTCCTACATCATGTTGTTTTTTTATAATTTTTATAAATCAAATAAATAAAATTATTTATGACACAATAATGATGCAGTGTTTACGTCATTAATGAATTATTTAAATAAATGAGATTATAAAAATTGAAACAATATCCAAAACTGATCCAATTCTTGTTCAATGATTTTATTTATAACATAAGGCATCTTATATTATAATTTAATGAGTTTTGGACATTTATAAACTGAAAATCATTATATAATAAAATAATATTTTCGAACTTTCCAAAAGAGCCACCCCTCCACCTTATTAAAATCCCTCACCTCTAACCCATTTATAACACCTCTCAAGCCCCTTAGATCAACCAAAATCTACCCAAATAAGCACACTACATCTTTATATTACTTCTATAAGCCTTACCTTAGGCATATAAAACTGTAAGGAATCTTTTTGGTTCAAAGCAATGGGAGTTACCCGATTTAAAGGTAACATCTCCTCTTAAGTTCTTTCCTTTTATTTTACTTCTCAAACCCCCTAAACTCTCTTTATTCCATTATTTTATAACCAAAATAGTATACAAAATACACTAGTTTGTTTTTATGAGATTTATTTTAACTACACTTACACACACCTTTATCTAATGGGTATAGAACATAATGTTTCTTTGGATGGCGAACTACTGCCTGACGTAACGGTGATTGTTCAATCTTCTACTACCACCACTTATGGTGGAAATTATGATGAAACCATAATTATATATGATATTTATGATATTTATTTTATCTATAATCTTCTATAATACTCTTTTATATCATACCTTTATTCTTTTTATGTTTTATATACAAGATAATTTCATTTGAGGAAGTGCGGACTACCGCCCCCTCAAAGTGATATGACTCATTCAAACCATACATGTTATGTATAAAGGATGGTGTTAATGAAGTTAAGTAATTTATATAAAATATTATAATATATTTGAATAATAATATACCTATGTATCATTTGGTTTTCTTTTCTTTTAAAATAAGAAAAATGAAATGGATGTAGCATTCGTGCGTACGTATGGATTACCGTCTCCGCGAACGCGATGAGATTCATTACCCATCATAACCATTAAAGAATAATTTTCATTTGATTATTAAAAATTATACATAATAACTTAATATCATTATGGATATGAATAAAAAACATCCTGTCTATAACAAACATGGATTACGTAAAAAAACATATAAAGGAAAAACGAATCAGTTAATAACCGAAACAATGATATTACTAAAATATTATTAACAAATAAATATAATAAGATCATATATGATATAATATTTATCTATTTAGTTCATGTATAATTTAATATCAATTATTTAACTATTATATATGAGTTTAACATACCCTCATCCAAGGAAAAGTACAAGGTAAGGGTTAATTCCCCAATCTCATAATTATTCTAGATTGTTTATGTGTAAGTATTTACTAGGACATATTTATTATCCATTTCCATGTAAAATAGATGAGTCCTCAAAAGGATTCTTTTTTAATGAAATATTCAACTAAAATAGCATTTTAATGGTTTGAATAATTATTCTTTTAAATCATTCTAATTAATGTCTATGTTTTCAAAATGGGTTTTAAATTATTTATTTATTTGGACATGAATGTTTTAAAATGATAATTCTTTAAAAAGTTTCAAAGTGGTAGGAGACTCTTTGATTAAAAAATGTATTTTAAAGTCTTCCTTTATAAATTATGTGACTTTTAATGTTTTCATGAAAAATGGATATTTCTCAGAAAGAGTTTTGCTAGCCATTTTCAACGATGTGAGCATCCTTTCAGATATTATTATTGATTGACATTGATTTATTATAAATACAGTCTTCAATATTTTATTGAATGAGTTTTGATATAATTTAATGGGAATGTGATATTTTTATTCCATTCATGATTTATGGTTAAAGTATTGGAATTTTGTATGCTAGGTTTAATTCGAATGTTTCTGTTATGTTTCAACATTTTCAGATGAGGAATTCATTGGAATTAGTAAGTGACAGGTGGAGCGTACTATAGCTCCTCGATGAATCGGTAGGTCTCATGAGACGAACTTGTGTCCTGGCACAAGGCCTTTATAAAATCTTATTTTTAGTCTTGGCATGTGGCCTTGACTGTGTGGTGATGATGTCTGAAATTATGCATTCTATCATTATGAAATTAGCTATACATATTACATGTGCTTATTCGACTAGTAAAATATCCATGTGAACAAGTAAATGGAATTATTTGATTTATATATTCCATATTATGCTGAATTTGTGTTTAAATGACTTTTGTTTATGTTTTATACGTTTTCTTAAATGTTTATGATTATTCATGAAAGTTTCTACTATATTTTTATCCTTACTGAGCATCTGAGCTCACCCCTTTATATATTTTATTTTCCCTAGGATGTGAAGAAGTATTTTATGGTTGAAATGTAGGGATAGGATAAGGGATATATGTTTTCTCAAAGGGGACACAATCTTGTTTTTGTTTTCATCTCATAATGTAATGTAAAATGTATGTATGTATCTATTACATCTAAGGCTACTAAACAGATTGGTCTTTCAGGGCATGATTCCTTGTATCATACCAATGTTATGTAATAATTCACCAACTTTTGGTAATTGGGGTTGGGGCATTACAGTTGGTATTATAGGAAGTTTAGTAAAAACCTTGGAAACTAAATTTATATAAACTCTTATTAGATCACATTATCCTAAGATAGAATTTGAGGACTAATATATAAGAAATTCCTAAATTTTGGAAATGTAGATATTTTGTGTATTTTACATGCAATAAATCCCTTTCTAGATACGAGTAGGTAGATGTGGATCTGGCACAGATGTACCTAAAAGTGAAAATCCTGACAAGGAGTTTCAGGCTTGACCCAGGGTATCCTGGTACATAATAATGGGCTTTGCTGCACTCTTGGTTATGACACTCTCGGGGGATATGCTTAAGACAATTCAAATTCTTTTTATAAGCCATTATGAAGAATTCAAGAGTATATATTTCCACAAAAAAAACATTTTTTTATCATTATAGATTATATTCATAATCTTTTCAATTTACAGTAGGTATTTTACAAGTTTAGAGTTATGAATTTCGATTCATAAACTAACCTAGTGTATTCCATTGTTTAGAAATGGCACCCATTATATGGAATGGGAACTCCAACAATACGCATGATCCAAAGAGTAAGAAGGACCATATCTTTCACGATATTAACCCAACATTTATAAAGGAAACATTTTCCCATGTATTATCATCATATGAAGAAATAATATCATGTGTTAATAAGATATGTAAAGAATTCTATGAGTCCTATGGATTTTCAGGGAAGCCAGAGAAGAAAATGATGGTAGAGAGAAATATGGATAAAGGAAATAAGGGAAAGAAGGATTTTCCTATATGTGATAACTTGGGAAAGAATAAAATAAGAAAATGCTTGAAGGGAATGGGAGTTTTTATAAGTGTGGAAAAAAAGGACACTAAGTACGTGATTACAAGGGTAAGAAAAAGGTTTCAAATTGATAATGCTTCATCTGCAAGGAGTTGGGAAACTATGTGATTAAATGTCCCAATCATTAGAGTATACCACAAATGATGCTATTGGATAATAATCATGTTATGATATTACCACAGATGAAGAGTAACGACTAGTGTTCTTATGTTGATATTAAAGAATTATGTCATTTGAGTGTTGTATCAATGATGTACTGGTTATAATAATTATAGAGTATTTAAGGATTGTACTGCAGTACTATTTCATTAAGGATTTGAGATTATGTGGTAGGAAAATAAGGGACTCAATATCAAGTTAAACATTTTTGGAAAATACATGGTTGAATGAGAGATAAACTTTAATATGGCCCTGATACAATGGTATTGATTTTTGAATAAGAGATGATTGATTTGGATAAATTATGTTGGATATTATTGACTACCTTGGAACTAATTAATATTTTTTATTCCATCATTGTTGGTGATTACAACATTTCTAGATTTTTGGAATATATCCAGTATTCTATGATTAACAGAAGGAATAATGAAGTACATACCTCTTCAAATATGGTATTCTGGCAATTCATTTTATTACCACATTTTAAGAGAATACAGGATGATGGTATTCACATGTATATTATGTGACCTTCCTTATAAATTTTGGACTGTGAGTTCAGACAGAAGTATTGTGGATAAGTATAAATCTTGGAATAGATTAAGTTTGACATTGGATACTATTGTTAAGGTAAAATTATTTCTTAAGATTATTTTTTTATTTTCATAAAAAGGATAACTCGGAGGTCGGGTGACAACCCGTTGCATCCATCAAGGCCGCGAGATTTGAACCTGTAACCAAAGGGCCACAAGGGTGCATCACCTACTAATAGCCTACGTGCTGTCTTAGTTTGTATAAAGTAGATTTTTAATAGTATGAAAAATGAATTATAAATTCATTATTTTAAGGACCCTATACGATTAAGATAAATAGAATATTTTCAAATTCAATTACCTTTTGGAGTGAAAGATGAGTTTGTGGTTGGAATTAGTTCAATGGTGAAACTATACTTGTCAATTATATTTTTTCATCTTATTCTATGAATAAATTAATTCTTAAAATTTAGGGAAGGGATATTAAAACCAAATATGTGTTATCCTAATACCTTATGTTTTTTAGAACTAATGATATTTTAAATTATCATTGATTAATGGCTTTGAGGACCTCAATTTTACACTTATTTTTGATCGATGACCTCAATCACCCCTATAAGTATTTACATTTTACTCTAATTATATGTTTTTAATTTCCACCAATATTATCTAAATGGAGATCATAATTTGGTGGTGACTTTTTCATTTCTATCTCCCTCTTATTAAGACTAAATTTTATTAACCCAATTTCTGATGTGGGATTTCCACAAAGGTATTTTTCTATTTTTTACTTATTATTTTCAAAGAAAAATTTCAAATTGAGAGGATGAAATTTATTGAAATAGGGGAGTATGTAACACCCCAAGATTTCATAGTATTAACTTAATTTTTAATTTTATTTACTTAATATAATCTTAGAATCCATATTATGTGTTTCTTGGACATTATATAAGAAAACATTCATTATTTTCAGATAAAAGAAGTTTTTAAAAAAAATGAAAATATACCCCCTTTTAATGGGGAACCTTTTTAAAACCAATATTCAAAACTTTAATATATTAAATTTAATTAAATTAAATTATTATTTATAATTGGGACATAAAAATTTAGTTTGGATAAATTTTTGGTACTTTTCAGATAACTTTAATATTTTTATAAATAGTAAAAAATACTAAATTTTAATTGAAAACAAATTTTTAAATTGAAATAATTTATAGCATTAAATTATAAATTTGATTGATTTTAATGTATCATTAGATTATATTTTTAAAATTTAATATAATTTAGTTTATTTTAACTAATTTTACATTTAAACTGGACATAAACAAGTGTCAATCTTTTGATAGTTATTATTTCTTAAAAACACGATATTTTTTGACAATGAGAATTAATTTGAAATTAATTTCTACCACTTCTGTGTTTTGAATTTGGAAAAATGGTTTCCATATTTGAAATCAGGAGGTCTAAATTGTATAAATAGTTATCTTGTATTTTTAGACATTATGAATATTTACTTGAGTAAATATTTTATTTACAATGGTTAAAGGGTAAATCTGGTAAATAAGGGTATAAAAGTATTGTTATAATAATATTAAATTACCATAAAATGTGTCCTATTACTATTTGTTGACACATTTCATACATTTTTCATCCTTGGGTCGATATTTGGACCCCATGGAGCCACTTGAGAGTGATAATGACACTTTATATTAATTAATTTAAAGTAAAGACAAAAATGACATAAACATATATCTTTTATTAAATTAATTTTTACAAGTGGTTATATAAGTTACATTTTTTACTTTAAATATTCATTTTAAAGATAAACATATTTCCTACATCATGGAATTTTTTTATAATTTTTATAAATTAAATATATAAAATTATTTATGACACAATAATGATGAAATGTTTACCTCATTAATGAATGATTTAAATAAATGAGATTATAGAAATTAAAAAAATATTCAAAACCTATCCAATTATTATTGGATAATTTTATTTTGAACATGGGTCATATTATCATAAACATTAGTGAGTTTTGGATTTTTAGAAACCAAAAATCATTATATAATAAAATAATATTTTCAATCATTTCTAAAGAGCCCCTCCTCCCCCTTTTAAAAAGCCCTCACCTCTATCCCATTTATCACACCTCTCAAGCAGTTTGGATCATCCAAACTCTTCCCAATTATGCTCCCTATATTAATATATTCCTCTTAGAAGCCTTAAATTAGGCATAAGGCACTTAATGTATGCCTTTTGGTTCAAACCAAAGAGAGTTACGGGATTTAAAGGTAACATCTCCTTAAGTTATTTTTTTTATTTTACTTCTCCAACCCCCTAAACTCTCTTTATTCCCTTATTTTATAACATTAACAGTATAATAAATATAATAGGTTTTTTATATTAAAATTATTTGAACTACACATACACACACCTCCATATAATGGGTATAGAACATAATGTTTCTGTGGATAAGGAACTACCACCTCATGAAACAATGATTATTCAATCATCTACTACCACATATTATGTTGGCCGTTATGATGGAACTGCAATTATATATGATATTTATGATATTTATTTTATCTATAATCATCTATAATTATCTTTTATTGCATACCTTTATTCTTTTCATGTTGTATATATACAATAATTTAATTCGGGGAAGTGCGTACTACCACCACCTCAATGTGATTTGACTCATACATACCATACATGGAATGTATAAAAGATGGTGTTAATTAAATTAAGTAACATATATAAAACATTATATTTTATAGGAATAATAATATAACTATGTATTATTTTTTTCCGTTTAAAATAAAAAAAATGAAATGGAAGTAGTATTCGTGCGTATGTACGGATTACCGTCTCCACGAACGCGATGAGATTCATTACCCATCATAACCATTCAAGAATAATTTTAATTTTATTATTGAAAATAATGTTTAAGAACTTAAAATAATTCTGTTTATGAATCGAATACATTTTATCCATAACAAACATTTCTTACAAAATAAAACATATAATGGAAAAATGAATCAGTTAACACTCGAAACAACGATACTACTTAAATATTATTAACCTAGAAATATTAGTAGATCATATATGATATCATATTAATGTATTTGGTTCTTGTATAATTTAATAACAATTATTTAACTATTATATAGGAGGTTAACATACCCTCAACCAAGGAAAAGTACAAGGTAAGTGTTAATTCCAGAATCTCATTATTATTATAGATTGTTTATGTGTTAGTATTTACTAGGACATATTTATTATCCATGTCCATGTTAGATAAAGAAGTTTTTAAAAGGATTATTTTTAATGGACTCTTAATGTAAAATATCATTTTAACGATTTAAATATTTATACTTCTAAATCATTTTAAATAATGTCTCTGTTTTCAAAATTGTTCTTAAAGGATTTATCTATATAGACATGATTGTTTTAAAATGTTAATTCTTCAAAAAGTTTCAATGTGTTATGTGAAACTTTGATTAAAAAATATCTTTTAAATGCCTTCCTTTATAAATTTCATGAATTTTAAATGTTTTCATGAAAAATGGATATTTCTCTCAAAGAGTTTTACTAATAATTTTCAACTATGTCAACATCCTTTTGGGTATTTTTCTTGACTGAGGTTGATTTATTATAAATAAAATCTTCGATATTTAATTGAATGATTTATGATATGATTGAATGTGAATGTGCTATTTTTATGCAATTCATGATTTATGGTTAAATTATTGACATTTCGTAAGCTAGTTTTAATACGAATGTTTATGTTATGGGTCAAAATTTTTATATGAGGAATGCATTGGACTTAGTAAGTGATGAGTGGAGACAACTATAGCTCCTCGATGCATCAGTGGGTCTCAGGAGACAAACTAGTGTCTTAGAACAAGGCCTTGATAAAATATTATTTACAGTCTTGCAACAAGGCCTTGACTATGTGGTTATGATGTTCATCATTATGAAATCCATCATTATGAAATTAGTCGTTGATATTACATGTGATTATTCAACTTGTATAATATCCATTTAAATAAGTAAATGTCATTATTTGATTTATCTTTGACATATTATTCTGAAGTTTATGTTTAAAATGCTTTTGTTTTAGTTTTATACATTTCCTTAAATGCATATGCTTATTTATGAAAGTTTCTGCTATATTGTTATCCTTACTTAGCGTATGAGCTCACCCCTTTCTTTGTTTTATTTTTCCCAGGATGTGGATAAGTATTTTATGATTGACCTGCAGGGATAGGCTAAGGGATATAAGTGTGTTCAAAGGGGAGAAAATGTTGTCATGTTTTTATCTCATGATGTAATGTAAAACTTATATATGTATCTAGTACTTTCAAGGCTACTAAACTGGTCAGTCATTCAGGACATGATTCCTTGTATCATTCCAATGTTATATAATAATGCACTGACTCTGGGTAACTGGGGTTGGGGCATTACAATGGAAATCAGTTTCAATTGGATGTTTTTACAAAAAATAAATCCTAAACACAATTAAAAATAGATAATACTCATTGGATGTATAATAAATCATATTAAATAAATATGAGGGATTATAAAACATGACCAATCTACCTTGTAATATAAATTACTATTGGACTAACCTATTAAAATATCTTAAGTTTACTAAGATCAAATTGAAATTAAAGAAGAATAATCATATCCAATGGTGATGAAATCATTATCACAATCATGTTTTGCTTCATCCTATATTAAGCACACATAATAATTTATTTCAAACATATATAATAAAAATAAATCATAACACAATAACAATTGAAAAAATTATTTTTCAAGTTAATAATGAAATAGAACAAATTAGTACACACCCATTTGGAATGATTCCACTCACCATTATAGATGTGTCTAATTATTTTTGGGTGATATCTAAGGGTGAATAAACCCTATTATATAGGGAATATAATATATTAGAGTGAATGAGAAATAAAATGAATAAAATTTATGATTGTAATTAAATTATAAATAATTTACTAATAAATTAATGAATGAAAAAGAAAACAGTAATGCATATATAAAATATATCTAAGAAGAATATAGGGTTGGATCCATATAGAATCCATAAGGCTCTTGAGGCTTTCACTTTGAATGGAATGTAAATCACTTCGCTGTAACAAAACATTTTATGTTTTGATCACATAAAAGGGTTTCTCAAGGTCAAAAGCTACCCGAGTAAACTCATAAATTCTTTTTCAAATGATGTGAAAAACAAATTATTTATGAGGTCGTTTTGATGTTTCCACATCTTGTAATGTTTAACCCCTGTGTAATATGAGGGTATGTACTCATTATTATTCATGGACAATAAATGGTTCAAACCGTGTATTTTCATCCTTACTTATATATTTTAGATGTTGTGAGTTTTATTCAGGACATGAATCATATATTCCCAATGGTTAGAGCCTCATTTAATCCTATATTATCATCTTCAAGCCTCTGTAACAACCTATATAAATCCTACGTCATTGATAGTCTTCCTCTGATGAAAAACATGATTTTTTACTTCTTTTTTATCATGGATTCATCCTCAGTTTCTATAATTGCCCTAGGATCTGAAGTAGCTCGACATGAAGTTCCATTCTGTTCCAAAGTTTCCTTATTATTCATCATATGATCTAAAAGAAGGTCCTATATAACATTACATATAATGTCAATATCAATTATAGATCACATATTCAATCAATTAATATTCATAAAATTATCATATAAAAACCCATTAACATATAGATATAAAATAGATACATAATATGTAACATCCCGAACCCAGAAGCCTAGAGACAGTGCATTATTTTAATAAATTGTAATGATTACAAGGAATCCAGTATCAAAGGACCTATTAGTTTAGTAGTTTTTTAAACAAGTTACATATATTGGTTCAACATTACAACTTGAAGGAAAAAAGAACATAAATTTTTTATTGAGAACATCCACAACTCTAAGTTTATCCCTATAGGTCATTCATAATAAACTTTTTCTTGTCCTGAGAAAATGAAACATAAAAAAGGGGTGTGCTTAGACTCTTAGTAAGGGTAATAAATACAATGGGAGATATCGTAACATAAACAATAGGCATGTTGAAAAAAAAATCATATTCCCTTAACAAAAACATGAACACATTTTGGCAAGAAAAAGAGTTGCATAAATAATGCCATAATCATGGGTATTATAGTAGTAAAATAACGACCTGAACCATAAATAATATTTTCAAAATGAGGGAAGGCATAATGAAAGGCATCCTAACTATAACGTCCATGCCTCATACCAAGACCATAAAATAATCATTTTTTCATGGCCTTATGCCAAGACCATAATTTGTATCACGAGACCTACTAATGAATCGAGGGGCTATAGTGGGTCCCAAATGACACTTAATAAGTCCAATTCATTACTAATATGAATAGGGATAAATATAAACAAAATGTACAATAATATTGAAACTATCATATGAAATGTAAAGATCTTTCGTTGAACATTAAGCATAAACACTAACCATTCTGAGTAAATTGGGGAATGGTTTTAAGATAAAACATCAATAGTAAATCTAATTATAAACCATTGAATTAAATATAGTATATGATATCATGAATGATAAAACTCAATGAAGTACAATATTCAACAAGGATTTTGACATAGATAAGATACTTTTAAATGATACCATTGAATATTTCCAAGGAAAAAATCCTTATACATTCCAAAGTGTCCCATACCACCTTGAAACATTCAAATAATAATCCCTTGGAATATAATGTGAATAAAGATACTCTTGATATGACATAACAAAGCTCAGTACATACCCCACATTCAAGTAATATATGTCGAACAAGTTGTATATCTCATAAAAATTAAAGTGAGATGAGAAATTGTTTTTCTTTGGAAAATAATGTTCTTTTGTATTTTTCATGAAATAAGATTTGTAAACATTTATTTCCCCTAAAATAATATTTAGGAACATTGAAATTATATTTGAGTCATAAATGTAGTCACATTGAATTTAAATCATGTAAAATGTGTTTATAAAGTATCTTTAGAATTATAACATTTGAGTGCGGTTAAAGGAATTCATTAAAGAGATTTTAAAATGAAACGGAATGTTTTTTTTCATAAAAAAAATTAACCAAAATATAATTTTCATATTAAAATCTTATATTTTAGAAAGATAAATATTGGTTAGAATTCATTATAGAGTTCTCTTTAAAATAGGTAAGAATTTTAGAAATTCCCTTGAATCGGGCTTGTATTTCGGAAAACGTTTAGAATGTTCGTTTTAAAACGTATTAATAACCCTAAAATAAGAAAGTATTATACTTGGAAAACATATATGGAACAGTCAAACATAATTTATGAGGAATTTATGATAATAAAGAATAATTTAATTAAGGTGAATAGACAATAAAAGTAAACTAAATGAAAATGGAGGTTCTGGTGAAAACCCATTACAACTTTGTAATCAATTGAATCGTATGCCCCAAAAATAATGATCATTAAATGATAAATTAAATGTAATGAAAATAAAGAGATTAATGATATGAAAAATCATTGGGTAGTATACATAAACAATAAAAAATTAATAGTTGTGATTACATAATATCTCATAAAAATGGATGTGAGATAAAGAAACCCCTACCTTAAGTCTGAATGTGTTCCGCTCTTAAACATAATGCATTGGAATAATAAATTAGACTTATTAATAAATTAATTAATAAAATATTAGACATGTATTTATTTTATAATAATTTTATTATTTTCATTATATCCTTATTGATAAGATATAATATTTAATTCCGTCGTTCCAGAGTGTTTGTTTTCTTGATTTTCATTATCGGTTCACTTGTTTTTATGTAATGGAGTTCTTGTGGAATGGATGAAAATATCCAGAATTAAAATTACATATAATTTATGAACATAAATATTTTATTATGGTCATATCTATCATTTTTAAACATGGAATGAGGATGAATCATTAGATGAAATATTAAAGACAACCATTGCGATTATTTTAGCGGTATTTGATTATTAGGAACTATTTTGGTCTTATGATTTAATATTTTGTACTTATACTAGTTCCTGAATATTAAATAGGTTATAGTAAATATATTAGTCTAGTTAAAACATAAAAATGGTTTCATTATGAGCAATTAAGGAGAAATTTAATAATGAAACTTCGTCATCCACGAAGGTTGTAAATTGGAACCTCACAGATGATAAATTCGTTTATAATATAAAAGAGATATATTAAGAATGTTGATGATGGTTCTTCCATTAAAATTATATAATTAAAGTATATAGATAATAATTGAGTAATAATTATCATTTTTATAGAGGAGATGAGGATCTAATAAGAAAATAAGATAATATGAAATGAAACTAAATGAAAAAGAAAGACGATTTACCTTTTGTAATAACCTCCTTGAGATGTTTCTTAAGAGAGGGGGTTTTGGTTTTTTGGAAAGAATAATAGCTTATTATAAGTGGGTAGTGACTAGATAATGGTATTTGGTAAGAAATTTTAGGAGATTCAAAGCTTAGATGAGTGAATAATAGAGGAGTGAGGGGGTTTTATAATGGATGAGAGGAGAGAATTTTGAATATTTTATTCATTATTTTATTAATTCCCACAAGAAAAACTATAGTGTCATTTCATTTGACCCCTAATAGTAATAAGTTCATTTTATTAAGATCCATGTATCCTTAAATAAATTATGATGTCATAAATAGTGTATTTAATTGATAATTTGTATATAAGGTATTTTACAGTATTTCACTAATCATAAAAAATTTGAGTATTTCAGAAAAATCATAAAAATTCACCCTAAAATTTTATAGACAGGTATAATTAATAAATGAACTCCATTTTTTAAAATTATTTTTCTAAATATTTTTAATTTAATTTTTAAATAAAAGAATAATTTATTCCAAAAAACAACTTTAAAACTACAACTCGTTTTATAAGACCTTGTGAAATTAATCAAGATCCCATAAAATTGTCTTATAAGAAAAATACAATAAAGTAACACTTTTTTATTAAATTTTTTAAAAATAAATTTCCATATTAAATTATTAAATTAATTAGAAAATTTCAATTTAAATATTTATGTCATACAAAAATACCAATACTTATACTATCATAGTTTTCCCACTTTTATGATGTCTAAATTTTATTTATACATTCATGGGTAAAATTTATATTTTTTTTATGATTTACCATTCATTAATATAAATTAATATTCATAAGGTTATGTCAGTATTTTTAAAGTTGTGCTACTATTCACCAAAAATTAGGTTTGTCTTATCAGACTCTAAATATCATATTGAATGCAACCGTGTGTGTCAGTTTTTTGAAATTCAAATCACAGACGTGGAAAATTATGATTAATTGACTCGATTATAAAAAAGTGTTGTTTTGTAGAGACTCAGTGTTTCATGAATTATTTAGTAAATATATTTGTAAATTATTGGGGTGTTACATTATACCCTCACAAAAATTTCGTCCTCGAAATTTGAAATTTAACTTCGAAAGTTAATGGTTGATACTTGAAAATCACATTATGGAAAATGACATCAAGAATATAGTTAAAATATTCTATTAATAAGAAGAAATTGAAATGCATCGGTTAATACAAAAAAAAATTTAATAGGAAAACATGGTCATGGAAAAGTAATCAAACCATCAAGTAGTGACATTAATCTCTTAAACCCATGCAATGAACAACTTATACAATTTTTTAAAAGGATACAAATTTCAAAATATAATGATTCAAAACTTTATAATGAAGGTCAATGAATTTCAAAGATGAAAATATAATTGACCTTTAATCAACATGAAGCATCTCTAAAATTCAAATTCTAAACATGTTAATAACATCATCATGTATTCTCTTGAAATATGGTAATAACATGAATTATCATAAAAACCGCACTGGAAACATGCATTCCAATGTATTCCTTATGTATGATACATGTTATGAGATATATTCCTTAAATCAAAAAGTGCTGTAAACCCTATCAATTATAGCATAGAACACTTCTAGAAAAGTTAATAATCAATTCCATGGTAGTCAAAAATTATCCGGATCAATCATTTCTTCATCATTATCTCAACATGATATATATATTAAGGGTTGTCTTTCTAACAATCATGTGTTTTTTAAAAAGTTTTACTTTCTTATGAATCACTCTTCCTTTGTACTATTAACAATATGACCTCAAATGCTTAATGAAATAGTACTACATTACAATCCTTATATATCTCATAATTCTTATAACCAGTACATTACTGATAGGATATTCGAATGAATTTCTTCTTAACTAGGCATACTAATCGATATACTTCAACTACAGTAGCATCATAACCTGATCATTATCTAAATTCATTATTCAGGGTATATTACTTTGACGTTTGAGACAATGATTCACATAGTGTCCCATATTTTTACAGTTAAAGCATTGAATATAGGGAAATTATTTCTTTTTCTTGTAATTTTGAGCATGGTGGCCTTGTTTTCCACAATTTAAGAAAACTCTTTCCTCTCAAGCATATACCAAGGTTCTTCCTTCCACAATTATCATATTTGGGAAAATATATCTTTCTCGTATTACTATTATCTATGTTTTTCCTGAACATCCTATTTTTCTTTTTCTTCCCTTAAAATCCATAGGAATAAGAGAATTATTTATATAACTTTTCAACACATGATAATATTTCCCCATATGATGAGGATACTTGGGATAAAATCTTCCATTAAAATGATTGCTTAAGATCAACAGAGATTTGATCCTTCTTACTCTTCACATCTCGTGCATTTGTGATGTTCTCATTCCTTCTACAAGGAACTATTTATAATAAATTCTACATTATATATTAGCTCATAAAATTATGAACCCTCTATATCTCTAAATATGGTAAACCACATAACATTAATTTATGCATCATAAATTCTAGTACTATATACTTTGGTTACTTTAGGGGAATAAATACTTTATAATTGTTTGTAATAAGCTTATGAATTTACCCAATCATATCCCCCAGCTGTGTCAAACCAAGAGTGCTAGAAGGCTCACTGTCATGCACCAGTTCTAGTTCGAGTCTATCTCAAAGCTGTGTTTTTCCGTTTTACACCTAGATACATCTATGCTAGAGCCACCTCAACTTGTTCACATCCATACGGGGATGTATTTTCTTGATAAACCCCATAATTTATTCCTTACCTAAATTATAGTATGTCCTCGTATTCAAATCCCCAATGTATATCTTAGGGTTATGTTCAGTTATCTATTTTTTCTATATATAGTTTCCAAGTTTTCTAATAAACTTCCTTTGATATCAGCTGTAATGCCCCGATCAAAGAAGCCTAGAGCCGATGCATTATTTTAGTACATTTAAATGATTAGAAGGAATAAAATATCTATGTATTGAGTAGTGTTGTATTTTTGGAAAACCAGATACATATATAGGTTTAACATTACTACCTGAAGGAAGAAAACAACATACATGTTTTATTGAGAACAACCACAACTCTAAGTTTATCCCTCTAGTTCATTCATAATAAACTTCTTCATGTCCTGAGAAAATGAAAAATAATAAATGGGGGAGATTAAATACTCAATAAGTGCAAGAAATACAGTGGAATATATCATAACATAACCATTAGGCATGTTGAATAAATAAAAACACATGGCTTTAACAAAAACTCGAATAAAATATGGAAGGAAAAAGAGATGAATAAATAATTGCATAATCATTGGTATTTTTATAGTCGTATGAACACATGAACAATCAATAATATTTTCATAATGAGGGAATGAATAATTTAGTACATCATAACCACACCGTCCAGGCCTTGTACCAAGACCATAAATAATCATTTCGCCATGGCCTTGTGCCAAGACCGTAGTTTGTCTCCTCAGACCTACCAACACATAGAGCGGATATAACAGGCCCCACCCAACACTTACTATGTTCAATGAATTCATCATATAAATATGGATAAATATAAAAAACATATACATTCATATTGAAACTATCATATGAAATTTAAATAGCTTTCCCTGAACATTATGTATTAACCCTAACCATTCAATGTAAATTGGTGATTGATTTTATGATAGAAAAAACACAGTCAAACTAATTATAAAAAATTCAATTAAATATGGTATAAGATATCATGAAAGCTACAACTCTATGAAGTACTAGATTCAACAAGGATGTTGACATAGATAAGATACTATTAAATGACACCATTGAAAATTTCTTAAGGAAATAATCCTTAAACATTCCAAAGTGTCCCATACCACCTTGAAACATTAAAATCACAGTCCCTTAGATTATAATGAGATTAAGGAGGCTCTAGATATGAAATAATAAAGGGATGTACATACACCACGTGTAATTAATAAGTGGTGAATAAGGTGTATATCTCATAAAAGTTCATGTGAGATGAGAAAAATCCTTTTTTACTTTGGAATGAATAGTTCTTTTGTATTTTTTATGAAATAAGATTTTTAAAACATTGTATGACATAAAAGTAGATGTAGAAAAATTGAAATTATATTAGAGTCATAAATGTTGTCCCACTGAAGCGAAATTTTTTAAAAATTGTTTGTAAAGAAGATTTAGAATTAAAACATTTTAGTGCGGTTTAAGGAATTAATTAATGAGATTTTGAAGTGCAATGGCATGCTTTATTTCGTAAAACCAGAAATTAACCAAAATTTATTTTTCATGTTAAATTTTTTTATTTTAGAAAGATAAATCTGGAATAAAATATATTATAGAGTTCTATTGAAAATAGGTGAGAATTTGAGAAATTCCCTTGAATTGGGATTGTATTGCGGAAATAATTTTGAAATTTCCTTTTAAAACATGTAACTCCACATAAAATAATGAACAATTCTGGGTTTCAAACATATATAGAACACCCATAAATAATTTATGAGGATTAAATAATAATAAATAATAATTTCATTAAGGAAATTATAAAATAAAAGTAACCCGAATGAAAATGGAGGTTCTGGTGAAAAACCCTTACAACCTTGTAATCAATTGAATTGTATTCCCCAAAATTAATGATCATTAAATAATACAATGAATATCCTGAAAATAAATAGATTCATGACATTAAACTTCAATGGATAGTATACATATACAATACACATGTAATCGTAGTGATTATAGAATATCTCACGAAAATGGAAGTGAGATGAAGAAACCCATTCCTTTAGTCCAAATGTGTTCCGCTATTGAACTTAAGGTCATGGAATATGAAATTAGACTTATTAATGACTTAACTAAGAACCTATTAGCCGTTTATTTAGTTTATCAGAATTTTATTATGTTCATTATGTTGTAATTGATAAGTTATAAGATTGAATTCGGTTGTTCCAGAGTGTTTTTTTATTTTCATAAACAGTTCACTTGTTTTTACATAATGGAGTTCATGTGGAATGGAAGTAAATCTCTAGAATTTAAATTACATATCATTTATGAAAATAAATAAGTTTTAATGTTAATGTATTTCATTTGGATACCTGGAAGGATGATGATTCATTAGATGAAATATTAATGATAACCACTTCGATTAATTTAGCGGTATTAGATTATTGGGAACTAGTTTGGACTGATGACTTAATATTATGTATATATACTAGTTCCTGAATATTAAATAGGTTATAATACAAATATTATAGTCTAGTTTAACCATAAAAATGTGTTCATTACCAGTAATTAAGGATAAATTGAATAACTAAACTTCGTCATCCATGAAGGTTGTAAATTGGAACTTCACGGACGAAAATTTGATTTATAGAATAAAAGAGATAGATTAAGAATATTGATGATGTTTCATCCATTCACATGATATAATTAGAGTATATATATAAAACTAGATTAATAATGTTTATTTTTACATAAGAGGTTATGAGATAATAAGTATATAAGATAAATTGAAATGAAACTAACTATAAAAGAAAGACGATTTACCTTTTGTAATATCCTCCTTGAGAACATTCTTAAGGGAAGGGATTTTGATCGTTTGGAAATACCAAGAGATTATTGAATGTGGGGAGTGACTAGGGAAGTGTACTTTGGAAAATCATTTATGATATTCAAGGCTTAGAGGAGTGAAGATAAGAGGAAGTGGGGGGGGGGGGTTATATTGGATGAGAGGACTGAATTTTGAATATTTTATTTATTATTTTATTAATTCATTCAAGAAAAACAATAGTATTTTTTGTGTGACCCAAAATAGTAATAATTTAATCTGCATTCGAACTAAGTGGCCTTAAATCACTTATGATATCATAAAGAGCGTATTTAACTAATAATTTGAATATACGGTAGTTTACCATATTTCACTATTCATAAACAATTTGAGTACTTCAGAAAAATCCAAAAAATTATCCGTAAACCGTTTTTTGACATGTATAATTCCAAAATGAACTCCATTCCATGAAAATAATTTTCTAAATATTTTAAATTTAAATTTTATATAAAATCATAATTTATTCCCAAAAAAACATTAAGACTATAACTCATTTTATAAGACCTTGAGAAATTAATCAAGGTCCCATAAAATTATCTTATAATCAGCAGAAAATAAAGTAATTATTTTAGATTACATTATATGAGAATAAATTTCCATTTTAAATTATTAAATTAATTATAAAATTTTAATTTAAATATTTATGTCATACAAAAATACAAATACTTATACTATGATCATTTACCACTTTAAAATGTCTAAATTGTATTTAAAAATTCATGTATGAAGTTTTTTTATGATTTAAATTTCATTACTATTAATAAGGGAAGTTAACTATGCATAAGGGTATGTTACTATTCCAAAAAAATCAATTTTTCCTTATCAGACTCTAAATATCTTACTAAACAAACCCGTGTGTGTCAGGTATTCGAAATTCAAATAACAGAGATGGAGAAATTATGTTTACTTATTAGGTTCTAAAAAAGTGGTGTTTTGTAGAGACTTCGTGTTTCTTGAATTCAATAATAAATCTATTTTTAAATTCTTGGGGTATTACATCATATATATATATCATTATAATAAAATGTGTCTTCAAAGAAAATTGGAGAAAGAGATAATGAGTAAGATCAAATATTCTTCTATCACAAGATCAAAAATGTGTTCCATGTTATATACTATACATGATATTACCATCACATTGATAATGGTAGGAAGATATATTGTTGATCTATGTGACAAAAATTGATCTGATATTAATGAAATCATTATATATCTGGGAAGAATAAAGGATATGTTTCTAGTTTATGGTATTTACGAGGAACTAGTCATCATGGGTTTTATTTATGCTGGTTTTAAAATAAATTATAACGATGTAAAGTTGTAGTCTAGATATGTTATTAGTCTCAATAGAGGTATTGTGTGATGAATGAGTTCAAGGAAGAACGATGTTGCTTACTATACAATATAGTCTATATATATTGTGGCATGTAATGCTACCAGGGAAGAATTTTTTATATGAAACATTCTCTAGGATCATGATTTGGTACCTAGAAGTATATAACATACCACATTATAATGTTTTAATAATATAATGTTGGTTTTTTTGAAAAAACATTTGTAAAAAAACACACAAATCACATACTCTGGTTGTATCACCTCTATAGAGATTTTTCACATAATGGTGAAGTAATATTATGTAGATTTTCCACAAAAATATTATGTGGACCTTAAGACTAAATCATTATCTTAAAAAAGGAGTATCATGTGAGATCTAGTAGACTAATTTTTGTTAGTAGTTATCTTTTATTAAAGTGGGGGACTATTGGAGTTGGTTCACTAGAACTAACATCTATTTACATTATGATTACCAGTGTTAATATTTTAGAATATTGTTAAAATATTTACCAAAAAATGGTTTTTATTCTATGTGACATTGCCTGTCATAATGTCATAAGAGTATTTTTCACACTAAAAGGTCATATATGTAACCCCACTATGATAAGAATCTATAGCATCGACAATAATATTCTTAAATATATGTTTTATATTTGGATCAAATATTTTTAGGGACATAAATGATACTAGATATGATGTGTCAAGACTCATAGCACATTTAGAAACCTTCTCATAGTGTGTACCCTTGGGAATTTCTAATGAAGTAGTTTATGAGAATGAGTCCCACCAGTAAGAAATCTATATTTATATTTGTCATTTGATGTTCCTATCTACCAATGCATGTATTTGTATTTATAAATTAATATTATTATTAATTTATATTTTGTGTCATATATTTTGATGCATTGAAGAAAACCATGATAAAATATGTAATTGGAAAACCTGTATACAATGGGTACACCACTTGTAATATTTCATTAATGAATAATGTGATATTGGATATGTCCCCTACATTCTTTAATAGAAGTCCATATATCAGTACCTTTGATGGAAATGATCAAGACTAAATAAATCCATGGTTATGGTGTTTGTGGGCATGTTCAATTCTAGAAATGTAAACGAAAGATACATTGAGAACATTGGTAGATCGCACGAGCATGTATCATTCCTGATAATATATATCATGATAAGAGTATTATATGACATAATAAGCATTCACATAAATTATATAGCATTAAAACATTAACAAAATTCTCTATTGTTAACTTGACATTAATATATTATTATTCATTTTTTAACATTTTGAATACATATCAGTCCCAGACATGGTTTAATAATTATACATTATAATTTGAAAATATATATTAAATCACTAGTTATTTGGAAGAATATTTTGTCAATAGGATATTAAATGAATATTTATTTTCTATTTAGTGGATGTAATTTTTATCTATTTATTGTCAAATAATGTGGTGATATTAATTTATTAAATAAATAGTCAAAAGGTAATGTCTGAAAAATATTATGGAGGAATGGAAGACCATGTATAATAGTACTGTCTGAAATATTATATATATAATATTATACAGAAAAATAATATTTTATTAATTAATGAGTTTTTAGAATGTTAAAAAATAAGAATATATATATTTTATATAGATATGGGTATCTATATGGATTAGTGAAATAATACAAGAATAAGTTCAATGATTATTTTATATCCGTAATAATATTTAAAAAAATGAATTATTCTCCCTAGTGGAATTAATTTATTTTTTTGAGAATAATATCATCTAGAGAACTCTATCAAGACCCTAGAGATATCCCTCTCCAAAAATTCTCTAAATAATGAAGAAAAAACCACCTCCTCTTCCACTCTGGATTCTATAGAGATCAAGGAGAATCCTTATTTATCAGATTATTAGGGCTATCAAAGACGAAGGATGCAATAATTAGTATCTACTATACTAGAACCCAAACATGCTAATTGTAACATCCCATGTAAGTAAAGAATAATATAGTTTCATATATATGTCTATTTATGAATTAGATATTTTTTATAGGCTTAAAATAAGAATAAATCCAATCATAGGCATAAAATACTCTATTATTTTAAAAAAATTGTTTTACCACCTTTTGATGGAAAATCGTTTTAAATATAACTTTTGAAAATTTTATAAGCTCTATTTTTCAAAATAGACTTATTATTTAGAATTGGTACATTGAAATTTACTTTGGATAATTTTTTGGTATTTTTTTGACAATGTTCATTTTTTTAATGAATAGTGAAAAATACTGCATTTTACTTCAAAACTATTTTTTGATCTAAATTAATTATATGGTTATATTAACTTTTTAATTGGTTTTAAAGTGTAGTTAGAATATATTTTTACCATTTAATCAAATGGTAGTAATTATAATTAATTTTACTTTGAAATTAGACATAAACAAGTGTCAATCTTCTGATAAATATTTTTTATTAAAAACACGCTATTTGTTTTGACAATGGGAATTATTTTTTAAATTAATAACTGTAATTTATGTATTTGGAATTGGGTAAAATGGATTCCATATTTGGAATCATAAGGTCCATATTATGTAATTAATACTCCTTTGTTTCTGGACATTATGAATAGTAACGACGACAATTATCTTTAATTATCGTGAATAATTAGTAATCAGGTAGTTAAGGGTAATAAAATAATATCATAAAAATATAAAATGACTCAAAAATGTGTCTAAATCCTCTTTTTTGTGTCATGGCCGACCATGGAATTCCCTGTACCAACTTAGGGACCCCATGGAATCGATTTTGTGTGATAGTGACCTTTTATCATATTATTTTTAAAGAAAGGAAATTATAACCAAACTATGTAACAGCTAAGTAAAACAATTTCAATTTTGTTTACATAAATTATCTATTAGACTATAAATATTAATTAGAAAGATAAAAATATTTCCTACATCATGTTATTTTTTTATAATTTTTAGACATTAAATAAATAAATTTATTTATGACACCATGATGCAGTGATTACCTCATTAATGACCTATTTAAATAAAATGAAAAGATAAGATAAAATCTAAAACTAACACTTTTTGAAAAATTATTGGATGGGTGGATTTCGAACCCTTTTCACCTTATCCTTGAAATATATCATTGTCGGACCTTTAAAATCTAAAAACCATTTTATAATAAAGTAACATTTCAAGGCTTTCCAAAAGTGACCCTCCTCCCTCTTATAAATGCTCCCCACCTCTACCCACTTACCCACACCTCTCAAGCCCTCAGCTCATACAAACTCTACTCATATTATCTCTCTAAATCCATCTCTTACTACTAGAAGCCTCACTTTGGGTAGAAGTCTTTCCATGGAAGCGTTTGGCTCAAATCAAAAAAAGTTAGCCGATTTAGAGGTAATGTCTTCTCTCGAGTTTCTTCCTTTTATTTTCTTTCTTCGCTCACAACTATATTTTTATTATTTGATCCCATAATAAAAAAATTGTCCTAAATATACTAGTACTTTTTTTTGATAAGGATTATAGCGACACTTACACACACCCGTGTCTAATGGTTAAAGTACATACTGTTTCTGTGGGTGGCAAATTAATGTCTCACGAAACAATTATTGTTCATTCTTCTTTTAAAACCATTCATGGTGGCCATTATGATGGAAATATATTTATATATGATATATATTATATCTACGTCCTCTCTATGCTTATTTATTTTATATTTAAAACATACCTTTATGCTTTTCATGTTGTGCAAATGCAATAATTTCACATGAGGAAGTGTGGAATACCGCCCCCTCAAATGATGTGACTCGTTCATACCAAACATGGAATTTATAAATAATTTAATTAATGAACCTATTTTACCTATATAACATATATATTTGACAGTAATTATAATATATATATATGTCTCGTTTAGTTTTAATTCCTTTAATATGACAAAGAAATGAAAGTAGCGTTCATGTGTACGTACGCCCTACCGTCTCCATGAACGGTGTAATTAATTTTTTATATCTAAATGTTATGGAATAGTATAAAATGAATATATACTGTATATATATGATATTTAAATCATTAATACCATTCTAGAGATTATGAACTTATAAATACATGGACAATTCTTTTCAAACAAGTTCATTTTTGACTCACGTACCGAACAATGACAAAACATGTGATATGAACTCACATAACTAAGTAATTATTATAACATGAAAATATGTGATATGAATTGAATAATAAATTTTAAAGGAATTCCTTAAGCAGTTATAAATTTACCAAAGTTTATTATCCAGGAATATAAAGAAACGAACAAGACAAGTCAGACTTGAGGTAAGGGACTTCGTCTCAATCTCCGTTCGTTGAGGCATACTTCAATTTATATACGACCTTATTTTATTAGTTGTATAATAAAACCTTTTGACTTTAAATTTCATTCAAAAGGAATATTTTTTACATGAAGCATTTTACAAAATGAAAAATGGAATGTTTTTGTCTCATGTATGCGGTGACAATGACTTCTCCGCCGTCATGACCATTATTTGAGATTCTGCTTCCTTTAAAAGACATAACTTTTTTAAATGAAAAATAAATACCTTGTTTTACTTTATTTGGGTATTTAATATGGTTTTGATAATGTTTTTATTATATTAGTGTGTTTTGTTGATATCTTTTGATTGAAATGTGGAAATGTTATGTTTCCATTATGCTTGTTTTATGGGATATGATTATGTTATGGTTCTTGGGCATTGTTTATGAAGACGGGTGGTGTTAGGTAGGTGTTATGAGAACCAACTGTTTTGTACTTTGATTACTTGAATATTCACTTGTTATATTGTTCATTGTTCTGCATGAATATAATATAATAATGTCCTGGAATATTTGATGCATTTATAAGGTCATGGAATATCCTCGCTATGATGATAACCGTGAAATGAAATAACAATATTCTTAAATAAAGTTCTATGTTTGGATGACATACTATGTTAGGACACATAGTATACAAACCGTCTTGTGTGAGTACTCGTAAGAAGATGATACTCTATCTCATGGAGTTCGCATTTGGTAATCTCCAAGATGGGAGATTATGAGAACAGACCTTCTAGTAGTAATTTTTCATGTTTTGGTGTCATCAGATATTGCAATCTGTTAGCATGTGTAATGGTCCTTAGACTGGAAGATTATCATTAACTCATTTCAGGACTCATGCACTTAGATTTGATGATGAAAACTGTCATGAAGACAGTTGGCAGGAAGTAGGGTACGTTGGGTGTGTCACGAATGACATGTTGTTAATCGATAAGTCGAGGAAGGATTTATCCCTTCCATTTTTATGGAAGTAGAAATCTAGGGCCCCTTGATTGAAATAGAACTGTCGAACAAATTCTATGTCCATGGTGACACGATGAGTTTATTTCTGGAAGTCAAAGAATGAAAGATCAAGCATGTTGATTTATGACACTACCATGAAACCTGATTTATGAGATATTGAGACAAAGGGATTAAATTACGCAGTAAGAATTCATATGAGGTGACACGTCAATGCGGTGTCAACTTCTTTCTCTTGGGTGCCTTGACCCGTTGCTAGACAATAATCTTGGACATTAATCAAGCATGCCTAATGCCAACGAGAAAGAGGCCTAGAGGGTAACAAACTAAGTGTATCCAAGTATCTCAAGTAGAATAAAGATTATTCCCATATGTGATGTAATAATTTTTCAAGGAAGTCTAAATCATTTTAATTATGGAGGAAGAAAGAAATAAAAAACAAGATATACAGGCCGTGTATTAATGATTACACACCGTGTAGTTTTCTATAGAAAACATGTACACACCGTGTATTAATGATTACATGCCGAGTAGTTTTCATTTTGATAAGAAATAGAAAAATAAGTACATGTCATGTATTAATGATTACACAATGTGAAGCTTTATGGAAAAACAAGTACACGCTGTGTATTAATGATTACATGCCGTGTAGTTTTCCAGTCGGGATTTTTAGGATAAAATATTGTTTTATTAAATGATATTTATTATAACCCGCGTGGTCACCTGTCAAGGAATTAATTATTCAACATGGGGTTTCAATAAGTGTCAATGAAATAAATAAAACATGTAAAGTGTTTATTTATTATTATAACTCTATAACCTTAAACCCGACTATAAATATCCTCACAACCCCAACACTTTTCCTACACAACAATTCTGGAGAATTCATTCAATGTCGAAAGAACCTCTTCCTCCATGAACGCTCTCAAGACCGAGAGAGATCCTCTTACATTTGATCAAGATGATCTAAGGCGAACAACTCAAGAAAAGGATTCTCTACGCTTGCACCCGATGACTCCTTTGGAGACGTCTAGAGATACAAGGTGCAAGTGTGGATCACTGCTAGAAAAATTCTACACTTGGCTTCTGCGATGTAATGACGAATCACATTGGAACGTGATCAGGAATATCAACGAATAAAGAACACCCAAAAGGTACTTCTTTTCAATTAATTAAATTAATTATAATCAACCTATGACTATCCACTTTTGTGGTTCCAGGACCTTTCTTCTTTTTTGTCTATTTCTTTGAATCGATCCATGGAGACTGGCATTAATCGTCTTATTGATCTCGGATTGATCATTTATAATGACAAAAATCCAAGTGGTCACATTCACCCACGCGCTTCCGCTGCTCCTAGAACCTTTAATTGGTATCAGAGGGAGGTTACAATGTTGATTATAGTTATTTATGTTTCATTGATAATTTATGAATTTATATTTGATTCAATTCATGATAAATCATTATATTAAACTGAATTAATGAGATTTGTTATTCCTCCTTTGTTTCTAGATTCAAATCACAGAAATGAACTTTTAATTTTAATTTTGATTAAATTAAAAATGAGGATCTCATCTGGAGGATCTGCTCTTTCTGTTTGTATAACACAAGAATACATGGCATGTAGTGAAAACTACACACCGTGTACTTAGGTTCAACAAACCAGTACTGGTCCACTAAACCATGCCATGTGAATTGATTATACCTAAGTATTTATTACCCCGTATTGACCAGAAATGAACGGCGCGTGGGAACAGGAATACACATTGTGTATGTTAAATCAACACGCCATGTAGTCTGATCCGATCCAGGTGAAACCATGTATAAGGAGAAGCCATGTTCCATGTACATGGGATTTCCGGGCCAGTAACTGCGTAACAAGGAAGTACACACCATGTTAGATTAATCTACATGCAATGAACTCTAAAATTTGAAAAGTAAAGAAAACACGCCAAAGCCCCCGGTGTGTACTTTGGATAAAGGGTGAAAAGAAATACATTCCGTCTAAATATAACCTACATGTCGTGTACCTTCTAGAAATGGAATTTCACCAGGTTTCCTCCAAAAGTACAAAGACCTGTACAAGGAATATGGATGAGAAGAATCTCAAGGAAATTCAGAAATGAATTTAAGATAAATAATTGATTAATTATAAAATCATAATTAATTTAATTAAAGCACGACTTATCTAAAATAATATAATGATTAAAAGAATTTGAATTTTAAATATGCTTAAATGAAATTGCATGCTATGGATGATCATGAGCTAGACCAAAGGCCCTTTGTATATGTGTATGGTTTCATTTAAATTTGTTTAATTTAAATTCGTTGGACTTCGAGCCTTCTTCTAATAAAATGTAGGGCCTATGTGCCCATTGTTTCTTTAATGTAAATCGCATATAATGGAGGATCTCCCAAGCCAGAGGAGATGGTTCAAAACTCGAATCTGAGGCGAAACCAACCCAAGAAGATACAAAGGTGGACAGGTGGGAGCTTCAAAACACGAACCATCGGTTCAATGTGTTTTTCCCTAGGCCAGGGTTAGTTTATCAACCCGCTAGATAAGCTAACCAATAGAAGCTCATGATCATGCCATATTATTTTATTTATGTATAATTTCATGATTTATTTATTATTTATGTGTTGTTGAGATCACATAATTAATCAAATAAACATGCTTGCAAAGATGGAATAAAATAAAAACTAGACTACAAGTAAACATTATCAGGACATGGTTAATCACTTAAGAAAGAATTAATTGATATTAACAGGCATGTGATAATGCAAAAATGCGCATAATGGATTAAAATACCTCAATATAATATTAAGTCAGACCAAGCCTTCCATTACCTGATTAAGGGAAATACTCAATAAAACTAAGTGACATACCAACCCTTGTTGGGATTATTACTTTTATAAAGGAATCCCTTTTGAAAGGTTTTGGGTTGACTTAACCATATTACATCAAGAGGAGTACCCCTTTCTAGAATTGATGTAATATTGGAGGTAAGAGTCGAAGAAATCCAAGTAAGGATTTCAGGATTGGGGAGTCCACTCAACAGATCAAGGAACTATAAGCTCACAATTGGCAAAGACCTACCTACATAAATACCGTCAAATAGCTTGACCAACCCTTATTGGGGTTATGAAAAGGGGAATATGGATCCTTTCCACTAGAATGTCAAAGAAACTGTACATTCTTAGTTCAATGGTGAGGGCCATTGGGACATGATAAAATAGTTGGAGACTTAATAAAATTCCGCATTTCTCATAAAATGTAATCAAGAAAGTACTGATAAATCGACTCTTTTAATTTGTAGAATCAATATGAAAAACTCTTCAACCACATTTTATCTATGATCAATTCTGGGAAAAGACAACACCCTCACTGGCAGTAACTTTCAAGAATGGTTTATGTGCCTTCGGGTTATCCTACACTATGAACAAAAGTTTTACATGCTGGAGTCCTCACTTCCTGACTCTCCTGCCCCAGGGGCGAGTGATGAAGATTTCTTGGTCTATGATCAACATTTGAGCGATGCACTTGATGTTCAATGTTTGATGATACCATCAATGTCAAGTGATCTCATTAAGTCTCATGAAGACATGGATTCCTATAGTATTCTCGAACACCTCCATGGTCTATACCAGGAGAGAGAAAGATAGAAAAGGTTTGAGATCTCCAATGCTCTATTTCAGAGCAAGCTTGGAGAGGGTGCCCCAGTCGGGCCTCATGTAGTCATGATCATTGGATACATTGAGTGCTTGGAGGTTCTAGGTTTTAAACTCCCTGATGAACTGGGTACCAATATCATTCCTGTATCACTCCCCCAGAGCTTCTCAAACTTTGTTGTGAACTTCAATAGTAACAACATTGAGAAGTCTCTATATGATATTCTTATCCTCATTTTCAGAGTGGTTAATGACATGAAGCGTGAAAACCCTTCTGTCCTCATGGTGAATTAAAGGAAAGGGAAGGAAAATAGATTTAAGCCCCAAGATTCTTCAAGTACTTCCAAGAAAAGTAAGATCAAAGGGGAGTCAAGAGAACATGAGGCTGTTTGTTTTGCATGTGGAAAGAAGGGCCACTGGAAAAAAACTGCACCCAACCAAGGAAGCAAGGGAAGCATTAGGTTCATTTGTTATCGAATGAAATCTATCTGTTTATACCAATTTGTTATTAGATACTTCTTGTGGTGTTCACATATTTATCCAAATACAGAAACCAAGTAGATTAAGAAAGATTGACCGAGGTGAGGTGGATCTAAGAGCATCCAAAGATCCAGACTCGCTGCTGTAGCTGTCGGAGACTACTACATCACGTTGCCTACTGGGATGGTCTTGGTTTTGAAAGGATGTTATTATGTACCCTCTTAACCAAAAACATTATTTCAGTATCTAGATTAGATACTTATGAATTCATCTTCATGTTTTAAAGTGGATGTTGATACTTTTATAAAGATAGCATTTGTTTTGGTAGGGCACATTTATATAACAGCCATTATGTGTTAGACTACACAAACCATGTAATGGAAATCAATGACATACTTAATTCACATGACTCATACCACAACCAAATTTGGCATCACCGGCTAGGTCATGTCAATGAGAAACGTTTGACAAAATTACATCAAGATGGGTATTTAGATTATTTCTAACTAAAACCACTTGTAGTATGTCATGCGTGTCTATAATGAAAAACGACCAAATCCCCATTTAGTGGGAAAGGTGAAAGGGATAATGAGCTTCTAGAATTATTTCACATAGATGTGTGTGGACCATTTCTATTTGAAGAAAGTGGTGGGTTCTCGTACTTCATAACTTTTACTGATGATTTTAGTAGATATGGATATATTTACTTAATGAGGTATAAGTCAAATTCTTTTGATCGGTTCAAAGAATACAAGAATGAAGTTGAGAACCAGCTTGGTAAGAAGATTAAGAAACTCCCCTTAGATAGAGGAGGAGAATATCTTAATCAGGACTTCATTGATTTCTTACGGGAGTTTGGGATTCTATCTTAACTCACTCCTCCTTACACAACTCAGTGGAATGGTATAAGTGAAAGGACGAACCTTGCCCTGTTGGACATGGTGAGATCAATGATGAGTCATGCGAGCCTTCCATTATCCTTTTGGGGATATGCATTACAAACAACAACCCAATACTAAACCAAGTACCAACTAAATCGATAAATGGTATTTCAAATGAGTTATTTAGTGGATGCAAAGCCATGTTATCGAATTTACATGTGTGGGGTAGAGAATCATTTGTTAATTCCTCTTCAGGTAACAAGGTTTCTCCATGAGGAACAAAGTGTATCTTTATAAGATATCCTAAGGAAACAAGTGGATAGTACCTATAAAACCCCTCAGATAAAAAGGTAACTGTGGAAAGAAACACCATATTCCATGAGAGGGTGAACATCTCCAAAATAGATAGTGGGAGTGAGATAGACTTCGATGAAGTCGAGGCTCAAGATACACAAGAGATGGAACAAGAACAGATTCCAAAAAGCCCCGTGGAAGAATAATCTGTTCCAGAGACACAAGAACTGCATAAGAGCATGAAAGTGGTGAGAGAACTAGAACAATATTGTTATCTTGTCACTGTGGATGGTGACTCATTATTGGTTGACAATGATGATTCTATTACCTACAAGGAAGCTGTTGAAGGTGCAGATGTTGCGAAGTGTCAAGAATCCATGAATTCTAAAATGGATTCCATATACGAAAACCAAGTCTGGATTTCGGTAGATCCTCCAGTTGATGTTAAGCCTATTGGTAATAAATAGGTATTCAAGAAGAAACTGTACATGGAGGGGAAAGTCAGCATCATTAAGGCACGATTGGTTGCAAAAGGTTTTAGATAGCGTCATGTAATTGACAATGAGGAAACCTTTTCACCGGTTGCGATGCTAAAATCCATCAGAATATTATTGGCCTTTGCCGCTTACCATAACTATGAAATTTGGAAAATAGATATCAAAACAACATTCCTTATTTGGAACCCCCAGGAAGATTTCTACATGACACAACCTGAAGGGTTTGTGACTCCAAAGGATGCCAACAAGGTATGCAAGTTGTAGAAATCAATTTATGGATTAAAGAAAGCGTCAAGGTCATGGAACAATCATTTTGATGAAGTCGTAACAGAATTTTTCTTTGTTAAGAACGAATGTGATCCTTATGTCTACAAAAGGTTTAGTGGAAGTGCAGTAGTTTTCCTAATAGTATATGTTGATGAAATATTACTAATTGGAAACGAAGTACCTGTCTTATAGCCAGTTAAGGCATGGTTGGATAAATGCTTCTCTATGAAAGACTTGGGTGAGGTATCATATATTATTGGGATCAAGATCTATCGTGATAGATCCAAGAGAATACTGGCTCTGAGTCAAAATACATACATTGAAAAAATACTAATGAGATTCATTATGGTATAGTCTAAGAGGGGATTGTTTCCAGTGTCACATGACATTCATATTTTGAAGAAAATGTGTCCTCAGACACATGAGGAAAGAGAGAAAATGGAAAGGATCCCGTACACATCCGTGATTGGGTCAGTCATGTATGTTATGTTATGTACAAGGCTAGATCTTGCTTACACATTAAGTGCGATAGGTAGATATCAAGCTGATCCAGGATACCACCATTTGATGGTAGTCAAGAATATCCTTAAGTATATGAGGCGTACTAAGGATATGTTCTTGGTTTATTGAGGAGATGAGGAACTATTCATCATAGGATATGTAGATTCTAGTTTCCAGACTTATCAAGATGACATGAAGTCACAGACTGGATACATCTTTAATTTGAATGGAGGTACGGTGAGATGGAAAAACTCAACGAAAAGATTGGTGGAAGATTCTACAGAAGAGTCCGATTATATTGCAGCTTCTGAGGCAGCTAAAGAAGCATTATGGATGCAAAGATTCATCCAATAGTTGGATGTAGTGCCTAGCAGTAAATATCCTATCACACTATATTGTAATAATACTGCAGCGGTGGCACTAGCAAAAGATCCAAGGTCACATCAGTGGACAAGGCACATACATCGGAAGCTTCATCTCTTGAGGGATTTTTTTCAGAGTGGTGATGTTTCAATGAGCAGTATTTCCACAGAAGACTATGTGGTGGACTCCTTGACTAAAGCCTTGACTCAGCAAAAACAGGATCATCATGTGTGGTCTAGCGGACTAAAAGTCATAGGTAGTTGGATCTAGTCTAAGTGGGATTTTGTTAGGTTGGTGTCTTGAGAACCAACTATTTTTTACTTTGAATACATGAATATTCACTTATTATATTGTTCATTGTTCTTCATGTCTATAATATAATAATGTCCTGGAATATTTGTTGCATTGATAAGGTCATGGAAGATCCCTACTATGATGATAACCATAAAATACTATAACAATATTCTTAAATAATGTTCTACGGTTGGATGACATACTATGAGAGGACACATAGTATATAGACTGTCATGTGCGAGTACTCGTAAGAATACGAGACTCTATATTATGATGTTCTCACTTGGTAATCTGCAAGATGGGAAATTTTGAGAACAGACCTGCTAGTAGAAATTCCGCATGTTTTGGTGTCATAGGATATTGCTATCTGCGAGCCTGTGTAATGGTCCTTAGACTGGAAGATTATCATTAACTCATGTCATGACTTGCGCACTTAGATTTGCTGACAAAAACCGTCATGAAGATAGTTGGTGGGAATTAGGGTACATTGGGTGCGTCACGAATGACATTTTGTTAATGGATAAGTCGAGGAAGGATTTTTCCTTTCCATATTTATGGAAGTAGATATCTCGGGCCCCTTGATTGAAATAGAATTGTCGAACAAATTCCATGGCCATGGTGACACGACGAGTTTATTTCTAGAAGTCAAAGAATGACTGATCAAGCATATAGGTTTATGACACTGCCATGAAACCTGATTGATAAGATATTGAGACAAAAGGATTAAATTACACATTAAGCATTCAAATGTGGTGAAACGTCAATACGACGTCAACTACTTTCTCTGGTGCCTTGACCCGTTGCTAGACAGCAATCTTAGACTTTAGGCAAGCTCGCCTATTGCTAATGAGAAAGAGGCCTAGAGGGTTAGACACTAAGTGTATCCAAGTATCTCAAGTAGAACAATGATTATTCCCATATGTGGTTTAATAATTATTCAAGTAAGCATAAATCATTTTAATGATGGAGGAAGAAATAAATGAAAAAAAAATATATACACGCCGTGTATTAATGATTACAAGCCGTGAAGTTTTTTCATGGAAAAAAAGTACATGCAATGTATTGTTGATTGCACGCCATGTAGTTTTCATTTTTAAAGGAAAAAAGGAAAACAAGTACACGCTGTGTATTAATGATTACACGCCATGTAGATTTATGGAAAAAAAGTACACGTCGTGTATTAATGATTACACGCCGTGTAGTTTTCTAGTCGTGATTTTGAGGATATAATATTGTTTTATTAAATGATATTTATTATAATCAGCATGGGCGCATGTCAAAGAATTAATTATTTGACATGGGGTTTCAATAAGAGTCAATGAAATTAATAAAACGCGTAACATGTTTATTTATTATCATAAATCTACAACCTCAAACCCGATTATAAATATCCTCACAACCCCAACTCTTTTCCTATACAATAATTTTGGAGAATTATTTCAAGGCTGAAAGAACCTCCTCATCCAAGAACACACTCAAGACCAAGAGAGATCCTATTCCATCAGATCATGACGATCTAAGGTAGACAACACAAGCAAAGGTTTCTCCACGCTAGCACCCAGAGACTCCTTTGGTGACGTCCAGAGATACAAGGTGCATGTGTAGATCACCGCTAAAGGATGTCTGCACTTGGATTCTGCAATGCAACGACGAATCACATTAGAATGTGATCAAGAATATCAATTAAGAAATAACACCCAAAAGTTACTTCTTTTCAATTAATTAAATTAATTATAATCAACCTGTGATGATCCACTTTTGTGGTTCCGAGACCTTTCTTCTTCTTTGTCTATTTCTATAAATCGATCCATGGAGAATGGCGTTCATCATCGTATTGATCTTGGATTGATCATTGCTAATAAAAAAAGCCAAGTGGTCACATCCACCCTCACGCTTCCGCTACGCCCGAAACCTTTAGGTGGTTTTGTGATAAACTAAGGGTGGGTGAGCCCGAGATAGCTATCCAATGCATTGGGTAACGCGAAGGAGTTAAACTCTAAGGTTTCTCCGAAGAGAATTAGGGAATATACTGTGATGAGTATTCCAAATGTAACCATTAGGGTTAATCCCTACGTAAAAATATTATGAATGCCCCAAGTTATATTTATGTCTTATGATTTCTATGAGTTATTCATAAATCTTATGATTTCATGAGGTATGTTAAAGTACTAATGTTTTGTGAGTAAAGTATGATTTCATTGATTTTTATGTATACATGGACTAATGTTTTCTTTGCATATTTTTATATCCCTTACTGAGATTTTTATTCTCATCCCATGTTTTTGAAATGTTTTTGACAGGTCAAGTGAACAGTACATAATAAGATGATAATGTCGAGGAAGTGTCAAGAAATAATGCATGTTTTATTTTAAATATATTTCCTTTTGTGTAAAAAATGAATACTATCTTTGATGTAACCACCTTGTTTAAATGTGGAATGTAATGCATGATTTATGATCTAATTCTATAAAACACTAAACCTGACAAGATCTTTAATGTGTATTCTTGAAATAAATCAAGATTAAGTAATGTTTAAGGCTGGGGCCTTATAGTTGGTATTAGTGGTCAATTTAGATAACTTTAGGAGTTATAATTCTATTAAATGATTATACAAAAATACTTTTTTACACATTATGGTCAAATTGAAATGATATAGCATTTGAAGATTACAATTTTGCTTCATCTAAGACATGTTTGTTCAGAATGGTTTTCTGCAGTAGAAATAGGGAAGCAGTGCTATGAAGGAATACCGAAGGAAATGAACTTCCAAATCAGCATTCTGAGATGGTCGGAATTTGAACTGAACAATTTGTTATAGTGATGGAACAATTGATTCACGAAATAAATGAATATGGTATCCATGCACGACATCATCCAAATCAACTGTAGAGGAACATGTCAGTGGTGGAACATTTCATGAGGCAATATCCTCCATCATTCAGAGGATCATATGACCCTGTGCTAGATTAAGGGTGGATTAAAGTACTGGAGAATATTTTCAATGTCAAGGGGTGTTCAGACAATCAAAAGGGTAGACTTACTATTTACCATTTTGAGGGTGAAGCAGATCAGTGGTGGTCAATTGTTAAAAATATCAGGGATGCTGTTTAGATTGATGCTCTTGACTGTGATGAATTCAAAGGTACATATCTTGAGAAAAATTTTCCAAAGGCTGTACGACTTAGGATAGAAAAAAAATTCTTGGAATTGAGGAAAGAGGATGACTCAGTGGCTTCTTATGAAGAAAAGTTCACTCGATTGTCAAGGTATGATCCAAATTTTATCAGAGACCTTGATAGTAAAATCAATCATTTTTACTCAGAAATAAATCCAAAATGTCAAAGGGCATTAGCTTCTCATGAGTTCAAATGTTATGAAAAGCTTGTTTGATGTGCTGAGAAGGTGGAAATGGAGTTTTCCGATGAGAAAATGTTCTATGACAACCAACAGAAGAAGAGACCGAGGTGGCAAGAGAAAGGGAGGAATCCTTCACAAAGGTTTGATGGTAAGAAAAAGAAGTTTGCAGTTTGTGATAAATGTGGTAAAAAGAATGTATGGGAATGTCTTTTGAATTCTGGAAAGTTCTTATGATGTGGTAAGATGGGACATAAGGCTTGTGATTTCACTGGAAAAGATCAGGGTAATAGTATGACCAAATTAGATTTACAGTTAGTGAAATGTTTCAAGCACAATGAGATGGGTCATTATGAAAACGAGTGTTTGACAAAGAGATCGAATGATGGGAAGCATTATGACTACAAGCATAAATGTGTGGTGAAATCCTTTGCAACTACTTCAGCAGATTTTGGGCCATCAAATGAAGTGGTATCAAGTACTTTGTTTGTTTTTTCAGATTATTCCAATGTGTTGTTTGATTCTGGGTCTTCACATTCTTTCATCTCTGAAAATTTTTCTAGTAAATTTGGTATTACATCTCAAGAAATGACTTCTGAACTTGTGGTAAAAACACCTGGGAGAAATTTTGAGGAAAAAAGAATTTATAAGAATTTTCCTATACTTATCCGTGGAAATAATCTACTTGAAAACCTTATTGTTTTACATTTGGTAGAGTTTGATGTTATCCTGGGTATGGATTGGCTCTCTGTTTACCATTAAAAGATTGATTGTAGAGCTAAAGAAGTTTCTTTTTAGAAATAATTTCATTTGGTGTACAATAATGAACCCTTACTGTTGATAACATATCAAGAGGTTGAGAAACTTGTAAAAGATGTAAATTAATGTTACCTTGCACATATTGTTGAAAAAAAGGAACCGTTCAAATTAATGATATTCTAGTGGTAAATGAGTATCCTGATGTTTTTTCTGATGAGTTTCCTAGAATAATATCAGATCGGGAAGCTGGATTTACTATTGACTTAGTTCCAGATGCTAATCCAATTTCAAAACCCCCTTATCGAATGGATGAAATTGAACTTTTAGAGTTAAAGGCGCAATTGCATGATTTATTAGGGAAAGGTTTCATTTGACCTAGCACCTCACCATGGGGTGATCCTGTCTTCTTTTTTAAAAAGAAAGATGGTACAATGAGACTTTTCATTGATTATAGAGACTGGAGTAACATCACTGTTAAGAAAAAATATCCTTCTCCTCATTTAAATGATTTGTTTGATTAGCTCCAGGGAGCTCAGTATTGTTCAAAGATTGAAATGAGATCGGGGTACCATCAATTAAAGGTAAAGGAAGCAGATATTCTGAATACCGCATTTCATACAAGATATGTATATTATGAATTTGTTGTTATGTCTTTTGGGTTAACCAATTGACCTGCTGTATTCATGGACCTTATGAATAAAATTTTCCATGAGTTTATGGATAAGTTTGTGGTTGTTGTCATTGATGATATTTTGGTGTTTTCTAAAATTAAAGAGGAGCATGAAAATCATTTAAGGGTTATTTTGAAAACCTTAAAAGAAAATATATTTTATGGGAAATTCAGAAAGTGTGAGTTTTGATTACAAAAAAATTATTTCCTTGGTCACATTGTTTCTAAATATGAAATAACTGTTGATCCTGTAAAAACAAAGGTTGTTGAATAATGTCCAAGACCCACAAATGTATCCAAGATTCATAGTTTTCTTGGTTTGGTAGGATTTTATTGAAGTTTTGTTAAAAAAAATTAATGGTTTTCCAGCCCATTGACTCAGATTAGTCGAAAGGGAGTTAAGTTTATCTGTACAAAAGAATGTGATGATTGATTTCAGGAATTGAAAAGAATATTTGTGAATGCTCAAGTATTGTAACTACCTTCCAGGAATGGTGTGTTTGTTATATACAGTGATGATTCATTTAAAGGACTTGGTTGTGTCCTAATTCAGAATGATCAGGTAATTGCTTATGTTTCATGTCAATTGAAAATCATGAGATACATTACCTTAATCATGACTTGGAATTAGTTGTTGTTGTTTTTGCTTTAAAAATTTGGAGGCATCATTTTTATCGTGTAAAGTGTGAAATATATACTGATAACAAAAGTTTAAAGTATATATTCACTCAGAATGAATTGAACATAAGACAGAGGAGATGGCTATAATTAATCAAGGATTATGATTGTAGAATTCATTACCATATGGGAAAATAAAATAAAGTGGCTGATGCTTTGAGTTGAAAAAGTAATACTTAATTAACCATGTTACATTTGGAATGTGATCCTTTAGTTAAGGATTTGATGAATTTTGGTTTTGAAGTTGTTGGTGCAGGAAATATTTTTGATTTGTTTCATTTATCAGTGAAATATTCTCCATCAGACTAAATTAATCTAGCACAAAAGCAAGATAGTGAGTTGCAAAAAAAAGGTAGATCGGGTTTAGAAGGTTATGTTACCTTAATTAAACATAGATAATGATCATGTTTTGATATTTGGGAAGAGATTGTATGTGCCTTATGATTCATAGTTGAATAGATAGTCGTTATGTGAAGCTCATAGTTCTTTATTTTCAGTTCATCCAGGCAGTACTAAGATGTACAGAGATCTGTGCGAGTATTACTGGTGGGATGGAATGAAAAGATATATTTCTGATTTTACTGTGAAGTGTTTGACTTGTAAACAGGTTAAAGTAGATCGGCAGTTACCGAAAGGGATGCTTCAGCCTTTACTTGTGCCGGAGTAGAAATGGGAGAATATATCCATGGAATTCGTTGTGGGATTTCCAAAGACACCTTGATATAATAATAAATTCTGGGTTATTTTTGATCGCTTGACTAAATCTACTCATTTCCTTTCAATATGAGAAACTTTTTCCCAAGATCAACTTTTTTGATTTTATCTAAAAGAGATAGTCGGGTTACATGGAGTTCCCCTCTCCATTGTATCTGATCATGATCCCAAGTTCACTTCTAAATTTTGGAATGTCCTTCAGAATTCATTGGGTACTGAATTAAATATTTGTACAAATTTTCATCCTCAATCATACGGGCAGCCAGAAAGAACAATTCAGACTTTGGAGGATATACTATGTGCTTGTTCAATGTATTATCAGGGAAGTTGGGACCAACATCTTTCATTGGTTGAGTTTTCTTATAATAACAGTTTTCATTACAGTATCTAAATGGCACCATTTGAGGCATTATATGGGAAGCAGTGTCAAACTCCAGATTTTTGGGATAAAGTAGGTGAAAGGAAGTTGATGGGACCAGAATTGGTAGAAGAGATGGAAAAAAAGTTCAGCTGATACAGAAACACTTGAGAAGATCTCAGAGCAGGCAGAACAGTTATGCGGACAACATGAGGAAGGATCTCTTTTTTGAGGTAGGTGATCATGTCTTCCTCAATGATTCACCATTGAAAAGTGTGATGTAATTTGGTAAGAATGGAAATCTGAGTCCAAGGTTAATTGTACCATATGAAATTCTAAAGTGAATTAGATCAGTTGCATACCGAGTGGATTTACCTCCGAGTTTATCTCAGGTACGCAATGTTTTTCATGTTTCAATGTTAACGAAGTACATGCCAGATCCATCTCATGTTTTGAGTCTAGAGGTAGTTCCACTGTAAGAGAATATATCTTATGAGGAACAACAATTCCAGATTATTGACCATAGGGAGAAAGTGTTGCATAATAAGGTCATTCATTAAGTAAAGGTTTTGTGAAAAAACCACATGATTGAAGAGGTAACATGGGAATCTAAAAATGCAATGAGGGATAAATACCCCCACTTATTCGATAAGTAAAAAAATTGCGATGACGTAATTTTATAAAGGGGGAAGGATGTATTATCCCAAGAAAGTAATGAATAATATATTTTCATATCTATGTATATTTATGAATTAGATAGTGTTTTAGAGGCTTAAAATGAGAATAAATCCAATCTTAGGCATATAATATTATTATATTTTTAAAAGATTGTTTTACAGCCTTTTGATGGAAAACCATTTTTAAATATAACTTTTGAAAATTTTATAAGATATATTTGTCAATATAAAATTATTATTTAGAATTGGGGCTTTGAGATTTACTATGGATAAATTTTTGGTATTTTTCTGACAATGTTCATTTTTTAATGAATAGTGAAAAATACTGCATTTTACTTCAAAACTGCTTTTTCATCTAATTTAATTATATGGTTATATTATATTTTTATTTGGTTTTAAAGTTTACATAGAATATATTGTTACCATTTAATCCAATGGTGGTAATTTTAATTAATTTCACTTTGAAATTAGACATAAACAAGTGTCAATCTTTTGATAGATATTGTTTCTTAAAAACACGCTATTTGTTTTAACAACGGGAATTATTTTTTAAATTAATTACTGTAATTTCAGTGATTGTAATTGGGTAAAATGGATTAAATATTTTTAATCATAAGGTCTAAATTATTTAATTAAATCACTTTTGTTTTTGGACATTATGAATAGTAACGACGGTAATTATCTTTAGTTATGGTGATAATTTAGTAATCGGGTAGTTAAGGGTAATAAAATAATATCATAATAATATAAAATGACCCCAACAGGTGTTCAAATCCTCTTTGTTGTGTCATATATGACCATGGGATGCCCTGTGCCAACTTAGATACCCCATGAAATCACTTTTGTGTGATAGTGACCTTTTATCATATTATTTTTAAAGAAAGGAAAATATAACCAAACTATATAACACATAAGTAAAACAATTTTAATTTTTTCAAATAAATGATATCTTAGAATATAAATAGTAATTGGAAATATAAAAATATTTCCTACATCATGGTAATTTTTTAATAATTTTTAGACATTAAATAAATAAATTTATTTATGACACCATGATGATGCAGTTATTGACTCATTAATGAACGATTTAAATAAACTGAAAAGATAAGGTAAACAATAAAATATAAATTTTTTGAACACCTATTTTATTGGTGGATTTCAAACCCTTATCACCTTATCCTCTAAATATATCATTTTGGGTCCTTTAAAATCCAAAAACCATTTTATATTAAAGTAACATTTCAAGACTTTCCAAAAGTGACCCTCCTCCCTCTTATAAAAGGCCACCACCTCTAACCCCTTACAAAAAACCTCTCAATCCCTCAACTAGTCCAACCTATGATCATATTATCTCTAAAAATCCCTATCTTACTACTTGAATCCTCACTTTGGGCAGATGTATTTCCAAGGAAGCCTTTGGATCAAATAAAAAAGAGTTACCCGATTTAGAGGTAATGTCTACTCTCGAGTTTCTTCCTTTTATTTTCCTTCTTCAGTCACCATTATCTTCTTATTATTTGATACCCTAATAACAACAGTATCATCAATATACTTGGATTTTGTTATGATGAGGATTCTACCTACACTTATACACACCCCCGTCTAATGGTTAAAGAATATATTGTTTCTGTGGGTGGCGAATTACTACCTCACGAAACGATGATTGTTCAATATTTTTTTAACACCTTTCATGGTATCCATTATGATGGAACTATATTTATATATGATATATATTATATCTATGTCCTCTATATGCTTCTGTATTTTATATTTAAAACATACCTTTATGCTTTTCATGTTGTGAAAATGTGATAATTTCATATGAGGAAGTGTGGACTACCGACCCCTCAAGTGATGTGACTCGTTCATGCCAAACATGGAATTTATAAAGAATGTAATTAATGAACTTATTTTACTTTTATAACATATATATTGTACTGTAATTATAATATATATATATATATGTCTCATTTATTATTTATTCCTTTAATATGACAAAGAAATGAAAGTAGCGTTCATGCGTACGTACGACCTACCTTCTCCATGAACGGTGCATTTAATTTTCTATCTCACAATGTTATGGAAGAGTATAAAATGAATATATACTGAATATATATGATATTTAAATAATTAATATCATTCTGGAGATTATGTACTTATAACTACATAGGAAATTCTTTTCAAAGAAGTTCATTTTTTACTCACGTACCGAACATCGACAAAACGTATGACATGAACTCACATAATTAACTAATTATTATAACATGATAATATGTGATATGAATTGAATAGTAAAAATTAAAGGAAGTCCTTAAGTAATTATAAATTGACCATAGTTTATTTTTCAGTAATATAATGAAATGAACAAGGAAAGTCGGACTTCAGGTAAGGGACTTCGTCTCAATCTCTTTTCGTTGAAGCATACTTAAATTTATATATGAACTTATTTTATTAGTTATATAATAAACCATTTTTACTTTAATTTCATTCAAAAGGAATATTTTTACACATTTTGTTTTAAAAAATGACAAAAGTAATGTTTTTGTCTTACGTATGCGGTGACAATGAATTCTCCGCCGCCGTGACCATTATTTGTGTTTCGGCTTCCTCTACAAGCCATAATTTTTTTAAATGAAAACTAAATACCCTGTTTTACTTTATTTTGGTATGGAAAATGTTATTGATAATGTTTTTATTATATCAATGTGTTGTATTGATATCTTTTGATTGAAATGTGGAAATTTTATGTTTCCATTCTGCATGTTTTCTGTGATATGATTATGTTATAGTTCTCGGGAATTGTTTATGAAGACGGGTGGTTCTGTGATAAACTAAGGGTGGGTGAGCCCGAGATATCTCTCCAATGCATTGGGTAATGCAAAAGAGTTAAACACTAAGGTTTCTCCGAAGGTATTTATGGAATATACTGTGATGAGTATTCAAAATGTAACCATGAGGGTTACTCCCTACGTAAGAATGTTATGAATGCCTCAAGTTACCTTTTTGTCTTATGATTTCTATGAGTTATTCATAAATATTATGATTTCATGAGGTATGTTAAAGTTCTTATGTTATATGAGTAAAGTATTATTTCATTGATTCTTATGTATACATGGACTAATATTTTCTTCGGTATTTTTATATCCCTTACTGAGATTTTTATGGTCATCCCAAGTTTTTGAGATGTTTTTCATAGGTCAATGGAAAAGTACATGATGTGATGATAGTGTCAAGGAAGTAACAAGAAAGAATCCATTTTTTATTTTAAATATGTTTCCTTTGGTGGAAAAAATGAATATTGTCTTTGATGTAACCACCTGTTTAAATGTGGAATGTAAGAATTGATTTATGATCTAATTCTCCAAAACTCTAAACATGAAAAGATCCTCAATGTGTATTCCTGAAATAACTCAAGATTATGTAATGTTTAAGGCTGGGTCCTTATACTAATAGCAATGTTTTGATGTCTGTAGATCACATGTGGATGAACAGAAGATGGAATCTACACTTTATTCCTAAAATGATATGATTGTATAATGTGTAGATGTTATCAAATTCATTATTAAAGAAAGAACTCATTGGAAAGCAATTCATTAATTTCATAAATTAATTTTAAATAATTATTCTTTGATCCTACTTTTCTGTTCCTTCATTATCATGACAATTAATATATGATTCATTTATTTTTTACAGGTATTTTTCATAGATGTATATCATAGATTACTCATCAACTATTATAAAAATCCAATTTGGGCATTCCCCATTCTGTACATCCACTAAGCTTGAAACCATCACCTCCTATGCCATACATCATCTATAGGAATCACCACTGACTAATCCTTCAACGTCTGATACCTACCACCTACTACTTACCACCATCTCATATAAAAATGGTGAAAATTGAGGGCAAGATAGGGTATCTATCCCCTTATTCCCCCATGAACCTTGAACTTGATGGAAAAATGAAAAAAGCAAAATATTTTGTCTTTAGTAATGTTGTCAAACCTAATTTGGGTTGATATATAAATAAGATTAATATACAAGAATATATATATATATATATACTAACCAATAAAAGGGATAAGGGTTCACATCCACTTACACTAGCGTATCCCACCTCACCACCACATCACCCGACAATATCGTCCAAAAACTAATACCATCACTAAATAAATAAACTAAGAATTCAGTCCATAGATGAACTATAATTAATCATCCCTTCACTAATAACATATTTCTATATATTCCAGTTATCAACCTACTCCCATATATTAAGACATTTCATTTTATTTTTATTGAAATTATACTCATTAATTAAAGTAACACAAGTTAATTCCATCACACACACTTTTAATTACTACCCCATTATATTTATTTTTCATCATTACTATTTAATTACTTAAATATTGGGCATGTAACATAACCTCACCAGTTAATAAAACATCAAACATTTCACTAATAAAATGGTATTTTCAAGAAAAAGTGAACAATACATCCTACCTCTATTACAAAAAACATCAACAACCAAATAATTCACATTATACATCCTAACAACCCATGACAACAATAAAATTTCCTCTATTCCCAACACCTTCTACATCGAAAAAATTCTTCATCATCCCCATATGATCATCATAATTTCCCCACACAAAACATTATGAAACCCATCATGAATAGTAGAATTGAAAATAGTGATATTATATTTAATAATTAAAATAAATTTATATTTAAATGAATATGAAACATTTCCCCATCTCTTATATTCATATTATAAAAAAGAGTAATATTGATAATAGAAAGCTATTAATTATCCTTACATAATTAACTAATACATTTATTAATGGTGAATTAAATGATCAATATTAAAATTTTGAAAAATTAAATCAATAAAAAAATTCATATGGATTTACAATAAAGTAATTCACAACAAAAAAAAGATTGCACTACCCCAAACTATAAATAAAAAAAATTGATAGGCACATGTTCTTACTCCCATCCCTTAAATTTCCACCTAAGATAAGTCTTTATCTTCTAAAGTTGAGCCATAAATACACATAATGTAATAAAAAACGGAATTTCCATAAATGAAAAAAATTAGATAATGGAGATCTCTTATATTAATTGGAAGTCAAACCTTCTTCAAAAAAGGAAATAAAATCATAAATATACCCGCACCAATGGAAAATCAAAATAAACTATAGCATAAATGGCTAAAGAATATATACTAAAGGTACCATAAATAACTTCATGATTTATAATACAAAATATAGGATCTCCACTAAAATTAACCTCTATAAGAATGAAGAATAATGGGGATGAAGAAGAAAGTAAAAGGAAAGGTACTTTATTTTTCGAGACATATATTCTAACAAACTAATTTGTGTGAGAATCCAATAGGTTTGTATGGAGAGTAATCTGAGGTCAAGGTGTTAAATAATCCTCTATGGAAGTATTAAAATTAACCAAATAATCTTATAAAAATCCCTTTATAGAGTATATTTTTTGATTCATTCACTATATCATTAGGGCTCGCAAAACACCCATGGTGAGTTTAGTTAGATATAATATCTGAAATTTGATCATATTAACCATCGATTATCACACTTTTTAAAATCCATATTAAGATATTTTGACATCCACTAGATCCTCATAAATGGAATTATTTAAAATATTTAAGCCTATATAAGTCCTCCACAACCATTTTTCATAACACAGCTCAACGAATTCATACTCCTTTACTACACCATACCCAAACCACTGATGTGGTTAGGTTTGCACTACCTATTTCTTATAGGGTAACCATACGACTAAGACTCCCATTAAAATGGAATCCCTATGGTGTTTCTCATGGCTATTCAAAATATGTGGAATCCAAATGAGAAAAACATAATAAAATGTCAAAAAATTGCGTTTTTCTCACAATGGTGCACCTTAAAACCCAAGAGCCAACATCACTACCAACCCCCAAATTCCCTTTCCCAAAAAAGAAATCCCCATTTTTATGACACCAATAATTATTCAAAAAATCTTGCACCATTACAAAAAAATATACCATTGTGACCATAAAAATATTTTAAATATTCTATATCCTCTTGAAAACATCCAAAATCCCCCTTAGCACTACCAAGCCCTAAAAAACACAAAGGGAGGCTTTTATATATGTAGCCCCTTGTATGAAAAATTATATTTTTTTCCTGGTATTTAATTTTTCATTTTTTAAAATTTTAATACATGAGTACTATAGAACCCTAACTTGATTCAGCTAGTATGAGATATAGTGCTTCATGACATCATACATTCCTCCACACACGTAGGAGGTCACTGAGTTCCTATGAGGGTCTAAAAAGTGTCCTGGGGAAACTTACCCTCGATTCCATTTTAATCCTCCAAACTAATTGGAATACCATTAAAAATGGGAAGGGAATAATGAGGTTATATATAAACCTATAATACACCTATATATTTGGGTCAGCGTGTTACGAAGTTTTATTAGAGGTAGCATTCCCAAACCCAACTTGAAACTATGAGCAAGTAGGTGGCCAACCACCATCGATTCGGTGGTGCCAATATAGCCTTGTCATTAAGGGAACCTTTGTAATATTTATTTAACATTACTATTTGTTGTCCCACTCACAAGTTCAGTAATTATCCATATATAATATCCATAATATCTATATTTATAAGTAATTGGACCTATACTTCAACAACCCTTAGTGTTTTGAGAATGGATCAATATATTGGCTCCCAAATAATTTTTTCAACAATTTTGTCCCACTTCCTCTCCTTAGTTTGAGATTTATAAAAGATCTAATAATTCAGGGAAATATATATATGGATTCTATTTTACTATTGATGGAAATTCCTTATTCATTGGTAGATAAACATCAAATGTATAAAATTATCATCCTTCCCATGAATAGTTCTAGATCTACCATTAGCTATGGATCTCATTAAATAATTTGATCGAACTATAATATGATGTAATGATAAAATTATAATTCATGATTCTAGAATCATCACTGTGATGAATTTGTATTGGTTCTAAGGATCGATTGTGGATAAGAATAAATTAGTGAAGAATATTTGAAATTAATATCGATTCACTAGTGGTGGGAAATAATTAACCTAAGGGGAATGAGTGTTAATTCCCTTAGCATGATTGGCATGTGTGTTCATGTATATAAATGGTATCCATTGTGTAATAAGGGTTTTTTGAGTTTAATATTGTTTTTTTTGTGTATATATGAGACCTGTGAATTGTCTCTAGTTATTGTTATCTTTTGTGTTATACTATATTGTGTTTAAAATATTTTCATATGGGTCTTTTTATCTAGTTTTAAAGTGATAGTTGGATAATCATGGATTGATAATCTTCTACCGGAAGTGAATGTGATAATTTGTTCTGGGATGATTATTATGGTGCAACCTAAAGATACAAAAATGGTATAAAGTTCTTGTAGAATAATTAGGCATAGGGATGGTGAATGATTAACATGTTTCCTGACCATGGATATTGTATGGGGTTTGATTCCTTGTGTCATAACATAGAAGATCCCCATGAATGAATAATTTTTGGCCTAACTAAGAACATCCATATTATTGATGACCTGGTAGCTTGACACTAGTTTATTGTAGGGGTGATATAGGATTATTGGTTAACCTATGGATTTATTTACATTGGGTCTTGATGTAATAAATGTGTTGTCCTTAAAAACTATTACAATATGCGATGTTCTATGACACAATCACCCTATCATAGATCAAAAGTATGTATTATTGGGTATCATGGTTATTTGTTCAGCACACAAACATCCAACATATGATTGGTTTCTTTTTTGTGAATTTAGCTTCTATAAGGACATAAACCATAATATACACAAACACTTTAAATTATGTATTCCTGGGATGTTTCCAAATATGTATATACTCTCACTCTTAAAATACATCTCGATGCATGTTTATAAGTCATTGTGAGAAATTTAGCTAAGGGAAAGCGACCAGAATTAAGAAGATGGGCAGATGGATCTTTGAGGATTGAGGCAATTTTAGGATGGCATATGTACTATTTTTGTAGAATTTTTTAATTAATTTTAAACAATTATAATAAATTGGTTTACCTACCACACTATGATATTTTGTGTTTATTTACAGATTGGTGTGATTTTATTGTATGAATGTTATTACGAATGGTATTGTATCACCCCTTATGGTTCATGCCCTCACTACTAGTTGGAATCCTATTTCATATGGGGAGACAAACTTGGGGTCTTGTGGAACTCTCGCCTAAACTAGGTGACTTATATAAGGTCATTATAAAGAAGATATATATTAGTGGTTATTTTATAAATTAAAATTCACTTTTCCCTCTCCACCTCTTTTAGTTTGTTTTCCATGTATTTTTAGACCAATAAAACTTACCAAAACATATTCATATTTCATAAGTTTGGTAAACATATTTTATGTATATTCATTAAAAAAATATGATGATATCATGGATTTTATTTTTTCCTTCAATAATACATATTCTAATTTTCATTTTTCCCTTCTTTAATATGATTACATTGAGAATGAGGTGAATCAGGGTGTCTAAAAATTGGATATTTTTTCCCTTGATCACATTAATCCATTTATGATATATTTTTACATCACTTGCGAACATTTTCAGTCACTAAACCTCTAAATGGATTTATCAATGAAGCATTAAATTCCTGTAGAGAAATGTAAAATATATAAAATTCATGAGGATTTTACTTAGTTTACCAAAAATATTTATATCAATATACCTCACATTAATTATGTTTCAATTCAAAAAAATACACAATTTTAGAAGTTTAAAGGATAAATTTTTATGGTTGGTTCACTCCATTCTAAGGAACATACCATGAACTATTTTTGAAAAAATGAATTTTCAGTCCAAGTATAACACTTTCATGTTCACTGGAGGGCACTACTTCATGGATAGTTGTGTGATGTTATATATGAGGTAATTTTCAGTAATTTATAATATAATGGTTTATTAAATGTAAACATACACTTCAAATAATCCTTACATCCAAAATTGTAATAAATAGTTCCCTAAGATTAAATTCATTATGATTGAAAATATCCAAATCTAGACAAAATAAACACCTAAAAATGAGATTTGAGTATTTATCTTCCAATATAAATGAGACTTTCTTGTTAATGTTTGTATAAACTATTTATCTTTTAGAATAATCACAAAATCATAAGTAACTTTTCCCAAATAATTGTTATTAAACACTAGAATAATCTTATATAAATATTTCTCCTTTAATAACAATATAATATTTCAATGGAAATATACCTTCTTGAAGGCTTCCTTCCAAAATGAATCACATATGATAATTGAAACTCTAAAGTGACCCATTTTACTTTTCATTTCTTGAAAATACACATTCCATCCTGTATAACTACTCTATTTTTCTATAAACTTTATAATGATTTTTTATAATTCCTCTAAACTACCAACCCCTGATTTTATGGTTTGGATCCATTCTTATTTTTAGTAATATAATTTTATTAATCCTTTAGTTTCACTTGTTTAAAGAGGTTAAAAAATTTCCATTTAATTCAATCTATTTCTGTTAATCTCAACTTATTTCTTACAATTTAAAATACAAAATCAAATCATTATAAAATCTTATAAGCTATTGAATCATGGATGATTCTCTTTAATTTTTTTGATTCAATTATTATTTTTCAATATTGTGGAATAATATAATCCACCAAATTTTTATCATCAGTCAATTGCAAGATCCAAAAAATAAAAATAATATCATAATTATATATCTTCATAAATCACAGCTTGATCCTACTAATATCTATTATTTTTAAACAAATTGTCTTGTGATAATGTTTTCAACAACTCAAAGATGTAATTACTAAAGAAAAAAATATTTCTTTATCCCTTCTAGAATCACCCCTAACATAGTTTAGTCACTTTTTCAAGGAAAATTTATTCTCATCTCATTCTCAATCACATTTTGGTTCATGAAATATGCAATGATTCCTTTAATAATTCATAATCTATTTATACAACTATTATTACTGAACTCTTAATATGGTATGATTTCATCCCATGGTGTTTACATAACCATATTTTTACTCTAAGGGTCCATCCATTATTGTTTGATCATAATAATTATGGTAGAACACCTCATTAATATCCAGATCAACCCACTATAATTATTTTTAATCCATAAACACCTATATATCAACTTTCATTCACAATTAAACTTGGTTTAATATTATGAAAAAATGGGTTTTGTGTGTTATCATCATTCATTGTGTAGTCCTCTTTGATTTTTACAGGACACTCATACACATTTACAAAATTATACATTAGAGATCCTCTATAATTATCTAGTACATATCACATGAGACTTATTATAGTTTGGAATTTCCATGGTATATCAATATATTTTTAATAACATTGATTCTTATATTGTATCCATTTAATCTAAAATGGGATAGATTACATTGTGGTTACTTTATTGGAATTTTTTATATCCTTCCCCTAAAAAATATCCTATGACCATTTCTAAAAAATGTCACAATTTTTCTACTACCAAAATATTTTATAATTGACATAATATACCTCAAACACCACATATAAATTTATGATATACCATCACAATAAAACTCTTTATTTCATTATACTATGAACTATATATTTTTGAAATATATTGGGTTTTATATACACACTTACCACCACATAACCACTATAATGGCACTTCTACTTCCTTAGTGGATCCTTCAATAATAGCTTCATCCTTTAATATTTAAAAATCCAAAAATTATTTTTGATAATCCCAGGACAAAACCTCTAGGTTGATAAAAAACATGAGAATCGTTATTTTTCATATTCTGTATCATGTAAATCATATTTTATTAGAATGAGAGAAAAAATAATATCTAAATTATTTATTGGCTTCAATAATAAATAAAATAATTATGAATTTTTTTAATGTTATCCTTACTCATCGATAAGATTTTCTCTCATAGTCAACACTCATTCAATCCTAAAATAAAATACCAATTTCGTCTCAATTTTCTCAAATTTACTCACATTTATAAATACAATATTATCATTATTATAAAAATTCATAGGTGTCCACAGAACATTTCAATGAGCATGGGATAAACTAAGTAAACATGTACATCCATTTTTTCTAACTCTGGAAGTCTTATATTACACTATTAAATCAGAAGAATATATGTAAAAGCATTAGGAGTCTTTTATAGTAAATAATGAGGAGTCACTAATCTAGAATAACATTCCGAATTTTAAGTTGGAAAATATATGTTCCTAATAATCAGATTAACAAAAAAATTACTACAAAATAATATTAACAGAATATAAAGAAATCATTGACATATTAAATTAATGAAAAACTAGATAACATGGAATAATTAAAATTTTAGTTTATAGAAAATTAAATTTCAACCCTTTTGGTATTATTTTATGAATAGTCAAAAGTTATAAATCATAAATGGTATAAATAAAAGGAAATTAAACATAAGGGATATTAAAATTGATATAAAATAGTAATGAAATAAATCATTATATATAATAAAATTTCATGATTTTTTTTTAAAAATTGTAATATTTTTAAAATAGTTAAATAATTATTAAAAAATTATTAAAATCAAAATTATATACACTTTGAAAAGTAAAAAAATAACAAGGTGACAACATTTATGACATATGAAATGGAATATACAAAATAAAACTAAATATAAGTTATATTGAAGTTGATATAATAAAATAATAATATAAATCTCTATATGGAATAATAGTCTAGGAAATATAAAATAAATTTAGAGTAGTTGTAAAATAATTTAAATTAAATTTTTGTATTTATAAAAATATTTTAATTCTCACTTTTCATAATTTTAAAATTAAAATATATATTTAATTATATTGTATCTTAATCATTACAATATTATCAATGTTTTTTCCCTTTTATTACATTTTCACAATAATCCCATATACCAGGAAACATATATATATCATCCTCAATAGTATCCTAAAATAATAATTTTAATAAAATTGGTATCCCCCAAATGCCATCAACACAATGAATATTGTTATAAGAAAAATATTGCTTTATTTGAAAAAAAAAAGATCAATGATGAGTAATTTGATAGATAAGATGTATTAAATATTTATTTTACATATGTTTCCAAAATAAAGGGAAATATATCTACCCAAATCTATTCTAATATACAAATAAAAATATGAATTTATAATGATATAAACAACTTTTAGCTTCAACCCATTTACACTTAATGATGATTACACAATATTTCATGTAATAAATCTCCCATATATCATTATTAACACTCTAATATTAAATATTTTCAAATATTTAGTTTCTAACATTTAATGTAAAAAATACATCGAATTGAAGAAATACATTATATTTCTATTATAAATATTATTTTTTTTCTTGATCTATGGTATAAAATATACTATAATTAATTACATACCTATTCTATGTTAATATATTTAAACGTGTTCTACCCAATAACCACCTCAATGTTTCTCATGCACCTGAATCACCGATAATGTTCTCTATAAACTATGCAAAAAATGGTTTTTTAAATTCCTTTATAAAAAAATTATTTATTCTACAGATAACATTGTTTCATAATATAAATAAATTATATCATATGTGAATTAAAAAAAATTTAGATGTAAAAATTTACCTATATTACTTTTTCAAGGGTCATCGCCTTTATTTTTATCCAATAGACTCTCTTTCCATCAATACCAAATCTCACATTGATTTATTTTGGAAAATTTAATTTCATCACATTAGACAAGTTTTTAGTACAAAACTCAACAGCCTACCCATAAATATACTTTTCAGAAATAACGGACGATAGTTATTATTAATTCATAAAAATTACATCAAAATATTCAATTATAATTAAAAGGGATACATCCAATGTAATTATAAAAATATAATTAATTTTTTTACCAGTAAAGATATAATTAAATATTATATAATATCAATAAATGAAGATATAAAACACATTTAAATAACAAACATTATATTCATATCTTTTTTATTCAAAATGTTAAAAAAAATAGGATTGAGTGATTTCATAATGTAAAAAACCATGATGAAAGTCATTCTTAAAATTATAGGTAGTATTCAATGTAGTTAAAAATGTACTAGTTGATGCATTAGAATAATGAAAATCAAGAAGTTTCATGCCTTTGAATTTCAAATATCTTAATGATACATTTTTTTCATTAATTAAATTACACTGAGGTATACTAATACCATGTTAACCGTGATAAAAAATAATTTCATCTCTATCATATAATTTATGGAGAGTCTTTGGTAACTCTATTTATTTTATTCAAGGAGTGGTATCCATATCCTAGCATATTTCCAATTATATTAAATCTAATATTATATTAAATCCACACATATTCATTACATTTATGTATAAAAATATTCTATTTAAAATTTAAACATATTATTCTAAATATTTATCATATTAATGTCATGATTTATATCTATGTATTTTAAAAAACTAAGATTAAACAATATTGTTAGTTTCATCTAAATTATTTTCTTTTTAGTATAACATTGTGTCTTTACAACCATAACCTAATTTTTTCACCCTATTCAAATATACATCATATTAAAATGGATTCAGAGGAAAATTAAATTCTTGTGGCCCATTAAAAAACTTTATTCACATTTAATATGATTGATCCATACATAGAAACCTTAATTGACCCTTTTATTCTACTTTCATCCCATATTATAATTGATAATATTAAGTTATATTTATGAAAATTTGTCATGATTAGTATAAATTAACACTATATCTAGAAAAATTTTTATATTTCAAGAAATCATTCATAGTGAATATAATGATAACATGCAATTAAAATAATATCTTTTTTATAATAATTGAACATTTGATACCTTCATTCCATAACATTTTGAAATCATAAATTACTAGTGAAAAGAAAGAATCAATATCATTTCCAATATTTGTTGGTCCATAAATTATTTAATTTAGGAAAACATATTCCTACTTTATATAAATCATTGGAAAAAATGTATAAAATACTAACATAACATACCTTGAATTATGTTTTCTAATAAATAACAAATAAATATCTATTTAATAAATCCATAGTCCATATATATTATAATGAAATTAATTTTTGAATGTATGAAATTCTGATCAATTTTCATCTGTTACTTAGAATATACTATATAACACGAATTTACATTATATATTGACTCATCTTCATGAAATAATTATCTTCTCTTTCATCGCATTAATTTATATATAAATTACATAAATGTGGAATTGTATAAATACATAAATTTACTTAATTTGATTCTTCATATTCTTCATAATATTTAAATAAATAAAAATATTTTTATTTCATATTATATTATGATTTCCCTTATTTAGGAAAGGATAAGAGTCCTTCACATTCAATTTAATGTGACAAACAATGAATAGAGAATGATTTTATATTATTGTATCAAAATATCATAAAACAAAATACCTTTTATATCATTGATTGAATCTGGATGGCCATTTTATTTTGGATTAATGTCTTCAATAGCTTAATATATTATTAAAAAATATTATCACTCCATCCATTCATTGATTTCCAGTTAACAACCCTAAAAATAGTGTATAAAATGATAAATTTTAAACAAACTATATTATATGTTTTTATACATCACCCCATATTTTATTAATAATTATTTTTTTCATAGTTTATTCCACTTTAGTAACACTAATAATTCCCTCTATTGGATTTAATTTATCATTTATAAAATCTAAATTTCTATTAGATCTTGAAATATGTTCTCTTTTAGTTTGTATAATCCATGGATTATAACCCAAAGAACAAAAATTCACATTACATGATATTAAATTATATATATCTAAATTTTATCATTTTTAAAAACATAATACATAGGATGTAAATTATTTCTTTTTTATAAAATATTATTTTTATTGAATTTCATGAAATTAGAAACAAATTTCTCATGTATTTCATTTTTTCATCAATAATAATATAAGTATGATTCACTATAACCTAAAAAATTATCAAATAAGGAATTTAATCAAATGTATATTTTAACTTCAAATTCCAATTTACTTTTAAAAAGTGTTACAAATTAATCTGTTTTTTTATGAAAATAAAAAAATAACAATTATAATAACAAATTAAACTTAAATGTTTGAATTGTTAGATGTTTTATATTTTATATATTGAATTTTGTTTTTTAATAATCTTATATATTTTTAGTTCATTTATTATATATATATTTATTATAAATATTAAAAAATAAAAATTTTATATTAAAAAATATGATATAAAGTAATTTAAATAATTTTCAATATAGTCAATCTTTGATAGTATATTTGTATATATATATATAGTATTAAAATATTTATCATTTATAAACAATATAGTATATATTTTAAAAATACAATAATACTATTTATTTTGATAATAATTATTATTTATCCTTTATATAAATTTATTAACACATAAATAGACTATTTATAAAATTGAAATTATAAGCAAGAAGATTATTAAAAACATTAAAAAAAATAAATGATTTGGAAATCAAATAATTAAATAAAAATTAACTCCACTAAATACTTATTTTCAATAAATACTATAAAAATTATGTTATGAATACATGTATAATCCAATATAAATTCAACATTTTAAATAATTTTAGAATATATATTTAACAGTTAAACAGTTATAAAAAATGCAATCAAAACTATTATGATAGATTAATTGAATAAAATTAAATATAAAAACTATTAACATTAACACAAAAATATATAATCAAATTAATAAACCTAATACAATATGAGAAAGAAATATAACATTTTGTTGAATGAAATATTCAATAGGTAAAAAGTGGCATTAACTGTTTGTATAACAAAAAGGAAAAATGGAAACCAGTTTAATGAAAAATATTGGATGAGTGGTGGTAGATAAGGATGGTATCTTGAGTGTTAGGGATTATGTTTAGGGTTATATAAATATGAACATAGTTTTTTCTACACGAGATAGGTCTATTACATAACATTGAAAGTTATAATATTTTAGGGTTATTTGACATTGTGTATAAATATGACTAATATTAAAGATAAATTTTTGATATCAGTAATAATATAAAAAATGTTAAAAAAAATATCAATTGATAATATCAAATTTATTATAAAAAATATAATAATTTTATTACTTCATTTATAAAATAACCTAAACTGATGCCCCATTATTTTAAATATTTATTTACTAATGTACAGTTTCCAGATTTTGTATAAATATATTACTATTATCCATGTCTTTAATTTAAACAGTCAAGTTATATCATCATTTTTTATTTTTAATAACTAATATTTGAATTAATCAATATATAATACTATCAATAATTATCTAAATGAAAGGGGTGAGGGAGAGAGAGAATGGGATAATGAGAAATATGGAGGTATGAAGATGACAAGGATGGAAAAGATTTCAAGAGAATATATATTGGATTAATAAGACATATCCATATTTTATTCAATAAATACAACAAATAAATATACATTTTTATGATTAAAACACATTGAAATAATATCAAAATGGGCTTAGGCTTTATCCTAAATGTTTATAATTATTGTGGGTTTTATAATTGTGTTTTTCACGATTTTATAGTCAAATCATTCATGTTTTAAAAAATAAATATTCCCATCTAACTGTGAAACTAACCATGAATTATTATATGTCTAGTATCTTTTTGAATGTGTTTTTTTTTCTCATAATGAATTTATGTAATCTACTAAACATTTATATTTTGAAAACCTATACCAATGTTCATTAAAACCCTTAATTTTGACAAAATATATAAGCACTAAGAAAATCATTTTTCCTGGCCCTTTGGGGTTTAAAATATTAGTTTTAAATAATTTAATATATCTATTAAACACCATTAGTGAACTTTTTTAATGAAATACTATAAATAATTGACAATACCAGACAAATAAATTATTGTATCAGTTTTTATATGTCAAAAACATAGGTAAATATTCATAGTACAACAACGGTGTTATAATTCTTCATTACCCTCTATAATATGTTTATCCAATGAAATTTAACTTTTAGATAAATTCTATATATAAATTTCACTATTTTGTTACATAATATTTTATCTCTCCTAAGCCACTTATTAATTCTGTTAATACTTATAAAATATTCAAACCCAGTGAATACACTTTTCTATCATAATCATTTCTTTTCTATTCATTATTTACTCGAGACTCCCTATGTAACTAACTTCTTGATCCAAGATATCCAGGATCCAAATTTTATTATAGGTAAGTTCAAGTTGGTATATCATAATTTTTGAAACATTGGAAACATTTTCAAGCATTATATAATGTTATAGAGATTCCTACAAATATTTCACATCACCAATCCATTCAAACATAGACACCAAACCAAACATCTAACATCATTGTGCACCCATCCAATCCTATGATGTACAAACCATATCTAAGTATCAAATCTATTAAAAATAATTTCTTCAAAGGAATATGAATATTCATCCATTCTTTTAAATAATTTGTCTAATTTTATTTGATGATCTTCCCATTAGTGGTATCAAAACCATTTAATGGATATCCTATAAAATATGTAACAAATAATTTTGACTCCATTAATTTCTCTCACAATGCAGATAGCACAATTAAATAAGAAGGAATAAAGTTATTATCATCTTCATCCATTTTGAAATAAAAATGAACTAATATTTCATTCCACTTTTATTTCCTTTTAGTTTAGGAAAATAAGTTAATATATAGTTTTGTACTCAATGCATCAAATTAAAATTCATCTTTCTTTTCTTATAAGATTTTTTAAATTAAATATTTGAACATACTCTACCTGCCTTTACTTCTTTAAGTTGAGATATATTTTTAGAATCTATACATCAAATTATAATTATAAATATAAATTGAAAATATATCTATCAATTGAAAATTACTCAAAATATTCAATGAATTAACACCCAAAACAAAATTAAATCAATGTGGATTATAGTTATTCTAAAGTTGTTTCAACTCCTTGAATCTATACATTTTCAATTAGTCACCCTGTATACGGAAAACAATTCCATGATGCATTACAATAAACTGTCTAAATATGATCTTATGAAAAATTATTCTAATATAATTATTAGCTTTAACTCATATAATACCTTCCAATATATCATATTTCCCCCAAAAATTACTCCTTTATTATTTATATTTATTATAAGTGAATCCAAAATGACTAAGTCATAATGACATTTTTGAAAATACGAAGGCATTCAAAAAATGATTTATATTTCAAATACATTCAAAGGAATTCTCCAAGACAACATATAATTACCTTTGATAGGTGAAATTAAAATGATTTTATTTGAAAAAATAAAACATAAAAATCTAACCTCTTCAATCCAAAAGTTATATTTAATGAGCATTTGATAAATCTTATATAGAAAACAATTTTAAAAAAAAAGTTGTATCTCCCAGTATTACATTATTCTTGATTAAATTATGATATCATTAATTAATACGACATAAAATTTATTTTATTAATTGAAGGATATCTAGTTAATTATGTGACTAAATTATGTATAATAACGGTTTATAAAGAACAAAATCATCATGATCTCATATTGATTATGCTGGTGTTAAAAAGTCTTATTCATTATATCTTGATCTCTTACCCAAATTTGAAAATATCATACCCATATACCAATTTTTTTTAATAAAATATCAAATTTCATTCCAAAACATGTAATAAATATTAGAAAAATAAAAATATACTTTATCTTCACTTGATTCTACTTCTAAAATGTTACATACAGTGGTAAGATAACATTGTACTTTTATGAATATAATATTGATATACAAAGGGAAAATACATGGATTAATAAATCCATTCTTATAAAATTATAACAACTGCCTCTTAAATTCTTATATATACAAGGGTATCATAAAGTAATATAGTATAAAATCTATATTTTTTAAATGAAAAATATACATAAATAACTCTACAAATATATTAAATTATTATCTCATGAAGTACATATGAAGTACATAAAGACACCTCATATACATCTCTAAACTAACCATGGGGTTTTGTAAGAGAATTTTACCCATGGATTCAAAGACAAAACCCACCAATTTATAATATATACATATAATATCTTGAGTATTTAAACCACTTATACTTGTTTTTTCAGTCTATTATCCTTGAAATTTATTGAAAACCCAATACTATGAAAAAATAAAAAATAAAAATATAACAATTAATTTGTGCTATGAACTTTATTTGATAATCTATTTAGATAATTAAATAACTTTTATATATTTCATGAACTATGAAAGCCATTGGTACCTCAACAACATTTATTTTAATTGTGCATAAAGAACACTTTTTTCCGAAACAAAATTTATTACACAATTTTTTATCTATACTTATATTTTCTAGATTTATAACCAGTCATAATATTATAATATTTCAACAAAAAAATGATATAATGAAATTTGATACTATAGTTTGTAATCATTTTGAGATAAGTGCATGAGAATTAATAAAGGTAAATTTGATAGAGTAAGGTAATATCATTATGTTTATAATGATTGAATACCATATAATAAATATAGGGAATGTCAGAATAAACCGTAAATATAAAGAACACCATGATTTTAAAGTGAAATCAGGAAAAAATTAAATAAGGAATATGTCCCATTCACCATAGAGTTTCCTTTAATTTATTTTTGATGATTTTTAAAAAGAAAACAGTCTCTTACTATAACTGAATAAACTAGATTTTCTGGATAGGATCGTACTTATCTCCTTGATATTATAGTAACCCATGTTAAAAAGGAATAAGGTAGACATGAGAGCTTCGAGATGAAAAATATTAGTTATTTTCTTTTTTGAGTAATTCCTTCAAAATACTTATAGACAACCCCTCTTTTAATTTTCTTAGGGGACTCTAACTGAACCCCTTACAAATACCCATAAATTTCACAAATATATGAAAATCTTTCTTTCATTAAAACTATTTTAAACTCCATCCACTACAATTATCATGATAATTTTGTGTAGTAATTTTATCCAGTGTAGAAGATAACATGGGTTTTTATATTTAATGTTCAATCACCTATATTAATAACAAAATATGATTAATAAACATAAATAATCTTGGAAAACTTCAATATCTAATCCTATGATATGTATTTAATGGATTTTCAAGATAAGATTATATATTTAATTATGATATTCCAATCTAATGTAATATTATATCTTTTTGTTTCAACCCTGTCATAACATATAACAAAAATATCATTTCTATGATATAGTCAAAATTAAATACAATATGATTTAGGGAATATATCTTTTAATCTCTCACATATACTAAATACTTATATAATTTTTTTCCATTAAACTTTATATGATAATATATGCAATAACATTAGAACCAATATCAAAAACCAATTTATTATTTCATTGAAAAATATTTTTGAAAGAGATCACCCACCTCAATATATATCACATCATACAAAATAACTGATGAATTTTTTTTCAATTATATTTTATGATAAAGTAAAAAACACTTTTAGGAAACTCTATGAGATTCAAAAATATCGGTCATCATTAAATCATTGGAAAATAATGAACCCATGGGACTTTATAGAATTGAATACAAATAGGGATTCCTAAATTCATAAATGAATGTAAAGAGTTGCCTTTTGAAAATTGTTAGTGTTTATCAATAAATAATTATATATGGAATGATTTCTATAAAGCACACATATCATTATATTTGTGTATACTAGATACAAAAGATTAAATCAGGCATGATCATATAATCTAATTGTATAAAACCTATGATGACCATATGAAATCGAATACATAAATCCAATATATCCATCAATTAAAGTCCGAATATTCATACATGTTTTATTACTGGATAAATCATGTCATGTATAATCTCCAAAAGATGAAATAATCATCATAATACCTAACCACACCCTTATTAGTAAATACATAATTATTGTGTAAGAAAGCATTCTAAGTGTGATGATCCCCTTTCTAGGTACCTCTCTAAAATTAGCTATATGGATTAAATACAAAACATTCTCCCTTAATATAAAAATAACATAGTGTTTGGTACTCTATATGGTATACATGGAAGGTCATCCATTATACCAAACTTCTTTTGTTCCATATGAATATATTTTTCATCATGATACATTAATCATAGTCCCTTTTATTATAAAATTTCAACAAATATTATAATAATCCATGATTAACATTGGTGAAAATTAAATAATTTTTATACATTGAGTGGTTAGTTATCATTTTAGTTCGTGACTATATGGAGACAACAATATAGAATGATGATTCCTATACTTCCTTTTATAGTAGATAATAAATTTTATATTCTTAATAACATTTAATATTACCATAAAAACATATATAAGATCATTTCCCATCTAATATATAGTATTTTAATATTTTTTCAACACATTCATGCTTGAACGACATCATTAAGTACCCCAGACACACCTCTCTAAATTCCGTAGGCTATAAATCATAATAAAGGTTCTTTATAATCTACTGGGAAACAATACACTTTCTTGTGTATATAAATATAAATCATATGAATATATATATATATATATATCAAAACAACTAAATTAAAAAATAGATTAAATATGCCTTATCATCATGATCTATATGATGGAAATGATATCCCACATGATATAAAACAAACACAATAATTATTATAATGTCATAAAATGATAAATACTATATTCAATACCATTATGAGATGATAGTGTAGAACATTATGGAAGAGTTAGAAAAAAACATTTGACAATAATCAAAATGTTCTAAATCTACACTCTATCATAACTCCCAACTCCTACCAATATCTACAAATCAGTAATTACCTATATGGCATTATCCCCTATATATATGATGACACATAAAGTATACTATGGTATCAAGGGTTCCTGAGTAGTGTTTGAGTATAAATTTATAATCCAAAACTAACGGTCTCCATAAATAGAAAATTAAAAATGGTGTATACTCTTGAGTGCTTAGCTAGCCATCCACACTACTCTAAATTTAAGGTATACCTAAAGTTGAAACCCGTTGGTATAGGGTGGAGAACCGTTGGTATAAATCATACCAATGGTTTTAGAAATCGTAGCCAAATAATCCGTAACAATAGACATATACCAACGGTTTGAGATAAACCATTGGTATATGTGAAGAATTCTACTATATCCCAATGGTTTTATAAAACCGTTGGCATGGAGTTCTTATACAACACATATGCCAATGGTTTCAAAACCTTTGGAATATATTTTTTAGTCTTCCATTAACCACTATACTAATGGTTTAAACCATTGGTAAAGGTTTTGTACCAATAGTTCATAACCATTGGTAAAAAAACATACAGAACCTATACCAATGGTTTAAAACCGTTGGTATAGGCTTTGCTGTAAAATTCACATAGCAACCTGCTCTGTGTGCTACGGTGTGAATTGTACAGAATACATAAAATAAAATACATAATTAAAAACTAATAATTAGAAGGATACATAATTTAATAATCAATTATGAACACAGTACATTAGAAAATGAATACGTAATTATATGTGGTACAGAATTAAGAATACATACAAAATTCCATTTTTTATAACACATACACGATTGAATTCAGAAATTAGAAGCTAATAAGCCAAAATAACGAAATGAATAAATGAATTCAACCAAACACAAATATCATTTCACAGTTTGGGGTCGGTGTCTTTGAACTTAGTGATGATGATAATGAGTGTGTATCAATGAGCTTGTGTGAATTAGGGAATATAGTTGTCCATGGCATATTAAATGTCATGTGTTTTAGAATATGGGTAGGAGTTCCTCACATGAGAAGTGGATTGTGTAAGGCTGGACCATGGATCGTTGTGCTAAAGTATCAACACAATCTGAATACATTTGGTCGGGCTTCCATATGCCAGTTGTTTTTACATAAAATGATGTTCATTTTAAACAAAAGAGAGACAGTTAGAGTGATAACAGCCACACCATGCCTCATATTGAGACAGGGTTGACTCTTACCCGTCACATATGACCCATGGATTGTTTTCCTAAAGTATCTATACAATTTGAAGGTGTTTGGTTGGTTTTCCTTATGCCAGTTGTATCTTTCACTTAAACTGTTTTCCATTTCAAATAATAGCGAGACACTTTGAGTGGTAACAGCCACACCAAGCCTCAGATTGAGGCTCGGTTGACTCATTCACATCATAAATGACCCATGGATTTTTCTTCTAAAGTATCAATACAATCCGAATACGTTTGGTTGGTTTTCCATATATCTATTGTTTTTACTTAAAATATTTTCCATTTTAAACAAAAGATAAACACTTAGAGTGCTACCGGCCACAATGTGCCTCAAATTGAGGTGGGGTTGACTTCTACACATCAAAAAAGGACAAATGGATCATTTTACTAATGTATCAACACAATCCGAATGCGTATGGTCAGTTTTTTGTATTCTAGTTGTCGTTTTCATTTAAAATGTTGATCATTTCAAATAAAGGTGTGACACTTTGAGTGGTACCAGCCACACCACACCTTGGATTGAGGTGAGGATAACTCGTACACATAAAAAATGACTCATGGATAATTTTCTTAAAGTATCAACATAATACAAATACGTTTGGTCCATTTTCCATATGTCAGTTGTGGTTTTCACTTAAAATGATGACCATTTTAAACAAAAGAGAGATATTTAGAGTGGTACAGGCCACACCGTGCATCGAATTGATGCGAGGTTGACTTGTACTTGTCACAGATGTACCATGTATTGTTTTCCTAAAGTATCAATACAATCCGAATTCTTTTGGTTGTTTTTATGTATGCTCGTTATAGTTTTCACTTAAAATGTTGTCCATTTCAAATAAAAGTGAGACACTTTGAGTGGTCCGGCCACACTGTGCCTCAGACTGATGCATGGTTGAGTCTTTAACGTCACATATGATCAAATTATTGTTTTCCTAAAGTATCAATACAATCTGAATACATTTGATTTTTGTATACCAGTTGTTTTTACATAAAACAATGTCTATTTTAAACAAAATAGAGACACTTTGAGTGATACCGGCCACACCGTGCCTAGGATTTAGGTGAGGATGACTCCTACATGCCACATATGAATCATGGATTGTTTTACTAAAGTATCAACACAATCCCAATGCATTTGGTCAGTTTTCCATATTCTATTTATTGTTTTCTCTTAAAATGAATCCCATTTTAATGAAAAGAGAGACATTTAGATTGGTACCGGCCGCAACGTGCCTTGGATTGATGTGGTATTGACTCATACACCTCACAAATGACCCATGGATCATTTTCATGAAGTATAAACACAATCCGAATGTGTTTGGTTTGTTTTCTGAATGCCAGTTGTTGATTTCACTTAAAATGATGTCAATTTTAAACAAAAGAGAGACATTTATAGTGGTACTGGACACACCACAACTCAGATTGATGCAAAGTTGACTCCTACATGTTAAAAATGTCCCATGGATCGTTTTCCTTATGTATCAACACATTCCGAATATGTTTGTTTGGTTTTCCATATGCCAATTTTTTTACTTAAAACATTGTCCATTTTAAACAAAAGAGAGACACTTAGAGTGGTAACGGCTACACTGTGCCTCATATTGATGCAGGGTTGACTCGTACACAATAAAAATGTCCAATGAATCGTTTACTAAAGTATCAACACAATACGAATGCTTTTGGTTGGTTTTCCGTATGCCAGTTGTAGTTTTCACTTAAAATGATGTCCATTTTTATCCAAAGTGGGATATTTAGAGTGGTAATGGCCACACCGTGCCTCGGATTGATGCGGGGTTGACTCATACATGTCAAAAATTTTCCCATTGATCATTATCCTAAAGTATCAACACAATCCGAATACCGTTTGTCGGTTTTATGTATGCCAGTTTTTTTTACTTTAAACATTGTCAATTTTAAACAAAATATAGACAGTTAGAGTGGTACCGGCAATACAGTGCCTCATATTGATATGGGGTTCACTCATACACATAAAAAATGTCCCATGGATTGTTTTCCTAATGTATCAACACAATCTGAATGTACTTGGTTGGTTTTCTGTATGCCAGTTGTTGTTTTCACTTAAAATGTTGTCCGTTTCAAATAAAAGTGAGACACTTTGAGTGGTACCGGCCACAATGCACCTTGGAATGATGCAGGGATGAGTCTTACATGTCACACATGACCAATGGATCCTTTTCCTAATTTATAAACACAATACTAATACGTTTGGTTTCTGTATTCTTGTTGTTATTACTTAAAATAATATTCATTTTAAACAAAATAGAGACACGTTTAGTGATACCCGCAACACCGTGCCTCAGATTGAGTCAGGGATGACTCGTAAACATCACATATGAAACATGGATCATTTTACTAATGTATCAACACAATATAATTGTTTTTTTTTCAGTTTTTCGTATTCTAGTTGTTGTTTTCACTTAAAATGACGTCCATTTTAAACAAAAGACAGACATTTAGAGTGGTACCAGCCACACCGTGCTCAGAATGATGTGGGCATGACTCGTACACATCAAAAATATCCCATGGATCGTTTTACTAAAGTTTCAACACAATCTAAATGTGTTTGGTTGGTTTTCCGTATGCCAGTTGTTGTTTCACAAAAAATGATGTCCATTTTAAACAAAAGAGATACATTTAGAGTGGTACTAGGCACACCGTGCCTCATATTGATGCGGGGTTCACTCCTACACATCACAAATGTCCCATGGATTTTTTTCCCTAATGTATCAACACAATATGAATACGTTTGGTCAGTTTTCCATATGCCAGTTGTTTTTTACTTAAAACATTGTCCATTTTAAACAAAATAGAGACACTTAGAGTGGTACGGTCCACAATGTGCCTCATTTTGATGCGGGGTTGGCTGGTACATGTCAAAAATGTCCCATGGATCGTTTTTCTAAAGTATCAACACAATATGAATGCATTTGGTTGGTTTTTTGTATGCCAGTTGTTGTTTTCACTTAAAATGTTGATCATATCAAATAAAAGTGAGACACTTTGAGTGGTACCAGCCACACCGTGCCTTGTATTGATGCGGGGTTGACTCCTAAACGTCACAAATTTCCCATGGATCATTGTTATGAAGTATCAACTGAATCCGAATATGTTGGTCCATTTTCTAAATTTCAGTTGTTGTTTTCACTTAAAATGTTGTCCATTTTAAATAAAAGTGGGACACATTGAGTGGTACCGGCCACACCGTGCCTCGGATTGAGGAAGGGTTGAGTCTTACACGTCAAAAATGACCCATGGATTTTTTTTCCTAAAGTATCAATACAATCCAAATACGTTTGGTTGGTTTTTTGTATGCCAGTTGCTTTTACATAAAAGGGTGCCCATTTTAAACAACAGAGAGAAACTTTGAGTGATACCGGCCACACTGTGCCTCAGATTAAGGTGGGGTTGACCCGTACAAATTACATATGACTCATGAATCTTTTTCCAAAAAAATAAACACAATTCGAAAGAATTTGGTCAGTTTTCTGTATGCTAGTTTGGAAAATCGTGCAACAACAGTGATAATATCTTATACTTAAACTATATACATTGTGAATGATGTACATCCCCTGGTGCATGGTTAGGGAAAATTATGAACATTACTTCTAATATATATCCTTATATGGTTGGTAGACACCTTTTGGGATGGACTTAAATTTTTTACTAACCATGAGGCATATTGTTTTTCTACGCCGACCGGGGTTCCGAGCTCTAAACAAGCCCTGGAAGCCCCATAAACAATTATAACATCATTAGGCTTCCATATTTTGTCCAAAATAAAGAGTTATACTAAATTAAAAAATACCCATACCAGAGTGAAAAACCAAGTTCGAAAATAAAGAGTTATACTGAATTCAAAAATGTAATGGATCAATCTGACCCTGATCACCATCACCATCACCACTATCTTCATCAGCCTCATCCTCGCTACCATACCTTTCCTCATCGTTTTCTTCATCATCATCCCCATGCTCATCCTCGGCCCCATCCTCGCCCTCAGCCCCATCCCCGACCTCATCCCCATCCTCATCCTCGCCCTCTTCTTCTTCCGTATCCTCGTCATCCCCAGGGATGTCATCATCTCAACCGCCACTAGAACTACCACCTGGTGCATTGGAAAATGAAACCATCGACTAAATATATGCCTGAAAAGCCATGGTGGCCTCTGGTGGAATTGATGAAGGTAAATCTTTGATCTGTTTCATAAATTCTTTCTCCCTCGTTTGAACCTGTTCTTCCAACTCTATGACCCTTTTATCAGACTATCTTTTATGCTCCTTAACCTATTCCAACTCGGGGGTACTAGAATGGATACCTGAAGAGGACCAATACCACTTCGGGACTATATTATTACCAGGTTGGCAGCGTACTCGACCAGAGTTCTCGTCTCCAAAAACCTGATATAAATGATCGTGTGGCCATAAATTGTTAGGATCCTAGGCATAAAGGCCTCTAAATCATCCTGTTAAAAATATTAGCAGATTATTAAATTTCAGAATTGATATTAAACTTTGAAATAAACAAATTAAAACTTAGAATCTTTTCTTGTGTCAGTTTATTAACCGCAGTTCCATCTTTTTCCCTTCTACTCAAGAAAAACAATTTTGCTCGAGGGATACGTCCTTCAATATTAAATTTGTACTTCTATAATGACATTGAAACAATATAAAGTGAAATTATAATCATATATTCAATATTCAATAAATCACATAATTTAAGTGGGAAACAATAAAAAGGGAAATTCCTAAAGAAAAATTATAACAAAACTATATCGCACCAGCTACATCTCATTATCTGACATAGTAGTGTGCCTTAAAGTGTAGAGGTATTGATTTGAATCAATGTTTCTTTTGTTTTTTTAGAAGCTTCCTATATAATTTTTAATAATAAATAAGATAATATTATTAAAAAATTTGAAAACTGTCATTTAAATACCTCAAATGGGATTAATATCTTAAATTTGGCAGTCACCCAATGGGTAATCATATAGAGATATTTCTCTATCGGGCAGTCATCCATGATATGTAATGTCTCCAACTCTATGGCCACTCTTTCACACCATCCAACATACAATTCATGCTTATAAGCTCTCTAAATCTCTTCTAGCTCCTTTAAATGTGTTGGTCGTGCACCTTCACCATCAGGGAAGTTAAACCAAAGCTGACACCCAATAGATTAATTCACATAAATACAAAAAAACACTACATTAAATCCAATATATTTTTTACCCATATTTGTGCCCATGCATTATCCTTGACATCATGTGCCAGATGTCTACAAGAGAGAGGGCTGACTAGAATGATGTCGGAGGATTTGGCTAGAATCACCAAAAAAACCCCAACATTCCTGCCCAAGTTTATCAATCATCTGTCCATCATCATTGTATTCAACCATCAACTATGTCTGGAGGTTCCATACCACACGAAAGTGAGTATTCCCCTCCCCTGCCTCTTATCATTAGATGAATTTTTTATTAAACAAAAAAAATATCAATACAAGTTATAATAAAAATAAATTTTAGTATAAATATTTGTTAAAGTTATATAAATACATCTGTGGTAGTCGGATCAATGGGCGTCACTGGATATGTAGAAGCTGAAGGAATATCATGTACAGGTGGAGTGTCCCTTAGTGTATTCTCCTTATCCACATACTATGTCGGAGTAGGAGTCAAATAAGGTGGAATATGATAGCTCGAAGATAATGAACCAGAAGCAAAAGATGATGGCACAAATTTCTGGCCAACTGGTAGTGTAATCATCAGAGGCCTAAATATCTCGTGTGTCCCTAAAGACACACCTGGGTAAAAATGGGGCATAGAATATGCATCTGTGGTAGGGTCATATTCCAATAGGGTACGACCAGTGGATCATCTAACTCTCGCACCACGAGCCCTCGTACCACCAACCCCAGTACTGGGACCACCAGATGATCGTCTAACTCTGACACCACCCCCCTCCTACCACTTGCCTCTGTACTGGGAGCAATATTAGGCTCCTTGTTGGATATCTCTCACCTAGGGGGTGGATCCTGAAAAAAGTTTTAACACAAATGTAATGACATGATATTATAAGTTATTGAAATATATATTTAAAGTAAAATACTCACAATAGGGATGAGTGGTGGAACGCCCATATGTGTCATGCGATGATTATTTTTATCATCTTTTTCAACCGCATCTCTTTAATGGGTGTCATTTCTTGCAATGAAAACAAATATATAAGTAATTATAAATATAAAACTAATGTGTAACCTAAAAAAATATATTGAAAAACCATTCTGATAAAAAAACATAAAGAAACAGAAGATTTATGGTGGTTTGATGGTAAGTACTAGGATAAACACTCTGAATGATGTAGGTGAAACATGTAGGTGAGAACAAGATAGTATGATTCTATATATTTCCCACCCCAACCTCAGGTTCACAATCAACTCTTGCAATTGAGATATTGAAGTCATTATAAGTAATAAACAGATTACTTCCTATTACAGTAGGGATAATGTCAGCTTCATCATCACCATCATCAAAAACATGTCGGGGATTTACTTCAATAATTACACCGAATTTAGGATCACGATGATCTTTGACAAAAAAACTTCTTTCACCATTTATTCCAATACATATGGTTCATCAGTGGCAAGAGTGCGAATCATGTCAATAACTCGAAATCCAAAATCATCAATAATTGTTCCTTGCCTCGTCATTGAATCAAACTGTTGACATTTCATCATTGTGACTCAATAATGCGAGTAATAATCCAAAATTATTATTTTCTCTACGACTCCATAATAAGCTACATTTTTAGAATGAGGTCTATTATCCGATGAACTGGAATAAAAGTCTGTTGTGGCAGTTATCCTAACACCATCATGCTGTGTTATCATGTTTCTTTCTCATTTAGGGATGATAAATTTTTATCCATTGATCACAAGTGATTTACAAGCACGGACCATGGTATTAGGACCAAAAGCTAGAGCTCTTATTTCCTCAGAAATAGAGTCTTCAGGAAAACTTGAGACCTAAAATATAAACAAATAGTAAACTTAATTAAATATTATTTTCATTTAGTTATTATAGAAATATTTTTACCGTCAATTTTAAATGAAAAGTCTATTTCCTTCTAAAATATAAAGAAGGATTCATTCTATATATCAATTATTTATGTTCCCTATAGATAACAATAATAATAGTTTAACAAATATTTAAAATTAAAAGAGATATGATAAGAGATACATGCACAGTTTATATACTTGATATACTCATCTAAAAAATCACAATTGAACAACACTGTGTGATGTGCCATCTCTCGCTCCTCAAGTCTTAATGTTTTCAGTGTATATGATCCTGGAATTCCTCATATCTGAGGAAGTGATGGAAAACTGGGTTCAATTTTCTCATACTGTTCCTATTAAGTTTTCATTGGTCTGTTTATTCTCGTAGTAAGATCAAACAAATACATTGAGCAGAAACCCATAAATTCTTGATCCAAGTAGTCGTTCACAATATAACCATTTGGATAATTCCTATTCCAAAAATATGACATCAATGTGTACATGTTTCTTTTAGTTGGATACATCTAATGGAAAGAAATAGGTCCTCCAAGAAGTATTTCAGTCGGAAGATAGAAAGTCAGATGCAACATGCATGTAAAAAATGATGGAGGGAATATTTTATCTAACTCAAACAAAATTAATGGTGTCTCTGCCAAAAGTTTTTGCAAGAAGTATTTTGAAAAATTATTAGCACAAATATCTCTATACAAATAGCACAATTGAATAACTAAGAATCTTACATTATTGGAAAAGAGATTACAGATTTCTATTGGAATTAACTCATGGGAAAAGACGTGATAATCACGAGTCTTCAATGATTTCAGCTTCAAATATTTCTTGTTGACCCATTTTGATATATTTCTTGAATATCAATCATGAAATTTAATATTCTATAGCACTTCCAGAAATTTTTTTTTTCAGTAGGTGTCATCACATAAGAAGCGCATGGAACATTCTATTTATTTTCACTGATACAGACAGGATGAAATTCTGGTCTGATCCCCCAATCTACCAAGTCCCATCGAGAATGTAAATCATCTTTTCTCTTCCCCTTGACATTTAAAACAATCTAAAGTAACATTTAACATATATTCTTTTCAATGTGCATTACGTATAAGAAATGACATAACATGTTGGTTGACCAATATGACAAGTCAAAGAATATAATCTTCTTCTTCCAATTGTAATAGGTATCATTGGAAACATTTTCCCTCTTACTTGATTTCATTACACCATTCCCAAATGAATAACTGAAATATTTTAATTCATTAAGAACATCTGTTCAAGACATACGCTAAGGTGGATCGTCAGTCTCCATGGTATTGTCAAATCTTCGACGATTGTTTCTATATGAATGGTTCATTGGAAATAATCATCAATTTCCCATAAAACTAAAACTATGGGGATATTTTAGTCTTCTCGATCGAGTATTCTTCATACAAATAGGACATGCAAATTTTCCCTTTGTACTCTACCCATAAATCATTGCATAAGCTGGAAAATCATTGATCGTCCACATAAGCACAACACACATTTGAAATATGTCTTTCAAACATGCATTGTATGTTGGAACACCCGCATCTCAAAGAAGTTTCAACTATTTTATTAAAGGTTTCATATATACATCTATATTATTTCCAGGATCAGAAGTGCCAGATATCATTATACTCAAGAAAGTGTAAGGATTTTTCATACACAACCATGGGGGGAGGTTAAAAATGTGTATGAAAACCGGCCATGTGCTGTGAGAAGTAAGCATATGCCCAAATGGATTAAAACTATCACATGAAAGACCCAGTCTCACATTACGCACATTGACTGAATATTCAGGATATCGAGCATCAAATATCTACAATAAAAATCCATATGCAGGGTGAACCGACTCTTCATTATTATTTTTCTCTCAGTCTTATGCCATCAAATTTTTACTGATATTTCATCAGACATGAAAATGTTTTTTAATACGAGGATCAATGGAAAGTGACAGATTACTTATTGTGGCACACTAGAAGGTATCACATCATCTTTTGGCTTCTATAAGGAGGTTCCACAATTGATACAATCATTTATTTCAGCAATTTTCTCCCAAAATAACCTGCAATCATTCGGGCAAGCATGAATTTTTTTGAGAATCCAAGTTCATCAACTAACTTCCATGGCATATTGTGGTTTGAGGGAATATAAATATCATTTGGAAGTAAGTCCTTCAAGAAGGTATGAATGTAATCGATTGCAGTATTTAAAATCGAATACACAGATTTCCCATGAAACAATAGGATTAAAAATTCCAACTTTTTCATTTTACCACGTTGCCGATATACTGGAGTCATCACAACATCATTAATTTTTTTCACCCTATCAACATCATCATTTTCATTGGATGCATCATGTGTTATTGTATCTAAATATTGTTGGCTAGACATCCTTTCCTTTTCAGGATACTGAATAAATGGAAACCGATCCAATATCAAAAACTCCAATTCAGTCCTATCATTTGGATCATAAACATTATGAGATTCCATTTTATCTCCAGTTTGATTCCACACATAATAGTTTGTTGGGAAATCATATTTGGTTATATGATAGCTAACTGCTTCACGACTCAACCAAGGTCTTACAACACAATTAGCACATTGGTAGTGTATTCAACCACTCTCTGAAGCCTTGTCAAATGAAAAATATATAAAACTATTCAAATTAATTTGAAAATTGGTTTAAATACAACCAGTTTCGTACATCCAACTTCTATCCATTCTGTAATAAAATTTCAATAAGTCATTTCAAAGAAATTCAATAATATTTAAGTTCAATCAAAAAAATATTTAGGTAAATGAAAATTGTTTACTTTATATAAAAGAAAAACTGACACATTACTCTATATGAGAATCATATTAAGAAAGACAACAAAATACAGTGTATATAAGAAAATAAGATACAGAATTTCTAATGACTATATTCAAGGATTTCCCTGTAAGATATTGGAAGTGGATCAAGGAATAAATAATCCATAAGGGTTTTGTTGGGAGTACATGAGTTTTATACATTAACTTCTTCAGGGAGATCAGGATGAGGAGTTGGATGAGGATCACATCAAAAGTAGTTATGGACTCATCAAGTGTCTCCTTAACCATGCATTAAAGGATCCTAGGGTTGGGGCCATAGATCATAGGTTGGTAGGGTGTATTCATTGAATCATGTCCCAATTGATTTTGGAGAGGGACCTTCAATAGTTTTAGGTATGGATTTGGTTAGAAACACCTAAAAAATGATATCTAGGAATTGTAACATCCCAAACCAGGATTCCACTCATTAGTGACCCGAACCTTGATGGACACTCATTGCAGAGGGAACTTAATGTTATATTGTGTTTTATCTCACATACAAATAATGATTGTTGGGATGTCTGGGGTCCAGGGAGGAGGGTGGTGGGCTGTCCGGGGTCCAGGGTGGAGGGTGGGGGGGGGGCTGTCTAGGTTCCAGGAATGAGGGGGGACTATCCGAGGTCCAGAATGGTGGGTGGGGTCTATCCGGGGTCTAGGGAGGCGGAGGGGGGGGGGGGGGGCTGTCCAGGGTCTAGGAAGGAGGGTGGGGGTTGTTTGGGGTCTAGGGAGAAGGGTGGGGGGGGGGGGGGCTGTCCAGGGTCCATGAAAGAGGGGAGTTGTCCTGGGTCCAGAAAGAGGGGGGGTTGTCCTAGGTGGACTTCAAAACACTGAATGGGGTTCCACTCTATTGATTTGATAATATATTATCCAAAGATAAAAGATTCAACCTGTAAACATGAAAACATTAAATCAGTGCCTACTGAAATTTCATGACATTTAAGGGATATGTGTTTTGGGAAAAGAATATACATTATAGTGATGTATGTGAATGATGGGTTTTTTCCCATATGTGTATGGAATTTAGTAACGAGGCTGATTTATTCCATTTAAACAATGTTATAGTGTACGTTTTGGATGGATGTGGGCATTTAACCAGTGTTCTAGTTTATTTTAAGGTGAGGTGTGTTAGAAACCATGTTTGGCATGTCATTAGAACATGGGTTCTTCCATTTTACCATGTAGACTCGAATTTTAGGGATGAATGTGTTTTGACTGAGATAATTACTACCAACTCTATAGTATGTCCAACACATCATGTGGGCATACCCATGAAACAAATCCATGTGTAAATGGGATGTTTTTAGCACCCCATTTGGCCAAACATACTTTTCACCATAAAGGAATGGCCATGTATATTTACATGGCTATCCAAGTCATGTACTGTGTGTACATTCCCATGTTCATTCCCAGGACACTAGATTATCGTAGACACCATGTCAACCATTATACACACCATGTGAACCCTTATACCATATCATCATTATTACAACCATTAATAATAACTTATTAAATAACATCACTTGTCAATGATAATCAAATTGAATATAAATCAATATTAATATTGGATATATCATGTAGAATGAAGTCAAACTATCTTACATCCTAAAAAATCACTCACGACCATGATTAATGAACACAAAGCTCCCCTTTTGGCCAAATAAGAAGTGAAAACAAAAAAACATAGTTGTAGAACAAAAAAACCAAGGAATCAATTACAGATTTGATGTGTAGAAGAAATGAATTCCTTGATTGAAGATTGATCGATATGTGGAATAAGTTTGCTAGGAGGAAGATTGGATTTAGGGAACTAATCTAGCGGAGCGGAACTGCAATCGAGAGGAGGGGGAACTAGATGCCCGATCTACATTTAGGGTAAATATTTTACAAAAGTTTTTAAAAACCATTGGGAATGTATTTTATACCTACGGTTGAGACTAACCGTTGGGAAAAGTGGTATGGATGTGGCCTATACCAACAGTTTACTTAAATTATTGGTAAAAAAGTGATATGCATAAGGCCTTTACCAACTGTTTTGCAAAACCGTTGGTAAAAGCTTCTATAAAATCTTCTATACCAACAGTTTATGAAAACCGTTGGTATACATAGCCATTCCCAATGGTTTAGATAAATAGTTGGGATATAAGTGTTGGTAAAAGTGGGATTTCTAGTAGTGTTGTTGTGTATGCACACCTAATTAGGATAATAATGTAGTGTCGCAAATCATATCAAAATAAATCCTATGGTCAATGGGTTAGTACATTCCCATTCTAGTAATGTCACTAATCAATGTATCTTATGAACCATGAAACAATTAAAGTACATTTGTGAAAGAAATACATTATCAATGTAATCTTATGAATATGAAATGTTGATCCCAACTCAAATCATTATCAACCTAATGAAAATGTATCACTTTGTTATATGAAAATTATCCCAATGGTATCTTGATAACAAAAATGGGTGAATGGGGGATGCTGATATTTTCAATATGGCCTTACCCCCATAATATCAATTATAGAATAGGAAACATAGATGATGGAGATAGGTGTCCCCATTACATTTGGTCTCACCCATGGGAATCTCAACATTTACATAGTACCATTAAATTAATTGGATAAGTTTCCCAGCATCTGAACAGTGATGAGAAATAACAAAGTGGATTGGTTCTTGATTAATCACATCCCTCAAGAATTTCAATCCCAACACATATCTATAAAATGATAGTGGGGAAATAATGGATAAACCTATAGAGATCTTACATTAAATAACATAGATCCATTGCACAATAAGCATAAGACTGTAAGAGATGTTTCTAAGGTCTAAATGGTCTAAACCCCTAGGTTTTTCATCCATTAACATTTACCAATTATGTTTTATAATATAATAATATCAAATAATCATTTATTTTTAAGAATAAATAAAAATGCATACCTATATAATTCATTTCCTAGTTGGTACACACTATCCAATCCATTTTTATGACCTAATCTATGTTATAACCTCCTATTCATCCAAAACAAATTGTGATACACTAACTTCTAATATAAAACATCAATATAGATTAGATGAAAATTTTCAAAATCTCACTTATATTTTCACACATGAAAACTCCCAGGATATTCATGAAACACTATACTCAATAAAGGCTAAAGTATCCTAATTAATCCTATCATAATAAAATATATCTCAAGAAACCATTTAGTATAATATGAGTACGATTATTATCCATTTTTAAATTATTTGTGCGACCATCGATGGTCGTTACAATAAGTAATTATAATTTGCAGTTTCTTCATAGTCTTAGACATCATTACCATAATCAAATCTCTCAAAAAATGTTAATTAAAGGAAATACATTTTCAATCACTTGAGGGAAGTGAGACAACATGTCACACAAAATTAGTTATATTGAATAAATCGTAAGGAATGGAGAATAACCATATACCATGGTCCAAATTAATTCTTCTAATCAATAAAATCTAATATAATTTTCTTCTATATATAGATATAGTAAAATCATGAAGAACTCCCCAATTATGGTTCAAAAATATGGATCCCCTTGATATTGAAATAAAATCATTTAATATATAAAAGGGGAGTCATATACATTCTGTAACAAAAGTTCCTTTACCAACAACACTTGAAAATTATGGAATCCAAGGAAAATAATTATTTGGAATCCAAAGTCGGAATTGAGAAGAAAGAGCCTATGCAGATTTGGTTAAGAACCCAAATGAGAAAAAGTCCCAAATGTTGGAATGTCTCATTAAAATGACAAATAAAGAAACAAAATAATAATTTTTAATATTTTATAAATCAATACATGGGCTACGAGCTTCACTTCCCACGATCACTAGGTATGTTGTCCCATAATAGGTACCCATTCCATAGTTACCTAGTTCCATAGATAGTGACACCCTCAATTAGACTACAACATACTCGATACCATGGAATTGGGTGTCTCATACCATTTACCTCCCATAAAATAAATCTAGAAACTAAAAAAATCCAAAATAACTCCTCAAGACTTAGCCAACACAGCCCACACTCACAAAAAATACCAATAAGGATTGTTTTGTAAAATGTTATATGAATTCGAAACTCAAACGAGTTGGGGTGTTACAACCTCCTCTCTATGTAGACTCTCTTCCATGAGGTTCACCACTAAGCCTAAAAGGTTAACTGCTCTACCGATTTTTCTCTCATATCATACACTCATTACCGTGTCTCCTCCTAGGTATGATTATGTAGCCATTACACTTATACCATTGGATATTTCATCCTATAATGATTCTTTTCTCCCCAATCATCAAAATGAATAGCTCACTCCACAAAAAGTACATCCAGATCCAAATCAAGATCCTAAAAATGAATCAGATGATAAGGTCCAGTATAGTAGATTTTGAGCTAAGATACATAGACTATTCTATGTATAACATTATACTACTATGGATGTAATAACCCCTGAAACATATTTGTGGTTATCTCAACAGCCTCAAACAACTCCACAAACTATGGAACTGCCATTACCTTTCATTGAATATGATGATGTTCTAAACATAAATACAATGATAATAAAAAATTTTCTTTTTTTCCTTAAACATTAAATGAATTTGGTTCAGATTGGTACATATTCTATACCAATAAAATAATAAACCTATCAGTCCAATGGTATGATCATTATTTATATTTAATTTAGTTTATATATTTATTTTTATCTATAATTTTCTGTGATTTTTTATTAGAATTTATTACTTTTGACAGACATACTATGTCACATGATTAGATACTGGCCAGTAGAAAATGTTCCACAACCCACTAAAAACTATGCATCACATACAGAAGTATTAGGGATCCCACACAGTTAGGTGTAAAGTAGTGAACTGAACCCCATAATGTCATCTGGCCTCTACATATTAAGATATAACTTCCTTCACTACTGAGAAATGGTTTCAAAGACAGTGGGAAAAAACCATGTGTCCTTCTAGTACATTAACATTTTTAAATTTATTATATTTACTCCCCCCAATTTACAACCCATTTCACTAACATTTATCCCCATTCATGATCCTCCACGACTAGGCATGCCACTCCCATTACACAACCTTATCATGACATCAAATATTTGGATATTTTATCATTGCTCATCACAAAATCTCATTGAAAGTGTCTCATAATATCTAGACATGGTTTATTCCTCCTTATTTCTCACATTTTCCCCACATGAGTTGTATTTTTCACCTATAATGGTTTGGAATTTTGTTTACTTATATCTTGATGTTTGTTGTGTGTTCTTGCTTCTATATTATCACCTCTTGTCTCATTTGTGGATTTTGAGAGGAGTTTGGAGATTTTAAAGGGAAAGGTTAGTTATTTCTAGTTGTTCTATTATTTTATAATTCTAATATCCTTTTATATATTTCTAAATGAGTTATAAATATTGTGTTTCAATTATAAATATTATGTGATGTTTTGGAAATAGTTTATCCTTTTTTTTAATTCAGATACAATATTCCTGGAATGTGGGGTCTCAACATAAAAATATATGGCGTGGGATGGGTTTTTGAAATGGAACAAAGATCATATGTGTCATATTATTCATGGAGATCAGGATATGACTAGTAACATGTTGAACTAATAGGGCCTTATCCTTTGTATCGCTAGCAGGATCATCATGAAACACTAAAAAATGACGTGGTATGGCTATTACTATGGGAACATTGGTTATTCCACTATCATGGTTCATACACGGGAAAAATGGTTTATAAAATGCATACATACCTTATGAAGAAAAGAATGGGATCAATATGAAATGGTTTACTTCCATTTAAAACTAGAATTTTAATTTATATTATAATGGATATGCATGTAAAACATGGTGGGATAGTAATAAAAATGTTATATCGGACCATAAAAATACCTAATGGGTTTATATAGGCCGTTTTTTGGTTTAGGTAGAGGAAATGCTTTCCGTGGAGGTGGAAGAGAGAATTTTGGTTAGTGGATTCTCTTCGAGAAGGTGTTGGTGTTGGTTATATTTTGGGTGTCAACCCTCATAACACATGTGGGATTTTATTCTTTTGTTGGTTCATTTCGCATTTTGTGAAATTTATTTTTTTAATATAAATGTAAATGTAATATAAAATTCTACATTCCACAATTGTATTTATTTCATATAAATTTTCATTATGACATATATGTGCATGTTTTATTGGGGATTGTTATGGATTTTGATTGATATTAATATGGTAAATCTATCTCAAAGGAATTATTTTATTCACAAGAATTAGTTTCAATCTTATACGGATCAAGAATGCCCCTCGAGCTATGTAACAGGTTGGGAATTATGTCATGTTGGATGGAAGAATAGAATCATTTCTAATAAAGGGGAATTAAATGATGTTTTCCATTTTCTTTGGGTATTGTAATTTTGAAAATTCTAGATAGACATGATCTTGGACTATCAGGGCATGGGGATCTTTTTATTAGTGGGGTGTTTAGCCATCAAACCTCATGAGTGGACTTCGTTCACCCTGGGATATTGAGGTTTTCACTAAGTCCTCATATAGGTATAATGCACAAGATACAGATTATATATAAGAATTATTTTTGGGTGGAGTGCTCTGATATCTTGAATCAGATTCAATAATTTTCTTTTGATTTATTTGGGTTATTTAATATTATTTTTTGATTATTCATGGGTTGAAGTAATAATGGGTTCTCTATTTTGTTGCTTTGAATTTAATACAATCATGACTCCCAAGAGGCATTCTATATACCCTATAGAGGTTCCTTGAGAGAGTTATCTCTAAGGATTTCATCATAGATTAATTTATGTAGTGGTTTAGGTTTTTTGAGCTCTGGAAGAGGTAGCAGGCTCTGGTCCTTCCCATGCAATGGAAACCAAACTAGGTCCACAAATGGAATGGTTGTAGATGTTCGTCAAGAATAATAACCCTTACATATGAAAAAAACATAGATACCCCAAATGTTTATGTGTTGGTAGAGAATATTTAGGGGATATTTAGGTTCCTCTTAACTTTTGATGCTGTCAATGTAAACTGTCCAACATTTTTATATAACTCTACAGTCATAGGTGGTGGAAGTCAGTGGTCCTGGAAAGGCAGTATGAGTATATTGGCAGATTGGACTATAATGAAATATTCAATTAGAAGTTCCACCCTAATAATATTTTCCTCACCAAGTCTTGGAAGATTCTAGACCTCCATCAAGGAGTGAGTTTAGTGTTGGAGTATTCTGACTACTTTGTAGAGATAGTCAGATTTATTATCAAGGTAGTATCCAATGAAAATTAGAAATTCCAATGGTTTGAAATGGTTATGTGCATGGGAATTTAATATGATGACTTTTTATTAATGTTTAATCCCTAAGATGAAATGGTTGACCATGATCTGATGGAGGAGATCATCAATTCCAGTTTTCAAGGCTTGTTGGGGATGCATAAAGTGTCGATACAAAGTATGTTAGGATTTCCTAAAAGGTATTTAAAGAATGAGGATAAGGTAATAAATAATGGGGTTACTCTAGATATCCACCATGACCTCCATTATCAGTAGTCATTGGTTGTGGATATGTTGTGTTTCATTATTATTAGAAATATAGGCATGAACATTCTATATGTATAGCCTCACCCAGATCATGTTATCTCTATTAAAACATAGTCCATTTACAATGGTTTTTTAGTACCTAACCTCCTTCTACGAGTGGTTATGAATTCACATCTTCAAGGGGATTAACTATCCAGTTTGATTCATCTATATCCATGGGATCTCGTTTAGGGGGACCTGGTGGAATGTTGGAGAATATTTATGTAATGTTTCATCATAAGGTAGATCCATAAGTCATTTTTTTTCTAAAAGAATAGAAAAAGGTGAACTGGATTCATGTAATAGATTAATCACTATAGGAATCATATGTAGGTCATATGGTGGGGCCAGGTGTTGTTATTATTTCATCTTCCATGGTAGTTGCATTATTCGATATAGGTATTTTAAAATAATTTATTTCACCTTATATTTTTGATATATTGAAACTCCCAAAAAAGATTATTCTATATGGAATGGAGTACGATACACCAAATGGTTGGATGGATGAGTAGTATTTTCGATACCCATCGTGTGTTTTATCTTTGTAAGAGTTTGATATGTGGTGGGATATTCTTGAAATGGATATATTCACATTTGATGTGATCCTAAAAATGATATGGATAACAATCCTCAAGGCCCATTTCGATTACAATCACTAGAGTGTGAATTTCATATCCCCCAATGGAAGAAATCAATTTTTTTCATGGAGAATGGTATCCACACTCAATAATAGATTTTTAAGATTACAACATTTTCTAGAGCATTCTAATGCATTAAATAAAGTATTTTTTTGGTTTTTATGTAAGTACCATTCAATTGGGGTTTTCATTGGGGGGTTTTTAGGTGAAAATCAAGAAAAATTGCAGAGAATGTGGTTGTACATGGTTAGCGCATAGCTAGAGAAAACTGTGCACCTAGCCTAGGAGACTGTGTAGCCCTGGACAGTGCGGTTTTGAATTGATAGAACATAGTTGGAGAAACAATTCATAATAAAAAGAGAAATAGTGCACCCCTAAAACAACAAACGTATGGTTGTTGCACAGTTAGAAAAAAAGGCGCACCTTTACCCAGGAAATTGTACATGCCTTTTTTTAAGTTGCCTGAATGTTAATATAAAAATTTCCCACACCCCCAAAACCCACTTATTTCAATTCTCAATTGAACCTAGGATGTCTTTCATGTTTTTTTGGATCTTTTAAATGGAATTCCAAGGTTTTTTGACCTCTTTTCTTCACGATCTGAAGACAAAATCAATGATTTACTCCCCTCCTTGTATGCAGTTCTTATCCTGAGGATTTCCAATTCACCCTCCATTATTCTATTATTATTTTTATGGATATGATCTATTGTTTAGTTAGATATAAACCAATTTGGTGAGACCTTGATCAAGAGTTTTAAATCTAGATATATATTTCTGAGATCTTGATGTATTTGATCTTGGTTTTGGGTTATAGATATATATCTTGATCTAAATCATTGTGGTTCCAAATATTGAGGATTCATGTTGGGATATTGATCATTCATATTTGAGGTAGGTGGTCTATTATTCAAATTCCATAGTCATGAAATCATTGACATGAATGTTATTGTATAATTTTTAATATTCCAAAAGAAATTGAGATTGCAATGAAGAATTAATTAATGTTGTCAATTAAATACTTGATAATTTTTGGATTTGATTTAATAATGGTATTGGGAAATTGAGGTAATTAATTTATGAATTAGCAACCAGAATATTGAATTGATAATAAGAATAATTTTTTATTGAATTATATATTTGAATTTTGGAACATTTTAAAGGATTAAATATGATTGATTAATTGTTAATTTAATTATTGTAATATATATGATTAATTAATTTTAGATTTAATTAAGGTGGTGTAAGTGATTAATTAATTATTTAATAATTTAATTAAAGTTATAGTTATTGGAATATTAATGTTGATTAATATTGATCTAATTGACATATTTGAACATGTAATATTATGGTTCTTGTGAATGAATGATATATGAGTATGGGAAATAGATTGACTATACAAATACCCTTGTGTAATTGATTGATTAATAAGTGTGGGACACAGACTGACACTACAAATACCCATAGTGTGAAAAAGTGCATGCATGTTAATATTTTAATGCAACTGGGACTAAGGATCCAAATACCCATGGGGTGTTGGACACAAACTGAGGCTCTAAATACCCAAAAGTTGTTAAACATGATGATCCATGTCCATAATATTGACATTGGATCATAGATCCAATTAGATATAATAGATAAATGAATTTAAATGGATAATGGAATCAAAATTATTAAATTAATTATGAGTTGATTATGTGGAATGGATCAAACTCTCAAACATGCCGATGTACGTATTATGTTTCGAGTATCGATGGGAACACAGGGGGTTTATGTAGTTAGATAATGCTTAATTGATAATGTGATAAAATTTTTCCTATGAAATTTAATAATTTTTTTATAAAAATTCATATACTATTATTTTAAAGGATTTGTTTTAGACACCGTTTGCAGTGTATTACTGGTTCGTACTCACTCATTAATCAGGCTACCTGATTGGTACCCGAATAGGTATTGTGTTTTCTGGAAAGGTTAAGGGAAAATCCCAATGTTAGATGGAAGATATTGGATAAGGATTTGATTAGGTAACCAGATGTGTTTTAGAACCCACATGGAATTCATTTGTGTATTTTTCAGTGTTCATTTTAGACACTTATCACCTATATTATCATGGAATGTTTTCTTATTTTTTTGGATATTGTATTTTATGAATTTAGTATCTTGAGATATTGGTTTTGTTCATGGTTACTTATGTTTTTGATATTTTTTTATTTATTATAGTGTATTACACTGATAGAACTGGGTATAGTCTCCCAATGATCGACTTATCATACTCACGCTACTAGTCCGTCACCTTTAACTTATAGGATCCCAGTGAACCTGCTTGAGGATTTGGTGTGTGGAACCCAGGTCGGGACGTTAAAAAGTGGTATCAAGGCTCTAGTTTTCTTTCTCCATATTTTTTTTACTATTTTTGGAAAGGTAGAAATGAGACAAGAATGATCTGGGACTCAGTTTTGAGATTGTGAATGGGAGTTGAAAACCCATGTATAGGGTAAACCCTAGGAAATCATGAGGGGTTTTTTTAGTGTTGATTTCTTTTATAGTTTAATAATATTTCACCTTATGTCACACACATATTGTATAATTTTTTAATTTAAATTTTGGTCTTCTGAGTTTTTACCTAGGGCCATATATGGAACTAGATTTGAGTTTGCATGTATCGTTCTAGGCACTCATGATTATTTTGTGACATGAATCATTTTAGGCATGCATGAGAAAGTGTATTTTGGGTAAAATTTGAACTTATACTATTTTTCCATGATTGTGAAAGTGAATTGAAAGTAGTTCAAAATATGAAATTGAGAATTTTAAAATGATGAATGATGATAATAACTAGGTTTCCAATATGAAAACCTGAATAATGAGAAAGTGTTTAAAACTGTTAAGCAAGACATAGTTGTTGGATTATTAAGGGTAATGATAGCACCTCCATTTTAAATGCGTGGAGAGATTTTGGGAAAAGATAGGTTAATACTTTTTTTGTTTTCATCTTAAGTAAACTTGTTGAACATTTGAAGTTTTTATTAAATTTAATGTTTATTTAAATAGAGTTATGACTCCATGTTGATGCTTATTGAGAGGACGAAAAGTGGATATGGATGAAGATAGTTTACCAGTAGTGGAACCTAAGGCACCCAGAGTTTTAGTTGATGATGTTGGGGAAAATCTCCAAGATAACTTCACTTGCTTCATGAAATTCATATAATAAGTCCCATGAAAGGTTATGAAAATCGTGTTTTATATAAGAAGGGTGTTTTATATGAATCACCCAACGAATATTATTAATGATGGTGGACCTAATGGATATGAGTTCTGGATCAAGTCCATCCATAATATAAATGACCACTTGGAGACTCATACTATGAGGTGGGTCACGATAGCTTCTAACATGATATGTGGATGAGAGAAACATTGGTGGGAAATCGAAGCTTGGGATGGACAACTATAAGATATGGAATTGATGGAATTTCAAGATAATTTAATTGAGAACTTTTATCCAAACACACTGAGACAAGAAAGATCATTTGATTTCATGATATTGGATCATGGGAGCATGTTTGTGATGGAATATAGTGGAAACTTACAAAAATCTGTAGCAAATTTATTTAACATTGGTAGGAGACAAGGATAAAATAGTAAGAGGGATTCATGATGGGCTTAAATGTGAGATTATGTCGCTGGTTAATATTTTCAGGTTGATGAAGTCAACAAAATTGGTGAATCAGGCTCTCATACATGAGGGAAACCCTAACATGACTTCTAGTGGTGGATAGTTGGGTTCTACTGGATGATTTGGGCATACATATTTAGAGAGTGGAAAGTACCATTATGATATCTCTAGATAGAGTAGTGGGATGAAAAGTGGCCAGATAGAGGGATCAATTACTGATGATCTTACCTGAGATCTTTTTCCTAAGTGCGGTAGGATGAGACACTTTTGTTTACATTGTCCCCATACACCATTCCAGTGTTGAGCATGTGGAAGGATTGGATAATTGTAGATGTTCTGCATAAACCCTCAATATGCAGCCACTGATAGAAAATCTAGACTGAACTAGGGTTTATGAAGGGGATCAACTGTACCTTATTGGTCTGGCATTTAGAAATCTATTATTAGAAATTGTACAGGTTGTGGAGGTGATGATTCTAGTGAATAAAACCCATATTAGTATAGTAGTTCAACTTAGGGGAGTCAGACTGCATTATAGGGAAGAGGGTTAGGAAAACTATATGTAATAAAACCCACATTTTTATATAGCATGGATAGACCGTCAATGGTGAAAGTCACTATTCTTGTTTCCTCTATATTAGGTTGTGGATTATTTGATATCGGTGCATCTCATTCCTTTATATATGAAAACTGATAAATGGTTTGGCCTTGATGGTGGGATTTTTGAGTGGGTTAATGACTATAGGTACACCATTGGGAGTTTATTATAGAGAAATATTTTTATGCAAGGCATGTTCTCTCAAAATTAGGGAGTATTATGTTATATGGGATATCTATATCCTTGACATGTCAGGATTTTACCTAATAATGGGTAAGTAATGGATAGTTGTATACTGATACCACATTGACTATTACCATCGTAGAGTGACATTTAGCTCCTTAAAGGGTATCAATTACATTCCCTATGGATATTGGGATATCCATGAAGCCTGATCAGGGACATTCACTTAGAAACTGGGACTGATTAAGACCTAGGTATCTAGTCTTATGATAAATGAAAAATGTGTGAAACATGATGTTTTTTCACCGGTAGAAGAACTATTGTAGGATTTGTTTCCTAAATTCTTATCAGGTCTTCCACCTAAGATAGATAAGAATTTAATATTAATCCCGTGCTGGAGGCTGATCCAATTTCTATTCCACCATGAAGAATGGAACTGACAGAACTTAAAGAACTCAAGACCCAACAATATGAGTTTGAGGATAAAGTCTTTATCCATTCAAGTACATAACCATTGGGATAACCTATGTTATTTTTAAATAAGGATGATAGGAGATTGAGTTTGTGTGTCAATTAATAGAAGATGAAATAGATGACTATGATAAACAAATACCCTCTCTCACATATCGATGACCTATTGGACTAGTTGAGGGTAGATTGTGTGTTCTTGAAGATTTATATGAGATTAGGGTATCATCACCTAAGAGTTCAGACATTTAATATACCTATTACTACTTTCAGAAGTAGGTATGGCCTATATGAATTTGGCGTAATTATATTTCGGTTGATAAATAAACCAACAAGGTTTTTTTCCATGAGGAATAAAATATTTCATCCTTACATGGATCAATTTGTGGTGGTGTTTGTGGATGACATCTTGGTGTACTCCAAGACTCAAAAAGGTCATCCCCAAAATCATTACATTATCCTTGGATCATTAAGATGGCATCAGATATATGACTAGCTACAAATGTGTGAATTTTGGATTGACTATGTACACATATTGGGATAATTGAACTCAGATGAAGGTCTGTCTGTACAACTAAATATGGAATAGGATGTTCTTTCATGGGATAATCCTAATATTTTTTTTGATATTTATAGATTTATAGGGTTATCTGGGTATTATTGGAGATTCATCTAGTAATTTTCCTATTTTGAATCACTGCATTCGGGCTTAACCAATAAGGGGATAATATTTGAATGGTCATAATATTATGATAATTATTTCCAGGAGCAGTAGAAGAATTTTTCATCTCCCCCAATACTGATCCTATGTAAGACATGTGAGGAGTACATGGTGTATTGTGATGATTCTAGGGTTGGAATCAACGAAGTGCTAATATAGGGAGAACGATTTGTGTCATATGACTTACAAAATTTGAGGCCACATGAATAGAACAACCGTATGGATGACATTGAGTCAGGGGTTGTGGTATATGAAATAATGATTCAACGGAATTATATTTTTGTTGAAAAGTTTATAGTTTATACATATCACAAGAGCATGAGGTAAATATTTTACCAATATGATTTGAATCATCAGAAATGGGAATGGGTTGATTATAATGAGTCATATGATTTTGAGCTGTAATATATTCCCCAAAAGGGGAACATTGTTTTTCCAGATTTGAAAAGAAAAACTAAGACACATGCTATAAGAACCTAGATCTTCTTTTCAGGTATGAATCTTTGTTTTTGGTTGTTTTTGAGAGAAAGAGGGGTTTCTGGAAATTTTAGGAGTATAATCCGTGTACCCGATATCCATGGGTGATCGAGTACAGGCCATGTAACGGCCAAGTATATGGCCATGTGTGGTGACATAGAGACTGCATAAAGAGGAGGTTGGAAAAGGCAAGTACACGCCATGTAATTTTAAAATATATGTTGTGTACTTTTTTTCATTAAATGGACTAGGGTTGGGTCTAATCTATAGAACCCTTTTTCTCTTCATCTGTCTTGTCCAAAAGTGACCATACGGTTATGGATATTTGTCAAGCCCCCGACTCACCGCTTATTCTCTAAATCAACAGCCATCAATTGCGTTGGAATTGAAAGGACGAGTTATTCCTTCTTCTAGAACTTCATCTCTTAATTTCTCCTCTCTCATAATTTATCCTCGGTCAAACATTTTAAGAATTTTTGTATATCTACAGTGTTATAGGGTGATTCAAGGCCTAAGGTTCACGTATATCAATCTCACGATGCCTAGGTGGGTGGTTTCTTCCATTTTGTAGATAGAATTTGAATTTTATATGCAAAAGTGACCAATACCCAAGAATGGGGTATTGCATGTTTGTGGTTTCTAGACCTACTATTTCCTGATATCCCTTGTTTGATTGGATAAAGGTTGATTGATTATAAATAGGGTTAATTATACCATGCTATGAAGGGTTTTCCCATGTTTTCTTGTTTCAACAGTGTGGTCTAGATTCCCATTAGGGGGTTTGCTTTCCATGCCTAGTATTGTTAGGATGGAGTGATTATTATTTGACAGGCTATGATATGATGTAGATTGTTTATCCAATTAGTTCTTGAGGATTACTTTGGATGCCACATATTTTTGTGCAAGACGGATATAAAAAGGGCCTTGAGAACTCGGTGTAGTAGACCATAGGGAGAATATATGTTGAGAGATTCCCTAGAGTTTCCCTTTACTGTTACAATGCGAGACCATAGGGGGGATGGACTTTGTGCTCTCTTAGAGTGTCTATAGTTTCCTAGATACGGGCCCAGGGGTAATTGGACATTGAGTGCTTCCTCAGAGTGCGTATTAGTTTCCTATACAAGACCATAGGGAGAATTGATAGTGAGTTCTTCCTTAGAGTGTCTTTTCTAAACATGAACCAGTGGGGTTAGACTGCGTGTACTTCCCAGAGGGTTGCTTGTGTTTGATTGGTTGAACCAGAAGGGATATGCTATGAGTACTTCCTAGAGGGATACCTTCTTTTGTTTAGATACATACTTGATAAATGGAAATGAATGCAATTGAATTTGTAGGATGGTTACTATGTGTACTGTAACACCCTAACCCCAGAATCGCAGATTCGATGCATTATTTTAACACAGTGTCCTAATTACAAGGACTCAAGTCCTGAATGACTGATCAATTTAGTGGTCTTGGGAAATATATTACACACATGAACGTTACCTTACACCTTAGAAAATAAAACAAAACATAAATGATCCTTCGAGAATACCATTAATTTACTTGATTAACGCTACTTATCAATCATAATACACTTCTTGGAATCTTGGGAAAATAAAACATAAGAAAGGTGTGAGCTCAAATGCTTAGTAAGGGTAAGCAATACAAAGGAAGGTAACATAAACATTAGTCATGGTGAATAATTTAAAACACATGCCTCTACAAATAATAAACATGAACACTTTATGGAAGGAATATGAGATGAGGAAATATTTCCATAATAAAACATAGTCATTGGTATTCTACTAGCTGAATAACCACATGAACCATCAATAATATTTTAATAATGAGGGAATTTATAATGCCAGACATTCTGAAACATCTTGTCAAGGCCTCATCCAAGATGTCTAAAAATTACTTAGGCCTCGGCCAAAACCATATATCAAATTGGGAAAGGCCTCAGACAATTCCATGTATAATTGTCTCATGAGGCCTAATGATGCACCAAGGAGCTAAAGAGATCTCCACCCATCACTTACTAAGTCCAATACATTCATCATATTAAAAAGTTTTAAACATAACATAAACATTCGTATTAAACCTAGTATACGAAATGTCAATACTTTATCCCAAAACTATGAATTGTATACAAATAACACACCCACAGTCAAAAATATCACAAAATCTTCAATACAATATGGACAATTCATATCATAATAAATCAACCTTTATCAATAACAATATCCTGTAAAGGATGTTTACATAGTTGAAAATGATCAGTAAAAATCTTTGAGAGAAATATCACTTTTTCATGAAATCATTTAAAGTCACATAATTTATAAAAGAAAATTATTTAAATGATATTTTTGGATCAAAGTGTCCCATACCACTTTGAAACATTTTAAAGGAATTAATATTTTAAAACATTCATGTTCATATAAATAAATCCTTAAAACCATTTTGAACACATGGACATTAATGAGAAAGGATTAGAAAAATAAATATTTAAAACATTTAAAATGATGTTATAGTAAAAAATTACCTTAAAAGTAATCCATTGGAAATCTTTTTTATGAAACATGGACATGGATAATAAATATTTCCTAGTAGATAATTATATAAAAACAACCTCAGATAATAAAGAGATTGTGAAATTAACCATTACCTTGCACTTTACTTTGGTTGAGGGTATGTTTAACCTCCTGTATAATGGTCATAGTATTTTATTAAATTATAAAAGAACCATATTCATATTTATTATATCATACATGATTCATTTATGACTTTATACTATCTATTTAATAATTATTTCCATGTTAAATAAACATTTTGGGTAATAATGGCTTTCTTTATCATACGTGTTTTAGCTTTTTATTCTTGATCGTTTCATTTAGATAATCATTTAAATGCTTCTATAATATAATAATTTATTTATATATCACATATATTTAGAATATAAATATTTATTATAGGTAGATGTATGAAATATAAGGCACCGTTTATAGAGACTGTAGGCCGTGCGTACGAATAAACGTTGTTTCCGTTTTCATATCATATTGAACGGAAGTAAGTGAATATGACATATGTAAGTACATATATATATATATATACATATATAGTATCATTATTATCTCATATATTACATACTAATTAATAATATATATTTTTATAATCATCGTTGAATATTGAATGTGGGAATGAATCTCATCGCGTCGTGGAGACGGTAATCCGTACGTACGTACGAGTGACAATATCAATATATAGATGGTGAAATAGTTTATAATTGGATGTTATATCATATATAAAGAATAATTAATAAGTTTTACTTATTATTTACATCAGTTATACTCATTATTATACCCATCCAAATAATGTAGTGTTTAAATAACAAACTACACCACAACGTTGAGATGGTAAGCCGTACGTACACACATATGGTCACATTGTCATTTAGAGGATGGATAGAATAATCAATATGGTTGTACCACATTTATAATAACATAAAAGCATGTATGAGGTACTGTATTTATTATTTTTGTATTGAAACAACAAAGAAAATGGAAGTGGAAGATGAAAAGAATTTGAAAGAGGGTGGTGAAATTATAACCTCTTCTTCGGGTGTTTTATTTTGAGTTGATCAAAATGGATCCTTAGGTTATATTTATGATCAAATTAAATAATCTAGGTTGATGTGATTGAATTAGGGAGGATATATGGTCAGGGTTTGGCCGATCCAAATGGCTTTGGAGGTGTGATTTTAAGAGAAGTGGAAGTGCCCTTTTATAAGAGAGGTGAAGGTCACATTTGGAAAAGCTTGAAATATAATTTTATAATAAAATAATTTTAGGTTTTTAATTGCTCCAAAATGATTTATTTCAAGCATAAGGTTTTTATTGGTAGAAATAATCCAATCAATAGGTTTTAGACAAGTTTAGGTTACCATTTTAACCTTATCTTTTAGATTTAACTCTTAGTTAAGTAGTTTAACTTTTACCGTGTCTTTTTATATTCTTACACTATATGGTTAATAAAGATACTCTAAACTTCCAAGAGAACCTAAATTTGTTCATTAATGACCTATATAATATTATTTACACCCTTTTCCAGAACATTAGAGTTTTATCAATATTATATCAACCAATAATATAGTATTTTTTTAAAAAATTAATTTATGTCATTTTTGACACTATTTAGTATTTGGTTTTTTTGAACGTCATCACAAATTGATTACATAGAACAAGATACATTGAATCAACCCAAACATTTAATATTCACATAGATATTTGGGGATGTCAGAAAAGAATTGAAATTTTATTTATTTTATTATTTTTAATACCATTTATTTTATTCTTTCATTAATATGGTAATTACTGCATCATCATTATGTCATAAATAAATTTAATTATTTAATATATAAAAATTATAAATAAAATTCCATGATGTATGAAATCATTTTATAATTCTAATGAATAATTATAGTCTAATGTATATTGTGTGAAACCCTATATTAAATATGGTTTAGTTATTAAACATTGAATTTAACTCTTTTAACTCTTCTTTAAATAAAATAATAATAAACATACTAATCTAATCCAAGTAGACCAAAGAGGATCATATTTCATTTATAAGGTTTTTTTGGTCTAATTACACTTATCCAATAGAATTAGGACATGTTTTATGGTAATTATGATATCCTTTTTACCCTTAATTACCCTATTTACTTTTAACCGTAGTAAATAAAAATCAAAATTTACTATTCACCAAAAATTATTTTCATCTTATTGAACCAAATTTTACGTACTGATATTAACCGTTTCTATTAGAATTCTTAAATTCAACTAACAGAAGCGGTAAAATTATGTTTTATGCAAATTTGCAAATGCTCTTAGGAGGTGGGTAAAAGACGGTAAAAAGTTCAATAAAAATTTTATATATCTAAAAATATTATAAAATTAATCTAATGAATTACATTGAACTTATATAGGTATTATATATATATTTGGACTTAATATAAATTTAATTAAAATAAATAATTATTTAAATAATAAGTCAGTTTTAACCAATAAAGCAGTATTTTCACTATTAATCAAAAATTGAAAGTCTTCAGAAAAATACCAAAAATGTACCCTAAGATAACTTTGATATTATAAATTCCAAAATGAAGTCTATTTTACAAAATGAAAATCATATATGTTTTATTTATTAATTCTAAATTAATTTCTGTTGTCAAAACCAAAAATCGTGTTTTTAAAAAATTAAAAACTATCAAAAGATCGATATGTGTTTATGTGAAATTTAAATGTGAAATTACTTATAATGACCTAAATTGTATTAAATGATATAAATATAATCTAATTATACATCAAAACCATTAAAATATATAATTTAACACTATAAATTATTTTGATTAAAAAAGTTGTTTTCAATTAAAATTTAGCATTTTTCAGTATTCATCAAAATATGAAAATTATCAGAAAAGTAACAAAAATTTATCCAAACTAAATTTTTATGTCTCGATTATAAATAATAATTTAATTTCATTAAATTGAATATGTAAAAGTGTTAAATAATTTTTTTTAAAAGGATTCTCCATTAAATAGGCGGTAAAATTACATTTTTTGAAAAATACTTCTTTTATCTGAAAAATTGAAATTGTCCTTATATTATGTCTAAGAAACACAAAATATAAATGCTAAAAATATATATGATATATATAAAATTTGAAATGAAGTTAATACTCTTCATAACCGCTTTTTGAATGCCTTGTTTGGTAAGTCGTGGTGCGCTCAGACTCATTGTAGTGTGTAGTGAAAGTTATTGAATTACTTTGAAAAGATAACATACTATGAAATCATGGGGTGTTACATTCTCCCGTCCTTCAGTAACTTTCATCCTTGCAATTTGAAATTTTTCTTCAAAAATAAAAGCTTAAAAATAGAAAAATACCTTTGTGGAAAACCCATATCAAAAATTGGTTCAATAAAATTTAGTCTTAATAAGAGGGAAAGGGAAATAAAAAAGTGACCACCAAATTATGATATATATTAGGAGAAAATTGGTGGAAATTAGAGACACATAATTAGTGGAAAAACGTAAATATTTATAGGGAGTTATTGAGGTCATCAATCACAAACAAGTGTACAATTCAAGGCCTCAAACCCATCGATCTATGATGATTTAAAATATCATCAGTTCAAAAAAACATAAGCTATTAGGATAACAAATTTTTTGTTTTACAAAATCATCCCTAAATTTTAAGAATTAATTTATTTATAGAATAAGAGAAAAAAATATACTTGACAAGTATAGTTTCATCCTTCACATAATTCCTCTAACAAACTCATCTTTCACTCCAAAAGGTAAATAGAATTAAAAAATATTCAATTTATCCTAATCATATAGGGTTCCAAAATAATTAATTTATAATTCCTTTGTCATAATATTTAAAAAAACTACATTATACGGACTAGGACATCACCTAGGCCAGTGGTAGGTGATGCACCCTTGTCACCCTTCAGTTGCGGGTTCAAGTCTCACAGCCTTTCTGGAAGCGACGAGTTGTTTCTCGACCTTTCGGTTATCATTTTTATGACAATCCAAAAATAATCTCAAGAAATGATTTAACCTTAATAATAGTATCTAATGTCAAACATAATTGATTCCATCCTTTAAAATTATCCACAATACTTCTGTTCAAATTCACAGTCCAAAATTTATAAAGAAGGTAAACACAATGAAGATCCTTTTTTCCACATAATAACAGGTGAATACGTTCATCATGTATTATTTTAAAACACTGTAACACCCTCAATTACCATAAAACCTTATTGATTACATTCATCCTCACTTATTCCTTATCGAAAACTGGATATACTCCTTCTATCCAAAAATTTTGTAAACTCCAACAATGATGTAATATACAAATCATTAATCAGTTTCAACATAGTCAAGAATATCCAATAAATTTTATCCAAATCAATCACATATTATTCCAAAATTACTACCTCACTATTAGAACCATATTATGGTGTATCATTCACTCAACCATATATTTTTTTTAAAAAAATTAACCTGCTATTGAGTCACTCTTCTTGGTTCCATACAATCTCATGTCCTTAATAAAATAGTATTGTAGTACAATCATTAAATACTCTATAATTCTTATAACATGTACATCATTAATACACTACTCAAATGACACAATAGCATAATAACAACTCTAATAATTCATCTTCATCTTTATTAGTATCATAACATGATTATTATCCAACAACAGAATTTGGGGTATACTTTGATGATTTGGAAATTGATTCACATAGTGTCTCAACTCCATGCAGATGAAGCATTGTAAATTTGCAACCTTTTTCTTACCATTGAAATCACATACTTGGTGTCCCTTCTCTCCACACTTATAACAAACACCCATTCCCTTCAAAATTTACCAAGTTAATTCTTTCCACAGTTATCACATATGGGAAAATCCTTTCTTCCCCTCTTCCCTTTATCCATAATTCTCTCTTCCATCCTTTTCTTCTCTTGCTTCCATTCAAAGCCATAAGACTCAGAGAAGTCTTTATATATCTTATTAACACAAGATACTATTTATTCATATGATGAAAATACGTGGGAGACTATTTCCCTTCTAAATGTTGATTTTATACCATGAAAGATATGATCCTTATTAATATTTTGATCATGCATATTGCTGGAATTCTCATTCCTTCTACTAGGCTCTATTTCTAAACAATGGCATACACTAGGTTAGTTTTATGAATCACAATGCATAATTCCAAACTTGTAAAATAACTAACGTAAGTTAAAAAGATTATGAATATAATATATAATCATAAAATGTTTTCATTGAGGAAGTATTTTCTCCTAAATCCTTCATAATGGCTAGTAATGAAATTTTGAACTATCCGAAGAATATCTTCTTGGAGGCTCGTAACCAAGAGTGAAACAAGGCCCGTTGTCAGGCACCAGGATACCCTGGGTCAAGCCCAAAACTCCTTGTCAGAGTTTTCACTCCTAGGTATATCTATGCCAGAGCCGCCTCTACCAACTCATATCCAGAAAGGGATGAATTGCTTGGAAAATACACAAAATCTCTACATTATCAAAATTCTAGGAAGTTCTTCTATACTAATCCTAAAAGTCTATCATAGGGTAATGTTATGTAATCTGAGATTATCTAAATCTATTTCCAAGGATGTTGATAAAATTCATTTGATAGCAACTGTAACACCCCAACCCCATAATCTCATAGTTGGTGTATTATTTTAAAACATTGGATTGATTACAAGGAATCAAGTCTCTAAGGACCGATCATTTTAGCTGTCTTGAAAAATAGCTTACATACATGAATGTTACATTACACCTTAAAAAATAAAACATAATATAAATGATTCTTTGAGAAAACCATTAAACCCCAAACTTAACCCTGCTTATTAATCATAATATACTTCTTGGAATCCTTGGAAAATAAAACATAAGAAAGGGGTGAGCTCAAATGCTCAGTAAGGGTAAGAAATACAGCGGAAAGTAACATAAACATTAGGCATGGTGAATAATTTAAAACGCATACCTTTACAAATAATAAAAATGAACACTTTATGGTAGGAATATGGGTTGAGTAAATAATTCCATAATAAAACATAGTCATGGGTATTCTACTAGTTGAATTACAACATGAACCATCAATAATATTTTCATAATGAGGGAATGTATAATTCCAGAAATTCAGAAAAATCTTGTCAAGGCCTTGGCCAAGATGTCTAAAAATGATTTATGCCATGGAGAAAACTGTAAATCAAATTGGGAAAGGCCTCAGCCAATTCCACCTCCAATTGTCTCATGAGACCTAACGATGCACCGAGGAGATATAGTGGGTCCCACCCATTACTTACTAAGTCCAATGCATTCCCTATATGAAATGGTATAAACATAACATAAACAATCGTATTAAAACAAGCATACGAAATTTCAATACATTCTCCATAAAACATGAATGGTAAAAAATAACACATCCGCAGTCAAACATATCACAAAAAATTCAATAAATTATGGAATATTTGTTTCATAATAAATCAAACTCAATCCAGAATAATACACCATAAATAATTTTGACATAGTTGAAAATGACCAGTAATTTTTTTTGAGAGAAATACACCTTTATCATGAAATCATTTAAAGTCACATAATTTATAAAGGAAGTAATTTAAAATATAGATTTGAACCATAGTTTCCCATACCGCTTTGAAACTTTTTAATGGAATTAACATTTTAAAACAATCATGTCCATAAAAATAAATCCTTAAAATATTTTGAACAGGTGGACATCAATGAGGATGGTTTAGAAGAATAATTCTATAAAAAAATTAAAATGATGTTTTAGTAAAAAAGTACCTTAAGAATAATCCCTTTGAAAAATCTTTTATGAAACATGGACATGGATAATAAATATGTCCCAGTAGATACTTACGTAAAAACAACCTCAGATAATAAATAGATTGTGAAATTAACACTTACGTTGCAATTTCCTTTGGCCAAGGGTACGTTTAACCTTATGTATAATTAACATAGTATGTTATTAAATTATACTAGATCTATATTCATATTTATTATATCATACATGATTCATTTATGACTTTATACTACCCATTTAATAATGATTTCCATGTAAAATTAACATTTTGGGTAATAATCGCTTTCTATATCGTACATGTTTGAACTTGTTATTCTTGATCGTATCATTTAGATCATGATTTAAATACTTCCAGAATATAAAACGTGATTTATATATCATATATATTTAGAATATAAATATTTATAATACACAAATATATGAAATTGAAGGAACCGTTTATGGAGATGGTAGGTCGTACGTACACAAAAATGTTGTTTCCGTTTTCATATCGCATTGAATGGAAGTAAGTGAATAAGATATACGTAAGTACATACATACATAAATAAATATATATATATATATATATATCCATTAGAATTATTATGTCATATATTTCATACTAATTAACAATATATATTTTTATAATCATCGTGTCATGGTGAATGTGGGAATGAATCTCATCACGTCGTGGAGATTGTAATCCGTACGTACGTACCAGTGACAATATCATTATATTGATGATGAAATCATAACTAATTGGATGGTATATCATATATAAATAATCACTAAAATGTTATATTTTTTTTACATCAGTTATACTCATTATTATACCCACCCAAATAACAAACTGTTTGGATAACAAACTACACCACGACGTGGAGATGGTAAGCCGTACGTGCGCACGTATGGTGACTTTTTCCTTTAGAGGATGGATAGAATAATGAATATGGTTGTATAATATTTATAATAACATCACAGTATGTACGAGGTAATGGTGTTATTTATTTGGTATGGAAACAAATATGGAATAGGAAGTGGAAGACGAAAAAACATTAATGAGGGTGGTGAAATTATTACCTCTTCTTCGGGTGTTTCCTTTTGATTTTATCAAAAGGAATACTTAGGTTGGATTTATGGTAAAATTAAGGACTCTAGGTTGATTTGAGATATGTTGGGAGGATATTTGGGTAGGGGTTGGCTGGCCAAATGTCTTTGGAAGTGTGATTTTTAGAGAATGGGAAGTTCGCTTTTATAAGAGAGGTGAGGGTCACTTTAGGAAATTCTTGAAATATTATTTTATTATAAAATAATTTTAGGTTTATAATGGCTAAAAAATGATTTATTTCATGTATAATGTGTTTATGGGTCGAAATAACCCCAACCAATACGTTTTAGAGAAGTTTAGGTTACCATTTTAACCTTATATTTTAGATTTAACTCTTAGTTAAATAGTTTAACTTTTACTGTGTCTTCTTGTATTTTTACACTATATGATTAATAAAATTACTCTAAACTTCCAAGATAACATCAAGTGGCTTAGTAATGATGTATATAATATTATTTAATCCCTTTGGTTGAACCTCAGATTTTAGGAATATTATATCAACCAATAATATAGTATTTGTTTTAAAAATTAATTTATGTAATTGTTGACACTATTTGGTATTTGGTTTTTTTGAAAGTCATCACAACTTTATTACTTTGAAAAAGATACATTAAATCAACCCTAACATGTCATATTCACCTAGAAAATTCATGGATGTCATAAAAACATTGAAATTATATTTATTTTAATATTTATAATACCATTTACTTGATTCTTTCATTAATAAAGTAATTACTACATCATCATTGTGGCATAAATAAATTTAATTATTTAATGTCTAAAAATTATAAATAAAATAAAATGATGTATAAAATCATTTTATATTTATAATGAATATTTATAGTCAAATTGATATTTTGTGTAACCCTATATTAAAAATGTTTTAGTTATTAAACATTGAATTTAACTCTTTTAACTCTTTAAATATAATAATAATAAATGTCCTAATCTAATCCAAGTGGATCAAAGAGGGTAATATTTTATTTATAGGTTTTTTTTCTAATTATACTTATCCAATAGAATTAAAACATGTGTTAGGGTAATTATGATATCATTTTTAACCTTAATTACCCTATTTACATTTAACCGTGGTAAAAAAAATCAAAAGTTACTATTCACCAATAAGTATTTTCACCTTATTAAACCATATATTAATTACTGATATTAACTGTGTCTCTCAGATTTTTGAAATTCAACTCATAGAAGCGGTAAAATTATGTTTTATACAAATTTGCCAATGCTCCTAGGAGGTGGGTAAAAGACGGTAAAAAGTTCAATAAATTTTTATATATCTAAACTTATTATAAAATGACTCCAATTAATGAAATTAAACTTATATAAGTATTATGTATCTGTTTTTTCAGAAATAAAATTCAAATAAAATAAATAATTATTTAAATAATAGTCTGTTTTAACTAATAACACCGTGTTTTCCACTATTCATCAAAATTATAAGTTTTCAAAAAATTACAAAACATTATCCTTAAGATAATTTTGATGTTTTGAATTAAAAAATTAAGTCTATTTTACCAAATTCAAAATATAGAAGTTCCATTTATTAATTTAAAATTAATTCATTTTGTAAAAAGCAAAACACGGGTTTTTAAAAAGTAAAAACTATCAAAAGATTGACATGTGTTTATGTCAAATTAAATGTGAAATTACTTATATTGACCTAAATTGTATTAAATTATAAAAATATAATCTAATTATACATCCAAACCATTAAAATGTAATATTTAACACTATAAAATATTTCGATTAAAAAAGTTTTTTTCAATTAATATTTAGTATTTTTCAGTATTCATCAAAATATGAAAAATATCAGAAAAGTTACAAAATTTTTTCCAAAATAAATTTTTATATCCCGATTCTAAAGAATAATTTAATTTCATTAAATTGAATATATAATAGTTTCAAATATTTGTTTTAAAAAAGATTCTCCATTAAATAGGCGGTAAAATTTCATTTTTTTAAAAATAAATCTTTTATCTAAAAAATTGAATTTGTCTTTAAATCGTGTCTAAGAAACACAAAATAATAATGTTAAAATTATATAAGATATATATAAAATTTTAAATGAAGTTAACACTATTCATAACCACATTTTGAATGCCTAGTTGGGTAAGTCGTGGTGCGCTCTAACTCATTGTTGCGTGTAGCGCAAGTTATTGAATTACTTTGAAGTGATAACATACTATGAAATCTGGGGTGTTATATGTACTTCCTTGTCAACTGCTTAATTGTTTATTACTTTCCATATATATTCACTGAATGTTATGCACAGAGCTTTGGGTGGTTACCTACAAGGATTCGTCTCACACACTGTTTGGGTCATGCTTTTGGGCCTAAACACATTATATTCTTGCCGGTCTAGATAAGGGCAAGTTCCCTTCTACTTTAGGTACAATATTTCTATGGAGATGGGGAGAATCTTACCAAGCTGAGGCTTGTGATGTTGTGGAGCTGTTTACTAGTTTTCTTTTGTACTTTGGTTTATTATTGTATTCAAGCATTGTGATTTTTTTGGATGCTTTACTAGACATATATATCATGCATCATTTATATATGTGAGATCTAACTATTTATTACTTCCTCTGTTTACTTTTGGTATGGTATTATTATTGATTTCACTATTTCTATCTATTTTACTTTTTTTGTGTTACTCTGCCAATGAGGGAATTGTTTCCCCACTATCACACCCTAGGCCCTCGCTACTAGTTGGAAGGCTCTGGAATTCGGGGAAATGCGCTTGAATCCATATGACCAACTGGGTATGGGGTGCCTCTGGGTGGCTTCCAGAACTGGGATGTTACAAAGTGGTATCAGAGGGTGGTTCTTTTCTTCTTGAATTACTGTTTGGAGCCTATATCTAGGGATAAGAAAAAAGGGTACTTAGTAAAAAGCTATTCCCTAGAGTAGCTAGCCCGTGTATAGGGAAAAGCCAATTTAACTTGTTAGTGCAATTTTTATGATTTTTCAATTTTTACAGTTGATTTGATTTCACCATTGGGTGATTCACATGTTTTGTGATATTATTGATTTTATTATTGAGATTATATTCTATTGCAACCTGATTAGATAAGGGTATTCCATATCATGAATCATATAGGAACTTTCTAGAAATCACATGTGACACATTCTACCATTTAGGGTGAATTAGTGATTGCATGTTGTTGTGATAGATGTTGTGTAAGATATGCATGTTGTTGTGATAGATACCTTGATAGAATACCTTCTTTTTGATAAGGTATTGAATTGTGTATGGATTTGTTAAAATGGATACCAAACTTTGGTATTTGAGGTGTTATATGCCCTCATGGATCGGAAATTGGTGGATCATTGTATTGTTACTCCTTGTGTATGACATGTATAAGTTTTCAATTTTTGATTTGCGGGGATTATAAGCCCTCACAGATCATAATTTCTCACTTTAATGTTCGTTTCGGTGTTTTTATGGGTTCCAGAGTAATTTTTGAGGCTTACTGTCGAAAAAAACTAGAATACATGGTGTGTAATGAAAAATACACGCCATGTGTCCTTCTATTTGAGTAGGAAATGTTTTTTTTAATTACCCATTGTGTAATGTATGTACACGTTGTGTAGTCTCTAACCATGTCACTAGCTATGTGGGTAGAGACACCGGGTTGGGAAAATATTAGTAGAAAAGTGTTTTGGACGTACATGTCGTGTTGTGTAGACAATGTGTCCACACCTGTGACTAATGATATGGATGAATAAAAACATAAGTTATTCACACTGTTCCATGATTGAACATGCCATGTAGTGTAACTCATGTACCCGACCATGTAATGAACAACATGGGACTGTGGAAACCTTCTTGTACAAGTCGTTTCTGGGGTAAACATGTCGTGTATAGTCCGATGTGTGTTCACCCATGTGACTAGAAACACAGGCACTTGAAATTATTATAGTACATGTCATGTCCATATGGAACACGCCATATAGTGTGAGACGTGTAACCTGCCATGTGATGAACAACATGGGTAAGTGATGTTCGTTAAGTACACGTCGTGTATAGAACTAACAGGCTGTGTAGTCTAGCTATAAGAGAACTATGTGGCTTAGCCGTGTAGAAGAACCTAGAAAAGGAAATAGGATTCAAGTACACGCCATGTGTAAGGACAACATACCCTGTTTTTTGAGTGTTATACGACCTAGGTTGGAAAAAGTACACACCCATGTGAAGGATTAAGGGAACACACCATGTAGGCATTTTACACACCATGTATCCATGTTTTGAAAAAATTGAATGATTTCTTTATCATGTTTTCTTATTACATTTCTAAGTTTTAGTCCCTTTTAATATTGATATAAGGTGTTCTATTGACCTTGAAGAGTCATGCCACCAAGATTTCCTCCGGTTGTTTGGCAGATACAAGGTAGTAATCTAACACCAAATATGGATGATCAGGGACTACTAGTAGATCCTCTAGTTGTGCCATTCTTGGCACCAGCTGCCATTCCAGACACAGGTGATGATGCACAGTTCCAAGAGGGATTTATGAGGTTTATGAAGACTTTCTGAAGAGTACTGCATCCTACCATTTTATGGAAGAGTTGACACGGGTTTTCCAACAGCAGCAACATCCCACCTTCACATGGGAAGGAGGAACTCAGGCTGCAGAGTCACGGTTAGAAGCCATGCTTTCTATCTTCGAGCATCAGGAGAAGCCTCCAGAGAGGAGGGTGAATCTCGCTATATATATGCTTTGGGACTCTACCAATAGATGGTGGGATGTGATCTCACATGAGGATTCCAGTAGGTTTTTTCATGGGATTAGTTTCAACAGGGATTTTATGACCACTTCTACCCAGAGACATTTAGAGCCGATTGATCCCAAGAGTTCATGAGTCTAGAGTAGGTTAATCTTTCTGTTATGAAGTATTCTTCATGATTTACCGAGCTGCAGTGCTTCATGCCTATTATAGGAGGGGATGTGTTATTTATGGGAAGGAATTCTGAGGATGGTCTCAGGAAGGACATCTGATCTCAGGTGAACATCATTATTTTGACCTCCATCACTTCTATAATCAACTAGGCACTAATCACAGAGTGAAAGCTGAGGGATTATGAAGTTGTGAGCTAGGGCAGTTTAGAATCTAGAGTCGGTATCCCTCCAACTGACAGCAGGAATTGCCATAGGGAGTCTATGCGTCAGGATCTGAGGAGGTGGGACACTTCTTATGGTAGCCTAGTAGTGTGCTACCAGTAAAGGAAGAGCGGGAATATGAGGAAACAATTTCCGAGAGACCTAGTGGAGTGCCGATCATGCGGCCAGATGGGTCATATTCAGTGCTTCTGTCAGATTTTTTCACTAACATCTAGTGACAAAGGTTCTTTTATGACTCGTTGTTTAGGAGAAGCCCCACCAGTTTCTCATCAGTTTGGGAACTGTATCTTTTCTGGCTATTTAGGATGCGTCGGAGGTCATGTATGTGGTAACCAGTCACCAGGATATCAATGAAAACATGGTCAATCAGCTAAGAGTGGTCAAGAAGGGGCACATAGCTGCGGTGTAAGTCAGAATTTTGTAGCAGAGTAGACCCAGTAGGAGAGGATCTCGGACCCTCTATAGTTCGACTTATGATCCTAATTGCCTCAATTTTAGCTTCTAATATTTTTGATAATGGGGCGTCCCATAGCTTTATCTCTATCATTTTTGTGAGGAGCCTTGAGCTTTGTATCTTTCATGTTGCTGATATCTTGACACTAGACACTTCGTTGGGGACATGAACGGCTAGTATACGTTAGTGCAAGGAGTTACCTCTTGAGATTGGAAGGTGTCACTTCTTCTCGGACCTCTATGTCTTGGAGATTATGGGCTATGATATCATTCTTGGAATGGACTGGTTGGTATCCTTCTAGTTTATTATCGATTTCTATCACTGTAGGGTGAGTTTCACATCACCAAAGGGTGGATAATTTCTTCATAAGGTATAATGGGATATACCGGTGAGCAGAGCAGTTCCCAAGAATCATGGGATGGGATGTGTTACAACCCATATTGCTAGTCTATATCTGGATGACCACGGGACTTCACAGATGAACTTTCCCCTAGTTGTGGATCGTTTCAGGGATGTCTTTTCAGAGGACTTTTCATGTTTGACTCCTGAGTGATCGGTGGAATTTTCTATTGATATTGTGCCAAGAGTGGTACCAGTGTCTATTACTACTTATAGGATGGCTACACCTGGGTTGTAGAATCTCTATAAGTAGTTGGAGAAGTTGTAGGAAAAGGGCTTCCCCAGAAATAGTACTTCTCCTTGCAGTTCTTCCGTCCTGTTTGAAAAGAAGGAAGATGGTACCCTCAAAATTTGTGTGGATTATTGGAAGTTGAACTTGCTGATGGTCAAGAACTGATATCCCTTGACAAAGATTAACAATATCGTTGATCATATTAGAGGAGACTGAGTGTTCTCAAAGATTGAATCAAGGTCCGGTTATCATTAAATGCATGTTATACCATCTAATATACCTCTTTCAACCATTCGGAGTAGGTATGGTCTATAAGAGTACGTGGTTAGGTCGTTTAGTCTCACGAACACACCTGCAGTCATAATGGAACTAATGAACTGATCGTTCCATGCGTACTTGGATTCATTCATGGTATTCTTCATAGATGATATCTTGGTTTACTCTCACAATAAACGTGACCATGAAACACACCTTAAGATCATTTTGAGTACACTGAGATAGAATTATTTATATGATAAGCTATCAAAATGCCACTTTTGGATTTACTATATTCACTTATTGGGTCTTGTTATCTCAATGACAAGAGTATCAGTAGACCCAGAGAAAGTGAGAGAAGTAGTTTTTTGGGAGCCACTGAATAATGTCTTTGAGGTATGATGTTTTCTAGGAATGGATGGTTACTACATATGTTTCATACATCACTTTTCACGCTTAGTAGTACCACCGATGGGTCTAACTAAGAAGGGTGGAAAGTAATTATGGTCTGATTCTTGTGAGTCATCCTTTTATGAGCTGAAAGGAAGGTTGAATTTAGCATCGATACTAGTTCATCCAGAGCCGGGAAAGGGCTATACTATGTACTATGATGCATTAGGTATCTGACTGGGACCAGTTTTAATGTAGGGAGAAGGAGTGGTCTCGGCAATTGAGGCTACATGAGAGAAAGTACCTGATGTGTTGAGCATGAGAACTCAAATGTAGGCAATTTATGAGGCCAATAGCGAGTGGTAGCTTATGACTCTATTCTCTGAAATGTATTTGGAGATTTATGATAGTCAGGGGAAGATTTTTGTTTCGTTTATGGATGTTACCTCTACTCTACTTGATCGAGTGAGAATGAGGCACCTATCAATTTCTAAAGGCCTAGTCCTACGGGAGATTGTTGTAGGAGAGGACCCTATTCCTGGATAGATAGTAGGTGAGGATGAGATCTTTCATTTTCATGGACACATGTGGGTTCCAACATAAATATGTGATGATCTGATGCAAGACTTTCATTCCTCAGTTTGGGAAGTTCATCCTGGTGTCCCCAAAGTGTATCGAGATCTACACCGTTAGTATTGGAGGCGAGGTATGAAAAGAGAGGTTGCTCATTTTTTCATGAGGTATTCCACCTGTCAGTAGGTGAAGGTGGAGCTTCTGTGACCATCAAGTCTTTTTCTACAATTACCCATTCTTGTGTGGAAATAGAACTATGTTTCAATGGATTTTTTGAATGTTTTTCCAAGGTCTCCTCGAGGGAATAATGGATTTTGGGTTGTCATTGAAAGACTCACGAACGTTGGTCACTTATTTCTTATTAATGATACCTTTAATGTTAATGAAATGGGATGGTATTACATCTGATATATTGTACATCGACATGGGGTTACACAATCCATTTTTTCAGAAAGGGACACACATTTTACTTCTTGGGTCTGGAAGGGACTTCAGAATGCTTTGGGTACATAGGTAATTTTGAGTACAACTTACCATACCTAGACAGATGGCCAGTCTGAGCATACGATTCAGGTGCTTGAGGGCATGCTTCTATCAGGAATCCATGATTTTCGAGGTTCTGGGGAGAAGAACATACCTCTTGTGGTGTTTTTCTACAATAATATTTTTCATGAAACTTTTTAGATGGAACCTTATGAGGCTTTGTATGGTAGGTCATGTCGATCAACCTTATGTTGGATGGAGGTAGGAGAGGTAGCTAGGCTGGGGCCTCATCTTGTTTTTTTTAAAATGAAATTTTCTGTTCAAATACCAAGAAACATTTTATTAGAAGCAAGAAAGGAAATTACATGAGTCTGAAATAGGAAATTTTATTACAGTCTTTTTCATAGAGAGGCAGAAGGTCAAATGGAAAATTTTCAATCCACGTAATGGTCTGCTTGATTATCTTGTTAGAAATACCATCCTCCACAATATTAGCTTCACGGTTGGCATGGGTGGTAATGTATCTGACCTTCAGAAGAATTTCAAGGCAGATCTTCCAACTCGTTGTAAGAGGCCAATCAAGATGAACCACACAATTCCAAATTTATTGAACAACGGTGGTGGAGTCACTTTCAATCTATATGTTGTTCCATCCTTTTTGTCTAACAAATTTAATGGAATGAATCAGTGACAAAATCTCTGTTAGGACCTCATCTTGTCCCAGAGACAACAGAGTAGATAGATTTGATTCAGAAGAGTATGGCTACTGCATAGTCACGACAAAAGTCTTATGCTAATCAACGAAGCTGAAATCTGGAGTTTGAGGTCATAGATCCGGTTTTCCTGCTTATCACACCAAGGTTGGGACACATGAGGATTAGGAAATAGGGAATTCTTTTACTGAGGTACATCGGGCCATTTGAAATTTTGGAGAGATTCTGATCGGTTGCCTATCGGCTACAATCACCTCAGTAGTACTGGGCTATGCATGATGTCTTCCATGTTTCTCAGCTGCGACGTTACTTCTCAGACCCATCTCATGTTTTCCAACCTGAGGAGGTTGAGCTAGAAGTTAATGCATCATTCAATGAGAATCCTATTTGGATTTTTATCGATGTTAAAAGGTTCCCTATGACCAATCTATTCCTCTCGTATGAGTGTTATGGTATCACGAGCGAGTACAAGACGACACTTGGGAGAGGGAGGCCGATGTACAATCACAATGTCCAGAGATGTTTTAGGATTATACTTCTATGCCACCTTGATAGGGAGATTTGGGGATGAATTTATGTATGGGGGGAAGTTTGTAAGAACTCATATCTTCTTTTCAGGTATGAATCTTCCTTTCTGGTTGTTTTTATGAAAATGAGGAGTTTTTTGAAATTTCAGGAGCACACACTATGTACTCTAAGTACACACTGTGTACCCGGATGTCACGGGTGACTGAGTACTGGACATGTAATGGCCGAGTACATGGCTGTGTGTGGTGAAATGGAGGCCACCTAATGTGGAGGCCAGAAAAGGAAAGTACATGCCGTGTACTTTTAACATACACATCGAGTAATTTTTTTCATTAAAGGGATCGGGGTCCTATCTAATCGATAAAACCCTTTTTCTCTTCATTTGTCTTGTTCAAGAGTGATCATAAGACCTCAAATCTTCACTGAGGCCCCGAATTGCCATATGTTTTTTGAATTGACCGTCTTCGATTGCGTTGGAATCGCCACAGTGAGTTCTTCCGTCTTCTAGAACTTCATCTCCTGATTTCTGGTCTCTCATGAGTTATCCTCGGTCAAATATTTTACGCATTTTTTAGATATATATAATTTTTGGGTGATTCTAGGCGGAAGGTTCACATATATCGATCTCACAATGTCAAAGTAGGTGGTTTGTTCCTTTTCGTAGATAGTCTTAGAATTTTATGTGCAAAAGTTTCCAATACCCAAGAATGGAGTATTCGGTGTTTATGGTTTTTATACCTTCTATTTCCTGCTATGCCTTTTTTATATAGGTTTATTGTTTATGAATAGGGTTATGTATTCCACGCTATGGTGGTTTTTCCTATGTTTTCTTGTTTTGATAGTTTTTTCTAGTTTCCTGTTAGGCTGTTTTCTTTCCATACCTAGTATTATTAGGATGGAGTGATTATTATTTGATAGGGTATGATATGATGTAGATTATCAAACAAAGTAGTTCTTGAGGTTTACTTTGGCTGCCACATATCATTTTTCATTACTGACATCCACAAGTCTGTGAGAACCTAGTGTAGTAGACCATAGGGAGAATGGATGTTGAGGGCTTCTCCAGAGTGTCTATTTACTGTTACGTTGCACTAACATAGGGGGATGGACTTTGTGCTCCCTCATAGTTTCTGTAGTTTCTTCGATAAGGTCCACATGGGGAATAATATGTAGAGTGCTTCGTCAAATTGCCTATTAGTAACCGATATTATACCACATGGGGAATTGACGGTGAGTGCTTCCTCAATGTGTCTCTGCTAAAGCTAAACAAGAGGGGTTAGACTATGTGTACTTCCCAGAGGGTTTCTTGTGTGTTTTTTGTTAAACTAGAGGGGTTAGGATGTGAGTACTTCCTAGAGGGTTACCTTCTTTTGTTTAGCTACATACTTGATATATGAAAATGAATGAAATTGAATTTTTTGGATGGTTACTATGTGTACTTCCTTGACTATTGCTTCATTTTGTTTATTCCCTACCATATACATTTAATGACTATTAGGCATAGATCTTTGGGTGGTTGCCTACTAGGATTCATCTCACACCCAATTTGGATCATTTTTTGGGCCCAAACATATTATATTTATGCAGGTCTAGATAAGGTAAATCACCCTTCTACTTTAGGTACATGATTGCTACGAAGATGGGGAGCATGGGACCAAGATGAGGCTTGTGATGCTGTGGAGATGTTTACTACTTTTCTTTTTTACATTGGTTTAATATTTTATTCCAACATTGTGATTTGGTTGGATAATTTCTAAGAAATATATATCATGAATCATTTATATATGTGAGCTCCAACTATTTATTAATTTCATTGTTTACTTTTGGTATGGTAATATCATTTCATCCGATATTGATATCTGTTTTACATCCACTATGTTACTTTTCCAATGAGAGAACAGTTTCCCTCTATCACACCCAAGACCCTCACTACTATTCGGAGTCCTCTGGAGTTCTAGGAAATGCTCTTGAAGCCATGTGACCAACCAGGTACGGGGCACCTCTGGGCGGCTTTCCGAACTGGGACGTCACACATGCTTTTCAAAAGTCTAGTGCTGAGTGGAAGATGATGAATTTTTAGGAAAACATGTATGTTGTGGTTTGAGATAGTTAGTGGTATATGACTCCTATATCCATTCTAATTGAGTATATACATTTTTCCTAGAATAGTTATAGGCAATATGAGTATCCATAATGACTGATCTTGATTAAAACCCTTAAATTTGGGGAGTCACCTTCCAATTGGAGCATAGATGAGGATGAGGTCACCTATATCAAGAATTGGGTTGTTGTGACAATGAGCATGTGGGAGGAGTTGCTGTAGAAATTTTATTCCTTGATGTGGACAGTACATCTAGGTGTGAACAAAACATACCAAGACCTATGATTATAGTTTTTGTTTCCATGCATGAAAATGAAATGATAGGGTTTGTAACATGATGCTACACCTATTAGTGTATAATGGAAGAGAAATAATGTCTTGAAGTATTTCTATAGTCATTTCCCATTCCGAAATGGTTGTGGGATGATGTGAAAATTGATTTTGTGGTGGGTCTAATGAATAAGCTTAGGAAGATTGAAACTAACTGGGTTATTGTTGAACAACTAAAAAAGTAGTGCTCTTATTGCCTATATAGGCAAGTTATTTAGTGAGAAGTATGGAGAATTGTATGCTTGGGGGATATTCCATCTTCACGAAGTGCCACAGAATATATTTTCATATCGCAACTCAATTTTACTTCACGCTTTTAGAAGGTATTTTTGAAACACTTGGTATATAGGTATTATTAAGTATATCTTTCAACCAATAGGTTGATGGGTAGTTAAAACGTACTATATAAGTTCTAGAGTATATTTTTTTGATAATATTTTATGTAATTTAGTGGGTCTAGGGAGAAGAACTAGTTTGTAGAATAGTTTTCTAATAACAAAATTTATCAGGAAACTATACAGATGGAACCATACAAGGATCTTTATGGAAGGTCATTTAGATTACCATTATGCTAGCTGGAGGCTATTGAGTCAGTGTTGTTTCAGTTGAGTCTCATGTAGGAGATGTTAGAGCAAGTATAGATGATATAGAAATGTATGGATATGGATTAGATTAGGAGGAATTCATATGATAATAGGTAGAGTTGAGCCCTAGAGTTTAAAAATTGGGATTGGGTATTACTTCATGTGTATCCTATGTGGGGTCACCATAAGATATAGAGGAAGGGAAACTTCTCACCCAGGTTTTTTTGGACAATTTGAGGTTGTGTAAAGAATCCAACTAGTGGCATACCGATTGCCTCTTCTATATAAACACAATTTTATGCAAGGTGTTTCCCTTGTAACAAAATTATAGCAGTATCACTCCGACCCATATAAGTTGATCAATATGGATGCTTTTTACCATGAGATTGATGCACCCATTGAGTTGTATCTGAAAAGTGTTCTGGATCATAGTGAGAAAGTGTTGTATGGAAGTAATGTGTCGATAGTTTGTGTGTTATGGAAACATGAGAGTGTACAGGATAAAACAATTTAAAGGAAAGAATATATGAGGGATCAATTGCCGAATAATTATGTATTTTATTCTTAGAGAATATTAGGAGTGCATCTGAAGGACAAGTTGTTATTAGGTGGGGAGATTGTATTATCATTTCCTTTATTAGACTTGTCTCATGGTTGAATTCATGTACTTTATGTTTTTATTTAAGTACCATTTGTTTAGGATTTACCTTGGGGTTTGATTGGGTGAAAATTAAGAAAAATTGGAGAAAAGGGGGTTGTGCACGATTGGTGAAAGATTAGTGAAAATAGTGTGCCTATCACAAGAAACCATTCATCCATGGATAGTGAGGTTTTTCATGATTAGTGAACAGTCTGTCAAATCATGCACCCTAAAAAGTGAAATTGTGTATCCCAAAAATATCATATTCACAACTAGTGCAAAGTTAGGAAAAATTGCGTGTCTCTTCCTAGGAAACTCTGTACGACTTTTTATGGGGCCTAGAAATTAATTTTTAAATCCCCCAAACCCTCGTAACTCACCTATTTTGACCCTCATTCAACTATGAAAGGAATTAATTTTTAGGGGGATTTTAGAAGTAATTCAAACATCATCTAATCCCTTCTTTTCTTGACGCGAACCCCCAATAGAATATCAGATTCTCTATTTGTAATTAGATATTATCTTGATGCATTCCCAATCTTCCTCATTTCTTATCTTGTTCAATTGATGTATGTTATCCACTGTTTTGTTATATCAAAACATATTTTATGAGATCTAGATCTATGGTTGTAGATCTAGATATATATTCATAATAAAGTCTTTTATTTGATCATGATTTAAGTTTTTAGATCCATATCTAGATATACATCCTTGTGCTGCCTGATTTTGAGGATTTTCATTAATTGATTGAACATCAACGGTTGAGGTAGGGGTTATAGTTTTAAAATACCATAATATTTATATTTTTTACATGTATGTGATTATAGAATTTCTAGGTTTCATTTATCAATTGATTTTTTGAAGATGAATTAATTAATATTGTCAACTAATTAATAGATGAATTGGGGATTTGATTAATAATGTAATTTAGAAACTAGGGTAATTAATTGATTAAATATTTATTTGAATATTGAATTGGTAATCTGAAGAATTAATTATTGGAACATTGGGATTTTGAAATTCTATATTGATGGTTATGTAAATGATTGATATATGAGTATGGGACACAAAATAATGCTCCAAATACCCATGAGAAATTGATTGATGAACGAGTGTGGGTCCCTGACTGATGCTCAAAATACCAATAGTGTGATAATGTTCTTGTGTGTGAATATTTGTATGGGATAGGCACCGAGGATCCAAATACCCATGAGGTGTGGTAAATGGCCTGACTCTCCTAACACCCATTTGGGGTTAGAGACAATGATATATTCCCATGAGATTGAAATTAGATCCTAGATCTAATTGGTTGTAATAGTTATATGAAATTAAATGGTTAATAAAAGCCTATATATTAAATGAATAGTTAATTGATAATGTGGAATGGATATGACTTTGGAATGTAATAAAGTAGGTATTATGTTTTGGGTATCCATGGGAACATAGGAGTATATGTGGTTTAATAATGATTAATTGATAATGTGACAATTTTTTACCAATTCTATATAATTATTTCTTCATTAAAATTTATACACTAATATTTCAATGGATTTGTTTTATACACCTTTGGTGGGGGCATACTGAGTTGTACTCACACCCTACTAAGGATTCCTAATCGGTACCCGAATAAGTTTTATGTGTTCTGGATAGTTGAAGGGAAAAGGCAATGAGTTAGATGGATGATATTTAATGGAGAGTGGATGAGGGAACAAGACGTGGTTTGAAACCTACCTGGGAGCATCCAATGTCTTTATTTTTAGTTTAAATTTTAGATACTTGTCACATATATTAGCATTTAATGTTTTTTTGCATTATTTGGATATTGTATCTACTATATTTATTATCTAGAATTATTTTTTTTCTGTTTATATATACTTAATGTATTGTTTTTTATTTTTTATGGTGTATTAATCTGATAAAAGAGAGTATAGTCTCTCCATGATTGACTTATCATACCCTTTATTCTAGTATATAGCCTCTGGTGTATGGGGAGGCATTCCATAGGACATGTGGTGAAAATTATCAGGGCACCAGTGTGTGAAACCTAGGTTAGAACATTATAATATGGACATCCATGTTTATATTTAGGTACGGTTTTATCATATGCCATCCCTTTTACTAGAGGATGACGGGATATGATCATAGGGTGAGTTTCCTCTCATGGTAATTATGTCCCCTAAGTGGCTTCTAGGGGATTTTATTGGCCTACCGTCTGAAAAGGTTATGGATTTTACTATAGACTTAGAACTAATGAAATTGTGTATATCTCTTCACTCATATCTATATCCCGAACCTTGTTGTTGGAATTAATGACCAAAAGGGATAATTTATAATCAAAAGGGTTCATTTACTCAAACATATATATGTAGGTGTTGCAAGAGAAATTTTCCAAAATAGCCGATGGGTCCCTTTGGTTGTGAATCGATTAACAAAAATTAAATTAGGTCAACATCAAGAACAAATAGCCTTTTCCATTTATTGATTTTCTATTTGACCAGATCAAATGATAAATATAGTTTTCCATGATCATCCACTATTTTTCGTATCCCCATTTTATGGTAAGAGTGTATGAATTTACCAACTCTAATTTATAAAGAAGGTATTTCCATTTTGAGAATTTGTTTGTTTCATTTGGAATGAAAAATTATTCAATGGTTTTCTTTCTTCTGATGAAAAAGGCATTCCATTGATTAATCAACCCTTCTTTGTGATGTTTTTTGATGTCATTCTCATTTTTTCGAGAGTATAAGAGGATCATATGAAACACATGAGAAATATTGTTGGAATAATGTGAGATCTTAAAATTTATACAAAACTCTCGAAGATTAGTTTCTATATCCATGTTGTTATTCTTTTGGTATATATGATCTAATAACATGTAGTTTCATTTGATCTAGAGATGTTAATCATATATATTTTAGGTTATTATCTAACTAATTTATATATGATCAAAAATTTGTATTCAAAGAATTGTATTATATGACATTTTTATGATATTTGCCCATGGTTTTTAGGAAGATTAAACTACTCACCTAGAATGTGGCAATGTTTGTTTGGATCATAGAGTGTCTGAAATATTTTGGGTAGTTTATGTAGTTATTTAACCCCACCCATGTCTTTATTCTACATGAGACTAAATATAGTAACATGGTTTGTTGTGAACATTCAAGAATTTTATTGGGTTGTGTGCATATGATTGGTGGTAATTTAGTCATGTATTGATCTCAACAACTCTGACCACATGAAAGGAATTACCCAAACCATGAACTTAAACATGAAACATTGATTCATGCCTCTAAATACTAGAATAAATATATATTTGGGAAAAATTTTACTATTTAATTAGACCATTAAATAATTATATTCATTTTCATTTAGAAATATTTGAACCTGGCTTAATGATGATGGATTGGGTTCCATTAGGGGTTCAAATTTTGTATCATTTACAACCTAGGAGAGGGAAATGTAGTTTTTTGATGTCTTGGGAAATAATATTCCTATCTAGGCTCTAATAGATTCTAGTGATGAGTGGGAGTTTTTAGGGATTTTCACCTAAATGCATCTTCAGGCCATCGAACATAGTGGTGGTATATTCTTAGCTAGTGTGCAGTTAAGGATTTTCCCTTTATATCTAATTTATTTTGACCATCCAAGATACGATTTTTTATAGATATCTACATAGTTTCTAAATATTGGGGAGGTGAATTTTTAATGGTCCTCATCTCTAAATGGAATTATAAAATTAATGGTCTATGGGGTTTCATTACTATCTCTATAAAATAGATTTATATAATACTATGATATGTCTTAGTGGGTTACACATCCTAGATCCACCAATATGTTTTATGATTTGTGATGTCAGTTTTGGGGCCTATGTTTGAGGAATGATATATTCATTTTTTATTTCAATGTTATATTTCATATTGGGATAAATATGAACAAAAAATCCATCATTATTGATAAAACCTCTTCTTATCCCAACATAGAAGTGGTGAAAGGTTTCAATATATTTCATTATTTAGTTACCCCATACATCCTGAGTAAGGAACTTGATTTTTGTCGTTAACGATTGTCTAACCATGGCCACCCAATTCACTTGGATAAAAAACTTCACAATAGTAGATGAATTTATAATGTTTTATGACCAATATATATTAAATATATATTGTGTTCTTTCTAGTATTATCTCAAACAAAGTCCATTATTTTACCTATCCTTTTAAGGAATAATGTTAAATGGTAATGGGGTCATAAACTTGGATTAATAGGACATTCTATAACATAATCTATGGTTATATAGATTGGGTTAAAAGAGTCTATATGACATGATCTCTATCTATGTAAGAAACTTTGAAGGATCACCAAGAAGTATTCTTGTATTAGTGGAATATGAATATAATAATAGTTATCAATCCTTAATCATGATGGCTCCCTTCGAAGCATTTTTTTGGACTACCTCCATCTCCTCAATGATTGATGGAAGTGGATGATGCAACATTTATTTGATCATTCATCAAGAATGATATGACAAATTAGGTTCAAATTTTGATAAAATGGGTTTTGATATCATAAATTCATTATAAAGCATATTCTGATCATCAAAATTAATGTATGGAATTCTCCGCGGCTGGTCAGGTGTTTATGAATGTGAAACCTTTCTTAGATTATCATCTTCTTAATATATAGGAGACTTAGAAAATGATTTATGTATAATGTTTTTAGATCATTGATTGGGTCATTAAAGTCATATACATTATGTATTTTTTTTCTTAGTTAACATTAATTCATTACATTCTCTACATCTCATAGTGGAAGAAGATGAATCATGATCTATCTCAGGTGTTGAGATGGGAAGAGATCATGTAGAGACCTGATATGTCAATGAAAAAGAATGCCATTAATATTTTGGATTCCCATGTGAGATTTATATAGGGTAAATTTATTCTCTTTGTTTTGGTAATATGCATGCACAATAATAAAAATAATGAGGCATGAGGATATATGTTTTGTGTATAGGAGAAGCATCATCACTTGTTATCAGATTGGGTAATGGGATATCTATATTGGAATAGAAAGTTCTCTGGATAGGATAATTATAACTCCCACATTGTTATTTTTAGGTTTTTTTCATTTCTTTGCTCTTGATTTTTATAGATTTTTAAACTTTTATCAGGAAAAATATAGATTTTTGAATTAAAGAGGGTGACACATAGCTGGGAAATGATTAGTAAAAACTGGGTTCCTTCACCAGAAATATATATATCCTAGACCAAAGCACTGGAAACCATGAAGGGTTAGGTTCATGGATTTGTGATAATCCTTATAAATCCATGGGGCCTCCACCCAATAATATATAGTGTACTTCATGGTCGGTACATTATCTGGTGGATTGTGTAGTAAAATTCTCTTGTTTACCCATACATTAATTTTTTTCATTTTCAAAATTTTAACCTCCATGATTTGTAAACCTATTCACACACATTTTACAAATTCAAGATTCTATATCCCGAGGTTCAAATATCCCCTTCTCTAATATACTCTTATATTTTAATCATGGGATAATTTGGCATGGTACATCAATAAAACTACAATTAAGTGTCTCTTTTTCTCTTATATTTTTCTTTCCTCCTTCTTTCTCATGTTCTCTTCTTTCTAATGGTTTTGGTATCCTAGAATGTGTTATACAATTTTTTTTTCTTAAATATTTATGTTAGTGGCATGTTTCTAATTCAATAAGATCTTGTCTTGTATTAACTTGTGAATTTCAAATGGATTTTTCTTTTCAAATGGGAAAGGTAGGAGGTTTTGTGTTTTTATATTTTTTGATAATTTAAATATTATTTGTCTTATTTATAAATATATTTTAATTTTGTGTGTGTGAAAATATATCTTTCAAGGGTACTCATGTGTGTATAGAATTATAAATATTTTACCCCTTTTTTAAATGGTTTGGGATGGTATTCCTGGTATTTGGTGAATTGATTCATGATAAAATGGTATTGGAATGGTTTTTTAAATAGGGAAAATCACTTTGGATCCTTGGGTACCTAAGACGGAAGGCTTGGAACATTTTCTAGGCAAACAAAACGGGACACTTCTTAGGTATATCTATAATGATCATAATGCAACCCTATCAAAACAATGTGAAATTTCTATTACTTTAGGGACATTGGTTCATAGACTAAAGAATATTACTCATATTAAGGTTATATGTTTGATCAATGAGATGAGTTGTACCTAGAATCCTATTAACCATCCTACTTGTGGATTTTCCATCGTGTTACACTATATCATAACCTATTTTTAGTTTTCATAAAATCCTTCCTTTCCTTTCAAAGAAAATCATGTGTTAAAACTAAAATGGTCTAGATACTTTTGAAACCGGAATTTTTTTTATTTTTCCTAGAATGGATATGCAATTAAAACTGGGTGGGATCATATTAGGAATGTGTTCTCAGACCATATTTATACCCAATTGATACATGTAGACCATATTTTTTCTGATTCAAAAAAAGGATTTCCATAGAGGTGGATGTAGATATTCTTATTAGTGGATTCTCTATTAAACGTTTTTGGTGGTAGTGACATAGTGGGTATCAAATCCCATGCTACAATGAGGTTTTTTCTTTTATTGGTTGTATTACCTTTTGAATTACTTTGGTTATTGATTGTAAATGTAAACGTAACTACAACTCGTACATGCCTATTTTGTATCATTGATATGAATATTAGTTATGATATTTATATTCTTGTTTTACTGATGATTTATATTGATGTTCAGGGATATTAATTTGGGAAAATCATATCCAATGAGTTATTTGATTCCAAGATAGTAGTTTCCATCTTTTGGGGATCAGGAACATCCCTTGGACCATGCCACGAGTCGAATCAGGTATCAGGTTGGATAGACGGTTATAAAATTTATTGAAAACTCCAAAAATATCCTAATTGTCTAGATATTTCATGAATTCACAATCATGAATCCCATACCAATAACTCTTGATTCCCTAAACTCCAAAAAACATAAAATAAATGCATGTGATCTTTTATACGAAGCCTGAAATCATACTTTTAAATTGATGTATAGTAAATATGAGAATAACTGAAGTATGCGAGGATTAATCTCTAATTAATTGAACAAATATATCACACATGATCTTAATATGTTCTCTAGAATTTGAATAATATGATCAGACTACTGATTAGTATATGGATGTTTGGGAGTGAGTAAGTGTACATATATATCAAACTCCTTCTACCAACACCTCTAGATACCAGGTGGAAAAAGAGTATCTGGGTCAGAAATGATGCAATAAGTAACACTATGAAGATTCAAAATCACATGTACATAAAATCATTCCATATCATCAATGGAGAAACTCTCATGAATATGAATGATATATGTGACCTTCATTAACCATTCTGTAATAACCCATAATACATCACTGTACTAGAGTGTCCTCAAAAACCATATTAACAATACATATTCACATGATCCCATTTCTAAAATTGGAATTTGTAGTGGCTTGAGAATACATACTAGTAAGGGGTGCTTGTAGATTACATGTCGATTGGTAATGAATTATGAAATGAACATGCTACATGTTTAATTATATTCACTCATTCTCTTCATACATAGATACCACATCTTAATATATTAATATTCATTATATAACATAGTTATCCTTACAATAATTGTATAGGTATAGTGAATTTGGAATGTTAGATACATATGAAACTAGTGGATAAAAGAGCTATATAATCTCCCATTAAGTTCAAAATATGTATCTACCTTCTTAGACATATCATATGAAATACATTTCTTCATAACCATGGGAATGAAAACATAAGAAAGGGTGATATTTGATTCTTAGAAACCATAAAAAATTGAGATATCAATGATCACATAAATATAACATGGGCATAATAGTAAGAGAATATGAGAATAAAACATGAAAATCAAAATCTATATATCATAGCTCAAAATCATGAGTTAAAGAATAAATATTATATGATAAAAAGACATGAATCATAAAGGAATAAAATAAAATTATCTAAGAGTTCATATTATTTGTGTATTATTTAGATATCTATCATACACAAAAGAATCAAAAATAATATCCATTGTATTCATGTATAATTTCCATGATTATCTTAGTGGGATGGGTACATTTGAAAATATGTCTTAGTAGTCAAGTTTTATTCCCAGACTCTCATAGTGGACATGTTACATTACTAATATGGGTTCACTCTCCATTCTATTACTATTTATCTAATGATATATATACATATTCACCTAATTCATTGGAGGGCTATACAATTTCTATCATATTAGTCACATATTGAGAATAATATTGATGTGTACCATAATATCCCAAACATTCCTCACATCATAACTCATCAAAAATAAAATCATTTTAATCATCATTTGATCCCTTTATAGGTCATGGAAAACAAATAGGTTTCATTATCATTACAACAATTCATCAGAAAATAGTCCATGGATAAAAGGACTAGATTCCTTAAAATCATTTTAATATAATCATAAGTAATTCAAAAACATTATGTAGATAGTATCATTGTATAATATCCATAGTAATTCTTAGAAAACAACAATGGATGTCATCATAGATGGAAAATTATTATAAAAGATCACTTCAATCACTTAATGAGGATACATCATTTTTCCCATCAAAATTTCTTTTTTAAATTATTAAAATTTTACAATAATAAAAAACTATTTATATGAAAATATAATAAGAAAAAATTAAGGTATTATTCAAATCATCGAGCTATCATAACATAATAAGATAGAGTTTTTCTGTATACATAAAAGAAGCCCCTTTCAAATTTTTGATAAAATGTCAAAATATCCAAATTGGGAAACTGATATGAAGATTTATTTTAACAATTTTTTAAAAAATTAATTCAGGGGTAAGAATTTGTTTAATATATCCAAATATAATATGAAAACAATTCTATTAATCATTTTAGAAATAATGGACTTAAAATAGAGATGATATTTTATCAAATAGATAAATAAATTTATTTTTACATAAAATTATTATTTCAGTCCCTTAGGTACATAAATAGTGTAATGTAAAATTAAATCATGTGATATATAAATATAAATAGATTATATTAAATTTTTTGAGCTTCCTATGATTTATATACTAATATTTCATTATCGTAAATGTAACGAAAGACAATCCTGGCACATAATGAGATTATGACATAAAAACCTTACCACATTGGTAATATTAAAACAAAATCTTCAAGAAGGGGAGAAACTTAAATAGATAAGAATATACCATTATATTAATGAGGGTCATCATAAAATAAATTCATTGGACTTATCTACATCACATAATATAAATCCCTGGTGAATATGGTATGCATCTCATAGAAGTACAAGTGAGAAAAAACCCCTCACCTTGAGTTTTAATTACTTCAAAATCAATATAACCTCTCATATATTAAATTTAAATTTATAATAATTATTAAAAAATTCATATAAATACATAAAATATCATAAAATATTCTGTTATAATATTTCAAAAAACAATAATTAATAATTCCACATCAAAATCATTATTTTCAAGTGATAACTGTTTTTATTTTCATAAGAGTTTCAGTTCAACAGTTCATTCCTTGTACTTTGATCATGGTTCCATTATCACCTGAATTTTAATCATGGTATATATTTCATGTATATTAATTATATATATATATAAATTCATTCATAAAATATGTTGATATAAAACTAAATTATGTTATTCATGGGGATTTTAAGACATGCATATGAATTAACACTGTATTCACATTTTGATGGATGAGAAAAATAAAGGCACATGTTAATTAAAATAATAATAATAATAAGAATATCATATATATTATATATATTAATTAAATATATATTTATTTCCATCCATGTAATGATTAAATGAAAAAAAATTCACATCTCTTCATTGAGGAGAAAGTACACATGTACGCATTAGCGACAATGTAATTTTCCAGTCAATTGAAGATAAGAAATTATATATGAATTAACAATTACATACATATAATTATGTCATAAATATATTATATAAAATTTAAATCCATCATAAAATACATATGTGAGATGAGTCAATGGAAATGAATTACATCGGTTCATAATGCGGTAGCCCGTCATACACACGAACTACGAATTTGATTCAAATCTGATGTAAGAAGGGAAGAGTATAGGTTAGTAAATTAAAATTGTGACATATAAAAATATTTAATATACATTTTAACTATTTATTAATTGTTTATGAAGATATGGTGAAGTTATGAGAAGAAATAAAACACAAATTCTCTTTTAATAATGATACTACTTCTTTAGACAACGTCTTTAGGTTTTCATAGAAATACTTCCTATGGATATTTTATAACAAAAAAATTACATATAATGAATTATAATTAATTTTTTTTGGATTTGGGAAGGTATTATCTGAACCAAAATTATTTTTATCTGTGAAAATATAATTTAGCGTGTTCCATTTTATAATAGGGGGTAGGGGAACTTTTGGAATTTCTTAAATATTAAAATATAAATTTTTCATTCCATTCTAAAACGCTACCATAGAGATATATATAAAAATATATGGTTGGATTGTTTTCAAATCACATCATATAGTAAAATTTTTATAAGTTTATGTTGATTTTTGAACCTTATCTTTTTGTTTAATGAATCAGTTACACTATTTTAACCTCAACAATAGTAAAAAGTTTCTAAATATTTCATGCTTATGATTTTTTTTGTAAAAGTAATAAATGAATAATAATTAAACCATGAATTATATTTTAAAACCTATTCCATTAACTTGGATGAATGCCATTTTTATGAATTTTGATCCATTTAATAAATTTTGTTTTTCCAAAAAATATCATTAAAGACAATGTCTAAACTTATAAGTGAATTTCGCATTAATGATACCATGTAAAAGATATAATTTAAAAATAATATTTTTTAACATAACTAATACGTCATATTTATCTAGTAAAAATATAAATCTTTACATAAAATATTTATATTAATTTTAATATGTTTAAAATCAATTACTATACGTTTGAATTAATTAATGAAATATTTATTCAAAATTACATTTGAATTTAAGTTAATATTATATTTAATAAAAATGTGAAATAATTTACCAAAATAAATATAATTTCATTATTTTTAAAATAAACATTAATATTCATTGAAAAATGTCTTTTTCCCCATGAGAACATATAATGGTTTTTTAATAGTAAGAAAGTGATTTTTTTTCTTTTTCTTTAGAAAAAATATAATATAAGTCACATTGAGAGACAATTTCCCATATATAAATAATAATTGAGCCTTAGGTGATAAGAATCTAAATAACTTCATCAAAAAATATTTAATATGAAATATGGTGGTATTTTTCATAAGTTTTAACTTAGGTTAACATGATTTTCCGTATTACTATGGTGACGAATTTTCACTACTTTTACTATTCATTATTCCCACAATTTTAATTGACTGTAATTAATAACATTAATTAATATGATTAAATATATAGAATCCATTTTACAAAATTAAATCTCTATAAGTGGAATAATTAAATTTATATGTATCAGCTAAATTACGATGAAAATCAGCTTTTTAAAAAACTGCCTCTTTATGTCTAAAATTATTTTTATACCAATATCGTGTATAATTTTGATTCATATATTTATATATATATTATTTAAAAGTATAGGATAATTATATTATTTTTTTATTATACTAAAAATATTTTGGGGATTTTGGAATGATATTAAATGAATCTTAAAAAAAATATTTTTTATTATTCACTGACAAATTAATATTTTCAGAAAAATCGAAATACTTCACCCTAAGTTAATATTGAAATGATGATTTGAAAAATGAAAATAATCTTATAAAATATAAATTGAAAATTTTTTAGAAATAAATAATATATTTGACGTATAATATGCATTGAAAGATATGTTTTGATGAAAATTAATTTTGGATGTATAAGATGACTTCATAAAAAATTGAGGACTTATTTCCAAATAATTAGTCCCAAAATTTTTATTGAGAATGAAATTTATATATATTTTATAATGTGGATATTATTATTTATAACTTCAATTTTTATGACATTCTTAAAATGATAATGTTTAGAAAATTAAATTTTTTATTGTATAAGTTGGTTTATTAAAATGAATTATTTTGTGTAATGTATGATATCGAATAAATTAAAATTCAATTGAAAATATATCATAATGTATTTAGGAGATACATACCACCCCCATAAAATGATTTCTCCCTCAAAATCCTATCAATTTGAGGAAATCCAATTTGTATATCTCTGCCTTCTCACATCCTTTAGTTCCAACACAACTTCTTCAAATTTCTTGAATCCTCCAAATAACATTATCCTTTTTAGTATTCTTGATCCATATGACATTACCTCAATAATAGATTTTTTTTAATATTTCTTATTAATTAGAGAGATCAATCTCTTGTGGTATGACCTATGAGATTAGTACATATGATATATCATGTATGTATTTCCATGGAAGAGATACAAGGAACACATCTTGGACATGGGAGAGATTCCGATGAAGAAACAAGAGATAAATAACCATTCATACAAGATGAATATTCTAAAATAGATAAATATAAACGAGGATCAGGGTTTATTCATTTTTAATATCAAAAAATTCTTACATGAAAAAAATTATAGAAAACCTTATCACCAACTTTAAATTTCAGATCATGCTCACGATTGTCCGAAAATATTTCCATCGACTATAATATTACATGATGTATTTTTAACTAAATATAACATTATCTATAAATTATTTATCTAGTTCAGGTATTAATAGATTTATTTCTCTAACTTCATCCCATCACATTTGTGTTCTACAAACATTTCCTAAGAGGTCTTCATAAAGAACCATCTGAATGCTCATGTGAATGTTATTATTGTATGAAATATATACAAGAGGAAGTTGTTAATCCCAACCACTTTTGAAATCAATAAAATTATACCTAAAAATATACTATAGGGTTTGAATAGTTCTATCATACTAACCATCCTTTTTCTTATGGTAATATGTTCTGAAAATCAACTCTATATTAAGATTTTGTTGAAGACTTATCTAAGACATCAATGTAAACCTTAGATCCTTATTAGATATATTAGAATGTGGTACTCCATTCCACTATAATATATTAGTAATTTTTAATCTAGTATTATTACCGAGAGATAAATCTTCACTGATATTAATAAATTATGTTGACTAGATAAGGAAATCGAATATAACACAAAAAGCACTATGCCCCTTACAATGTTTTGGGAGTCTGATAAAAACAACCATGGTGATGTTTTCCTATTTCCATTATATTATAGTTATTCTTATAACATACTAATATTTTTTTCTCTACATAGAATTTCATACCAAATAATAGCCATGATACATATTCAAATATATCTCTATTCAGATTTTCCTTACATAAATAATGTTTTTTGTATCTACAAGTCATTGTATGTCTATGATTATTAAAAAATAATGAAAAATTAACCTCATCCAATATCTATTTATTCAAATATGGTATGGCTGAAACGTATACATGGATCTTATAAGATACTATTTCATTAAAATCAATGTTGAACCCTATAATATGTTTCACCTTTTTCAACAACTCAATATCTTTTGTTTACACCTCATTATTCCATAAATGTATAAATTTTTTTACAGTAATTTGAGAAAGATAATAGTCTACACAACCTTCTTGATTCCCTTATCCATTATTTTAAAATTTAAAAATATTTGATCTTTTCCTATCATCATCATAAATAATATATAATTATCCTCTGTACTCAAAGCATCAACCACCTTTTATTCTTTTTCATGTTGGTAGCGTTTTATGAAGTCATATCATTAATCATATTCAAACTTCTTCTTTGATGTATATTTAGATCTTTCCAAGTGAATATATAATTTAAAATTTTTATATTATTATACATATCACACATTTCGCTATAAATATAATTCCTTTATATTATTAATTCAAAAAATTAATATAGATAACTCTAAATCCTGAGTTGTGGAACCTTTTGCATAAACCGTCTATTATTAGGAAGAATAATCTATAACCATATCATTATAAATGAGAACCCATCCTATTCCCATTATTGATGCATCACTATATATTAAAACCCCTTACCCACTATAAGATTATTTAAGGAACAAATGGGATGATTAATATTCCCCGATCAATTTAGTGATATTTTTCTCATGCTCAGCTATCCAGAGGAACTATTCTCCCTTCCGATTTAGCATTTCAAGTGGATTGTATAGTCATGAGAAGCTATACATTTACGATTAATTATTTCAATAAAATAAAAGAAAACTATAGATCTCAGTTATGATGGTTATTCTGGTCTAATGTTCAATAACATATATTTTTTATCATTTCATATATATAACCTCCCTTGAGACTTTACCAACAAATAATGAAACATTATAAAGATAAAATTCAAACAGAGAAATGTTTTATTCAGATTCCCCAACCTTAGGTTTTTCCGTGAAATCCTCAAGTGATCATCATGATCATCCTAGATTTTTTAATATATAATAATATCATCTATAAATACTTTAAAAAACATATCAATTCATTAAATATTCAACTTAATATCTAAATACACAATTACATAAATCCATATTGATAGTGGGATAATTAGAAATACCAAATAGAATCACTATATATTCATACAATCTATATCTTGTACGGAATATTTTGTTTGGTATATCATCCTTGTTGACCCTCACATGATTGTATCTACAGTTTAGGTCAGTCATGTAAATTTATTAAGCTCTAGCCACTTGATTAAACAAGTTCTCAGTATGGGGATTCAGATACCTTTTCATTATTTTTATCTTGTTTAGTTCTTGATAATCAATATAGAGTCTCAATTATCTATCATTAATTTTAATGAAACAAACTAGTTCACCCCAATGGGATGGAGTAAGTTGGATAAATCCCCTGTAAATATTTTAATGGTATTTATTATTAAATTACATCAACTTCATAGGGGATATTCTATATGGTATCTTTTAGATAATTTTACCAACACATATGATCTCTCTTAAGAAATCAATCTCATGACTTAGTGGAAGACTTCGAAAATCATATGTAATGTCATCAAAAAACATTCACATAATAGATATATAATTGATTTTCGGTTGGACCCAAACAATCAAAGATAAAATCCCTTTTGGATAGGAATAAATAACCTTTAAATGTTTGAAATTTGAATTGGATGTTCGTATATATCAAGGCATAGAATGATGAACAGTGTTTGGTTTGGAATATAAAACATGACTCCCATTTATTGGAAATTGTGGTTATATTATGTACTAAAATCCAATCCATTCAAAAAATAACATCAAATTCATCTAGAGTGATAATGATGAGATTTTCATGAAGCACATTCCAAAAATATCAATCAAATAAGATTAATTGGCTTGGGTATGATAATTATACCACTAAGAGTTTTTACTATTATTTCAATATCTAATCCTTTATGATAAGAATTATAATTCATAGAGAAATTTCTTATTATTTAGAAATTATCTAAATATTATAAAATATGGTTCTTTAGTTTTTGAGCATACCTATTTCGAGCTCAGATTCATCATTAATTCGTTTATTCTTTTCTAACACCAAAATGGTTCGGATGACCACTAAGTTTCATTAATAAAAGTGATTAACCATGAAACATTATTCACATGATTTGTAAATCACGAAGCCATATTTTTAGTATATGATAAAATATATTTATCTTAGTTCATCTATAATATTATCTATTAAAATCCTACAAAATGGGTTTTAATGAAAATATGATTTAAAAAAATAAAATCATCAGTGAGTGTGAAACTATTTTACCATTAAAGGAACACTCACCATGCACTTGAATGATGGATGAGATATATTCTACCAGCTATATTTGGGGTTATTTACCATGGAATCATTTGTTTCAAAACCATATCCACATTATATATCTAGACAGGGATGATTTCGAAGGGAAACCATGCTCTTTCCTTTACTGTAAATTAGAAAATTATTCTTTACCTAGGACCTATTTGAACAAAAATAATACAAATTTATACAAGAGTGGGTGAACTATGTCCATTCGGTAATCTGAGAAAAATTTATTCTTTCATTATTATTTGTAACTTATGCATATATGTATTTGGTTCTCACTTAAGTAAGTGGGGGAGATAATGAATATAAAACATTAAAACAATAATTTTTATAGTGGTTTGGGGCACAAAGATCATCTAGTCCACTGTACCGACACTCTCTCAATGATCTTAGGTATTTTTACTAGATAGATCCTCTTTTAACCATACCTAAAAAAATAACTACAGTTAGTTGAAACCATTAGAATAAGTCTTTTATATATCCTTCTATGTCTTTTATAGGGAACCATAAATCTGTATCGTAGTTTCACTGGATTATACTACACAAATGACTGATTCTGAGTAGAATACACTAATAAATCAATTGACATTGATTTTACTGAATAAACATATTCTCTGTCATAGTTATAATAGTGTAACACTCAGAGAATTTAGGAGATGGGTTCTTTTAAATTTCTTTGATATCTTTTGTTATACGCTCCACCATGATTAGATTGTGCTAAACGCAACACCATATTAGCTTGCTGTATATGTAACGTTATTCTAGTCCAGTGTTGCACACAATTTTAGGTTCTTTTGATAGAATTTATTTCACACAACAATGAGTATATTTTTTTTAATTGTATAAATGATCTAAGATTGGATTTTGTTATATGAAACACCAAAGTAAACGTTCACTACGTGCAACAATAACATGGCTTGCGTTACATGCAAGATCAACCTTCCTCGATAGATTGCATTGTACGTGATACCAAGTTTCACTAAACAATGATATATTATTAAAATATTATTATTTAATGAGATATAAACTGGTATTTAGGAATATTATTAACCACATTTTTAAGTTTATTAAACTAAAATATATCTTATATATTTTCTAAACATGACATGAGAAAAAAATCATTTTTTCAGATAAAAGAAGTACTTTTCAATAAATGCAGTTTTACCGTCCTTTGATAGTGCACCAATTTTAAATCTAGTCTTTGGATAATTTATAAGTCCAATTTGACAAAATAAAATTCTCCTTTTGAATCAAGATATAATTAATTTATTTGGATAATGTTATGATATTTTCTTGATAAATTTTATATTTTTATGAATAGTAAAAATATGCTAAAGTTTAATTAAAAACAATTTTTTTTCATCAAGATAATTGATATGGTTAAATTATAATATTTAATGGTTTTAATTTATAAATAGAATATATTTTAACCATTTAATATAATGTATTTAATTATAATTAATTTTACATTGAATTCATGTGTAAAAACATTTCAATGTTTTGCAATATTTTAACTTTTAAAACCCATTTTCTAAACAATGGGATTGATTTTAAATTAATTACTGCAACTTATGTGTTTTGAATATTGAAAAAAGATTTCATATTTGTAACAATTAGCTCCAAATTATGTTTATATGATACTTTTATTTTTGGACATTATGAATTGTAACTTTAGTAATTATTTTATTTTCCATGGTTATAGGGTAAATCTGGTAAAAATGGAAAAAAATAATATTATAATAATATTAAACTACCCTAACACATTTTTTAATTCTATTGGATTATATATTTCCAACAATGGTCATACTTGGGTTTATTTTGAGAACCCATGGATTCACTTTGATGTGAAAATGATATTTTATAAGAATTAATTTAAAGTAAAGATAATTATAACCTAAAGATATATCTTTTACTAAATAGATTTTACTATAGGGTTAAAAAACTGGTATATATGCCTATAAATATTCAGTATAAATATAAAAATATTTAATACATAATGGTGTTTTGTTTATAATTTTTAGACATTAGATATGTATATTTATGTATGACACAATTATGATGTTGTGATTACCTCAATAATGAATGATTCGGATAAATGAATTTATAAATATAAAAACAATTCCAATTTGGTTATTTTGATGTCATAAATGAATTTTATGGATGATATTGACATATTATATTTGTTTTAATTCCTTATTTTATAAGGAATCATGTTGTTATGAATTTTTATAAAGTGAAGTATGAATAGTGTCTAAAATTGACACAATTCCCAACTTAAAAAACATAAAATATCTTACTAAATGATATTAAATTACAAAAAATATATAATTTGGAAAAATGGGTAATATAAGTCAAAATATTTTATAAATAACTTTTTGTGGATATTTTGAGATGAAATGGTAATTACATAACCCATAATGTGTAAATAACATGATATCACAGTAAGATCAAAAAAGATAAAATAAGGGTAAAATCAAAACTATAAGGATAAAAAATATATTAAAAACTTGTCAAAAAATTATTAGATTATTTATAATCAAACCACCATAATCATATGTTATAATTAAATACGTTTTAGACCATTTTATTTCGAAATTTAATTTATAATAAATAAATACATTGGAACTTTCTTAAAGCGCCCCTCTCCTCTCTTATAAAAGAGCACCCCTACCTTTCCTCTTCACTCCATTTTAAACCTTAAAAGTAATTAAAACCCTACCCATTTCTCTTCTCAAATTCCCTAATTACTTTTATATCTTATTTACTTCTCATAATACCAACTCTAGTTCCCTAATAGAATGTTTAAAGGAGGCACGTTGAGGATGAGGTAATCTCTTCTACCGATTCATTAAAATTTATTTCTTCTTATACTTATTCTTATTTGGTTGATTCATTATAAAGTAATAACATCAGTATCAATAATATTATGATATTCTATTATAAATATTAAACAACCCTATTTTCCCTTCTATCCATCCTAAGAAAAACAAAATCACTACACGTACGTACATACAAAATATTGTCTCCACGCCGTGGTGTAATCTATTTTTTACCATCGCCTTACTTGGATGGGTATAATTGTGTAAATAATAACTATATATGATTATTATGACATAATAATTCTTATATATTATACCCTATCCACTTCAATACCATTCAACAACTATGAGAATGATATCATCGCTCATGCGTATGTATGACTTACCGTCTCCACGATGCGAGGAGATTCATTTTCCATGTTAACCATTCAAGAATGATTATAAAGTATATATATTAAGTAATCATGAAATATATGACATAATACTGATACTAAATTTATTTATATATGTATATTTAATTAAATTACTTCCATCCAAATCAATAGGGAAACAGAAACAACATTCATGTGTATATACGACCTACCATCTCTATGAATGGTGTATTCCATTGCATTTATCGATCTATTATATATATTTATATATTTAATGTATATGATATATAAATCATGTAATAATTTATGGATGTTAGTAAATCATGATCTATTTAATAATATCCTGAATAAAATGCCTAAATATGTATGGTAAATAAAACAATTATTACCCCAAACGTTGCTTGAACATGGAATTGACAACTGAAAAGGTAATATAAAGTCATAAGTGAATCATATATGATATCATAAATATTGTTATGATTCTGTTACAAGTTAATAATATTTTTTAACCCACTCTACATGAGTTTCAGACTTGGATGGTAGAAATTGGACATAAGGTAAAATAGAATTTTTCAATCTCATTTTTATCCATGATTGTTTATTTGTACGCATTTTCTAGGGATATATTCATTATCCATGTCCATTGTTTTCTAAAAATGTTTTCATAAAATGTTTAATATTATTACTTGTATATTTAATTTCATCTTTACCCCAATTTTAATTTTACTATGCGGTAAGGATGAAATCTTCCTTGTGTTTACCGTAAGAGGTACTTTTTGGATTTTCCTCTAAAAGTATGAGGAGAATGTTTTTTAACTAATACGACATGAACAGATTTTTATATATTCATAATTCATTATTTATATGAAGCTTCCTCTACACTATTTCATGTTTATTTTCAACTAATTTTTTTTCTTTTAAAATTTCATAGCATTTTGAGAAAAGAAAATGTTTTTGAAGAAGAAAGGATATTTACCTCTAGAACTAAGTTCAAGTTGTTTATCAAAATTATTTTCCATATAATATGATATAGGGTTATGTTTCTATCCCTATTATTATTTTTATTTTTTATGTTTATGATGTTAATATTTTTTGAATTCCATTAATCTTATATGGAATATGTTATGATGACATTATGTTTAAAATCCCATTTTATTACATGGGTTATGCTATGACCAATGATTTTTGCGTTTGTGGAACATGTACAAATTATTTCATTATGAGATGGGTGGGACCTATACATCCTTACAATTAATTGCATAAATATTTATATCTCATGTGAAGGACATAATTAGAATAGCCTGTAAATATGTTTTAGTAATACATTGCTGGAACATCAAGAGAACCTAGTTCAGTAATGGACTCTATCCACTATATTGGTCTTGGCAGAAATGCCTTGGATACTATGGAAATCATATTATGTTATTATTAGTTTTCCATAATTACATGTTTTTATTCCAATTCTATTATATCATGGTTAATGTTACTTTGTGACCCATGCCTTATATTTATGTCATTCTTCATGATTTTGATTTTAAAAATTTATGTTCATGTCTTTACGTTCAAATGTTTGTGGTTTGTTTTAAGTTCTCCATGTTTAACCTTATTGAGAATTTGAGAACACCTTAATATATTTTCTTTTCCCCATTGTAAAAAAAATTAGGTAAGAAAAGAAAAGGGGAAGATCTTTATGGGAGGTGTTGAAGATCTTTCACTAGGACTTGATGATTATGTTCTGACTTTTAAAAGACACTAGACTAATACGGTCTTTGGGAATCTTATTGTGTCATGTATTATGTATTTCTAAAAAGAAATGAAATGTGAATGTACTTCAATCTCTGGCCTCTATAGTAGGTATCATAGGCTATGGTTTAGTCAGTATTTTGGAATCTAGGACGCAAAAACTTTAGTGAGATCCCTAGGGATTTCTCTATATTATGTCTAGATATTTCCCTATGGTTAAGTATAATTATAGGCTACAGTCCATAAATTATTCCAACGATCATAAATAACCTATAATTAAACCTATATGTTTGAGATTTATGGAACTCACACTTGAATATGTTGTTTTACTTGTATGATTTTTTCCTTTTAATCTATTCATTTTGGGTTTTAGACGATGGATAAAACCCAAAAAAACCATGCTTATGATCAATGAAACGGGAAAGGCAGTGATTTTCCCCCAGGATAACCAAATTTTATGGGAGATGGAATGAAAAATATTATTTCTATACTTACACAAGCTATGAATCATTTGGGACTCCCAAATGTGCATACAAGGTAATAATATTCTATTGAGTCTTTCATGAGGCAACATCCACCTTCTTACCTATGTCTTTTGATCCACTTATTTTTGAAAAATTGCTTAGTACCATTGAAAATATATTTTCTATCCTTAGCTTTTCAGAACATGAAAAGGTCATTTTGGCTGTCTATTATTTAGTAGGTGAATCATACCAATGGTAGAATCTAATTAAGAATACAATGCAACAAGATGAAATTGACTCCATGGAATGGTTTGAGTTCATGAACATATTTTTCACTAAGTACTTCCCTCATAGTATTCAAACAAAGATGGAAAATAAGTTCCTTAATCTTAAGAAAAATTGTGATGAATATTTTGGTATATACGAGGTGTATTTTACATGACATGCAGGGTTTTCTTCTGGATTTATCATCCAACCTGAAAGTAAAGTTGATCGATTCTTCTGTGGCTTAAAACCAAGTCTCCAAAGATAATTATATATAAGAAACTTCAGTAGCTATGAAGATATTGTGCATTGTTCTATCAAGGAAGAACTGGAATTTGGTGTTATGTATCCATATCATGGTTTTGATAAGAAATAAAAGATGGAGTTCCAAGGAAAATCTCAAAAAAATGGTGAATAGAAGATAAATTTTTCTTTATGCTCAAAGTGTGGAAAGAAGTATGATGGATATTGTATTGGAGGGACTAGAAAATGTTTCAAGTGTAGAAAATAAGGTCATTGAGCAGTTGAGTGCTGAAGAAATGGGAAAAAGGTTTCTAATTATGTGAATGGAGAAAAGACTATAGAGAACACAACGCCAACACTTAAATTGTATAAGTGTAAGGAAATAGGACATTATGCTAACCAATTCCCTAATACAATGGTTAATGATGATAGAAATCATCAACATCTTAAGAAAAAATACCGAGGGAAGTCACATGCACTAACTTTTGGTGATGTTTAGTATGAGAAAGAAGTCATGGAATGATTAATTATTTATGTAATGGGATTTTAGAATAGTGTTTTGGAATCTCATTTATAGTACTATGGAATATTGGAATATTTATTTATTGGTATATTAATGGTTTCCATAATTATATTCTAATGGTAACCATTAAAAGTGATTGAAATATTTTTAGAAAGCAGATTATATGCACATAATGAAGGGATAAATAGAAAATAATATGTTTTATAGCGTTAATAAGTTGATGACTAATTAAAGGACAATGTGATATCATGGTTTGATTATATAGAAGTTTTGGTATATTCGGTGAGGGGAAAGAGTTAATTTTGATAAAATTCATGTTTTCACTAAGATTCTAAAATGATTTATATTATTATCATATTTCAAGAGAATATGTGATTAAGGTATTCACATATTTGGAATGTTACAAACACGGACTAGAAAATGAGATATGAGAGAAAATGTTAAATCGATTTAGTTCACCTTATGTTAAATTTTAAGATTTTCAGTTTTTGGAAGGATTGTATTGTTATCCATTCTTGTATAGTATAAGTTATTTTCTATTTTATGTTTGTTAGATTAATGTATTGCCTAACTATAGGTGGACTTATTCATACTTGATAACATGTTCTATCCTTTTTGTTAAGATAGAAAAAATGTCCTATCATTCTACCACATGATCTGATAACACTTCAATAAGGAAAAATTTAACCTCATTTCTTTAAATAAGAGATGAAGTGGAATTTTTTCAATGCATGAACAATGGTGAGATTTTACCAAAATCAAGTAGGTACTTATTATCTTTGAAATTTATTCAACTTTAGGAAAAGGATCTTGAAAAAAAAAAATGTTATCAGAGTATCTTCTTATCTGATTAATCAGATGGTCCCTTAATTCTTTGAAAATTTATGGCTTTCTGGTAATTAAATTTCTCTATAATTGATTCTCTATCATTATCCATTAGAAATTGATGGTTAGATTTCTCTTCCATATCTATGATTTCACTTCCCACCTATGTTCTCCTATGTGGAAACCCAGTGATGAGTTACTTTGGGTGCCCATTATATTTTTAACTTTCCTTTTTAAAATGATGTCTTAGTATCCCTATTTACGATGTGGGTTTCCATGAAAGAAACATTCAAGTAGAAACCCACTTGTAACCCTGATGAATTTCAAGGGTGAAATTCATTTTAAAGGGTGTAGAATGTAACACGTCAAGAATTTATGAGATGGATTCTTTTTAATTTCATTGATTTATTGTTTTATACACTACACAAATATTATCTTGTGCTATATGCAACATCGTACTAGCTTGCTGTATACACAATTGTCTTCTGTTGCACACAATTTTATGTTCTTTTGATGGAACTAATTTGAGACAACAATGGGTATAGATTTTGTACAATGTATAAATGAACTATGAATGGATTATGATACATGAAACACCAATGGAAAGTTACACTACAAACAAAACTGATAAGGCATGCATTACACGTAAGACCACCTACCATGATATGTTGTGTTGTACGCGATACCGAGTTTCACTAAACAATGATATATTATTAAAATGTTATTATTTAATGGGATATAAACCGGCCAATATTAATATTATTAACCAAATTTTGAATTTTATAACATTAAAATTCATTTCATATATTTTTTAGAACATTTTATGAGTAAAAACTCATTTTTTCGGATAAAATAAGTAGTTTTTAAAAAAAATACAGTTTTACCACCTTTTTATAGAGAAATGATTTTAAATCTAGTTTTGACACATTTATAAGTCTAATTTGACAAAATATACTTATTCTTTTAAATTAGGTTATAAAAATTTACTTCGGATAAATTTTTTATAGTTTTCTAATAACTTTAATATTTTGCTGAATATTAAAAATACTCTAAATTTTAATCAAAAACAGTTTTTTCACCATAATAATTTATATGGTTAAATTATAATATTTAATGGTTTTAATGTATAAATTGAATATATTTTTACCATTTAATATAATTTTTATCATTATCATGAATTTTACATTGAATTCATAAGTAAAAACATTTCAATCTTTTGCAATATTTTAACTTTTAAAATCCGTTTTCTCAACAACGAGATTAATTTAAAATTAATTTATAAAACTTCTATGATTTGAATTTTCAAAAACATATTTCATATTTAGAATCATTAGGCCCAAATTATATCAATATGACACTTATTTTTAGAATTTATGAATAGTAACTTCAGTAATTTTTTTATTTACCATGGTTAAAGGGTAAATTTTGTAAAAAAGGGTAAAAACATATATTTTAATAATATTAAACTATTATGAAAAATTTACTAATCCTATTGGATTAGATATTTCAAAAAATGGTCATCCTTGGATTTATTTTGAGACCCCATGGATTCACTTGGGTCTGAAAAAGACATTTTATAAGAATTAATTTATAATAGATATAATAATAACCTAAAGATATATCATTTACTAAATCAATTTTATTATGGAGTTATAAAACTGATATATATGTCTATAAATTTTCCATATAAATATAAAAATATTTACTATATAATGGTATTTTATTTATAAATTTTAGACAATATATAAGTATATTTATGTATGACACAATTATGATGTAGTGCTTACCTCATTCATGAAAGATTCCAATAAATGAATTTTTGAATTTAAAATAAATTGTAATTTGGTTATTTTGATGTCATCCATAAATATTATGAATGATATTGAAATATTATCTTTTAATTAATGCCTTATTTTTGAAGTAATCATGTTGTTAAGAATTATTAAAAAGTCAAGTATGAAAAGTGTCTAAAATTGACACAATTCACAACTTAAAATATAAGATAGTTTATTAAATGATATTAAACTAATAAAAATATATTATTCATCAAAATGGTTAATATAAGTCTTAATATGTCATAAATAACATTTTGTTGTTCTTTTAACATGATATGGTAATTACATAACCCACAATGTGTAAATAACATGATATCACGGTAAGATTTAAAATGATAAAATAAGGGTAAAACTAAAAAGATAAGGATACAAAAAATATTCACAAATTGTTAAAAAATTATTGGATGATAGATATTCAAACCAAAATCATATTATCTTAGAATTTAAAAGTTTTGGGCCATTTTATGTCAAAACTAAATTTATAATAAATTAATGTTTTGGAAGTTTCCTCAAGTTCCCCTCTCTTTTCTTATAAAAGGGAACCTCTTCCCTTTCCTATTCACTCTATTTTAATCTTTCAATCTCTTAAAACCCCTGGAGATTTCACTGTAAGCTTCCTTAATTACATTCTAGTGGTTCTGGTCTCCTAAAATGACCAACTCTAGTGCCCTAAGATGATGTCTAAAGGAGCCACGTCGAGGAAGAGGTAATCTCTTTTATGAATTCTTTCAAATTTATTTCTTCTTCTACATACTCTTATTTAGTTATATCATTATAAATTAATAACATAAGTATCTCTCATATACCTATATGTTCTTATAAATATGCATAAACCCTATTTCACCTTCTATCCATCTTACGAAAAATGAAATCACCGTTTGTGCGTACGTACGGATTACCATCTCGACGTTGTGGTGTAATCTATTTTTCACCACCACATTACTTGGATGGGTATAATGGTGGAAATAATAACTATATATGATTATTATAACATGATACTACTTCTGAGATATTATAAAACATCCAATTCAATACCGTTCAATAATTGTGGAATGATATCACTGCTCGTGCGTAAGTATGACTTACCGTCTCCATGACATGATGAGATTCATTCTCCATGTCAACCATTCAAGAATGATTATAAAGTATATATAATAAGTAATCATGAAATAAATTAAATAGTAATTATACTGGATTTATTTATATATTTATATGTCATTTACTTCCATCCAATTAAATAGGGAAACGAAAGCATCATTCATGCATACGTATGGTCTACCATCTCTATGAACAGTGTATTCCTTTTCATTTATCGATAGATTATATATATATTTATATACTTTATATATATGATAAATAAATCAGTTTTTACATTCTATATGTAAGTAAATCATGATCTATGTAATAATATCAAGAATAACAAGTCTAAACTCGTACGATAAATAAAACGATTATTACCCAAAACATTGCATTAGCATGGAATTTGAAAATGAATGGGTAATATAAATTATTAAGTAAATCATATATGATATCATAAATATTATTATGGTTCTATTACAAGTTAATAATATTATTACACCAACTATACAGGAGTTTCAGACAAGTAAAGAAGAAATTGGACTTAAGGTAAGGGATAATTTTGCAATCCCATTTTTATCTGATATTGTTCATACGTATGTTTTTTCTAGGGCTGTATTCATTATCCAAGTCCATTTTTTTATAAAAAAGTTTTCATAAGTTTTTTAGTATTATTAATTTTTTTTAAACTCATTTTTACCCCCTTTTGACTTTTACTATGTTGTATGGAAGGAATATATATTTTGTTTACCATACGAGGTGCTTGTAGAATTTTTTAGTAAAAGTATAAGGAGAATGTTTTTTAAAATTACACAACATTTTGAGAAAAAAATGTATTTGATAAAAAAAGGATATTCTCTCCAGAACTAGGTTCATGTGGTTTATCAAAATAATTTTCCATCTAAGACGACATAGGGTTATGTTTCTATCCCTATTATTACAGTTATTATATTATTTTAATGATATAATTATTTTTATGAAGATTATTTATCTTTATGGATTATGTTATGGTGGCATGAAGTTTAGGAATCCCATTTTATTACATAGTTTATGCTATGATGAATGATTTATTATTTTGTGGAACATGTACGAATGATTTCATTATGAAATGGGTGGGACCTATATCTTCTTCCAATTCATTGGGTAAGGATTTATATCTCATGAGATAGACATAAATGGAACAATAGGTAAATTTGGTTTAGTAATACATGGATGGAATAATGAGTAAACCTAGATCAGTAATGGACTTCGTCCACTATGATGGTTTTGGCAGAAATGCCTTGGATAAAATAGAAATCATATTATGTGATTATTAGTTTTCCACAATTAAATGTTTTATGACAATTCTATTCTATCATGGTTAATGTACCATTATGATCCATGCCTTATATTTTTGTCATTGTTCAAGATTTTGAAGTTTAAAATTTATGTTCATGTTTTTACGATCAAATGTTTATGGTTTGTTTTATGTTCCCCATGTCTACCCTTACTAAGATTTTGAGCGCACCCTTTCTATATTTTATTTTCCCCAAGATATAAAGAAACGTTTTAGGTAGGAAAATAAAATGGGGAGACCTTTATGGGATATATTGAATATCTTTCACCAGGACTAGAAATTTTTTCTCCGAGTTTCCAAAGACACTAAACTAATATGGTCTTTGGGCATCTGTTTGTGTTATGTATTAAGTATTCTGCAAAGAAATGAAGTGTGCATATACGTTAATCTTGGGTCTCTACAAATAAGTACTAAAAAGGATCTATATATTTAAAGAATAATGCATTCAATATATAATAGTTTTGAATTGATCTTGATAGAAAAATATCCTCTGTAAAAACATCAATAGATGAAAATCAATAGTAACAATAGAAACTTTTTTACATAGTACAAGATTGAAAAAAACATGTCTATAAAGTGTAACTTCTTCCAAATAATAGATATGTTTTATTGTATGAATTTTTTAGTATCTATACATTAAAATTGAGATCACACACACACACACACATAAATACATATATATATATATTGAAGAAAAAAATGAAATTTTCTATTTAAAAAGGGAATCTTTTTCTTTCTTTCATTTGAACACATCCAAGAATATTTCCTAATAAAACATTATCATTTGTATTTACACTATTCAAGAGAATCATAACTTCCATAAGAAATAGGAATGGTTTATTTGAATGAATACAATCCTTTGAATCAGTAATAAAACATTGTTGAAGTGATATTTACTTCAATCAGGAGGGGTATATAAAACAAAGATAATATCATTATTTAAAAACTGTATCATTGACTATCCAAATTTAGGGTCATTCATGTGATGACAAACTCCAAATGTAGTGTTGACAATGTATGGGTGATTAAAAATTTATGGTTGATAATGTATGACTAATTACAAAAGTAGGGTTGATGAACCATACATTTAAACTTCAAATTAGGGGTTTATTACAAATTTATGTTTTTCGATCCAAACATTTTCAACTATGTAGGGTATATGATCAATATGTTTTCATCCTAATGCAGGGTTTTCAAACAGTACATTATGCTTAAAAACAAAATTTATAAACAATGATTACAAAATAATTTCAAACATAACTAGAATACTTAATCAAATATTTAACATGTAAATAATATAATATAATCAAGAAAAAAATTCTGAAATATTACATAAATTAATTTCATTTGAAAAACAAATAGTTGTATTTGTGAGAATCAAACTCAATAAGATTCACATATTATTATTTATAAAATACATTCCTAACAATCTCCCCCATTTTGATTATCATAGAACCCATAAGACATAACATATATAAAATATAAGATTTTTAAACACAAAATAAATATTACAATTAATGTTATATGACTAAATTTATATTTATTTGTGAAAATATTTTATAAAAAATTATTTAACTAAAAACATCTGCAATAATTGTTTTGTAACATTTCGAAAAAAATGTTTACAAAAATTGGTAGATTCTAAATCTTATAGTGTAATTATTAGGAATGTGTGTTTATCCAATTTTCTACCATTTTTTATATAAAAAATAATGTAATATAAAATGGTTTAAAAACATTTAATGTTTCACAGAGCTTTGAATAATTTATTTAATAGAATAAGAAACAATTGATATTTCTTATTGAAGTATATAAGAAAAAAAATAACTATTTTGAAACAAAAATAACAAGTCAAAAAGAATTTAATTTAAATACTATTTTGAGTAAAATAAATATTTTATAGAGATATTTAAAACGGTTAAACTAGATAGGGAAGAAGGGTCTTGATCTGAGGATGTGTCAAAATCCTGAATAGCATAGATAACCTAATGAACATCCTTTAGAATTTATATAATTACTCAAAACATTCATTAAAGTTATAAACCAAAAATATTATCTAGATATTACAATATTTAAAAAGCTTTAAACTTTAAACTAAATTGACTTTTAAAAACTCACAAACATTCTCTTTTGAATGAACAAACTATTAGAGAATATCACTTAATTTATTGAGAATATTTCTAAAATGAAGATATATTAATGTTAATTTCTCAACGAAATATATCTTATTGTACATAAAACAATTTATAGGTGCATTATCACACTGATGTGAATGTAGTAAATCATTTAAAGTATACCAAATTGAAGAAATTAATTCAATAATTTTTATTAAATCTAGAGAAAATTTAGGAGAAGAAGTAGATGCTCTAAACTGATTACATCTATTCATGGTAAATTGAAAATGTAAACATAAATACATCTTTATGTGTATAAAATACTACTTAAAAATATATTCTTTTCTTAGATTTCAACACTGATCTTCTACGTCTCTTTGAAATACGTCAAAATATCTTCTGAAAACTGAAATTTCTTTGAGGGATTTCTACTGGTTTTTTATATATTCTAAATATCTTTAGAGAATAGTATAGTTTCTTTATATTCCAAATATTTATTAGTAGTCTCTACCACACTTTGTAATTTGGAATACCCCACCTCCAACCTATTAATGTTGAGAAAAAAATCATCAATTTAATTAGTTAGATAATCAGAAGAGTCTTTTTTATGCTTTGTAAATGGTTTTCCATTATCAACTATAGCTAAATATTTATATTTTATCCTTATAACTATATGATGAATAAGTAATGTTAATAACTTATATTCTCTTAGAATATGTATATATAACATTATACATTGAATCTCCAACAATAGATACTATTGGGATCTCGGTTAACGAAGTTGGTCCTACTACTAAAGGATGGTCATCCTCACCTGCTTGAGAATTATTCACCACATGATCTTATGAATGGTATTTCAAAATATATATTATATCATGAACATATTTCTCTTGATTTTAATTTTTCCATTTATAATTTCCTCTAGATCTACTCCCTTGTCTGGCTGATTCTCAGGTTGTTGTTCCTCAGCAGTAGTTATATATCATAAAATGAAAGGCTTGTCAAAATCACTAGTTGTAGCAGCTACACCTTATAGATCATAAACTTTAGGATTCTGATCTATTGGTTCATTTAATTTCCTATGATGGGTGTCAAGGTACCCATTGGTTATTTCGTCCAATTTTTTCACAAATGAATAATTAAAATCTCTTGAATTTTCTAGATGAGAGACATCATATCTTATTATGCATATCTTTGTTTGAGAAGCCTCCGCTATTATAGATTCTAAAACATTTTCATCAACAATACCTAATAATCTATATGATTTATGATTGACATTGTCCCGGTGAGAAATATGACCAGATTCGTATTGGTCTTATGCACAACAAATTAATAACATTCTTGTTTTCATACTCCAAAATAAATATTTATTTCACAATTTTCAAGCATTCAATATGTTACTATGATGAAACCTATTTTGAATCCATACATCTCAAATATTTATTTTATATAATAGAAAATATAAATTCCTTCTATATGGATAAATGGAAATCTTTACCTATCCATAACAATAGTTATGCATGTATAAGAACATATACCTACTAAATTATTGATTGATATCACTTATACAAAAAAACATATATATATGGATAAATAATCATTTATAACTAATCAATTTTAGGAATCATTAACTATTGAATGAATTTGAACAGTAAAATTTCGTCAGTCTAAACATATTTTAGTGTATTTTTTTTAATTAGAGTTCACCCAAAAGAAAAATACATAATGTCTTTAGATTTATGTTCTTGATTCCCAATTGATCAATGATCAAAGTAAAAAAATCCTCCATGGGGTAACTGAAAAACATTATATTTATATAAAATAAATTGAATATAAATAATAAATTACCTTTGAAATAATGACATCATTTGTATCTCCCATACAAAATTAAACATATCAATAATAGTCCATTACTTTTTTGTGCGACACCAATTGGGTATTTTATATATTGAAAATGTTTTCTAAACCGTGAATATTTATAGAATCCTTGGGTATAAGAATCATCTTATGCATAAATTAAAAATCTATGGCTTTCACATGATGAATGTTTCAATAGGTGACACGTTGATACTTCTATCTGCTTGTTTTGCATTCTTCTTCCCTTTTGTTCATCAAAATTTCTTTGAATTTGATAGCTTAAGGTTTATATTATAGGATTTCAAAGTGATGATGATATATCTATAATTTATGAGTCTTGAAATGTATATTACAATTGTGAAATTAATATAGAGGGTGGACTTTGGTTATTTTTAGGTGAAATAGGTTCTAGTATAAAAAAAGGAATTATTTTGAAAAAATGTATCATTTCAAAAAATTAGATAATAAATGAATACTAAAAAAATAGGAGAAAAATAACATAGTTAATAACTAATTAATGAATCAAACTTTTTTACATAAAAATAATTATTCTTAACTCCCCCTTGATAAATTCGAAACCAATAATGGAAATTTCTTTTGAAAAAATGTCAGGAAGTTGATATTCATTATTTCTATATTATAAAGATATATCATTTTAAAGAAAATTATCTCCTAAAAAATGATGTCTTATATCAATATATATGGTTCTTGAGTAACATAAAGGATTTTGTAAAATTTTAATTGCTCTATTTTTGTCACACAATATTGTAATATTATTGAGATTAATTCTGAATCCAATTAAGGTATATTTCAACCATAACACTTGAACAGAAAATTATACAATACATATATTCTTACTTACCTATTAATAGAGAGACTAAATATTTTTTCTTAATTTAAAATGAAAGTAACGACTTTCCTAAAAATTGATAGGTTCTGGAAGTACTTTTTCTATATAATCTACAACCCCCCAAAAAATATTCTTAATATAAAATTAAATTATAATTAGACATTTTTGGGTAATGGCGTGATTGAAAAATATATCTTTTTAAAAATCTAAATGAAAAAATTATACATCACTATTATGGGATTATTTTAGATTTTATAGAAATATAACACATATATAAACTAAATACATAATGTTTGGTCAACTTCTAGTAAGATATAATAAATGAAAAATTGATCCTTGGTAAAAATTTGTGTCAATTGGTACTTATGCTTCATCCAAATCATATTTTACATTTGTACACATGGGTGTTGTATAAGTATTTATGTTTTAAATTACTAATCATTTCCATGAATCAATAATTTCTATTATTAAATTATATACACTCCTGAAATCTTTTTGATAGATTTGGAATCCAAGAGAGAAAAGTATTTATCCTATCATACTCATATCAAATAGATTTTGCATAAGATTTGAGGAATAATTACAAATTTTTTTATTTGTTAAACCAAAATTAACATCTTATACATATATATATATATATATATTTTATATTAGAATAAAAGTATTAAAGTTAGTTCAATCTGAAAATCCTACATAATGTGTATTTTCTAAATATACTAAACTTAATCAGACATGACAAGCTACATGTTATTATATATAAAATAAAGAGCTTTAGAAATATTTCAAAATGAATGTTGTGGATAAGTATTTTAAAATCCAAGTGGCTGATCAAAATAAACATCCAAGATTAAATATCCATTAAAATTACAATTTTCCATCCATATTAAATAGTTTACAATATACATGGGATATATAAGAAAAAATCATTATAATATATTATAATCTAGAAATAACTGCCAATGGTTTATCACATTCGATTACATCATCCTAATTGTATAATTTAGAAAATAATCTGTATTTATTTTAGGTAATTAATAATTGGTGATGTTATAATCGATATCAATTCACTACCCCTCTTTCTCCAATCCCTGGGTTTCAGAACTCCATTTCTCAGTCTGAGTGCCAGTGCTTTAGGTGGATTAGGTCAGTGTCAGTGGAGGAGTTCATTGATATTCTACTCTAATGCCCTTACTGGTGAATCCATAGATCATGAACCCATCTATTTTCAGGTTTTATGAGGATTTTATTCATCTTGCTAAGGTGTTGTAGGGAGACTAGAGGCAGTTTTAGGTATTTTTCTTCATTGGTGCCAACTTCTTCTTTTATATTGCGTGTTAACTTATCTTTATTATAGGTTTTCTTCTCAGTGAAGTTTTTTGATTTTTGTTAGTATTTGAAGGTTATGTTTTGGTGAAACTGTATATTTTTATTTGTTTCTAGTGGATCATTGTGTTACTGTGTTCTTTCTTCGGGGAGATAGTGGTTTCCTGGATTATTGTTTCCTTGTTTATTTATAGTAGAGGATTGTGATGGTAGGGATGCATTTATTCTTGTGGTCTTGGGGATGGTGATGATGATAAAGCTTGGAGTGGATGATGTTGAAGTGTTGGTGATGAAGATGATGTAATGATGGTATTGATTTAGAATTTTATGAAGTGGTCTTGTCGTGACTTCTTTGATGTCAGGTTTCTTGCTCAGCTCTTGAGATTTGCAGGGCTTTTCATTATAGAAATGTTCCGGTGACAACCTTTCTGATTTTTTTATACATATGGTTTTTGAATTTTGATTATGTGTAAAATTTTCCCACATAAATATGTTTTTGGTTATTTTTTAAATTAGTCAGCTGCAATGTCTATTCATTCGGACCGCCAGAATGTGGATTTTTGACATTGTGGGAGTTCCCACTTTTTCCCTCAAAGTGGTTTTATGAAGAAAAAAATTATTTAGAGAAAGGGTGCTAATTAAAGTTTCTATTTTTTATATGAAGTAAACATTCATGTTATTTAGATTCATGTTCTTATGAACTAGAAAAAAATTCCATTTTGTTTGTTTTCAAAAACATTATTTGGCGGTTCTAGTCTCATGTTGTATAGTGAATGAGTGACATCATCTGTTTGATTTTTTCCTTTTATCAAAAAGATAACTTTCTTCAAACATAAAATGGAAAAATTATTCAAGAATCCTTACTATTTTAATATATACTATATAATTTTTAGTGGTATAAATATATCCTAGAATGATCATTCATAAACATTTAGATTGAATTTACCAATGTTTTCCATAGTATTCAAGATATACACCTTGAATAAAATCACATTAAAGTATCTAAATTTTAGTTTTATGTTATTACAAAGTTCATATCATTGATTTTTAATAATTTGTATTATTTAATATCTTTTCATGATATTTAAACTTTTTTTTACACATTTTCCCAAAATTAGGTGGGAAAACTATATTTATTTAGCATAATCCTTCCATTTTTTAAATAGTTCTATCTTGTCATTCTATAATTCTATTCTGTTGACATGTTATTTCTATAGAAATGGGGTGTTTGATACATATAGTTGAGAAACTATAATTAAATTCTTTATTCTCAAATACTCTAAAATGATCAATTCTTAAAGAGATAATTTAAAAATATTTTTCATTTTGAATAATTTTAAAAAACAATTTCCCGGAAAGATAAAAATTCAATTTTATGCTTTAGAAAATATACACGTGTAATTATTGAAAATAACTCTACCAAAGTATATAAATATAATATTCTATCGAAATTTTATTCTCTTGATGGTTTGCAAATCATTGAGGATAATATCAAGTGGTTCTGTTTTACCAACATTGTTAATAGATTTAAGTATGACTTGTGTTTTTTTATAATTAGACATTCATCATAGAATATAGTTCTATCAAATTTAAAACTAGCAAAATATGAAACTAAGGGTTTCTAAGATAATTTATACAAATAAAATTCATTATTGTGTCCATGTATTCTTTTTCAGATCCACTATTAATTTTCCTTAGTAGTTAATCAATTCTCATTTTACACAATAAATTAAGATCAATGTTATAAACATTTTCAGTTAAGGGTTCTCTAAATATAATAAATTTATATTTATGAATAGATCACAATGCAATTGAATAATAAATATAAATTCCATCATCATAGATTAAAAATATTATAATTATATTTTCATTTGTCCTTGAACATAGAACACTTCATTGATCAAAATTAGTTAGGGATCTTCAACTGATCCAACCCCAACTATTTTTCATTTAGTATTATCTATAAAGTAACGAATAAACCATCTAATATTTCTAGTGAATGAATATTAGAATACTCACCACCCATGTGTTTAGAGAAGACACTATGCATATTCCATAAAAAAGTTTTCATCCTATGAAATGTTTCTAACAAATAATTTCACAAAAAATTTATTTTGGGACACATTTTTTCTTGGATCTATCTATGTCAACAGGAAAAGACATATCTTAAAATATTTTTTTATTTTACAAAAAACATGTTTTACATAAATTAAACATATTTATAGATATAATATGGTATTTTAATATATCTTATCTATTTATTTATTAAATATCATTCAATACAGTAGTGTCCCTTTATTGAGTAACAAAAAATTTACTCTTGATAAGTTTTTATTTCTAGAACAATTTAAAAATTAATTATTATAATTGTTTTTCAATTTTACTAACAATATTTATTTTTTTAGTTTTTTATTAAATTATTTATTATAATCTCATTTAGTTTTGTTTCATTTATTAAATATTTTTGCAACACTTTTGAATGGATTTACTCCATATTGTAATTATTATATTCTATTTTCACGATCAATATAATTTTAGGTGGACTTGTTAATTTTATTCTTTTAATTCATCATGTTGTTTTACGATAGGATATTTTTCACTTACAATCGAATTGTGAATATTATTTTTTGATTTATTATTAATGAGTAAATATTTATATCATTATTTAGACATGGTGTAGAAAAAAAATAATTTTTGGATCGAACAATTTCAGAATAAAAATAAAAATGAATATTATGATTGAACCTCATCTTCCCCATTATCTCTGAAAGTACATATTTTATTTCACATTTTGTGACTCTTTTTTATGTCTGATTTGGATGATCTTCTGGGGACTTTAGATACACTCCATGTAACCATCATTGATTTGTCTCCTTTTTTAATCATAATTAGTTCTCTAATTTTTATTTACATTCTTCTCCATGATTCTCTTTTCCACAATTAAATTTGTTATTCCATGTATGATATGTACCATACATTTACATTTATATAATCTAAATTCATTAAATCCTTCATCACATTTCTTAAAGGTATTTTTGTAGACTATTTTCTTATAAAATTTTCTGAATCATTTGGAAAATAAAGCTTGCTTTATTACAAAATATGAAAACTCTAAATCATTTTCATCCTATTTTATTTTCTTTTCTTACATATAAATATTAACGTTAATAACAGTGTTTAAAATTTATAAAATTTTATGAACATTGACATCAGCTTTCATATATGATTCATATAACTTCAGGGTTCCAATTAATTCATGTATCTTCACATATTTAAATGTTCATAATTGTCTTCTAGTAGTCGATATTACATTCCATATTGATGGTAGAACTCTAATCACTTTCAACACCTTATTTTAGTGTGAAATTGAAGTCTCTAAGAAAAAAAATGATTTTAATTTTTTAGTAATCTTTTTTAGGTGGTTGATGTTTTCCCTATCATATATTTTGAATGTATAAAATTTCATATTTTCACTATCATACCATAATTTTCTAGCATTTTAATTTCCTTTATTTGAAATTGTAATAGTTTTCAACATTTCATAGGTTGCAGGGAATTGGGATACTAAATGATTCCATCTAGGTTGAGTCCACATATAGTATCATTCACTGATCTTGAATTGGTATCATACTCAACTACTTTTGTCGCATCCCATACTTTAGATTTTTCAAGGATTACCCATGAAGTGGAAATATTCATGTATATTGGGAATCCAATATTATTCAAATAGATATTAATATAATATTTCCAACATCCATTTTTATCACCCTTTAAGTAAGCAGTTAGGACCATTTACAAAACATGTGTAGTTATGTCATTTCCATATGTCTTTATTTTGATGGTGTACTTTGAGAAAGCAAGATCTTATATAATTTCTTAAAAAATCATTCATATGATACATATTGTTAGGTCAGAATAATACAAATTTACATAAGAAATGTTTGAATTTTTTCTAATAAATAATCTTAGATAGATTCATTATTTTATTCTTCTTCATGATTTATGTATACATGCATTATTTTCTTATTTATATAAGTTTGGGAGTGAATAAATTTTAAAAAATAACACATAAATTTTTATAGTGTTTCAAGGAATAATGATCCTCTAGTCTAATTCACCAACACTCTCACAATGATCTTGGGATTTTTAATAGATAGGTTCTCTAATTATAAGACCTTAAACACTAAGTACTGGATGTTGTTACCTTTATAATATGGCTTTTATAGATTCTTAATTATATTATATAGGTGACTGTAAATCCACAGGTTAGTTTGAGAAGCTGATACCCCACCAAATACTCTGTAGAAGCATATGATACTCCGATAAATCAATAGAGATTGATTTTATTGAACAAATATAGGCCTTTTTATAGTTATTGCAGAAAATAAAAGAAAACGTACATTTTTCCTAAATTATGAATTTTTTATAAAATTAATATCTTATAAGAGATCCCAATTTCAAAAGGTATTCAATAAAAATAACAAAAGATAAATAATGGAAGAAACACCAATAGAATTTTTACTTAATAAATTATTGAAAATTTTATGAATCAAAAGTGTAGATTCATCAAAATGATAAAGGTTTTTGATCATTTGATTATTTTAGAAACATGATATAAAAAAATATGTCACATAAAATTGTGTCACATAAACAAAATATGCTTTTCTATTTAACAATTTAATTTTATTCATTTAATTGAATAGATCCAAGAATAATTCTTAAAAAGACATGATCATATAAATTTAATTCATTCAATAGATACGTAAATTCCCTCATAAACAATATTGATATAATTTAATGACTACAAGCCTTTATATCACCCATAAAACATATTTAAAGATATATTTACATTTGGTGAGATAGTTATAGAGAACATGCATAATATTTTTATATAGAAACATCATCATTAACCAGTCAAATGTAGGGTTACATCACATGATGACAAACTCCAAATGTAGGGTTGATAAAATATTGTTGATTATAATCAATATGGTTTAAAATGTACTGTTTATTACAAAATTATGTCTGAGGAACCATTTGGTTATTTATAAACTATAAGGTTTTATCCAAATAAAGGTTTGTTGATCCATACTTCTCTAACAACGTAATGTATATGATCGATTCATTTTCTTTGAAACATAGGATTTCCAGAACATAAGTTGCACTTTTAAAATTGGATTATGAACAATGTTTCCAAAATACATTCAAACATGTCTAGAACACATTATAAATTATTTTAACATGTAATTAAGATAAACTTGTCAAGAAATATATTCCTAAAAAATACATAAAGTAATTTCATTAGTAAAACAAATAAATGTATTTGTGAGCATAAAAATGATTAATATTCATAGAGTATTGTTGAGACAATATATTCCCAACAGGATTATCCTATGGGTTCAAAATTATTCTTCTCATCCTAGTTTCATGTTGTACTAAAACATTCTCTGATACCAATTATATAGGAACATTATTTTCACATATAGATATCACATTTTAATATATGAATATTCATTAAATTACATAATGATCCATTCCAAAATCATATGGGATTAGTGCCTTTGGAATAATGGATACAAAAACAACCAATTCATAAGTGAATTACATCACATCCCATTATGTTATTCATTAACAGAACCATTATTATAAAAATCCTACATAATATATTTCTTCTATCTCTGGGAAAGGAAATATATGAAAAGGGGACCTCTAGTTCTCAGTAATGGTAAATAACAGAAATTTCAATGTTCAAATAATAATATCAAGAGCATAAGGGTATGAGAATAAGAGTATAACATTAGAAAATCATACCATATATATCATAGATCATAGTCATTCATTATGGAATAAATCATGGAAGAACAATATATGTGAATCATAAAGTAATCAAAGATCATAATCCATGAGAGCATAACCTTGGAATAATATTTAGATTTATGGAATACACATAATAATATAAATTCAATTACTTTATATTAACTAATGGTTTCCAAGACTATCATAGTGGTATGGGTTCAATCCTTAATGCATATTCAGTCATAAAACTATCATAATGGATCAATTCCCTTGATGAATTGGTTTCAGTTATGATCCATGTTCTATTTATCTCATGAGATATCTATCATTACCTAATGATTCATAGCTCTATATAACTATGTTCCCAACCATCACATAATGAAAATCGTAAATATATGTGCTACTTGTTCACAAAATATTCATTAAATCACAACCTTTTAGAAACCAAAATTTTATCAATCAAAATAACCTTCTTATAATGTTATTAAATATTATAAAACACATAAAAAAACATATAGAACAGAATTAAACCTCTATAAAAAAATAATTAATTAAATAATAAGTATTTATAGATATTAAGAAACCTAGACCAATGGATTGGTACCTTAACCTTTTGAATAGTAAATTGACATGTTTAAATAGTAAACCGTCTGATTGAAAAGTAACATCACCTATAAATTTATAAATAAAATTTATTTATCATAGAGCATAAAATAGGATATTCTATATCATGGAAATGGGAAGTAAATTCTTTTAAAAAAGATAAATTAAATGTTGGTATATTTTTTGGTCAAAAATATTTATTTATAATTTTGTTATTAATTTAACAATTTAAAAGAAAATTTATTTTCATAAAATATATTCATAAATTAATATTTTTCATCTTATGATTATAAGATAATTTTATGAGACCTTGACTAATGTTTAATGTGTTATAAAATCATTTATTATTTTGAAATCTATATTTTTTGAGTAAATGAGGATTAAAATAAAAAAACCATTTCCCATATAAAGAAAATTATTTTCATAAATTTGATTTCATATTTAAATTCAAAACATTGAAAAATGGTTTTAGTGGATTTTTGGTGTTTTTCTAAAATAGTAGATTTTTTGTGAATAGTGAAATGCGGTAATTTACGGTATTTAAAAAAGACATGAATTGTTGAGTCGCAACAAATGTAAAGATGATATTAGACCATAATATAAATCTATAATTTATTATTTTTATATATTTATTGATAATTCTCAAACTATTAATATCCTTGAGCCAAAATAATAAACTAATGATCAATATAAGAAAGAAACACCCCTCTCCTCCCATATAAATACCACCCTCACTAACTCCTCTTCTTGCACCTTTCAAGAGTTGACCCCTTTCAAAATTATTCTTAATAATCTTAACAATCCTCTTTTACATGTCTATGAGCCATTGGTATCAATAAAATACCAATAACAATCACCTTAATGATTTTCTCAAAGAGTATGATTCAAGAGGTAAGATCCACTTTCATTGCTTTTAATTTCTATTCATGTTCTTTTATTTTCTTATTCTATCCTCAGAAACCTTCATCTATGTGGAAGGATAACTAGAGTACCTTATATAAACTATATATTTCTTATAATAATGGAATATTCAATCATCAAACCTCTTATCCTCTCCCTTTATTATAAAAAATAAAAACATCATCCATGAGGTGTTGATTTATCGCTTTTGAGTACGTACAGTTGTTTCCCTGGAACGCCTTCAAGGATGGTCATAGAACCATTATAATGGTTGAAAAATATTTTAAAATTTATTTTATATGTCCTATTTTATGTTCAATAACTGACATATATAGATCATACAAAATGATAAAACAAAACAAGTTCATTCTCATGATCAAAAACTGGAAAAAATATCCAAACAATTATCACTAACAACTAATGTAATGATCCAAACTCATCCCAAATAACTAAATAAATAATGAAACCATTTAATATTGTGTAATTTAATTAATAACACATAATTTCAATTTTGTATAACTATTATCAATTCATATAATCTTTCATACACGTATAGAAGTAATACGATCATGAAAACTAAGGAAATGAGCACTCTTGAATGATGAAATTGAATTTTATAACTCATAAAAAGGTTGTGAATGAACTTAATAAAATAATATAAAATAAATAAATAAATAACAGGATCTAAAGTTATTAATTAATTAAAATAATTTTATTTTTCAGGATATTATGTACAAGTGTAGAACCATTTCAGACATAAGGTAAGGGATTTTTTACAAACATCTCACTACAGGAAATTTATGCTATAGCCACAGACCTATAACCATGATTTTATAGGTACATGGATATAACTTGTTTTTAGAAACAATTTAATTAAAAAACCATGGCTAATATTTGACCTTAGTTTTTTTTACAAAACCCATTGGTCTCCCCCCATCCTCACCCGATCGACCCTCCACCCACATCGGGCTCCTCCACCATCCTCCCCCGATCAACCCTCTACCATAGACCTCTCACGATGACGCTCCTCCCATGATAATGCTCCTCTCGATCTGTGAACCTCCCCTAATGACATCTCCATCATCCTCCATCCTCCCCCAATATGCGACACTCATTTCATGTCATCACCCACCTCCTCTATCCTCCCCCGATCCGTGATCCTCCTTTTTATTTGTTAGCTTCATGTGATCGATCTCATTGAGATCCAAGGTTATTTATTCTACTTTTACTCTCTATTTCATCTTATTTTATATTATTAGGTAGTATATTGTATTTTAATTCCCCATAATTTGGTTTGTTTAGGTTTTTTAGTCAACCAGATTTTTTTACACATTATAAGGATCTTCATGTTCTTGGTAGTGCGACCATTATTCACTGCTTTCTCTCATATTGTAATTTTTTGAAGCATCATTTGAGGTAAGGGATTAAAAAATTATCCATTATTATTATTTTTAATTCTGAAATTAGTAATACCTTGTCTTTATTAAGATGATTGTATATACTATCATAAAAAATACTAATTAAACCAAAGAAATTTAATTTAATATAGGCGAATCATATGAGCATAACATGAATTCATGTTATTGATATATGTTGATGATTCTTGATTAATGTTTTTGATTTATAGAAATTTTTGGTTTTTGTGGAGGTATTTGATTTACCTACCATATTTCATGAGTCACCTAAATATGGAAATAAACATTTATGATGGAAATATGGAATGATTATGTTATTTATTATTCTTTTTATTCTGAACTAAATTAATGTATGATGAAAGGGGAAATTGATTGGTGTTGTTTTTCGTGGATTTTGTTAAAATGTATTCGAGTTCCTATTGACGAAGGTTTCCATGTTTATGAATAGGTAGTAATATACATATAAAATTTCTCCCTTTATATATATTCACTCTTGGTATTATGAATACAGATATTGGTGCCAAGTGTCCTTATATATAGATATGAAAAATGCATACATGTGTATGTGTAAAGGGGAATATGAAAATATAAACATATATCTAAGGAACCCCTTATGTATATTTGGAAATGAAAATATTTAAATAGTGGATAGGTGTCCTTATATATATATGAAGGTTCATATGCTTGAAAGCGGAAAAAAGGAATATTCGAGTTTTCGTCATTAAAAAAACACCGTGATATTGAGGTAGCGTCCCTGTCCGTTCATATTAAATTAAAGAATGTTTTAAATTGCATTTATTTTCCTCCAAAATTATTCAATTCTATATTAAATTTCAATTATTCAATAAGTGTTAGATAGGATAATTGATTCATTTGATAAAAAATTCATGGTTTTGTATTAAAACCCCTCCAATGGCGGTGCACTTTCTGTGAAAACTCACAATGGTATAACATACTTAACATTATTGAATTGATTTTTTTATTGTATTGGATGTTATTTTTAGTCATAAAGTACACATCATACTTTACCCTTTTTATATCCCTGTAGGGGGTTCCCTATTTTTTATTAAAAAAGGTTTTTTAACCCAACCACCCTTTAAATGCTGTTAGACTTTCAAGATGGAATTTACCAAGAAGGAAAGTGTTATAATGACCATGTGACCACTACGTGAATAGAATGATTAGGATGGAATGAATTTTCCTGTAAGAAATCCTTTCCTTGAGTTATTAAATTGTGAGGACCTTGTTAGAAAAAGTGAATATTTATGCTTCTATTAAGTTACATGTCTCTGAGTGTTAGGATATTCGTTGCCTTTCATTAAGTGGTTTAAGTGTAATGAAATGTGAATGGAGAAATGGGGATGAATGGTGTGGGTAGGGGGTGTGTGGTGGGTAGGATGTGGGTTGGGGTGTGTTAATGAGAGGGGTAAGGGGTAAGGGGCACAATGTTTTGCTAGGGGTAGGCAGAGGGGTGTCTGCTAGGGGTGTGATGGGGGGTGTGCAGGGGGTTTATGGGGTGGGTAGTGGGGTGGGGAGGGTGTGTGCAGGGGGTGGTATGGGGAAGGGGGTGTTTAGAGGAGGGGGTAGAAGGAGGGGGTGTGCATGATAGGAATGAAAAGGATGTTCCAAAATTTTAGTCATATAGATGACATTGTTTCGGTATAACATATTATAGAACTAATCACTTTATGTGTTATAACAAGGATTGGAAAGGTGCATTTCCAATATAAGGTCAGTCCCACTTCCTGCCTACCAACCCACTACTTTAAGATAATGATGGAATGTTTATGGACTTCCAGGTCTTCTTTAATAGTTTAGTGACATGAAGATCTTTATCTAATCATCATGAGACTTCACTTTCATCATGGTTTTTATTTGATACTCATTTTACCTTCAATTTAATATACTTTCCTTCTTCTATTATAGATGAGAACAACTCAATAGTGTGAGGTTTGAATTTATGAATCCCACTAAATCATAGATGTTGAAATCCTCTTCTCAAGATGTAGATAATTAAATGATGGAATTACATTTTAGTATTTTTTTTATTGTATTGTTAAAGTAGTGAACAAATTTTCTTCTCAAGCCATGATGCACCCAATTTTTGTATACATTTCCATATATATAATTGAAGATAAAAACATGTTTTTAGAAAATATCTGTTGTTTCATGAACATATTCTTTAATTTTGGTGATTCTATTTACTTTTAGGAGGTTTCTAGCTAAATACACAAATCAAGGGAAGTCTGTGAAAATTTTGAAACTACACGGCATGTACTTTTATACACACTGTGTACATCTAGACAGGGACACTGATTGGAGGAGGGAGTACACGCCGTGTATGGTGGCGCTACATGTCGTGTACTACATTCTAAAAGAGGTTGTTACCGAGAAGGTTCTACACGCCCATGTGGCCGTTGAAGGAGACACGGCGTGTTCCATTTCTACACGTTGTGTATAATATTCTAGAAGGAGTTGGTTGCCGAATTTTGACACTACATGCCGTGTATAGTGGTGATACATGCTATGTACACTCAACCACTAGGCAGAGCCGTGTTCAAAATGCAAAGACTGCGTGTTAGGCCGCCTACCCGTGGAGAAATTGGTGCCAAAACGTGTTGATAAAAAGTACACAGCGTGTCTTTCTATACATTCCATGTACGTTATTTTTATATAAAAAGAGGCCTTGGCCTTCTGATTTTGGGAGTTGGAAACCATTGGAAGGGAGAGAAGATCGTTTACTACCATTCCCGAAGGCACCGAGGTGCCTTCATTCTGTCATTCCTCAATTTCGGCTTCTGACACCTTACCTCAATGCTTACACGATGAATCCGTTAGGTATCCCGTGTGTCGTTTCTCTCCTACTTTCTATGTGTAACTAAACCCTTCATATTGGGGATGTGGATGAAAGGATCATAATTTGTGTGTTGTTTTAAATAGGGGTTTTTTCTCGTTGTAATTCTTATTACTCTTCTTAATTCACTATCAAATATAACTGAAAATTCTCAGCCAGACCAAGGGAATAATTCTCAGCGATACAAAAGAGAAGTAATGGTGAAAACATCCATGACCATTGGAAATAATTCACTGATTCAAATAATGGACTAAACTTAATAAAGAATTAGTAACACTTACTACCGGACCAAGGAGCCAACTTCTCTAATTCCAAACAAGAAGAACCAGACCAAGGAAATCTTGTAATAAATGGAAATCTAGAATGTTTAATTATCATGAACAACACAACCATTTAAGCAATCCGCATAATAACTCCTTAATCACCATATCCCCGACATGTCTTTTCTTCCCATTTTAAACTATTTAAATTCACTCATTGTTTTATTTAAAACTATCAATCATTTATTCAAAGTAAATCAATATTATTTTAATCCAAAACCAAAACCAAACCAATCAACTCTAAATTCTGCATATTTCACCTAATAAAGTATTAACTCAATTGAATTCATGCACGCCATATTTACCTGTGGATCGAACCCAAACTTATGCTATACTAAAGTTCTAAGAACGGGTAATTAATTTGGGACGCATATAACTTCAGTCAACGTCAAGCGAGGCCAAATTTTTCCGTCATTGTCGGGGAACTCTTTGGTTTTAGTGCTATGATTTAAATTATTTTAATAATTTATTTAAGTGAAAATAAAAATAAAAAATTATCAAAAATCTCTTTTCGAATCACATTTCAAATTTTCTCTTTTACTTTTCCCTTGTTATGCCTAGTATTTGTGTTGTGATTGTGCAGAAGCTTAAAGTGTATGTTTAGACATCTTACATGATCCAGAAGCCCCGAGTCTTCAAAATTACTTCCGCTTGCCCCGGAGATCGAACGGACCCTGCTTCATCATCGACATACACTGACAGAAACTCACAACCATCAACCACAACCCATGGCCAACAAGGAAGAGGGAGCACCAGTTGTGGATGCTACGGCTGGTCTGCAGTACCAGGATCAGCAGCCTCCCACTGCTGGTCTACTAGAGAAGGCTCTTGGATCATTCATGGAATTCCTCCCAAGGGATTACCAATGGCCGCCGCATCAACTCTTCCCACAGACATACTTCGCCCCTTAGGAGGAGTTCATGCAAGCTCCACCCCTTCAGCAACAACCTCCAAGACGTACCCTTGTGGAGTGCGGGCTTTCGTCGATCCAAGGAGCTGATATGGGCATTTTCCATCCTCCGATCCAGGCTTCACACATCAAGATCAATCCTGCTATCATGAAGCTCATCCAGAACACAATCCAATTTGGAGGCCTGACCCACGAGGACCCGAATGACCATCTCTCCAACTTTCTGGAGATCTGCGACACTTTTTGGTACATCGGGGTGTCTGAAGACGCCATCCATCTTTGCCTATTCCCCTTTTCCCAATGGTACAAGGAAAAAGACTGGATCAAGGGGCTGCCACAACTATCTTTCCTCACATGGGAGGAGCTAGTTCAGGCATTCCTGTCCAAATACTTCCCACCATCGAAGATGGTGACACTCCGGAACGAGATTCACAATTTCCAGCAGCACGACTCCGAGTCATTGTATGAGTCCTGGGAATTCATCAAGGAGATTCTACAAAAATGCCCCCACCATGTACTCCCACTCTGGGATGCAAGTCCAGACCTTATATGGAGGACTTACAACAAATACGAAGTCCGTAGTGGATGCTGCTGCTGGAGGTACGGTGATGTGGGAATCCCTCGAAGAACTATTCGAACTAATGGAAGACATGTTAGCCAACAGCTTTCAGTGGAACTCCGAGATGGGGACTCAAAAGTGAGGTATGCACAATATTGATTCTACCACTATGTTAGCTACTCTTTTGGGCGTTGTGTCCAAGAAAATCGATGCGTTGAATCTCAAAGGAGCTTCTCAAGATCATGCAGAGAACCATCGATCATGCAGTGACTTTGGTGATAACCACATCATGGGAGAATTCTTGGGTTCTACTGGAGGCCCTTCAACGACCTAGGTGAGTAATGTTTCCCAAAATCAAGGGCCCAATCCGTACCAGCAGTACCAGAACCCGACATGGAGAGATCAAAAGAACAAAGGTTGAGGCCAACAACAACAGAATCCTCCGACCCAACGACCGCCCAGCAATTACTAACCTCCATACCAGAACCAATACCAATGGCCGGAACAACCCTAGAAGGGTCCTTATCAGCAAAAAGGGTGTCAGAACCCTCGCCCAAAATAGCTACGACAGCCACCTCCTCCACCTGCTCAACAACCACCTCAGTAGGAGAACACCTCAATGATAGAGGATCTGATGACTAAATTCATATCTACTGCTGAGACTCAGTTCCAAAATCAGGAAGCTTCGATTCGAGGCTTGTAGAATCACATTGTTCAGCTGGAAAACTAAAACTCTAGAAGGCAACCTGGTGCACTACCAGGAAACACAGAGAAGAATCCGAGGGAGGAGGCCCATGCTGTCATGCTCCAGAGTGACAAAGAGCTCCAACAGAACCAATCCACATAGTTAGGTGCATCCACACCTAGTACTGATAAAAAGGGTACCAATACCGACCCCTCCTCATCCAAAATCCCACAGAAGGAGGTTCCGCAGAATAAAGGAAAAGAATTTTTCATACCGTTTGTGCCTGCATTACCTTTCTCAGAAAGAATGAAGTAGAGGAAGCTGGACCACCAATTTGGTAAATTGATGGATGTATTTTGGAATCTCCACATCAACATACCATTTGTGGAGGCCCTAACACAAATTCCTACATATGCCAAATTCCTGAAGGAAATCCTTTCCAATAAGTGGAAGTTGGAGGATCTGGGCATTATTGCACCAACAAAGGAGTGCTCCATGGTTGTTCAACATTCTATTCCTCCAAAGCTCCAGGATCTAGGTCGTTTTAATATTCCCTACACAATTGGACCCTGTGACTTTAGAAAATCTCTATGAGACTTGGGAGAAAGTGTCAGCCTCATGCCATTCAGAGTTTTCCAAAATCTTGAGCTCCATGATTTGAAGCCGACCTGTGTAGCCCTTAAAATTGTTGATCGTTCCATTAAGTATCTGAAGGGGCTACTGGAAGATGTACTGGTCAAGGTGGGTAGGCTGATCCTCCCTTCTGATTTCATCATCCTCAACATGGGGGATGATCTGGAGGCACCAATTATATTAGGAAGTCCTTTCCTAGCCACTAGGAAGGCACTCATTGATGTGCACCCGAGAGAGCTGATTTTCCGGGTAGGAGACGGGAGAGTCTCCTACAATGTTCTCAAAGCCATTAAGAAAGCATCATCATCCGATCATGAGGATTGTTCTTCAATAACTACCATGGATAATTTCCTGGTGGATGATCTGGTATGTTCCTATATTTCTAATAACTTTAACATTCCATAATTTCCTATTAACGAAGAGCCAGGGAACTTGCAACTCCTAGATGACCAGGGCAGCCCCTATTGGGACCATTATCCACCGTAAATATCATGTAAATAAGGTGAGAGGTCAAGCCAATGACCTAAAACAAAGGCTCTTCTTGGGAGGCAACCTAGAGGTTACATGCCGTGTTCCACTAATATACACGGCATGTAATTATCTTTTTAATTTACAATCTTAGTAGTATTAATCTATAGAATAACAAACAAATAACTAGGGATGATTCCAGTGATGATGTTAATGTCACTGGAGTTTATTCGAGTCGTCCCCGGTTCAAATCCTCCCGACCTACCTTCGGCACGAGGTTCCTCCTTTTATTTACACGACATGTGTGGTATTTTCTATATATATATATATATATAAATGTGTTTAAATATAATAAAATCCATGATGGGGATGAAACGGTTGTCTAGAATCGTAATCTGGTTCCAAAAGACCCGGGATCGAACCCAGAGAACCGTCCCATTTCAATAATTTGTTATTTTAATAAAACCACATGACCTCCATTTCGATATACACCATGTGTGCCATAATTTTTCAATATAAAGTAAAAACATTTCTAAAATAAGAAATGACATGCGGGTGAAGTTGTAGGATTGGCAAGGTCTCGACACCAGGTTCAAAAGACCCGGTTTCGAATCATGCTAATCTCCCCGCTTCATCCCCATCCTTTCTTAAATAAAAACCACACACTGTGCTTTTATTTATATCTATGTGTATAGGGCATATAGAAAAATATATATAAATGATAAATATGGGCAGCAGTACAACCTCTACTCCAGTGGTTGAAGGCTTCCATTCAGAACGGCCGATCGCCTGTTCGAATCCCGCCCTGACCACCGGACCAAAGGTTGTAATTCTCTTTTTCTAATTTTTAAACACACGTCATATATTTTCCCACTACATTACGTGTATAATTTTATTTTATTTTAATTCTATATATACATATGTATACCTATTTTATTTTTATTTTGAATAAATTAATATTAATTATTATATAGTATATTTCATGTGTAAATCTAAAAACAATTTGGGGATACACGGTGTGTAGTCCAAACGTACATGCCGTGTACCTTGCCTATATAGGCCGTGGGCCACCCGGCTTGATCCCGTGTCATGCGGCCTCCCCATTTCCTCCCCTCTTCCCATTTTCTTCTCCCGAACACCACCCGCACCCCCATTTTCCAGATCCATCATTTTGGTACATTTCCAGATCTGATTTTTCTTACATTGTGATCCTATGTCAAGGTACGCCGCACTACACCCTCTATTTCAAGTTTTTATAATCGTTTAGGTTGTTTTTTGGATCAGGCGACCATTTGGATTCCACCCGTACACGACCACGAAATGAAGAACACACGTCGTGTACTTCTGTACATGGCCACACACAAAATATTTCGAAATTTGAATATACACGGTGTGTATGTTCGGTACACACCGTGTCCTTTTCCTCATCGTGCCCGAGTAACCCTTTGCACACGGCCACACACACCATTTTCACAAACACAGTGTGTGTGTTTGGTACATGCCGTGTATGTCATTTCCTTCGGCCCCTCCGTGTGTTGCACCTAACACGACCTCTTACCCCATGTACCTATACACGGTGTGTGTGTTCGGTACACACTGTCTATAACATTTCATTTGGCCGGCCCGTGTCTCATCCCCTACATGGCCATGTACCTCATGTCATAGACACGCCGTGTTGTTATACTACACGACATGTAGTTGTTTCAATGAACTGATAAAAACATGGTTGTGTACTTTGTAGCACACGACCACCTACATTTTGAGTGAACCCGTCGTATGTGTTCAGTACACGCCGTGTACTTTTACATGGTCTATTTGTTTACCATCAGTGTGTCTATCCAAAGAATAAGGGATACTATACATTTTTTACTACACACTGTGTACTATGGAGTACATGCCGTGTACATTTTATTTTCCAGTTTTCTCACATTTTCTTTGTTTTGTTTTCTTTCCTTTTCCATTTTCTTTTGTTTTTTTCTTTTTCTTTCTATTTCAGGATATGTAAGATCACGATTCTTCTCAAGGGAAGCGACCAGCCTCGCCACTGAGGGCGAGGGGTCCATCTTTCATCGGATTCGACTCCGATCACCGATACAGCTGGACCCAGATGCCCCGGTCTTCAAGCTCCCTCTTTTGGCAATTCTTCCTCCACTCACTCACTATGCAGAGGCCGAGCATACTTCTACTACACCTCCACCTTCCGACATAGAGCTTCCGAGAATCAAAATATTTGCTGCACCAGCTGGCACTTTCCCTGCGCTTTGTTCATCAGTAGTTGGCCCCTCTTCGAGCATACCTTCCATCGAGCCACCCTATACTTTGGAAGATCCACCTCTAGAGCATACCGCTGCTGCTGCACCGGCACCTGGGCCGGGACCTGCATGTGCTCACTATCCTTGCACGGTATTCCCGGTCACCGATCTAGCAAACGACAGGCTCATACGCTTCTCTCGTCGGCCGATACCATTGATTGGCCGATACCTCGATAGTAGCATTCCGCAACAGCTCAGTATTTGGGAGGAGTTGGAGGAACTTCTCAGGAAAACCTCACTCCTTGATATTTTCTAGGTCAACACTCTTGTGTTCCGTGATTTATTTTTGGAGTTTGAGGCCTCGTTTGAGTTTTATGGAGTGGAGTACCGGGAGACACCTGGTGATGCGGTACCCGTAGTTCGATTCCAGCTAGGCGGCCGATGTTTCTCTCTTACCATGACAGAGTTTGGCTGAGGGTGCAGCATCTTCCCCCATCCTATCACCCCACCCCCCGTTTCTACCTTGTCCCGGCCCGAGCGCTCTGAAGTCGTTTCCATGTGGCGGTAGATCACTGTGCCTAACCACCGGTACTCCCACAAATCCCAGAATAGCACTATTATTGCTGAACCCGTCCTTAGATTCACCCACCAGTGCTTCAGTGCCATCCTATTCCCCATACATGAGGATATGGGGATCGTGACCAGCCGTGACATGGAGCTTCTTACCTGTGACATCTGGCATGACTTGCCAGACCACCCCTATCTTACTGCCTCCTATTTCCACTCCATGATTACCTACCATCAGGGAAACATGAACGGTGGGTTTTACACCACTCGTCTTGCCCACCACATAGGGGTATTTGATCCCCCTTGAACTTAGGAATTGTTAGGTTCACCCCAGTGGATGGAATTTCTCATGCCCATTCTCATGGGACTGGTCTGGAACTAGGGGTGCCAAAATCCTTGCATTGGCTCGAGCCCCGCCACCTGCTGCCCCTACTACCCCAACTGCTGACCCCGATCCTCCTTCCCCACCCACTCCAGCTTCTCCACCTCACCCACCTCTTACTGACCCCACTTCTTATGACCTTACTTCTTCTGTCCCATCACCCATCCCACCTACCCCCACACCCTCGATCGATCTTTCCCTTTCCCACCGCCTATCCATGATGGAGCAGGTCTTGGGTCGCTTGTAAAGCCGAGAGGTTCATATGGAGCAGTAGTTCGTTCGTATCATCGGCCTCCAGGACACCATTGAATGCCATTTGATTCATCTGGAAGGCCACCAAGACAATGTGGAGAATCTATTAGCATATACTTCACATCATCTTGGTGTTCCACTGCCTCCGCCACCGGCCTCTGCCTCCGTTCCTGGCCCTTTTGCAGCTGCTCCACCGCCATCTCCTGTGAAGTCCAAATATTCGGTTCTGTTGACTATGGTGAGCCCTACTTCTACCACTTCTGCCGGGCAAGGGCCTACTGCTGAGCTTCGTACCCTGAGTCCAGCACCTGTGTCTCCTACTTCTTCAACTCCCCTTCCCGATGCAGAGTCAGAGCCTCCCACTTCCACGCCTTTTGCGCCGTCTTTACCGGCTGATTCTGTACTAGATGTTCCCTCTCCGGAGGCGACCCCATGATAGTGACATTTTTCTTAATCTTATATATCTATTTTTTCATTTTCTGTGCTTTAATGTTATGCATGTTTGCAGTTTTCTTTTTTCAAGTCAGTCACAGGTACGGTCATGGAGTGCCTTGGGGTTCACTTTTCACGAGGGGAGTATTTTTCCATTTATATTTTCTTTCTTTTTAGATTGACTTCTTCCACTTATTTCCCTCATTTTGTTCCCCATATATTACCCTTTCCCACCATTTCCATTAGTATTTCACTTGGTAGACCATGTGAAGTATTTAGTGTGGGGGAGCACCTATCTCTTTCACCTTAGTCTTTTCCCTTAAATTAATCTAGGAGACATCATTATTAGATTCTATATTTGCAAATGTGAAGCAGTTTTTGTTAATCAATCTTATAAATGCTAAAGTTATTTATTAGGGAATTTTTGAGGGTTTCATGTTTATTCTAATTATTATGTTTTTATAATGATTGCTGATATAGTTTTAAATGCTTCTTTTCATCTTTGATTAAATTACATTGATTAGGATAATCATTTATATGCATGTCATGACCTGGTTATCCCGTTATTATTTTTCCACTTCTGAGAGGTATTCTAAACCCTTTTTTGTATTTCTTTTCTAATACCCTCTTTCATGATAGATTCTTAGGATATGCTTCACTACCAGAATTTGCAAGTTTTTCTTTTCGAAACATGAAAGAATTTTTGAATTACTTTAACATGATTGAGGCACTATATTGTTTCAACCCCTTTATCTTGATACATGCCCTACAATTAATCATCACTAAGACCAAAGAAGCCCTGAAAAACCTTTATATGAAGCCACGTTACAAGACTATTTCCCTTCCTACCCTATTTCTTTTTAAACTTTGCATGATTATTCATTTGTGCTTTAAAGAGGGAGTTGGGAATAGATGGCTTATTTTTGTACACATTCATGAAATGAAGTGTGGGGGAGTACCTCTTGATTATTTGGGGGAAGAAGGGGTTCCAAACATTTATTCATTATATTAATATGTGTTTCCCTTCTTGTTGTAAAAAAACAAACAAACAAAAGTGGGACCTTATGCTTATTTACTCATGAACCCTACTTGCCTAAAGGAAGATGGTGACGATTACAAAAGCATTTTCCTGAGCTTGTGAAGGAATCATTTTCAGTGAGCTTTACTTTGAATATCATGCAATGTTGTTTAAATGAATTAGCCTTCCTTTTTCAAGCCATAGAACTTATTTTTCATCTGAACCTACCAACCCTTAGCCACAGAGACATCTGAACCTTCTTGTTAAAGCCCTCATGATTTTTGTAATTCAATTTTTTGGAGTAGAGAACAAGATATATTACAAACCTATGGATAGAGTTTATATAACTTATATTGAGCATAACCTTGAATAATGATATCTTGAGTGAGGAGTTTGATTTTGACTGGTAAGGTAAATCATCAAGTGGAATACTTATTTTTTAAAGGTTGAAGAATATGTTGAAAGAGGGTTAGAATAGTTAGTTGAATTATATATGAGGCATGATTTTAATATCTTATGAATTGAATTTGTTTGTTCCTTTTAGAATTTTTCTTCGGTAACTATATCATTTATACTTTTGATTAATTGAATGCCTTCCGTTTAAAAGTATAGCCTATCTTAATTAGATGTTGAGATTTTTCTTGAGGGCATGAAATGGAGTAAGTGTGGGGGAATTTGATGCACCCAATTTGTGTATACATTTATATATATATATATATATAATTGAAGATAAAAACATGTTTTCAACAAATATCAGTTGTTTCATGAACATATTCTTTGATTTTGGTGATTATGTTTACATTCAGAAGATTTCTGGCTAAATAAACGAATCAAGGGAAGTCTGTGAAAATTTTGAAACTACACAGCGTGTACTTTTATACACGTCGTGTACATCCAGAGAGGGACACAAACTGAAGGAGGGAGTACATGCCCATGTCACTAGGTTTAAGATACATTCCATGTATGGTAGCGCTACACGCTGTGTACTACATTATAGAAGCGGTTGTTACCGAGAAGGTTCTACATGCCCATGTGGCCGTTGAAGGAGACACGGCGTGTTCCATTTCTACACGTCGTGTCTGATATTCTATATGGAGTTGGTTGCCAAATTTTGACACTACACACCTTGTATGGTGGCGCAACATGCCATTTACACTCAACCAATAGGCCGCGCCATGTTCAAAAGTCAAAGACGGCGTGTTAGGCCGCCTACCCGTGGAGAAATTGGCATCAAAACGCGTTGACAAAAATTACACGGTGTGTACTTTCTATAAACGTCGTGTAGATTATTTTTTTATAAAAAGAGGACTTGTCCTTTGGATTTTGGGAGTTGGAAACCATTGGAAGGGAGAGAACCTCTGCTACTACCATTCCTGAAGCCACCGAGGTGCTGTCATTCCGTCATTCTGCCATTCCGCCTTCTGACACCTTGCCTCAACTCTTACACGATGAATTCGTCAGGTATCATGTGTGTCGTTTCTCTCTTACTTTCTATGTGTAACTAAACCCCTCGTGTTGGGGATGTGGATGAAAGGATCGTAATATGTGTGTTGTTTCATATAGTTGTGTTTTCTCATTGTAATTCTTCTTACTCTTATTATTTCACTATCAAATATAACTGAGAATTCTGATCCGAACCAAGGGAAGAATTGTAACACCCCAAGCTTCTACGATACGCTTCTCTTTGAATAATGTGATAGCATGTGTTGTATGCAACATCGAGTTCTAACACACCACAACCAATCAAACTAGCCGTTATGAATAATAATACCTACTTTTTGAAATTATATATATTTTATATTTCAAAATGGACTTCATTTTTTGATTCGGAATATTGAAATTATCCTAAGTTGAATTTTTGGTATTTTTCTGAGAACTTCCAATTTTTATGAATAGTGAAAAATACTTAAAAATAATTTTTTTAATCAAAATAATTTATAGTGATAAATTATAAAATTGAGTGGTTTTAAAGTATAATTAGAATATATTTTTATAATTTTATCCAATGGTGTTCATTAGAATTAATTTCACTTTGAAATTGGACATAAACAATTTTCAATCTTTTGATATATATTGTTTCTTAAAAACACGCTATTTTTTTGATAGCGGGAATTAATTATAAAATTAATTAATGCAAATTATATGTTTTGAATTTTGTAAAATAGGCATAATTTTTGAAATCAGAATATAAATTAAATCTTAGGGTGAAATTTTGGCATTGTTCTGAAAAACATCAATTTTTGATGAATAGTGAAACTACTAAGTGGTAGTTAAAAAACCGACTTTTTCATAAAATATAATTTTACCACTTCTGTGATTGGAATTTAGAAAATCCGAGACACACGGTTAATATTAAGGAATAAAATTGGGTTCAATGAGATAAAAATATTTCTTTGGTGAATAGTAACTTTTTACTTTTATTTAACACGGTTAAAAGTAAATAGGGTAATTAAGGGTAAAAATGTTATTAATATTACCCTAAAACATGTACTAATTCTATTGGACAAGTGAATATCGACCAAAAACGACATTAGGAATAAAATATTATCATTTAGGTTCACTTGGATTAGATTTGGACATTTATTATTATTTCATTCAAAGAAGAGTTAAAAGTGTTAAAATCAAAGTTTATTTACTAAAAAAAAAATTAATATAGGGTTATGCATAAGATAAATTAGATTGTAAATATTCATTAGAAAGATAAAATTATTTCCTACATAATTATATTTTATTTATAATTTTTAGACATTAAATAATTTAATTTATTTATGACACAATGATGATGCAATAATTACCATAATAGTGAAACAATTAAAATAAGTGGTATTATAAATACCCAAATAAATATAATTTGAGACTTTTAATGAATTAAACTACTTTTATAGGTTAATATGACATGTTATGATTTACGTAATTAAATTCTTTTGAAGTAATCATTCTGTTATGATTATTTCAAAAATCAATTATTGAATAGTGTCAAAATTGACATAAAAGAGTTTTTAAAAACAATATTATATTGTTAATTGATATTAGATTCCTAAAATTATAAGGTTCGGCCAAGAGACTTATATCATGATAGTTGTTTCATTAATGGACCACCTGGGGGTCTCTTGTATGTATATAGTATGTTTATTGACCATATAAAATAAAAATACAAACAGACATTGTAAAAGTGAAACTAATTAACTAAGAGTTAATACTTAATGATAAGGTTAATATAATGACCCAACCATGACTACATTCTATTGGATGAGTGTTTTTAGACCCATCCCCACCTTAAACTTTAAATAATCAACTTTCTAGCCATTAGAAACCAAGTATGAATTTATTATAAAATAATATTTCTAGCTTTTCCAAAGGTGTCCCTCACCCCTCTTACAAAAGGGAACTCTACCTTCTCATTAACTCAAACCTTCAAAGCCTTTTTGTTCTGCCAACCTCTGACCAAATACTCTCTCAAATTCCCTCACTTAATCCTAGAGGAATTTCTTTAGTCAGAAATCCAACCTAAGGATCCCTTTTGATCAAATCAAAAGGAAGAACCTGAAGATGAGGTAATGTTTTCACCACCCTTTTTCAAATTCATTTCTTCTTCAACCTCTTACTTCTTTGTTATTATCATTCTAAAATAATTAATCCAGTATCTACTATATACTGTAATATTATTATAAATATGGTACAACCATATTCAGTATTCTATCCATCTTTTGAATGACATGTCACCATACGTGCGTACGTACGACTTACCGTCTCCACATCATGGTGTAATTGTTATTCAATATATTATTATTATTTGGATGGGTATAATAATGATGTTTAATTCATGTAAATAATAAATATAACATGATAATGATTCATTATATAAGATACACCATCCAATTAAATATTATATTAATATCTAAATAATGATCTTGTCGCTCGTGCGTACGTACGAACTATCGTCTCCACGAACGCGATGAGATTCATTCTCCATCATATCCATTCAAGTATAATTATCATTTGATGATTTAAAATTAATTTTTAAGGACTTGATATCATTCTGGATATGAATAAGATACATCCTATCCATGACAAACATGGATTACGTAACAAAACATATCAAAGAAAATGAGTAAGTTAACACCCGAAACAACGATAATTCTAAGATATGATTAACAAAGAATAGTTAAAAGATCATATATGATATCATATTAATGTATATGATTATTTAATAATTTAATAACAATTATTTCACCATTATATAGTAGTTTAACCTAACCACAACCAAAGAAAAGTACAAGGTAAGGGTTTATTTCTCAATCTCTTCATTATCCGAGGTTGTTTATACGTAGTAATCTGCTGGAACTTCTTTATCATCCACAACCATGTTTCTTAAAAATTTATTTCTAAACAATTTTACTATTTACTAGAATATGGGTTAAATTCATTTATACCCTCGTTGACTTTTATAAGTGGTTTATAAAGGAATCTTTCCGTCATTTTCCAAGCAAGGTCCTTTTTAACCTTTTTGACAGAATTAAGGTAAGAATGTTTTTTAACTTATACGGCGGGTGCGGCTATTTTCCACCATTATAAAATATTCGAAGATTCCCTTACAAGAATATAAGAATATTTTCAATGAAAATGTTATATTTTTTAAATATATTACTCTTAAATCATTTGAAAATAAAAATATATATTACTCTAAAAAGAGTTTTGATTGCATCCATGTCAACATCCTTTGATTGATTTTACACTTATTTGAAGTTGATTTATTATGATACAAAACTTCTATATTGTATTGTAGGTTTTTTGATATGTTTTAATGTGGATGTGCTATTTTTATACCATTCATGGTTTATGGATGAAGTATTTACATTTCGTATGCTAGTTTTAATACAAATGTTTATGTTATGTTTAAACCTGTTCATATAAGGAATGCATTAGACGTAATATATAACGGGTGGAGCCCACTATAGATCATCGATGCATCAGTAGGTCTCATGAGGCAAACTAGTGTCTTGGCACAAGGCTTTGACAAAATCTTATTTGTTGTCTTGGCACAAGGCCTTGGCTATGTGGTTATGATAGTCTGACATTATGCATTCCATCATTATGAAAGTGGTTATTGATATTGCATGTGATTATTCGATTAGTAGAATATCCATGTGAATAAGTAAATGACATTATTTCATTTTATTTTTTCCATACTATGTTGAAGTTCATGTTTAAGAGGATTTTGTCTTAGTTATACATTTCCTTAAATGTTTATTCTTATTTATGGAAGTTTCCACTATATTGTTATCCTTACTAGGAATTTGAGCTCACCCCTTTTCTATGTTTTATTTTTCCCAGGATGTGAAGAAGTAAAATATGAATGGCCTACAGGGATAGTATGTGGAGGATATGAGTTTGAACTATGAATAAAATATGTTGTTGTAGTTTTCATTTTTATGATGTAATGTAAGACTTATGAATATATCCTGTGTTTTCAAGGCTACTAAACTAATCGGTCTTTTGAGACTTCGTATTTCTTGTGATCATTCCAATGTTATGTAATAATGCACCGACTCTGGGTAACTGGGGTCGGGGTGTTACAGTTGGTATTAGAGAAAGTTTAGTACAAACCTTGGAAGCTAGATTTTGATAAACTCTGATTAGAGCACATAGATTTAAGATGGACTTTGAGGATTAGTATTGAAGAACTTCCTAGAATATTTGTATTGTAGAGATTTTGTGAGTTTTCTGAGCAATAAATCTCTATCTGGATACGAGCAGGTAGAGGCGGCTCTGGCACAAATGTACTTAGGGGTAAAACCCGAAAACACCACTTTGAGCTAGACTCAAACGGGAAATGTTGCACGACAAAGGGCCTTGCTGCACTCATTGTTATGACACTCCCGGGGGATATTATTAGGATAACTCTCATTTTATTTACGAATCATTATGAAGGGTTTAAGAGTATATTCATCCTCAAAGAATTTTTTTTATGATTATGGATTATATACATAAATAGTTCAATTTATGTTAAGTGTTTTATAAGTATGGGATTTTGTATTTTGATTCAGAAACTGATCTAGTTGATTCCTTTGTTTAGAAATGGCGCCTAGTTGAAGAGATGGAAACTGTATCAATGCACACACTCAATGTAGGGATTTCCCTCCTACTCAAGATAATTATAGTGGAGCAGGTGATGCAACTGGTGTCGATCAGCTAATCACCATACTGGGACAACTCACTCAGTTTATGAATAATAACTTTACCCGTATGAAGCACCCTGATCCGTAGCTTGGAGGATCAATTTTAGATCGATTCATGAGGCAACAACCCCCAACTTTCAACGGGAGTACAAATCCCTTAGTAGGTGATCAATGGATAAATTCCCTATAGAAAATATTTTAGGCTTTGGGGAGTAGTGAAAGGGAAAAAGTTGTCATGGCAGTTTACCGCCTCACTGGAGATGCTGATCAATTGTGGTCACTAATTCAAAACACGAAAGAAGATGATGAAGTATCAAATATGGAATGGAGGGATTTCACGATACGTTTTTAGAAAAATACGTTCCTCGTGACCATTGAGCAGATATGGAAAGGAAATTTCTGAGTCTGATAAAAAAGGTGGATAAGAATGTCACAAAGTATAAGGCAAAATTTACAACGATAGCAAGGTATGATGGAGATTATATACGTAACCCAAGAAGTAAGATTGATCATCTATTTGATGGGATAAACCCATTTATATGTCGAGCATTACTTTCAAAATCCTTTTCATCGTATGAAGGAATTGTCTCATGTGCTATCAAGACAAAGAAATAATTCTCAAAGTCTTATGACTTTAAAGAAAAGAAAGTGAAGAAGAGATCTGCTGATCAATATGGGAATGGAAATAAGGGGAAGAAGGGAAAGGTTGAATATCCATCCTATGGTAAATGTTGGAAGAAACACCCTGGTACTTGCTTGAAGGGAATGGGTGTCTGTTACAAGTGTGGTGAAAAAGGATACCAAGCACATGATTGATAAGGGAAGAAGGAAGCTACCAATGCTCAGTGCTACAATTGCAGGGAGATGGGACATTATGAAAATGAATGTCCTAAGCGTCATGGGAACTTACCTCAGAAAAGGCCAAGGTATCAAGGCCATGCTTATGCTACAACTACTGCTAAGGTAGAAGCTCTGAAAGACATGGTGACAGGTAATTTAATGGTTTCCTCAAGTTTAGAAAATGTATTATTTGATTCTGGATCATCACATTGTTTCATATCTTCCCAGTTTTCTAAGAAAATTAGATATTTACAATTTTATTTAACAAGGGATTTTTCAGTTAAAACTCCTACGGGAAGTATCATTGCAACAAAGTTTTGTGAATCAGTCCCCATTAGCGCACATAAATGTTTATTATATGATAATCTCATCATCATACCTATGATTGAGTTTGATATAATCCTCGTTATGGATTGGATTTTGGACTATGATGCGAATAATTATTGTAAGAAGAAGGAGGTTATGATTTTTGATGACGATGATAAGGAACACCTTATCTTTAAAGCAGCATCGTCACCACCTAATTCTTATCTAGATCCACCCCTAGTAGCTCAACTAAATTCAATTATTGGGGAGGAAGAGAATGAAATGACTATGGGTGAGGAATGAAATGTTCAAATAGTGGATATACTTGTTGTGAAAGAATATTTAGATGTATTTTCGGAAGATTTACCTAGACATCATCCAGAAAGAGAAGTTGAGTTTTCCATTGATTTAATTCCTGGATCAAGGCCTATATCGAAGACCCCTTATAGAATGGCCACGGAGGAATTAGTCGAACTAAAGAAACAACTATAGAAATTGAGTAATAAGGGATTTATTCGCCATAGTGTTTCTCCATTGGGAGCCCCTATTCTTTTTGTTAAAAAGAAAGATGGATCTATGAGGTTATGTATCGACTACAGGGAGATCAATGCTATAACAATAAAGAACAAGTATCCCCTACCTCACATTGATGATTTATTTGATCAACTGCATGGAGCTCAATAATTTTCAAAGATTGACCTTCGATCTGGATACCATCAGTTGTGTGTGATGAAGGAAGACATTCCGAAGACATCATTTTGAACTAGGTACGAGCTTTACGAGTTTACTATAATGCCTTTTGGATTGAATAACACACCCTATGTATTAATGGATCTGATGAATAGAGTTTTCAAGGAATAACTCGATGAATTTTTGGTGGTATTTATTGTTGATATATTGGTATACTCCAAAATCTAGGAAGATCATGAAAATCACTTGAGCGTTGTCCTGAAGACTCTGAGAAGACATGAATTATACGGGATGTTTAGCAAGTGTGAATTCTGGCTTCAGGAGATTTTGTTTCTTGGCCATATTGTCTCTAAAGATGGAATCTTTGTTGATCCTTCTAAGACCAAGGCAATCCATGAATGTCCATCACCTACGAGCATAACTGAGGTACGTAGTTTTATTGGTTTAGCAAGTTATTATTGACGTTTCGTCCAGAATTTTTCCCAATTGTCTAACCCATTAACAAAGCTCACACGTAAAGGGGTTAAATTTGTTTGGACAAAATAGTGTGAAGAATGTTTCGAAGAACTAAAGAGAAGATTAGTCAATGCTCCTATATTGACTCTACCACCAGGGAATGATGGGTTCGTTATTTATAGTGATGCATCGAAAAAATGACTTGGTTGTGTCCTTATGTAGAATAATAGGGTTATTGCCTATGAATCATAACAGTTGAAAACTCATGAACAAAACTATCCTACTCATGATCTCGAATTAGTAGATGTGATCTTTTCTTTGAAGATATGGAAACACTACATCTATGGTGAAAAATGTGATATTTATGCTGATCACAAGAGTTTGAAGTATATTTTCTCACAAAAAGAACTCAACATGAGGCAAAGGAGATGTCTTGAATTACTCAAGGATTATGATTGTACGATAAACTACCACCCGGGGAAAGAAAACATGGTGGAAGATGCTTTGACCAGAAAAGATCCTGGAGTTTTGAACAATATGAGAATTGAAAGGGATCCAATTTTCATGGATCTAGTGAAGATGGACATGGGAATAACCATGGAAGGTGAAACATCAATGCATTTTCAAATGGTTGCCAAACCATATTTACTAGAAAGGATTAAGAGTTCTCAGACCGATGATGATGAATTTCAAAAGAATATTAAAGCTGTGAATGATGGGAGATTGAGAGACTTTGTGTATGAAGAAGGAATTTTGAAATTCGGGAAGAGACTTTGTGTTCCCAATATACCTGATCTAAAAAGGGAATTGCTGGATGATGCTCATAGTTCCAATTTCTCTATACACCATGGGAGCACCAAAATGTATAGAGATTCAAAGGAACATTTTCGGTGGGACAACATGAATAGGGAGATTTCCGATTTTGTGTCAAGATGTATGGTTTTTCCACAAGTGAAAGCTGGTAGGCAACTGCCTGGTGGAGTATTTCAACCTCTTCCCATACTTGAGTGGAAATGGGACAATATTATGAGGGACATTGTCATAGGGCTACCAAAGACTCCTAGAAGGAATGATGCAATATGGGTTATTGTTGATCATCTTACCAAGTCATCACATTTTCTTACTATAAGAGAAGATCTACCACTGGAATGTCTAGCAAGACTATATATTAATAAAGTTGTGAGACTTCATGGAGTACCCCTATCGATTGTTTCTGATTGTGATCCCCGTTTTACATCACGATTCTTGAAGAGTCTTCAGAAATCCCTGGATACTGAACTTCATTTGAGCACTGCCTACCACCCTTAGATAGATGGACAATCAGAACAGACTATTCAATCCTTAGAAGACATGTTGAGATCTTGCTCACTTGACATTCAGGGTATGTGGGATCAATATTTACCTTTGGTAGAATTTTCCTATAACAATAGATTCCATTCGAGTATTCAGATGGAACCATATGAAGCGTTATACGGAAAGATATGTCGCACACTAACCTGTTGGGATGATGTTGGTGAAAGAAAACTTGTAGGTCCAGAACTGGAGGAGGAAATGACGGAAAATGTGAAGGTAATCCAAAATCACATCAAAGCAGCTCAATGTAGGCAGAAGAGCTATGCCGATAATCGAAGGAAGGATTTGGAATTTCAAGTAAGTGATCATGTTTTCTTGAAGGTATCTCCATGTAAGGTAGTCATAAGTTTTGTTAATAAAGGTAAATTGAGTCTGAGGTACATCGGACCTTTTGAAATTCTAGAACGAATTGGGGTTGTAGCTTACCGATTGGCAGTGCCGCCAAGTCTCTCCAAAGTTCACGTTGTGTTCCACGTATCTCTATTGAGGAAATACATGCCTGACCCAACGCATGTACTCACCTACGAGGAATTAGAACTGAAACCCAATCTGTCTTATTGCGAAGAGCCCGTCAAGATTCTTGATACGAGAGAACAAGTGCTGAGAAATTGGACGACGCGTCCCGTAAAAGTATTTTCGAGAAACCATAAGATAGAAGAGGCAACATGGGAACCCGTGGAACCTATGATGAAGAACCACCCGAGTCTTTTCATGCTGTAGTATTCTAGAAATTTTGAGGATGAAATTATTTGAAGGAGGGGAGAATTTAACACCCCAAGCTTCTACGATACGCTTCTCTTTGAATAATGTGATAGCGTGTGTTGTATGCAACATTGAGTTCTAACACACCACAACCAATCAAACTAGATATTATGAATAGTAATACCTAATTTTTGAAATTATATATATTTTATATTTCAAAATGGACTTCATTTTTGGATTCAGAATATCGAAATTATCCTAGGTTGAATTTTTGGTATTTTTCTGAGAACTTCCAGTTTTTATGAATAGTGAGAAATACTAAAAAACAACTTTTTTAATCAAAATAATTTATAGTGATAAATTATAATATTGAGTGGTTTTAAAGTATAATTAGAATATATTTTTACCAGTTTATCCAATGGTGTTCATTAGAATTAATTTCACTTTGAAATTGGACATAAACAATTGTCATTCTTTTGATATATATTGTTTCTTAAAAACTCGCTATTTGTTGTGACAGTGGGAATTAATTATAAAATTAATTAATGAAACTTATATGTTTGTAATTTTTTAAAATAGAAATTATTTTTTAATTCAGAATATCAATTATATCTTAGGGTGAAATTTTAGCATTGTTCTGAAAAACTTCAATTTTTGATGAATAGTGAAACTACTAAGTGGTAGTTAAAAAACTGAATTTTTCATAAAACTTAATTTTACCACATATGTGATTGGAATTTCGAAAATCTGAGAGACACGGAAAATATAAAGGAATAAAAAGTGGTTCAATGAGATGAAAATAATTTTTGGTGAATAGTAACTTTTTACTTTTATTTACCACGGTTAAATATAAATAGGGCAATTAAGGGTTAAAATGATATTAATATTACCCTAACACATATCCTAATTCTATTTAACAAGTGTATCTCGACCAAAAACAACCTTAGGAATAAAATATTATCATTTAGGACCACTTGGATTAGATTTTGACATTTATTATTATTTAATTCAAAGAAGAGTTAAAAGAGTTAAAATCAAAGTTTATTTACTAAAACATTTTGAATATAGGGTTTTACATAAGATAAATTCCATTGTAAATATTCATTAAAAATCTAAAATAATTTCTTAAATAATGATAGTTTATTTATAATTTTTATACGTTATATAATTTAATTTATTTATGACACAATGATGATGCAGTAATTACGATAATAGTGAAACAATTAAAATAATTGATATTATAAATACTCAAATAAATATAATTTGAGACTTTTTATGAATTACAGTAATTTTCTAGGTTAATATGACATGTTAGGATTTACTTCATTAACTTTTTTGGAAGTAATAATTCTGTTATGAGTTAAAAAAACAATTATTGAATAGTGTCAAAATTGACATAAAAGAGTTTTAAAAAAAATATTAAATTATTAATTGATATTAAATTCTTAAAAATCTAAGGTTTGGCTAAGAGACATGAAGCATGATAGGTGTATCCTAAATGAAACACTTGGGTGTCGCATAGATGTATATAGTATGTTTATTAACCATATAATATAAAAATACAAAAAGACATTGTAAAAGTGAAACTAATTAACTAAGAGATAATACTTAAAGATATGGTTAATATAATGATCCAAACCTGTCTAAATTCTATTGGTTGAGTGGTTTTAGACCCATCCCCACCTTAACCTTTAAATAATCCACTTTTTATCCATTAGAAACCGAATATGAATTTATTATAAAATAATATTTCTAGATTTTCCAAAGGTACCCCTCACCCCTCTTATAAAAGGGCACTCTCCCTTCTCATTAACTCACACCTTCAATGCCTTTGGTTCTGCAAAACTATACCCAAATACTCTCTCAACTTCCCTCACTTCATCCTAGATGCCTTCCTTTATTTAGAAAGCCAACCTAAAGAGCCCTTTTGATAAAATCAAAAGGAAGAGCCTGAAGAAGAGGTAATGTTTTCACCACCCATTTTCAAATTCATTGATTTTTCAACTTCTTATTTCTTTGTTATTATCATTCTTAAATAATTAATCCAGTTTCTCCTATATACTGTAATATTATTATAAATATGGTACAACCATATCTAGTATTCTATCCATCCTTTGAATGACATGTCACCATATGTGCGTACGTACGGCTTACCGTCTCTACATCGTGGTGTAATTGTTATTCAATATATTATTATTATTTGGATTGGTATAATAATGATGTGTAATTAATGTAAATAATAAATATAACAATATAATGATTCTTTATATAAGGCATACCATCGAATTAAATATTAATTTAATATCAAAATAATGATATTGTCGCTCATGTGTACGTACGGACTACCGTCTCCACGAACGCGATGAGATTCATTCTCCATCGTATCCATTCAAGTATAATTATCATTTGACGATTTAAAAATAACATTTATGTACTTGATATAATTTTGGATATGAATAAGATACATCCTATCCATGACAAACATGGCTTATGTAACAAAACATATCAAAGAAAATGAGTAAGTTAACACCCGAAACGACAATAATTCTTAGATATTATTAACAAAGCAATGTTAAAAGATCATATATGATTTCATATTAATGTATATGATTCTTGAATAATTTAATAACAATTATTTCACCATTATACATGAGTTTAACCTACCCTCATCCAAGGAAATTTACAAGGTAAGGGTTTATTTCTCAATCTCTTCATTATCCGAGGTTGTCTATACGTAATAATCTACTGGGACTTCTTTATCATCCACATCCATGTTTCCTAAAAATGTATTTCAAAACATTTCTACTATTTAATATAATATGGGTTAAATTCATTTATACCATTTTTGACTTTTATAAGTGTTTTATAAAGGAATCTTTAAGTCATTTTCAAACAAGGACCTTTTTAACATTTTCGACAGAATTAAGGTAAGAATGTTTTTTTAACTTATACAGCGGGTGCGGTTATTTTCTGCCATTATAAAATCTTCGAAGCTTCCCTTAAAAGCATATAAAAATATTTTCAATGAAAATGTTATATTTTATAAATATATGACTCTTAAATTATTTCAAAATAAAAAGAAATATTACTCTAAAATGAGTTTTGATTTCATCTATGTCAACATCCTTTGATGGATTTCACGCTTATTTGATGTTGATTTATTATGATACAAGACTTATATATTGTATTGAAGGGTTTTTGAAATGTTTGACTGTGGATGTGCTATTTTTATACCATTCATGGTTTATGGATGAAGTATTTACATTTCGTATGCTAGTTTTAAAATGAATGTTTATGTTATGTTTAAACCTGTTCATATGAGGAATGCATTGGACATAATATGTGACGAGTTTAGTCCTCTATAGCTCCTCGATGCATAGGTAGGTCTCATGATAAAACTAGTGTCTTCACACAAGGCCATGAAAAAATATTATTTGTAGTCTTGGCACGAGGCCTTGGCTATGTGGTTTTGATAGTCTGGAATTATGCATTCAATCATTATGAAAGTGGTTATTGATATTGCTTGTGATTATTCGATTAGTAGAATATCCAAGTGAAAAATTAAATGGAACAAGTTCATTTTATTTTTTCCATACTATGTTTAAGTTCATGTTAAAAAGGCTTTTTCCTTAGTTATACATTGCATTAAATGTTTATTCATATTTATGGAAGTTTTCACTATATTGTGTTCCTTACTGGGCATTTGAGCTCACCCATTTTCTATGTTTTATTTTTCCTAGGATGTGAAGAAGTAATTTATGAATAACCTTCAGGGATAGTATGTGGGTATATGAGTGTGGACTATGAAGAAAATATTTTTGTTGTAGTTTTCATTTTTATGATGTAATGTAATACTTATGAATATATCTAGTGTTTCTAAGGCTACTAAACTAATTGGTCTTTCGAGACTTAATATTTCTCGTTATCATTCCAGTGTTATGTAATAATGCACCGACTCTGGGTAACTAGGGTCGGGGTGTTACCATAATTCTTAGCGATTCAAAGGAGAAGTAATAGTGAAAGAATCCATGACTATTGGAAGGAATTTACCGATACAAATAATGTATTGAACTTAATAAAGAATTATGAACACTGACTACCAGACCAAGGAGTCAAATTCTTTAATTCCAAACAAGAGGGGTCAGACCAAGGAAATCTTATAATAAAAGTAAATCTTGAATCTTGAATTATCATGAACAACAGAACCATTTAAGAAATCTTCATAAGAACTCCTTAATCACCACAGCCCCGATATGTCTTTTCTTCCCATTTTAAACTCTTTAAATTCACTCGTATTTTTCTTTATAACTGTTAATAATTTCTTCAAATTAAAACAATATAGTTTTAATACAAAACCATAACCAAACCAATCTACTCTAAATTCCGCATACTTCACCTAATTAAGTATTAACTCAATTGAATTCATGCACTCCATAGTTCCCTGTGGATCGACCCCAAACATATGCAATACTAAAGTTCTAAGAACGGGTAATTAATTTGGGATGCATATAACTTCAGGCAACGACAAGAGAGACTAATCCACCACTTATAGAATTGAACTATATCTAGTATTGAAATTATTTGTTCTCTTTAATCATTATGATTAAGATATATAACTTGATCTATCTCATATATAATCTCTCTAACTACGTTTTCAACTTATTTTTATCCGAGAAATCGGCCCCTTTTATCTTAGTGATGGAATAAATTCCCCTCCTCTATATTTTTCACAATAATTCTAGGAATACTACATAGTTTTAGGATGGTCAAATATATTCCCTTAATCCACATAAATTCTCTAAATGTTTTTCCACAAAGATATACTTTTTACCCCTACATTGTGATTTTATTTCTTGTGTGGTCTTCTAAAAACGTTTTAGGTCAACACCCTGAACATCACGTCCTTTTATATTTATTTCTTAAAGTAACCATATCTATAATTTTGGGTACATATTCATTATACATGGAAGGTATTTTTTTCAATAACGAGATCCATGAAATTTGGTTAATTATAAAATTTAATTCTCATAAAATTTTCTACATTATTACTCTAATATCTCAACATGGAACGGTGATTCTCTTATGACAACATAACAACCTTTTAAGAAAAAATCCTATTTAAACTCACATCACCACATTCATTAAGTGGTTTTTATTGTTGATCCAAAACATCTTACACCCAATTCCACGATGCATGGGTCCTCCAACATCCATCTTCAACACAACTTACAAGAGTCTACCATGGTGAAAAATATTCCCATAGTTGGCCTCCCTATTTCCCATAGGTACATTAGAAATGTATTACAGTGATTACCATAGAAGGTTCTTCTCCATGTGATAATTTTTGCATCTTTAGGCCATCCAATATATTTAGGAATATTCTATTTATTTTTATTCGTTAGACCATGTACTCCAAAATGATCATGATTCTACTATTTTTTAAATCATTTAAATGAAAAATTACATCCACGAGTTTTACCATGACATGGTGAAAAAATACAATCCATTTTCTATCCACTATGGGCATGGTCTATATCCTCCATGGGGTGGTATTCCTCTCTTTGTTGACACTATATTTTTGAGTCCCACATTAGACATTAGTGAAGAAATCCACTATTTCTTACATCAATATGAGACATATACCACCTTTGAAATCATGTGGTACAAACCTATACAAAAACCTCTATTTCATGAATACCGTATGGTTCCAACTCTCACTAGGTTATTATTTCCCCATCACAAAACAACTTTTACTAGCATTGTGTTCCTCATTCACCACCCAATGCAAGTTTTAGTTGAGCCTAGTAGTTTCCTCATAGGTGAAAATAACAAATTTTATGGATAACATGAGATGTATCATTTTATATCTTATCTTTTCATTGTTTTAATTTTTAAAAATAAACCTTTTTCACACATGGAATTTCTCATTTTCCTCAATACCATCATCGCTGACCACCTTGACTTTTTCTTGATAATCATATCATGAAGATCTTCATCATTTCCAATGTGGGGGTGGGGGGGTCTACTGGGGGTGGTCCGTAGGGGGTCTACATGGGAGGGGGATGGTGAATGTGGGATGCAAGGGGGAGAGGGTGGTGGTATACAAGGAAGGGGTGAAAGGGGTTGAGGCAGTGGGTACAATGGGGGCAGTGGGTGAGGTAAACCTGGCTGGGGTCGGTTTATGGGTGCGGGGGGATGGGGGGTCTGTAGGTAAGGGAGAGGGTGCAGGTGGGGTGAAGGGGGGGGGGGGAGGGGGAAGGGGTCCAAGGGTATTGGGGCAGTGAGGAAGGTGGTGTACTTAATATATATATAATTCCTTAATCATAGATGAGGTTTAATAACCATTAAAATCCATCTCAAACTCCCCCACTTCTTAATGATTAGGTTTCTCCAAATATGCCATCAAATTTTCAATATATTCCTTTCACTAAATCATATATTGATACTACTTTCAACAAATAAAATTTTCTATGATACCACTAGTTGTTATTGTTATGGATTTAATACCATATACTAGCATACAATTGATAATAACATTACCTAAAACCAAACCTCCTCATAGATTTGACAATGAAACACCATTCAATATGATAATACACCTTGTCCCTATCCACTTTAATTATGATGTTGAAACATAGTTCTTCCCTATTTATATTTTCCACCATCTATTTGGTTATTTATATCTTCTACTGAATACTCAACCCTTGCATAGAGCTATGCTTCACCACCAAGACCAGTCTAGGATTGACAAGGTTGAGTCTCCTATTGATAAGATATGAAGGTATTTTTTACGTGAAATTATAGAGGAAGATGGGTCTGTAGTGACTGATAGTAGTAGTATCTTTAATATTTTGAATGAGAAACTCCTTGAAGGTGATGTTTTAAACCCACCCAAGAATATCCCATGTTTTACAAGCTTAAGAAATACCTCCATCCTCATCCAATTCCTTGAGTAGAAAAATTGAATACATTCTATTTCATCCTTCTTCAGTTTCACTGTGACCGGTGAGTGGTATGAAATAACCCTTGTGAGATTATAAATAGATGTCTTCCTGTATGTTTCAATGCATTGGAATTTTAAAATCCACTAATCTAACCTATTACATAACAGGATTATTCATGTGAGCATATATATAATATTCCTCTTGTGCATGTTAAATTCCTTGAAGTCATGTAAATAGGTGTTAGGGCATATTTTTGTATATGAAAATGTGCATATGCCCAAAGGATGGATGAAATTAGTGTGAAGCACTGAGTGTGGCTTGGTTCATTTGAGGTAGGGTCCCTCTCCTAGCATTTTTTATTCAATAATATCTTAAATTGAATTTAGTTTTTGATTAATTATTCTTGATTATTTTAAATTGAAATTGTTGACTAATATTTAGTTAATATAATTGTTTCATTTGATAAATAAGTCATGGTTTTGTAATAGAACCCCTCCAACAGAGGTGTACTGTCTGCAAAAACTCATAGTGGTATACCTTGCGTGAAAATATTGCATTGATGTTTTTTTATACTTGATGTTGTTGTTAGTCGTAAATAAAACATCGTACTTGACTCTTTTGATATCTCTATAGATGGTTTCCCTCTTTTTATTAGAATGGTTGTTTGAGTGGTAATGCCTGATGTAGTGCATTATGTAATGGTTATGCCTCATTTCTAAAGTTTAATTGGATGTCGTGAAATAAATAGATCTGCTCATTCATGGTGACTTTCACAACACTTTTGAAATGTGGGGGGTGAAGTGGTGGTGTGCAGGGGGTGTGCAAGTGTGTGTGTGGGGGGGGGGGGGGTGTACATGTGTGCAGGGGGTGAAAGGGGTGTGGGGGGTGTAAGGGGGCTGAATAGGGGGTAAACGGGGGCTGTGTGTGTGTGTGGGGTGCCTATCTAGATGAGGGGGGTCTGTACACGGGGTTTCTAGTACGGTGGGGGTGGTATGTCTAGGGGGGTATAGTTGGGGTGTCCAGAGATGGTCATGCATGGGGGGTCCAATAGGGGAGGTGTGATGGGTGGCTTAAGGGGGTGTGCAATGGGGTGTGTGCAAGGGGATAGGGGTGTGTGTTTTTGTGTGTGGGTGGGTGGGTGGGGGGGGGGGGTGAAAGGGGGTCTCTACAGGGGGCTGTGGTGGGAGGGGGTGGGGTCCAACAGTAGTGGTTCAAGGGTTATCCAATAGTGGGTGTCTAATGGGTGTGTAGTGAGGGTGTGTGATGGAGTGTGTATGTGTGCAATGGGGTGTGTCCAACGGGACGAGGGGTGTGGGGTTCAGGTGGGCTCTCTATGGGGGGGGGGGGTGTCGAGTGGGGTGTTTATCCTAGGGCTGGAGGGATGCTATCTAGGGGGTGTCTGTCTAGGGGTGAGGGTGGGGAATGATGTCTAAGGGGTGTCTGTCTAGGGGGTGGGGGTGTTTTTCTAGGGGGTGGGGTGTCTAGGTGGTGGGGGTGGGGGGTTTCTGTTTCGGGGGTGTCTGTCTATGGGGTGGGGTGAGGGGGATGATGTCTAGGGTGGTGTCTATCTAGGGGGATAGGGGTCCAAGGGGGGGGTGTCAAGTAGGGGTGGTACAAGGGGGTCCATTAGGGGTGGTGTAAGGGGTGGTCATGTGTACAAGGGGGTGTGTGAAAGGGGACCAATGGGGGGGGGGTGCAAGGGGGTGTGTAGGGGATTGGAGGGGATGTGTAAGGGGGTGCAAGTGGGATGTGTAGGGGGTAAAACTGGGGGGTTGTGTGGGGTGGGGGAGGGTCTGTCCAGGGGGTTGGGGGGGTCTTTGCAGGGGTGTCCAGGAGGGGGTGGGGTGCAGTGGGGGTTTCCACCAAGGGTGGTTCATGGGGTGTTCATGTGTTCAAGGGGGTGTTTGAAAGGATACCTGATGTGTGTATGGGGGTGGGGGGGGGGGGTTAAGGGGTTGTGAAGGGGTGGGGGTGGGGGTTCAAGGGGGAATGGGTGTGCAGGGGGTGGTGTAAGGGGCCAACACTGGCTGAACGGTGTCGATTTCATTTTGGAAATGTGAATTCCTATAGCCACGATCCAAAACCATGGCTATAGATGATGAGTGATTTTATCCTATGACACAGTTTTCAAATCATGTCTATATGGGTGTAGCCACGGTTTGAGCTATGGATAAATCCCTATAGCCCCAGTTTGAACCATGGCTACATGCTTATAGTCACAGTTCAAAACTATGGCTATAGGATTTACCATTTAGCCACACCAATACCTTCCACAGTTGAGTAAATAGTGGTTATATAATTATTCATTAGCTTTTTCTGTTTTTACCTTTGGGTTACAATTTATCTCTATTTTAAAAACAAATAAATCTTATTTCATTTTTTATACATATTCTAAATTCAATTTATATGTTCTATAATCATGTATCTAGATCATTTCATCCATATTTCTAGGATATACACATTTTAAAAATGATCCATTCTTGATTATTCTTGATAAACAAGCCTGATTCGAGAGAACTTCCTGATTTATTTTACATTTTCAAGTACACTCTATAATAAATTCCAAGACAAAATTATTTATTCTAAAATAGATCATTTTTTTTGTGAAAATATATCTTAGTTAATTTCTAGTATTACATAAATAATTATTCCTTTTTCCTTTTTAAATATGCAATAGTATTTTCCTTAAACTGCACTAAATTGATTTATTTATAATGTTTCTTAAGAACTATTTCTATATGTTTTCACCTAAATTTGAAATAGTTATCATAAAATTTGCCTATTTTCCCTTATTAATGTCATTGAATTAATTAAATCCCTTATTTGTGGACACCATTTTGATATTCCATTTTTATGCATTTGGAAACGATTGTGATACCCACTTCTTTCAATAGGTAACCATTATATTGATGTTTGATTCCTTATGTTTGATTAATTATGTAGAAAACATATTCATCAACATTTTATGATGGGTGCTCCCATATATCACTCCAATCTATTATGTAATATTGAGTTTCTTGAGACGTCATGTGCAATAGACTGGGTGGATAACATTGACTCGTGCTTCATGTGCAACAGTATTGGTGGCTAGCCTTGACTCATTCTTCTCCATGATTAGTGATCCTTGAATCATTTTTATGTCATGTCTTATGTTTTTACCACATTACGATTATTTCATTATTAAATTACCACATTTTATATATGTTCTGATTCCATATGTTTATTCATGTTCCATTCCTTTATTTCATCATGTTACACCATCTAACCCATGTGTTATGCCTTACTCTTATGTTTATTCCCTTAATGGTATTTTTATCACATCCCATTGTTCATGTGTTTCCCCAAGTCATCTTATGAATATGTAAGGGATCATAGGGTGTTAGGAGATCATTATGAATATTAATTTTTTTTTGTTTCATGCTCTCTAATTATGTATCAAATCCTACAAATTCCTTAGAACCTGTTGTCCTTGGTTGTTATTTGAAAGATAATTATTCTAGAAATCATTTAATAATATGTGTAAAAGGATATGACTATTTTATTTTGGTTTCATATGATGGTCTAATAATCATTGGAGATTTGTACTAGAGCGCCTCAGTAAGAACCCTAGGGATAATAATATAACCATTAATATCCTATATTGAATCATAGGGAATCAAAAGTTAGGATATAATTTTAATTTACATGTTTATCCTTTTTTATCAATGTTTCCTTCATATATTCCTTTACGATAAGAATTAAATCCTCCCTAATTTTACTTTATTTCTATTAGTTGATGGCTAAAATTAGAGAACATGATCCAAAATTCAATGTGATAAAAAATGTAACAATTTCCCAATGTATATGAAAAATATGATGGGAATAGGTGCTCAAAATATTCTGAAAGTACTTGCTCATGTGGATCATGTTATGAATATTAACATGAATAATGTATAACACCATCCTTCTCCAAAGAGAGAGAAATTTTTGTTCAAATCATTCATGAATAAAATGCCTCCTATATTTAGAGGATCTCCCGATCCCTTCTTCATATAAAAATTGATTCATTATATTGATAATATATTCATTTTTCCTTCAGTGCTCATAAGAATAAAACGTTTTCTTTGTGGCCCATCATTTTGATGGAGAAGATAATCAGTGGTGGAAATAGATCCAGAACACAAATTCCAAGGAGAAAATTGATTCCATGGAATGAGAATATTTCATGAATTTTTTTTCATAAAATATTTTCCCCAAAAACCATGTCAGATGGAAAGAGTGTTCCTTGGATTGAAGAAAAATAAATATGAGTCTATTATAGTGTATGGGGAAACAATTACAAGGATTTAATGGTACACCTATAGCTTTTCATGAACATAGTATGAATGTTGGATCACTTCTATTTCATACTAATGTAGATTCTATAAAAATATTTGGTGATTCCTGAATTTTAAAGTTATAAAAGATGGTATGTTTTTCCCTTAAGGTAGACATGGAGATCAGATATTATTAGTGGTCTCATGGGCTCAAATATAACAAGAAGAAGTATGAAGCTAATATTTTAGGATCAAAAGATAAATCCCATGATGGAATGAAAAACCAACATCCCAAATATCAATATTTTTGGACGAAGAATCCTGGGAACTGCCTAAAGGAAACCAAGAAATTCATCAAATGTGGAAGAATTGGGAATCTTGCCAATAAATTCCAAAAGGATATGAAGAATGACACTAACGTGAAAGATAAACAGAAGGTTTAGATCAAAACTCAGCATATAGTGTAGTGTTTCAACATTAATGAGCATGGTAATTATAGAAACCATGTCTCTAATCCAAGGGGTTTTAAAGGCAATCAACAACTACAACCACTAAGGCCATAAGAAAGGGAATATGTTTTTACTACTACCAGAGTGGAATGTGAAAATTATGTGGTGATAGTTATGTTTTTTATTCATTAAATAATAGTCAATGTACTATTTTATTCTCTTTATACTCATTTACTCATATATTTCATGTTTAGTATAACTATTCAAACACCTTATCAAAATATGGATGTTGAGTTATTAGTGAGAACAGAATATGAAAAAATTATTGCATAAAAAGTATATAAATCATCCTCGGTTAATTTTTTTCACTGAAACTACCATAAAATATCATATATATTCCTTTGGTGGATTTTTACACTATATTGGGATGTATTTTATATCATTATAAAAACCTAACATCAACTCCCAGGAAAGAGAGACCACTCCTCGCATTCATAAGCATCCTCCAGTTATTTTCAAGTGTAATGGGGATAATAAATCTTCTTCCAAATAATCATATCAATAATGAATATTTTTTCCTTATGCTATAGCATATCTAGCTCTAATTATTAAGACAAAAGACAGAATCTTACTTGATGATATTTCCATTCCGAGGGACTACACTGATGTGTTCCCATGAAGAGTTTCTTGGTCTTCCTCTTAATTAGTACTTTTAGTTCTAAATTAATCTTATTCCTGGAACTATACCTATATCAAAGAAGCTATATAGATTGAAAACATTTGTTCTTGATGTACTTAAGAAGAAGTTAGAGGGGAATCTGGGAAAGAGCTCTATATCCCCATGTTCTTTACCACGCGGTGAACCAATTCTCTTCATAAATAATAAGGATGGATTGATGCAACCCTGCATTGATAATTATGGTATTAATAAAATCATGAAAAAGAACATGTATCAACTTCCATGGATAAATGACCATTTTGATCAACTACATGGGGAAAACTATTCCTCTATGGTATAACTTTGGTCGAGATATCACCAATTAAAAGTGAATAGGGAATATATTCACAAGAGTTCCTTTCAAACAAGTCATCGGAACTATGAGTTCATATTGATGCTCTTTGAACTCGCTAATGCTGCAAAAATTATCCCGAGTTTAATGAATATAGTTCTCAGAGATTGTGTTGATAAATATTTGGTATCCTTTTATGATGATATTATGATATACTCTATGAGAAAGGAGGAACACAAAGATCATTTGAATATCGTGATACATTCATTGTGAAGGATTAAACTATATGAAATGTATAATAAATGACAGTTATAGATGGAGAAAGTATAATTCATGGGGCATGTAATCACTAGTAAAGGAATATATTTGGACCCTTAAAAAAATAAATCAAAGACTGTCCTAGACCAAAATCTATAATAGATATCCAAAATTTCCTTAGTCTAGCTGGGTACTTCTGATAATTATTAATAAACTTCTCATAAATATAAAACCATACAACAAAGGAAACACGGAAGGGGGATAATGTATGTTAGAATGTTAGAATGTGAGGAATGATTTATGGATCTCAAAATGAGGATTATCATTGCACCCATACTCACACTTATGAAAATTGGACAACTCATTGTAATGTACAATGATGCTTCAAAGAAGATATTAGGTTGTTTATTAATAAAAATGATAATGTGACATCATAAGACTCAAGAAAGTTATAAATTCATGGGAAAAACTATCCCACAAATGATTTAGATTTGGAAGCAATGATATTTTCATTGAAAATATGGTGGCATTATCTCTATTTGGTGAATTGTGAGATATATACAGATCACAAGAGTCTAAAATATATATTAAAACAGATGGAACCTAATAAGCTCAAGAGATGATGGTAAGAGTTCATCATGGATTATGGTGGATCAATTCACTACCATCATGGTAAGGACAATAATGTGGTAGATGATCTATATAGAAATGATCTTGTATCTTTATCAATAATGAAAATTGAGAAGGATCCAATATTTCAAGACCTTCATAGGATAGACATGTTAATCATTACGGAATAAACATCATAAATCCTTTCTAAAATTATTTATTAACTATACAGTATGGGTAAAATAATGGATCCTCAAAGAAAGGATGTCAAAGTTTAGAAAAACGTGAAATTCATCAGAAATGGGAAAACCTCAGAGTAAAAAATGGATGTGGAAGGAGTCATGTTATTTGGGTCACAACTATATGTACCATCCAATAAAGAGGTAAAAAAAGATATTATGAATGATGAACAGAGTTTGAACTTCTCTTTTCACTCAAGGAAAACAAATATGTATCGAGATATCTAAGAAGACTATTGGTGGGTCAATATGAATAATGTGGTAGTGGAATACACATCAAAGTACCTAGAATGTTTGCAAGTAAATAATTTAAGTAAAATGTTTGAGGGGGTGATTCAAACATTACCCATACAAATATAGATGTGGGAGAACATCACAATTGACTTTTTCACTAGATTTTCAATGATATCAAGGGGATATAATGCTATATGGGTTGCAATGGATCTTCTTAAAAAGACATATCGCTTTATCACAATTAGAGATGAATTATCACGGGATCTAATAGAATGGATACCTGATAGATAAGTGGAAAGGATTCATGGAGTTCCACAATCAATTATATCCAATATAAATCTTAGATTCACCTCCCATTATGGAACAATCTATAACAGGATCTGAATACTATGCTGATCATTATTACAGACTATCATCCTCAAATTAATAGACAAGAAAAGTAGACTATTTATACACTTGATGACATATTGAGAGTTCATTATAAGAATATTAAGGAAGGATGGTCCCAAAATCTACCTATGGTTGAGTTCTCCTATAACAATATCTTCCAGTAAAGCTTTATAATGTCTCCATATGAATCCCATTATAAGAAATGATGAACAACACTGACAATTAGGGACGATGTGGGTGAATGTATGATGATAGGTCCTAAAATAATCAATGAAATTGTAGAAAAGGTGAGAACCATTCTGCAACAAATTTGAGCAGCCTAAAGTTGAGAGAAGAGTTATGCCAAAAATTTCAATTATATGTAATGTTTAAGGATAGATACAGGGAATTCCTGTACATTTAAGTGGATCATGAAATTTGGGATGAAGGGAAAGCCATGTCCTAGGAAGATCAACCCCTTCGAGATTATTTATCATGTTGGATTTGGGTCCTTTTGACTAGAACATCCACTAAACATTTATAAAGTAAATAATGTATTACAAATATTCCTTTAGAGGAATTACATACCATATCACTCACATGTACTAAATTCATAGGTGGAACAGTTGTAGATGGACCTCACTTATGAGGAGTATCCAGTGAGGATCTTAGATAGTAGAGATATTGTTCTATGCAATAAGACTACTCACATGGTCAAAATTATATCACACAACCATATGTATATAGAGGAAACATAGGATCCTTAAGATGAAATAAAGGAGAAGTACCATTACTTCTGGTCCCCATAGTTTGTAAAACGAAATTTCAAGTGTGAAATTTCATATGGGGGAAGAATGTAACAACATAAAACTTTATCATTGAAAATTCCATTTTTTTAATTATGTTATATATTATAAATCACATAAAAAGACATATATAACATAATAGAAACTTTATAAATGATGAATTAATGAGATATGAATTATTTATTGAATTTAAGAATCCAAAAATAATGGAATAGTAACATGACCTTTGGAATAGTAATATTACCCTTAGGAAATGTAAACTATAGAATATAATAGTAATCTCACCTATGAAAGTATAATTTTTTGGGAATCTTATCAATAAAAATATTATGCATCTATATCTTTGAATAAGTAAATAAATGTTCTAGAAAAGGAAAATTAAGTGTTGGTATTTTGTAGGTCATAAAAATCTATTTAAAATTTTATGATTAATTTAATAATTAAAAAAATTTATTTTCATAATATATATTAAAAATTTAATATTTTTTTATTTTATAATAAAAAGATAATTTTATGATCTATTAATTAATTTTTCAAATTTTAATTAGATGAATTATAATTTTAAAAAATGTATTTTTTGAGTAAATGACAGTTTTAATTAAAAATTAAAAAAGAGATATTTAGAATATTATTCTCATAAAATGGAGTTCATATTTCAATTCTAATCCTTGAAAATATTTATGTTTAATTTTTGGTATTTTTCTAAAATAGTTGAATTTTTGGTGAATAGTGAAATATGGTTATTTATGGTTTTTAACAGAAACATGAATTATTGAGTCATCTATGATGTATGGATGAAGTAAGCCAATAATCATGACCAATAGATCATGATTTGAAAATATTTAGTGGTAAATATCAAAATATTCAATGTCTTGAGCCAAAATCACAAACTAATGAATAAAATAACGAGAAAACTCCTCTCTCCTCCCATATAATACCACCTGTCACCTTCTCTATTCCTCACACCATTCAAGATATTTCCATTGTCCAAATTATTCTGATTAGTATTTTTATTACTCTACCCTATTTCCCCAAGCCATTTTTCTCAAAAAAAATACAAAAACTAATCCCCCTATGGGAGTTCTCAAGGAGAAGGATTCAAGAAGTAAAATCTAATTTTCTTTTTTTTTATTTCTTTTCATGTTCATTTATTTTCTTATTCTCTCCTAAAATACCTTCATACAATAAGAATTATAAATCTAGTAACTTATGTATAGAGAAATTTTAGTATTTCAATGGAACAATCCATCATCAATCTCCCTCTCTTCTCCCATTACTCTAAACATGAATAACTTCATCCATGGGGTATTTATTTATTGCATATAAGAACGTCACGTTTTAATTTTCCTCCACCACATTCATGTCAAGTAAAAAATTAATTATAATTGTTGACAATGGTTGTAAAATTTATTTTATACCCTTTAATTTTTTATTTAACTAAAATATATACATAGTACTAAATGAAAAAACAAAACAAGTTTGTTATAATGATCAATACCACTAAAATAATCCAAAACATTATCATGAACGTCTTATTTAATGATTTATCCATAACCCAAAAAACGCAATTAATTATAAAACAATTTAATATTATTTATATTCATTAATAACACATAATTTAAATTCTAAAAAACTATTCTCATTTTATATGATATTTTATACACATAAACAAGTAAACTAATCATGAAACAAACAAAATGAGCTCTTCTAAACGATGACATTGTGTCTCATAACTCATCAAAAGGTCCACATATGAAAATAATAAAATTATAATAAAAAAATATATGTAGAAGAGCATATGGAATTATTAATTAATCAATAAAATTTCATATCAGGGACATTAATTATGCGTTAAAAAATTGTTTCGGAGATAAGGTTAGGGATTCTTTCCGAACCTCAATTTTCCCTTTAGGTTACACATTCTCTATCTTTACCTAAATATAACTCTTCATTCATTTTATATAAATAATATAAATTAATTTTCTATGTCATAAAATCATTTAAAAATATAATTTCATCCTTATTTCATGGATATACATGTTTTAGGAAGGTTTCCCTCTCAATTCTTCCAGACAAGCAAGCCCAATTCAAAGGAACTTCCCAATTTGGTTCCCATTTTCAAGTAAAATATATAATCTATTTAAACCTAACATTATTTTCCCTAAAATAACTCTATTTATCATGAAAATATATTTTGATTCATTTATTGTTTTTTATAAATAATTATTCTTTTGTCTGTTTATATTTTATTTAGTATTTTTTATTAAACCGGAATAAAATTTTTTATTTCATAAGATTAATAAACACACTTTTTTACATGTTTTCACTTAATTTTTGTCATAAAATATCATTATCTATACCTATTTTTACTTAGTAATTTATATTTAGTATTTAAATAAATTATTTTATTGACAAAAATATGATATTCCCTTTTATGCCCTTTATCATGATTATAATGCCCAATTATTTCCTTTGGTGACTCTAATGATTCTGTTTAATTTCTCATGTATGATTAATTATACAGGACACATATTCATGAACTTGTAATTATGGGTGCTCACATATATTTCTCTAATTAATTGGTTAATGTTTAGTCCCATGAGACATCATGTGCTACTTCATTGGTGGATATCCTTTACTCATGCTCTATGTGCAACAATCATGGTGGTTAGCCTTGAATCGTTCTCCTCCACGTGAAATGGGCCTTGACTCATTCATATTTCATGCTTTATGTTGCTTCTGCATTACTATGATTAATGATTAAATGAACTTGTATTTTATATGTTATCATTCCATATGTTTATTCATGTTCGAGGCCTTTTTTCACCATGTTATGCCTTCTAACACATGTTCTATGACTTATTCTTATGTTTATTAACATAATGGGTTTTTAGTTCATCCATTTGTTCATGAATTTCTCCATGTTATCGTATGAAGTTATAAGTGATAAAATGATATTAGAAGATCATTACAAAATTTAAATAATTTTTTTTGGTTTCATGATTTTTAATTATGTATCTATTATCCCAATGAAAAAATAAATTATGATCCATGTTTTTTATTTAAAGGATAATTATTCTTAAAATCATGTAATAATATGTGTAAAAGGATAGGTCCATTATATAACACATGGAATGGATGTTTTTTATAAACATTTAATCATGTCACAACTCATGGAAGAGAATTATGTTTAATAATCATTACATAAATTCATCATAACATAACTAGTGGAAGAACAAGTAACTCTCTTGTGGGGGACGGATAGTGCTGGATAACAGTGTACTACTATCGAATGTGGTGCATGCTCTCTTTTATATTAAATTCATAAAATGTTTCATTAAAAACATTTAGGGGATTTTAGATAGATTCATTTATTCCCCCCTCTTTGTATGTAAAAGGCACTAGGCCTCCTGAAGCAAGATGGTGAGGGCGGTTCGTGAAGGAGGAATCAATGTTTGTATCCAAGAAGACACTTTATACTAAATTGGTGCCATATTATCATGGGGAGTTTTGTAAAAACACAATCTTTGTGGAACACTTTCCACAACTATTTCTTAGGAAGCCAGGCACTAGTATAGGGCTATGTGCTATCCATTTTCTTGGTGATAAGTCCTCTTACTTCCATCATACGTCTGTAGGCTCATGGTATAGGGGAGTTATCATTTTGGAACAAGAACTAGTGTGGAACCATTATTGGATTTCCTGGGTTCCCATTCACCAACATCACCTTCAAAGAGTCCAACCTCTTCCTGAATTTTATCACATTGATTCTGGATAGAGAGAAAAAAATATCTCTTCAACCTCATTGAGTTGAATTCAAACCCTAATTTACCCATCCCCCTTTATGTTGTTAATTAAAATGGATTTTTAGTGTTTTTCTAGGGAGAAGGTTTATGAAAATGGCGACACATTGGATGAGATACTATGGGTTAAAGATATACGTACTAAATTTAATTTTCTCACCTAGAGAATTCAGAACAAAGTTATCCCAAAAAATGATAATGTCAATTGGTGTGGGGTTAACATGGTGCAAGATGTGTGTGCTCTAATTCTCACTGTGGGGAAATCACATATCATTTATTTTTTTTGAAATTGAATGAGAACATAAGGTATGAACCTATTATAGGGGGTTTCAGTGTGGTATTCAATCCTATCATGGATGGAATCTCCTTTCTGGATAGTTTGTACCATAGTTCTGGAGGCAGAGGCCTAGAAAGAATGGTGCATACTATGATTTTGCATGCAAGATACTGGTTCCTCTGGATGGTGAGAAATAAAATGATACAGGAGGGGGTAGTCATAACGGCACATGCTATAATTTTCTAGATGAAGAATATGTTAACCAACTTTTTCAAGGTTTTTCAAATCTGGGGGGAAGCCCCGTCCCTCATCCGGTTATAAGAAAGGGCCCTAGAGGTTCCCATAATCTACGGGAAAAAGGGAAACTGGGTTCATTTACACCCTCTAGTTAATGAGTTAAAACTTAATATAGATGGTTCGTGTGCGTAGGCTGTAATGTAGAGAGGGGGGTGGGTGACACCAGCTGGTTTGTGTTCATGGATTTTATTATAAGGCTGGGTCAAGGTTCCTCTCTACAAGCCGAGGCCCTGACATTGCTTTACGATATCATCTTATGTGGTCAGAGGGGTTTGATTATCTTTGAAGTGGAAAATGACTCAATATTGGGGCACAAGCCCCTAAATGACCATGACACTTCTCCCTGGTTGATCACCTATGCCATCATGAAATATCGTTGTATACTTATTAGCAACACAAAAGTGGGTCACACTTGGTGGGAGGGTAACAAGGATACTGATCACATGGCTTCACAGGATATCTCCATGTTAGAGTATGTATTATTTCATACTATGGTAAGATTGAAACACAATGGGGTCAACTTGATTAGATGGGATGCTCGAGGTCTTCACTATTTAAGGTATCCTCTTCTCTCAGCATTGGGGGAAGGGTGTGGGGGCTACTTGGTGCTTCATTTGTGTTTATTTTATCTCTTTTCCTTGATAAAAATTTTACATAATGATGATGATATAATGATAAAAATACATTTTTCATTTTGAAATAAAATATTTAAAATTGGAACGTACCCAAATTTTATAGAAAAAAAATTATTTTTAAATAACCGTATAAAATTATAATTAAAGCATAAAATCATTGAGTGATCATGTTGATATAAAATTTCATTCATCTACATATATTAACAAATTTTATTTCTTAATTTATTAAACCAATTTAATGTACCTCATTGGGAAAAATGAAAAGTTGATTATTTTTATGATAATTTATAAAATTTCATGCATGTATAAAAATTTATGTATAAAATAATTTAATAATGATAAAAAATTATTTAAATAATTTTTGGAAAATATGTTAATGGAAGACAAATGATATATGAACGAATAGAGATATAAATATTTATTTCCTTAAAAATTAATTTTTTCACCTTTTGTACTTAAAGAGATAAAAATTGAAGAAAAAAATGCCATATAATAATACTACCATATTAGAATTAAATACATTAATCTCAATGGTGTTAGATCATAATATTTCATTATAGGAAACTTAATTATAAAAAATATTGATAAAGAATGAGATAGTGGAACAAAACCCTTACCACCTTGGTAATGTTCAAATCAAAACCTCAAGAAAGAGAAAAAATATATATATAAATGTATATCCCATAATTTTCAAGTGGTTAGGCTAAAATACATTCATTGGAATTATATACACATCATAAAAGAAACAACTGGGGAATGTGACATGTGTCCCATAGAATTAAAAGTTAGACAAGAATAACTTATCTTAAGTTCCATTTTCATCGAATTAAATAAAAAAACCTATATAATAAATATTAATTTATCATTATTATAAAATAAAAAATTTAAATAAATATAATTTTATACTCTATCCAATTATATAATTCGAAAAAAATATTTATTAATAGTTCATTATTAAAAACACTATTTCCTAGTGTTAATTGTTTCATTTTTTATGAGGGTTTACATTAAGTAGTTCAATATCTTAAACACTGATTATGGCTCCATAATCCTAAAAATTGTTATCATGATATAAATATCATATATATTCATTATATATACAGATTCATACAAAAATGATATATACAAAAAATTAATTACACCATTCATGTTGACGGTTTTCCAAACGTATGTATGTTTACTGTATTCACTTTTTAAAAGATGGAATAAAAGAAAGGTAAATATTAATGTTAATTTTAATAATATTTATTATATCATATATGTTATATTTATTCATTAAATCTATCTTTATTACAATCCATGTAAATAGTGAATGATAAATGAATCGCATCGGTTCATGGAAGCGGTAGTCCACATGCATGCAAGAGCGATGAATTCGTTTTCAAAAATATTGGAGGGTAATAATGTATATGAGAGATTATAATTCCAAAAATTATATTTATCCTAATATATATATACTTTAAAATTTTCATTTTATAATTATTTTTGAGGTGGTGATGGATAATTAACTAAAATTGTTCGTGAGGCGGTTGTTTGTTGTACACACGAACAACAGTTTTGTTTACCCTTTGATGGAATAAGAGATGGATGTTGGTTATGAAATTTATAAAGAAACATAAAATTTTATTTCAGAATCTAGTTTCTTTATTTCATCATGGTTGATGAATATTTCAATGTGTTAGATGTTAAAATAACATGAAAATGTTTTGTTAAGAACAAACACCTTCTTCATAAAACCTCTTTAGGATTTAACCAATTACATTCATGAAGTGGGTATTCTAATAAAACAATCTATATAGGATGTGATAAGGTATGTGATGAACATATTTTTTTTGTTATTTTCTGAAACAATGGGGTTTTATTAGTGAATACAACTGAAGAGTATGTTTCCTTTTATAAGTGAGGGGAGGGGAATTTTGGAATTTTATAAATGATTCAAATATAAAAATGTGATTCTCCTGAAAAAGATTCTAAATTTCATGATAGTAAAATACGAGGTTTAAATTGGTTTAAATAAAATCAATAAATAAAATTTTTATGGGTTTATTGTGTGTTTTGAACTTTATATTTTGGTTTACCCCTTACTTTACATATTCTAACTGTAAACATGGTAAACAAATTTTCAATCATAAATGATTATGAATGTTCTCATATAAGGAAAATGTCTCATAATTGGAACCTAGTTGACATGTTCAACAATATACCATAATATGGGATAAAATTAATATTTTTAAGGGTTTTTAATCAATTAAAAAAATATTATTTATTTAATAATATCTATAATGTCACTTTTGGAATTCTTCATTTACGTTATCATTAAATATGAAAATACAAAGATATAATTGGACTAAAATGTTCTCTCACATTCCTAATAATTCATATGTATCTTAAAATTTTGTGTAACATTATAAATAAATCAAATAATATTACATTTTATTATTTTTGAAATCATTTATTTTATTTTTCTATAAATTTAGTAAATATTGTGTTGGTGTTGTGTAAGAATTTAAGAAAGCTAAATAATAACTAAATAATAGAAATAAATTACCATTATGATTTTTTTCATTATTATAAAAATTAACATTAATATTCAACCAATAATTTCTTATGTCCTAAGGTGAACACATAGTGTTTTTTTTAATGGAAGTGAGTGAGATTTTCTATTTTTCATTACTTAATATATTAAATTGGTCACATTTAGGGAATAGTGTCTAATAAATAAATGAATTTTTATCCTAAGTTAATAAGGGTAGAAATAAACTCATCCAATAATCGTTAATATGAAAATTAGTGGCCTTCTCACTTAATTTTAGTGTAAATAAACTTGATTTACCTTTTTACATTGGTGATGAATTTTAATATTTTTATTATTCCATAAAAATTAAGTTGAACATATTAAATAATATTAATCATTATTAGTATTATTATGGAATTTATTTTAACTAATTAAATATCATTAAGTGGTATAAATTCAATTTATATGTATCTTGTAAAGCGTGATGAGAAACGATTTTTTTTTTAAAAATTCCTTTTGAATTCAAAATATATTTTTATATCAAGATCACATATAATGTTGATTAATTTTTAATTAATTAGATTATTTCAAATTTAAGAATATTTATATTAATTTTGGATGAAATTCATTATATTATGGGGATTTTTCAATGGATGTAAATATCTTTTTCCCCATAATTTTTATTTTTAACTATTCACTTGGAAATTAGTATTTTTAGAAAAATATATAAATTTCACCTTAAGTTAATTTTGAAATGGTGATTTAAAAATGGAGTTCATTTTTTTAAAAAAATCATAAAATTGGAATAAAAAATTATATGTTTGAATCAGTAATGTCAATAAAATCATTTGTGAAGAAATTACTTTTTAAAGCCTAAAATGACTTATCTAAAAATTAAGTACATGTTCTCTAAGAATTACTCTGTACATTTATATTATCAAGGAACATTAAATATTTTTTATAATATGTATATTCGTAATCATATAGCTAAATTTAATAGCTAGGATAAAACAATCATGTTAAATAATAATATTTTTATAGTATATTGTTGTTCATTAAAACATCACATTACATATAATGAAAGTCATAAATGAAATTATATATTTTTAGAATATTTAATAAAATACCAGGCTGATACATTATTTATCCTTATCCACCACTCTGTATGATGAATATCATGATATATCGTATTAATACCTAAGTGAACAACCTATCTTGAGTCCTTTTAATATCACATCATCACCTTATTGATGATTAGAAGACTATATAATCTCCCATAATATTTGGTTTCCCTTATCATTAGATAATCAGACTAAGACAATAGAATCTCCATAACTCTCTTAAAGAGTGAGGAATTAATACTCATAGATATAAAGGACACACTACTATAGTACTCCTAGGTGTGATGGTGTATCTTAGTGAAGTAGGACAATATATTCTTATCTCTATAATCCTCATTCAGTTGATTCCTCCAACTTAGTGCATCTAAAAAAATTCCCATTACTGGGGAATATTATATCTCAAACTTGAAATATTGATGATACTCGAACCAAATTTTATAAAGATATTTATCGTCACACTATGAGAAGATATAATTGATTCTCTTCTTTTCTAAATATATAATGAACCCATTCAAAAAATATAGTTATTACAATTTCTCATGTCATGGAATAGTATTGTTTTATTCCATCAAGATTAGTGGAACACATTGATAAAGGGTTTTAATCCTTTTTTCTACTTCTAATATGTTAAATCATTTCCCAATGTTACCTCTACTTTTATTTTGTAAATAGATATCACTCTCTATTTATGTCCCATGTTTTACAATGTTGTAATGATAAAAAATGAAACAAAATCACAATGAATATAAGGATTTGATAATGGATTTTCCCACTAGTATAGATCAATTTTCCCATGGAGTATGGTGGTCATTATCCAAAACATTCAATGATAATATTTTATTATCAAGAACAATTCGAGGGAAAATATATGGAAGTTAACAATTTTTTTCTTGAACCAACCAAATTACATGAAATATGTAACTTGATCTCTTATTAAGATCTACAATCCAATAGTATTGTCTCTTTAAATGCCATATTTCATAGGAACCTTTTGATGCGTAATAAATAAGTAAGATTAAGACTTTTGAAGATGAGATAACCTTGGTATCATTCCTCATATGGGTATGAATATTTAGTGATACCTTACAAAAAAATATTCAAGTCCATCTCAATATTCATCTGGACTTATAACATAAGGACTTGTATGATATTATTCTTAATATTATTTGATTCTAGAGTTATTATGTATTAGTAACATAAACATATTCTTCCTTATCTATTATTCAATGAAAAAATAATCACATTCTCTCCATTACTATATATATATAACTTTTCATTGATTGATATGGTGTTCAAGATAACCACATATTCAGTTACTCATTGTTTAATTTTTTATTTCTCATGATATTCAACAATGTTCAATATCAAGTTCTTTTATACAACATATAATTATTTTTTTTGATGATATTTATCCCATAAAAACCACATGAATATTATTTTTCATATTTTAAAGTGAAAATATTTCTCCAATCTCATCCTCATGGTTTCTTATTAAATCTTCTGTAATTATTGATGCAGTCCATACAATATTATTCTATAATATTTAATTCATGTAATAATGATATGTTTTCTCTAATAATATACTTCTTGACAATCACCCATTAAATATTCAATAATTGTTGAAAAATACTGAAAACACTTTACCAATTCTCCAATTTTTTTCACCCCATTATTAAAGGACATTTATTACTCATGATATAATTCAATTATCATTGTTCAAATGATTAAAAAAATCCCAATAACTTCACAAATTTACATACAATTGTTTATGTTATTATATATTGATATACTTATGGTTTAAAGGATATTCTCATAATTCATAACATTTTATACATCATGCACATGGTAAAATATTTTCACATGTTTCTATCCTTTATAATGAAATATCATTCATCTAATTCAATATTAATCAACAAATAATTTATCTTGAATCATGATAATAAAACAAATCATGTTTTTTAATTAACTAGTGAATTAAAAAAGAATCAATTAAAATAATTTCGATAAATAAATTTTTTTTTAAAATAGTTGACCATTTCGATTAATTTTTTGAACCATCACATAATTCTTTAAGCATATGAGGAACAATTAAATATCTCTATTTTCATCAAAAAATCATCAAAATATTTATATGATAAAATTTAACAAATTTTATGCTAATCATTACCAATTCTAAAGAAACTTTTACTACCATAACATATGATTTTGAGAACCCTTATGTGTCAAAATATGGTTCTGTACATATTTGAGTCTCAATCCCTCTGATTCACCTTATATATTCCCATAAAAAATGATGAAATTTATATAGAGAAAAATATTCCTTTTTGTATCATTGTGTAACTTGGTTATTTGATAATTTCTTGTCTTCAAGGTCTTGGAAAAAAATGCATATTTCTTACCATTACGGATGAACTGGAGGAGCCTTATATATTAATTACAAATGATTTTATGAAAAAATTATAACACAGAATAAATATAACATATACAGTACTTTTGTAGACATCCAATGACCTTGAACCAAGAACTTTACCAGCATTCTCCAACAATCATCAAATTATCTAAAATCTAATATATTAATTTTAATAAAATAAAATAATATTCAATCACTACTATAATAATTACATATATTGGAATAAACTATTATACATTCAAATTGATTTCTACAAATTCACATATGATCATTTCCATAGAAATAGCATTCTACATTCATGATAATTACAAGGATAGATCTTGATAAAAAATTTCATCTTTTACTTTTTTTTCTACCACAAAATTATTCCCAACTTAATAAAATAGATATATAATGTTCATAAATCTCCATATTCTTAGGAATACATCTTCGAAATATATAAATCCACAAAAACAGATTCTATACAGAAATATTCAATATTCTTCCTCTCCAATTAAACTAGCATTCAAAATAATTAGATGTAAAATAGACTCATTATAGTATAGGGATAATATCAATCATTAAATAATTTTACCATAAGTGAATAGATATCTAAATATCCAATGGAAGCATCCTATATGAATCATCACCCATATTCAGAAACATCATTTTATATAATAACACTTGTGAGAACACCAATATTTAATCTCTATGATGTTATTTATTCATGAAAACTCTAAAACACGTTGACACATTTTCTTTCGAAATACCATCACATTGAAATATTCTCATATGCTTAGGACCTTCACACTTATTTCATGTTATTATTCATTAACACATGTTGACCTAATTCTTATTGACATCATGTTTTCTAAAAACAAATAAAAAACGATTACATGTTGATTAAATAATATGCCTCATTTTATTTTATTCTATACCAATATTGAAAATCCATGTCCATATACCATTTTAATTTTCTTCTATCTTCCCCTCTTTCATAATAAATAAAAAATACAAGGAGAGAGTGGTGAAATTTGACATAATGTTATGTTCTGTAATTTATTACACTCTAAGGCCATGTAAGAAATGATAAATATTAAAATAAATTGATATTAATATAGACAATAAAATTTATCTATTTACAAAAAAATGTGATACTAAATAAAAAAATGTATAGGATTTTAAAATAGATTATTAGGCTGATATAAATTTGAAATATGTTCTCCTAATGTTTCCAACCATAATTCCCACACTTATCTCAACAACGTATTTAATCCTTCAAAACTATAGATCAGATTATCTCCATTAATCTTCCCTTGAACTTATATGTTTTTATTTCCATGGAAACATTCCACTTCTCCCCCCATTAACATAAAAATTCAAAATTTTTGTTCATGGAAGAGATAATAAACATTCATAAGTCAATAATGAAATATTTTCAATCACATTCAGTATTTTTCAGATTCTACATGTTTTATTATTTACTAGAATATTATTTAACTTTATAATCTTCAAAATAAATGTTCCTTATTAATTTCATCAGTTTATATACCTTCATAAAATATAAATCAATATTATTATTATTACGATCACTCTAATACTATGATATATAATATATTCTCTAGATCTAATAATATGTTAATCTTCTTAGTTAACTCCATGAACACATACATCTCCTCAAATGTTTTATATTAAAGTAACAAAAAAATTTCATAAATTGGGATCACCATAGCTCATTATATAGAGAAACTAGGTATTGAGTTTCTTCTCATCCATGATAATTTTATACTTTTACCTCTATATATGGGAGAAATATTCATTATATTTTTATGACATTAAATTCATTCTTCACAGGAACATTTATTCTTTACTTATTTAAATAACTTCTTTGTGAGGAATATCCTTCATCACATTGGAGGGTATTATGATTAAAAAAATTAGTTATGAATGTCATACTTTCACCATTCAAACATATTCTCACAAATATTTGACCTGACATAATTTTTAATCTTATTATAATATTTAAAATTCTCATCATGGATATATTTTAGTAAAACTATCCGTTTATTTATTTCATAGAATAATTCAATATTTTATGAAAATTTATTTCATTATTTACAATTATAATGGTCATTTTTCAATGGTCCGTCATCTTTTATATTCTTATAGAAAATAAATTGATCATTATATTGGTGTAACATGTTTCTTAATATTATTGGGATTATCTTGAATAGAAATATCCATTTATTTATAACACAAATAATTCTCACCATCACATCTATTCAACTGTGACATTTTCATCTTCACTTATTATTTTTTCAAATTATTGGTTGATTTATAAAATCAGGAATCTTTATTCTGTCCAATTTTATTCGAGATTAAAAAAATGTTTTCAATGAATTAAATTCATTTAGAGTATACAGATACATAATTTTTCCCAATTATTTTGCATTTGATCACCCCCCATTGATTTAGTATTTCATTGACTTCTTTGGACTAAAAACCTATACAGACATTTATGTGCCTTTTTAGTAACATTTCTTAAAAAAACCAACAAAAATATAGATACAAATGATTTATTCTATATGGAAGTCTTACAATGTAACTTTTTCCTTTAATTGTTATTTTTTAAGTAAAACATATTTTTCACTTGCTTCCATCCAGTATTGATTGGATGGATTATTTCTTAAAAAAATTCATCATACGCATTTATTAAATTTTTAATTAAATAAAATATTTTTCATTAAAATAGGATTAAAATAATTTTCATTTTATAAAGTAGATAGGTCTTTATTCATTGTGCCAATGGTGGTTCTACGAGTGAATGATTTCAAACCTATAATGATAGTGTGTCGATATATTTCAACATAATTATTTGGATTATAAATTCTATTTTAAATAATTAATTTCTCAATATACTATGTGAACTCAACTTGTGTCACTCTAATTTTTTTTAACTTCACATACCTCTCCAAACACATTAAGTAAATTATATTTCTCCCCTACACAGATGAACATAATTTATCCTCAATATCTATTCTTCCATTCTAAAACTTATATCCATACATATTGTTAATATATGGTATTGAAATACCATGATCTTTAATGTAATTTGGTTTAATCCTTAAATTTTCATCCTTTTTAGTAATTAATACTTCTAGTGTATTAATATTTACAGTCAACTATTTACTAGATTCATGATTTTATTAAAATTCATCAATCCACTCATTCCCAAATCTGGAGCACTTTTATTATATTTTCATGTTCCTAAAAATTTTTCATTATAAAATCATAGATAATTTTAAAATTTTCAAAATAATTTCTCCAAATCCTTTTTCCATCATTCCCTAATTATCATCATGTTGGGTTATCTTCCCCAAATTTCATGTAAAAGATTTAAAATGAAATCTAACATTATATTTAGTATAATTATATTGGATATCCCTTAAAATAAAAAATTTCAATTATATGAATCCACATATATATGATGATAAACACCTATTATTATTTATTCTATAGATTTTTTTGAATTAAATCTATGTTACATCCTTTATATCTAATATAATTGAATATTAAGAATTAATTTTTTTTCCATATCCTCGTTATTTTATTTGAACCCAAGTTCTTCTACTACCATGATACATTTATCTTCACCAAAATTATTAAATAGAGAAATATATAATTATTCATCTTTACAAAATAGGGATTCCATTTTAATCATTCACATATCTTTCTTCATCATGTTCTTCAACACCTAGATAAATTTCTCATTCACAGTTACTTTTATAGTGAAGTCACATTATCCTTAAATTCAACCCCCCAAAAATACTAAGGGACATAAACTCAAATAAAATGTAAAATAAACATATATATTAAATTTTTTTAAGAATACCGATTGAGATGGAACCAAAACACAAATACTAAATATTATTACACCAATATCATTAAACAAAAATAAGAAGGTCTAAATAATTGTTTTAATTTTTTACCTCTTAATTCATTTTCCTTATTTACCCTATACATGTATTCAGTTAATAGATATCATTTTTATTTTCTTTTAAAAATTTTTTAATCATGAAATGATAAAATAAAAAAATAAAAAATAAAAAATAATGACTTTAAGGATTTGATAATGGGTTCCTCCTTTATTTTAGATCAATATGTCCCAATTGTATAATGGTAATTAAGTAACACGATCACTTGGATGAAATTTTTATAACTATAATAAAATATTAGAAGGGGGATAGACATGATTTTTTTTTCAATATATAACTACATTACATCAAAATTCAATCTTGAAATATTTAAAGAATCTATAAAAAATTCAACCCCCTCTATAAAATATATTATTTATTTGAATTTAGTTGAAGTGTGATAATAAAAATTAATAATATTTATTATCATGATAAGATAACCCATATTTCCATTCTTATAAATATTAAAATCTCCAAGTCTATCGATTCCACGATATCTAGTCTATCTCAATATTCATCTGAACTTATGACATAAGTAATCATAAGTTATAATTCTCATAATTCTTCTATGGTGGATGTATTATATAGTATCAGTTTCAACCCCTTATTTTCCCATCTTCTTCTTAAATACATATATATAATCACTTTAACATTATCATCATATATTTCTAAATTATTCAATAGATAGGATCATTAATACAATCGTAAAATCAGTTTCTCTCTTTTATGTTTCTCTGATATTGAAGATATTTAGTAGAATTTTTTATTTTTCTACTGTCTCCCATACCAATTTTTTAATGTATTATTCTAATTATTTTTATCATATTATAATCATATGAATAGTATTAACATATTTCAATATGCTTATCATCCTCTTACATTATCCTCTTTATCCTTCATGAAATATTCCATAACTATTTGGTAATTCTATCAAATATTATTCTAAAATATTATATACATGTAAACTTATTCTTGTTTTATGAGGTACTACCTCCAAGATATTTAGCCTCTAAATATTCATGAAAAACTAAAATAAAAACCCATTACTAATAATTTATAGAAATCCAAATCCCTGTTAATTTCTAAGTTTTACTAGTTATGGTTCACCTCAATTATTGGGGTTTTTTCCTTCAACCTCATTCAATAAATGCACTCCTTTACTTACACATCTAAAAGATACTATGTAGTGACATAGTTTTAGTATAAACTATTATTTCATGGTGTATAGAATTTTTTATTCATAATCATTAAATAATTTTTTCATATGCTTATAATCATTTTAGAGAAATCTCATTTTTCTTCTCTGATCTTCAATAGTAAACACTTTTTAATAAATCATGATAATAAATTTTATAAATATATTGAATTAACTACTGAACTAAAGATAAATTTTTAAAAAATATCAATAGATCTCTCATTTTAATAATTGGTGAAACGTTTTTTATCATGTGGGAAACCAATATTCATTCCTCTATACATATAAGGAACCCTTATGTTTCTCAAGGAAGCATAAAAATTTTAAAAATTATATTCCTAGTTAAATATTAAGAATCAAACATTTACCTTTATGTATGCTTAGGAAATGAATAGTACCTGTATATATTTGTTAAGGACCATTATGTATCAATGTAGAATTTAAAAAGATCAAAAATATCAGGCCCATTGAGTTCCCTTAATTATTTATTTTGACAAAATATGATGACCTAAAAGTATCAAGAAACACTAATCTATGTATCACAATGTGACTATGTAATTTCACAAATTTTATTCTCTATGTTCTAGGAAACAATTATATGTTTTTTTCCTTTATGAACTCACTAAATAACGCTTACATCTTTAAACCTATAGATACCCGATGTTTGACGTACATGGACATTACATTACATTTGCGGAATACTTAGTACATAACAAAAACACACACACAAGGATTGTAATAGATTAGTGTCTTTGGAAACTCGGAATATAATCTTCTAATCGTGGTGAATGATCTTCAACATCTCCCATAAAGATCTTCCTTTTTTTCTAAAACCTTTCTTTATATCCTGGGGAAAAGAAAACATAAAAGGGTGAGCTCAAATGCTCAGTTAGGGTAAACAAAAGAAACATCAATCACATCATTTTCATAAGAACATAACATTTTGGAAATCTTAACCTGCAAAAGAGAGCATAATTTCATAACATGGGATAAATCATAGTAGTGAAATGAAATCACAATAATCATAACTTAAAACATGAAACTTTGTGGAATACAGACATAATCATAGAGAATCATTTCTTGTTAGCCAAGACTCATTGCCAAGACTATCTTAGTGGACAAAGTCCATTTCTGAACTGAGTCACCCTCTTTTAAGTCCTGTTTCACTGAAATGGTATAACCTACCGTTCCAGACATGTCTATCTCAGGATATATAAAATCATTACCCAATGCATTGTAGGGAGATATAGGTCCCACACATCTCATAATGATACCATTCTTATGTGTGCCACAAAATCTTAAATCATACATCATTGCATAACCCATGTAATAAAAATGGGATTCTTAAAAAACATGACATCATAAAAATATTCATATAAGATAAAGAAATTCATAAAAATAATTCCATCACAACATAATCAAATAAATTTAATAATAGGGTTAAAAACCGAACCCTTTTATTATATTATATGGAAAATAATTTTGATAAAACACTTAAACTCCATTCTTGAGGAAAAGATCCTTTCTGCTTCAAAAGCACTATTAATTTCTTAATATGTCATAAAATTATAACTAAAAGAAGGTTATTAAAAATAAACTTGAAAACTTGTAAAGGAAGCTTTTGGAAATAAATTTTTAAAAATCCATTCATGCCGTATAAGTTAAAAAAACATTTTTCGTACTTTTGTCGGAAAAGTCAAAAAGTACCTCATACGAAAAACAACAAAATATTCCTTTCATATCCTTTAATAAAAACTCACCGAAGGTTAAAATTGAATTTAAACAATTTTAGGTGGATGGAAATAATATTACATATTGAGAAAACATGGATTTGGATGATAAAATACACCCCAGTAAATGCCAAAGTATAAACAATCTCAGATAAAAATGAGATTGTGATATTTCCCTTACCTTATGTCCGATATGCTTTGTACGTATCCAAACCTCCTTTATAATGATTTAAATAATGTGATTAACTTATTAAATAATCTTATTAATTGTTATGATATCATATATGGTTCACTTATGACTTTATATTACTCGTTCTTTTGTAAATTCCATGTTAAAGAAGCGTTTTGGGTAAAATCGTTTCATTTATCGTAGGTGTTTGGACTTGTTGTTCTTGACATTATTATTACTTATATCATGATTTGCTTACTTACAGAATATAAAATATGATTTATATATCATATATATTCAGTATATATATATATATATATAATATAGATAAATGAAATGAAACACACCGTTCATGGAGACGGTAGTCCGTACGTACGCATTAACGCTGTTTTCCTTTCCTTATTGTCTTGAATGGAAGTAAGTAGATGAAATATATATATATACATAAATAAAGTATAAATACCATATCATATATTTCATTATTATTCATTATATATACTTTATAATCATTCTGGAATGGTTAACATGGATAATGAATCTCATCACGTCGTGGAGACGGTAGTCCGTACGTATGCACGAGCGATGATATCATTCTCATGATCGTGGAATTGTGTTGAAGTGTATGTATACTATTTCAGTATCAATATCACTTTATAATAATCATATATAGTTACTCATTACACCATTATACCCATCCAATTAAGGTGGTTGCGGAAAATAGATTACACCACGGCGTGGAGACGGTATTCCGTACGTACGCACGCGCGGTGATTTCGTTTTCCATAGGATGGATAGAAGGTTAATTAGAGTTGTTTCATATTTATAATAACATATCATTATATAATAAATACTGATGTTATTAATTTATCATGAAACAACTAAATAAGAAGAAGTTGAAGAAGAATGAAATTGAAAAAGATCGGTAATGGATATTACCTCTTTTTGACGCGCCTCCACTAAACCTGCACTTAAAGAACTAAGGATGGTCTTTGAATAAGACCAGGACCTCTAGGATGATAATAGGGAAGTGTTGAAGAGATTTTCGCAGGGTTTGGCCGAGCTTGAATGCTCAAATTGGTGTGAGGAGGAGAGGGAGGAGGTGCCCTTTTATAAGGGAGGAGAGGGGCACCTTAGGAAAATCTCAAAATATTATTTTATATTAAGGTCAAATTAGGTTTATAATGGTTCAAAAGGGTATTATTTCGAAGATAAAGTGGGGATGGGTCTAAATCCTCTTATAAAATAGTATTTATACAAGTTTAGGTTATTATTTTAACCTTATAAAATAGATTTAACTCTAAGTTAAATAATTTAACTTTTACCGTGTCTTTTTGTTTTCTTACACTATATGGTTAATAAACTTACCATAACAAGACAAACGAACCCCAAGTTGTTTATTGTTAATATATATATCCTTATCTGAGTGATTTGGCTGAACCATATATTTTTATGAATTAAATAACAATTAATAATATAATATTTGTTTTAAAAACTAATTTATGTCAAATTTGACACTATTTGGTACATGATTTTTATGAAATTCATAACAGAATGATAAGTTCGAACCAAGTTACTTATATCAACAATGAAATTTCATATTAACCTAGAAAATTAATGTAAGTCATAAAAAGTCTCAAATTACATTTATTTGGTCATTTATAACATCAATTATGTCAATATTTCTTTAATAAGATAATTACTGCATCATCGTTGTGTCATAAATAAATTAACTTATTTAATGTCTAAAAATTACAAATAAAATACCATTAGGTTGGAAATCGTTTTATCGTTCTAATGAATATTTATAGGCAAATTTATCTTATGTATAACCCCATATTAAAAATTATTTACTTATTAAACTTTGATTTTCACTATTTTAACCATTCTTTAAATAAATTAATAATAAATGTCCTAATCTAATCCATGTGGGCCTAAATGGCCATATTTTATTCCTAAGGTTGTTTTAGGTCGAATTACACTTTTCCAATAGAATTAGGACATGTGTTAGGGTAATAATAAAATCATTTTTACACTTAAATACCCTATTTACTTTTAACCGTGGTAAAAAAAAGTAAAAAGTTACTATTCACCAAAAATTTATTTTCATCTCATTGAACCGCATTTTACATACTGAAATCAACTGTGTCTCTCGGATTTTCGAAATTCCACTCACAGAAGTGGTAAAATTATGTTTTATGAAAAATTCAGTTTTTTAACTACCACTTAGTGGTTTCACTATTCATCAAAAAATGAAAGTTTCCAGAAAAATACAAAAATTATACCTAAACTATATTTGATATTATGAACTCAAAAATGATGTCTATTTTACCAAATTCAAAACATATCAGTTACATTATCTAATTTAGAAATTAATTCCCGTCGTCAAAAAAATGGCATGTTTTTAAGAGATAATAACTATCAAAAGATTGATACTTGGTTATAACTGGTTTAAATGTGAAATTACATCCAATGACCAACATTGTAATAAATTGTAAAAATATATTCTAAATATACTTTAAAACCACTCAAATTAATAATTTATCACTATTAATTATTTCGATTAAAAAAGTTGTTTTTAATTAAAATTTAGTAATTTTCACTATTCATCAGAATATGAAAGTTATCCGAAAAGTACCAAAATTTCACCCTAATCTAATTTCGATATTATGAATCCAAAAATGAATTCAATTTTGAAAAATAAAATTTAAAAAATTTCAAAAAGTGGTTATTACTATTCATAACGGCTAGTTTTAATAATATTTTAATAGCATATTGATGTTTAGTGAAACTCGTTATTGCGTACTACACACGCTATCAAGGAAGGTCGTGATTGCGTGTAATGCAAGGCAAGTCAAGGGTTCATGTTTTGCAAGCTCTTTTTGGTGTAGCGTACAACACCAGACATTAATAAAAAGAATATTTTTCATAAAATCTCCGGGTGTTACATTCTACCCCCCTTAAAATGAATTTCGCCCTCGAAATTCGTCGGGGTTATAATTGGTTTACTACTTGAAAGTTTATTTAATAGAAACCCACATCGTAAAAAGGAATACCAAAACCATTCTTTAAAAACAAATGTATGAAACGTAACGGTTACCCAAATAAACTAATCACTGGGCTTCCACATAGGTGAAAATATGGATATGGAAGAGAAATTTAACCATCATGTTCTGATGGAGAGTGGTAGAAAACATGGCAATGGAAAAGCCAGCAATCACAAAGCCATAAATTTTTGATGATCTTAGGTACCATCTGATTCATCAGATATAAGAGCACTAGGACAACATTTTTGGTTTTCAAGATCATTTCCCTAAAGTTGATGAAATTGGAATTAGAAGAAATACTTTCGTGATTTTGGTATAGTCTCACTGTTTGTCGTTCTTTGGAGAATTTCCACTTCATCTCTTAAAGAAATGAAGTTGATTTTCTCATTTGTGATGTGTTAGCAGATCATGTGATAGAATGATGGGTCATTCCATCTGTCTCAAACAAAAGGTTATAAGTGTTATAAAAAAATACGTAAGTCCATCTATAGTGAGATTAATCATATATGGTTCCTAAAATGGACTTATACTTCATATATCATACTGCTTAATATAAGAAAACTAGTTTCTACTAAACAGGGACTTCCTGTAGGCCAGTGGTAGGCGATAAAGGCCACTCGCTCTTCGGTTGTGGGTTCGATTCCCACAGCCTTGTCCGATGTGATGGGCTATCGCCCGTCCTGTAGGTTGTCCTTTTTCTAAAACTACATTACTATAACATCCCATCAATAATATCGAAAAAAACTTCTATCTTTAAACAATACTAACTTATGTTCAAATATAGTCCATTCCAATCTTTAGGCTTATCCATAATACTATTGTTCAATCTCATATTATAGTGAAAATGATTACCAAATAGTTCATATAAAAAGCATGTTAATACCATCGTTGATCCCCGTATATCATGAGATATGTCTTGTTGGTCACATTCCAAAAATTCGAAGGCCTTAATCATGTATTCTCTTGAATACCCATTGAACCATAGTGTAAACATGAATGTAGTTAAAATTTAACACTTTCCACATACCAAAATACTCAAAATTCTATATACTCAAACCATGATATCACTTAGTCCTTATATCAATCATGTGCTCATGAATACTGTCAAACATTTCATTTTCTCCTTATCCCTTCATTATGCGCATATTATCTACTTTCCAAAAAATTTGAATCAGTTTTCATGGTTACTGGTACCTTAAAATTATTGAAAACAACAATAGACCAATACATAAATATTTCAATACACCATAAAAGTACTTCTACAACATTATTCCTGAATACCAATACATAAACACTTCAGCCCATCCACTTCAATGATTGTCCTGGAATAAGTCCTTCCATGATTTAGAAGTAACTTTTTAGGTCAAGGCATTGAGTTGGGTAATGCCCATGTTCTCCACAAATAAGACATTGAACTCCATAATAGTCTATCACTATATAACCCTTTTCTCCACACAGATAACATCGGTCCCTCCATTTGAGGTATTCCTCAAGGTTCTTCTTCCCTTCTTTAGAAATCTCAATCTTCCTTTCTTTATGCTCCTCAACATGCGAACATGCATAATAGAATATCTTCCTCTTATTTGATTAATTAGTCATACCACTAAATTTCACCTTGTTAATCATATATCGTGATGACTGATTTGGCATAATCACAATATCTGTCTCTCTAGGAATTACACAATTTTGTTGCTCATAGTCACCAATTTGTCCATTGGATTCAATGTTAACCGAATTCCTTCTGGTTCCCTCCATTAACTAAAACACAAAAAGAATCTTGTGAGAGTCAAAAATCATGCTAGGGAAAACAACATAGTAAAGGGGGAGTACCCTCAATATCTAACATCTTAGGTTAAATTATAAGATTGTTATGGAAATTCTAGGAATATACCCTATACGTATACTTAACCTTAGAGACATCCCTAGACATACCATATAAATATCTATAGGGATCTCACTAACGTTTTCGCATCCTAGTTTCCAAAGGTTGACTAAACCTTTCCTCTGATACCAACTGTAGAGACCCGAAGCTTGATGTACATGGACATTACATTACTTTTGTGGAATACTTAGTACATAACAAAAACACACACACAAGGATCGTAATATTTTAGTGTCTTTGGAAACTCGGAATATAATCTTCTAATCGTGGTGAAAGATCTTCAACATCTCCCATAAAGATATTCCTTTTTTTCCTAAAACATTTCTTTATATCCTGGGGAAAAGAAAACATAAAAGGGTGACCTCAAATTTTCAGTAAGGGTAAACAAAATAAATATCAATCACATCATTTTCATAAGAACATAACCTTTTGGAAATCTTAACCTGCAAAAGAGAGCATAATTTCATAACATGGGATAAATAATAGTAGTGAAATGAAATCCCAATAATCATAACATAAAACATGAAACCTTGTGGCATACACACATAATCATAGATAATCATTTCTTGTTAGTCAAGACTCATTGCCAAGACTATCTTAGTGGACAAAGTCCATTTCTGAACCGAGTCACCCTCGTTTGAGTCATGTTTCACTAAACCGGTATAAGCTACCGTTCTAGCCATGTCTATCTCATTAGATATAAAATCTTTACCTAATGCATTGGAGGGATATATAGGTCCCACCCATCTCATAATGATACCATTCTTATGTGTGCCACAAAATCATAAATCATACATCATTACATAACCCATGTAATAAAAATGGGATTCTTAAAAAACATGACATCATAAAAAAATTCATATAAGATAAAGGAATTCATAAAAATAATTCCATCACAACATAATCAAATCAATGTAATAATAGGGATAAAAACAGAACCCCTTTATTATCTTAGATGGAAAATAATTTTGATAAAACACTTGAACTCCATTCTTTAGGAAAATATCCTTTTCGCTTCAAAAACACTTTTCATTTCTTAACATGTCATAAAATTATATCTAAAATAAGTTGATTAAAAATAAACTTGAGAACTTGTAAAGGAATCTTCATGGAAATAATGTTTTAAAAATCCATTCATTCCGTATAATTTTAAAAAAACATTCTTCGTACTTTTGTCGGAAAAGTCAAAAAGTATCTCGTACGAAAAACGACAAAAGATTCCTTCCATATCCTTTACTAAAAACTCACCGAAGGGTAAAATTGAATTTAAAAAATTGTAGGTGGATGGAAATAATATTACATATTGAGGAAACATGGATTTTGATGATAAAATACACCCCAGTAAATGCCAAAGTATAAACAATCTCGGATAAAAATGAGATTATGATATTTCCCTTACCTTATGTCTGATATGCTTTGTACGTATCCGAACCTCTTGTATAATGATTTAAATAATATCATTAACTTATTACAGAATCATATTCACTGTTATGATATCATATATGGTTCACTTATGACATTATATTACCCGTTCTTTTGTAAATTCCATGTTAAAGAAGCGTTTTGGGTAAATTCGTTTCATTTATCGTATGTGTTTGGACTTGTTGTTCTTGACATTATTATTACTTATATCATGATTTACTTACTTCCAGAATATAAAATATGATTTATATATCATATATATTCAGTATATATATATATATATAATAAATAGATAAATGAAATGAAACACACCGTTCATGGAGACGGTAGTCCGTACGTACGCATGAACGCTGTTTTCCTTTCCTTATTGTCTTGAATGGAAGTAAGTAGATAACATATATATATATATATATATATACATAAATTCAGTTGATTTACCATGTCATATATTTCATTATTATTCATTATATATACTTTATAATAATTCTGGAATGGTTAACATGGATAATGAATCTCATCGCGTCGTGGAGACGGTAGTCCATACGTACGCACGAGCGATGATATCGTTCTCATGATCGTTGAATTGTGTTGAAGTTTATGTATACTATTTCAGTATCAATATTGCTTTATAATAATCATATATAGTTACTCATTACACCATTATATAGATCCAATTATGGTGGTGGAGGAAAATAGATTACACCACGGCGTGGAGACGGTATTCTGTACGTACGCACGTGCGGTGATTTCATTTTCCGTAGGATGGATAGAAGGTTAATTAGAGTTGTTTCATATTTATAATAACATATAAGTATATAATAAATACTGATGTTATTACTTTATCATGGAAAAACTAAATAAGAAGAAGTTGAAGAAGAAAGAAATTGAAAAAGACCGGTAATGGATATTACCTCTTTTTGACGCGCCTCCACTTAACCCCCACTTAAAGAACTAAGGATTGACATTTAAGAATACCAGGACCTCTAGAATGTTACTAGGGAAGTGTAGAAGAGATTTTTTCAGGGTTTGGCCGAGCTTTAATGGTCAAATTGGTGTGAGGAGGAGAGGGAGGAGGTTCCCTTTTATAAGGGAGGAGAGGGACACCTTAGGAAAATCTCAAAATATTATTTTATATTAAGGTCAAATTCGGTTTATAATGGTTCCAAAGGGTCTTATTTCGAAGATAAAGTGGGGATGGGTCTAAAGCTTCTCATCCAATAGTATTTATACAAGTTTAGGTTATTATTTTAACCTTATCAATTAGATTTAACTCTAAGTTAAATAATTTAACTTTTACCCTGTCTTTTTGTTTTCTTACAGTATATGGTTAATAAACTTACCATATCAAGCCAAAATAACCCCAAGTTGTTTATTATTAATATATATATCCTTATATAAGTCATTTTTTCGAACCATATATTTTTATGAATTAAATAACAATTAATAATATAATATTTGTTTTAAAAACTAATTTATGTCAATTTTGACACTATTTGGTACATGATTTTTATGAAATTCATAACAGAATGATAAGTTCAAACCAAGTTACCTATATCAACACTAACATGTCATAGTAACCTATAAAAGTAATTTAAGTCATAAAAAGTTTCAAATTACATTTATTTAGGCATTTATAACATCAATTATGTCAATATTACATTAATAAGATAATTATTGCATCATCGTTGTGTCATAAATAAATTAACTTATTTAATGTCTAAAAATAACAAATAATACACAATTATGTAGGAAATCGTTTTATCTTTCTAAGGAATATTTATAGTCGAATTTATCTTATGTATAACCCATATTAAAAATGATTTACTTATTAAACTTTGATTTTAACTATTTTAACCCTTCTTTAAATAAATTAATAATAAATGTCCTAATCTAATCCAAGTGGGCCTAAATGGTCATATTTTAATCTTAAGATTGTTTTTGGTCGAATTAAACTTTTCCAATAGAATTAGGACATGTGTTAGGGTAATAATAATATCATTTTTACCCTTAATTACCCTATTTACTTTTAACCGTGGTAAAAAAAGTAAAAAGTTACTATTCACCAAAAAATTATTTTCATCCCATTGAACCACATTTTACTTACTGACATCAACCATGTCTCTCGGAATTTCGAAATTACACTCACAGAAGAGGTAAAATTAACTTTTATGAAAAATTCAGTTTTTTAACTACCACTTAGTGGTTTCACTATTCATCATAAAATGAAAGTTTCCAGAAAAATACCAAAAATTAGGCCTAAACTATATTTGATATTATTAACTCAAAAATGATGTCTATTTTACCAAATTCAAAACATATCAGTTACATTAACTAATTTAAAAATTAATTCTTGTCGTCAAAACAAATGGCGTGTTTTTAAGAGATAATAACTATCAAAAGATTGATACCTGTTTATAACTGGTTTAAATGTGAAATTACATCTAATGACCAACATTGTATTAAATTGTAAAAATATATTCTAAATATACTTTAAAACCACTCAAATTAATAATTTATCACTATTAATTATTTCGATTAAAAAATTTGTTTTTAATTAAAATTTAGAAATTTTCACTATTCATCAGAATATGAAAGTTATCCGAAAAGTACCAAAATTTCACCCTAAGCTAATTTCGATAATACGAATCCAAAAATGAATTTAATTTTGAAAAATAAAATTTACAAAATTTTAAAAAGTGGTTATTACTATTCATAACGGCTAGTTTTAATAATATTTTAATAGCATATTGTTGTTTAGTGAAACTCGTTATTGCGTACTACACACGCTATCGAGGAAGGTCGTGATTGCGTGTAATGCAAGGAAAGTCAAGGATGAATGTTGTGCAAGCTCCTTTTGGTGTAGCGTACAACACCCAACATTAATAAAAAGAATATTTTTCATAAAATCTCCGGATGTTACAAAACCTTTTCATTTTTTCTAAAAATAGAAACACAAAAGAAATAATACATTTCAATACCTTTTCATCTCTCTTTTATATTCGAACACATAATTTCAGTATAATTCTATGAAATTTTCCAAAATATCTTAAAATCTTCATGTTACATTGGAATAAATACATTTCAGCATCAACAATAACCAGAATAATTCTAAATATCAAAAAATATATTTTAGCATCAACTCCATTTCTCAAAATTCCTAAAATTGTATTTCAATATAAATAGTATTCTTCAATCATGATAATAAAAAGGTTGTCACATCATCAAAATACCATTCTCCATATCATCTTCTTCTTGGGTATATAATATACATGAAAAACCATACTAAATGGACGACTTATTGAAAATCATAAAAAAAAGTAAATTAATTTTTCTAAGGAAAAATAAATAAAATTCCTCATCCATTCAATGTTTTTTTACAAATAATTAGTTGAAAAATAGTTACCATAATATATTAGGAACAACATAATATTAAAAAGCCTTTAACTCAAACGAAGTAATCTTTAATAATCTAATGAAATAACCCTAGCTTCATCTTCTCCATTATTGAAAAAATTATTTTATCATAAATAAACATGTGTGGGAATAATATTTATTCTATAAAAAGTTTTTCAATCATATTAACCCCTAAAAAGCTAACCCTATAATTTTTTAACATCATTATTCTTTCAATATTCTAAAGGTATTTGGTACATCACACTTATTTCACATTTTTATTACTTAATACATGTGGATATAATTTTTATTGAATAACTTTTTACTAAAAAAAATACCAATCAATAATAAGTGGGTTTGATAGCCCCAAAATCTAAATCATTAGTCAGATAATTACCCTCATTTGGCCTCGCCTACCTAGATCCGTAGGTAACGACATATTCCTCCTGAATCCAAACACTCATAGGGAATCCAATAAGAAGACCATTGATTATGGGGGATGTTAGCTTTAGTCGAGAGAAAATTAGGTCTGTGAGGGTTTCAATTTAGAGGACGACCTATAGATTAGATGTGGCGAGACTTTAGTGGCCTTCCCTCTAGCAGCTTTTCATGATCTCATTGCACGGATTTGGTGGTTTAGTTCATGCAGTGGGGGAAATCTTCTAATCATGATTCTTATATTAGGTGACGGAAACATGGATGGGCATCCTTCAGTTCATCAGCGAGGATATCCAAATTCTGCAGTTTTTTGATGGTGTAGTACTAGATTCAGTAGAAGTGTGGTCTTGGCATCAGAGTTGGATGGTCGGGTTCCATATAACCTCATATTCATTGTTTTCCACTGTCTAATTTGTTCACATTTCTTTTGTATCATGGTTTTTTGCTTTCTCTACTATCATTTATCTTTTCAGGGATGTTCATAGCTGATGCCATGAGTTTATTATTGGGATTTTCATATGGTATTTTTTTGTTTCACCAAGAAATGAATGGATCTATGCTAATATTTTATCTACTCAAGATTGCTCTGATGTCCTATTTCACCACTCCCTTCCAATTCATTATGGTGTGGTTCTCTCTTTAGTGGTTTTGGGATTGTAAATTTGAGTGGACAAAGGTTTCTAGGAGATGTGCTTCCCTGATAGGCCCTTGTATGGGTGTTTTCTTGATATTTTTTCTATTTATTTTATTTTTTGGTTGTGGTTTTTTTATGTTTGATCGATACACAATATTCTTATACTAGAATGGTGACTGTTGGCATTGGTGGGCCATGGAGACTTGCTTCATTGAGGGATTTGGTCATGTGTTCCAATGCCCTTGCTCCAGGATTCTTCCACTCTCTCCGTGGTAAATATGAGTGGTGGACTTCATGGTGATTTGGGATGTGAGGGTGAGTGACCAATAGTTTCTTGTGGTGGATATGTCCTTGTTGGATCCCATTTTTGGTGGTCCTTCAAATTTTAAATTTTAAGCCTACCTGTGCATGCAACTTCATTGATTGTGATAGCCTGATTGGTGTTTGGTTATATTTTTATTCTGGAATTTGAATTCTTCTAGACAATATATAAAGAACATCTCCAGATGAGGTTTCAGAGTAGTAAAAATTCACTAGGGCTTGGCCATACAGATTTGGATGATCAGGAGTGTATGGATTTTCACCTCAACCCTAAGACCATGAAACACTACACATGACAGCTAGCTGTGCAGTCATGTGATGGTGGAGTCTTAACAAAATGATGTAGTCCCAAGGGAGGGGTGTTTCTTATAGTCTTTATCTTAAATGTCTTTTCATTTAATTATTTTTATTGGATAATGTTTTTAGGGTTCACCCATATCCTGTAAAATAGTCATTAAAAGAAATGGATTCTGAGGCATAGAGAAACAAATGAGACATGTTAATATAGTGTGGATTCTTTATCTGTCATATGTGAGTTCCAAACTGAACAAGATGCTAACCTACCCTATTAATTATGAAAGGTTTAATAACTTTTTTTAAATAATTGTAACTTTACTCACATATTAGTCATGGAAAACATTGAAACATATAATTAAGTGGATTCTTGAATGAATCTATTATAATAGCATGTAAATAATATGATTCTATGAATCTCAAAATAGATCTTGGGTAACTCCCACGAACCCTCAATCTCAACCATCTTAGGTCACATGAATATTCCTTTCTTTGATATCACATACCAAAATAAGAAGACCTCATTGATTCAAAACAAACATATTACATGTGACTTAGTAACATTTTATAATGTTTTTAAATAAATATATGTCTTTGATAGCTTGCATTATAGATAAATGAAATTCTAAACAGACCATGATATAATATTACAATTTTATTATTATATATTATCAACTAGTTTTTTAATATGAGGGAATCAATATGAAAAAATGAATTCTGAAAATATTTAGCATAGACATTTAGAAAATTAATTAATTAGTTATCTATTAATTTGAAATGAAAATAAAAATTAAGAAAAAATGATTTTTCCCAAAAAATGGTAATTATGCAAACAATTTATATTTATACTAAAAAATTAAAATTTTCACTATCCATGAATTCTGTTAATAAAAAATTTATGGAATATATTCAATAACATTTTTCTTATATTTATCTATTTTTTTCATGAAATGAAATAAAAATAAATATTTTTTAATCTTAAAACTACATTTTTCTAATAACGGCATTTTCATGTTTTTTGTACATACACGAAAATTACATTATTCAAATTATTCATATTGAATTATACAAAATTATTTATATATATAGAATAAAGGGGTTAAAATTAGTTATATATTTTCCTTTTATTTTTTGTCAATGTTAATAGTATATCTGGTAAAAGTTATCACCTCGGCAATGGGTAAGTCAGATTAATATTGGTTAAAAATACGTGATAAGGACATAATTTTTAACATTATTCTTATTGGATGAATTTAACTATAACATTATCACTGTAAAATAAAAATATATTTGTACAATAGACAATGTTCCATGAAAAATTACATTTATTATTTATAAAAAATGTAAGTTAAAAAGTGTAACTATCATAATTTTAAATAACATTGATGTAATTTTACTGGAATAAAAAATAGTTATAAAATAATCATGATAGTGATTTTGAAATTAATGAAATTATTCTCATGATAAATTTTTATTTATAATATTCAGTAATTTTATAATGACCATAATTTCTCATTCAACACTGATGTAGTATTTAATTAATAAATAAAAAATATAGTAATTTATTTTATAAATAATTAAACTATCATTATTTGAGTGAGTAATGCGTTAGATAAATTGTTTCAGTGAATATGAAAAACCACTATCACGTTAAATAATTATAATCAAATTACAATATTTTTTTTATTTTAATTCAATTTAAAAGAATAGTGTTAAAATTAGAATAAATGATAATTTATCAAAATAAAATTTGATTAAATTACAAAAAAATCATAAAAATTAATAACGAGGAAAATTTAATAAAATATTTTAAAGAACATCATGAAATATTCATTTATAAACTATTTTAACCATTTTGATTGATAATTACTTTATAATAATTTAAACTTTCAAAAAAATGCATGTGTGCTCCACTATTAAAAGGAAACCCCTTATTTCTATTCATAAAACCAAATCAGGACTTATAGATATACCATAACCTAGGAAAAACATATTAATCACATTATTATACATTTGTTTGAGGATAGTATCCACCAAAATGAGTAACCCTTTGTTCTATATGCAAATATTTAAATGTGGTCAACCCAAATAGTGGTAGTTGTCTTAACTAATATATTTTAATTTATTTCCTATTATAATTCCTATAAATACAAGGTGTTTATCATTTAATAAGAACATAATTATCCTATGTATTCAGATAATTTATTCTGATTATGAAACTATCATTATCCACCCACATTCCATGAAATGGGTTGTGGATGTATTGTTCGTCTGTACATACTTCTTATCATCACTATATAGTTGTACAATTAATTTTACATTACCATTATTCCTTGATGGTTATTGTGATGGATTTAAATTTTATAGATGAAAATAATCACATAATTATAATTATATAATGATAATATCATATCTCTTTTTTTACCTTCCAATTTTATTTAAAATAATAATGATGCATATGCGTACGTGTGGACTACCATCTTCATGAAAAGATGAGATTATTTTTTTAAATTCTTTATTTATTGGATGGTAATAAGGATGTATATGATGAATATATATGATTTAAATGATATAATAATGATTTTTTAAAAGTTAATTATTATTTACCTTTCTTTTGTTCCATCCAACAAAAAATGAAAACATCATTCATGCGTACGTACAGTCTACTGTCTCCATGAACTATGTAACTCATTTTCTATATATAACATTATGTTGGGCCCTAAATATATCTATAAAAAGAATATATATGAAATGATAAAAATTTATTTTAATATGGAAAAAAATTATAATGAAAATAAATTAATCATAAAATAATTTAGATTGCTTTAAAAGTTGAGACAACTCATGCAAAATGGTTTTCATCTCACTTTTATTTCTATAGGAAAAATACCTTATACAACACTTATTTGTTTTGAGTGGTGTATGTAGAGACCCAAATCTTTACATAAATATAAATTAAATTAATTTTTTGGAATACATAACACATAACCAAAATAGACACCAAAGGACCGTAATAGTTTAGTGTCATTGGAAACATGGAACATAATCTTCTAATCTTGGTGAAAGATCTTCAAAATCTCCCATAAATATCTTCCCTTTTTTCTTACCTAAAACCTTTCTTTATATCCTGGGGAAAAGAAAACATATAAAGGGTGAGCTCAAATGCTCAGTGAGGGTATGCATGGATAAAAATAAAACAAACCATATGCATTTGAACTTCGAAACATCAACATAATGTTTAATCTTCAAAATATTGAGTTGTGAAATAAATATTGGCAGTACGTAAGACATAGATCATAAAGGAACATCAAACATGATAAAATAACATGGGAATAAAAAATTTAATTGTGTAAAAACATTAAGCCCATGATATGATTTCCATAGTATCCAGGAATTGCTGTCATGACCATCTTAGTGGACAAAGACCCTTTCCGAATCGAGTTCACTCCTCGTTCCAGTCCTATGTCACTAAACCAGATTAACTTCCCATTTCATCCATGTCTATCTCATGAGATATAAATATTTACCCAATGAATTTGAGAGAGATATATGTCTCACCCATCTCATAATTAAATCATTCTTACTTATGAAACAAAATAAACTTAAAACATTCATCATAAACCAAAGAATAAAATGGGTTTCATAAACATCATCCCATCTTCACATAATCTATAAAAACAAATCGATATTTCATCATAAGAAAATTGAAACCATTTAAATCATAGAGACATTATACTTTAAACATAAACATATGAAATAATTTCATCTTAGATAGAAAATGGTTTCGATAAAAAATTTGAAATAAATTCTTAAGGAAAATATCATTTCTTCTTCCAAATCATTTTCTTTTCACAAAATTCCATGAAATTTTAAAAGAAATGTATTTTTTTAAATAGTCATAAAATCATGTAGAATAAGCTTCATGAAAATGATGATTTATAAAACCATAAAAATACATTCACGCTGTATAAGTTAAAAATAACATTCATCTCGTGATTTTGTCAAAAAAGTCAAAAAGTTCCCCGTGTGGTTAACAAAAGTAAGATTCCTTTCATATCATGTAGTAAATTTCAAAAATGAGTAAAAAGGAATTTAAAAATACATGAAAACATTTTAAGAAAACATGGGCATGGAAGATAAAAATATCCCCAGTAAATAAATACGAATAACAATCTCGGATAAGAAGGAGATTGGAATAGTTATCCCTTACCTTAGGTCTGATATGCTTCGTACGTATTCGAGCCTCCTTTTCTTTGACGCGCCTCTTATTAACCTCCTCTTATGGCACTAGGGTTGGTATTTTGAGGGGACCAGAACCTCTATAATGTTTCTAAGGAATATGATAATGGAAATGGTCAAGTGTTGGCCGAGCTTCAAGACTCAAATGGATGTGAAGAGAAGAGGGAAGGGGTGCCCTTTTTATAAGGGAAGAGAGGGGCACATTAGAAAAAACTAAAAATATTATTTTACAATAGAGTCGTATTCGGTTTATAATATATCCAAATTGATTTTTTTGAAGCTAAAGTGGGGATGGGTCACAATCCTCTCAACCAATAGGTTTTAGACAAGTTTATGTTACTATTTTAACCTTATCATTTAGATTTAACTCTAAGTTAAATAATTTAACTTTTACTGTGTCTTCTTGTTTTCATACACTATATGGTTAACAAACTTACAATAACAAGCCAAACGAACCCCATGTGGTTCATTATTAATATATATAACCTTATCTAAGTCATTTGGCCGAACCTTTGATTTTTAGGAATATAATAACAATTAATAATATAATATTTTAAAAAAACTATTTTATGTCAATTTTGACAATATTTGGTAATTGATTTTTGTGAAACTCATAACAGAATTATTAGTTCGAAAAAAGTTAATTAAATCAATACTAACATGTCATATTAACCAATAAAATGAGTGGAATTCATAAAAAGTCTCAAATTAAATTTATTTGTGTATTTATAATATCAATTATTTAAGTATTTCATTATTTAAGTAGTTACTTCATCACCATTGTTTCATAAATAAATTAAATTATTTAATATATAAAAAATATAAATAAAATACCATTAGGTAGGAAATATTTTTATCTTTTTAATGAATGTTTATAGTCTAATCTATCTTATGTATAACCCTATATTACATTTTGTTTAGTTATTAAACTTTGATTTTAACCATTTTAACTCTTCTTTAAATAAAATAATAATAAATTTCCTAATCCAATCCAAGTGGACCTAAAGGGTAATATTTTATTCATAAGGTTGTTTTTGGTCGAATTACTCTTATCCAACAGAATTAGGACATGTGTTACGGTAATAGTAATATCATTTTTACCCTTAATTACCCTATTTACTTTTAACCGTAGTAAATAAAAGTAAAACGTTACTATTCACTAAACATTATTTTTATCTTATCGAACCACATTTTACTCCTTAATATTAACCGTGTCTCTCAGATTTTCAATATTCCACTCACAGAAGTGGTAAAATTATGTTTTAGGTAAATTTTCATATTCTCCTTGGAGGTGGGTAAAAGACGGTGAAAAGTTCAATAAAATTTTTATATGTCTAAAATTATTATAAAATTACTCCAATTAATTATATTGAACTTATATAGGTATTATGTATCAATAATGACCTAAAATAAATAATTATTTAAATAAAAAATCAGTTTTTAAATAGTAACACTGTGTTTCCTCTATTCGTCAAAAAATTAAATGTTTTAAGAAAAATACCAAAAATTCACCCTAGGCTAATTTCGATATTCTGAATCCAAAAATGAATTCCATTTTAAAGATAAAATTTCTAAAATTCCAAAAAGTGGGTATTACTATTCATAACGGCTAGTATATATATCATATTGTTGTTTAGCAAAACTTGATATTGTGTACAACACACGACATCAATGAAATTAAAATAATATTTTTCATAAAATCTCGGGGTGTTACATTATACCCCCCCTTAAAATGAATTTCTCCCTCGAAATTCGTTAGGGTTATAAATGGTTTACTATTTGAATGTTTCTTTAATAGAAACCCACATCGTAAAAACCAATACCAAAACATATCTTTAAAAACCAAAGTATGAAACATAACGATTACCCAAATTAACTAATCCCTGGGTTTACAAGTAGGAGAACATATGTAAAAATATGGATATGGAAGATAAATCTAACCATCATGTTCTGATGGAGAGTGGTAGAGAACATGTCTACGAAAAAGCCAACAATCACAAAGCTGTAAATTTGTGATGATTTAAGGTACCATCTGATTCATCAGATATAATGACACTAGGACTACATTTTTTTATTCAAGATCATTTCCCTAAAGTTGAAGAATTGTTGAATTAAAAGATATACTTACTTGATTATGGTACAATATTACTATTTCTTGTGCCTTGAACAATGTTTCCATCATCTCGTAATGAAATGAAGTTGAATTTGTCTTCCATGAAGTGTTAACAGATCATGCGATAGAATGATAGGTCATTCCATCTATCTCAAACAAAAATATAGTAAAAGTTATTAAATATAAATAAGTCCATCTATAGTGAGATTAATCATATATGGTTCTTAAAATTGACTTATACTTCGTATATCATACCGCTTAATATAATAAAACTATCTTTTACTAACCAAGGACTTCCTGTAGGCCAGTGGTAGGCGATAAAGGCCTGTGGCACTTCGGTTGTGGGTTCGATTCCCACAGCCTAGCCTGATGCAATGGGTTGTCGCCCATTCTACATGTTGTCCCTTTTCTTATACTACACTATTATAACATTCCATCAATAATATCGAAAAATGTTATAGCCTTAAACAATACTAACTTATGTCCAACATAATTCATTCCAATCATTAGGCTTATCTAAAATACTTTTGTCCAAGCTTATAGTATAAAGAAAACAATTACTAGAAATGTTATCTACCGATCATGTGAATACCATCATTTATCCCCCATATATCATACAATATATCTTGTTGGTCACATTCCAAACATGTAAATACCTTAATCTTGTATTCTCTTGAAACATAAATTACCATAGAACCTTAGTGAAAACATGAATGTTATCAAAAGTTAACTCTTTCCACATACCAAAATCCCAAAAATTCTATATACTCAAACCATGATATCACATTGTCCTTACATCAGTCATGAGATCAATAATACTGTCAAACATCTAATTATCTCTTTATCCCTTCATTATGTTCATATCATCTACTTTCCAAAAATATTACAATCACTTTTCATGGTTACCTGTACCATATAATTATTTAACACCAATACATAGATATTCCAAAATTCCACGATGCCATAAATGAGATTCCATGATACTATTTTGAAATCCCATTAAATAATCACTTAATCATTACATAACATCATTATCATACTCAACATCACCAATAGTGATTGCGAGTGACTTCCCTTTATCCTTTTCCTTAAGTTGTTTCTCATGTTTATCGTCATTAACCCTTGGATTAGGGCATGGATTAGCATAATTCCCCGTTTCCTTTCACTTGAAGCATTGAAGTGTTGGTGGTGCATTCTCTATAGTATTTTCTTTATTCACATCATTAGCAAAACGTTTTTCATTATATCGACACTCAACTACTCGATGACCTTATTTTCCACACTTAAACATTTTTCTAGTCCCTTTAATACAATCTCCACCATGCTTCTTCCCACACTTTGAGAATAATGAAAGATTCATCTTCTTTTCACCATTATTCTGAGATTTATCCTTGAACTCTATCTTTCGTTTCATTTCAAAACCATGAGACGGATATGGTACAAAAACATCCAGATCTACCTTGATAGAACAACTCACAATTTCATCATAGCTACTAAGGTCTCTTATAGCTAATTCCCTTCAAAGACTTGGATTTAAGACATTGAAAAAATCGATCAACTTTACTTTTAGGATGGATGAAAAAACCAAATGCATACCTTGCATGTCTTGTAAAATTGTCTTCGTATATACCAAAAAATTCATCATCCTTCTGCTTAACCTCATGGAACTCCTTTTCCAACTTTGTTCGAAGAATACAAGGTAAGTACTTACTGAAAAACATGTTCTTGAACTCGTCCCATTCCATGGATTCAATTTCATCTTGGGGCCTTGTATTCATAATTAGAGTCCACCACCGGTCTGCTTCACCTTCTAAATGGTAAAGAGATAGAATGAATTTATCATGTTCCAAAGAGAGAAGTATGGAAAATATTTTTCCAATGGTACTGATCCATTGTTCAACAACAAGTGGATCAGAAGACCCATAGAAAGAAGGTGGACGTTGTCTCATGAAGGACTCAATAGAATATTGTCCCCTTATCTGATCCTTTGGAAATCCAGAATGATTCATAGCTTGTGTATGTATAGAAATAAGATTTTTCACTCCATCTCCCACCACATTTGGTTGTTCAAGATTACAATCATTTCATTTTCCATTACATTGATCAACACGGTTCCTTCGGGTTCTAGCCATCGTCTAAAACCCAAAAAGAATATTGTGAGAGGAAAAAAATCATGCTAGAGAAAAATACATAATAAAGGGGTATTACCATCAATATATAACATCTTAGGGTTAATTCTAAGATTGATACCTTAATTCTAGGAGTATAACCTATACTTATACTTAACCTTAGGGACATCCCTAGACATACCTTAGAGATATCCATATGGATCTCACTAATGTTTTCGCATCCTAGTTTCGAAAGGTTAAATAAACCTTTCCTATGATACCAACTGTAGAGACCCAAAGCTTGACATACATGGACATTACATTAATTTTTTGGAATACATAATACAAAAAAAAAATAGAAACCAAAGGACCATAATAGTTTAGTGTCTTTGGAAACTTGAAACATAATCTTCCAATCTTGGTGAAAGATCTTCAACATCTCCCCTAAATATCTTACCTTTTTTTCTTACATAAAACCTTTCTTTATATCCTGTGGAAAATAAATCATATAAAGGGTGAGCTCAAATGCTCAATAAGGGTAAGCATGGAAAAAATTAAAACAAACCATATATATTTGAACTTCCAAACACGAACATAATGTTTAAACATCAAAATCTTGAGTTGCGAGGTAAATCTTGGTAGTACGTAAGGCCTAGATCATAATGGAACATCAGTCATGATAAAATAAAATGGGAATAAAACATTTAATTGAAGAAAAACATTAATCACATGATATGATTTCCATAGTAGTCAGGCATTGCTGCCATGACCATCTTAGTGGAAAATGTCCATTTCTGAAAAGAGTTCACTCCCCATTCCAGTCCTGTATCACTAAACCAGATTAACTTACCGTTTTAGCCATGTCTATCTCATGAGATATTAATCGTTACCCAATGCATTAGAGGGAGATATCGGTCTCACCCATCTCATAATGAAATCATTCTTACTTTTTCCACAAAATAAACTTAAAACATTAATCATAACCCAAAGAATAAAATGGGTTTTATAAACATCATCCCATCATCACATAATCCATATAAAACAAATGGATATTTCATCATAAGAAAAGTGAATACATGTAAATCATAGAGAAATTATACATGAAACATACACATATGAAATAATGTCATCTTATATGGAAAATGGTTTTGATAAAACAATTGAAATTAATTCATGAGGGAAATATCCTTTCTTCTTCAAAATCATTTTATTTTACCAAAATTCCATGCAATTTTTTAAAAGAATAGTATTTTGTTGAAAATAGTTATAAAATCTTGTAGAGTAATCTTCATTAAAATGAGGTGTTATGAAACTGTAAAAATCCGTTCAGACCGTATAAGTTAAAAATAACATTCTTCTCGTGCTTTTGTCAGGAAAGTCAAAAATTTCCCCATGTTGTAAAACAAAGTAAGATTCCTTTCATAACATGTGGTAAATTTCAAAAATTGTTAAAAAGGACATTAAAAATAAATTCAATTTTTTAAAAAAACATGGGCATGGATAATAACAATAACCATAGTAAATACTTACAAATAAAAATATCAGATAAGAATGAGATTGGAATAGTTATCCCATACATTAGGTCTGATATATTTCGTACGTATCCGAACCTCCTTTTCTTTGACGTGCCTCTTTTAAACTCCTATTAAAGAACTAGGGTTGGCCTTTTGAGGAGACCGAAACCTCTATAATATTTCTAGGGAAGATGATAAGTAAAATGGTTAGGGGTTGTCTGAGCGTTAAGGCTCAAAATGGTGTGAAGAGAAGAGGGAAGGGGTGCCCTTTTTATAAGGGAGGAGAGGGGAACTTTAGGAAAAATATAAAATATTATTTTATAATAAAGTCATATTCAGTTTATAATAGCTCCAAATTGAATTATTTCAAATTTAAAGTGGGTATGGGTCAAAATCCTCTCAACCAATATGTTTTAGACAATTTTAGGTTACTATTTTAACCTTATAATATATATTTAACTCTATGTTAAATAATTTAACTTTTACTGTGTCTTCTTGTTTTCATACACTATATGGTTAATAAACATTCTATAACAAGCCAAACGAACCCCAATTGGTTCAGTATTAATATATATAACCTTATCTAAGTAATTTGGCCGAACCTTAGATTTTTAAAAATATAATAACAACTAATAATATAATATTTGTTTTTAAAACTATTTTATGTCAATTTTGACACTATTTGGTAATTGATTTTTGTGAAAATCCTAACAGAATGATTAGTTAGAAAAATGTTAATTAAATCAATAATAACATGTCATATTAACCTAGAAAATTAGTAGAATTCATTAAAAGTCTAAATTACATTTATTTGGGTATTTATAATATCAATTATTTTAATATTTCATTATTTAGGTAATTACTGCATCACCATTATGTCATAAATAAATTACATTATCTTATGTCAAAAAATTATAAATAAAATACCATTAAGTAGGAAATATTTTTATCTTTCTAATTAATGTTTATAGTCTAATTTATCTTATGTATAACCTTATATTAAATTTGTTTTATTTATTAAACTTTGATTTTAACCATTTTAACTCTTCTTTAAATAAAATAATAATAAATGTCCTAATCCAGTCCAAGTGGACCTCAAGGGTTATATTTTATTCCTAAGGTTGTTTTTGGTCGAATTATACTTATCCAATCGAATTAGGACATGTGTTAGGGTAATAGTAATATCATTTTTACCCTTAATATCCATATTTACTTGTAACCGTGGTAAATAAAAGTAAAAAGTTACTATTCACCAAAAATTATTTTTATCTTATTGAACCACATTTTACTCTTTGATATTAACCATTTCTCTCGGATTTTCAAAATTCCACTCACAGAAGTTGTAAAATTATGTTTTATGTAAATGTTCAAATTCTCCTAGGAGGTGGGTAAAATACGGTGAAAAGTTCAATAAAATGTTTATATATCTAAAATTATTATAAAATGGCTCCAATGAATTACATTGAACATATATAGGTATTATGTATCAATTTTGACCTAAAATAAATTTAAATAAAATAAATAATTATTTAAATAAAAAGTCGGTTTTTAAATAGTAACCTAGTGTTTTCACTATTCATCAAAAAATTGAATGTTTTCAGAAAAATAACAAAAATTCACTCTAGGATAATTTCGAACTTCTGAAAACAAAAATGAAGTCCATTTTGAATGATAAAATTTATAAAATTTCAAAAAGTGGGTATTACTATTCATAACAGCTAGTTTATATAACATATCGTTGTTTAGCGAAACTTGGTATTGCGTACAACACACGACAACAATGAAATTAAAAAGAATATTTTTCATAAAATCTCAGGGTGTTACAGTGTATATACATCTCATAAATGTATATTCTATTTTTTATCAGAAAAATTAAGGGATATACATATCCATCTAAATTTATTTACTTATTTTGGGAATGACTTAAAACATACAAATTTGGCAAGGGTTTTATGTTACAAACTCATTGTTTATCAAGATTGTTTATGATTATAAATCTCATGGTTAAATATTATGATATAAATTTCATCATATATATGAATCTTCATATCCTATAACTATTTATTGAAAATAAATATTTTACTTCATTTTACTTATATTAAATGCTCAAAATACATGAAAAATGTTTTTAAGGAAAGTATATTTTATTTCTCTCTTTGATCAAAAATATATTTTTCTTCCACATCCATGTTATCTCACAATGATATAAAATAGATATATTCTATTTTAATATTATTTTTTTGTTAAAACATACCCATTTTTGAATTTAGAGTAATGTTTTCAACAAGAAAATTATTTTCATTCTCCAAACATGGTACTATACAATACGTTAAAAAATTTAAAGTGATATTTTCATTTAATATATATAAAATTAACTGATTCACACAATAATGGTCTCTTAATGCATTGGAGTTTCCAAAATTTGTTTTATGGTTATTTAAAAATAAAAAATTTCTCCTAACTGTTTCTTGATTTTTTAGATTTTAAGGGATTGCTTTAAGAAGAGAAATATTTCTTTCCTTAAGAATTATTCCAACTAGTCTTTTAAAATATTTTTCAATTTAATATGAAATATTTTTTTTGGACATAGGACTTTTTAGTTTTATGATCCAATTAAAACACGCTTATTATTTATTTGGATGGTTATTTTAAGAAGACAAGAGTTTTATAAATCATGTTTCTTTTACACAGATTATGAAATAATGATATGTTTATGAAACACATTTATTTCCAACGGTTATTTTATGAGTAGAGTTTTATGATTTTTTAGAACACATATATATGATATTTATTAAGTTCCTGGGGGGACCTATATATCCCTCAAATGTATTGGGTAATGATTAATATTTTCTGTGGTCAATGGGTATAATCAAATTTATCCCAAACCAAAAAGAGGGTACAAATAATATTATCCCAATTCCAAATAAATGAAACCTATGGTTATCCCAATAATATAATTTTTTTAATGTCTTGGTGGGTATCCTTAGAATATGGCTTCCTATGCATATATATATTCCATAATTCCTTGTCTTATTTGAATGTTATGCTCTCATTGATCATATAATTTTATTCCTTAAGAAATAATGTATTATAAACTACTAGGATTTATTTCATGACTCAATATTATGATTTTTGATATGAAGGGAATTGATTTAAATGGTTACACTAATGTTCTAATTCTAATTTTTTGATATTATGCCTATATGATTGTAGATATCTCCCTTGTTTACCATACTAAGAATTGAATATCACCATTTCTTATGTTTCATGTTACTAGGTTATGAACAATGATGTTACACATGATTTATCTAAGAATTGTTCTGGTTATGTAGAACTAACTGGGAGATTACGTACTTCTCATGTAAACCTATTTTTTATGTATATATGTTTCCAAATGTTGTTGACAAAAATAATTATGGTGTGGAATGAAATATTATTTAAACAATATAAACTAATTATATTTAATACTTTTGTATTAAATATATGAATGGTCATTATGAGAATACTATTGAAATTCTAGAATCTATTTTGAGATCTTTCTTTATGGAATTCAAATGTGTTTGGGATTAACACCTTCATTTGGGTTTATTCTCATACAACATTAGTTTTCACATTGAAATTCATATTTATCATTATAAATCCCTCTATGGTAATATGTGTAGAAATTAAATTTGATAGACTGAAATTTATGAATGAATGACACTGGGTACTAACAAAGATAAGAATATGACATAGAATGTTAGATCCATTCATTAATATATAAGATAATCTCAATTTTAGAAAAAGTGTAATGATAAAAATCTTTTGAAATATTTTCTGTTAGAAGTTGTAAAATGGGTGTTCTTAAAAATATATCAATGGAATACGGTGTTAGTGATTTAAAATGGAAGTAATGTTTAGGTCTATCTATATTGGTCCCTTTGAAATTATTTATTACGTCTGGAAGATATTTTATCAATGGGTCTTCCAAAAATTATCTCTCATGTTCATGATATGCCTTATGTATTTATCATGAGAAATTAAATATTATATCCTCACTTGTAAGGAACTCATAGGTTATACCCCTAAAGAAAGATCTATCATACGAAAAAAAACAAGTGGATCTTTTAGATCATAGATATAATGTTCCATGAAACTAGACCACTCAAATGGTTAATGTTTTTTTATGAAACCACCAGTTTATGGGTGCTACGTGGAAAACTGAATATAAAATGAAATATAGATACCCTAATTTTTTTTATCAAATTGAAAAAAATCAATGGTCAAAATAATTTTAATGGGGGTAGAATATAACAACATGAGATTTTATGGAATATTGTTTTCATAAATGTTTTTATTTTTTACCTTTCATTAAATGCAACAACAAGTCTAAATAAACTATTCTATAATATTATGAAATTACTATTATATACAATCACATAATTGTTTTATTAGTGGGTATAAATATTATTGATTAAATTATAAAAAATTATTTATTTCTTATTTATAAAATTATTTCATTTGTTTTCAATAAATTTTAAATGACTATTAAAATCAATTGATAATAAAGTAGACATTTTACTAAAAAACTATTTTTATACAAAAAATGTACTTTGCTACTAATAAATTAAAATTTTCACCATTGGTGACTAATTTTAATTATGATAATTTATGATATATTCAATAAACATTTTTAAACAACCATATAATATTTTTATATGCATGGAATAGAAATAAATCTAATTTTCTTCTTAAAATAGTATTTTTATAATCATTTTTTATTATCGTATTTTTCCTACATAAGGAATAAAAAAATTCTTCCACTTATAAGTATTTAATAAGAAAATATATAATTCATAAATATAATTACAAGGATATATGTTTCTATCTAGACCCTTTCTATTTTTGGTCAAAATAAATAGTAACCGTGATAAAATTGATCACCTCGGTAAAGAGTAAATCGAATTAACCTAGATTAACACTAAGGGATAATAGAACAATTTTTAAACTTAGTTATAATTTTATGAATGAAATTCGAAAAATATTACCTTATTCATGAATTTATTTGTGTAATTGACACTTTTACATGAATATGGAATTTATAACATTTAAAATAAAGAGTGTAACAAAGTGGAACTCTCTTAGATTTAAATATCTTTTATGTATTCTCTTAGTGAAGAACTAGTTTTGAACGTATAGTGATAGTCAAATTATGTTTAATGAAATTAATTTATTTTCTTGAATTTACTTATAGTTTTTATTAATTATGAAATGACCAGAAATGCTCATGAAACACTGATGCAAAATTTCTACAATTAAAAAAATGACTAATTTAAAAAATATTAAAAGAAACATAATTCGAGTGATTTAAGGTGATCCAAAAATTTATGGATGTATATATCATTATAGAATTGTTTTATATAATTATATTCGAATTGAAATAATTATTTATGTATTTTTTGTTAAATTAAATGAATAGTATTATAATTGATATTAATGACATTTTATCAAAATAATATTTTATTAATTGACATAAAAATAATAAAAATAATAAATGGTGAAATATGAGATAATATATGGTTTAAAATATCCTAACATTTTAATTTATAGGAAATTTATCACTATTTTTATTGATAATGTCTTCATTATAATTTCATCTTTAAAGAAATCCTGAGTGTGTCATCACCCTCCCTTATAAAGGGAGGCCCTTTATTTTAATTCATCAATGAACATTGAGCCATCTAGATTAAAAATGACCTAAAAATGTCTTCTAAAAAAATAAATCCTAGTTTTGGAGGTTCTTATCTCCTCAAATACTGACCCTGTGTTACTTAAGAATGTCTCTAAAAGAGGTGTCCCGAAAGATAGGTAGTTGTCTTACTTGACAAATTTCTATTTATTTCTTCCTGTACTTCATATAAATCTTTAGTATTTTTTTTAAACTAATATCATTAGTTTCCTCAATATTAGTAAATTTTTTCTTATTATATAACAATTACCCACCTTCTTTCTACTAAATGGGAAGTGAAAATATAACTCACACGTACATATAACATACCATCTCCCCGCAACGATACAATTCGTTTTCTATAAACATCTTTAATGGACGTTTTTTATGATGGGTTTCAAGATTATATATGAAATTAATTAAATAATTATTCGTTAGGAATTAAAATTTGATATCCACTTTCTTATCTTCCAAACTGATGGAAAACGATAATGTCACACTTGGGTACATGTGTCATGACACCTCTATGAAGCTATGTGAATTTTTTTTATTTATTATTTCCATGGATGGTAAAGATGATAAACATGATTAATATATAATTTTTATAGGATATAATAATTATTCTATAAATAGTAATTTTTTTTAACATTCTCTCATTCTAACTATCAAAAAATTGAAGCAATATTCATGCGTACATGTGCCCTATCATCTCAAGGAATGGTGTAATTAATTTTCTAGATTTTTATTTGCAGATTACCCTAGATCTATATATATCATGAAAATATATGATATAATAAAAATTTATGTTGTTATTTAATATAATTATAATAAATTTAAATTTATTATAAGGTATTTTAGAAAACTTTTAATGAATGTTGAACTCAAGGTATTGGATTTTCGTCTCACTTTTATTATTTTGGGACTCAGGACTTATAAAAAACTTGACTCATTTGTTTTGTTCATATATTACCATGAATATATTTTATCATTCTTTACATGAAACATATTGTATAATATGACCCCAATAATGAAATTTAATATTATACATCTAAATAATATTATTAATATTATTTGCTTAATTTATTTATAGAAAATATATGATTTACTTTCATTTTCCTTATCTTAAGTGCTCAAATTTCCAAAAATATATTTTTATGGAAAGTAAAAATTATTTCTATCTTAAATAGAAAATTATTTTCATCCAAATCTATGTTTTCTAAATATGTTTTAAAGAATATTTTTACTATTCTTCTCTACGTTTTTGAAGGCATTTTTACCCACACACTTTTTTTACTAAACGATGAAAAAGAAACCTTCTTATTGTTTTCCAAAAGTGGCTATTTATGATTTAATTACCAAATTATAAAACAGAATTTTTATTTATACTTATATATTTTTCCCATAATATGTTATGAATTTATTTATGGGTTTCCTTGATATAAGAATTTTTATGATTATGTCTAATCGAAAATTCCATGCCAGCCACTATTATTAATCTCTCGTCTCTCATTTTATTTGACTCATTTACATATAATGTCTTATGAACCACGAATCTTTATGAAATGACTCAATATTATAAATAGTGATATGTAAAGAATGTATATTTAATGTTAGTATCATGTTCTCAAACCATTATTCTCATATTAGTCATGTGTGAATAAATATACTCCATTTTTTTATCGTTACTGAGAATTATAGCTCACCCTTTATTATGTTTCCATTTCCCATGATATGAAAAAATATATTATGTATGACGTGTCTAAGAATAGTATTGATTATGAAGAACCATGTGGGTGTTGAAATAGTTAACTTATGAACTAGTCATTCATCTATCCAATATTTTAAAGGCACTAGACCTGTAATATTCATTCATGCATCTTCAATTTTTATTATGAAATATTCATTTAATAAGATGTGATATTTATGTATTAAAATAATGGGTCTCTATACTAAAATTTTATTATAAAGATGATGATCTCTTAGTGTGCTAACGGTAATCTTTAGATGCTGAGCATAATCCTCTAAAAACTGGGTGTACCAGAATATTACCAATGAAGAGTATTAAATATGAGTCCAATTAAGAATTGAATAACTTATTCATAAATTATGTTAACATTATTGTAATGTTTATCAATATGAAGTTAATCACAAGAAAATAATATTGGTCATATATGCTCCTTAAGGTAGTATAAGGACAATCAGATGTTATCACAATATTTGATGACAACCTAACAAGAATTAGATCATGAAAAACCCCATCGATCTCTTCAACTATTCAAATCTACTTCAGCATTTAGGAATACATATATATTTATAACAATAATTAATTTTTATTAACTACAACAATAGTATCACCCCAAGAAAATGTTCTATAAAATAAAACATGTCCACTATATAATTTAACTATGGTTTCTACTCTAAATAATCAATAAGATCTATCTATAATGTAGTACAAGATATGATCTTCCTTGTGAGCTTAAGTAATTTTATAAACTAGAAAAACAATTCGAGTGGAAATCCCAATAACAAATTAGTAGAAATTTCTCAGAACTATTTTAAAATAAGAGGGAATATTAATAATCATTTTTTTATAATCAAAATATACACATCCCAACTGAGCTGAGATCATCCCTAGATGTTGATGGTTATGACCTAAAATTCTATCATCTAAATCATTCTTATTATGAAGGTTCACCCCCAGGGGATGTGTTTGATTTAATAAAATGAATTAGCCATAATATAAATATATGTTACATAATTTCACATAAATATTCCTGATATCTCAAAATAAATGACATACTAGTTATTATCTTTAGTATATATTATTATTATCTACATAGATAGATTATTTTTCAATATCTCTTTTGCATCTTGAAGAAAATTCTATAGAAATGTTATCCTTCAAGCCATATAACACCATATGTTCCTCATTATTACCAACATAATAGAAACATATGAAAATTTGGATCTTAGATGCACATTAAGGGTAAAAATAGGACATATTTATCAAAGATAACAATTGATCATATGATTAACCAGTGGGTATGCCAAAAAATCAATAAAAATTAAAATATCACAAAAATACAAAGCTAATAAAATATATGATATAAATCATGAATCTTAACATAGTGATTCTAGAATAACATAAGTAATGTGTTATAAATATTTTAAAACATGATCAAATAATTATTATCCATGAAGAATAAAATGTTAACATATCATAACAGAAATATGGAATGAATATAAAATTGTGGTGAAAACATATGCATAGAAAATAATTAATTTAATTTATTCTCCCTACCAAAACCATCATCACATAGTAAAAAGAGACCCATAGTGGAATGTTTTCACCCCTTTTTTCTATAACCATAGTGGATTGGGTTCACTCCCTAGTCCCCTATATTAAATATCATGGTATTTAAATATTTACCTAATATATTTTAGAGATAAATGATTTTAGTTCCACCAATCAATTATTGAAAACCCATACATATGTTTCCCACATGAACAAAAAACACTAAACATTATATTATAGCATAATTAATCCATGAGAATGAAATTATTTTCATAATAATAGTCACATTGAATAAAAATGATTAATCTTGAGAAGGAAAGTGGATATATCTATAAATATATATCCCGAGTGAATCATAAGAATCATAATAAGATATGGGAAAAGATGAAACACAATTATAATAATCATAGATAGTTATTCAGAAAATAAAAAAAATACTATTTAATTTTGTATAAAACTTTATAAGAGGAAACAATTTACAAATGTATGTCTGTAAAAATATAATATAAAAGAAAAATGAAATACATTAAAATAATTAATACAAAAAATTGGATCATCATAAAAAAATTATAAAAATAATGGGAGAAAGGGAACATTCCTGAGATATTAAAAAAATAATCCATACAAATCATTAAAAAATATAAAACTCAATAGATAATGAAATTAATGAATTATATAACTAGTATTAAGGAAAACAAGAAATTCATATTAAGAACATCAACATGTAGGATAACTATTCCTAATTGGAAAAAAGAGATATGGTCGACTCCAATTACAAGAATCATTTCAATTGAATTATGGAACAAAGGGATTAAATGGAATGGTGGAATTTAATCCCTATAAGAAACAATTATATAATAAAACTAATGAGTATCTATAGTGAAATAATATATAGGTTTCCGCAATTATAATTTATTTTTACAAAATTTCAATTTTAGTGTTATACTGGAAAAGAAACCATTTGCATTACTTTAAAATTCCATGAATGTTCATCAAACTCAAGTATAAAAAATATTAAATTATTAATTTCTGACTCTAGAAACATAGTCATATCTATTACCTACTATACTAGAAAATTATAACTATTTGTTAAAGACATATTAGTGAATTCTTTTATCTTCGTCATTAGATGTTTGTAATTTTGATTGATTCATACAAGTCTTATAATGGACATGTCAATCATCATATCTTGATAAGTAGTTTATCTTTAAAAAAATTCAATGTATTGGTTTAATTTTTGTACAATTGTATTTATGGTACCATGTTTCTTTTGTGTAAGACATTGGTATGGTTTCTTATAATTAAATCCACAACAATAATGTATTGGGTAATTTGCCGACAATAATAATTATCTTTTAAATGACCATTTATTTTTATACCACCATTAAAAAACAATATACAAAAAATATATTAATAATTAATATCATATATTAACATTATTAATTAATTTAAAAACTTTCATGTTTGAAATGGTGAATAAATTATAACAATGTTAAGGTAGATTCTTGACCCGACCGAAGGAAAAACATAATACACTATGGTATGAGTAGAGTACTGAGATCTTTTAAAGTAAAATAATAATTTTTAAAAAATAAATATGTTAATAAAAATTAATTATAGAGGCTAACATGGCTTATAATTTGTTTTCTAAGAAATGAGTTTAGAATGTTTCTGATGAACTAGATACTTATATTGATGAATTTTATCCTTCTTGAAATGAGTTTCTAATGAATAAAGAAGTTTGAAATTTTTATTTGAACTAGAGTCTACCGAATTTGTACTAAGAATTTATATTAAATTGTTTTATATGTATTATTGATTCAAATGAATCCGTTCTTTTAAATGACTAGAGGTGTAGTCTTCTTATATGTGCATTCAAGTGGAATCTTTTTTTGAATAATGAGTCCTTAATGTGTTAGTTATGACTTTGAATATGAAAAGTGCGCCAATAATGTTAAAGAGATAAGTGTAAGTTGATAATTTTATTTTCAAAACACGTATAAATAAATATTTGTGATATATTGTGACTTTATATCTTACTTTTACCATTATAAATCACTTTACAATTAATGTGGTAAATGAAATTTTACCTGAGTAACATATTTTTTTTCAAAACTTAAATTCATACTCCTACATTATTTAAGTACCCTAATTTCAAAAATGAAATCCATTTTTTAGAATTTTATTTCAAAAAATTATTAAAATTAATTTTAAATAATAAATGTAAAACATATAAATGAACATTTTTTATATATCTATATATTATGCATAAATGGTCCACTATTCTTGATCCTTAACAGTAAATTAACTTTAGATGAATTTTAATTATTTTTAATGAATATATAAATAAAATATTTCCTTGAAGTTTACACTAAAAATATTATAAATTTTTCTTTTAAATAAAAAAATATAATATATAATAAAACATGTTTTTAATAAAAACAATTTTATGCAAAATTAATCACTAAATTTTTATTATGTATTATTTATTAGATGTTTTGATCTTAATTTATGAATAATTCCTTAAATGATGTAAATTTGATTAATATAAAATAATATTTAAAGGAAATAACATTAATTTATAATATAATATGCACCCAAAAAATAAATTATTATTATTTTAAAAAATTTACAATTATATTTTTTTCGAGATTATTGATATCTATTTCATGTGAATTATTTTTTCTCATAAAAAATTATTTACACATAACTATAAAATTGTCAATATTATTATTAGACATAAGTATTCCCAAAAACCACATATCAAATGATCATATATAAAACTATATTATATCTAATGGCTATATATATAATAGTCATACTATATTATTTAATATCATCATACATGATCCACTATATTTCATATGATCTATTTATTTACTTCTATATGAGAATTTATACTATATTCATATTGTGTTTCCTTCATTTTATCAATATACTGTATTTCGTGATTTCAAGAAATCCCATGAGGAAAAATATTTCTTTTTCATAACAATTTTTTTACTTTTGGTTTTATTCCTAATATAATTTTCATAATTATTTATCATATTAAATTATCAGAATTTTATAATATTTATATAATGATTTAATATTTTATTTCACTAAAAATATACCATGGACCATTTTAGTTTTATATTACCTATCAAACTAGATCATAAACACATTAAAGGAATAAAAATATTGGGAATTACATTATACCCATCATAAAATAAATTTATCCCTTGAAATTACTTTACTCGTATAGAAAAAATGGTAGTTTATTCAACATTCAATCCTTAGGTACCCACATTAATTCAACAAACAAATAATTAATAAAAAATACATTAAAAAGTTTATTTGTTTTGTTTCATATTAATTTATGTCTATGATTCAGGATCTCAAAAAAATTCCTTTCTCAAATCCTCATCTATTTTTAAAACCATTGTGTTCAACAAAACTAATAGATTTCATATGTACTTACTAAAACATTATTTGTGGAACACATCAATAACATCTAAGAGGTTCAATGGAGGTTGAATATGATAAGATAACATCCCCACAGAAGCATGGGTTTTAAAGGGAAAATTGTTTCTAGGGTTCTAATTTCACCATCTTCATGGATATCGTCACCCTCTTCGATAGTGATATTTGATAACAAACAAACCCCAAACATAAAAATGAAAATCTCATAAAATATTATTAATTCATATCTTATATTAAAATTTTAATTAATTTATATATCACTGAATTTTGTATATTTTCTCTAAAATCCCATATTCAATAATGTTTTCCATGTATATTCCACTTTCCAACTATATCCCAACATGTTGAAGTTTTGAACCTTTCCCCATACAGAGCATCTTATGGATTCATTTTAATATTAGATTGGAATCCATTTTTATATGATAAGTCTACAAATGGAAGGTATTAATACTAACCTCCAACAAAATAGGTTGATTAGGGTCTCATCATATCGAGCAGAGTTTGAGTGGTCATCTAAGAATAACCATCATGTTGAGGATGAATTGTATAATTCAAACACACCTCTTTATTTATTGATTATTGAACACCTCCCCAATACTTCGAGATGAACCTTAGATCTCAAAATAATATGATAGAATGTGGTACTCTATATAGCCTTACCACTTTCTTTATGTATATCTAAACATGGGAACAAGTGTAAAATACAGGAAAATAATAATGAAATTTATTAACTTAATAATGTTATCAAACATAAACCAAATGGAATTATAGATTTGATATGTCTTGGGATATCTGATGATGAAACCTATTATGATATTCTCAAATTTACATCATTATATGGCTAATTTTTATATCACACCCTTATAATTGTAATGCATTGCCTTAACAACTTTGTAAACCATGAATTAATTTATATTCTCTATTATGTCATATATCACGTTACATAAATAGAAATAATTCTTGATATATCTATATATAATTTTGCTTCAAGGATGGATAGAAAATGCCTATCGATTCCAATCATCCAAAATCACCTGCTTCAATTCTGATATAGAGGGGGGAATATTTATTTCCCGAATCCTATTATTCCATCATTTTGAAGGTAATATTTTATAAAAGTTCTTATATTCTTTTGTATTGATATTTTCAATTTTTGAGCCTCCCTAATCATCACATGGATAGATGGTTGTGCAGTTACTTGAGAATGAGTTTACTTCTAAACATCCCATATAAATCCCTAAGTATTAGATCTATTTTGATACACATTAGAGAAATAATAGCATGATCATTCAAGCATAGAGAATCATCCATCATGTTTCTCCTTCCCCAGTTGTAATGTATAGTGTATTAAATTTTTTAATAAGAAATGGGAAAGTCCATTTTATTAAAAACTATTAAAAAGGAAAAAGTGTAGTTGAAAATGTTCATACACACAAATATACCCTCATCTCATGAAATTAATCATAAATTATCATAATAAAACTTATTTTATGTGTATAACCATCATTCCAATATGATTCTGAGTCTAAGGGTCAATGATTCATCGTGACCATATTTGTCATAAAATTTAGTATCCTTTCCTCTATCTTGATTTCCTTGGAGGAATGGGTTAAAAGCCTTCATCATCCACCAGAATTGTTTTCTTTTAGACTGCTCTAATAAAGGGGTTATTTTTTGAGGAATCAACCTCTATATCATCACATTTTTTGATACCAAATGTTTCCCCTAGTTTATTTATTCTCTCTCATATCTATGAAATTTATTCAATATTACATTTATTAGACTAATCCTCTATTTCAAGAGAGGATTCCATATAGATATGAGACCTATCAAAATTATAACATGTTTTAAATCTACAATCCTATAAATAAACATTTTCCTAGGGATTTGGACCTGATCCATTCAAATATATTCTATGTTCCAATATTTCCTCAATCAGATACTCTTTATCATTAGTCCGAGCTTCATGAATAACTTATATAAATATTGGAGAAGACTCCAAACCCATTTTTAAGAACCAAAATTAACATATCCTTTAGCCCTTTCCATAATATATTTGTTTACTCAAATATAAACCACAATATTCTATATTGGTATCCTCCTCATTTTGTTCCAGAAAGAACCATCAGAATACCCTTTTAATAAAAAAAGACCAAGTCACATTCTTAATAGAAAAATTATAAAGAGGACCGAAAATTTAATAATCAATGTAGAAATGATGTAGTCATTCATATTCCACTTTTAGAGATATATCATCATTCAATGCTGATAATACTATATTATTCATCAAGCAAGATATTAAGTCTACCCCCACAAGGACCCATGCATGATGACCAAACATTCTTGCCTTAGTTATCTTATCCATTTTGGCCAGAATTCCCACTATAGATGCGATATTGAATAAAATATTAGGATTCCATATAATACCATTAACGAAATAAATTTTAATTTAGATATGGGATGTAATGTTTTAATGAAAAACTGTTGAACTGAAAATCCCATCATTGAAATAATATCATACGTGGCTTATGTGATATTAATTTGATCCCTAAAGCCTTAAATATTATCATTTAAGATGAAGACACAATGTGAAAGAAGTCTCCTATCATTGGTATACATATCCAATATTAAAAACCCCATATAAAGGTCTTCTATTGAATGAGATCATATGTTTTCTAAAGTTTTCCTCCTGTAGCTAGAACAAGTCTGGCAATGATTGAGTGTTAAAAAATATTGAATCTATTAATACCGGCCTCTCTATTATAAATCACAAAGGTAGTATCACATATTTTCAAAATTCTCACGAGAATTATTTTTTCAAATGTGAAAAAAATTTATGTTAGAGTCCTATTTGTAATTTTTTGTATTTGTAAAAATTCAAAATGTATTCTTTTCATTGAAAAAAGGTCGGCCTACTACCAGAAATTTAGCTTTTTCTGCAACACGAAGGTGAAAATTACTACCCACTTAATCCTCCAAATCATATTGAGCATGGTTCATCTCAATCACATAAATAGATCAGTAATCTCAATTTGAATCCACTGCGTGTACACTCCATGATTTCACTATGAATTATTTCCTTTAAAAATATTATATTTAATAGATTGTTTCACTTCAGACAATGAAATAAAGTCAACCAAGATACATTTTATTAAGATAAAATACTATAATTTAAGATAAACATAATACGTTTTGAGAATATTATATGAGACATAAAAAATAAAATCTCACGAGGAATACATCAATTAGTAAGTAGAACAACCAAAAACATAAATTCTATATTCCCATTTTTTCTAGAAAGAATAAAACTATAGTTAAATTAATGGAACAAAGGTGGAAAATTATAAATATAATAGAATTTTTGAGATAGAAGTAAATAAATTTAATGAATAATTTTGAGAAAGTATGTAAGAAAAAGTAAATAGGAATTAAAACTATCTGTTATATATGTGTTCACTGGATATATATTCATTATGTATAAATGAATTCGTTATATATTTAGTTTCTTATTAATTTTTTGAAATATATTGATAATTATATAATTCATAAAAATAGAATAAAATAAAATATAACATTTAATTAGAAAATTGAAAAAAAAATATTTTTATGCTATTAATATCACAATTATTATTTTTATTGAATAATTACTTTATGACATTAAATATATCAAATAATGATTCCAATACTAATGGACTAGTAATTTTATATAGCTATAAGATGAAATATTAATTTAAATGGTTTGTGGATAAGATTATTTAATATTAAAAATTAATAATTTTCAAACATATTTTTGTAAGTATTTTTTATTTTTATGATCATAAACTAAATGAATAAAATATACAATTTTAATGTAATTTATTTTCTAAATTCACGAAGAATATATTAATACTCATTTAAATTGGTAATTGATATGAAATAATATTAAGAACACTTGGTGTTTGAAATTTCGTTTTCCTATAAACACAATATATATATTATATTCAATTGAATGTAAAATGTTTCCAATTTAGAAATTTATTTAGATTAAATTGAGTTATATTTTTTAACCAGTGTATCAAAATTATTTTAATAGTTCAATTTTATTTTTTGGTATAAACATGTGTTTCCAATTTAATAAATTGATTTACCACGGTGATGGTAACGTAATGCGAAAAAGGTTAATCTAATAGGTAAGGACATGGAATAAAATGAAAACTTATCTATAAATTGATCAGGTGAGAGGATTTATGTCTCATCTCCATTAGTTTACACTTTTTATAAATTTACATTTAAATTTCCAACCTTATAAATTAAATAGTGAATATGTTTGGAAATTCTAATCAAAACTCACACATAAAAGAAACCTCTATCTACCCATCCTAAATCACTCATTTAATTTGGTTCTATATTTAATATATACCCATTTTACCTCTCCAAAATAATTCTTTTTTATTTTATATATTCTAGTTCTAATAAGAATAAAAAATGATTCACTCTAAATAAAACTATATCAAGATGGGAATAAATAATAAAATATACTTCATATGGATTTATCATCCTTTCCAATGCCCTTCTCATCTATAATATTTTTAAATATCATTTTAGAAATCATATTACCAAAATATTACACAATAATATAACACATTCATCAGTGTAATGTGTTAAATTTGGGTTTGTTAGACCACCTACAATAACAATGTTATATTATCACTATTTATTCAAACAAGAATTAATACCATAAAACAAATACAGATAAAATATGATATAAAATATTTTTTAATTTTATAAATATGGTTATTGAAAGGAAAAATTAGTGTTGAATTTCAATATTAATTAACTCAATGTTATGGATAAGTTACCTAAAAAATATTCTCCATTGATTATATTCTCAAGAACCATAACCATACCTTCCTTCAAACTAACCCAGGAATAAATAAATAATTGTGAAAATGATTCACTACCATTAATACTCTAGATGTAATTAAATTGGTATCCAGTAATGATGATTTATATCTATCATATGAATATTGAATGATTGAGTAAAAATCACTGACATCATATATTGAAAAATAACTAATTAATATATGAGTAACGAATTTTCATAATTTAATTGTATTTAATCCACTAAATATGCATTTTTTCTGAAATATATGATTAAAATTTTTATTTTTATAATATATGAAGTAAAATAGCTTTTGTTGATGTTGTGAGTAAAGGTAAGGGTTTCTCTTCTCAATATTCCTTTTATTAATATATAACCCATATTTACCTCTTATATTTTATTTTCTAATTCATATAGTACCAATGAATATATTTTGTTATTTTACATGTTATTCAAGCTCAATAAATATCCTTCTCATGTTTTATATTTCATATAATTTTGATACAATAATTATTTAAGTCGTAAGTGTTTCATAGACAATTTCTTTTAGAAATTGATAATTATTATGTTTGAACTTATATCATGGGAAATTATATATTATTCTTTCCCAAGACCATATATTATCTTCAACTCTATATATTTAACAAAAATTAAGTACTTATACAATTTTACATGCCTTAGGATAAAATGTCAACCAAAAGGATGATTTTAAGTGGATCCAACTTTATCTCTTCTCTTTGGCCTGGAATCTTTCTTCTCTAAGTCCATATTTTATATATTATTTCATATATGTCTCTATCTCTACTTCTGTGATTTATTTAGCTACTTCCCATAGAATTTGATATTCACTAAAAACATTAAAATGATCATTCCTTTTAACACTTTCCACATGAAGGAATTTTCTCACTTTTAAAAACATTTATCTTAATGCAACATCCTTTCCACATTTTAATTATTTTATTTAAGTAATTATTATTCCATTTATTTTGAAATAAATATTTCATTTTAAGATAAGTGATATAAATAATAAATAATATTTATTATTATTTTCATATAAATGCATCAAGTAGTTTTATAAATAATTTTTTAACTATGTAAATATAAATTAATCAATCTTATTTTACATTAGGTCTATTATATAATGAAACCATTCCAATTTGTTCTCTATGTTAATTTCTTCCATTTCATATGTATTTTTACAATAAATTTACATATTTTAATAGGTTAATTAAAATACGATGGAATTAACAATATTCTTAATTTCATTGTGGCATACATATGTGTGGATTTCCATTATATAATGGGTGTGTTTGAAATAATATAACCCAAAAAAGTATTAGGCAATGATTTATATCTTGTTATATGACATGTATGGGACATGGAAGTGAAACAAATTCAACATGGTAATTTTCACACTTTTTGATGGGGATTTTGGATGTGATACTTTATATATGACAAGGTTTTATGTTATTATATATTTTTCACATTTTACCTTATGTTATATTTTCATTTTTCATTTTTATTTAATCGTGTTTCCTCTTTCATACATATCATTGATGATGTTATTTCAAAATACATATTCCATCACTCAGGATTTATAATAATTATTTGATATTATTCCCTATTTTTATGACCATATAACATGATTTTGTTATCATACCAACATACTTATATTATCCTCACTTAAGGTCTTCAATTGAAATCTCTTATATTTACCCGAACAGATCGTTTCGGCTCACCCTTTATTATGTTTCCTTTTCCTGTGATATCAAGAAGAGTACTATGTATAATGTGTCTGAAATGATATCATGTTTGAATATTATTTATGGGAGATAATGATTTTTTAGATTTAATTTGGATATATATCTAATGTAAAATAAAAACAACCCTTCAATTTTTTTTGTTTCAATTTAATGTGATATGGAATAAATATTAATGTAATAGGATTTAATCTATATATCTATAATATTTGGAAACCTAATTTTTTTTGAGGTCGGGGTTTATATTTTTTTGGAGATTATAGTATTTATAATAGAATTATAATACATAAAATAGCCTATGATGGGAAAAAATGATATAGGATGAACCTAAAATTCCCTAGTTTGAAATTAATGTAACAAAATTTAGGTCATCAAAGGATAAAATTTCTTTATCATGTGATTTTAAACTCTTATTATTATAGTTTTATGCTCACACTACACATTTTTGTTTTAGTAAAGGGATTCAACTCTGATGAATTGTTTTAAAAATTGGTATGATGGAAAATGAAATTATTTTCAGATACTAATAAAAAAACACTTTGACATCAGGTTTTTAGTTTTTTCTGTAGTTTTTTGTCCAAAATATATTTATCCAATTTTTTATGCGTTATTTGTAACATTTATTATATTAAAAAACATTAAAATAATTTTTTTCATAAAATAATTTTTTTTCTGATAACTCATATCAAAATCTTGATTCAGAGAACGTTAAATTTAGTTTATCCAAATAATAAACATCCAATGTTTTTAATTTTTTAAAACATTTCAATATAGATTACTCAATTGGAATAAAAGAAACGAAATATTGACTATAAAATTATAAAACACAAATTTCAATAAAAAAATTATGCATTGAAAACGTTCCTTCCTTATGGTGTCCTCCGTTGAATATATATATTGTTTATCATTATTAATTTTGTTTTGAGGAATGAACTTTCATGGCATCCTTAATTTTGGTTTCTATGTAATTATAAATTATGGATGAAAAATATCATATGTAATATTAATAATCTAAAATAATTTAGAATAATCAAACCTTATGATAAAAATATTAATCTATAAAAATATTAAAAGTGAACTAAAAAATCTATAAAAACAGTAATTAATGATAGAAAAATTATTGATACCTTGTTGACATCATCAAACCAAGAAAAAATTGGAATAACATTGAAAATAGAATAAGAGTATATTAAAAAACTAGACTGAGTGAGATTAAAGTTATATATATGATAATAGAAATTATTTTCCAGGTTAGGATAGTAAGAATTAAAAAGTTATTGTAAAACAATTCAAAAAATATTGTCACAAAATGTGGAATTTAATATTAAATGTATGATTAATGGATAAAAATTCTTCAAACCCTCATCGAGTAGGGGAGTTAACATCAGTTATTATAATATAAATGTCAAAACAATTTTCATTATAAACAAACATCGATTAAGATATTAACTAATGTATTAACCCAATGCAAAAGGGTTTCAAAATTGAATATGTAAATATCATACATTAAAAAATCAAAAATCATTTAACAAATGACTATCCTTATAATAAAAATATGAATTCTATTTTTTACAACATTAAATGAGAAATGGAATTGGATGGGTGGTGGAGTGAAAAAACTCATGTCTATGCTCACACAATTCTACCAGGAATTTAAATATAAAACAAATATTATTAAACTCCCTAACACACCAACAAACAATTATTTATTGATTTTTTCAATAAAAACCATCCACCCACATTTTTAGGGTCTAAAAATTCACTTATTGTCGATTGATGGATCAATATAATAGAATAGGTATTTAATATCTTCTCGTGTTATTATTGGGAAAATAGTATTGTAGTTTTTTATAATTTTGAAGTTGGGTCCAATCAATGGTGGAATATCATTAAGAATACTAGCAATGTGGATGAGATCCACTGTATTTAGTGGGAGTTGATTAAGAAAATGTGTTTGAAAAAACAATACATTCACTGAACTCATCTCATTAAAATAGAGAGGATATACATGGATTTGAAACAAAAAATGTGTTCAAATCCATCGATACCTATGATATGGACATAATAATACCTGCAAGGTACACATCAAGTTTTACAATTATCCCTAAAATAATAATTTATCATTTATTTAGTACCTCAAAACAATGTATGTATAAAGCATTAGGTATAACTGAAATTGATAGTTTTGAATAGATTGATTGAAGTTATCCCATTTTAGAATAATAATTTGGTGACTCCTATAATTAAACTAGTTTTGGAGAGAAGAATATACAAGTACATTTTCAAGGAAACTTATATAACATTATGAATTGGGGAACAAAAATTAGTCTATCCATGTTCCAAAATTAGGGATACTTCAACCATGATATATATTTTCACCATGAAAAATAGTGTGAGAGATATATGAAAACACCAACCAATGAAATGGTAAAAATGAAATATTATCCTAATGCATCACCCAATATCAAATGCTTCAATTGTAAGTAGTATGTAAATTACACTAAATATATCACAAATCCAATAACTAATGATTGAAATCGATGTTAATAGAATATAAATACTATTAAAAAATGAAATCAAATCTAATAAAAAATTCTTAATTGGGAAATCAAATCATAGTTGTGAAAGATATACTTCTGATCCTATGTAAAACTATAAATTTTTTAATTCCTTATAGATATACCTAGTCATTTATATCATGGAATGTTTTTATATTTATCAAATCATTATCCAAATAGATATATATTTAATTATTAGTGAAAAATAATAGTTCCATGATGATTACATCCCATGTATATACCTTCTCCCTGAACTAAGATTGCATGAATTTTATTCCACTAAATATTACAATTCTCCCTAAAATAGAGTTTGAGTTCAGTTGGGGAATGTATTGGATCTCTCTCTCTCTATATATATATCCAATATTAATTTTAAGAATATGGAAACAACATTACATATTAGGAATCAAAATATAATTATATATCAGTGTAAAGATAACCACGAAGTCAATATTGAAATTACATCCATCATATGAATCTTAATATCTATTCATGTGGGGTATTTATTTCAAATGGTTAGGGGGAACATGAAATTTAATATATTCATATTATGGATGAATATGTCATTTTATTTCTAGATTATTATCTTTTTATTCCACAAGATCATGTGATTTAGTTTTCAAAATATCTCATGCGTGGTATTATGCATATAGTTATGAATCCTTGTAGAATAGACCCAAATAAATTGGACTAATTGAAGAAAAAACTTCAATAGAAATTGGTTAATAATTTTCTACCCATAAATAATTCTCCATAGGCTATATGAATCCACTTTTTCAATAATAATTATAGATGAATGTTTCTTCATAATAATTATATTGAAAATTACAAATATTATGATCTTGAACAAGTATCAACATTTATGACTAGTTTAATCAGCTATGAGGGGCTCAATACATCACATATATTGACATTTATTTTGGATATCATCAAATATGGGTTACAATAGATGATTTACCCAAGAAACCATTTCCTTCATGACATGGGAACTATGAATTCTTTGGGATGTGGATCAAACACATTAATTACCTTGTTATGTTCATGTATCTAATGAATAGATTTTTTTGAGATTCACTTAATCAATTTCTCAAAAACATTATTTAATATTTTCTTATATATTCTAAGATAAATTAATAACATAATGATTATTTATGAAATATGTTACTTCCTAGGAGAGAAGGTAAATTATATTCCAAATTTCCCAAGTTTAAATTATTCCTATATAAAGTATCATTACTCATTCTTGTAATAACCATAAGGGGCGTATCTATGGATCCATCAAACATAGGGTTGATTAATGAATGGACTTTCCCAAACATTGTATTATAGATCCATATTATTATTAAATTTATTGGATATTATCAATGGTTGGTTACATTTTGTATATGGCTTTCATATCCGCAAACCATGTTAACTTGAACGGTGGTCAAGATCCCATAGAGAGATAAATGAAAACACAATTTAAAACTTCTCAAGAAAAGGTTTTTCACAAAAATAATTCTCACACTACATTGTAGAGTGATGAATTGTAAATATATTGTGATTTATCAATGAATGGAATGGTATATTTACTTATATATAATCACATGGTGGAATATTTTATATCATGTTATTTAAGGATTCATGATAAACATTATCTGATTCATGAATTATAGCTACCAATGGTGATAACTACATTAAAGTTATGTAGGGATTATATAAGTGGTGAAAATTATGAAATATAAACTGCTCAATATATCCTTGTATAATATTCATGTATAGGTATTTGAACATTCACTAAATGATATGCTTAGGGTTGATCAAGGACTACGTATGCTTGATAAATTACTAACACTATATAAAAAATGAAGTTGCTGGTACTTTGAGTTAGAAGATTCATGAGACCTTATACAAGATGAGAATTCAAAGATATAATATACTCACGGGATTAAAAATAATCGACCATAAAATCATGAGGTTTGAGGAGAGATCCAATATTTCCAAAATTTATATTCAACCATCAATTCATCTAATTATTATGGATGAACTGATGGTGGAATTGAAAATATAGAACCATGTAGTGAATATTCTATAATTTAACATTGATAATGATCATATTTTAAGATTTAATAATGTAATATGTTTTATATAAATACTATAATTGATGAAGGAGTGGTATAATTATTCACAGATCTCATCATTCTCTCTTTATCTTTAAAGAATAAAGATGTATAAATCTCTCAATAATCATTTATAACAAGAAAACATAGAGAGTTGAATTTCAGAGTTTGTATCTATATGCTTGTTATTCTGTAAAGTTAATGAAGAATGAAATCAGTTTAAGGGGATGGTGAAATCAATACCAATACATATATTGAAATTAGATAACCTCACCATGTATTTTTTATTAGTCTTCATAACAATTTAAATATTATAATTCATTTTGGATTGTATTTTATCACCATATAAATTGAGTACATTTCATTTTCATATTTGTTAATTTGTAACTTTATAAACATTATAGTATATATAAGTTATATGGTAAGGCTTCATGGAGTTTGGTTATAAATTATATATCATCAAGATCTAAGGATTGCCTCAATGTTATCAAGATGACTGCTAGTATAATTATATAAAAAGATGATCCTCATCACTTGTCATCATCCTTAGACTAATTTTTATTTTTAATGGAATATTCAAACTCTACTGAGAATATTCGATGGATTTATAGTCGTTTTTGATAAAAACCTTACCTTGATAAAGTTATCATATAAATGTAGTTTTAACTTTTGAATTTAAAATCCATAATATAAAGAAAAATATGGGCTGAGATTAAAAACTTATATGGGTTCGGTTGAAGTGGTAGAGTGTTGAATTATAGTATAGAATCACTCTTAATAAATGATAGGGATGATTCAAACCATTTATTCCACCTTAAAATAATGTATTATTGATAAAATATCTATGATGATAATATTTAGTGTAATTTGTAGATTGAATATGGAGATAATTTATTCCATTTAATATCACCAATCAATAGGTTTATGTGATTTTGGTGGAATTTATAGTTTAGTGCTTGATATATTTTCATTTTATAAATCCCTGATCATGTACAGATAATATATTATCATCTTTCCCTTCCATTGTATATATCTCATGTGGGTGATGTGTTTTATGCATCACTTCTGAGGAAGAACCTAACTGAATATTCAAATGTAATTAGATCAGAGTATTTATAAATGTAACATGTTCATTATTATAATGAAAATATAGTAGATAAATTATAGTGTAGAGGTAAATTGGTACAAAACAAGATCACTTACCTAGTTAAAGTAATCTAGGGAAATCATTTGTTGGTTAAAGAAATCGGAGAACATGAATATATAATTAGAGGTAAGTACCCAAATTTTTCATATGGGTAATAATATTTTTATGGAGAAATTATTTTATGGGATATGTTGTAAATATAGAGGGGGGATGTATTTTAATTCCATACATGTTATATATTAGAAGTGTAAATATTTATCTCCATGGAGATATAACTAGTGATGATGGAGCTAAGAACACATTGTTCAACAGGTGTATAGAGATGAGGGATTCTATTGAAATATTTCATGAGTTATTATTGATGATGTATTAATATTTCTAAATGAAAGAATTCATAGTTCATGGAATAGATAATTCATCCACCATGTTTTCAGTTTAAAGTATGCTGAAAATCATTTGAAAGTATCTAGGATGGAGTTTTGAGATTTTTTGATAATGTTTTAGATTGTTTTATTGAAATTGGATTACTCTTGTAGTCATTTCAATAAGTATATAATACTACTATTAAAAATTAATAATGGAAAAATCCTCAGATCATCATACATTTCCTAAAAATTATAATACTTTATCATATGAATGTTCATCGTCAAATTTAAACATAAGACTTAATGGATGATCATATAAATTTGAGTTGGTTCTTTAGACATTATCTAATTACTTCTCTAAGATATTAAGAAAAAACTAATGATTGGAAAAATGAAAAAGTATCTAATACGAATAATCTATCATACTACTTCTAATAATATTCCATCATGTGTCTTTAAGGTCCACCGAAATATGTTACTTATCATATGACTTCACTAAAAACCTTCAATTAAATGATAAATAATTGTGCTCTAGTGTATTTATATATCCTAATAATTCATCATCACACACTAGATATTGTAATACATTATTTCATGAAATGTATGATTATAAAACATGATAGGATATCTTTTAGACAACAGTGTGACATTATTAATTTGGATTGTATGATATTAAGAACACACATCATGGTGATATTGATATTATTAATTTTGAATGTGTAGGACTATATAAATATAACTCAAAGTTTTTCAAGGATACATAAATGTCACACTGACTAGCATTAAGGTAGTCCATGGTTTCTAAGAGATATATTAAGGTCATTTTGAACTATATAGGGTTTACAAAAACCATAGGTTTTGTAAGGGAGTTCAAATATAATAACCATTTTTACTGATCAAGATCCAATCTAAGATTTCAAAAACAATAATCATGATATATATTGTGTTTCTAAGATAAAATCTATATTGTAGGGATATGAGATCCACTATATAGAAAGAAAATCCACTTCACAAGTGATGGTGAAGTTCTATCATATGATTTTGTAATATTTCAAAATAATATAAAATCATAGGTATGGTGGATAATTTAAATTCATAGTCACTATATTATATTAAAATTATCTTGTGAATGAATTTATCACAAGTCTTATGTATGACTAAAATGAAGACCTTTACATGAAGTTAAATGAGTATGAGTGAGTTGATTCATGTCATTGTAGTTCATGTTGAATTTAGCCAAAGTCTTAAATAATTCTCTACCATTTCATGATGATATTGATATTTTTGTCATCAAGCATTCATGGTGTAGTGTAGTTCATTAAATTAACTATTCAATGGTTTAGCATATTTTCATCATATATAGATATCTATTAGTGAATTTATATCCAATTTTAACCCTACTATAATGAAACTTATTTATTAGTCTATATTCTGTCCTATAGAACAAAATTTATTGTTATTAGTCCATCTATGATGGCACATTATTCCATATTCGCTTTAAGTGGTTTTCATGTCTACATAAGATACCTCTTCGCTTGGTGGTCCAATGTTTTTGTGTTTGGGAGCTCCATTGATGAATCATTTATCACCAAACAATATCATCTAATGTGTTTTTTCTAGGTCTATGTTTCATTATATTTTCCATGTTATATCTTTTTTGGTGTTTCATTCATTATTATATCTTTTTTCTTCTTTTCATTGGTCCCGTATAACATTTTTTTATGATCTTTCCTTCAAGTCCCAAATTATGCATTCTTTGATGGTTCCCATGGATATTTGGGTTATGAGAGTATCTTATATGATTTTATATTAGATTTAGGTTCTAGGGTTTGTGGTTAATTCTTTCCCAGTGTTACGACATCTGGTTGCAAGATTTTATGTAGTAGTCTCTATGTTATAATCATTGTACACCTCATTCTAAGGTTCGATGGTGACCTTTGTGGTGATTTAGTGGTACAAGTCCTATCCCAAATTGATACCATTGAATTGTATTATTGTGATAGTCAAGAATCCCTCAGAGATTTTAATCCATCATGACATGATGTTGGGACAAATGTCATGATGGATAGTGACATAACATTTTTGATTTTCATGGTATCCATCTTGGGTATTGTAGTACATTATACTAGGGGTTTTTTGGAGGTGGTGTTCATCATGGGTGGTAAGGTGGTGCCTTAGACATGAAGGAATGACTCAGGTTTTGGTCAAGGATACAGTCATGAAGTTGTACATATACCCATAGTCCATTATTTTTATGTACTCATTGTTTCACACATACACACAGAAGTGTTTTTGGGGTTTACCCCATCTCATCAGAATGGGGAATCACTTGAGGATCCTACAACCCATTGTTTTTTTAAGTAGATATCAATAAGACTTCCAATATAAGATATCTCTCCTATTCCTTAGTGAAAGGTAATGATAAAGGTTTATTATAGTTCCTTTAGAATTAAATTTCTTTATTTTAGGAAGGATTATCTAAAATTGTATAATGTGTTGATTATGAGTATGTTTCTATAGTTTTCTATTAATGAGTTAACATGGCCCAAGAATAAAAAGATGTTGAACCATTGTAATATGATTTAAAATAAATAAAATAGTTTAAAGAATAGTAAAGGGATACTACTATACAGTATACAATGAGAATGGAAATGAAAATGTGATTTAAATAAATAGAAGGATGAGAGGAGAAGAAACTGTGCTAAATGGTATTTCATACATACTAAGTTAAATATATAATAAAATAGAAAAATTAATAAAGTTATTGAGATGTTAAGGCCTGAAATTTCAATGAAGGAGAAAATTATAGAAGATAATACTTATAGTATTGCCCTTATAGACAAGGAAATGGATAAACTGAAAAGTCAAATTGCATTATTTAAGAAGTGGGAAGAGGAAAATAAATATAATAGTAATAGGGATAAATTTGAATTCTCATTGAAACTTGATTCATGTATCTATTATGAAAAATATTAAAGAGATTTAATTGGAGTATATTGAATTTTGATTAAAATTATATATTACATTTACTGAAAGAACAAACATTGATGTGAAATATAGACCAGCTGAGAGGTCGGAAGAAAATTCCATAATCCCATAGATGTTAAAAGACATAAAAAACGTTATCTGAAAAAAAATAATCAAAGAAAAAGGCCACAAATGGGATAAGTGTAGAGTTCACATTAGAATACAAAAACCTGATCAAGAGAACAACCTATTCCATTATAAAATTATAATATTAATAAAAGATTTTATGTACACTAATAGTGATATTTTCATAGCCTAAGCCATCATGGACCACCTAACCTATGGTAAATCTGGTGTGAAAACCCCAAAAAAACTATAAAGTGGGAAAGGGGGTCCAAAATCACCAAGAAGGTATAGAATAAAATGTGAGTACTTTTTATAAATTTTATGTATACAAACACATAAACACCTCTTTGGAAATGTAAATAGGTATAATTAAATACTACAACATCTAGAGTATTCACATTCTTTCAAGAACCTCTTTTGAATGCATAATATTGTAAAAATATATAGCTAAAGTATAAAGGGGAAAACATTAGGTACTAGAAATAATGTCCCAACATGAAAATAACTGGAAAGAAGGAATTATAGATAGTATACAGATACTGATATCCACACCCAACAACCATAAGCAGTCAATGTACCAAAGTACAATTATTCTCGACCAAACTCACTACCATTATTCTTATTTTTTACATAAGAACTAACACATGTTGTTAATTAATGTGAAGGGGTGGTTATATATATACCAAATAGTATTCCCTAAAAATGATAGTGGGATAAATTGAATGATATAAATGAATTCAAAACAACACAAAACACATAAAGTTTAATAAATAAACCCAAGTGATAAAGAAATATGATATCAATCTTGAAAACCCAATTAATAAGGATAAGAAATATCATAACCCAGAGTTTCCATATAAAATTCCCAAAATCACATGTAACCTCACCATAAAATGGGTGGAGGGACTACACCTTTCCACATTTCTCCATAGATAAGGGATCCAAATTTCTAGGGGAGGGACCTCTCACTAATAGATCTCAATGACATGGGAGTAAAAAACCATCGTTAAGAACTCATTTACCAATATATAATGTGGGTACCAAATCTTCCTACATAATTATGTATTGGTAGAACCATTCCCTAGTGAAATATATGACTAGTGACCTCGTAATCATTCTGGTAAACCAGATCAAATGTTATAATTAGTCAAACAACACTGAGGTAAGAATCATTCTCAAAAAACCTCTCATCATATCTTTGATTCTAAAATAATTTCTAGAATAACATCCTACATGGAAAATGGATCGAGATAGCCTACTTATTAGACAAAACCTGATTCCATACAACAGTGATACATAAGGAAGAATTTTTAGGGAGTGGTATGCGAGGAGTGAATGAGATCATCTTCATCTCCTTGGAATGTTCTCCCCTAGAAATAACTTGGGAATCAATTTAATTATAACTATTATTTAAAAACTAGAATGTCCCAATTATGTATTCTAGGGTCCTGACCGTGTACAACAACAACACATCTCATCTATCCACACAGAACCACATAGTGTGTCTATAAGGTGACATGGCTTGTTTGACCACATAGGGTAATGGAAAATGTATTTCTGTAACTCGGCTTAGCTACCCTAGTTTGGTCACACAACATGTGGTCCTGAACCAACAGTGTTTGATCCAATAATCATCCCAAACACTAACCACCATGAGAACTTGAGCTAGACACCGTTACTTCCTCTGGGATACACAACATGTATTTAAGAAATTTTGAGAAGATAATATCCTTCACATGAAATCTATATATTCCTTCTATGCCACAAATTGCACCCATTTGAATACCTGATTGAAGTGAAATGAATTAAATGACATATGATCTTCGATTCACACCCTCCAGTGGCCAGATGTCATGATATTTCTCATACGAATAGGATTTCATCGTGTGTTTTCCACCATTATGGGATCCCACTGTTTGTATCCATCATATACATATCATGAAACTTAGAGGATATCTAAAAACACTTATTTTTATTTCATTCACACAACCACAATATATTTAGTGGTTTGATCGCAATTAAATCCAACCCATCAATGTAAAATCACTAACCCGATAACCCAATGATTAATAACATGAAGAATATTGGGGGTAATGCACATGTATAAATTAATTCCGACATTTTTCTGTGCGATCCATGCTAACTACCATAAACATTTCAGAAAATAGAAGGTAAAACATGTTTGAAATAGGATACAAATTATTTGTTTATGGAACACAAAAAGAAATGGTCACATGTAAAGAACATAAGTCAAATGAAAAAGATAAAATTCATTATTTGAAAAATTATTCAAAGGGGATGGAAAAAATTAATGAGTCTTGACTTGATTATGAGCTGACTATTATTGAAGAACACATATTTTAGTGACGAGGAAGAGATTTTTTACGTTCCATATCCATATCACGGTCCTCCTTGATCCTTTCATCTATCATTGTCTTTGTGTTTTCCAATACTAATGAAGAACCCTCCCCTTCCACTCAAAGCATCCCATGGATATGTGCCTAACCCTGTTGATTTTAAATAAATATGTATTTATGGATATATATTTAGGTTTAGGGTCACTAAGTAAATAAATAAACAAAATTAATAAATAATCCTTGCATAACCACTAATAGTAGTCTCAACCGTACATCTGGTACTGTCCAAATTTAGGTGTGCTAATTATATACCCCATATTCGAAAATCAACCATGGTCTCAAATTTCCAATCTAAGGCCCCCAAAATATGAAACCCATTTAACCCAAAACGATGAATGTCATGATTTAATATATATTAATATTTTTTTATATGTTAATTCTAAGTTCCCAAAAAAACCCAAGCATCCCGCCGACTCTGAGGAAAATTTCATAAATATACATTGAAATATTTAAATGAATAATCCAATAAAACCATAGTCATTAAATTCTCCCCTACATTAAAGATTTTCATCTCAAAATGATCAAACTACATTAAAATATGGACATATTGATCCCACATATAGATCCTATTCTCTTAAGAGGTCTCCTCTATACTCCCGTCCATTTAAATCACACAAACCATGGGAATAGTCCATCCATGAAGGACCCTCTCCTATGAATCCCCAATCACCAATGGGTACTTGGTGAGGTTGGATCGATCCTTAATTTCCAACTAATAACATGAATATGATCATTCACATATTTCCTTATATTAAATACATGGAAGACATCATGAAATCGGTGTAATTGTGGGGGGATGGTTAAGTGGTCAGTTACCTTGCCAACCATATGTAAGATCATGAATGGAATAATAGTATATAGTAGTAGTTATACTCTAATCCATGTTACTATAATAGTTTTAGTGGGAGTAGTCTCAAGAAATCATGTCCTCACTAATAAAATTACAAGGTCCTATAATGTCAATATGTGTCATATTTTTTAATCTCTAGGAAATCCTCATATTCTCATGTACTGTCTTTACATTTTCTATCATCACCTGCATAATATATGATCTAAAAAGAGATGTCTATCACATAACAGTACATCACATGGATGACTGGAAGGGTCTCTCATACAGGGATACAAAATGTTCCATGATTGTACAAGATTGATTACTATAATTATAAGAATGATCTAGAAATATAAAGTGATCATCCCCTCTTCAATTAAAGTCCCACACATTCGATCTCAGAAAATCCTCCAACAAATAGATTGTACAGTAGGATTTCCCATCAAACTAGGGGTGAAATTGTATTCTAATAAATAAATAGGTACCAAAGGCCTCTAGTATACCACTCCAATATCAGGACAAGAACCTATGATCATAGTCTGAGACGATCCCTATATGTACCATATAACCTATAAAATCTCCCGCACATATAGCTACCCAAATCACTAAAAACAACATTTATCCCTTATGAAATGATAGTGTTATGACATGGTGAATTGTTCAATAATCACCCAGATAGCATGAAATCCTCATATTTTTAATAGAATAATGTTTATAAAGTCTATCGATATGTCATCCCACTTCCACTATGGGGGTCTCAATAAAATGTGTCAAACATGATAGTACCTAATGTTCAGCATTAACCTAAAAACATGTGAGGTCTTGAGAAAAAACTCGGTTACACAAAACCGTATTATACCATAATAAAACTACCTTTAAAGGTCATTTACATATTCAATAAGTTAGGATTTATTGATAAGTTGGAAGTATGAAACTCCCTCACACCACGACTAGAAACATGTCTAGATCTACCATCCATCATTTGAGAAGGATTTCATTCTAATGTCCCTTAGCAAATCAATCTAGTGAATCTTATGATGATATATACTAAAAAATAACTTCATTGTCAATGTATCCCACCTGATCCACTATCACATGCTAAAGTAGAGGGGAATTCACCACCATATTAATAAGGAAATTTTCCTATATGTTTCCATTATTATATGTATATACTATATCATAGTCATTTTTCTATAGAAACTCCAACCAACACCTTTGTATCATGTTAAGATATCCAATACGGAAGTTTTACCTAAGACTATAGTGGCAAAAGTAAACAAAAACATTCATCCCCGTAAAATAGTACCTTCAAACCTTATGATATAAGAATACCATTAAAAACTCTATGTAATTACTCTCACAGTAATACTCATGGTTTATCAACTTCCTAGACTTAATCTGGTCAGGTCATACCTTTGTAGCAAAACACAACTGAGCCCAGCTCTAGACGCATCATAAAAACAATGTACTCATCACCCTCCTCTAGTATTATCAACATAGGATAACTTTAAACCTATTCCATAACTACTCAAAGGATATCTGACACAACTTGGTCCAATTAAACAAATTCCATTTCTATGTTAGGGAATTAAAGGTGTCTTCAATCAATAAAATGTCTTCCATGAAGATAATGTTGTACCCCGCCACACCAATAAATCATTACACCTTAATTACCCTCTTCAGTGACTCCAAAGAAATAATTGAATCAATATCTATTAGGTCAACAACTAAACCATTCACAGATATGAATTCCCCCAAAAAATGGACCTCCCATATCCAAAACTAAAACCTCAAGATGTAATGACCAGAACTATTATAAATAAAATTCCCCTTGATTTTTAATAAAATATATTATGGTTATAGAAAACCCATGCAATTAATTATTTTTACTATATGCTATTGGATATAGAAGATCATTAATAATCATTAACATAGATAATATATCCATTAAATAATTATCAAATGATTAGTATAAATATAGAGTTGTAGTAAATCTATTTGAAATAGACAATGGAAGTGATGGCCCCAACTAGTACGATGATACACTATGAAGACCATTTATCGGAGCTTCCAAGTGAGAAAGAATCACTAAGATTTTCCCTTAACCATGTCCAATGTGTGATCCAACAACATAAGCATGAGTGAAATTATATATGGGATAAGTTCAAGATCGTCAATATCATGACCCAAATCATGTACGTTGAACAACCCTAAGAATGTATAGTCATTTCATACCTTATCATTATAGTGTTTTATAGTGTATTAAAGGTAAATGTGTCACGAATATAATAATATGAGTATGTATATATGATTTTCAAGAAAATATTGTTTATATTTACTTGTAATTATTACATTATAAATGATTTTTATTTTCATTTAATAAAACACAAATTGTATTTTTAGGTAGTAATCAAATTCAATTAAAGTTTTTATTATAATAAATTAATGGGGTTTTGAAATAAATAATATTTTATTTAAAAAATATTATCATTAAATTATTATAATTAGTTAAAAATAATCATATAATTTTGATGAAGTTAAATGTAAATTTTATATGGGTTCGAAAACTATTATTTTTCAAACAAACCTTGCATATCATATTAAATATTGATTTTATTTTAAAACATAAAATTAAAATATTTAGAAAAAAATTTGGTATATTGTTTTTTAATTGGAATATTTAAATCTTCCAACATTGAATTGTTTTTCATTTTATGAGAAAGATGGATTTTCATATAAAAATTAAATATCATATAAATATAATGTGTGTATTAAGACATCATAATTACAAAAATGAAATGTAATAGATTCTATATATGGTAATCAGAGAAAAATCAATGTTTTACCATTAAAATAAAGTGATATTATATTTATTTTATGAATTTTATAATCCCTTTATTAATCCTCCAAAACTATTAAAATATTTTATGGTTTTAAAATCATTTTACTATTAGTATGACTCCCTTAAACATTATAAAGTGTACTGTTTTATTCATTTCAGACCATGGAATTATAAAATAATTAAAATAAATCCTTTTGGAAGGAATCTTGGGTGAAAAACTTTGGAAGGCATGTGGTTTTAGTAATTTTTTATACGGAGTCCAAAACCATTGTTTTGAGAAATGATAAATAATTCTCCACCTGTTTCATATATAAACCCCCCATGATCTCATTTATCTTCCCTAAAATTTTATTATTCCCATAATTACTCTTTACTACCCCCTCTAGAGTCCTCCAATGGATCCCCGTCATTCTCAAGAAGACCCTCCCATGATTTTATAGTTACAAACTAAAGGTATGGGATCCTAACCCTCTTTTTTTAGACAAGTTTCCTTAACATCATGTGACTTAAATTTTTAAAATCTTAATGTTGGGATACATATTTCAATGTCTTTATTACTTCACATTATATGTCTAAATTATGGAAATCCCCTTTCTCTCTCATCAACCCATTTTATGAATTTTTATGTCAAATTGTTTTGATGCTGAAATTTTACTGTGATTTTCGATACCAAAATAAATATGTAGTGATTTTAATAACAATTAATTATCAATGATGTTCATCATTATAAACATATAATTCCTTGACATGGGAATCAAATTTATTTATTCCATGCTCCTTGATCATGTAGTAAAAATGTTTATGGATGAATCCATGTTGTATGATCTTCATGGAATAATTAATAATGATAATTAAATGAATGTGGCAGGTAGGCCCAAAATTATATATAACATTAACTCATTGAGTAATGTTTAGTCTCTTGAGACATCATATTGAAATAAGAAGTGAACCAGATTAAATTTTGGTACTTTTTCTATCACGATGTCTCGGTATTAATCCTTAAACTATTTTATGATGTATCATTTTAAGATGTTTCATCATTTCCTATGTTGCATGTATGATTATCATGCTATATCATGTCTCATCATTCATGTTTAGGATTCTCACTCCTTTTATGTACCTTTGATATTATTATTTTTGAATGTGTATTATTCTATTCATTTTAATCCATTTTTTTTATTAATGGACTTTATATCTTACCCACATTCTTAAGCATGTCCCCATGTAATCCCATGCAGTTTTAAGTATGGAATAATATTATGAACATGTTAAGGAGGATTTTATTAAAGATGATGTATTCTTTGTTTTAAGTTGTTATGTGATGTCACTAGTTCCCAAAGACACTAAAGTTCTCAATATTTTTAGTTTTATTCAGTGTAATATTATGTAATAATTCATGTATTAATGAGATGTAAAAAAATAAGGGTTGTCATAGTTGGTATCAAATGAATGGTTTAGTTATTTTTGGGATTATTATTAGAAAAATATAGAAAATTCCATAGAAAAAAACTAATTATAAGAAAACATCCCTAAATTTTAATATGTATCAAGTAAGTAGTTTATTATGAAAATATATTACTGTCTAGATAAAATATGTGGATGTGAATATGGAAGATATGTACATAGGCATAAAACCTAAAAACCCTATATTGAGGTAGAATCCATCGGGAAAAGGTGAAAGAAAAAAGGCATTTCTACACACATAGATTGACACTCCCAAGGGACATTCTTTAGTATATACATAAGCTCATTATGAACCATTATTAAGGGGAAAAAAGTACACATAATCATACAAGATTTAAAATTGGAAATGAATAACATAGATTGAATCCAATAAATTCCTAAATTTAGAAGTTACATGTAATTTAATTGTTATCTATGTAATACTATTGTATTCTAACTTATATTTTTAGTAGTTAAAAAATAACCATCTATAAATTTACCTTTCTTTTTTAGAATGGTCAGATACATGGGTAATTAGATAGAAAAATTAATATGATGGACAATGTGATAACTATCCCAAAGAGATTCCCAACTAGATGGGAGTAGAAATCATAATGTTTGTGATGACACTCTATTAGTTGACTCAGGTTCTAAATAGAATCTTGGATCAGGAGGAGGGCCAAAATACCCCTAAGAACAAAAAAGTTTCAATTGAGATATTTATGTGATAACATCCCCTAACCTTCAATGGATCATATGATTCCTTAATCATGAAACAAATGGATCAAATCTATTGAGAAGATCTTCTCCATCCTTCCATGTTCTATGAATGTGATGGTTATACTAGATTTCAATCATATGGAGGGAAAATATGATTAGTGGTGGAATATTTTGAGGAATATAATGTCAGAGGAAGAGATCAAAGTTTCAGGGTGGAAAGAATTCCATAAAATGATTTATGATAAATATTTTCTTCACACTCTACAACTTAAAATAGAAAGGGATTTCCCTAGCCTCAAGAAAAAATGGAAAATATATCATGGAATGTGATGTAAATTTTATAAGACTTTTAGGATATTCCAATGTCTTTTTCATTTCCACCGAATCATAGGATGAATGCTTATTTGGAGGGATAAAACCTAATCTACAAAAATCCACATGATCCAAGACATCGATATATATGAAAAAAAGTATGATGTACCCTCAAATTCGAAATGTAGATTATCAAATCTCAATGGTAAATGGGGATAAGAAGTTGAAATTAGAGTATAATTTTTTTGGTCTGGTGGATAATTTTGAATGTTCCATGAAATTTCAACACCCAACATTTAAAAGGTGTTAAAGTAGAAAATAGAGACCATGAAGGGGGGAATTATTTTGGTGTGGAAAGCAAAGGAAAATAGATAGAGATTTCCAAAATGAGGAACCCACAAAAGTTTTAGAGGAAATGAATGATCTTGTCAAACCTTATCACATTTTTCATTGCTTCAACTACAAAGAAACCAGGGAATATTGCGATCAAATTCACTATTTAACGTGTTTTCAGAGACAACCTACAACCTTTAAGGCAACTAGGGTGATATTTTTCTATCATAACTACTGAGGTGGATCACAACAGTAAAATGGATACTAGTATTCCTATTATTCATTCATGAATAATATAACTAATTTCTTATTTTGTCTATACATATTCATTTTAATATGGAAATTCCATAAAAAATATTCAAACACCACCACAAAACTTGATTGTAGAGATGTTAGTGAAATTGGAATGTGGGGTAATTATCACTTCTCGGGTATATGACTCATCCCTTGTGAATTTTTTTTGAATTCCCAAAAAACATTCTCAAAAACCCATTATCCAAATTTGATGTTATTTTGGTTATGGAATAGATTTCCCTATATATATCCAACATTAATTATTGTGATAAGGAAATCACACTCCATTTCATGAATTGATGTATGATTTTTTACAAGTTCAAGGAGGATTAATCTTATTTAGAACCAAAATACCAACCATGGATATTTTTTCTATTTAAACAATCATATCTAGCTCAAATGAATTATTCTATGGAATAATTTATCCTTGATTACATGCCCATTGTGGGATAATATATTGATATGTTTCTGGAAGAATTTCTTAGTCTTCCATCAAAATGATAGGTTGAGTTTTCAATCAAGCATATACTTGGGTTGATACCATTATCCAAGACACTGTATATGATGGTTGTTGTTGAATTTGAAGATATAAACAAATAAATTTATAATAATCTAGATAAAGGGTTCATAAGCCCAAGTGCATCACCATGGGGTGTACCAGATATCTTTTTCAAGAATAATGATGGGTTCAAGCATCTTTGAAATGATTATTGTGGGACCAAAAAAATCATGAAAAAATGATTATCATCTGGAATTTATTGATGAATTGTTTGATTATCTACTTGGATCACAATATTTTTACAATAAGGACCTACTGTCAAGATATTACATAGTTTGGGTGAGGAGGTTGGATATCCCCTAGACAACTTTTCGCACATTGAATAACAAATATGAGTTCATAGTAATTATATTCGGACTCATTAATGCTCCATCATTCCTCATGGACTTGATCTATAGAGACTTTATATATTACCTCAAAAAATATGTTATAGTCTTAATAGATAATATGATAATATACTCTAAATCAAGGAATAACATGAGGAGCAGTCATACACTATTCTGGAGACTATATGAAAGGAGAATATTTATTTCCAAGCATAGAAAGAGTGAGTAATGGTTTAAGGGTGTCTCATTCCTTAGGGAATAACATCATAAGAAATGGGATATCTATAGACCCTTAAAAAAGAGAATAAATTGACGGATGGATGAGGAAAACATATGTGAAACATATCTATTGTTTCTGTTGATTAACTGGACACTATCATCAATTTGTAAGAAATTTCTCATGATTATCAAAACCCTATAACAATGATAACATAGAATATATTCATTTTTTCTTGGAATTATGAATGTGAAGAGAGATTAAATGAGTTAAAAAGGAGTCTTACAACTTCACCATACTCACACTACACACAAGTGATGAAATATTCATGGTATTCAGGTATTCCTCAATGAATGTATTATGATGTATTTTAATGAAAAATGAAAAATTGATATACTCTTCTTCAATGTAGTTTAAATTTCATGATTATAATTACCCAACACATGATCTGGAGTTTCGTAAAATGATCCTCAGTTTGAAAATAAAGGGGCACTATATCTATTGTGGGATGTTTGAAATATATATTGATCAAAAAAGCCTCAAGTATATCTTCACATAAATAGAGTTCAATATTTTCATAAATAATATGGATAGGGCTGATCAAGGACTATAAAAAATAAATATACTACTATCATAGGATAATGAATAAAGTGGAAAATGCTCTATGTAGAAATGATCCATCAATTCTATCATTGATGTGAATTAAGTGGTATATGATCATCTTTTATTTAGAAAGGATGGAAATATGATTCATAAATGTTTGAGCATCATCAATCCTTTCACATATGATTTCTCAAATATCCCCTATGAATAATGTAAAGGTTGCTCAAATAGATGATGTGAGAATTCATAAAAAAAATAGAAGCTATAAGAAACGGGAAATCCGCAATGTTCAATATTAATAAAGATAGATTTGTATGATTTGGGTCATGACTATGTCTACAATAAAATCCCATGTTAAAGAGGGATCTATTTTACTATAGACATAGATCATCTTTCTCCATCTATCCAGGTTCAAAAAGATGTTTCGAGGTCTCTAAGAGAACTATAAGTGGAATTATTTGAAGAAGAGGAACACAAAATATACATCAATATGTCTTGTATGTTAACAAGTGAATGAGGGGGAAAAATACAAGGGGTTGATGAATCCATTACCATTACCTACACGGAAATGGTAAATCATAACCATGGGCATTGTGACTATTATAATGAAGAGATAAAGATAAAATAATGTTATATAGTTTTTTTGGATCATCTATCAAATACTTTTCACTTAATTACAATTTTATTGGACTTATCAGTTAATACAATTGCAATTATATAAATTAGAGAAGTGGTGAGGCTACATGTATCACCTCTATCGATTTTATCTCATTAAGACCTATGATTTACCTCTACCTTTTATGAGTGTCTCCAACACACTCTAAATACTGAGTTCAACTTCATCATGGCTTATCCCCCCCAAACTAATGGACAATCTAAGTAGATTATCAATACACTTGAGGATATGTAGAGAGAATTCCCAATTGGCTTCAAAAGAATTTTAGATCGACATAGTCCTCTTATCGAGTTCTCAAATAATAATAGTTTCCACACTAGCATCCAAATGGCACCTTTTGAGGCACATTAAGGGAAGAGGTTCAATATACCTTCTTGTTGGGATGAAGTTATGGAATGAAAACTATTGTGTCCTGAATGATCATGGAAATGCTGGAATATGTTAAAAACATTTAGGAGCACATTAAGGATGATCAGAATCAATAGAAAATCAATGTAAGCAATCATCGACAATACATAGTGTTTGATGTATGAGATATGGTATTCTTCCATATACCTCTATGGAAGAAAGTCATGATATTTGGGAAGAATGGAAATCATCTTCTAGGATACATATATCCCTTTTAGTTCCCTAATTTCATTGGAGTGGTGGATTACAGACCACCACCTCCACCTTAACTATATCAATTAAATTATTTATTCCATGTATCCCTCAATAGGGAGTACATACCAGACACCTAACATGTACTCAATCCCGAATTGTTAATAATGGATAATGATATCTCATTTGAGGATTAGAAATGGTAGACAATATGTTTTAGAGACAAATTATAATGAAATATGAAAATACACATGGTCAATGTGTTATGGAGAAACAACACATTTAAATAAGTGACATTGGAACTAGAGGAAATGATGATACACAATTACCCTCATCTATTTAAGTGTGGGAGAAGAAAATTTCAATAGAGAAATTTCAGAATGGGGAAATACTGTAACAACCTAAATATTTATAAATAAAACTTCCCTTGGTTTTTAATAAAACATATTATGGATATAGAAAACTCAGTACCTTATACTGTTTTATATATATCCTATAAGATTTAATATATTATTAATAATCATTACCATTGATAATATAGTCATTTAACAGAGACCACATGATTATAATAAATATTGGGTTTTAATAAATTCAATTGAGACAGACAATTGAAGTGATGTTGTCAACCAATGGGATTATTCCCAGTGAATCCCATTTATCAGAGATTTCAAGGGAGATAACATCACTATAATTTTCCCTTTTATTAATCCCAAGATTATATCCAACAACTTAATCATGACATAAAACATTTAGGGGAGTAGTTCATACTCATCGTAATCATGACCCAAACCATATACGCTGAACCAGCCCTTAATGTCTCATCACCACACACCTTACCCATAAAGAATTTTTTGGTGTATTAATGGGATATGTATCCAGAACATAATAATATGTGTATATATATATTATCTATAGAATAATTTTTATATTTTATTATAATCATTACGTAATTAATGAGTATGATTTTGATACAATAAAACTCAAATTTTATTTTTGGTAATATTAAAATTCAATTTTGGAATTTATTTTAATGATTTTTTTTTAAAAATAATTTTAATATAAAATTATTTTAAATAAATAACTTTTATTAAATATAAATGATCGTACTATTTTTTATGAAATCAAATGAAAATTGAATAAATGTGTAAAAAATTTTATTTATGATAAAAAACCCAACATATCTCAATAAATGTGAATTTTAGTTTAATAATGAAAATTAATATATATATCAAACCAATTGGATAAAAAAATATTTTTTTAGAAATAGAACATAGAAATTATCCATGAGATAATGTTTCATAATTTTTTGAGACATTTGAATTTTCAAGTAAAAAATGAATGTCGTATAAATATACTATGTGTATTATGACATTGTAAGGATCACAATGTGATGTAATAAATAATTTAAAGGATATAAACGACTAAAACAGTGATTTCACATTAAAATTATTTTATTCTATGTTTATTAGATTAAATTTTATAAAGCCTTTATGAATTTCCCAAAATATTTAATATATTTTATGGTTTATTATAATTTCTTTAAGAGTATGACACACATGTATATTAGCAAGGGTTTGGTTTTATTAATTTCTATCATTTTACTTATTAAATAATTAAATCCACTCCCCTTTCATATAACCCATTTCCAAAACAAGGGGAATGTTTTTGGTTTTTCTTATTTTATTACACATAGTCCAAAACCAGAAATTGATAAATGACAATGATTTCCCCACTCATTTCCAATATAAACACATCCAAGATCCAATTTATCATCACCCAAATACTTTGATGAGGTATTTAATATTATATTTTCTCTCTAGAGTCCTTCAAAGGTACACCCAATCTCTCAAACATCCCCTCCCAAGAATTTGGAGTCACACTCTTAAGGTAAACCTTCTCTTCTTTATTAAAGTTTTATTATTTTCTTATGCCATATATTTTCAAATTACTAATATTTTTATATATCATTCCATGTCCCAGTTACATCCCATTTTATTTATAAATGATCTGATACCCTTTTATCTCTCATAAACGCGTTTAATAATTTTTAAGTGACGTCGTTATGATGCAGAGATTTCAGTGTGGTTTTCCATACCAAACAAATTATTCTTTGAATACCATATCCAATTCCAATCACTGGTGTTCAAATTTATACACTTATACTTAATTGAATTGGGACTTACAAGTATGTATTATATACACCTATATCATGTAATAATATATAATTATTAATGAATCCATGTTGTAAGATATATGTTGAACTTTTAAGAATGAGAATTAAATGAATGTGATGGGTTCTCTCATAATTATATTGATCTTCAATGCAATGGATAATGTTTTGTATATTGAGACATCATAATGTGATAGGGAGTCAATGTAATTCATTTATGGTACTTTTTCTATCATGATATCATTGCAGTTATACAAGTCCTATGTTTATGATGCAATGTTTTAATTTGTGGACACATTTCCCATGTTTCCTTTTTGATTATCAAGCAATGTCATGTCTTATTGTTGACTTTTATTATTCTCGCTCATTTTATGCACCATTGATATTATATTTTATAAAAGTTATTATTATATTTATGTTATTCCATGTTTATTACCTTACAATGATTTATTTCTCATCCCTTTTTTATGAATTCCCTAGGTTATCCCATGCAGTTTTAAGTATGAAGGAATATTATGATCATGTTAAAGAGTTTTTCAATAAATATGATGTATTCCTTTTTTGAGTTATTATGTAGTGCACAAAATTCCAGAATATAATATACTTATCGGCCATCTAGGTTGTATAGGGTATAATATTATGTAACAAATCATGAATATATTTGAATTAAAGGGTATAGATGGTATACAAGGGATTACCAAAATGATAGTACTAGCCGATAAAGTCTTGGACCATCATCAAATGCATTTCATGATCCTATTGTAATGAATAATAAATGAGTATTACAATCGTAAAGACAACTAGGAATTGGTATATGTATGGCTTGAAGACTTGGTTCATATGATCCATGAACACAATGAGGGAATTCATCACACCGAAAGGCTTAAAAAGTTACTCACAGTGTATTTTACTCCCTCCAAATGTCATTGTTTCCAACGCTTTCACCGGGGCGCGTGCATCCATCACGTGGTGGGCACACAACTGGTACCCCACATTCTTGCTTTCCAAAGGCAAGTGACATCCACTTGATATTCATGGAAATCTACTCCTTGATCAAAAAGGGATGATGGTATGTCGGTTCTTCCTTCCATGGATTCCTCCATAGAGCTCATCACCTAGTCTGGGTCTCCCTCATAGACTTAAGAGGTGTTCGTGAAACTCTTCCTGGCGCCATATCTTCAGGGACACCAATTAATTACACTGCTTCTGTCAGGACATTCCAAGGTGTCTGGTCAGGGCAGCGACCTTTGGTTATGGGAGTAGTCACGTTGGGCATCACTGGCGTGTCTAGACGCCGGGGGATTTGTGTGACTGTCTTATGTCCCTTATTAGAGGGCTTCTTGAGGGCGTGGAAGCCCGAGGCATACCACATCGAAAGTGGGGAATTGTATGCCATGGGAATGTATCTGAGTTTTTCTTCAGATTTCCATGTTTAACAAAGGGTATGTCGTAAGTTTAATGTCCAATGGAAAAGAATCAGACTGATCGGAACACTGATTAGAGTGGATCAGATGGAGGAACCCCCTGGAAGGAACACTGATACTGGGTCCATCATGTGGGTGGTTTCCCAAAAGTTGTTTTATGGAATGGGGAGTGGGGTGGCATGATCCCACTGGGATGTGGTGGACTGGGTGAGGATCAGGATGGGTGATGAAGTGAAGGGGGGTGAAATATGGCCATCGCAAGGGCAAAGGTGAAGTTAGGCTGGTGTCTCTTTGAGGATTCATACGTATCTCCATGGAAGGGAATCAAAGTCTGTGTAGTTCGGTGAGACTATGGGACACATGAGGAGGTGACCTATGAGAATGGACACATGGATGGGACCCAGAAGAAGTGGACCCTCCGGGTTGGGGAATGAGATTCTCGAGACACATAGGCTCGAGGGAGAGATCATGATGAGACATGAGTAATGGGGTCGAACATCTTGAAGACTTCTTATGTATCCCCGTGGAGGGGAATCAAAGTCCACGTAGTTCAGGAAGGGGAATAGAGTTTAATGTCATGTGGGGCAGGGGTGAACCTGACGTGAAGGTGGTTGGAACGACCGAGTGTTGGGCTTGAACCTCGGGGAGGATTCCAACATACCATTTCTTGACATGGATCAAAGTCCTTGTAGTTCAGTATCTGGGGCTTTCCATACCAACATGGAGATGGTCAAGTCCAATAGTTGTTGGGCTTGAACCTTATGGAGGCTTCCTATGTACCATGAATTGATATGGATCAAAGTCATCATTTTTTAGATGGTGTTTGGGTATTACACTCTGAGGTGGACTAAGGTTGAGGGCTTGAACCTTGAGAAGGCTTCCTACCTTCCAGGATTTGACATGGATCAAAGTCCTTGTAGTTTGGGATGGTTTTTGGGGCTTACACTCTGAGGAAGCCCAAGGTGGTGGAATTGAACATCGGGGAGCCTTCCTACGTACCATGCCTTGACATGGATCAAAGTCCCCATAGTTCGGGATGTGGGGTTTGGAATACCGAAATATAGACGGTCGGGGCCAATGGTGGTTGGGATTGAACCTCGTGGAGGCTTCCTACATACCATTCCTTGACATGGATCAAAGTCCTCATAGTTAGGGACGGTGTTTAGGGATTACACTCTGAGGAGGCCCAAGGTGGTGGGCTTGACCCTCGAGGAGGCTTCCTATATACCATGCCTTGACATGGATCAAAGTCCTCATAGTTTGGGATGGTGTTTGGGGCTTACACTTAGAGATGGCCCAAGGTGGCGGGCATGATCCTTAGGGAGGATTCCTACATACCATGCCTTGACATGGATCAAAGTCCTCGAATTTTGTGATTGTGTTTGGGGCTTACACTCTAAGGCAGCCCAAGGTGGTGGTCTTGAACCTCATGGAGGTTTCCTATGTACCATACCTTCACATGGATCAAAGTCCTCATAGTTCAGGATGGTGTTTGGTGCTTACAATATGAGGCATCCCAAAGTGGTGTTTGTCATAGTCGGTGATTTCTCTAAGCTCACGTGAGCCATGCTCAGTGTGAGAAACAAGAGATAGTAGAGACCTGACGATCACATCTCGAAAGGTGCGTCTATGGGAAATAGAGTGGGGATTATGCGTAGAGCGTACCAAAGAGGAAACAAGGGATTATGCGTGGCTAGCAGCCTAAGAAGTAGGGACTTAGTCTAGGATGGAGGCATGATGGCGTCGAAGCCCAGCGAGAGAGGGACTTGGTAGTGACGAAAGGAGAGACATCGTCTCCCACCATTCCCTTCACTGGCCCTAGGGACCGAAGATTAAAGTATGAGTAGGGATGCTGCCTCCATCTAGGAAATATAGGGGCTTACACCGAGATGGTCGCCCTTTCCCCAGGGACAAACGCCACTCCAATAAAGATGATATCACCCCCTATAGTGGGTGATCCCATCCCTGTATAGATGATTGGGAATGAAGAATTTCCAAGGTGGGGGGAACCTATGTGTGAGGCACAAGGCGAGATCACAGTTTAGCATCATGTGCTGAGGACAATGGTGCTTGGCAGTTTAACATCCTACAGCTCGGACGAGGTGGGTTTGCTCTGCACCCCTAGGAATTACATAACCGGTACCCTCTACTCCTTGGTGTATTGAGGGGACAGGAAAAGCCGTGGCAAGGGGGTGTCATGGAGCGAACCATCAGGGGGTCTACATTATTATGACTATTGGAAGAATCCATTTCCATTAGTGTGCCTATGAGAAGAAGCATGAGGCGAAACAATGAAACGGGAAAAATGGTCCAAGGGACCTTGATGATAATTTGTAAGATCCTAGAAGGTTGTATGGGAAAATGATGTATGATTTGGATGCTTGGGGCATGAGAGACACCCGAAAATGGCATCCATAAGAAGCTCATCAGACACATGCACAGAGGTATGCCCATGGAGTATGGCGAACGCAAGAGAAGAGGTAGCTGGGGAGCACCGGAGTGAGGGGTCCCTGAGAGTTGCGCGCAACCATTGAGGCTTTCCCACGAAATAAGTGTCCCTGGGAGAAAAACACTAGGCTGTCATGAAATTAGTGAACATTCACACATAAGTCGAGCTGAGTCATTTCACGTAACTATAAAGGATTGAGTGCAAGGAGTACAAATTGTGCGCAATTGGGAGAGGCTGAATGCAATGACTGGGGTATGCACAATTGGCCAGCCTGCGCACAAGTGGAAGGGATTGTGCGCAAGGGGCAGACCCGAAAGGTATTAGAATTCACTCTGAACCATGGAGATTTCACGCGATGGTGGACCACAACGAGACATGGTGTGGAAAGAACTATACCTCAAAGTCATCTTTGCGTGCACGAAAGGTTAATTTATTGAACGAGAGCCAGTTTAGATTCTTCAGCCTCGAAGTCAAAGGGGGTCACCTTCTATTTATAGGCATTCGGGTGTGAAAAAAAAACAGATCTGCACGAAATAATTGTTCACCGATGTGGGCGGTGTGAAATTTCAAAATCGTGGGGTGGGGGAGCGAAATTTTCCACGCCCAAGCCTAAGAACTATCGCGAATCCAAAATCATTCCGCACGTGGCATTTTTTTCGCGCACTTATGAATTTTTCTTGGGTGACTCCTCTGGGTCTCCCGGACTGGGTCCCTAGATCCTAATATGAATTCAATTTGTCATCTTGAAACCTTCTTTAGCCCTTGAGCATTTTTTGGCATCTAAAAATGCCCCCCTCTGAATTGGAACGTCGAGGGGTCACAACGGTCAGATTCTGAGGGAAACACCTAAATGAAAAACTCAATGGGGTCCATGCGCACTAAAAACCTAGAGCAGCACACAAAACCCATGGAAGTGCGAAATCCACTTTTGTGAACGCACATAAACCAGGATTTTCTTATAAAAATCCACCATGGGTCCATTGGTATGTATGAATTTCCTCACGCAACAAGCTCCAGGATCTCGTGTGCGAAAATTTCTCCAGTCCCGTGAAAAAAACCACTCTAGTTGCACACAATTCCACTAAGATCAAGCATTGTTTTATGCCCAATCATAGGGTTTTTCACACTGCATTCTGACATTTCACGATGGTCGCTGATATTTCACACCATTCTCTCATATAAGACCCCAACTTCTCAAACACTTGTCAGAAGAAGATGGCCACAAATCAGGGTGATTAGGGAGAAGCCGCTGCTTGAAGGGCTGAAATGGTCGGCAACCCTGACGTTTATAGTGCCCAAATGATTGTCTCCAATAACCAAACCCATTTCAATATGATAACCCCCACCAAAGAGTAGTATGCCTTATCCAACAATCTTCCACTATGGGACTTCAGTATCTTAGAGTAGGTCCCTTTGGTGGGTTTTGATGTTCATATAGCACAGTCATGGGTGGCCCGTGAGGACGATATCCCTCAATGAAACATCACAAAAAACAGTCATCCTACTAGGGTAACTAGACATACGGACGTTTACATCCTGAATCCCAGGACTAGGACCTTTTCCGGGAGTGACCCTGTCGCAGAGAGTTCCCCGACCCTCTATGAAAGAACCTTTCATCAGAGTATCACTGACAAGGCTAAAGGCTAGATGCAAGACTGGGGCCTACAATCCAGAGGCAACTTCACCAGTGAATGGGCCTGTGCATACTAGGTTCTCCATACATGTGACCAATTTGGGACCGAGCTACAACATATTGGCTTATTCGAGGCAGTGTGGACGTCACAATTTCACTTCTATCGTCAGCACGAGATTGGGCCAGATCTGTTCACTCGGTGGTCCCACGATACAAATACCTTTCATATTCGTCATGGGGAAGTTGGTATCAGTCTTTGGGACATTCACTACATCGGGGGTATCCCTTTGCAAGGCCACAAATATGATTAATTCCTTCTGCCAATGATCACCTGGGGAGACAGATCAAGAACCCCCATACTGACATGACAGTTATTGGAGATGGCTAAGGAGAGGATGGGGGTCAAGGATTTCTTGATGGACATCGCTTACAAGGAATGGTTTATCCTGTTCCTGGAGAGGGATCTGATAGTCAAGATGCCAGGGTGTGGGAGACTGTGTCCACCCGTGGCACATGAAAGCAACAGAGGATCGTACAGGATGATCCTAGAGGTGAGGAACCATCAGTCATGGTGCTACAACATAAATGAGAGTCGGGACCCAAATGTTCGTTACACTAGATTCCTTTCCACATTCCTGAATGGGTGAATCTTACCGGGGAGGGATGCAAGGATGAGAGTCCGTCCTGCGGCCCTGGTGATGGCTGGCATCATGGATGCCAACAAAAGATTCAATCTGGGGACCCCGTGTTGGCTCATCTGTATGCCATTTTGGGACGTATTTAGAGAGGGTGGTAACCTAGGAGAATCTGTGGCCCATTCCTGATATTTTATGGCTGGTTTGCTTCTCATTGCGCTGAATATACCTTCTTGAATGCCATCCATCCTCTAGGTAATGGCATGCAACCTTCCCTGATGAACATTGTCGGGGTCATGCCGCTGACGCTCAATGAGGAGGGATTAAGGATCAAAATTGTTAATCATGCCAACTTCCCTTTTATCCCATTCCCCATCCCAACTGGCCAGATAATAGACATTGTGCAAGGATCACTAGAGAAGAGGGATTACTTCCAGAGCATTAGAGGCGGGGTTCTAGTGGTCTGGATTGATGTGAAGATCTTCTGTGAGCTTTATTTTCCATACAGGTTCACCAGGATGTTTGGGTGCCTCCAACAGATGCCAAAAAAAGTATACACAGATGTCCAGGAAGAAAGGAATCCATGTGTTCTTCTCCAAATTTGGCTGATGTACATGACCTATGGCTATAGAGACGTCATCACCTTTCCTACCACCGGTGTTGATGCTGGTCTCTCAACCGAGTATGCTGAACATTGGTCCGTAGTATACCCTAAGGTGCTTTTGCGGAAGCGAGTTCAGAAACTCAAGGTCACCAGTGTGGAACCCGGGAAGAGAGAGAGAAGGCAGAGTGCCGTTAGAGGGGGAAGGCCAGAAGCACATCGGACAAAAGGGCCTGTATAGGCCGGGACCTCCGCAGGGGGGATGTCACATGGCGTGGCCACGCCCTCGTCGACTAGAGAAGGAGGGTCCCACAGAGCGGCTAGAGAACTTCTTGGGAATCACATAAGATATCTGCTTCAACCTTCTCATAGCGCAATCTTCCCAGTGCTATGGTCGGCCTGGCTAACCCCGCGACATTCAGTGAGTACTGACGCACTTTGGTAGAAGATAGTGTGAGACAGGATCCAGATTCTAGAAGTCGGGCTTGTCTGAATGGTCAACAGAGTGAACATTCATCGTTGGCATGCATATTTGAATGCCATGGACATGTACACATGCTAACGAGGATGGTGTGAGAAGCCATATTTCGTGGTGAAAGTGATGCTCGTCCAGAAGCATGATCTGAAAAATATGTCTTTGGGGGATGACGATAGAAATGATGAGCTGGAAGGCAGTGAGACAGAAGAGTAGGAGGCAGAAGAAGAAGGTGAAGGAGAAGAGGAGCCCGAAGGTGAAGGGACTCTAGGGGAATCCAACCAACGGAGCCTTCGGGAGAGTGTTGAGATCATCAACTCTGACATAGATGTGACTGAGCTACTTGAGGTATACTTCAACTCTTATCTACCCTCCTCCTTTTATCCACTTTCCTTTGAAATCATTAATCCACCCTCCTTATCTTACTCAAGAGAATATAAGTGTTGATCAAGAGTCTCCAGTCGAAGGTGGGGTGGAAGTGCCAATGGAACAAGGTGGGGCACTGAAGACCATTATTGAATTGACATGTGACGAGGGATCCCAAACTATGACAACTCCTATAGCGGCTAAAACATTAGAGGCTAGTGCATTGGGTTCCAGTATGTCCCTTGATTAGATATTGGTACATATCGTCAAAGAACTCAATTGATTTGGGTGAACAATGTTTGTACAGTGATCACAACATTGGAGGATCGTTGGGCTGCTGAGCCTGGAGCATCCACGAGCGAGTCAATAGAAAATGTACAGCCCTATCCAGGACATGCCCCCCAAACCGAGTCAGCCCTGACAATTGGTGAGAAGAGAGTGGTGGAAACCAGTGGCCTTGCCGTCGGGGTAGGGCCAGATGTTGACAAAACTGACACTAGGGTCGAGATGAGAGAAAAAAGGTTTCTTAGATGTCGAAGAGCCCAACCCCCTGGGAGGAATATCTGGGGAAGACCCTACTGCTAGCCTGTTGGCTATTTTTCCTATCTATCAACCCACTTATCCCGAGGAGATTGATGATTAAGACTCGGAAGAGGATGAGGTGATCCGGATGATGCAATGCAATGGGTGGAAGTGAACCAGGCCTTTTCTCAGTCTGCCTTAGACGGAATGGCTAAAGCGGATTGGGTCACTCCACACATGGTTGCGTTTTCTGTGTGATGGAGGGGAAAATGATCAATGCCTTCACTCGATGTTTCAGAACTACATGGATGAGAAGAATCATGAGGGAAGTCAGTGCTCCAATTTCACCCAGTGTAAGGAAGAGTCTGGGAGTACCCGAGAATTTTTGAAGGTGGAGCAAGAGATCTGATGCCTCGAAGAATAGGCGAAAGAAAAGGAGATATATAATGAAAACTATTCTGAGATCGTGGAGCAGTTGAGGGCCAAACTGGAAGACGCCCCAGAGAAACTAGTGGAAGTGAGTCACCAGATGACAGAAAATCAAACTAAATAGGCACAGGCATGGTCTAGGGTCAGTGAACTATCCTTCGCAGCCGCTGATGAAGAGAGGGTCCTCAGGGAGTGGGAAGCAGTCCTAGATGCCACCTGCCAAAAGGTAGCGGTGTTGGAACGATCCATCCAGGAAGCCGACCTTTAGGGGCCATTTTTTGGCAGAACCCATAAACTTATTACACATTACTTCTTATTATTTTGAATTTTATGTATGTAAAAAATTATTTACTCATCCCCTTGGTTTAACACACTCAACCATAATCCCGAAATAAATATCAATCCATTTATAAGCTCACATGGGTCGTACCCGGTGTGAGAAACAAGGTATGCTCGTACTATCACATAGTTTGATCGTGGAGTGTCAACAAAGCTTCAGGCTTTCGATATTCGAATCTGGATTTATAAGGAGGAGAGGGAGGCCCAATAAAAGTAAGAGTACCTCAGACTGATCGATGTATCGTCTTCTCAATGTGCCCTAGTGCACGAGTCGGGCAATGCTAGGGGCATTAGAATCAGTCCGAACATAGGGGAATGAAAAATGTGAATCACGTTACCCGAAATTTGGAACACTATGGGAGGGGCATGGTAATAAATGACAACTATTGACCGTGCTTGAAACACAACATCGCTTTTTTGTTATCCTGAAATGTGGAAATAAAATGAGGGTCCACCACTAACCATGTTTGAAACATGGGACCTAACACAAAATATCATCCATCAGTCTTCGGGAATGTTTGCCTAGGACAGCAGGCAAACAATACTCTGAGCATCCATACTATTAGGGGGTCCCTTCAGACCTGAAAGAGGGCGAGGGTCTGAATAAAGGGCATGCATCGCGTGGAAGGTGATGTGGTGGTTTGTTCGAACAGAATCCAACACTCTTGAAATTACACCACCATGGTGGAAGCACATTAGGTGGGTGCATTAATATGATCGTGGATCACTCCTACTTTTATATAGGACCTCTCTGGTGAGGGATATGTCACTTTCCAATGTCATTATAGGGCATACCAAACATGTTCAGGGAAAATGGTGCAGTTACACAACTCCCAAAGGGGTTAGGCCAAGGGGCTGATAGTCAGAAAGGATGGGATTTGATATTCTCGGGACTGGACCTAAGAGGAAATTCCTGGGCATTCCTATATATCTTATAAGGATGGGAATTAGGCCATACGGATTTTTGGAAAGGGGTGGCATGGTAAGGTACCAGTGCAAAGGATGAAAGGGGCGTGCGGGTCTGGCCCTCAAACTAAAAGGAGTAGAATATGATAGATTTTGTTAGTCCTTTAGGGTAGATGTTTTTTTTGAAGCGACAATTTGAGGACATAGGGATACCGGTATCACCAATGAAATCAAGCCATATGATGGCATTAAAAATGGTATGGTGGATGACCAATACCCAACGTGATGTCCCCTATGATGAGGTCACCACAATGTAGTGTTGTTTTTCATCGTGCGACCGGGACGATATCATCACAGTTTACGATCATGCGATAGGACCTGATAGGAAAGTTTAAATTCATATGGCTTGTACATGAATAAATTTGCATGACGTGATAAAGCATACCCAATGTGAATAAGTATGAGGTCCACATCATCATCGTGTGTAACTACAGGAAAGGAGCCTCTGGCCAAGAGGCCAGTAAGGGTCAGAGGAGAAGGGGCAGGAAAAGCTATCTCCTAGTTGAGATGTACTTGAAAACGCAATGTCTGGGTGAACCTACGTATCCTATGAGGATGATAATTGAACCACACATATTTCCTAGAAATGATCTTAGTTTATGGTCTCAGAACTCGGACCATGGGAGCCCCGAAGAACGCCGTATTACAGCTTTGTCCCCCTGATGTGTGGAGGTGCACAGAGAGATAGTACCAAGAGTGTCAAAATTCTACTAGTACATGATGGAGTGTAACATAATGTGAATCATGTAACCCAAATTCAAGTCCTGAAGGGTCTGGTGTGGAGATGAAGTATTACTGCTGACTATTTTCGAAACACAACATCCACGTCACGTTAGCCTGAAATGGGGAAAAACAAATGAGCATCGATCGCTGACCCTATTCACAACGCATGAATTGTATCATTTTGTTGTCTGAAACCCTCGGGGGCATTGGAATGTAATGGTAGTTGTGCCATTGGTCCTATAATCCATGTCGTTTTGGGGGTTCCTTTAGGTGAGAATGATAATGGGGGCCCAAATGAAGGGGAACAAGAATCATGAAAAGTGAATGGAACTTGCCCAAGTTGAATCTGACACTCCATGTCCTAGACCAGAGTACTCTTGGACACATCGGCAAACCACTGAAAAGGGTCAATGGGATCAAATTGAGAGTGGCTAATTCGCACAGATAAGTATAGAACAAAGAGATGGCTAACTCTCATGAGAAAGGGGGAATGGCATGGTTGCAAAAAAACCCAACACAAAGGAGGTCATAACCATGTACCACACCTATATATATTCTTATCATGGAAGGGAACATGCTAAGAGGCCTTGATGATCGAGAGATCACTATGATATGGGAATGGACCTGAAATCTAAATGTTTGGGCAGTCCTATGTATCCCATAAGGATGTGAATCAATCCACACATAGTTCTTGAAGGTGCATTGTAACATCATGCATGACTGTGTGTAGATTAACATTGTGTGGGATGATGTGAAGATTAACATCGTGCGGGACAGTACGATTTAAATTTTTGCTGGACCAGTGTGCATTTTAGGGTCATGCGGGACTAGCAGTGTAAGGTCGTGTAGGACCAGCAGTTTATGGTCATGCCGGACTAGTTGTTTAAGGTAGTGCAGGACCAGGAGTTTAAGGCCGTGGAGGACCAGCAGTTTAAGGTCGTGCAGGACCAGCAATTTAAGGTCGTGTAGGACCAGTGGTTTATGGTCATGCAGTAACAACAGTTTAAGGTCATGTAGGACCCACAGTTTAAGGTCGTGAAAACCCAGAAGTTTAAGGTTGTGGGGGACTAGCTGTTTAAGGTCGTGCAGAACCAGCAGTTTAAGGTCATGCAGGACCAGTAGTTTAAGGTCATGCAGGACAAGTAGTTTAATGTCCTGTAAGACCATTAGTTTCTCAGAAAAAGTAATGATTGAGGAACTTGGCATTGGTGGGAGGGGTTATATGCTCACCATACAAGGTCACCAGGGACTATTCTCCATTGGGGTTAACCTTATGAACAATGAAAGGTCCTTTCCATTTGGGCTCCAGCTTGGGTGGTTTCCTGCTGAGGATCATTGTGTTCTCAGAGCCAGCACCAAGTCACCTTTCAGGAAAGAGCGGAGGCAAACCCTATTGTTTAAGGCTCATGCCATCCTACACTGATGCCTTTCTAGATTGTGCAGGGCATGAAGCCTATTCTCATCAAGTGCTTCCAATTCCGCTAGATGGATTTCAGCTACTCTATCTGAAACTTGTTATTCATAGACCATTGTACGCAATGAAGGAAATTGAATCTTGATGGGCAGGACGACCTCAGTTTCATACACTAAGGAAAATGGGGTCACCTGGGTGGAATTATGAGTCGTCGTTCGATAAACCCAGAGGGTGTTGGGGAACTTATCCGGCCAACTCTTCTTGTTCTGACCAACCATTTCTGCAGGATGTTAGAGAGGGTTTTATTGAATGCCTTAATCTTCCCATTCACTTGCACGTGATAGTGGGAGGTATGGTTAGAGCCAATGTTGTGTGTGGTGTACAACTTTTTCAACTCTAGTTCTTAGAAGTTGGTGCCGTTATCAGTGAGGACAGCGTGAGGAACCCCAAACCGATGGATGATATTGGAACTCATGAATTCAACGATAAAATGGTCCTCGACTTCCTTGAGCGGAACTGACTCTGCGCACTTGGAAAAGAAATATGTAGCTGTCAGAATGAACCATCATTGGCAAGACGTTACTGGTGGGTATGGTCCTATGACATCTATTCCCAAGACTGAGAAGGTCTAAGAGTAGTTGGTAGTATGGAGAGGCTTTGGTGCCTGATGAACAAAGTTAGCATTAACATGGCATGCATGGAACCTCTTGGTGAACTCGATACAGTGATGGATCTTGGAGGGCCAAAAATACTCTAATCTCCAGATCTGGTGAGGCAGTTTTGGCCCAGCCGGATGGGCACTGAAGAAACCGGTGTGAACCTCTTGCATGACCTGTGGAATCTCAACCCCGAAATACAACAGAGGAGAACACCATCAAACCCATGCTTATAGAGGATTGGCTCAAGGCTGTGACCACTATAGAGGGTAAACTGTAGCATGCAGCATCAGATTCACTTTTACTCAGCCCATTCTAACATGAGATTACCGTGTTGGAGGTATTCAACCAAGGGTGTCCCCCAATCGGCAATAATTTTGATCACTACATCCGGACAACCCGGTGGTCTTGACGCAGGGGCGCTGACGGTAAGATGGATTACCTTTGGGTCGTCATCGCCATCCAGGGTAACGGGAGATATGACTCTCCTTTGTGCCGTGTGGATAATCAGATCATCCTGTTCGGGCTCTGGAAGTGATGCAGCTAAGGTGGACAAAGCATCCGCTCGACCGTTCTATGACCGAGGGACATTGGTAACCTTTGGCCGAGAAGGGAAATGGGCCCTTAGCTGGAGAGTGCGTTCCAACAATGGTACGAGCTCTAGCTTCTTGATGACATATTCTTCATTGATCTGCTTAATGACTAGCTCAGAGTCCCCATTCACATGAAAATGGGGCACGTCGATCTCGAGGGCTAGCTCGAGGCCAATAATGAGGGCCTGATACTTCATGTCATTGTTGGTGCATCCTTCCGAACACTGGAATGAATATGGTAGAATGGCTTGTATTGGGGTAATAAAAATGATACCCAAGCCTTCTATGTTGAGTCGAGGATTATTGAGCCTCCTACCGGTGGGGATTCAGGAGGCACCACCAAAGTGCATCTGCCAACATGGGATGGCTTGATCGACAGAGAGGATTGCCTCATCGGGAAAATCCAGATCTAAGGACCGGTAAATAGGGGTTGGATGGGAATCATGGAAATCGGCCAACGTATGTCCCTTGATAGCCTTCTGAGGCACAAACCTGATGTCAAACTTCTAGAGGATTACCCCCCACCGCGTAGTCGTCCAATCAACATGGGATGGCTTAGGATGTACTTCAACGGGTCGACTCGAGACACAAGATGTACCTCGTGGTGTGGAAGGTAATGTCGCAATTTATTTATGGAAAATACGAGTGCAAGGCAGCTCTTCTTGATTGGGGAGTATCTGGTCTCCCTATTGAGGAGCATGCAACTGAGGTAGTAGAGGTTGTTTTCTGTCCCCTCATTATATTTCTAGGCGATAAGGGTGCCAAGGGACTATTCTAGGATGGTGACAAAGAGGAACATCAGCTTCTTGGATACTTGTGGCATTAAGACTAGAGGATAGAGAAAATACTACTTGATTTCATCAATGGCGCTCTAGCACTCCATGTCCCACTCATAAGCGGTTCCCTTCTTCATGAGCCGAGAGAAGGGCTTACACTTTCCAGTCAAATTCGCAATGAATCGGCGTTTGTAGGCCAAGTGGCCTTAGAGACCTCAAAGCTCCCGAATATTACTCAAGGGAGGCATCTGGAAGATGGCCTTGATCTTCTCTGGGTTGATCTCGATGCCCCAGTATCTAACAACAAAACTAAGGAACTTTCCAGAAGTGACCCCAAAAGCACACTTTAATGGGTTAATCTTCAGGTGGTAGGAACTGAGGAAGCCAAATAATTTCTCAAGATCCTTGATATGGTCCTAGCGCTGGTGAGATTTGACCACCAAGTCATCTACATAGCACTCCACAAATGTCCTGAGGATTGGCTTGAATATGCGATGCATGGCCCACTGATAGTTGGCACCTGGATTCTTTAGGATGAAGGGAATAACCTGGTAAGAGAAAGTACATTTGGGAACCCTGAAACTAGTGGACTCCTCGTCCTTGGGGGAAATCCGATCTGATTATATCCAGAGTAAACATCCATGAAGGAGAGGGCTTGGAACCCAGCTGTAGCATCAATTAACAATTCTGTTACTGGAAAGGGAAAATCATCCTTCAGACAATGGTGATTGAGATCGCGAAATTCGATACAGACTCTGATATTTTAGTTCTTCATCATGACTGGTACAATGTTGGCCCTCCATTTGGGGTATTGGACCTCCTTAAGGAAGTTTTCCCTGATGAGTTTGTTAACTTTGGCATCAACTATGGCACCATTAAATGGATGAATCTTTCTGGGAGATTGTTTGAACCCACGATGATTTGCTGGAATACCGAGGTGGTGGATGGATACCTGATGATCTAGTCCTAGAATCTCATTGTGACTCCACAAAAACACATCACGATGCTGTTTATTGAAGTCTACGTACCATTTATGCTCCTTGGGGGCATGTAGGAGCTGATCAATGTGGATCTCGGGTATGCCTCGCATCCATGGTTCACCTATACGAACTCGTCGACCGTGGAAGAGACGCCTTCTTCAAAGGCATGGGGAATACATTATATCCTATTATCCACTTATGGAGGGATCTTCCATGGGGGAAGTTTCTTTTGAGTTACCAAACCATGATGGGTGGCTAGTACCAGCTTTAGCGGTAGTGGATATTGCCTTGGGGAACTCTGGTGCTGCTGAGACTGTAGCAATGAAGGTTTTCGACCCAATCCCATCTGATCTCTGGCCCAAAGGGCAACACTTGATAATATCAAATTAGTGGTGGAGCGTCGGCTAGAGCCGACTTATTCTAGCTCAGAAAAATAGACTAGTATGACATACTTTCGTTGCCAGGACCCAGACGCCATGATACCTGATGGGAGTGGGAGGCTCCGAGATCACTGAGGACTGATTCGTATAAGAATATGAAGTGATCTTCCGATGCCACCTAGATTTGGGAGCATGGTTCCCCCTTTTCCTGGAAATGAAAAAACATTGCTTCATATCAAGGTTCGTGGCCTCCAACCGATGATCGAGAAGACATGGGCGTCATTCAGGCCTGCTAAAGGGTCGGTTATAGCGGTGACGTTCTTAACTTCACTTTATTGGACATGTTTATCCATGCTCTTGTAACAGTCGGTGTCCAAATAATGAACTTTACAAGAGGCTAAAGGAGACACGTCACCCTGGAGTATGCCCACTCGACCATTAAGGGAGTACTTGAGGAATTTTTGATACAATGATGGGACCGCCGCAAGCAGGTGGATCCATAGCCTGCCCATCGATGCATTATATGCAGTTTCTTGGGAAACTACCAGAAACTCAGTGCTGGCATCTAGGCTTCTGAACTGGGTCTTCAAATAGATCTTGCAGATATGGGTCTACTTTGTCCTGTCATATCCCTAAATTCTTAAATTGGAGGGAGTCTGGTCATCTTCGGATAACCCTAGCTTCTCAAGTGTCTGTGTCTGGATAAGGTTGATCCTGGAGCCAGTGTTAATGAGACAGCGGCGAACCTCCACACCGTTAATTTAGCATGTGATATACAATGGGAAGATGTGCCCCTTTATGGGGAAGCCTTCATTTTCTCCGGAAAATAAAATGATGGCCTGACATTCATCATTCCTGACTGCTTTGGTATGAAAGGCTTCTGCAGCTGCTGCCTCTATCTCAAACTGGAGGGGGATTCTTAAAGCCTCGGTGAGTGCTTCGAGCATATTTGTCTATAGGAAAATGGATTTATGGATGGAAAGCCTAATTGGGATGCTGAAGTGGTTCTTGGGAAAATCATACATTCGTGCCAGGTGCGAACTTATTCTTGCAGGAAGCCGATCTGTGATATGAGGTATAGTGGGCCCTGCCGGCCAGACCAGTAGCTGACTGGTACTGGGTATATCTCGATGCTCACTAGTCGAAGCCTGGAGAGTAGCTGCCAGATGAGGACCAGAAAACTGAGATTGGATTTTTAGTAGGGTGAAGCTGGCCGCGACATGACCATTGTGGTTCTGCCTGATCCAGTAGCACAAACGGTGTTAGAGGCAGGTCTTTCGGCACCAGATGAAGGGTATGTGTGTGATGAGTTATGTGTTGGGTCTGCTGTCTGGTCTCAGTGGCATACACGACCTGGCTGGAGGATCCAACTGACATGCCCCGATGACCCATATGGTCGCGGCTCCACCGATGTTGGTGTTGGCTGGGGATGTTGGGGAGGTTTTCCTGACGCTCCCCCTCATCAAGAGTCATATAGGGGTTTTACCAACTCTGCGGTGTTAACAGAAGCGTACCCTTGGCTATCACTTGATGTATTATCCAATACATGGCAGATTCATGGGGGAATCCCCATCTCAAGAGTCATGATGTCACTGAGAATGTGGGAAGACAATTGCATTGGCGGGGCACGTCGGTTTTTCTTGCATCGTCAGTGCTTTCTCTTCTGGGAAGGGTCCGGGTGATATGATGATACAATAGTGGTGGCCACAGCTTTTGAACGCTCCTGCTGATTCAAGCATGCAGGGATAATGCCATGGGAATGGGTGACCACTTTGCGGGCCATCCATTCATTATAAATATGAGACCCGCAGTCAGAAACCTGTTGTCACTCGCCTTCACTGTCGCTACTGCAATCCAACCTCACAAAGGCACCCGCCACTTTTTCCGGGGCTGGGCCCAACCTGACAATATTGTTGTCAATCTGGTCTTGGAGCCAGTCTTTGAACACATATAATTTCTTGAGGTTCTGCCTCAGGATCTGGTGATAAGGGAAGTAGTGGGGGCGATCAGTGGGATTCACCTCTTCTAGCTTTCCGCACTCAAGCAGTTGTACAATTCCATGCTCTAAGGCACTACGGATGTAACCAGGGACCTGAGCATCGTTGAATGAGTAGGTCCGATTTCTTTTATCCGAAAAGGGGGATCTTGGAGCCTGACCCTAACGAGGGGCCGGAGGAGCCTGCTGAGGAGGTGGAACTTGATTATCCCACCTAGTTGGGGGTGGCACATTACGCAGAGGCACTTTCCGATTTTGAGGCGGTCGCTGCTGGGCTGGAAGATGTGCCCGTGGTGGCGGACCGCTGCGGGGCTATGGAGATGGCTCCACTGGTAGCAATTCTAGTTTCATGGGGGATTTTATTTGGGAAACCATGGTGGGCTCGGCTTGGAAGGCCATCCTCGCTGGTATTACAGGGGGCAATAGACGTGCCTGACTGGCCTGTTGCAGGTCTTCTTCGAGGTGCGGAGCCTTATCTAAGTAGTCTCGGAACCCACCGGTATAGTTCTGAGTGATCAGGGAGGGAACCGGCTTTGTCATAACATTCCCTATGCACATCATCTGTAATTGCTAATGAGTCATTGGCATGTCAAGTGAGTATGTGATCCCCTTACACCAGACGATAATGTCTGTCACTCGCTCATCAGGCCTTTTTTGGAACTTATAGAGGTCTGTGATGCTCGTTTTTCATGTGGTAGAGATGAATTGGTAGAGAAATTTCCTGAAAAGGTCCTCCTAGCTGGTCACAGATCTGACATGGAGCTTGCTGTACCAGAAAAATGCCTGCCCCTCCAGTGTCTGAACAAAACAGTGAATCCTGGCGGCATCCTTCAATGCTAGAGTCCCTAACATAGACCCACACCTTGAGTTAAAGTGGGCCCGGTGCTACGGCGGGTCCCCTGTCCCATTAAAGTGGGATAAGGTGGGGTTTCTTGAATCCTGGGGGTGCTAGATTATCATCCACCCAAGCCGGATATGGCTTTCCATCAGGTGGGATGGCCACCTATCGCGTTTCCAATGCCTATAGGTGGGTAATGAGTGCCTCCATTAAATCATCTAAATGGGGTTCCCTATCATGAAGAGGGTACCTAACCACAAGAATATTGTCGAGTTCTTTAATGCGATAAACAATCTCAGCGGATCGTGGAGCTGCTGGTGGAGCGAACCTTGGGGCAGATGGGGGAGCCGAGTAGGGTTTCTTGGATTGTCGTGCCATTCAGGAGGGTTTGGTGAGACATAAAACGCCCTCTTTCTCTGAGCTCTGGCTTCTACCCTGTCCGCAGGAGTGGCATGGTCAGGGTTTCATGGGGGTAGCTTTCCAAGGAGTAGTTGTTCCTGCCCCTACTGCCCTGACCTAGGATCACTGCAGTCGATTCATCACTCTACAATGCGTTTAGCCAGGATTTCTTCAACCAAATTCTTCTTCTCAGCAATCTGTTGGAGAAACATGGCCTTCTTGGTGTCCTCCTCCATCATCTGCACTAAACAGACAGGTTGGAGTGCTTGATAGCTATGACATGCTCTTTTCCCTTACCAGAATTCCGGTTGAGTACCAATGCATCGGTGGGCATAGGGAGACCTAGGAGGTTCCTCTGCTGATGTGTAATCCTCCCTAATGGGTCCAGTAGTGGAGGAACGTCCTCAGGGAGGATGTTCCCATCAAGACGTTCTAGCTCGTTTTCCCCTCCCGATAGATCGGTCATGTTGACCACTACTCTTCTTAGGGGTGTGTACTCAATGTTGCCTAGTGAGTCGGGCTGTGGGCGAATAGAACTGAAGAGGATGGAAACGTACTTCCCCCAGCCATAGACTTTCACATGGGGGTGGACTTCTTAATAACCATGCAGATTACTTGGAAATTCTGAACGCATTGCTTCTTGAGGGCTCTATGGTGACCAGGTGACTCAGGGTGTTGGACAATGGGGAGTGTAGCACGATCAACCAGACGACATTGTTCACCAATGGCTTCAAGGTGAACTTGGATCCTGGGATAAGACACTCTATGGTGGTGAAGACAAATGTGAGTCTCCCAGAGGGTCTAGTGGAAATATTCAAACTCCTCCGGGGGAGAGGGATTTTGGTATGCAGAAATTCTATGCCACCACAGCCCAAAACATCTCGGGGAAGTAGTTCGCCTCGAGAATGGTCATAAAGCTCCTTGGCCCGAATTCAGGGTCTGGCCCTTGATATACCCACTAATCAACTGGGGGTGGTCAAGGAACTGGTATCAGCACTGAGGCAGACTTTCTGGACGGCGGGCTAGCCAATGGAGAATACGACGACCGGGCTGATGGGCCGTCGAACCTTGGGCTGTCCTCTGAGGATTGAAGTGGCCTGGCCGCTATATCATGGTAGGATGGACCAGCGACCAAAGATTGTGAAACAACATCGGCGTCTGCTGAGGGTGGGTTGTGCCACGACTCTTCCACCATTGGCCCACAAAATTGCTCCCTATAGTCTCTATCTGAGACAGAGGGTGCTTCTGAAGATGACGACGACGACTGCATGGTCAGTTCCTGAGGACATGCCATGTTCCCATCATTCTGGATATACCTTCAAAGGGATATAAGGATCATATAGACCTCACATTCTGGGAGTACGAGGCTGATGCGCCTCATTCTTCCCCCAACCTTTGACTCGAAGGACTGAGGGGAGTGCTTCAGCGCCGAGTCATACTCCGCCTCAGAGTCTGAGAAGTGGGATGGTCTGATTACTATCCATCCCTCCCAAGAATTCCTCTTGCGGTGGCGACCACCTGCTTTCCTACCCCTAAGTGGCTCCTTGGGGTAAGGCCCACTTCTGGTACGTGGAGGTCCTTCGGCCATACTGGTTCTAGGGAGGAGTGAGCTCCCGCTAGGGTGGGCCGCAGTGTAAGGAGAACTGGGGAAAATTCTGAAAGGGACACGGGGAGGACCTCCATGGGAAGCGCTGGAGCGGGAAGGGCCTCCGATGGAGCGGATAGAAGCATAGGTAGGAGCGGTAAGAGCATGGGTAGGACCTTCATGCTCACTTCCCCTGAGTACATCAGTGTGAGGAAGGTCCTCATAATGGTAAAGTGGAGCACGAGTAGGACCTCCGTGTTGTGCGTTGGTGAAGTGAAGTTGGCCCTTACCCCTCCGATTTCTAGGGTGAGGAGGACATTCATCGGCTGGTACGAGGACATGTGGAGGGCCTTCATGTTGGTGAGTCACCGGACGTGCAATATCACCATTCCTGTGGTCTGCGGTAGGGGGAGTGACCCCATACCTAGTGTAGTGAGCACGGGAGAGACCCACATATGAAGTGTTGCTGTCATGGGTAAGACCCTCTATTGGGTTGAAGGTGGCATAGGGAAGACCTACAAACTGAGGTTGGAAGCATGGAAGGCCCGCACCTTTCATAGTGGTAGTATGGAGTGGGCCTCTACACTGGGTGTCATTACAGCGGATTGGTTCGTAACAGCCATCGCCATTGTCGGTGACTGAGAGAGTCGACCCAGCCAACCCGTGGGGCGGTTGGGGCATTGATCCTGGTTGGGTGTATAACTCACCCTACTCAACCTATGCAGGGAGTTGGGGATATGAGTCAGTGATGGCTCGAGCCACAATAGTCGATGACGTTGATGCCCCATGGCGGGCACCCTCTTCCATTTGTGCCTGAAGCTGGCGCTGGGTCAGTTGAACCAGTTCCAGTGGAGAAGGAGCCTGGCTTATCTATGCCTCGTCTTTGGGAATCGGTCAGTAGCACTGACGCAGCCTGGTGGGAGCCCTCACCAGGAGCCCTTGGAGTGGGACTATGATCGGGCTGACCTGGACATCCCCTACCTCATCGGCGTAGGGCATGGAGTTGTCAAGGAGTTTCGGGCACAAGCTCCTGAAATGATTGAATGTTGGGGTGGGGAGCAACGACACCCAGCGCGGCCCTTGGGGGTGGCGTTGATGGTGAGGCGTAATTGCCTCGAGATCTAGGCGGGCTATATCTCAAGTGGGGATGATCCCCTCCTCTTCATACCTACATACAAGGCCATAAATTACCATTCGCTGGATAATTTCTGATTGGGAGATGGGGCGTCGGCACCCAGCAGTCATGGCAGTTTAGGCCATCATTGAAGAGGCAGAACCATGCGGGGTGGTTGCGTCGATATTAACCTTGACCCTACGCAAGTGGGCAGGTGGTGATCGGGTTCCAGCTGCAACAACTTAGTTCCTGAAAGTAGGGAGATGAACTCAATAACACTGTTAGGAAAAGAAATCAACAACCAATTCCCCAGCACCATTATGTCTTCTTTGGTCGGTAAGAGGGATCCACGTTGACAACGTCAAAAAACAGAATGTTGAACATCTTGAATGCACCAAATCATGGAGAGTTTCACATCAGGCCTACTATTTTCATGGTGGGACCTGGTGCTAGATGACAGGTTATGATGACATGATATTCCACTGATGCCTCAAATGCTACTATTATCCATACTAATTAGAAGATCTTCATGTAGGGTTCACCATTTCTGTTTCCGACACTTTCATCGGAGCGCACGCATCTGTCGCATGGATGACACATAGCTATTTCCCCGCATTCCAGCTTTCCAAAGGTGGGAGGCATCTGCTCCTTATTTTTGGACCTCTGCTCCTTGATTGAAATAGGATGATATGATATTGGTTCTTCCTTCCATGGATTCCTCCTCCATGCTCGTCACCTAGTCCAGGTCTCCCTCATAGACTTAAGACGTGTTCATGAAACTCTTCCTGGTGCCATATCTTCATAGACACCAGTTAATTACACTACTTCTGTCAGGACATTCCAAGGGGTCTGGTCAAGGTATCAACCTTCGGTTAGGGGAGTAGTCATGTTGGGCATCACGGGCGTTTCTGGACGCTGGGCGATTGGAATTTCTGTCTTCTATCTCTTATTATAGGGCTTCTTGAGGGTGTGGAAGCCTGAGTAATACCACATCAAACACGAGGAACTGTATTCCATGGGCATGTATCTGAGGTTTTCCTCAGCTTCCCATGTTTAACTATGACCACCCTGCTTTTATTCAAACTTAAACATGATTTATTACATAAACTATTAAACTGATACAACATGGAAGATCGAGATGTCTAGTGTATTTGGGGCTTAGGATCATTACATAACAACTTAAAACATGAAATACAACATCTTTATTGAAAATTTCTTTTACATGACCACTACATTGCCTCGTACTTAGCATGGCATGGGATAACCTGAGAACATGCATAAGAAAATGGGTGAGCTATAAAGCCCAGTACGGGAATAAACATGGAATAAATGAGGAGTACAATACATGTTAGACAATAGGAATATCAATAGAGCACAAGAAAATCATGAACATAAAGGCATGATAAAGCATGATAATCATATCATGGAAATGTGGCAACAACACTTAACATGGAATTAGCATGAGCCAAGTCACATTGCACATGGAGCATGAGTAAATCCTTATTGCACATGAAGCACGAGTAAACCCTCGTTTCACTTTAATTAGCATGATTCAATACTCATTGCACTTGACATATCATGATAATATACTTTACCCAATGCATTGGAGATCTATAAGGGCGTACATTTCTTAAACATTCCATTCCATGCATAAGTGTGCCACATGGATCATAAAACATGGATTCATAAAACATAATAATTTATTTCACGGTAAAGGAATGTGGAATTCATACATGAAAATTTATAACCAATAAGTAAATGTTCATAAAGTTGAATACCCCTGATGGAGAAATGGTCATGGTATTAACTACACAATGGCCCTGGCTTAGAAAATCGGTGTGATTTCAGCAGCGTAACAATGTTACATAAGAATTCATAAAAATGGTTGATGAGAGAGAAATGGGTTCCTCATCATATTTACATATAATGGATAGTAAGGAGGTCATATAGATACATATACCAAAAATTTTAATGGAATTTATATTCATGATTCAAAAGTATTGATTGAATGTAAACGAAGAGAGGGAAGTTCCTTTTGGAATTTCAGCATAGTAACGGGTGTACATGGGAGGCATCTAATGAGAGATAAAGGGGTCTCCCATCATTCAAACATAAAGAGGGAAGTCTAAGGGAGGTGTGAAACCATACCAAAACATTCATAATTGAAATTAAATGGGAAAAACATCTTCAAGAAAATTGGACAAAAATAAGAAAGGAAGAAAAAACCCTTACTTGGAAGTGTGCTTCCAAAGGCTTGAGAGAGGCTTGAGAGAGGCTTCTTGGGAGCTTGGGTCACCTTGGGAGGTTTCTAGAGAGAGTAGGGCAGAGGTTTTACGAACTAGAAAGGCTTTGAGTGACGAGTAAGTGGGAGCTTGGGTTGGTTTATATAGGAAAGGTGGATGAATTCTTCATTATTTAGGTTTGGGACACCTTACATTAAACTAATCCAAAACACAAATCAGCTCATGGTTTTTGCCCATGGTTTTTGGAAAACTGGAGATGAAAAAAAAAAATTATAAGAGCAAAGTCTGAACTTCTTAAAATAATGAGTTGCTTATGTTATGGTGAGTCACACTCCATTGGAAAATAATTTAAAAAGACAATATGTTTAATATTTCTTGAGGGGTCCATTAATTCTTTGAAAATTAAGTCAAACAAACCCAAAATCACATTATTTTAACGTTAAAACATATATTGGCCGAAACTAAATCTTATAGTATTTTATTACATCACTATTGGGTCGTTATGATGTTATAAAACACATTAAATATTTAAATGGTATTTAATTTTTACCCAAAAATTAGACTGTCTCAGAAAATTATGAAATATTCACCGTTGGATAATTTCGATGTCCTGATTCCAGAAATATCATTTATTGTTTATAAATAAATTAATAAATATGTTAATTTTAACTTTTAAAATAAAAACTAACATTTATCGAAAATTCTCTGGTTTTGACAGAAATGGATTTAAAACCTTAATAAAAATTATAATTTCATTCATAAAATTATAAGATCATTTATATTTAATAGAAATGAATTTAATAATAATAATAATATTTTATTAAAATATTATTTAATTCAAGATTCCCTTAATTTAATAACAAATATTTCTTAAATAAATAATCGCTAAAAACACTATTTATACTTTAAAAACTATTTACAAGGTATCCATAATGACAAGAAGGTATATTCATTATTATATACAAAAAAATAATATACATGAACAATGTACTAGAGATTTGTTACATAAGCCCTTAGAACAGTTGCATAAGTCCTAAGGGTAAGGTGTGTGATGGTGAAAGACTCTTGGGGTGGCTCAGATAATATCGATTGAGTGGAAATCTCTATCAACTTCCACTTTTCCTGTAGACGGTCCTGTTCGAGCTTGACATGATGAAGCTCAGCTTGGGATTGGTCAAGAGTGAATGCCAAGGATGCCACCTCTTTTCTGAGATCTGAAAAATGGTCTTCGTATGGAGAAATCCTACTGGATGAGTCCATCGCTTCTTTTTTCAGAGTAAATTGGATTTTTTAAAGCCCTATATATTTATACTAATCATGTGATCACTATTCAACCACTATAAATGTAACAGTCACAATTTTTTACATAAAACCAAAGAAGTTGAAATTTTATTTAAACTTTTTACATAAAGATACATTTAACTTGATCAAGAGGGATTTCCATTAATTAAACTTTGGGTCGTTACAATATTCCCCACTTAAGAAATTTCACCCTCGAAATTTCCTTTTTCCCACACTAAAACAGATATGGGTAACTTAGCTTCATGATTTCCTCTGATTCCTAAGTCACTTCTTCAAACTTGTGGTTTCGCCACAACACCTTGACAAGTGGCATTGTCTTATTTCGTAGAACTTTTTCTCTACGATCTAAGATCTTAACTGGTTGTTCCTTATAATAAAGATCATCCTCCAACTACACCAGCTCATAAGAGATTACATGTGAAGGGTCCAGTATGTACTTCCTTAAGAGGGATACTTGGAAGACAACATGTACTTTGTCCAAGGTAGGTAGAAGTGCTAGTTTATAGGCCACAGCCACGACACGATCAATAATATCTATGGGGCCAATGTACCTTGGACTTAACTTCCATCTCTTTCCAAACCTCATGACCCTCTCCCACAGAGATATGCGTAGAAAAACCATGTGTCCAACTTTAAACTCAATGTCTCGTTGACGATTATCTACATAACTATTCTGTCGACTCTGGGCTGCCTTGATATGTTGTTGAATGGTTTTCACATTATCCACCATTTCCTCGACCATTTTCGGTCCAAGCAGCTTACGTTCACCGACCTCATCCCAACACGCCAGTGTTCTGCACCTTTTCCCATAAAGGGCATAATATGGTGCCATTCGGATGCTAGAGTGGAAATTATTATTATAAGAGAACTCAACCAGAGGAAGATATTGATCCCATCCAACTTTAAATTCCATTGAGAACTCTCTCAACATGTCCTCAAGTGTTAGGATAGTCTGCTCGGATTGGCCATCAGTTTGAGGATGATAGGCCGTACCGAAGTTCAGTTCAGTATTCAGTGCATGTTGAATACTCTTCCAAAACATAGAGGCGAATGTTGGATCTCAGAAAGACACAAAAATAGGGAACTCCATACAGCCTTACCACATCCATGGTATATATCTGTGCCAGTTGATCTAATGAGAAATACTCCAGAATAGAAATGAAGTGTGCAGTCTCTATAAGACGATCCACAACAACCCAGATTGAATTGTTCCCTTTGGATGTACATGGAAGTCCGGTGACAAAGTCCACAGTGATGTTCTCCCATTTCAATTCTGGTACGGGCAATGTTTGCATCATCCACTTAGACTTATGCCTCTCTGTCTTCACTTGATGGCACACCAGGCACTTTGATGTATATTCAGTGATCTCCTTTTTCATATTATCCCACCAAAAGTATTTTCAGAGATATCGATGCATCTTTTTTCTCCCTGGGTGAATAGAAAAATTTGAACTATGTGCATCATCAAAAAGTTCCTTCTTCAACTCTGGACTTGATGGAACACATATTATTTTCCCAAATATCACAATTCCTTCTTCATTAACCTTAAACTTCAAGGATTTCCCCTTTTTGATAGCATCCACTTTTACCTGCATTCCCACATCATCATTTTGATCATCCTTTAACATTTTCAAAAGAGACAATTGAGCAATCATTTGGGAAAGGATTGATGATTTTACCTTCTTTATGATTCCCATGTCCATCTTCATCAAGTATAAGAAGATTGGATCCATATCAATTCTCATCATTGATAGAATCGCTGGGTCTTTTATACTTTGGTTATATGCCACCTTGTTCGCTTTCCCAGGGTGGTAATGTATTGAACAGTCATATTTTTTGATGAGCTCTATCCATCTTCTCTGGCACATATTAAGCTCTTTCTGTGTGAATATATATTTAAGACTCTTGTGGTCAGTATATATCTCACATTTCTCCCCATAGAGATAATGGAACCATATTTTCAAGGAAAGGATCACCGCTGCCGACTCCAGATCTTGCTTTGGATAGTTTCGCTCATGTAATTTCACCTATCTTGAGGCATAAGATATCACTTTATCATTCTTTATCAGAACAAAACCTAATACATTCTTCAAAGCATCAGTGAATACCACAAAAATTTCCCCACTTGTGGGAAAAGTGAGCACGGGCGAAGTGATAAGCCTCTTTTTCAACTCCTTGATGCTTTCTTCGCATTCATCAATCCAAGAAAACTTTACTCCCTTTCAAGTTAGCTTGGTAAGAGGGTTGGACAATTGTGAGAAATTTCTTACAAATCGTCGATAATATCCAGCTAACCTCAAGAAGCAATGGATATCTTTTACCGATGTTGGCCTGGGCCATCCCTCAATTGCATCTGTTTTGGAGGGATCCACAAATATCCCATTGCTTTTGATGATATGGCCTAAGAATGAGACCTTCTTAAACCAGAACTCACACTTGTTGTACTTTACATAGAGCTTCTCCTTGCGCAAAGTCTCTAGTAAAGTTCTTAAATGCTCCTCATGATCCTCCTTGGTTTTGGAGTAAATTAGAATATCCTCTATAAAGACTACCACAAATTTTTCAAGGTAATCTCTAAAGACTCTATTCATCAAGTCCATGAAAATTGCTGGAGAATTAGTGATTCTAAAAGGAATTAATATGAATTAATAGTTCCTGTATCTTGTACGAAAAGCAGTCTTGGGGACATCTTCCTTCTTCACCCTTACTTGATAATATCCCGGCCGCAAATCTACCATGGAGAAGTATTGTTCTCCATGCAGCTGATCAAACAAGTCATCGATCTGTGGCAGAGGATACTTGTTCTTTATCGTGATTTTGTTAAGTTCACGATAATCGATGCAAAGCCACATTGACCTATCCTTCTTCTTGACGAAGAGGACTGGTGCACCCCATGGTGAAGCACTAGGGCATATAAACCCTTTATCCAAATTCCCATGTAGTTGTTTCTTCAGCTCTTCAAGCTCCACGATAGCCATTCTATATGGAGTCATGGATATTGGTAGCACCCCTAGAATATGTTCAATTGAGAATTAAACATCTCTTCTAGGAGGAAAACCACGCAGTTTCATAGGAAACACTTCAACAAATTCCCTCACAATAGGAATTTCTTCAAGGATGGTTTATTCCTTGGACTCAATCATTTGAGCGAGATAAGCATGCTCATAGGGCAGTAATATCCATGCTTGAGATGATGGAGCTAAAGGAGATTCAACTTCCTCCTTACACTTGTAAAGAATCGAGGGTCGATTCTCCATATGGAGTGTGATTTCCCTCTCCTGACAATTTATGTTGGCTCTATATAAGGAAAGCCAATCCATGCCAAGAATTTTATCAAATTCCACCAGAAGGAGTTTGAAGAGGTTCGCCAGGAAATTCAATCCACAGATTATAACAGGGGGTGACTTATATTCATGGAATGAAATAATTGCCCCATTTTCCGTACTCACTGACATCTTCATTTCTATGATTTGTGGTGGTCCTGGGATTGTTCTACTAAACAATCGAGATATAAAAGAATGTGTAGAACCCAAATCAAAAAGTACATTCTCTATTCATGAATGAATAACTAGCGAAACTGTCACCACTTCGTTGTTGGGGTTCACTTCGGCAGAAGTGATGGCAAAAGCTCTTCCTTGCGGCCTTGGAGGTTGTTAGTTGCCTCCGAAAACCCTTGGATTAGGGCACTGATTTGAAAAATGCCCCGGTTCTTTGAAGTTGTTGCAATGAACAACGCGTTGAGGTTAAAACAGAGTGTTCCTCTCCTCTGTCGCATCCACGGGTCTTTCTTGCCGACAGTTAATAGATAGGTGCCCTTCTCTTCCACAACTAAAGCATTTCCTCATCCCCTTGAGGCAATTTCCAGGGTGATTCTTTCCGCACTTTTGGCAAGTGGGGTGCTAGATCTTCTTAGCACCATTGGATTTGTCCATCAGACCACCAGCATTGATGTCCACCTTATGCTTCTTGTCCCCACGATACCCCTGTGATTCCCCGATCTCCATTTCAACCTTGAGGGAACATCGGATAATTTCCTCATAGCTTTCAAAGCCACTATTCGCTAATGCTTTCTGTAGGCTAGGCTTCAGCTCACCAAAGAAGCGGTCAACCTTGCTTTCAGGGGTAACAACAAAGCCGGAAGCGTATCGTGCAAGCTTTGTGATGTTTTACTCGTATGCTCCAACAAATTCTTCTCCTTTTTTGCTTGAGGGAAAGGAAGTCCATTTCCATCTTAAGCTGGAGGGTGCGCAGAATATATTTATCGAAAAAAATCTTCTGTAAATCCTTCCATTCCAATGCCTCAATCTCCTCCTCAGGCTCCGTATTTTTTATCAGCGTCCACCATTGATCAGCTTCAAGCTCCATACGATATGCCGCAATGTAACACACCCAGATTTTATGAAAAATATTCATTTAATTTCATTGATGTATTGTTTTGTACGCTACACCAAGATTACCTTGCGCTATAGACACACTACGGAAAAAATGGGTATTTGCGACGAGGATAAATCCCGTCGCAAATAGCCCCGTTAGAAACTTATTTGTGACGGGATAGCTGTCCCCGTCGCAACGCTTTGCGTGCCAAATCGTGGGAAAGTAATTTGCGATGGGCGGTTACCGCCCGTCACAAAGAACCGGCGGCGGTAAAAGATATTTCCCATGGGAATATACCCCCCGTCGCAAATAGTATGTCGGCAGGTTATTATTTGCGACAGGTCCCGTCGCAAATAACTATTTAACCGTTGACCGTAATAATTGTGGGCTAAGGTATTTGCGACGGGTACCGTTGCAAATAATACTACTTGCGACGGGTATCCCGTCGCAAACACACCCGTCGCAAATAATCTAACCTATAAATACCCCCCATCCATTATTTTCATTTATTCTCAATCTACATCTTTTACTTCTCTCAAAACTCTATTTTTAGAGTTCAGTGTTTCTTAAGATTAATTTTTTTTTCCGGAATTGATATTGAAGTTTTCAACAACGATCAGAGATCAACCTCAGATCAATTTTAAAGGTATTTATGTTAATTTTAATTTAATATTTATTTTAAATTTTTTATTAGTTTCAATTATTCTTAATTAGTTTTAATTTAATTATGTTTAGATTATTTTGTTACTTAATAAATTTAAATTATTAGTATTCATTGTTCATAGTTAATGTTAATTAGGAATAATTAGTAATTATTATCAATAATTAAGAATAAATACTAATAATTAGTAATAAATACCAATAATTAGGAATAATTAGTAATAATTACCAATAATTAGTAATAATTTCCAATAATTACCAATAATTAGTAATAATTAGTAATAATTACTAATAATTAGCAATAATTCGTAATAATTAGTAATAATTACCAATATTTAGTACTAAATAGTAATAATGAGTAATAATTACCAATAATTAGGAATAATTAGTAATAATTACCAATAATCAGTAATAATTACAAATAATTACCAATAATTAGTAATAATTACTAATAATTACCAATTATTACCAATAATTAGTAATAATGAGTAATAATTACCAATAATTAGGAATAATTAGTAATAATTAGAAATAATTAGTAATAATTACCAATAATTAGTAATAATTAAAAATTATTACAAATAATTAGTAATAATTACCAATAATTATCCATAATTAGTAATAATTACCAATAATTATCCATAATTAGTAATAATTACCAATAATTACTAATAATTACCAATAATTAGTAATAATTGGTAATAATTAGTAATAATTACAAATAATTAGTAATAATTCGAAATAATTACCAATAATTACCACTAATTAGTAATAATTAATAATAATTACCAATAATTAGTAATAATTAGTAATAATTACCAATAATTAGTAATAATTAGAAATAATTAGTAATAATTAGTAATAATTACCAATAATTAGTAATAATTACCAATAATTAGTAATAATTACCAATAATTAGTAATAATTACCAATAATTAGTAATAATTACCAATAATTAGTAATAATTACCAATAATTAGTAATAATTACCAATAATTAGTAATAATTAGTAATAATTAGTAATAATTAGTAATAATTTGTAATAATTACCAATAATTAGTAATAATTACCAATAATTAGTAATAATTACCAATAATTATTAATAATGACCAATAATTTCCAATAATTACCAATAATTAGTAATAATTACCAATAATTACCAATAATTAGTAATAATTACCAATAATTAGTAATAATTACCAATAACTAGTAATAATTACAAATAATTAGTAATAATTACCAATAATTAGTAATAATTACCAATAATTAGTAATAATTACCAATAATTAGTAATAATTACCAATAATTAGTAATAATTGCCAATAATTAGTAATAATTACAAATAATTAGTAATAATTACCAATATTTTGTAATAATTAGGAATAATTACCATTAATTAGGAATAATTACTAATAATTAGTAATAATTACCAATAATTAGTAATAATTACCAATAATTAGTAATAATTACCAATACTTAGTAATAATTAGTAATAATTACCAATAATTAGTAATAATTACCAATAATTACCAATAATTAGTAATAATTAGTAATAATTACCAATAATTAGTAATACTAACAAATAATTAGTAATAATTACAAATAATTCGTAATAATTACCAATAATTAGTAATAATTACCAATAATTAGTAATAATTACCAATAATTAGTAATAATTACCAATAATTAGTAATAATTACCAATAATTACCAATAATTAGTAATAACTACCAATAATTAGTAATAATTACCAATAATTAGTAATAATTACCAATAATTTGTAATAATTAACAATAATTAGTAATAATTATGAATAATTAGTAATAATTAAGAATAATTAGTAATAATTACCAATATTTACCAATTATTACCAATAATTACGAATAATTACCAATAATTAGGAATAATTACCAAAAAATAGGAATAATTACCAATAATTAGGAATAATTACCAATAATTTGGAAAAATTACCAATAATTTAGAATAATTACCAATATTTAGGAATAATAACATTATTACATTATTTGTATATTTTATTATTAATATTAAAATAATATAATTTTCTATATTATATACAATTCTCTTTTCATCTATGTGTTTTCTGTCTCCACATGTAATATTTGCATTCTTTTTCAAAATTATCAACCTACTCGCCAATGGAGAGGTGAAAGTGAATGCAAATATTACATGGGGAGACAGAATGTTAAACATACAGATGAAAGGAGAATTGAATATAATATAGAAAAATATATTATTTTAATATTAATAATAAAATATACTAAGAATGTAATAATGTTATTATTATATAATTAATATTTATAAAAAAATTATATTAGTATTATTAAAATAATAAAAAATCAATATAATATTAAAATTATCAATATTTGTAACATGTTTTGCTTTATTCTAAACATATTCAATCTTTACTTGAGTGTTTTTTCTAAAAAATTATTCAAAACTAGTAATGATTTTATATTTTATTGAAAAATATTGAACAATGAGGTCGTCAACAGTCATTATTAGATGACCGCATATGGATAAATCAACGTAGAAATCCAAATGGTTCTGGTTTAAATCCAGTATATATAGAGGGTGTGGAGACTTTTTTATCATTTGCGGCATCAAATCCAGAATTTGTTTCAGAAGGAAAAATAAAACTCCCTTGTAGAAAATTTTCATTGAGAATGTTTGTCACGTTTGACAAAGTGGGGGACATCTCTTGCGTTTTGGTTTTCAACCAGATTATGTTTTTTGGTATCAACGCGGTGAATGTAGTTCCAGAGTAGGTGATACCCACTTGATTCCGGATCCATCCCAGTTTCAGGATTTAGTACATGATGTTGCAGGTTCATCTGTTCAACATACAGAAACTCCGGCTGATATAGATTCAAATCCTGAGTTGGCACTATCTGAATTTTATGATTTGTTGAGGTCTGCTGAGGATGCATTATATCCTGGCTGCAAGATGAGAAAATTAAAAGTGTTCTCACAGTAAATGAACCATTCTTATTGGCTCAACAGGCACATCAAGTTTATTACGCAAAGTACTTTGATACATCAAGAGAGTTGACTATTTGGTGGAGTATAATAAAAATCAAAATTTGAGACAATCAGTTTAGTCAAAGTGAATGTGCTTTCACTGATGTGAAAAGAATTGATGTTTTTCAAGAGAGTACTCAAAATCAATCCTTTTTAGAAGGAGACATGAGTATCGATGACGAAACCCCACATTTAAGAGTCGGTGATGACGATGATGTTAATGATGTGTAATATGAATTTGAAATGGTAAGAGATGACATTGACATATATGAAGATGATGATGAAGATGAACACTGATAGAATTTCATGGTAGTTATATACAATCATAACTAATATATATGTTTATATAATAGTAATTATCAATTATTTTCTAACAACATTAACATTTTTTGTTTCAGATGGACGACGACACATTTCGTGAGTTGGCGGATGCTGACCAGCCTTTCGATGTAGATGAGTTGCTGGCAGATGAGCCCTCAGCCTGCAGGCGCTCCAGGGAGTACGCGGAGGGGGCGGGGTCTTGCACGATTGATGATTCCTGACCCTATCCCTGAGCGACGTCCACGTCTTGGGTTTGATCCATGCACACGAAGGTGTAATAACCTGTGTGATAACCTGTGGATTTGACTATGATTTCATTAATATATTCACATAATAAATGTTTATTATTTTTACAGTTTTCCGCATATAGCAGTCGGACAGGGCAGCGCTATTTTGCACAACTATTTCTCTTAGCCTTGGACCACATGGGAGCAGATTCCCATTGATGTGAAGCAGGCCAGGTTCGGCCATCAGTTGGTATGTACGTAAATAAATAATTTTTATTTTGAAAATTATTTCATTTCTAACTTGATATTTTGATTTAATTGTAGGTTTTATGGTATCTGATCGAGGATACCATGCGTGACACCATCCACGAGGCATGGGAGGTGGCCATGCGTGATCGCTTTCGTCAGTTTTTTCCAAATATAAGAAAAGCTGCCACGAAGAAAGTGGGAGTGTCAGTTTTTGATGAGTCATGTAGAGTACACCAACCAGAGTACATTGCATCCCATGTATGGGATGGATTATGTGCGCAATGGTTGAGTGATGCCTTTCAGAGGAGATCATCAGTGGGGAGGCAGAATCGGGGGAGACAGGAGGTGACTCATCGAGCTGGGAGTCATACTTTTAGTACTCATAGACAGCATCTGGTACGTACATTATTTATAAATATTTTCTATAACTATAAATATTAATAGTTTATTTTTTATTCTTATAGGCTGTTGAGAACCCCTATATTACGGAATACGATGTATATCGGAGGATGCATAGTGATTCTTCTACTGGGGAGCTCAGAGGTGATCGTCTGCATCACATCATGGTCGGTATGATTTGTTTTCAAGTTTAAAAATTAACTGCATATAATATATTCACAATTTTAATTTTAAATTGCTAGTACAGGAGTCATATGAGGCCGCAGCATCACAGACTCGGCCTGAGAGTCAGGCCGAGTCATCAGATCAGACTACTAGCCGTTAGTTTGATGAGGCGGCATGGATGCAGGCCACCAAGTATGCCTTCGAGAAGGGCTGGGTAGTTGGTATCAGCTCTCGACTGACTCCGGAAGATTATTATGGCAGTGCTGCGATGTCGGCGTCCAGCTCGAGAGGAGCTCGTGCATCTTCTTCTGCTACATAGTATGAGGATCAGTTGTGATCTCAGACTGCACTGATATAGAGTCTCCGACAGGAGCAGGAGCAGATGCGTCAGCAGCAGCAGCAGCATGAGGAGCGTTGACGCCAGCAGCAGCTGTACGAGGAGCAGATGAGTCGGTGGCAGCAACAGCATCAGGAGCAGATGGAGTACATGTGCCGACTCACTCATGCTTTAGGGATGGAGTTTCCTCCACCAGCATCTGAAGATCCCCCCTCCCCCCTCCCCCCTCCTTTAGATCAGAGTTTGTTTTTATATTATAAAGTTTGTAAAATCAAAATATGAATTTTTTTTCTATTCGTAGTTTCTATATCATTATAAAATATTAATAATGTTATATTTTGAAATAAAAATATTAATATGAATAATAAGATTATTTATATTTTATAATATTAAATTATATATATATATTAAAATTTTATAATATTATAATTTAATTATATTTTTTTGTAATATTAAAATTATTTTAATATTTGAATGTAAAATAATTATATATTTTTTATATTAATTAAAATAACATATTAATATTTTTTTAATTATGAATTATAATTATATTATTATTATATTAATTAAAATCATTTATTAATATTCTATTATTTTTTATTTTTGAATTATAATTCAATTATTATTATATTAATTAAAATAATTTATTAATATTTTTTTATTTTTGAATTATAATTGGATTATTATTATATTAGTTAAAATTATTTCTTAATAATTTATTTATTTTTTATTTTTTTAGTATTTGCGACAGGATACTTTGCCCGTCGTAAATAGTATTATTATTGTATTGATTAAAATAATTTATTAATATTTTTTAATTTTTTTTTTAAAAAGCTAATTGTGACGGCCCCGTCGCAATTACGATTTTTAAAATTTTTCACAAATATACGGACTAATATTTGCGATGGGAAGAATCTCCGTTGCAAATAATACCTTTAGCGACAGGCCCGTCGCAAATAATTGTTGTTGCGACGCCGTTTTCCGCGACGAGCTATTTTCGATGGGACCCCGTTGCAAAAGCCTATTAGCGACGGGATACCGACGCAAGTGACCCGTCACAAATGCCATTATTTCCATTAGTGGCAACACTGTATTGGCTTGCAGTATACACAACACTATTCTTGGATCATGTTACAAAAAATTTCATGTTCGTTTGAAATTTGTTATTCTACGCAACATTGAGTATATATATATATATATATATTCAATGAATAAATGAAATATGGTTGGATTCTATTATACAAAACAATAAAGGAGTCATGCACAACACGCAACCTTGACTTGGCTTTCATTACACACAATCGTGACCTTCCTTGATAGCGTGTGTTGTACGCAATACCAGGTTTCACTAAACAACGATATATGGTTATAATATAATTATGAACTAGGCATTATGAATAGTATCGACTATATTTTGAATTTTATAACATTATTATCCACCTTACACATTTTCTAGAACATTGTATGAGAAAACAAATTCGGGTAAAATAAGTGTTTTTAAAAAAAAATCTGTTTTGCCTTTTTTTATGGCACACCCACTTTAAATATGGTTTTTGACATGTTTATAAGTTCAATTTGTCAAAATAAAATTATTCCTTGGATTCAGGATATAAAAATTTAATTTGGATAAAATTTTCATATTATTTTGATAACTTTCATATTTTAATGAATAGTCAAAAACGCTATATTTTAATTAAAAACAAATTTTTTTATCGCAATAATTTATATGGTTAGATTATCTTTCTAATTGGTTTTAAAGTTTAATTAGAATATATTTTTACCATTTAATCCAATTTTGGTCATAGGAATTAATTTCACTTTGAAATTGGACCTAAACAAGTGTCGATCTTTTGATAGTTATTGTTTCTTAAAAACACGCTATTAGTTTTGATAACGGAAATTAATTTTATAATTAATTAATTCCACATATATGTTTTAAATTTGAAAAAATAGAAATTATTTTTGAATTTGGAATATCAAATATATTTTAGGCTTAATTTTTGGTATTTTTCTGAAAAACTTCAATTTTTGATTAATAGTGAAACCACTTAGTGGTAGTTAAAAAACTGACTCTTTCATTTAAATGAAATTTTACCACTTCTGTGAATTGAATTTTAAAAAACCGACATACATGGTTGTTATGAAGAAGTTAAATGTGGTTCAATAAGATTAAAATAATTTTTTGTTGAATAATACCTTTTGACTTTCATTTACTACGGTTAAAGGTAAATTGGGTAATTCAAGGTTAAAAGAATATTATAATAATTCAAAATTACCTTAACACTTGTCCTAACCTTATTGGATGAATCGTAGCCGACCATGGGCATCCTTGTATCTATTTTGGGACCCCATTGAGCCACTTGGTAGTGATAATGACAATTTGGATTAATTAATTTAATGTAAAGGCAAAATTGACATTAAACAAATCATTTAGTAATTAATTTTTATAAGGGGTTATATAAATTATCTTTTCGACTATAAATGTTCACTGGAAAGCTAAAACGATTTCCTACATGATGGATTTTTTTTATAATTGTTAGACATCAAATAAAGTAAATTATTTATGACATAATAATGATGCAGTATTTACCTCATTAATAAACGATTTAAATAAATAAAATTATAAGTATTAAAATATTTTCCAAAACATGTCCAATTTTGATTGGATGATTTTATTTCTACCTTGAGTCATATTATCTTCATCTTTAATGATTTTTGGTCCTTTTTAAAAAGAAGATATGTTTATAATAAAATAATATTTTCACACTTTCCAAAAGAGCCCCTCTGCCCCATATAAAAGGATACCATTTCTATCCAATTACTCACACCTCTCAAGACATTTGTATCATCCAAACTCTACCCAATTAAGTTCCTTACATCCCTATCCTCCCCCTATAATCCTAAACTTAGGCTTAAAGAACTTCAAGAAGTCCTTTTGGTTCAAACCAAAGGAAGTTACCCAAATTAAAGGTAACTATTTCTCTTAAATTATATTCTTTTATTCTAATTATCCAACCCCTAAACTCTTTTCAATAATTTATTTTGTAAAAACACCAGTATCCTAAATATAATAGGATTTATTTTATAAGAATTATTCGAACTACACTTACACACACCTCCATCTAATGGATGAAGAACATAATGTTTCTGTGGATGGAAAACTGACACCTCACGAAACGATGATTGTTTGATTTTCTCCTACCGCCTCTCATGGTGGCCATTATGATGGAACTATATTTATATATTATATATACTATGTTTATTATTACCTTATTATTCTTCACTTCCCAATTATATCAATCCATTATGGTTTCCATAGTGGGTAAATACGATAATCTCATTTGGGGAAGTGCGGACTATCGCCCCCTCAAAGTGATGTGATTCCTCAATGCCTTATGTGGGATATATAAAGGACGGAGTTAATGATATTATATATGATATTATACTGGAATTATAATATAACTATGTATCAATATGTTTTGATTCCATTAAAATAATAAATAGAAATGAAAGTAGCGTTAATGCGTACGTACGACTTACCGTCTCCATGAAAGGTGCATTTCATTTCTTACCTCCGTATGTTATGTACTATTATAAATACATGTATATTCTGAATATATGTGATATATATGATATATTAATCATGAATATCATTCTGGATATAATGAACCTTTGACCACATGAACAACATGTAATTATAAGAAGTCTATTTTTGACTTAAGTACCAAATATCAACAAAATGAACGTTAATAACTTAAATGGTTACATAATTTTTATAACATGGTAATAAGTGATATAAAAGGAATAATAAAATTTAAAAAGGTTATTAAGAAATTATAAATTATCTTCGATTTATTATCCAGGAGATTAAAGAACGATCGAGTCAAGTCGGACACAAGGTAAGGGAACTTCTTAACCCAATATCCGTTCTTTTGGTTGATCTTCTCTTTCTTGTTTATGTCATTCTTTGATTATGTGAGAAATTAATTTTTATATCTTATCATGTATTTATACTTTCTTTATGTGACCTTAATTTGAATACACATACGATATCTATTTTATTTACAAAAAGATCGTTATAAGGGATAATTTTGAAATCTCATTTTTAACTGAGATTTTTTATTCGTAAGTATTTACTGGGGTTATTTTAACCATCCATGCCCATGTTTTCTAAAAATGATTTCATGTATGTTTAAAGACATTTTTACCCATTTCTGAAATTTACCACAGGTTATGAAAGGAATCTTACTTTTTTTTACCACACTAGGAACATTTTGACTTTTCCGACAAATGTACGAGGAGAATGCTTTTTTAAATTATACGGCATGATCATATTTTTACGGTTTCATAACACCTTATTTTCATGAAGCGTACTCTACAATATTTCATGAATATTTCCAACAAAATCATTTTCTTTTACAATTTCATGACATTTTGTGAAAAGAAAATTATTTTTAATAAGAAAGGATATTTTCCTCAAGAATTTATGTTAAGTGTTATTTCAAAACCATTTTCCATCTAAGATGACATTATTTAATATGAGTATGTTTCAAGTATAATGTCTCTATGATTTGCATTTTTTCTATTCTCTTATAATGAAATGATATCCATTTTTTATATGGATTATGTTCTGATGGGATGATGTTTATGAAACCCATTTTATTCTTTTGGTTATGATGAATGATTTTTGTTTATGTTGTGGCATAGGTAAGAATGATTTCATTATGAGTTGGGTGAGACCTATATCTCCATCCAATGCATAGGGTAATTATTTATATCTCATGAGATAGAAATGTCTAGAACGGTAAGTTAATCCGGTTCAGTGTTACAGGACTAGAATGAGGAGTGAACTTGATTCAGAAAGGGACTTTTTCCACTAAGATGGTCTTTGCAGCAATTCCCTCGCTAATAAAGAAATCATATCATGTGATTAATGGTTTTCCACAATTATATGTTTTATTCCCATGCTATTTTATCATTATTAATGTGTCTTTGTGATCTATGCCTTATGTACTTCTAAGATTTATTTCTCAATATTTTGATGTTTAAACTTTATGTTCATGTTTTGAAGTTCAAATGTATATGGTTTGTTTTTTTTCTCCATGCTTACCCTTAATGAGAATTTGAGCTCACCCTTTATATGTTTTCTTTTGACATGGATACAAATAAAGGTTTTAGGTAAGAAAAAAAAGGAAAATCATTATGGGAGATGCTGAATATCTTTCACTAAGATTAGAAGATTATGTTCCAAGTTTCCAAAGACACTAAACTATTACGGTCCTTTGGTGTATGTTTTTTTTATGTATTATGTATTCCGCAAAAGTAATGTAATGTCTATGTACGTCAAGATTTGGGTCTCTATAGTTGGTATCAGAGGAAAGGTTTAGTTAACCTTTGGAAACTAGGATGTGAAAAATTTAGTGAGATCCCTAGAGATATTTCTAAGGTATGTCTAGGGATGTCCCTAAGGTTAAGTATATGTATAGGTTATAGTCTTAGAATTATGGTAAAAATATTATAATTAACCATAATATGTTATATATTAAAGGATCTCCCCCTTTATTATGTTATTTTCCCTAGTACGATTTTTTTCCTCTCACACTATTCTTTTAGGGTTTTAGGCGATGGATTGAACCTGAAGGAACCGTGTTGATCAATGTAATGGACAATGCAACGACATTCCTCCCAAACAACCAAATGTGATGGGATATGGAGTGAAAATTATTATTTCTATACTTACACAAGCTATGAATCATTCCGAATTTCCAAATGATCAGAGAAGGGAACAATATTCTATCGAGTCCTTCATGAGGCAACGTCCACCATCTTTCAATGGGTCTTCTGATCCACTTGTGGCTGAACAATAGATCAGTACCATTGAAAAGATATTTTCCATAATGTGATGTTTGGAACATGATAAATTCATTCTAGCTATTTACCATTTAGAAGGTGAAGCTGACCAGTGGTGGACTCTAATTATGAATACAATTCCCCAAGATGAAATTGAATCCATGGAATGGGACGAGTTCAAGAACTTGTTTTTCAATAAGTACTTCCCTCTTATTCTTCGAACAAAGATGGAAAAGGAGTTCCTTAAGCTTAAACAGAAGGATGATGAATCTGTTGGTATATACGAAGAGAATTTTACAAGACTTTCAAGGTATGCATATGGTTTTATCATCCAACCTGAATGTAATGTTGATCGATTTTTCAGTGGCTTAAAACCAAGTCTTCGAAGGGCATTGGCTATAAGAGACTTCAATAGCTATGAAGAAATTGTGCGTTGTGATATCAAGGTAAAAATGAAAGTTGGTGTTACATATCCATCTCATGGTTTTGACATGAAATGAAAGATGGAGTTCAAGGAGAAATCTTAGTATAATGGTGAAAAGAAGATGAATGTTTCTTTATTCTCAAAGTGTGGAACGAAGCCTGGTGGAGAATGTCTTAAAGGGACTAGAAAATGTTTTATGTGTGGAAAATAAGTTCATCGAGCAGCTAAGTGTCAAAGTAATTGACAAAGGGTTGCTAATGATGTGAATAAATAAAATACTGCAGGGTACGCACCACCAACACTTCAATGCTTCAAATGCAAGGAAATGGGGAATTATTCCAATTAATTCCCTAATCCAAGGGTTAATGATGATCAACATGAGATTCCACTTAAGTAAGAGTATTAAGGGAAGTCACATGTGATCACTATTTGTGATGTTGAGTATGAAAATGATGTTGTGTAGTGTATAAGTGTTTATGTAATGGGATTTCAAAATAGTATCATGGAATCTCATTTAAGGCATCGTGGAATTTTGGAATATCTATGTATTGGTTTTCAATAATTACATGGTACCATTAACCGTGAAAAGTGATTGAAGTATTTTTGGAAAGAAGATGATATACGCATAATGAAGGGATAAATAAAAAATTAAATGAGCACATGACTGATACAAGGACAAAGTTATATCATGGTTTGAGTATATAGAAATTTTGGGATTTTGGTATGTGGAAAGTGTTAAATTATGACAGCATTCATGTTTTCACTAAGGTTCAATCGGTATACATTTTCAAGAGAATAAATGATTAAGTTATTCACATGTTTTTAATTTGACCAACAAGATAAATCTTATGATATATGGGGGATAAATGATGGTATTCACATGCTCAGCAGATGAAATTTCTAGTAATTTTTTTCTTCATACTATGACCTAGGACAGAAGTATTTTAGGTATTCTAATGATTGGAATTTATTATGTTGGAAATAAGTTAGTATTGTTTAAGGATAGAAATTTTTTCGATATTATTAATGGAATGTTATAATAATGTAGTTTTAGAAAAAGGGAAACCAGCAGGATGGGCGACAACCCATCACGTTGGACAAGGCTGTGGGAATCGAACCCACAACCGAAGTGTGACAAGCCTTTATCGCCAATCACTAGCCTACAAGAAGTCCCTAGTTAGTAAAATCTAGTTTTATTATAATAAGAGATAATATATATGAAGTATAAGTCCATTTTAGGAACCATATGAGATTAATCTCACTATAGATGGACTTATTTATATTTAATAACTTTTACTATTCTTTTTTTTGAGATAGATGGAATGACCTATCATTCAATCTCATGATCTGCTAACACTTCACGGAAGAAAAATTCAACTTCATTTCATTAAGAGTTGATGTGGAAATTGTTCAAGGCAGAAACAATGGTAATATTGTACCAAAATCAAGTAAGTATTTATTTTAATTCAATAATTATTCAACGTTAGGGAAATGATCTTGAATACAAAAATTTTTTTCCTAGTGTCTTTGTATCCGATGAATCATATGGTACCTTAAATCATCACAAATTTATGGATTTGTGATTGTTGGATTTTTCATAGCCATGTTCTGTACCACTCTCCATTAGAACATGATGGTTATATTTCTCTTCCATATCCATATTTTCACCTTTGTTATCCTATGTGGAAACCCAGTGATTAGATAATCTGGGTAACCGTTATGTTTCATAATTCACTTTTTAAAACTAAATTTTAGTATTCCTTTTTACAATGTGGGTTTCTATTAAAGAAACTTTCAAGTAGTAAACCATTTATGACCTCGACGAATTTCGAGGGAGAAATACATTTTAAGGGGGTAGAATGTAACACCCCGAGATTTTATGAAAAATATTTTTTTAATTTCATTTATGTATTGTGTTGTGAACTAAACCAAGATTATCTTGCGCTATACGCAACACCGTATTAGCTTGCAATTTACGCAACACTATTCTTGGATTACGTTACACACAATTTCAAGTACGTTTGATAGTAGTTATTCTAAGCAACATTGAGTATATATATATTTATATTAAATGTATAAATGAAATATGGTTGGATTCTGTTATACGAATCAATAAAAGAGTCCTGCACAACACTCAACCCTGACTTGGCTTGTCTTACACCCAATCACGACCTTCCTTGATAGCGTGTGTTGTATGCAATACCAGGTTTCACTAACCAACGATATATGGTTATAATATTATTATGAACTAGCTGTTATGAATAGCATCAAATAAATTTTTGAATTTTATTACATTATTATCCACCTTACACATTTTCTATTACATGGTATGAGAACGAAATAATATTTTCGGGTAAAATAAGTATTTTTTAAAAAAATGCCTATTTGCCGCCTTTTGATGGCGCACCCACTTTAAATCTAGTTTTTGACATGTTTATAAGTTCATTTTTTCAAAATAAAATTTTTCTTTGGAATCAGGATATACAAAATTAATTTGGATAAATTTTTCATATTATTCTAATAACTTTCATATTTTAATGAATAGTAAAAACACGCTATATTTTAATTAAAAACAACTTTTTCATCGCAATATATTATTTGGTAAGATTATATTTTTAATTGGTTGTAAAGGTTAATTATAATATATTTTTACCATTTAATCCAATGTTAGTCATTGGAATTAATTTCACTTTGAAATTGGACATAAATAAGTGTCGATCTTTTGATAGTTATTGTTTCTTAAAAACATGCTATTTGTTTTGATAACGAAAATTAATTTTAAAATTAATTAATTCCACTTAAATGTTTTGAATTTTGAAAAATATACATCATTTTTTAATTCAAAATATCAAATATAGCTTAGGCTGAAGTTTTGGTATTTTTCAGAAAAACTTCAATTTTTGATTAATAGTGAAACCACTTAGTGGTAGTTAAAAAACTGAATCTTTCATTTAAATGAAATTTTACCACTTCTACGAATTAAATTTCAAAAATATGACATACATGGTTGTTATCAATAAGTAAAATGTGGTTCAATAAGATTAAAATATATTTTTGGTGAATAGTAACTTATGACTTTCATTTACTGCGGTTAAAGGTAAATAGGATAATTAATGGTTAAAATAATATTATAATAATTAAAAATTACCATAACACTTGTCCTAACCATATTGGATGAGTAGTGGCCGACCATGGGCATCGTTGGGTCGATTTTGGGATCCCATTGAGCCACTTGGTAGTGATAATGATAATTTGGATTAATTAATTTAATGTAAAGACAAAATTGACATTAACAAAAATCGTTTAGTAATTAATTTTTATAAGGGGTTATGTAAATTATATTTTCGACTATAAATATTAATTGGAAAAATAAATATATTTCCTATATGATGGTATTTTTTCGTTAATTTTTAGACATCAAATAAATTAAATTATTTATGACATAATAATGATGCAGTATTTAACACATTAATAAATGATTTAAATAAATAAGATTATAATGATTAAAATATTATCCAAAGCATGTCCAATTCTGATTGGATAATTTTATTTGGACCCTGAGTCATCTTATATTCATCGTTAATGATTTTTGGACCTTTTGAAACTGAAGATAAGTTTATAATAAAATAATACTTTCACACCTTCCAAAAGAGACCCTCCTCCCCCTTATAAAAGGAGACCATTTCTATCCAATTTCTCACACCTATCAAGCCATTTGGCTCGTCCAAAATATGACCCATTAAGCTCCCAAAATCTCTATCCTCCCCATATAAGCCTTAACGTAGGCATATATCACTTCAAGAAGTCCTTTTGGTTGAAACCAAAGGAAGTTACCCAAATTAAAGGTAACAGTTTCTCTTAAATTGTTTTCTTTTATTCTACTTCTCCAACCCCTAAACTCTTTTTAATCCATTCTTTTGTGACAACCTCAGTATCCTAAATATACTAGGATGTTTTTATGAGAAGGATTATAACTAAACTTACACACACCTTCATCTAATGGATGATGAAAATAATGTTTTTTGTGGATGACAAACTAATGCCTCACGAAATGATGATTGTTCGATTTTCTTCTACCTCCTCTCATGGTGGAAATTATCAAGGAACTGTATTCATGTATGATATATATTATGTTTATTATTTCCTTATTCTTCTTTACTTACAAATTATAGGAATCCTTTATGGTTTCCATAGTGGGTAAATACGATAATCTCATTTGAGGAAGTGCGGACTACTGCCCCCTCAAAGTGATGTGATTTGTTAATGCCTTATGAGGGATGTATAAAGGATGGAGTTAATGGTATTATATATGATATTATACTGTAATTATAATATACTTATGTATCATTATGTGTTAATTCCATTAAAATAAGAAATATAAATGAAAGTAGCGTTCATGCATACGTACGACTTACTGTCTCCATGAACGGTGCATTTCATTTCGTACCTCTGTATGTTATGTACTATTATAAATACATGTATATTCTGGATATATATGGTATATATGATATATAAATCGTGAATATCATTCTGGATATAAGGAACCTTTGACCACATGACCAACATGTAATTATAAGAATTCCATTTTTGTCTTAAGTACCAAATATCGACAAAACGAATGTTATTAACTTATATTGTTACATAATGTTTTTAACATGGTAATAAGTGATATAAAAGGAATAATAAACTTGATAAAGTCTCTTAGGAAATTATAAATTAACTTTTGTTTATTATTTAGGAGATTAAAGAACGATCGAGTCAAGTCGGACACATGGTAAGGGAACTTCTTAACCCAATTTCCGTTCTTTAGGTTGATCTTGTCTTTCTTGTTTATGTTGTTATTTGATTATTTGAGAAATGAATTTTTATATCTTATCATGAATTTATTCTTTATTTATGTGACTTTATAGTGAATACAAGGAAGTGATCTATTTTATTTACAAAAACATCTTTGTAAGGGATAAATTTGTAATCTCATTTTTATTTGAGATTGTTTATCCGTAATTATTTACTGGGGTTATTGTTGTCATCAATACCCATGTTTTCTAAATTTTTTTCATGTATGTTTAAAGCCCTTTTTACCCATTTCTGAAATTTACCACATTTTATGAAAGGAATCTTATTTTTGTTTGTGACATGAATAACTTTTTCACTTTTCCGACAAATGTATGAGGAGAATGTTTTTTTAACTTATACGGAATGAAAGGATTTTTACGATTTCATAACACCTTATTTCCATGAAGATTACCCTATAATATTTCATGAATATTTTCAACAAAATCCTTTTCTTTTAAAATTGGATGGAATTTTGTTAAAAGAAAATGATTTTGAAGAAGAAAGGCTATTTTCCTCAAGAATTTATCTTAAGTGTTTTTATCCAAACCATTTTCCATTTAAGATGACATTATTTCATATGTGTATGTTTCAAGTATAATGTCTCTATGATTTACATGGTTTCACTTCTCTTACAATGAAATGATATCCATTTGTTTTATATGGATTAAGTTATGATGGGATGATGTTTATGAAACCCATTTTATTCTTTGGGTTATGATGAATGAATTATGTTTATGTTGTGGAACACATAAGAATGGTTTCTTTATGAGATTGGTGGGACCTATATCTCCCACTAATTTATTGGGTACAGATTTATATATCAAGAGATAGACAAGGCTGGAATGGTAAGTTAATCCGGTTCAGTGTTACAGGACTGGAACGAGGAGTGAACTCGATTCAGAAAGGGACTTTGTCCAATAAGATGGTCTTGGAAGCAATGCCTTGGCTAATATAGAAATCATATAATGTAATTAATGGTTTTACACAATTACAAGTTTTATTACCATGATATTTTATCATGATTAATGTTTCTTTATGATCTATACCTTATGTACTGCCAAGATTTTTTTCCTCAAGATTTTTATGTTTAAACTTTATGTTCATGTTTTGAAGTTCAAATGTATATGGTTTGTATTATTTTCTCCATGCTTACCCTTACTGAGCATTTGATCACACCCTTTATAAGTTTTATTTTCCCCAGGATATAAAGAAATGTTTTAGGTAAGAAAAGAAGGGAAGATTTTTATGGGAGATGTTGATGATCTTTCACCAAGATTAGAAGATTATGTTCCAAGTTTGAAAAGACACTAAACTATTACGGTCCTTTGGTGTCTGTTTTTGTTATGTATTATGTATTCCGAAAAAGTAATGTAATGTCTATGTACATCAAGATTTGGGTCTCTACACAGCAGTAGAACCTTCTCTTGTTCAGAATATTGAAGGATAGAGATGATCTTTTCAATGGAGTTGATCCATTGTTCAGTGATCATGGGATCAGATGATCCACTAAATGTAGGAGGCCTTTATCTCATGAAGCTCTCGATAGAGACTTGTTCTTTCTTAGGGGGGGGGGGTTGAACGTTCCTCTTGACCCATGTTTCTATTCAAATCATGAGTTAGTTGAGAGATAATCCTAACAAAGTTCGCGATTCCTGCTCCCATTGGATTGGTCATGTCATTAGTATAGTCATCACACTGATCTTCACATCGGTTGTTAGCCTGAGACCTCCTATTACCGGCCATTGGCATGAATAAAAGAAAAGTTAGGGGTAACACATAATGGGGAATCCAAAGACAAAAGTTGATGACTTATAAATAGACTTTTATTTCCTTAACTCACGATTCTATAGGCTTCAGTCTAGGCTTTTCATAATCTACTTTAAAACATATATTCTTAGGGGGATTTTTTTAATTCCCTTAATAAGGGTTCATACTAAGATTATGAATTTATCAAAATATATACGATGGGAGTGTCACAACCAAGAGTGCAGCAAGGCCCATTGTCGTGCACCAGTTCCCGTTCGAGTCTAGCTCAAAGCGGTATTTTCAGGGTTTACCCAGAGGATACATCTATTCCAGATCTGCCTCTACCTTCTCGTATTTAGACGGGGATGTATTTTCTTGATAAATAACTTACCCAGTACTTACCAAAAAATAGATTTGTTTTTATTATACTTAGTCTTGTCTCCAAGGTTTTACTAGGGTTTTCTAATCCTAATCCCAAATATAACTAAACCTATCCTCTGATACCAACTATGACAACCCTGCTTTTATTACAAACTTAAACATGATTTATTACATAAAATATTCACTTGATACAATATTGAAGATCAAGAGTTCTAGTGTCTTTGGGGATTAGGATCATTACATAACAACTTAAAACATGAAAGAAAACATCTTTATTGAAAAATTTATTTACATGACCACTACTTTCCCTCATACTTAGCATTGCATGGGATAACATTGGTACATGCATAAGAAAAGGGGTGAGCTATAAATCCCAGTAATGGAATAAAATAGAATACATGAGGAGTACAATACATGTTAGAAAATAGGAAAATCAATAGAGAACAATAGAAAAATTAACATAAAGGCATGATAAAGCATGATAATCATAACATGGAAATGTGTCACCAACTCTTAACATGGAATTAGCATGAGCCAAGGCTCATTTCACATGGAGCATGAGTAAATCCTCATTGGACATGAAGCACGAGTAAACCCTTGTTTCACTAGAATTAGCATGGGTTAATACTCATTTCACATGACGTATCATGATACAATAATTTACCCAATGCATTGGAGCGCTATAAGGGTGCACCCTTCTTAAACATTTAATTTCATGCATAAGTGTGCCACATGGATCATAAAACATGGATTCCTAAAACATAATAATTTATACCACGATAAGGGAATGTGGAATTCATACATTAAACATTATAATCAATAAGTAAATGTGCATAAAGGTGAATACACTTAACGGGGAAATGGGCATGGTATTCACTACCAATGGCATTGGCTTAGAAAATCTGTGAGATTTCGGCAGCGTAACGACGTGACATAAGAATTCATAAAAATGGTTGATGATAGAGAAAGTATTTCCTCATCATATTTACATGTAATGGACAGTAATTATGTCATATAGATATATTTCCCAAAAATTGTAATGGAATTTAGATTCATGATACAAAATTATTGCTTGAATGTAAATGAGGAGAGGGAAGTTCCTTTCATAATTTCATCATAGTAATGGGTGTACATGGGAGGCATATAATGAGAGTGAAAAGGGTCTCACATCATTAAAACATAAATAGGGATGTATGAGGGAGGTCTAAAACCAAACCCCAACATTCATAATTGAATTTAAATGGGTGATACAACATAAAGAAAATTGGACAAAAATGAGATAAGAAGAAAAAACCCTTACTTGGAAGTGTGCTTCCAAAGGCTTGAGAGAGGCTTGAGAGTGGCTTCTTGGGATCTTGGGGAATCTTGGGAGGATTCTAGAGAGAGTAGGGTAGAGGTTGGATGAACTCCAAAGTCATTTTGTGAGGAGGAAGTGGGTGCTTGAGTGGGTTTATATAGGAAATGTGGGTGAATTCTTTATTATTTAGGTTTGGGACACCTTACATTAAATTAATCCAAACCACAAATCAGATCATGGTTTCTGCCCATGTTTTTTGGAAAAGGGGAGAGGAAAACAATATTTTATTAGGCCAAAGTCCTAACTTCTTACAAAAATGGGGTTGCTTATGTGGATGTGAGTCAAACTACCATGGAAAATAATTTAAAATGACAAGATGTTTAAAATTTATTGAGGGGTCCATTAATGCTTTGAAAAGTAAGTCAAACAAACTCAAAATCACATTATTCTAATGTTAAAACATATATTGGCCGAACATAAAGCTTATAGTATTTTATTACATCACTATTGGGTCATTATGATATCATAAAACACATTATATATTTAAACAGTATTTCAGTTTTACCCAAACATTTTACTGTCTCAGAAAATTATGAAAAATTCACCATTGGATAATTTCGATGTCCTGATTCTGGAAATATCATTTATTTAATCTAAATAATTTTCTAAATATGTTAATTTTTACTTTTAAAATTAAAACTGACATTTATTGAAAAATCTTGGGTTTTATAGAAATGGCTTTCAAACCTTAATAAAAATTATAATTGCATTCATAAAATTATTAGATAATTAATATTTAATAAAAATTAATTTAATAATAATAATATTTTATAAAAATATTATTTAATTCAAAGGTCCCTTAATTTAATAAAATAGATTTTTTAATTAAATAATAACTAAAGACACTATTCGTACTTTAAAAACTATTTACAATGTGTCAATAATGACAAGGAGGTATATTCATTATTATATAAAAAAAATAATATACATGAACATAGTACTTGCGATTTTTTACGTAACCCCTTAAAACAGCCGCATAAGACCTAAGGGTAAGGTGTGCGATGGTGACAGAATCTTGGGGTGGCTCAGATAACATACCTCGAGTGGTAATCTCTATCAACTTCCACGTTTCCCATTGATGGTCCCATTTGAGCTTGACATGATGAAGCTCAACTTGGGCTTGGTCAAGAGAAAAGCCCAAGGATCCCACCTCTTTTCCGAGCTCCGATAAATGGTCTTCGTATGGAGCAATTCTACAAGATGAGGCCATCACTTCTTTTTTCTGAGTAAATTGTATTTGTTAAAGCCCTATATTTATACTAATCATGTGATCACTGTTCAACGACTATAAAAGTAACGGTCACAATTCTTAACATAAAACAAAAGAAGTTGACATTTTATATAAAATTTTTACATAAAGAGACATTTAACTAGATCAATAGAGATTTCCATGAATGAAACTTTGAGTCATTACATTAACACAGGGTATGCTGAATGTTCAAAGTCTGGCATTGACGGATCAGACTGATTAGAACACTAATTAGAGTGGATTAGATGGAGGAACCCCCTGGAGGGAAAACCGGTACTGGGTCTATCATGTGGGTGGCTTCCTGAATGTTGTTTGATGGAATGGGGAGTGGGGTGGCATGATCCCATCAGGATGTGGTGGCCTAGGTGAGGATTAGGATGTGTGATGAAGTGAAGGGGGATGAAATATGGCCATCGCAAGGGCGACGGTGAAGTTGGGCTTGAGTCTCGAAGATGCTTCCTACATATCCTCATGGCAGGGAATCAAAGTCCGCGTAGTTCAGTGAGACTATGGGACACTTTAGGAGGTGACCCATGAGAATGGACGTATGGATTGGACCTAGAAGAAATGTAATCCATTGGTTGGGGAATGAGCTTCCTGAGAAACATAGGCTCGAGGGAGAGATTAGGATTAGATAGGAGTGATGGGCACAAATATCATGGAGGCTTCCTACATATCCACGTGGCAGGGAATCAAAGTACACATAGCAGTTTAATGTTATGCAGGAGAAGGGAGAACCTGACTATAAGTTTGTCAGAACAACCGAGTGGTGGGATTGAACCTCGTGGAGGCTTCCTACGTACTATGCCTTGGCATGGATCAAAGTACTCATAGTTCAGGATGTGGGGCTTGGCATACCAACATGGAGACAGTAGGGGCCAATGGTTGTTGGGCTTGAACCTCATAGAGGCATCCTACGTACCATGCCTTGACATGGATCGAAGTACTCATAGTTCGAGATGGTGTTTTGGGCTTACACACTAAGGTGGCCCAAGGTGGTGGGTTTGAACCTTGGGAAGGATTCCTACATACCATGCCATGACATGGATCAATGTCCTCATAGTTCGGGATGGTGTTTGGGGATTACACTCTGAGGCGGACCAAGGTGGTGGGCTTGAACCTCACGGAGGCTTCCTATGTACAATACCATGACATGGATCAAAGTCCTCATTGTTCAAAATGTGGGGCATGGCATACCGACATGGAGATGGTCGAGGCCAATCTTTTTGGGATTGAACCTCGTGGAGGCTTCATGCATACCATTCCTTGACATGGATCAAAGTCTGCATAGTTTGGGATGTTGTTTCTGTCATAAACTCTGAGGTGGCCCAAGGTGGTGGGATTGAATATTGGGAAGGCTTCATACGTACCATGCCTTGAAATAGATCAATGTCCTCGTAGTTTGGGAAGGTGTTTGGGGCTTACACTCTGAGGCGGCCCAAGGTGTTGGGCGTGAACCTCGAGGAGGCTTTATATGAACCACGCCTTGACATGGATCAAAGTCCTAATAGTTCAAGATGGTGTTTGGGTCTTACACTCTGAGGCAGCCCAAGGTAGTGGGATTGAACCTCGTGGAGGCTTTCTACGCACCATTCCATGACATGGAACAATGTCCTCATAGTTCGGTATGGTGTCCGGGGCTTACACTCTGAAGCCGCCCAATGTGGTGTTTGTCATGGTCGGTGCTTGCTATAAGCTCATGTGAGCCATGATCGATGTGAGAAAAAAGAGTTAGCAGAGACTTAACAATCACATCGTGAAAGGTTAATCCATGGAAAATGGAGTGGGGCTTATGCGTTGAGAAGACAAAAGAGAAAATAAGGGCTTATGCATGGTTAGCATCCCATGAAGTCGGGACATACTCTAGGATGGAGGCCTCATGGTGATAAAGCGCTACCGAAGAGGGACTTAGTACTGAATAAAGGAGAAGCATTGTTTCCCACCATGCCCTTCGCTGGCCCTGGGGACTGAAGATGAAAGGAAAAGCAGGGATGTTTCCTTTGGCATGAAAATCTAGGGGCTTAAACTGAGATGGATGCCCTTTCCCTGTGGAAAAATGCCACTCCAATAAGGAGGATATAATCCCCTGTGGGGGGTGATCCCATCCCCATGGAGACAAGTGGGTGTGAAGAATGTACAAGGCGGGGCGTCCCTGTGTGCGAGGCACGGGGTGAGGTCACAATTTAATGTCATGTGCTGAGGATGATGGAACTTTCCAGTTTAACGTCCTGCAGCTCGGATGAGGTGGGTTTGCTCCGCACCCCAAGGAGTTACATAACCAGTAGCCTCTGCTCGGTGGTGCAGAGAGGGGACATGAAAAGTCGTGGCGAGGGGGTGTCATGGAGGGAACCATCGAGGGGTCCAGGTTTGCGTAGCTATACAAAGAAGCAATAACTGTTAGAGTGCCTATGCGAAGAAACATGAGGCGAAGCAACACAATGGGAAGAACTGTCCCAGGGACCTAGAAGTTACTTCGTATGAGCCTAAAAGGTCGTACTATAAAACAGTGTATGATGTGGATTCCCATGGCATGAGAGAAACCCGCAAATGGAATCCATAAGAAGATCATTGGACATACGCATAGAGGTATGCCCATTGATTATGTGGTAGACAAGTGAAGAGTTTGTCGGGGAGCATCGGAGTGAGGGGTCCCGGAGTGTTGCGCGCAACCTTTGAGGCTTTCACGCGAAATAAGTGTCCCTGTGCGAAAAACACATGACTAGAATGAAATTAGTGAGGATTTGTCCATAAGTGGAGCCGAGGCTTTGGGCGGAACTAGAAAGGATTGCGCACAAGGAGTACGAATTGCGCATAATTGGGAGAGACTGTGCGCAATGAATGGGGTACGCGCAATTGAACGGTATTGTGCGCAATTGGCCGGCCTGTGCACAAGTGGAAGGGATTGCGCGCAAGGGGAGGAACCAAAAGGGATTGTAATGTAGTCTAAACCAAGGGGATCTCATGCGAAGGCAGACCCTGGGGAGACATGGCGTGTAAATAACTGTACCTGAAAGCCATCTTTGTGCGCACAAAAGGCAAATTTCTCCTAAGAGAGCCGGTTCTGATTCATAAACCGCAAAGTCTAAGGGGGTCACCTTTGATTTATAGACATTTGGGGGTGCGTAAAATAGATTATCCCAAAATAATTTCCCACCAATGTCGGCAGCATGAAATGGAAACCGTGCAGGGCGGGGGCATGAAATATTCTGCACCCATGCCGAAGAACTCTCACGAATCCCAGAGCATTCCTCACAATGCATCTTTTTTTCGCACACTTATGAATTTTATAATGCGACTCCTTCGGGCCCCCAGGACTGGGTCCCTGGATCCGAATATGACTTCACTTTGTCATTTTGAAACCTTCTTCAGCCCTTGAGTGCTTTTCGGCGTCTACAGTCATCTTTTGTATTTCATCCTCATGAACGCTAATCTAGACATAGTTAGAAATATGATCAATCATTTATTTCCAAAATTATCATCTCATATATTCAAATAATTCACCAATATATGGAAATGGTTAAATCTTATTTACCCAAACATAATTCAGATGATGACAATTAGAACAAAGTCTCAACTCCTATACAATATTATTCACAAAAAACATTATATTCCCAAGGTGACTTAATGGTTCAAATATAAAATTATTCCAAAAGGGTCCTCTTCCAACACCCTCAGTTACAAAATCTAAATATGGGAAATTTGATATGCTGGAGAAGTTATCATTGTCATCCCTCTATGGACTTCAATGCATAATTCCATCTCCATCTTTATAGGTAGTCCCAATAAATATTTGGGAATGACATAAAAATAAACCTCCACTATGGAAGTTATCCAAATTCTTGAATAAAAAAATACACTATGGTATAAACTCACCGATTAATGGGTGATGGGATGATTCTCCCTACTCAGAATACCTACTTGATCAACTATAAGATATCTCACTACCATAATAGAGAATATCTTCTCATCTGTCTAAAGTTATCTTAAATATTAGTCATAATATACAATATGGGAACTCACCTTTGAAACCCAATCCATATCCATTACGATTTCATAGTGTTTCACCATGATGAATCCAATATCCCATGAAAAACACTACCCACAAAATGCGAACTCTCACCACAAGATAATATGTGATACAAAAGAATCATTCCAAATGGGAACATATCTTGATATGTGTTGGGCTGAAGTTTCAATTGGAAGCTATAACTCTATCACATTCTATAAAATAGGCTAATTAATTACTCATGCATATGTTTAAATTTTATAGGTTATGTGTATGAAATTCACAAATCATCCGTTTAATCATATAATTTACAGCCTGGTCATAGGCCTCAATAGCCTGCAGTTGTCTATGTAAATAATTTACATATCTCTATGCCTATAATTTTCCACATAGTGGTGCTGATGGATGAAGATCATACTATCTCCCACCAGAACCATATCCTTCTTATGGAGCTCCACATTCTCTAATATTAGTAACACCTCACTTAGGGGCACATCGACCCGACATGGGAGATCCCAAATCATGACATTACCTCTTTTGTGTTGTACCATCCACTGTATTCCTATTTTTGTTATCACCATGGGTTGGGAAAACACATTTTATAGGACTTCTTCTATCACAGGTACAGAATCACCCCTCACAAGGATGAGTAGATCATTTTCTCAAACCCCATACAACAAATTAGTGTCATTGGGTTAGGGAATTGGTATGACTTATAAAACGAGGCCTTGATGTCTCTCGTATGGTATCTTTAATAGATAAATCAACCTAATTATGAAAACTTCATAATCTATCTACCTCTCATACCGCTTATGGGAATATCTCTAAAAAAAATTTCATTCTCATCATGACAGAAAAAGTATAAATTATGAAAATTCTTCTCTATATTTCAAATTAACAACTGATTTATTACATATGGTCACAGTTAATACAACCTGGAAGATCGAGGAGACTACTATTTTTTGGAATTGGGTCCATTAAATAACAATTTTAAATATTTAATACACAATATTTATTAAAACAACTCTGAACATGATCATAATATCCCATTAGACATAAAAATTCATGGAATTACATGGGGAAATACATAATAAAGGGGTGAGATATATGGAAAAGTTGGGTAATGAACATGGAATAACATGAATAATATAATACATTTTATAATATAATCATATCAATGGGGAATAAATGGTGTAGGAACCATAATCATGAAATATGAGACATGATATAGCACAATAATCATTATGGAAACATGGGAAATGTGGAAACAACTTAAAACACTACAACACAAAGATTGGTCAAGGATAATTTTCAAGACATCACAATAAAAAAAGTCACATAGAAGAATCGTGTTAACTCTATGTCCAAAAATTATGTCTTGTGTGACTAAACATTACCCAATGCATTAGAGAGTTATATAATTTTGGATGTACCTATAACATTCATTTAATTTTCATGGTAATGTGTTCTATAGAGATCATACAATATGGATTAATTAATCATCATATTTTATTCCATGATCAAGGAGTGTGGAATAAAAATATATAATTACTAATTAAAAGAAGTACTATTGTATAAAGGTGGAAACCCTTGATAGAAATTGGTATGGTATTCACTACATATGTTTTTTGGTATAGAAAATCATAGTAAAATATCTATAGCACAATGAAATCACATAAAAATCCATAAATGGGTTTAATCGAAATAAAGAGGAATATAATAATTTTTAAATGAAATGGGATATATTATGTTCCCTTCATCTATGTTCTTATCAAAATGGCTTGGGTTTCAATCAGCATTAACATCAATGAGGGGGTTAGTTGAATAAAATATTATCAAAGGGAAGTTGAAAATATGATTTGTCAAAAAAACCCATTTAATCTGAATACATAATTGAATGTAGTTTTAAAATTTCCATGTAGAGGATTATGTTAAGAAAAATGGGATAAGGCATCATGTTTTAGCAGTAAGAATGCCACAACACAATAGAGTAGTTGAGATAAGTAATAAAATTATCAACAACAAGGCTACAACAATGATCATTAAGAAATAAATTCAAGGAAAATATTTAAATGATGTAATGATGAAATCAGTCTACTCATCAAATAGAGAATTATTAAATCCAAAAGAATAGATGAATCCATATTGGATATGGTATGGAAAAGAAGCCAATGTTTATGTACTTCAAGTCATGAGAAGTAAGTGTTTCATTTTCTATTAGGAGAGACACATGAAGTTTGAATCCCAATAAGATGAAGGTATATTACATCGATAATAAAAGATAATAAAATTATTCAAATTCATTTATATGTGGATAAGAAAGGTAGTTAAGAGTAATGATGTAGAAAAATTAGAGAATGAAAAGAATCTTGAGAAAATAAATTATCAGTCTTAGGAAGATAATGATAAAGAGATAAACAGATAATGGGATGTTTTAGTTCTATAGGTTGACTTGGTATAATATTTTGATAATGAAAAGGATGATAAAAAACTAGTATATGCACAAATATCTAAGATATGTGTTGAAAATTGAATGATAGAACATAATCATTATTCAGACATTTCCATTACAGAGAAGGAGAATGGGATTATAATTAAAGAATATTTCATATCCTTGGTAGAGCCTAAATGTTTTGAGGAATCATAAATAGAAGAAAATTGGGTTTAGGTTATTAATGAAGAGCTTAATAAATATGAGAGGAATGAGACATGTGATATTGTTTCAATACTGAAAGATAAGAATGTTATTAAGACTGAATGGTTATTTTGTAATAAGAAGAATTAAGACAATGGAATGTGTGATTTCATGAAGTGTAAATGAAAAGTGTTTAACTATATGAAGCGATATCACTGTAGATCTGATAATGAGACTGAACACACAATCAAGATATTATATTCTGATAATGGATCAAAATACACATCAAATGAATTTGAAAATTTCCATGAAACAAAGGTATCAATACTGAGGTTTTTTAAGCGATTAAAATTAAAATTAAATGGGTTTTTCAAAAATATAAATTAATGGGTGAAAAATATATCCAAAACTATGATGATAGAGAGTAGTGTTTCTCTTCTCTATGAAGAGTATCTTTTTCAATCCGTAGTGTACACTCAAATTTAGATAGGGATTAGTCAAGAAGATTAATGGACACCCAATGAAAAAAGTCTTGGATGGAATCCCTCACTAATTTGTACATGTATTTGTGGAAGTACATGTTTAATTAAAAACAAAGAAGGAGATAAATTCATCTACTGTGATGCTAGAGATGAAGAAATATTCCGTGGATACCCAATGAATAGTGATGCCTATAAATTCAAAAATAATCATCTTAAAATGATTTTGGAGAGAAATTATGTCCAGATTATTGAGGATAAAATTACAAGGAACATGTGAAAATCATAAGTTGATATATTTTATGATGAACAAGAAATTTTAAAAGTGTAGAATTCAAATATAGAAATCATGGAAGGCTTATATAATATTCATTCTTCTCTAAATGATTATTTTTCATAATTAGAATCATAAGAGGAAACTATTTTTAATAAACTAATATAAAACATCATAATAGATGTAGAATAAATAATTTTAATCAACCCAAGATCATTAGTGATTATAAATCAACTTTATATATAAGGATAATGAAAAACTCAACACATTTTACAATCCAATAAAGAGTATAACATACCTCATTAAAATAACAGAAGAAGTAGCAATCATTGGTTAAGGAAATGAAAGAAAAAATTGATCAGATTTAAAAACCATGGCTGGGAACTTTTATGAGGATAAAAAATAATAACGTGTTGTAAAAAAGTGGATATTAAATAATAACTTAGATGAAAAGGAAATTATGATTAAAAAAAGAATTCTTAGTGTGTAAATTCATTACAAAAAATTATGGTCTTGATGCTGATGAAAATATCTAATCTAGTATCTTGACCAAAGTCCATTACAATATTACTAGCCATGAAAATTAAAAGGGGGTACAATGTTTTTTATATGAATATAAATATGTCATTGTAAACTTTTATTCTAGAAAAATAAGTTTAAATTGAACAACTACTGGGATTTAGGTTTATAAATGATGAACAAAAGGTTTTGAATATTTTAGAAGTCTCAATATTGGCTAAATAATACCATGTGATCATGTTATGGATGCTAAGATGCTTATCGAAAGAAGATGTTATTTAATAGGGTAGATGTAAACCAGAATATCAATGTGTAAACATCCCACGGAGATCATTTTATGGTTCATGATTATGTGTATGATATAATATTAAATGGATGAAGGAATGGATTAGTAGAAGAATTTTCTAATCACATAATATCCAAATTTAAAATATCTATGGTTTGAAAAATCACATACATTTTCGGTGAAATAGGTTTTCCAAAAAAAGGGAGAAACCATAATTTCTCAGGTATTGTATACAAGAGATCTTTTGAAGAAGTTCAACCTAAATTATTCCAAAAGAATCAACTCTAAATTTTAATGAGAATAAAACATGGGAAGCATGGGGATGTAATATATTTTCATCCCACATTATACTCGTGGATAATTTTATATTTAACCATCAAATGAATATATATACTCTTCAAAACATGTTTTGGGTCTCACTTACAAAGTAATCTAAAAGAAGATAATTTTATAGGACATTAATTAGACATGAGGTACATTCTTGGATCTAAAATTTTTTATTATAATTAATGTTTGTATGGATCATGAATTTTCATCTTTTTATGATGATGACTGGGTTAGTGATGTGGGCAATCGAAAATCCATAATTGGGGTACCTTATTTATTTCCAACGAATATGTGATCTAGTATAGTAATCAACACAAAAATAAATTCTCATTGATTGGATAATGTATAATATATTTCTATTAAAAAAATAAGAACATAGATATTATGGATAAAGAAAAAAAAATTCTTCTAGCATTTAATGTGGTGAAAAAACCCATGGTCTTATTACGTGATATCAAGAGTGAGTTTGAGTTCATAAAAAATTTCTATCAATACATGCATACCAAAAATATCAAGATCAAATACAACTTCATAAATGAAAATGTTGAACAAGTTATGATTAAAATTAATCATATTATTTTAATTGATCAAGTACATGAATTCCAGAGTAAGCCGTTGGCCTCACCAGTTTTTGATAATCATCATTTTAACCTCAGTACTCAGCCACCTCACTACTTGAGAAAGTTTATATTTAACCCCAATATCCATGTTTTTAACCAGTTCTTCCTATTATTAAAATTGGTGAATGTTTTAAGAGTTATACGATCCATGGGATGTTTTGGGTGTTAACTGTAAGAATACAATTTCTTTGGGATTTCAAAAAAGTAGTAGAATGGATAAAATCAAAATAATAACGGACATGAGGTATCTCGAAGAATTCAGTTCTCTCTGGAACTCTGAACTTATACTCAAAGAATTTCTTACATAGACTTTGAGTGTTTTATGAGATATTTCACTTCTATCTTTTTTATTTTAGTATTTTGATTTATTTAACGTAACATTAAAACCCCAAAAAATAAAAATAGGGTTATATTTGGAACCAAGATTTTTAGCATAAAGAAATTGTGATGGCTTGTTTTGTTTTCATGAAATTGTGAAATATAAATGGATTTTTTCCAAAGAGGTGATGTCAAATCAATTATTTTTATTGAACATGTAATGTTACCAAAAATTTCACTGGTTTTCATTGTAGTTTCATGAAGGGCTAGTTGAATCTATAAATGGGTGATCACCCCTTTCCTTAAGTAGGAACCCTTTAAACAATGTTCTCTATACATTTCATCTTGAAACAGTTTTGTGATGTAAAACTTTTTGAATAAAATTACTTTTTTTCTATCAAGACCATGTGAAATTTTTGAATCATTAAGATTGTAAAAAAGTAAAATCTATGTCAAAAATAAAAGTTTCATGAAAATTGAGGATTTGAGTGAAAGTGTTAGATTTGCGCAAAACCTTAGGAGTTATGAGAATGTGAATAATGCTTCTGAAAATGGATGAGTTTTGTGAATATGAATGAGTTGTTTAAAAAAAGAAATTATTTGATATAAAGTGAATTTATTATGTGAACAATGAGTTTTGAAAATCTCTTTTGATGTGAACATTTCATTCAAGAGCATTAATTTGACAATGTGATTCAATAATACTCTCATTTTGGTCTAGAAAAAATACTTATATTTTCAATCGGTAGATGAGATCAGCAAGATTTTAAACTATAGGAGTTCTATTATAGAATCATGAGTGAGTGTGATGAAAAGGTAGTGTTCCATGGATGAGAAGTGAAATAAATTTATACTTTTAAAGGTATTTCACCTGGAATGGATTGACCATTGCTGAATCATATTTTATTCAATATATAATGATAATATTAGTGGATTCTGGTTAAAATAGAACACTATCATCGAATTCTACTTAGAATACCCCTTAATGGAGCACCAAGTAATACTATTGTGTTGAATTATTTCTCTCTTCTTAAATTTGGTAAGAGATTTCCCATTTCACATTGATGGATATAACGAGTTCTAAACACCTTGGGAAAAAAATACATTTAATTAAAATAAAATTTTAATGACATTATTTACCCATCCCCTTTCTGGGTGTTCTGAGGTCTTATAAAGAGAAACATAGAAGACAATTTCTTTGATACCCAATTTGTAGTACCTACGACGTGATTCATCTCCACTATTAGTGAAAAGGTCACTAAATGCATCATGTTAATCCCCTCCCATGTATATCATTGGCTGAGTACCATTAGTTAGGTTCTATATATATTGTGGGTATATTATACCATCGCTTATACATTCAATGATAAATAACATCAGAAGAAAATTTAATAGTCACTATAGAAAATAAAGTGATAAAATCGAAATCATAAAAAGGTAAATCTATAATTAATTGAAATCGCTTATTCTATATTAAAAAAATGAACTTATTATTATATGGTCTTATAAAAAAATAAGTAAGGCCGATATAAGTAATTTTGTAAAAGGTAACCCAAAATATAAAAATATTGGTTATGTCCATAAACTAGTATTGATTTCATCCATAATCTCAACTCATAGACCCTATATGGTTATATATCTCACTAATCAACTACATGTTCCTTTACAATATAGATATCATTAAAAAAGTCTTATCAGGTACTCAATGAACCTGAGAAGGTTGTTGCTACATCTGTGTCGGCCACCACAAACAATTTACTGAAAAAACCTATAAAAATAGCATATATTCTAATTGAAATTTTTTAATAATAATAAAAAATAAATCAAATAATTGAAACCACACCCTTAATTTCTCAACTATCCTCCCAGGGTGTGACCATACCTGCTTCAAATAGTATCATTGTATCTCTAAACATAACGCAATAAATATAAAGGATAATATGAAAGTACGATACCATTCTTGTATTTGTATCAACTCGAAGATTCTCAACCCCCATTGAAAAATATAAAGAAAATAGGAATGTTGAAGCCCATATATATGACTGTATATAATGCCTCAACCCTAGTTACCTAGACTTTGTGCATTATTACATAACATTGGAAAGACCAAAGGAGATCCTGTCCCCAAATACCATTTATTTTAGTATCGTTGTATTTTCTAGATACATACATAAGTTTTATATTACATCATGAAATAAACAAAAACAACATTGTTTCCCCCTTGAAAACACTCATATCCTTTGTCATATCCCTTCAAGTTAATCATAATATACTTCTTCACATATAGTAAAAAAAGAAAACCTAAGAAAGGGGTGAGCTTAGATGCTCAGTAGGCATAACAACATAACAGAAACTATCATAAATGAGCATAAACATTTAAGGCAATGTATATGACTAAAACACAAGCCTTTTAAACATAAAAATCAACATAATATGGAAATGATAAATAAAATAATTCCATTTACTTATTCACATGGATATTCTACTAGTAGAATATTAACATTTAATATCAATAGATAATTTCATAATGATGGAATGTATAATTCTGTACATCATAACCGCATAGTCAAGGCCTCATGCCAAGACTGCAAAAAATATTTCGTCAAGGCCTTGTTCCAAGACACTAGTTTGTCTCATGAGACCAACTGATGCATCTAGGGGCTATAGAGGGCCCTGCCTATCAGACACTATCTCTAATGAATTCTTCACATGAATAGGGTGAAAAAAAATCCAAATATTCATATTAAAACTAACATACGAAATGTAAATACTTTAACAAAAAACCATGAATGGTATAAAAATAGCACATCCACAGTCAAGCATAACTCATTCAATACAATATGGACGATTTTATTATAATAAATCAACATCAATCAAGAATAAAATAAAAAGAAGGATATTTACATAGATGAAAATTATTAGTAAAACTATTTGAGAGAAATAACCCATTTTTCTTGAAAACATTTAAAAGTATCACCATTTATCAAGATGAAATTAAAAGTAGATTTTTGAATGAAAGTTTCCATACCACATTGAAAATTTTAAAATGAATTTTAATTTTAAAACATTAATGACCATATAAGTAAATTCTTAACACCATTTTTAAATCATATAAATTAATGAGAAATATTAAGAAGAATAAATCGTTAAAACGTTTAAAATAATATTTTAGTTAGAGTTCCTAACTAGGTGAGAGATACTGGAATACAAATAATTGAGGTAATAAAAACATTATAATATCACGGGAATAAATGGATTCATGATATACTATGTCAAAGTATAGTATGCACACCATATAAAAGTGAATTGGAACATAATAACAAAGAAGTCTCAGTGGAATGTAAACAGAGATGAAATCCATTATAAAGACAGTATCTTTCGGTTAAGGATATATTAATGACAAACATATGTGTGAAAAATATAAACACACTCAATATGATTTTATATTCAGTGTAAATAATTCATAGTACATTCACACATATTCTTGGAAAAACAACACCATTGACATGGATGTTTAACTCAATGAATGGAAATTGAGTTAAGATTACTCTTATCAAGTTCATGTTGATGGATTGAGAATTTTTCAATGGAGTGATTATGTGTATCAAAAGTATATCAAAACGAAGAGTACTGTAAATTACTTTATAAATAAATAAATAGTGATTTCACACATAATCTGGGAGTAAAATAATCATTGATGTTTGCGTAAAACCCAATGAGTGGAAATTGAAATTAGAACCTTACTGATTTGTAAACTTATGAGACATACACCCCATGAAAAAAAATAATACAATGAGGATGTAAATACACATAATTTAAGGTATATTACACAAATAATACTATCATGGTCAGTACATTCACCACACAAAAGGAAATAGTGGAAATATATCATGAATCTCATTGGAATAAGAAGTGAGATGAAAACCCCTTACTTTGTACTTTTCCATAGAATAGGTTAGTTTAAACTCCTATATAATGGTGAAATAATTGTTATTAAATTATAAAAGAACCACATACATAAATATGATATTATATATGATCTTCTAATATAGCTTTGTTAATGATATTTGTATAGTATCATTGTTTTGGCTGTTAACTAGTTTGTTTTCATTTATATGTTTTGTTATATATGTAATGTTTGTTATGGATAGGACATATTTTATTTCTAACCATAATGATATTAATTTCATAAAAATTATTTTTTAGTCATCAAATGAAGATTATTCTTGATTGTTTATGACTGGGAAAAATTCACATTGCGTCGTGGAGATGGTAAGCCGTACGTACGCACATGCGACAATATCATTCTATTAGTGGTGAAATAATTTGTAAATGGATGTTATAGTATATATAAATAATCATTAATATTTTATATTTATTATTTAAATTTGTTTTACTCATTATCATACCCATCACAATAATTAAGTTTTGAATTAGAAACTACACCATAACATGGAGATGGTAAGTCGTACGTACGCACATATGGTGACTTTATCATTCATAGTATGGATATAATAATGAATATGGTTTACCAAATGTATAATAACATCAGAGTATGTATAAGGTACTTGATTTATTATTTTTGAATGGAAACACCAAAGAAAGGGGAAGTGGAAGAAGAAAAGAACTTTGAAAGAGGTGATGAAATTATTACCTCTTCGTCAAGGGCTTCCTTTTTATTTGATCAAAAAGGCTCCATAGGTTTGATTTTTGAACAAATTAAATCCTCTAGGTTAAATTGAGGGTAGTTGGGAGTATATATTGTAGTAGGGGGTGTCGATTTAAATTGATTTGGAGGTGTAATTATGTGATAATGGGAATTACCATTTTATAAGAGAGGTGATGGTCACTTTAGGAATATTTTTAAATATTATTTTATTATAAAATAACTTTCGGTTTATAATGGATACAAATGTATTTATTTAGAAGGATAAGGTGGGTATGGGTATAAAACCCCTCAACTAATAGGTTTTATACTGGTTTAGTTCACCATATTAACCTTATCTTTCAGATTTAATTATTAGTTAAATAGTTTATCTTTTTCCACGTCTTCATGTATTTTTATATTACATGGTTCAGAAACTTACTATAAAATGCCGAGCGATCCTCCAGTGGTTCATTGATGACATATCTATAAATATATAAATTCTTTGGTGAAACCTTATATTTTTAGGAACATTATATAACTTAATAATATTGCATTTGTTTTAAATAATCATTATGTCAATTTTGAAACTATTTAGTATTTGGTTTTTTTGAAAGTCAAAAAAACATGAATACATTGATAAAAATAAATTAAATCAAATATAACATGTAAATTAACCTATAAAATTCATGTAATGCATAAAAAGTTTCAATTTACATTTATGTTGATATTTATAATATCTATTATTTAAATCATTAATTAATAAGGTAATTACTTCAACAACATTGTGTCATAAATAAATTTAATTATTAAATGTATAAAAATTATAAATAAAATACCTTGATGTAGGAAATTGTTTTATATTTTTAATGAAAATTTATAGCCGAATTTATCTTATGTATAACCCTATATTAAAAATGATTTATTTATTAATCTTTGAATTTAACACTTCTAAATCGTCTTTAAATAAAATAATAATAAATGTCATAATCTAATAAAATTCCATCAGAAGGATCAATTTTATTCATAAGGTTGATTTTTTTTCCAAATACACTTATCCAATAGAATTTGGACATGCATTAGGGTAATTATAATAACATTTTTATCTTTAATTTCCCTACTTACTTTTAATCATGTTAAATAAAATTCCAAAGTTACTATTCAACAAAAAATATATTCATCCTATTAAACAACATTTTACTTACTGATTTAATCCATGTCTCTCATATTTTTGAAATTTAATTCATAGAAGGGGTAAATTTATGTTTTATGTAAATTTGAAAATCTGTCTAGAAGGTGAGTAAAAGACGGTAAAAAGTTCAATGGAATTTTATATATCTAATATTATTATAAAATGACATCGAGGTATTAAATTGGTATAATATTGGTATTATGTATCTATTTTGACTTAAAATAAATTTAAATGAAAAATATCTATTTAAATAAAAAAGTCAAATTTAAACAATAACACAGTGATTTTTAATATTCATAAAAAATTGAATGTTTTTAGAAAAATACAAAAATTCAACCCAATATAATTTTGATATTACAAATTCATTAATGATATAAATTTTACCCAATTCAAAACATAGAATTTTCCTTAATTAATTTAAAAAATATTCCTATTGTCAAAACCAGAAAGCAGGTTTTTTAGAAGTAAAAACTATAAAACAATTGATAGGTGTTTTGTCCAATTAAAATGTAAAATTATTTCCAATGACCAATAATGGATTAAATTATAAAAATATAATATATTTATAATTAAAATCCATTCAAAGGTATAATTTAACACTATAAATTGTTTTTACTGAATTTTATTTTCAATTAATATTTAAAATTTTTCAGTATTTATCAAAATATGAATGTTTTAAGAAAAGCACAAAAAATTTATCAAAACTAAGTTTTTACATAATGATTCTAAATAATAATTTTATTTTTTCAAATTTAATATATAAAAGTGTCAAATATTGGATTTCAAAAAGGTTTCACCATTAATAGGTGTTAAAATTGCATTTTAAAAAAAATACTTCTTTTATCATAAAATCGAATTTGTTCTCATATTATTTATTAAAAATACATAATATGGATGTTAAAATTATATAGATTATATAAAACTAAAAATGAAGTTTTTAATATTCATAATAGTTTTTAGAACGGTTAGTTTGGTAAGTCATGGTGCAATCGAACATAGTGTTGTGTGTAATGCAAGATATTGAATTACATAAAAGAAAATAAATTACATTCAAATATTGGGGTGTTTCATTCTTCCCCCTTTTTGGAAATTGCATCCTTTCAATTTTAATGTTTTTCTTGGGACCTTTATTGAAAGTCCCACATCGAAAAAAGAGTCAATAAAACCATCACATCAAAAATAAATGAAGAGAAGTACAAAGGTCACCTGAGATAACCCATACTAGTATTCCATGTAGAAAAACATTGATCTGGACAATAAAATAAGGGTAATGTTCTAATGGGGAGTTATAGAAAATATGATCGGTAGAATGTTAATAATATGAAAACCACAAACTTGTGATGGGTTAAACGGTCATTGGTTTCCGAGTAAGAAAAGTTACCAGACAACGTTTTTTGTTTTATGTACCATTTAATAAAGTTGAGGAATTTAGTTTTGAGATTGACTAAGAACATAAAGATATATACATACTTTTTACGTAGAGTTTATTCCTTTAATATATTTATACCACGAACTCATCTTTTCTCCAAACGATAAGTATTCAACATGGCTTGGTCACACCATAAGTGCTAGATTGAACTTCTAGAGAATCACATAATCCAAAAAGGATGAAATATATATTTCCCTAGTCTATAGATATTAACCAAAACCAAATGGTTGTTACAAGATCAGATGAACCCCAAAAATGGGAAATCGTTTATATAATTACATACTAAACATAATTTCCAAAATTAAACAAACAATACCCAATGGTCAGTGAGGACTATTTAATATAAATTTTTTCGTAAAATCCTTAAATATAATCAAAACTAAGATTGAAACCCAAAATTCTGAAGAATTTAATCACATAGTCTTTCAAAGTAAAGCTTAACATTTATATCCAAATAACATCAACTACTCATAAATTCTCATACAATAGTGTAATTAACTAAATCAAATATTCTATATGATTGGTTAATCATTTCCATTAATAACCTGAACATCTATAAAATATAGATTCTTCATAAATAAAAAAGTAAACCATTACACTTTAAATTAAATCATATATTATTCTATTTGCCTTAAGCATATAGTGTTCCCAACAGAACTAATTTCTTCCAATATAAAATTTATCACTTAATCACCAAATTATTTTCCTATAATAAGGATATCCATTTGATAAAACACAAGATCTGAAATCAACTTATTATTGATCAATAGAATCATTTAACTAAAAAGAATTAGTCACACTAACTAGGGACTTCATGTAGTCAAGTGATAGGTGATAAATGCTAGTCCTACATTGGTTTTGGGTTTGATTCCCGTAGTTTTGTTCGACGCGAGTGGTTGTCACACAGTCTGCATGTTGTACTATTTCAAAAACTACATTTTATAAAATTCCCAAAATTTGATAAATTACTCAAAAATAACCATAAATTAATTCAACCAAATATTTTATATCATACCTCACATTTTCATCCAAAAATTAATATCCTGTAATTGCATCCAAATCAAGGATCATATAAACCCAAATGGTTCTTTATCTCTAAATCTACAAAAGAAAATACAATTCCTCCTAAAATAGCTTTTTCACATAACAAACAACATGTTTACACATACAAGATAAATTTCTTCCAAATTAATCCCATCAAAAAGTTACATAAATAAATTTAAACATTTCTCCATCCTTTTATTTCCATATAGGATCTTCCATGACCTAGTGGTTATCCTATAAAATAGTGCATTGACTCATGTAATGCCCAGGTCCCATAAATATACAGAAAATGACTATAAATGGATTCTTAGGATCATTTTTATTTTCCTAAATAGTACTCTTCATTTTTCCTCAGAAATTATTTACTTTTTGTCCTTCTCTCCCACACATAATGAATTTTTTGTTCCATTGAGACACATTTCAGGGTGTCTCCTTTCAAATTTCTGGAATGATGGAAGTTGTGCTTTCTTTTCTCTACAGTTTCCTCTGCTGGAAATATTATCATTCAATGTCGTTCCATTATTTTTTGAGTTTGGGAGTGGGTTAATGTATATATTGTTGATCATATTTTTAGAAACCTACTTTTTCCTAAACTCAATACCTTTTATGCCTATCAACATTTCATTTAAATGCTCATTTCCACCATCGTTCCCACCATGTATAACACGTTCAATTTTTCTATGACTTCCTTGGAATCCATCCATTTTCCAAAACCAAAAAGCATAGTGTGAGTAACAATAGTCATAAAATCATTTAGATAAAATCCCGAGGCTTTATTTTTAATCTAGAAAACATTAGAATTAACCATGATTATTTATTCTCATCATATATAAAATATTAAAATTGGTTTGTAAATAAATTATGAATTAACTTAAGCATATTCCTCGGGAGTGTCATAAACATGAGTTAAGCAATGCCCATTATCGTTCACCAGTTCTTATTCGAGTCTAGATCAATGCGGTGTTTTTGGGTTTTACCCCTAGGTACATCTGTGACAGAGCCGCCTCTACCTTCTCGTATTAAGACAAGGATGTATTTCTTTCAAAACCCACATAATATTTACATTACCAATTTTTTATGTTATTTCATACTAATCCAAAATGTCTATCTTAGGGTAATGTTTTCTAATTATAGTTTTTCAAAATATACCATCGAAGGATTGTACTAAAATTCCACTAATACCAACTGCAATTTCCCAATCCTAGTTACCTAGAGTCGGTGCATTATTTAATAACATTGGCATGATCACAAGAGATCATGTCTCCAAAGACCAATTTGTCTAGTATCCTTGGAAGTACTAGACACATACAAAAGTTTTACACTACATCATGAAATATAGAAAAACAAAATTGTGTCCCATTTGAACGCACTCATATAATTAGACCTATCCTTGAAGGTTAATCACAATATACTTCTTCACGTCCTAGGAAAAAGAAAACATAAGAAAGGGGTGATCTCAGATGCTTAGTAGGGATAACAATATATTGGAAACTATTATAAATATGCCTAAATATTTAAGGCAATGCATAAGACTAAAAGACAAGATTTTTAAACTTAAACTTCAATATAATATGGAAATGATAAATAAAATAATGTCATTTAACTATTCGCATGGATATTCTACCAATCAAATAATCACATTTAATATCAATATCTAATTTCATAATAATGGAAATCATAATCTCAAACATCATTAACAAATATTCAAGGCCTCGTTCCATGATTACAAATATGATTTTTTTTCAAGGCCTTGTACCAAGACACTATTCTATCTCATGAGACCTACCGATGCATCGAGGGGCTATATCGGCCCCCCCATCACATACTAAGTCCAATGAATTCCTCATATGAAAAGGGTGAAATATAATATAAACATTCTTATTAAAACTATCATAGGAAATGTCAATACTTTAACCACAAACCACGAATGGTATAAAAATAGCACAACCAAAGTCAAACATAAATAATTCAATACAATATGGAAGACTGTATTATAGTAAATCAGCCTCAATGAAGAATAAAATACAATAAAGGATATTGAAATATATGAAAATAATTAGTAAAACTATTTGTGAGAAATATCCCGTTTTTCTTGAAAACATTTAAAAGTCTCACTATTTATCAAGAAGATGTTAAAAATAGGTTTTGGATACAAAGTGTCTCATACCAGTTTGAAATTTTTTAAAGGAATCTTAATTTTTAAAAATTTATGTCCATATAAATAAACCCTTACCTCCATTTTTACAACATGGAAATTAATGAGAATGGTTTATAAGAATAAATCGTTAAAACATTTAAAATGAAATATTTATTAGAGTTCCTATCCAAATGATAGATTACTGAATATAGATAATTGATGTAATAAAAACATTATTATATCATGAGAACAAATGTATTGATGATATATTATATCAATGTACAATATGTACAACTTATAAAAGTGAATTTCCTATAATAAAAAAGAAGTATCAATGGAATGCAAATTGAGATGTAATCAATTATAAAGACCATATCCTTAGGTTAATGATATCACAATGAAGAAATTATGTGTTACATATATAAATACTCTCAACATGATTTGACATTCAGGGTAAATAAATCATAGGACATTCATAAATTTTCTTATAAAAACAACTCCAATGACATGGATGTTTATCTCAATTAATGGAAATTGAGTCATGATTACTCTTATCAAGTTATTATCGATGAATTGAGAATTTATCAATGGATTTATTATGTTTATAAAAATTATATCCATACAAAGGGGAGTAAAAATTACTACATAAAAAAATAAAGATTGATTTCACCCATAATCTTGGAGTAAAATAATCAATGAATATTACGTAAAACCCAATGAGTGGAAATCTAAATTAGAAATTCTCTTACCGATTTGGCAACATACAGAACATAAACCCCATGAAAGAATTATAATACAATGAAGTTGTAAATACCCATAAATTAATGTATATTTCACAAATAATACAATCATGGGAAGTACATAAACCACACAAAAGGAAATAATGGCAATATATCATGAATCTCACGGGAATAAGAAGTGAGATGAAAACCCCTTACCATGTACTTTTCCATAGAATATGGTTGGTTAAACTCGTATATAATTTCATAATAATTGTTATTAAATTATAAAATATCCACATACATAAATATGATATCATATATGATCTTCTAATATTGCTTTTTTAATGATATTTCAGTAGTATCATTGTTTTAGGTGTTAACTTATTCATTTTCCTTTATATGTTTTTATGTAATTCATGTTTCTTATGGATAGAATATATTTTATTCATATAAAGAATGATATTAAGTTATTAAACATTATTTTAAATCATCAACTGAAAATTATTCTTGAATAGTTATGATGGGGAACGAAATCTCACAGCGTCGTGGATACTATAAGTCGTATGTACGCAAAAGCCAAAATATCATTCTATTAGTGGTGAAATAATATTTAATTTGATGTTAAATTGTATATAAAGAATAATTAACATGTTATATTTATTATTTACATCATTTTTACTAATTATCATACCCATCCCAAAAATGAAGTGTTGAATGAAAAACTACACCACGACATGGAGACGGTAAGCCGTACATACACATGTATGGTGACTTTGTCATTCATAGGATGTATAGAATAATGAATATGATTGTTACATATTTATAATAACATAATAATATGTAGAAGAAACTAGATTGATTATTTTGGTATGGAAACAACAATGAATGAGAAAGTGGAATAAAAAAAGAACTTTGAAAGAGGTGATGAAATTATTACCTCTTCTTCTGATGCTTCATTTTAATTTGATAAAAAGGGCTCCTTAGGTTGGATTTATAATAAAAGTAAGTCCAATAGATTTAATTAAGCGTATTTGGGAGGATATTTGAGTAGGGTTTGGCTGGTCCAAATGGATTTGGATGTTTTATTTTGAGATAAGGGTAAGAAGCCTTTTATAAGAGAGGGGAGGGTCACTTTAGGAAAATCATAAAATATTATTTTATTATAAAACCATTTTCAGTTTATAATGGTACACAATGGATTTATTTCAAGGATATGGTTGGGATGGATCAAAATCATCCCAACTAATAGGATTTAGAAAAATTTTGTTCATCATATAAACCTTATCTTTTAGATTTAATTCATAGTTAAATAGTTTAACTTTTACCATGTCTTCTTGTATTTTTACATTACATTGTTAATAAACATACTGTAAAATGAAAATAGAACCTCAAGTGGTTCATTAATGACATTTATATCGTTATATAAGTCATTTGTTATAACCTTATATTTTTACTAATATTATAACATTTTATAATATAGTATTTATTTTAAATACTCATTTATGTCAATTTTGACACTATTTATCATTTTGTTATTTTTAAAAGTCCAAAAAACGTTATCACTTCGAAACAATATATTAAATAAACCCTAAAAATTTATATTAACGTATAAAATTCTTCGAATTCATAAAAATATTCAATTTAGATTTTCTTTTATATTTTTAATATAAATTATTTAAATCCTTCATTAACAAGGTTGTTACTGCATCATCATTATGCCATACAAAAATATAATTATTTAATGTTTAAGAATAATAAATAAATTACCTTTATGTAGGAAATATTTTTATCCTTCTAATTAATACTTATAGTATAATTTATATTATGTATAACTCTATATTAAAAATGGTTTAGTTATTAATCTTTGAATTTAACACTTTTAACTCTTCTTTAAATAAAATAATAATAAATGTCATAATCTAATCCAAGTGGATAATAAGGATCATATTTTCCTTATAAGGTTTATTTATGGTCGAAACACACTTATAAAATAGAATTAGGATATGTGTTAGGGTAATTATATTATCATTTTTAGCTTTAATTATCCTATTTACTTTTAATCGTGGTAAAAAAAATTCAACAGTTACTATTCACCAAAAATTATTTTCATCCTTTTGAACTAGATTTTACTAGATGATTGCAACCATGTCTCTAGGATTTTTGAAATTCAATTCATAGAAGCGGTAAGTTTATGTTTTATTCTAATTTGCAAATGTTCCTAGAAGGTGAGTAAAAGACTATAAAAAGTTCAATAAAATTTTATATATCTAATCTTATTGTAAAATTACTTAAATGAATTAAATTGGACTAATATATGTATTATATATCTATTTTTACTTTAAAATAAATTTAAAATAAAAACAATTATTTAAATAAAAATTCAGCTTTAAGCAATAACGTTGTATATTTCACTATTCTTCAAAAATTGAATATATTTAAAAAAATACCAAAAATTCACCCAAAGATAATTTTTATTTTCCAAATTAAAAAATGATATCTATTTTACCAAATTCAAAACATAGAAGTTGTATTAATTAATTTAAAAAATATATTCCTGTTGTCAAAACTAGAAAGAAGGTTTTTGAGAAGTAAAAACTATCAAAGAACTGATTGGTGTTTATGTCTAATTTAAATTTTAATTTTCATAAAATGACCAAAATTTGATTAAATGATAAAAATAAAATATAATTATACTGCAAAACTATTCAAATTTATAATTTAGCACTATATATTATTTTTATTAAAAAAGTTTTTTCAATTAAAATTTTGTATTTTCCACTATTCATCAAAATATGAATGTTACCAGAAAAGCCCTGAGAAATTTTCCAAAATAAATTTTTATGTCCCATTTATAAATAATAAGTTTATTTTTTCTAAATAAATATATAAAAGTGTCAAATATTTTATTTAAAAAAGGGTTCTACATAAAAGGCTATAAAATTACATTTTTTTTTGAAAAATACTTCTTTTATCTGAAGAATTGAAGATGTTCATATATTAAGTATAATACACACATAATATGGATTTTAAAATTATATGGAGTATATATAAATAAAAATTCAGTTAACACTATTCATAATCATTTTTTGAACGGCTAGTTTGGTTGGTCATTGTGCGCTCGAACTCGGTGTTGCGTGTAGAGAAATCTATTTAATTTCATTAAAGAAAATAACTTACTATGAAATATTGGGGTGTTACATTTTATCCTTTGGAAATATTTATCCCATCTATAATTAGTGTAATGTGATTATATAAGCAATGTGTAGCTATTGGAATATTAATTCAATGGTATCCTGATCACTACAACTCATATCATGAAGTCGTTTCCCCCACAAATGTGGTCTATTTACATGGGTATATATAAGTTTCATAGAAACATAATACATAAGGTAGCTAAAAATCACAACTAAAAGGTCTCACCTTATAGGCATCTTAATGATATAATGGTTGCATCATATAAAAGTAATAAGCATACTCTAATCTAGAAAATTGTTATCAATGGGAAATTTACTTAGGTATTGAATGTTATTATCCCATAAGAATCATGATTCAAAGCCATATCTACAAAATTAAAAAGTGGTAAGGTTCCCCCATTCCATTATCATATAATCTCAGAGAATCTACATTCAGTTTCATAATAGACCCCCACCCATGGAAAAAGAATTCCAAGTCTATATTTTCCTCATTCGTTTAGTTTCAAGATCCATCTCATTCAAAAATTAGATTTTTCAATATAATAATATTAATCAATAATTTAATGTTATCATACATTAACATCCTTATCTATATAATGAATTTGGAAGGATGGTCCTCACTAGAAAAACTCTTCACTGTAATTTGAACCACAATTTAACCCCTCATTCAAACTAATCAAATAGGGATTCACTAACACCTCATATAAATTATCAATAAAAATTATATATAATAGATTAAAAGAACACCTTGAGGTCCTCTTGGGGAAATACTGATGATATATAAACAAAACCATAATTAATGGAAGCTAATAGCATCTAACTAATTCTGTAGTATAAAAATATAACTCTGGGGAAATTTCATTGGAATATTATTACGAGTCTCATTAAACTTTAAATCAGGAGTGTGACTATTGGTAGTCTAGGTGACTTTTTATAACAGTGATTGGTTTTTTAAAGCCTTAAAAATCATTAACCAACTCATCCAGATCAATAAATAATAGTGTAGGTTAATTATTATTCAATAAATCAAGAATCGAAAATCCATAGATCACATGGAACAATATAAAATACATAAACCATAGGGCATATAAAGGGATAACCTATTATGATCTAGTAGAATTCCACTCATCAAAAAACTCTAGATGAATAATCTATGATCAAGAAATACATAAAATATAGAAAAACCACCAAATTGGTTTATAAAAATTAAACAAATAGAAATATTTTTTGCCAATGGTGAATATTTCCATGATTATTTGTTTCCATACAGTAGTTAATTCACTATGATCAATGGTTTAAGAAATTATAATGAACTAATGTAAATCTAGACATCAAATTGAAGAGGGTGATAGAGAGGATATAGTTTATGAACCTATGGTTGGGAACCAAAATATGATAATGTTTAATTTTATTTAAATGAAATAATATTAATAAACTTATTTAATATTTAGAATAATATTTAGGACGTACCAAACCCTCTCCACACATTCAATGAGTATATATTCCCCCATCACGTACCCACTTCAAGGTTACTAGGCACCTTGTGGCCCTCGAAGATAGAACCCCACACTACTAATACCACTAGATGAATGGTTCCTAAGCACCAGGTAATTGGTGTCTATTATTTCATTTTAAAATAATATATATTTCATGATAAAACTCTTTAAATGAATCTATAGTCCCCAACCAATTCCAAGAAAAACAAAAGTACCAAAAAGTTACTTAGTTACAAAACAATTTGAATGGAATATATACATTAATCCAGACATGGTGTTATCGTATCAAATATGATATACTGCTAAATCATCTATTTTTTATTTTTTTAGGATTTTTTGAAACTTATTACATCTCTTTATAATTCATGCTAAATCTTTATGTGTCCTTATTATTATATCCTCCTGCATAACGCTTTAGTGAGTAAAATTTATGAAAAAATTAAATTTCAATAATTATTAGACTCGAGAATCATATTATTAAAATTTAAAACTTTGAATATGTTTCCAAACTCATTTTATTTATAGCATCAAATGTTACAATGCTAATAACATTTATTGCTTAATTGTAATTACTTCTAAGTTTACCATAATCATCATTCCTCGAACTCTTTTATCCAACATTATACTTAAGATCATTTTTGTATATAGTGTAACCCTTCACATTAACTTATTTACTAATATAACCATAATATTATTGGATATAAAGATAAATTAACCTTGCATTTTTACTTGGATATTCCCTTATTTGTTACCTTTGAACTTTTCAAAGTCTAAATATACTTCCACCAACTTCTTAGAAACTGAATTCTATTTATAACATCAATATTGATATATAAAAACATATTTTAGGAAATAAAAATTCATTCCTCTTATTGTAATTATATAACTAATTAATATTACAACCAAATCTTATTTTATGTTAAATGTGATGTAATTTCTATTTATAAATTATAAAATTATTAATTAAATACATTATATAAATCAAGACCATTCAAAAAAATAATGTGTATCAAAAAAATAAAATAATTTATTGATAATATATAATTTTTTACAAAAAATCTTCCAATTATATAGAAAATATCAATTCAAATTTAACAAAATCCTTATTTTTTATCCAATCGGCCTTTAATAAATCTAACACATCCAACACCTTAATGAAAAACCCATGGATCCAATAGTTTTGTGAATTATTTAATATTTAAGTTTAACTCATTTATGAATTTTGAGCATCATTATATTTTAAAGAAAATTAGAAATATAATGTTTGTATCATATATCCATTTGGATGGAAGAATTGAATTCTATAACATTAATACATTTTGTAGACACTCAGTAATGTTTCATACATTTATTTAAGAATTTAGAAACCCTATTTTTGAGGTTATATATTTGGAATATCATAAATAATAATTTAGAGGTTGTCCATATAGAAAATACATCATTTTTATCACATGTCTTTATAAAAAATATAATAAAAACAATATATTATCTTTAGTATTCACATTCATTCATGAGTATAATTATTTTCCTTAAAAAAATATTGAATATAAAATATAAAACCATGGTTATATATAGAACAAGTGTTTAAACCAAGGACGATGTAACATTCCTTTGCACATAGGTAACTGGGATGGGATCATCATTGGTGGGATTGATTAAGTGAATTAACTTATTGATTTATTGATTGAATTATTTCAATATATATTAACCTTGAGATAATATTTTTAATTGTAATTTAGAACAATCACAAGGAATAGTTTATTTAAAACCTATAATTATATATTATGTGATAAGTGGATATCATTGAAGGTACTCGGAACCAAGGAATGAAATTCACCATCAGAATCACCAAAAACATCTAACTTGAATTAGGTCTCCACCAACTAGAGTTCCAAATGAGGGGTAGGGTTTTTTATTTATGTATTATGATGATTTTTTATTTTTACTTGTATTATTAAATCATAAATAACTTCCTCCATTTCATGACCTTGAAATTTATTTTCAATTTATTTTTGATTTGGAATTAGGGGTTTTTATTTTTCCCTATCTTCATCATAATAGGATGACTTGTCTCTAATAAAAGGTTCTCATACCTTCATTCTAGATACTAACTAATACATTTGGAATCTTTTTCAAAATCATTCACATATTTTTTTTGGGGTTTCCACTAACCATATCCATGGTAATTGATTTGATTTATTAGTTCTGAATTAGTAAGAATTTAAGATCTAGGTATTGCAACTGATCTGTTTTGGTATGATATAGAGTATTGATGCATGCATATTTAACGAGGAACTATGAATGATTTTTAGAATTAAATCAATTTTTTATTATCTTGGAAGTGATTTCAATGGGTATTATTGTTGAGTGTGGCACCCTTTTGAATTTCTTATATCTAATGGAAGACCCAAAATCATACTAAAATACCTAGAATAGTGAAAGATCACTGATAGGGGAGGAGTGAGGCAGTGATCCTCTATTGAAAATTTTCCTTTTTATGAATTCCACCTTTTTTATCAATTAATCCTATGTGGATGGTTAAGGCATTGATCCACTCTTCAAATAATGCTTCAAAACAAAGGAATTGAACACCATAATTTAAAACATTCGTTATAAATACCTACTTCCTTCCATGTTGGTTATTCTCCCAAAAAAAGATTATTTTCTTTTTCAGAAGATGATTACGAACAGTAATTAGTTAAACTCCCCAATTAAAATCTTGTTCAAACCCCCAACTTCAATTAATATTTTGTTGTTAGGTATGTGCACAACTAAACCTTCTTCTTCCAGAAACAAGTTATAGCCATAGCTTTAACTTCTTTCTTTAGATGGATTGATCCAATTTAGGATGATCTAATAATATTCCTCCACAATCTAGTAGGATCTGAATTTCCAATGTACCAATTCAAGTTACTTCAACTAACTTAGATCAAATATGCCATCTTTTCTTAATGATTTTGATCATGAGTAATGTTCGGTTTCCTCAGTGCGACAAATTCTCAAGCTAAGAATACTTTCTTCAGGCTGAAGTCTTGGCCACACTTCTACGTGTTCATGTGGTGCACATAACATTTTCATGATAATGAATATGCCAAAAGGATTTTTTTAATCTCTCGAACTTCTTTCTTATTTCTCAAATAAAATTTCACACACAAAAGTCTTTCTACTACTGTGCATGGGCATGCATAAATTCATTTTTTTGGTTATGTGCTATAAAACCTGAACATATAAATTTCACTTCCTTTCTTCTTAATATACTAAATTTTTAAAAATATTTCAAAATAATAAATCAAGAGAGGATATGATCACATAGGTGGTTCTCTACTACATTTTATGCATAATTTCAAATTGTTAGATGCTGTGGATGGTTTTCTTCTTCTTAAGAAACAGTTTATATGTACACTTATCATATTCATGTTCAGGTGTGTAGCTCAGGATAGGAAGGTGGAATGCACTGTCCCCAAATGGCATCATGAACCAGAACTTCCTGGAGTTACACAAGAGTAAAAATTACTTGTTGAGTTCTCATGTGAGCCTTCTCATTCACGTAGGATTGGGACAGGGAGTCCTGGTTTCCTCATGTAATAAAGAGTTTCACTTAACGTCTCTATTCATGGAATAATGGGCAGTGTGATGCCCTATTTCTTTTTCAATGAGTGTTATCTCAATATGTTGATAAAAAAACATTGTACAATGGTTCTTTATTTATATGTGAGGATCAAAGTGCCTTACACCACCAATGATCCTCATTTAGTGCATCATCCATGAATCATTAAAATATATGAGTAATTTGTCATTCCTTGGCATATCTAAAAAAGATGCCCGAGTCACACATTATATTTTTCAAACAAACCCTACATTACATGTCTTTTTTCAATCACGAGCCTAAGACTCTTCTATGTAGTGACATCCTCATCCAAATGATATGTTGCATGTATCTCATGCTGATAGATCTTGATTTGATTATAGTTGAACATTCAAAAGCCTCTGGACCTTTGTTTTCATCATCCATATGTGATCTTTGTTGTTTTTATGCATGCATGATAATGTAATTTCAGGCATTAGAATGTGATATCTAGATAAACCTCATGAAATTAGTTTGAGCGTCAATGGTGGCTGGAAATGAGATCATGTAGTATCATCAGCGGTGACGATGTACTGTGGTGTTGGGAGATTCCGAGGTAGAAGGCGATGCATGAGCTCGATCAGACGACACTGATAAAATGCGAACATATCAGACAAAAAAATTCTCTCTGTGTCATTCAAAAAACAAATCAATAATCTAGTTAGAACATGATCAGATTTTATGGCCTTGATTGGTTCCATGTTTTTAATCATTTGAATAGTACTCTCGAAATGAATCCCACATTGAATTGGTAACACAACTGAGGCATGGTATAATAATTAGTTTCCCCTTCCCCCTCTAGAGTACTACCTTGTACCGTGTTCTACAGGAACACTCAGTTCCCACTTTCTATGTGGTACATTGGACCATACTATGCATAGGCTTGACTATGCACTCGTATGGGGGAATACAGTTAGCCATACGCCTACTGCCTATGTGCCGAAACTAGATTGCTTACCTTGGGTGCGGTTGACCCAGTGTCTTATAAGTGGCCTTTGTTGAGGTTCGCTGGTCAGCCTAGTGAGATGGCCTTATTTTTTTAATAAACCCCATTGGAGAAACTTAGTATAAAATTGTATTTAACATAAAATGAACCACACATAGAATTCCAATCCTATTCTTATTTAACTGTCATTCCAATTCTTCTTTTCATTTTGAAATTTTAATTCCACAGTACATTAAGAATATATCCAATGTTAAAACTTTTTTTGCACACCTATTAAGCATTTAAGATTAAAATAATCAATCATATGATTTAATTATGGAGACTATAATCAGAATTTTTTCAACCATCCACTCACAAATAATATATTGATAGGCCATTGAAAACAAATGCAATCACTGGGAACAATAATCTCTGCCTTTGTATTTTGATATCAATATCTCTTATTCACACTCTGTAGGAGTGAATATGTTTGCCAAGATGTTTTCTCCCCTTATTGGAAATCAAATAAAGAGGGTATGTGGGGTCTAGTAAAAAACATTGTCCCCTTCCCATAATGAATATCTTTATGAATAATTGAGATAGATGGATGACATCACATGGTTCACTTAGAAAAGAGACTTTAGTTAATAAAATTTAAGTCTTGGTGGGATAACTCGGTATAGAAATCAATAGAGTTATGTCCACGGTTTTTAATGTTATCTATAAAAAAATGCATGTGAAATAATTCTTAGAATGTATCAATTCATATCCCTGAGGATGAAAATTGATAGATTCATCTCTGAAATGAAATAAATCCTTCAAAAACATCAATAAACAATTCTCCCCCTAAAGAGGTGCATTGAACTCCTTCAATTCCATGAAAATTAGTGCAGAAGCATGTATCTATATGTAAGAAATAACGAGGGAACTTTTCTTATTCTTAATATGAGAGGAGAAGGATGAACTTGAATTTTGAACATTAGATCAACAAAACGCTCTACTGGAATTGATTTTGTGAAAATATATGCAACCTGATATTTAGTAGAAATGTATTTTTGCTTGATATCTCCACCAGCCACATTTTTAGGAATAAAATTATATCTGATATAAATATTATTGGATCTTGAATTTCATATAGGATTATTATATAATCCAATGGAACTTTTATTATCACATTAAATCTTAAGTGGTTTTTCAGTTTCAATTCTCAAATTTTCTAGCTACACTTTCATCCAAATCATCTATGTACATGCATGTGTAGTTTCCACAAAATCTTTTTCAGCTACGCCCAATGTCACTAAATTCTGCTTCATGTTATACCAACTGACACATCCTTCTCTCCAAATGAAGGTTCCACTGGAGGTAGATCTACTTTCAGTAAAATCACCAGCCCAATTAGCATCTCTAAACCCCAACAACTTAATTTATGCACTGTGTTTCTATAAAATCCCATAGTTCATATCTCCTTTCACATATCTCAAAATTCATTTAGCTCATAATAAGTGATTAAATTTTGGATAACTCAAAAACATGGAACATATAGTCACTCTAAGAGTTATATATGTCCTTTATGTTGTGAGACATTATATCCTTCTAAAGATTTTTTAAATTCTTTCTAATCAACACTATTTCCATTTTTATCCTTGAATAATTTTGTTCCAACTGAAATTGGTGTTGAAACCTCTTTTTTTATTTTTGATTCAATTTTTTTTTCACTAATAACCTCTCATAAATCTCCTATAAGAGAAATATGGAATGTTTTTTTTGTTCCACCAGAGATCCCATAAAATATTTTATCTATCAAAACATGGACATTTTGTTGTTTTTCTTTATTTGATCAGAAAATTCATCATATTGATCTTCCATTATAACAACAAAGATAATGTAATCCACGTATATATAGACAATAAGAGTATCAGTGGCCATTTCTCTAACATAAAGGTTATTGTTAGCTGAACCCTTGACAGACTTCATATACTTAGACAACCATCTAATTTGGAGAGCGAGGCTCTAGGGGTCTGTTTTCAACCATACAAATCTTTTCTCAACCTACATACCATGCTGCCATCTTTTTTCAGATAAAAATCATTTGGTATATTGATATATGTGATGTGGATCTATTTTTTCATATATTTACAAAATATTTTTAATTGAATTTTAAAATTTTAATTAATTATTTAATCACTTTATACTAAATATTTGTACTTTTGTATTTTTATAATTAATTTTATTAATTAATTAATTTTTCTAATTAATTATGTATTTTTTGTCTTTAGATTAATAATTATAATCTTACTTAACTTTTTTAATTTAGTTATTTCTTAATAAGTCTTGTTAAGTAGATTCTTCCTGAGTTTTTAATAAGTTAATATATATTTTAAACAATTATTTAATCAACGTAATTCTATTTAATTAACTTAGCCTTTATTTTTATATTTTATCTTTTAATTTAGTTTCATTAGTATAGGTTAACAATATTAACTAATATGTTTAGTCATTTTTCCAATAATTTAAGTAAATAATTTTTGTTTTAAATTAAAGATAGTATTTCACTTTTAATTTTATGAGATTAGTAAGTTGTTTAATTAATTAATATAGTGTTATATAAAATCTAAAATTTAATCTTATATATGCAGATAAATTATTAAGTCACTAAATATTGATTTTAGTCTACTGGTGATGTAGACAAGAATTTGCAGCGACTTATTTGGGTCACCTATACTAATATTTATTATTCACTGCTACTCTTTAATTCACATGCATAGTTATTTTAATTTAAGTATTTTATTAATTTAGTTTAACAATTATTCAATTTATAATTTATGTATTTTCAATTAATAATTTTAATTTTTTAAATGTTAATAAAAATTCTGTCTAAATTAACGGTGTTTATCATTATTTGAATTAATTATTTTTACTCTTTTTATTTAGTGTTCTTAAGTTTTAATTTTATTTTTAAGTTATGTGTTTTAAATTTTTTACAAGGTCATCATTAGTTATTTATTTTAGTTTTAACGGTGACCCTTTTCTTTTGGAGTAACGATGAGATTTTATTTTGTGTACCAGTAGCCTTAATTTATATCCTAGCAGTGACACATTGTCCTAACGGTGACCCTCGCACCTCACTGTTACTACTGTTTACCAGTGAATTTATTGGTACCGATAACCTCTTATTTTAATTCAAACGGTGAGTTTCTTATTTTATTTTACTAACGATAAATTTTTATAGCAGTGACCTCACAATAGCTATATCCCTTTTTTATTAAGCTAACAATGACCATTATATTTAATTTCTATTGGTAACCATAAAATTATTTAAGCTACCGGTGAGGGTCTAATTTTGGTCTATCGGTGACCCTACCCTATTATGTTCCTTTAATTTTGTTATTTTCTCTAATGGCGACTTCATACGCTGCTTCTTTCTTTTTATATTATATCAGTGACCCTTTCATTTTTAATATCGGGGACTCTCACTCTCATCGTTAGACCTTTCCCCTACACCACACCATTTCACCTCTCTACCTCACCCCTGCTTCCCCTGCGCGCTATACATTGACCTACAGATTCTCCAACTCTGCCTTGTTCCCATTAGTTCTCACTGCAATATTTTTTTCATACCCACATCACATCACCGGGAAGCCGCAACCATCACCAACCTCATCTCGGGCGGGGCTAGACACGACCACTTCGGCAACTGGAGGGTCCACCGCAGGTACATGGATCTAGAGAAACCGAGAAAGTCGCCCCTCCATTCAGGATGCCACTGGTATGCCAGAGTTGAGCATAGGAGGAACTCGAGCCGCTAGAGAAGAATACTTCACATCGCCTTGAAACATGTTGCAGCCCCCCAATACGGATGATGGAGATCCAAGTCAACCACCGCTGAAGCCTGGATTCGAGTTAGCCAGTTCTGAAAATCAAACCTCTACCATCCACGCCATCATCGCGAGTTGAACTCACACTATTTTTTTTGCTAGAGGGGAAACTATGGAGGTCTGATGTTCATGACTCGGGCTGTCGGACTGGCTGAAGACGCGCCAAGGGAGACACTGTTGGGCGGAGCAATTTCTATTTGAGAAGTTGTAAGAAATCCCTACCTCCCCCTGTGCACTGATAATTGGGGGAGGGGGAGGAATAAGATAGCAAAAAAAATTTAAAAATAAAAAAATAAAATTAATATAAAACAAAAATAAAAGATAAAGTTAATGTTAACTTTAATAAATCAAATGAATATAATTGAATTTGTAAAATATATAAATTTAAACAATTATAATATTCATAAATAGATAAATTATAAATTAAAATACAAAACTAAATTAATAATAAGCGTTAATAATAAATTAATATATTGTTTATAGTATAAATATATAATTAATAACAATTATAAATAAACTATAAAATATACTTATTAATTTAATGAAATTTAAAACTGAATTATTAATTCTAATTATTATATTAAAATAAACTAATAAATAAATTTATATATACATAAATTAATCTAACAATTTAATTTCTTAAATATTTATTACAACAATAATAGTAAAATTATTAAATAAAAATAATTTATACTATAAAAATTATTAAATTTTTAATAACTTATTTACTTATGATGTTAAATTTTAATGATTTAGTTAAGTATAATTAACTAAATAATTTAGTGTTTAGTATTTAGTATTTATATTTATGAATTTAATTAAATTAATAGCGTTTTGATAAACTTATAGTATTAATTTTTTTTAAAAAAAAGTAAACAGTAATTATTAATTAAGATATTTAATAATTATCTTTAATTAATTTTTAATATGTATTATAACAATAAACATAAAATAATAACTTTAGAAAAGTAATTTATGTTTTTAGGGTTTTATTATTTAATTTTATTTTTATCAAGTGCAGGTTCATTCAAGAGGAAAAAACACATCCATGTTCTTCCAACTAACTCATTCGAAGTTACGAGGGAAAAACTAGTGCGACGTGCCAGTTGGGAAAAAACGCACATTGTGCGGTGAATAGTTGAAGGACATTTGAAGTCGGTGAAAAACAAGCGGTGACAAGTGGGTTTTGTAAGTAGCTACTTAATGAAGAGAAAGAAGCAGACAAGTGGGAGGATGCTCATTCATTCCATGAACACACATTGGAGAGTATATCCAAGGACTCCCATTCATTCCATGAACACACCAGACTCAAGAGCAGATACCCAAGAGAAGCACTGGAGATGAGCAAGGGACCGGGGAGCTTGAGATAAGTGCAATATTTAGGGAGTTCTTCTTCCCTTAGTCACTAAAGTTTTCACTCTATTCTTAGATGTTTTTAAAATCATTAATCTAGATGATTAAAGGATGAATTTACATAGCTCGAGAATTCAATTCTATTAGTTAATCTTTTAGTCTTCTTCATTCACTCTACATTTTTTCAGAATCGTAATCAATTAGAGAGATTGATTAATGATTATCTTTTTAGTTGCTTCACACCACAATTGTATTCTCAATTCATTAATTCAAGATCAACTAGTGAGGTAGTTCTTGAATACTTTCTCGAATCATTAATGTCTTTAAAACTAGAAATTTATGTCGAGTTTATTTATGAATGTTGTCATTTTATAACTATTAAGTAGTTTGCTGATTTTGGAATGGCAAACTCCTAAAGTCAGTTTTCTGTGTGTGGAGTTTCCTAGAGAAAGATACCTTTCATCTATTTCTTGAGGTATGACTCAATAAAGTGTAGTGGAGAAGATATCCATTTAACCTGTAGATTGGGATTCTCGAGTATTACTTTTTATCTGCTCCTTTAACCTTGCTGCTTTATTTTAGAGTTTTTTTCTCTTCTATTGGTTTTATTGTAGTTCTTAGTTCATTAGTAAACTAGTAAATGATTTAGTCTATTTTTAAACATTGGTTGATTTATTTATTGCTTTAAATTAAATATAAAAAAAATAAAATGTAATAATAAAATCAATGTTCACTATCTCTACTACTGACAACAATGAAGTTAATTTTCAATTAAAGCTATAATTATCATCTGCCTCTTCTGTGGGTCGACCCTACACTGCTCTACTAGTGTAGGAGTAATAAATATAATTTTGAGGGCTACGAGAACCTCTGTAACCAACAATATTTTGTGTCGTTCCCAGGGAAGGCACATATCGAGAGTCTAGGTTTTGAAAAATAAAAAAACATTTAAAAACATTTAAAAATCATTTAAAATGTGATTAAAAAAACTACTTTGAACTGTATCTGCTACTTTTGTTGTTTTGAAAAACAAATCTGCTCAACTATGCAACCTTGAGTGTTTGAGCTCATTTGTTTTTAGTTTAAAGTAAATGGTACAACATCATAACTGGAATAAACCGGGACCTTACTGTGCTTGTTGTAGTTATTATGGGCATATTGCCTGGTAGTGTGCCTATAACCAGCCAAAATAGACTTATTTCGAAGAGGATTAATATATTGAGCTCATTCTGTGAAACCTAGATAAAATTGAACTAATTTATTCTAAATTGGATGCTTGGTTGTAACTAATTAACAAAAGGTTAACTAAAACCCATGAAATTCAAATTAGAGATTCTCTAGAGAAAGATCAAAGAATAAAAATATTAGAAAACATACTTTTTGAATTACAACAAATGGTTAAAGAACAAGAATAATTTGATGAAAAAGAAAAAGAAAATGTTTTTAAAAGATTTTAAAATCAAGTGGAAGAGGAAATTAATAGTGAAACCGGACAATAAACCATTCTCTTTGAAAAATCTGATTCTGTTAAACTAAATCTGGAAAAAAACCAACTCTCTGAGTCAAGAACAGAACATCGAAAATCCAATAAATAAATTTAATTCTATTGAGTTGGAAAATTTTAAAGATGAATTGAAACATATTGAAAATGAATGTACATTTGTCTTCATAATTCCTACAATGGAGAAAAATAACTATTTTAGAAGTTTTGAGAATGAAGTCACCTAGGTTGAATCAAAACATGAAACTGAAAACATGAATGTTAAAAAATATTCACCCAACATTGCTAAATTTGTGAATAATGAGACTAAACAAAATATTTGGAACACTTTGGAAGAGTACCTTAAGCTGGAAAATATAGAATCTCAAAACATTGAACTTGAACTGAAAACTACTCCTCCATGCTTTCAAACTCAAAACCCTTCTCTTTCTGAAATGATGTTGTTTGATTTGGAGGATGAGGGAATGATGTTTCAAGAAAGATTAAATGATGAGCATTAATCTGCTTTTTCACAGATTGATTGTTTGATAGAAAATGAGAATACTAAAATTGAAAACAGTGATGTTTTACATGGGGGTAAATGTTTAAACATGAAAAATAAAGAAATTGAATTTATTGAAGGAAAAATAAACAGTAATCCCCCTGATTTGATCTTCTTGGAACACACTACAGACTGTCTATTGGAAAGTGAGATTTTTGAACTTGAACATAAATAGAGGTTGAACACACACTTGATATAGGCAGAACTAATTTTATAGAAGCAGAAGATGTTTAGTGTGAGTTAATAGATGGGGATAATTTGGAAGTGGCTTTTACCATGGTTAGACCTGATTCTATTTGTGAAAAAATAAATTCTCATCCATTTTTATCACTTCTATCCTCTCTTGTGAAGGGTTATGAGCCTTCTAATGATACTAATAGTGGTCTAGAGGGAGAATTAGACTTGATTTTCATTATACATGATTCAGTTAAGCAATCTATTTAATCTTTTATTGAACCTACAATTCAGTATTCAACCATTTCACCCTTGAATTGGAACCTGTTAGTGTTGAGGTTAAGAGAGATAGCTCTAAGGTAATTGCTACTCACTTTGAAGAACCTAGATCTATGCTTTCCCTTCATGTGTATTCAAATCCTGAAATGTCTGAACATATTCTGGAAGTGGACAACAATATTCCCACAACTGTTATAGGGTGCTACATAGGGGTCATTTCAGGTTACGAGAGTTTTTTTTAGTACCCTTTAGTCTTGTTACCCACAAATCTCATCTTTCCATTAAAAATAATTAGTCCAAACACATGTGGTGGTTCATATTAAGGAAACTACATCCACATAGTGATTATGGTTAGTTGTTAGGTGAGTCCAGCTGAAGACTATAAATCTAGTGCTGCATGGGACGCAACCCATGGGGTTTTTTTGTTGAGTTAATAAATAATTTTTTTAATTAAATAAAGTCTAACTGAAGACTTTAAAATTACCGGTTCATGGGAGTCAACCCATTATCTTTCTTTGTTTTCATTTTTGTACTTTTTCGTGTTGAATAAAGTGATGCTTTTTTTTCTTATGTTTGCTTTGACTTTGCTGGTTAATTGTTCTTGGTTTTCATGCTTTGTATTTTTAGGATGCCACTGTTGGTTTCATGGAAAAGTGGAATTCCGATAATGAAGGATTGATGAAAAAAACATTATGTTAGGGAAGTACGTTACTATTGAATTATGTTTCATCTCTCTACTCATTAATGCTTTCATAAATTTTTTTGTTCATATTATAATGAAATTATGTTGTGTGTCATTGTGTTAATTCAAAATATGTATGTGCCTCTTTGCTGAAAAATTGAATTTCACTATTGTTAAAACCATTTCACTATATGAAATTAAGTGTGGGGGAGTACGTGTTTGCTAGTTGAAGTGTTTTTGTTGATTTTTCTTTGATAAGGGGTGTTAGAAATGCTTTCCTTATGTGTTATTGAACATCTAATTAAATCATACTTTGTTAAAATGCTTATACCCAATTAATTGGGCATCCACACCTTATATACATCTTTTGAGCTATATGAAAAATCTTTGTCACTGGACATAAATATTAATACATGTACTTGCTAATGAACCTGCTGATTCTTTATTCATTGTGGAAAACAATATTTTTGAACTTCTTTGAGACCCTTTATACATATCATAAATCTTCTTAATTGAAAATATATTTTGAACCTTAATTGATTAATTTTTCTTCTCTATATTTAGAAGTCAACATTGTGGACAGAGATGGGTTTTCAGTGTGGGGGAGGGGGTCAATTCTTGACTGTTATAAACTGTGTTTTAATGAGAGTCCATCAATTCCCACTTCAACAAAAAAAATTTGTCAAACAAATGGGTAATTGTTTTAGAAAATTTAAAAATTCTTGAATATTTTTTGGCTTTACACTGTACTCAATTGGGTATTGGCTTAGGACAAGTTCATTTTTTGTAGTTAATATCTGCTTTGATCCTAAAATTGATGATAATGGATAATTGCTGAGTGATTTTACTTAGTGATTTGATGGAAATTTGGTTTAAGACCTACTTCTAAAATTGATATGAGTTACATGTTTGTGGAGATATAATCATAACCCTTGGAACTGGAAGTTTGATTCTGATTTTAGGGGCCTCATTCATATTTTAATTATTAAAAGTAATTTATTTAATGAGAAAATGTTAATGATTTTTGATATAAATATTTTGAAACTAGAGTAATTTGGGCATCTGGGATCCCACGGTGAGTCTCTGAGACCCTAGATGTTGGGTGTGTTTCTGTTAACATTAATCCCACTGTTCATCTTGAATAAGTGCTTATGAACATTTTTTTTCATAATGATACATGGCTTGGGAAAAATAAAATAAAGTTTCTAGGGTCAAAAATGATCCCATTAAGGTGAGGGGAATGATGAACGCCAAATGAATAAGGGGTAAATTGGTTTTTATGGAAATCATTTAGGTTAAATCAATAAGGTGATTCAAAATAATTAATTATTTTTAGAACCTAAGATTCTGTCAAAATACAAAGTTCCTTGGTCAGGATCTGAGTTCCATTGATATTTTACCACATGTCACTCTCAAAATTAGATCCTGAGATTGGATTTAACTGAGTCATTTAGTTGTATCATGTATGAGGCATGACATCTTCATTTAATGATGATTCATAGCTTTCTTAATTACCATTGAGTATTAGTTATAGGAAAGTTTCATATGAGTAATTCATTTTCTTAAAGCCTGCTGTTATGTCTTGTCCTCTATTTGGAGTGATGGACATGTCACAGATTGATCTTAATCATTAATACATTTTACTTTTTTTCAAAGAAAATAAAACCTAATATTGTTTGAGGACAAACAATGCTTAAGTGTGGGGGGATTTGATGTGGCTCTATTATTCCATAGATTTTCTACATCTTTTTTACATGATTTTTAATAATTTATTTAATTATTTAATCAGTTTATACTAAATAGTTTTACATTTGTATTTTTTAATTAATTTAATTAATTAGTCAATTTTTATAATTAATTATGTATTTTTAGTCTTTATATTAATAATTTTAATCATTATTATCTTTTCTGATTTAGTTATTTCTTAATTTTTCTTGTTAAGTGGATTCTGCTTGAATTTTAATAAGATAATATCTATTTTAAACAATTATTTAATCAACGTAATTCTTTTTAATTAACTAAGTATTTATTTCAATATTTTATCTTTTAAGTTAATATCCTTATAATAGGTTAAAAATATTAAATAATATTTTTAGTCATCCTGCTAATCATTTAAGTAAATAATTTGTGTTTTAAATTAAAGATAATAGTTCAGTTTTAATTTAATGAGATTAATTAGTTGATTAATTAATTATTCTAGTGTTATATAACATCTAAAATTTAAATTATATTTTCAAATAAATAATTAAGTCACTAAATATTTATTTTAGTCTACTGGTGAGGTAGACAAGAACTTGCACCGACTTATTTGGGCCACCAATGGTAATCTTTATTATTCGCTGCTACTCTATAATTTAATTGAATAGTTATTTTAATTTAAGTCTTTTATTAATTTAGTTTAACAATTATTAAGTTTATAATTTAAGCATTTTCAATTAATAATTTTAATGCTTTAAAGGTTAAAAAAATTCTATCTTAAATAACGGTGTTTTGCATTATTTGAATTAATTATTTTTAGTCTTTTTATTTAGTTTACATAAGTTTTAATTTCATTTTTAATTTTTGTGTTTTTAATTTTTTAAAAGGCCAATGTTAGTTATTTATTTTAGTCTAAGAGTGACCCTTTTCTTTTGGATTAATGGTGAGATTTCATTTTTTGTACCGGTAGCCTAAATTTATATCCAAACAGTGACCCTTTTTCCTAACGGTGATCCCCGCATGTCATTGTTACTACTGTTTACCGGTGACATTATCTGTACCGGTAACCTATTATTTTAATTCTAACAGGGAGCTTCTTATTTTATTTTACTAATTGTAACCTTTTATAACAGTGACATTGCAGCAACTGTATCCCTTTTTTATTAAGAAAATAGTGACCCTTTTATTTAATTTTTATCGGTAAACATAAAATTATTTTAGCTACCGGTGAGGGTCTAATCTTGGTCTATTAGTGTCCATGCCATGTTTTGTTCCTTTAATTTTATTATTTTCTCTAACAATGACTTCCTACGCTGCTGCTTTCCTTTTATATTCTATCAGTGACCCTTTCATTTAGAATATCGATGACTCTCACTCTCACCATTAGACCGTGCCCCTGCACCTAACCGTTTCACCTCTCCATCTCTCCCTCGCTTCCCCTACGCGCTATACCGTGACCGACGAAGTCACCACCCCTACCTCGTTCTCACTGTTTCTCACTTAAATACTATTTTCATACCCACATCGCATCACCGAGAAGCTGCAACTGTCACCAACCTCATCTCTTGCTGGGCTAGATGTGACCACAGCGGAAACTAGAGGGTCCACCATAGGCACCAGGGTTTAGAGAAACGGAGAAAGTCGCCCCACCATTCAGGATGCCGATGGTCTTCCAGAGTTGAGTAGAGGAGAAGCTCGAGCTACCGGAGAAGAATACTGCACATCGCCTTGAAACCCTCTACAGCCCGCAACTATGGATACCAGAGATCCAAGTCGACCACCGCTGAAGCCTGGATTCGAGTCAGCCAGTTCTGAAAATCAAACCTCAACCATCCACTCCATTTTCGCGAGTTGAACTCACACTGGTTTTTTCGCTGGAGAAGAAACCACAGAGGTCTGATGTTCATGAGCCTGGTCGCCAGACTGGGTGAAGATGCGTCGAGGGAGACGATGTTGTGTAGAGCAATTTTTGTTTGGGAAGTTGCCGCAAATCCCCATGCCCCCCTATGTGCCGATAATTGGGGGAGGAGGAGGAATAAGATAACAAATAATAATAATAATAAATTTAAAAATAAAAAAAGTAATATAAAACAAAAAGAAATGTTATAGTTATAGTTAACTTTAATAAATCAAATGAATGTAACAGAATTTGTAAAAGTTATAAATTTTAACTATTATAATATTCATAAATAGCTAAATTATAAATTAAAATACAAAACTAAATTAATAATAACTGTTAATAATAAATTAATATACATTTTATAGTATAAATATATAATTAATAATAATTATAAATAAACTATAAAATATACTTATTAATTTAAATTTTTGTTAAAACTAAAGTATTAATTATAATTATTAAATTAAAATAAACTAATAAATAAATTTATATATACAAAAATTAATCTAACAATTTAATTTATAAAATAGATATTATAAAAATAATCGTAAAATTATTAAATAAAAATAATTTATACAATCTAAAATATTTAATTTTTAATTACTTATTTACTTATGATGTAAAATTTTAATGATTTAGTTATCTATGATAAACTAAGAAATTTAGTAATTAGTATTTATATTTTTTAATCAAATTAATAGTGTTTTGATAAACTTATAGTGATAATTTTATAAAAAAGTAAAAATTAATTATTAATTTAGATATTTCATAATTAGCTTTAATTACTTTTTATTAAGTATTATAAGAGTAAACATAAAATAATAACTATAAAATAATAATTTACTTTTATAGAGTTTTAATTATTTCATTTTGTTTTTAACACGTGTGGGTTTCTTCAAGAGACACAAACACGTCCAAGTGCTTACAACTAACTCATCTGAAGTTAGTTATGAGGGCAAAACTAGTGTGGCATGCCAGTCGGAAAGAAACACACGTTGTGCGGTGAATAGTTGAAGGACATTTGAAGTCAGCAGAAAGCAACCGGTGACAAGTGGCTTTTGAAAATAGCTACTTAAAGTAGAGCAGGAATCAGAAAAGAGGGAGGACGCTCATTCATTCCATGTGAACACATTGGAGAGAAGATCCAAGGACTTTCATTCATTCCATGAACACAGCAGACTCAAGATCAGATACCTGGGAGCAACACTAGAGATGAGTAAGGGACCGAGGAGCCTGAGAGCAGTGCAGTATTTGGGGAGTTCTTATTTCATTAGTCCTTAAATTTTGTACTATGTTATTGGATGCTTTTCACATCTTTAATCTAGATGACCAAAGTATGAATTTCCTTAGATTGAGAATTCAATTACATTAGTTAATATTTTAGTCTTCTTCATTCACTCTACATTTTTCAGAATCGTAATCAATTGGTGATATTGATTAACGATTTTCTGTTTAGTTGCTTCACACCTTAATTTTATTCTTAATTCATTAATTCAAGATCAACTGGCTAGGTAGTTCTTGAATAATTTTTCGAAGCAATGATGTATTTACATATGGAAATTGATGACAAGTTTATTTCTAAATGTTATCATTTTATAACTATTAAGTAGTTTGACTGATTTTGGAGTTGTGAACTCCTAATGTTAATTTTTTGTGTGTTGAGTTTCTTGGAGAGGGAGACATTTCATCTCTTTCTTGAGGTATGACTAAACAATGTGTAGTTGAGAAGATATCCATTAAACCAGTAGATTGTGATTCTTGAGTATTACATTTGATCTGCCCCTTCGACCTTGCTGCTTTATTTTAGTATTTTGTTCTCTTATGTTAGTTTTATTGCAGTTCTTAGTTCATTAGTAAACCAATAAATGATTAATATATTTTAAACCATTTTTTACTTTACTTATTACTTTAAACTAAATACAAAAAAAATTAAAAAGTAATAATACAATCAATGTTCTCTATCTCCACTACTAACATCAGTGAAGTTACTTTTGAATAAAACCATGATTTCTTATCTTCCTTCTCTATGGATCGGCCCTGGACTTCTATACTACTGTAGGAGTAATAAATGTATTTTTGAGGGCCACGACGACCTCTGACAACATCAATATGCCTCTTCTTCATGATCTACATTTAGAAAAAAATATTTGACATCCATTTTATATGAATAAAAATGCTTTTATAATGAAACTATTAAGAAAATTCTAATGGTTTCTAGTATTTCAACTTGTGAAAAAGTTACATCAAAGTCAATTACATTCATTTTTTCATATCCATCGCATACTAGCTTGTCCAGGTTTCTGGAAACATCTCTTTTCTCATTAAGCTAATTTATTGAAACACACTTGGAGACAACAAATTTTTTTTTCATGGGTCTTGATAAAAGATCACAAGTGAAATTATTTTAAATGTGATCAAGCTACTCATGCATAGCTTATATATATTCCTCATGATCAAATGTTTTATCCACTATTGAGGTTCAACTAGAGAAATAAGTGCAGGTTGATCTTAAATTATCAATATTCTTCCTGTTTGTACTAGAGACTATATATTACCAATGATATTTTCTATTTCAACCTGTTTGTTTAATTTTTGGTATCATTTCCTTATATTTGAATTAGTTATTTATTCATCACTAAAGTGTTTAGAATTAATGCCCATATTGTTTGGTTCTATGATAGCAGCTTCACCATTGTTATTTTTCATAATCATTACATTTTATGCCAAATTTTCTGAATTAGCATTATCAGCAATATCTGAGTTGATATTCTTTTCAATAATTTTGACATCACTACAATTATCCAGCTTGTTCATTATTTTTCTCAAATATATATATCCTTTAACATAGCTTAGGGAGGTCATGAAAATTTCTTTCTCTTCCTTTTCCTAAAATTTTCCCAGATTAATGTTCTTCACCTTTATGATGCAGGGACTTCCAAATACTCTGAAGTATTTAATAGATGATTTTCTATTGTACCCCAATTTAGAAGCTTTCATTTAATTTTCTAGTCTTATAATACATAAATTCTATATATGTATGGTAGTACATACTAGTTCTCCCTATAAAAACATTGAGATTTTTTTTTCAACCAACATAGTTTTTCCTTGTTCAAATATGCTTATGTTCTCTCTTCGATTTACCCTATTTTTATATGGAGTATATGGTGTGTTGTATTGAAGATTTATTCCATGATTTAAAATACATCTTTCAATGGAATCATTAGTATACTCTTTACCATTATCTGATCTCACTTTATTTATAAATAGATCCACGTATTTCTTAGCTTTCCTTCTAAAAGTTTTGAACTTTGTGTTTTCCTCATACATGTGTTTGATAAACATGATATTAGTCATTAGATTCTAATAATTAATAAATGTTATGAAATATAGATCACCTCTGGTATAATTTTGGCTCATTGGCCAACATGAGGGTGTATTAATAAGTTCTAGGGGCCATGTATATTTAATAACTACTTCTTTGTGTGAAATTTATATCTATTTTCCATTCTACCATGTTTCTCAAATTTACTCCCTTTATCTTTTCAATTTTGGAAGATCTATAACAGTGTATTACTTCTAGATTTGAAAAATTAATATTTTACAATAATGTCCATGTATTCTATACTAGAGGTTGTTTTGATCCTTGGAACTCAAATAATAAGAATTAATAGAATCATCAATTTGAAATAGATTTACAGTGATCCCTTTTCCTTGAGTGATGATTCTTCCATCCATTGAGCTCCTGATGACCCATGAATCCTTTTTGAAGAACACCTCATGTCCATCATCACGCTATTGGATCACACTAAGAAAATTGTGCTTTAAAACTTATATAAATAACATATCATTTCTCTTTAGATTTTTGGCTTGAATCATTTCTTTGAAAACTCCATTTATTTTTAGAGAACAATCATTTCCAACATTCATGGTTCTTCCTTCATTGTTTTCAATGTCGCTTTAAATTTTTGTATAACCTGTCATGTGTGATGAACGTCCACTATTGAGAATCCATGACTTGGTTATACTAATAGATTTCAAATAAACTTCTGGAAAACATGTTTATCTTATTTTGTTTTTTGAATTCCCTTTCCATTAATGAATTTGAGTGTTTGTTCAGGAACAATACTCGTGCACTTTTCAACAATATTTCCATGAGGATCCCATCTTCCATAGAATTACTCTATGTAGTTAAATTTGTTGTAAATTGTCAGATCAGCTGAATATTACAATATTGGTTTCTTATTTTGTATTTTTATTCTGTTTTCATAATTCCCTCACTTGGTTCATGCCTCATTCATGGTAGGGACATGTTATACCAAAACAAATATTCATTGTGCCCAAGCACTCAACACCACCAGAAGTATCCTCTAAACCATATTATTCTCCACTTATAAAAGCCTTTTTATTAGGATTGTAGTTGTTTTATTTCTAGAGCCTACATATGTCTCTTTTTAGGGCAATAAATCTTTTTTGAAAATTTCCCTCTTCCTTTATATTATATAATGATTTCCCACTAGCCTTTGTGCACCAAACATGTCTCAGATTTTCTTTTAGACCCACATTGTTAGATATAAAAGATATATTTTGATATTTTATGAGTGTTGAATGGAACTACTTCTTTGAACCCAACATTTCACCATAATGTGATGATTCTTCATTGATCTCAATAGCATTGTTGAGATCTTCTATTATATTCATCTAGATATTATGTGATTCATGTCATTTACACTCAGTCATTGACTATTCTTCTACTTTGGGTTAAAGATTTTCTATAAGGTCTTTTACCATCATTTCCATTTGAGCTACCTTCAGTTTGTTCCTTTGGATTTCAACAATATAAAAGGTCTATTTCTTTTTCACATTCATCCTTTTCCTCAGTTATCTTTTTTGTTTCAATTAATAATAATCTCTTATCTTTCTTGAGCTTTCTTTTATGCTCAAGATAGGCTTCTAAATCATTTTTAAGCATGTATTCGACATATGTCCATTCACATTCATCATCATTACTACTATATGTATCAAATATGTTTTCCACCTAAGCTATAAAATTAGTTTCATCATCTGTTTGGATACCAAATATAGTCTCTACATCTTCTTCTTTTCTCACATAGATTCTTATTTCACCTAACAATAACCTTTTCATTTTTATACTAGATTTTATAGAATATTTTGAGCTTTTACCCCATTTCTTCTTCTATGGTTTTTCCTCATCAGCCTCAGGTGGAACATACCTTTTCTTATGAAAATTTATTGGAAAGATTACAATTTGAATACAGTGTCAACAACTAGGTGGTCTTTTTTCATTTACCCTTAAATGTTCTTTTTATGAATCTATTTCATATAGGAGCGATGCATTTATTATATTCTTCTTCTTTATCTTCATCACCATATTCACAATATTATGAAAGTTCATCATCTCTGATTTTCAATTTTTTCATGGCCTCAAAATCCATCTCATATTTGATATTTTTCTAGAAAATTGTGATCTATCATATTTCATACGTAATGATAAGTGTAAGTAATTAATCAAGAGAAAGATCATATCTATCTACCAAAGATGATAACTTTTGATCAAACCAATCTAGAAAATTTATCATTAGTTGTTTGACAATAGTTAAATAATCCATATTCTCTCTAAAGCCCTAAATATTACTAATTATTTCATTAACTCTTTTGAAATAATCATCAATGCTTTCTTTTTCACTCATCCCAATATCTTATAATTTTCTCCTCAAAATCATCAATTTTTCTTCCTTGATATTATTTTTTTTACTTCATATATTCTTTCCAATTTGTCCCAAATTTATTTGGATTTTTTGAGTCACATAACTTTTGTGTATGTCTTTTCTGATAGAGACTTAAAATGGAATTTGGGTATTTTCCAAGAAATTCCATATTTCTTTTCTCAGTGAAATTCACAAAATCATTATCAACAATAGAAGAAAATAAAATTTTAGCCACATCTCTAACTTCAATTCTAAGAGATATAAGAACAAGGAACATCCTATTCTTCTACTTGTGATAATTATTTCCATCGAAAGTAGGAACACCCCTACTATTTATAGAGTTCAGATATCCATAATCAACGAGTATTAGATCCATACATAGTGAACCTGACTCTATTACCAATTTAAATACCCAGAATAGTGCAAGATCACTAAGTTGGTAGAGGTGAATCAGTGACCCCATGTTGAAGATTTTAATTTTTATGAATTTCACAAATTTTGTTTTCAATTCAACCTACATGGATGGTTAATTTCATGATCCACTCTTCAAAGGAGATTGTAAAACAAAGGCTTAGAACACATGGATTTACAGGGTTTGGTACAAATAACTACTCTGTGTCATGTTGGTTATTCTCTCCAACACAAGTTCTTTAACTTTTTAGAAGTTTATTAAAGAAGTAATTAGTTAAACTCCCCCATTACATGCCTGTACCCCCCCAACTTTAATTCATATTTTTTAACTAGGTATGACCAAAACTGCACATTCTTCTTCTAGAAAATGGTTATTCCATCCACCTTAAAATTCTTTCTTTTGATGGCTTGATACACTTTAGAATGATCTAATAATCATCCTTTATTAAATTGTACAATGTAACTTTCTTGTATACCTATTCAAGTATCATCCAAAAACTCTAATGGAATCAATCATCCTTTCTCAATGTTTATGATCACCAGTAATGATCAGTTTCCTTAGTGAAAAAAATGATTAGGCTATGAATTATTCATTCTAATTTATTTTTGGGCATCACTTTTATGTGTACAAGTGTTGCACATAGCTTTGTCAAGATAGTGAATATAAGGGAATGATTTTTCTCAATCATTCCACCTTGTTTATTCTTTCTCTAATCAATTTTCACACACAAAATTCTATCTAATCGTGTGCATGGGCATACATAAATTCTTGCATGTTTTGTTATGTTTTATGAAACCCAAACACATATATTTTTCTACATTTCTTCCTAATATACTCACTATTTTAAAATATTTATTAATAATAAATCAAGAGAAGATATGATCACGTAGGTTATTCTCTACTTCCTCATATGCGCACACCTGAATGGGTTGAAATTTCACATGATTTTCTTGTTCTCAAGGGAAAAGTTATTGGTATTTTTATCTTCTTCGTGTTCAGATCTATAGTTCAAACCAGGGAGGTGCAACGTACTATCCCTGAATGGATTAATGAAATAGATCATCATGAAGAGACTCAAGATTGAATAGTATTTTCTGAGTGCTCATGGGAGCATTGCTTTTTGGGTAAGATTATCATGAGGATGACTTATTTCCTCACACAAGAAAGAGTTTCATGAAACTTCTCTCTTTTGTGAATAGTGGGAAGTTAGATGCTTTGTTTCTTTATGAGTGAGAGTTATCTAAATATTGTCAATAGAAAACCCTTATTCAAGGGTTATTTATTTATAGATAGGGATCATAGTGCCTTGCACCACCTATTATCCACTTTTAGTTCCTCATCAATGACTCATTAAAATTTCCGAGTAATATTTCATGCTTGGACATATAAAATAACATCCCAGTGCCATATAGGATAATTTTCAATCAAACACCACATTAGATGGAATTTTTCAATCCGGAGCCTAATACACTACTTTGTAGTGTCAATCTCATCAACATGACGTGATGAATGTATCTCATGCAGATAGAGCTTGAGATAATCAAAGTCAAACACTGAAAAAAGCCTCATGTCATAGGTTTGAGCATCAATGGTGGCCAGAAATGAGATCACAGAGTCTCATTGGCAGTGATGATGTACTGTAGCTCTGTGAGGTTCGGAGGTAGAAGATTATGCATGGGGTCGATAAGAAAACCCAAAATAAACTCGAAGATATCAGATGGTGAACATTATCTCCATGTTACAAAAAAATATTAATGTTCTAGATGGTACACAATCAGATCAGATGACCACGATCACTTATGTGTTTTTAAACTTATAAAAAGTACTCGGAAATTGCATCCCACTTCAAATTGGAAATATGGTTGAGACATGGTATAATAATTAGTCTCCTCCTTCACTATCTTAGATTAATCGTCCCCCTCCACGATACCACCGCATACCATCTTCTACGAGTGAACTCTATGCAAACTTTCTCTATGGGACTTAGGCCCATACTATGCACGGGATCCACCGTGTGCTCTTGTGGGGGCTTACACATGACCCTATGCATGCTATATGGAGGTTGGACATGGCTAGCTTCCCTTGGGTGCGGTTTACAGAGTGTCCCCCTCAAGTGACCTAGTATAGGTTGGCTAGTCAGCCTAGTTGGTTGGACATTTATTTTCTAATAGACCCCATAGAAAAAAAATAAATATAAAATGGAAATCTATATAATATGAACCACACATATAATTCCAATCATCTTCATCCTCAATGCGGCTTATGAAGTGTCCTGTATATTTCCCGGTTGAGGTTGGATGGTCAGCCTAGTTGGTTGAACTTCATTTTTTTAACAAACCCCATAAGAAAACAATAATTATAAAATGGAAATATATAATATATGAACCAAACATATAATTACAATCATCTTCATCCACAATAATAAATGCTCTTCCATTTTGGAATTAGAATTCCATAGTACCTCAAGAATGTACCCAATGTTCAAACATGTTTTTCACACCACTTAAACATTTTAGATCAACAAAATCAATTGTTTGAATTAATTATGGAAACTCCAATCTACATTACTTTAATCTGGGATTATGTTTCATCATCCACAACACTCAAACACCCCTCCCTCACAACATATTTCCTCCCCACATGGTCTCTTTTTCCACTCCCTTACACACCCTTCACATAATCTAGAATGCTCTATGGGTATTATGCATTCCCAATCTCATATCCCTTATAACTCATGTATGGATTTTGGGATAGATCCTATGTGGTGGGCCATATCCCATATGAAAATTTTGAGAATTCATGCTATCTGGATTAGGGTTTTCTATGTTTTTAATAAAATTCCATCAAAAAGTAGTATTTTGAATACATCCATATATATAATGTAGAACACTAAGCCTCTCTCGAATCATTATCCAATATACTATTTTATTCAAAGTCTTCCTTTAATTAATCCCCTAGAATATTTTACATGAAAATCAATATTTTCATTATCTTTTTCAATTTTCCTTCTTCACCATGTTTCAAGCATCACTTCATCCCCAATAAAAATAGAGACAAGTCTTTTTTGATCTTAATAATAGTTAAACAGTCATTGGGATTCAATTATCAAACACATTACATGATATGAAATTTTCACTAAAAGATATTGATTAACAAATTTATGTGATTTATATACTTTAACATGTTTAAGAAATAACATTGATAAAAATGGTGATGCCCCAATTAAACATTCAAATAACCCATATATTAAAAAAAATATTCAATAGTATTGGTCCCAAAAACCACACAAGTTTGATTTTTTAAAATCTAAGGAACATAAAACAAAATAGCTTTGAATACCAAAAAATGGATTATTTATCCAAGAATTATAAAAATATGTGGACAAACTAGAATAATAAAATAATAATCATTTAATAAAACCTTAATGTGATACCTATATAGTTATTTAAAGTAAACTTTTCATAAACCTCTTAAGGAACTATTTTTCATATACATGGAACTCATCACGAAAAATATTATTTTACAAGACCAGCTTTTCCTACCTCAACATCATCATACTATTAAAATAGATCACATTATGAAATCATGTCTTGCCTATTTTATTGACTCACCCTAAATACATTCTTTAACTATAAATATAGAATACATACAAAGGGATATATTTATGTTACATATTTTTATCCCCCTTTTAAACACTATCCAAATAAAATATTGAGAGGGGATATATTCACATTCCATATCCACAAATATTTTGAGGTTATACACACATGATCAACCCCATATTTTAAAATAACATCTTAAGAAATATACTAGAAAAAATATTAGTAACATTAACTATTTAATAAAGAAACCTATCTTCTATTAGTTCCTCTTAACATGAACTATTATGTGGTGATATTTGATATCAATGTGATTTTAATTATATTGTTTTACAGGATTATTGATGATAATGCTTACACCTAACTGAAATGATATCATAATACACTATAATTTTCAAATATTTCACCAAATAAAATAAACTCCCAACAAAAATATTGAACTCTTTAGGATCTACATCACGTCTTTATTCATCTTTGGAAAAAACAATTCTATACAAGAAATTGGTGTGGAAAATGACTTCATGTCATCCATTTGAAACCTCTTTATAATTTTATTAAGGTAATTATCTTGATAAAGAAAAATATATTTATTATTTTTTAATGTTTATATGAAATTAATGTATTTCATTTCTCCTATCAGTAACATCATTGAATGCTTCTTTGTCTCTACAACAAACAACTCATGAGTCTGTTTATTATTTCATGTGAATATGATGTCATCAAATTAAAAAATCACACTAAGAGAATTCAATGGATCTTAATTGATGTGGATATTACTATCAACCCTTCCATTCTTGAAGAAACACTTCCCTAAGGAAGTACAAAATTTTTAATACCAAGATCTAGTGTTTTTTCCAACCAATACATTTTTATCTTGTACTGACACATATAAGTTTCATCTTTACCAAGGACGGTGTCACCCACTTGTCCAATAGAAACTTATTCAACTAGTTCTAAATTTAAAAAGGCTTACTAGAAACCCATAAATAAAAGTTTAGACCATTGTTTCTGTTAGGTCCACTAGGCTGAGTACCCTGAGAGGGGGGGGGGTGAATCAGGTTATGAATAATTCAAAATTAAATAATGTTCTGATCCTGTTACACTATTAAGAAAAAAACACTTCTCTCACTTTCATGTTTCACAATATAAAGAATAGGTAAAACATGCATAGGACACAACAATTTTTACTTGGTTCATCGCTAAGGGCTACGTCCAAGGAGCATACGCCGACATGTTTCCGGTCATACCAAATTCTACTATTCTTCACTAAATGTGGATTACAAGGATTGGGTACAGTCACTCTATCCCAAGACCACTGCCTTTACAAGATTTAGGGTCAGCTCACTGCTTTCCCAAGGGTCACTCCCTGTTTCTCTTTCTCTGGCTCACTGCCAGTGGATAAGATCACCTTCTTCCTCTTCCTTTGCTCACGGCGTCATAAAGGATACACTAACAGTTTATAGACCTATTGGTCTCTTCAATTACATGAAAGAATGCATCTTCTTATGTATGTAGATGATTTGTTGAAGTAATACTTTCACCTGTAGATGAATATCTCTTTTCACCGAAGGTATCAGCCAAACTTCCAGCTTCCATGCAGCCTAAAAATCACTACTGGAAATAAACCTTACTTGGCGCACAAGTCTAACTTGGCACGCAAGTATCGGCACGAAAGTTACAACGTGCAGGCAATTCCACCTCAGAAACTTGCGCGACACAATCTTCCACAACTCTAAACTTGCGCGACTCTCTTCCTTTTACGACCAAACCGATATTGGCGCGCAATTTCCAACCGGCGCGCATCTTCTCACACTGGCGCACATCTTCAACCACCAGCATGCAACTTCACTTGCGCGGCCCACACACCACTTGTGCGACCACCACACCTGCGAGACGGGAGCTCTGATTTCTCAATGTTTTGAACTATGCTGAATAATGAAGAGGGGTGGTCCAGTATTTATAGGCATTTGGACCACCCTGCGCAACGACGCACAAGTCAACCCTCAGCGCGCAAGTCTCGGCGCGTATCTCTCTGTCCCTTCAAGTCATTTGCACGACACACTTCCAAACTAGCACGAACCTCTTGCCTTTTCAATATTTTGATCTTGTGATCTTTAAAAACCATAGGCACGCAAGTTCTCAAGCTTCCAAGGCATCGACGTGCAAATATCTTTCACGGCGTGCAAGTCACCTGAGTGACCTCACCAAAACATGCGCGACCATTATCCCTTTGCCATATTTTGATGATTTGATCATGAAAAAAATATGTCATGCAAGTTTACAAGCCTTATTGTACATGGCACGCAAGTCCCTTTTCCAAAAACCACTTTTCTTCATTTGTCGACTTTTAGGCCCAAAAATTTGGAAAAAACTAGAAAATGGAAGCATCTTGTATCTGTTGTTTTTATACCGCCTCCAGATCATCTATCTCTTTTGTTGATGTACATGAGTCAAACATGGATCATTAAATACATCTCTTGAACTCAACATTCCACTATGAAATCCCCTTTGTCAGCATATTTGTATATCATTGTTTGCATTGTCATTAATCACCACAGTTTTCCACTATGTTAACAAACACAATCTCCTCAAAAATGCTTCAATGATACCTTGAGGGATTTTTGCCCAATAATCTCCCCCTTTGGGTTTGTTGACAACTCTTCCATAAGATGATATGTCATTGATTCTTCATCCACCATTCACCTCACTGTGATTCTGAAAGCAATCATGGATTTACTCAACACATACTCTAATCCCACATGAGCAATGCTTAGCGTGAGAAACAAGAGTAAATGAAAATTTCATCAATGAATCACTTCAACTCTGACATCCACTGTTGACACCTAATTGATACCAATTTTTACCAAACTTATACCAATTGTTGGAAATCTTCTTCCAAGACCACTCTTCTAATTTTATCACGATCCTCAGCTATCGTGATATCTATTCTTTGATCGATCACTTCTAGCATTGTCAGATTTTATTCGCTACCCCTTTCTCATTGCTCCCCCTTTCTGGATACTCTACCTGTCACCTTCTCCCCATATCAAACATGATTTATCCAATTTTGACACTGTCTACCCCTTGACCAATCACTATTTTCTCCCCCTTTGTCAAAGAACCCAAAGGTAACTCATTTGCAGTCTGTAACAGAGTAGAGAACGCATATCAGCACATTAGGGAAAAACACATCATACCATGGGGAGAGGGGGTAGGGTAGTTCCACATCCACACTATTTCAAGTGTGTGAAATCGACTGAACTCTCAGAGCCAGTCAATGCCTTTCAATTGCTTCCTTGGGTAAGGCCTTTGTCAGAATGTCTGCAACCTGTAGTTATGTAGGCACATACTCCAACTTCACGAGCCCTTGATCCACTTTCTCCTTGATAAAATGATATTTTATCTCAATGTGCATTGTCCTTGAGTGATAAACTAGATTTTTTCTATGATTGATAGCACTTGAGTTATCGCACTAGATTCTGATCGGAGACATCACTTCAACTCCCATATCTTCAAGCTGCTGCTTCATTGACAATAACTGTGTTCATTCATGAGTTTCCACAATATACTCAGCTTCCACAGTTCTCAATGAAATGCAATCTTTCTTCTTGATAAGCCAGAAAATACACAATCCACCAAGATAGATGCACCACCTGACGTTGATTTTCTATCATCCAATGAACCGGACCAGTCTGCATCAGTATATCCCAATAACTCTGTCTGAGATTTGTCAGTATATGTCAAGCTGATGTCCACAATGCCCTTGATATACCGAAGTATTCTTTTTTACTAAAAGAATGTATCTTTCCTTGGGATTACTTTGATATCTCACTTCATGGCATGTGGCGAAAACAATATCAGGCCTTGTCGTAGTCAAGTACAATAAACTTTCAATGATTTGCCTGTATTATGTGATATTAACTGCCTTTCCATCATCATATTTTGATAATTTCATCAGGGTAGAAACTGGAGTGTTTATATCCTTGGAATTATCCATTCCAAACCTTCTTAGAACCTCCATGGAATATTTTTATTGAGAAATGAAAGTGCCATTACTTCCTTGTGTCACCTGTAAACTAAGGAAAAATTTTAGCTCTCCAATCATTGACATTTCAAAATCATTTTTCATGAATTCGGAGAACTGTCTACACTGAGCTTCATCTGATCCGCCAAATATTTTGTCATCAACAGAAACCAGCACCATCATCCTTTGATTACTATTGTTGCTAAAATAAAGATTGTAATCAACTCCCCCACGCTGGAAACCAAGCTTCTTCAAGTACTGATCAAGCCTTGAGTACCATGATCTCGGTGCTTGTTTTAGCCCATAAAATGCATTCTTCAGCCTGTAAACTTTGTTCTCATCCTCATGAATGAGTAAACCATCTGGCTATTCAATATACACATCCTCTTCCAGAACACTATTCAAGAATGCGGATTTGACATCCATCTGGAACACTTTAAACATTCTTTGCACTGCTATGGCAAAAAATAATCTAATTGTCTCCAGCCTTGCAATCGGTACAAATGTTTCATCAACATCTATTCCCTCTATCTGGGAGTATCCCTTGCACAGTAGTCGTGATTTGTTGCAAATTACTATGCCATCTTCATTCATCTTTTCACGATAGACCCATTTAGTCTCGATGATATTCTTGTCTGCTGGCCTCAAAACAATTTCCCATGTCTGGTTCTTCTCAATCTGATCAAGCTCTTCATTCATAGCCCGAACCCAGTTTTTATCTTCAGTTGCATCGGAAAAACATTTCGGCTCCACCAGAGATACAAATGATGTTTGCCGTAATGATTTCATTATTCATGTCTGAACTGGAGTTGTGTGATCACCAATGATATTATGCCTATCAATTTCAGCTCGACTTTTTGACTTCCTTGCAGACACAGACTTAACACTTTCTTGTTCATCATCAGCATATTCTTCTGAGTCATCTTCTGCCACATCTACTCCCCCTATTTCTCTTACCTCATCATCACTTTCATCTAAAAACTTTTCACTAGGCAGTTGAGCATTCTGTTCATTTTCGACTATAGTGACATCATTGACCTTAACAATTTTTCCCAGCCTTTTGTTGAAGCGTTTATATGCTTTACTTATCCCTGAGTATCCAAGGAATATCCCCTCATCTCCTCGTGCCTCAAACATTCCGTGATTTTCTTTTTTGAGAATGAAACACTTACTTACAAAGATTCAGAAGTATTTAAATGTTGGCTTCTTTCCATACCATAGTTCATACGAAGTCTTCCCTTGCTTCGGACACAACAGAGACCTGTTTGAAACATAAACCAATGTCAAAACTGGTTCATTCCATAACTTATCTGGTAGGTCTTTATCAATAAGAATCGTTCTGGCCATATTGTTGATGATTTGATTTCTTCTTTCAACCACTCTATTCTGTTGGGGAGTTCCCACTGATGAAACTTTATGCCTTATCCCGTGTTTCTCGAGATATTCTTCCACTTGACTTTTTGTGAATTCTTTACCATTATCTGTACGGAACTTCAAAATTTTCTGCCCAAGAAACCTTTCTAATTCCCTCTTGTACTGCTTTATGAAACTAAACACCTCTATCTTATGGGTAATGACAAATACCCAGGCCATTCTGCTATAGTCATCAATGAAAAGAACATAGTACCTTTCCCCATTTATATCTCGTGGTGATATAGGTCCACATACATCTGCATGCACCAATTCGAGAACTCCAGTTGTTTTTTGTTCCTTTGGCTTGTATGTCTTTCTGATGATCTTCCCTTGTTGACAAGAATCACACATATGAGTGTGATCACATGATAGTTTGGGAAGATCTCTAACAGTATTACAATTTACCAGATCTTCCATGGATGGTTGACATAAATGACGAAGTCGCTTATGCCACAGATGGTTTTCTTCTTCTCTAGATAAAAGGAACGAATCTTCTTCCCCACCTACCAGGTAAAGATTTCCCTTTGTTTGTTTTCCCTGTAGAATGACTGCTCCATATTTTCCTTTAACAATACACATCTACTTGGTAAATCAGATAGAGTGCCCAGAGTCACATAGTTGACTAACAGTAAGGAAGTTATGACTTAGACCCTCTACTACCAAGACATTAGCACGTCTCATTTCTTTGCCCCCAAACTTTTCTTTCCCTGAGCCAACAATCTTTAGGCATTCATCGTTTCCAAATCTAAAAACTCATTCTTTGTCATATTTTATGCCTGTAACAAGATCCTTTTTACCCGTCATGTGAGATGTGCAACCACTATCAAGGATCCACACACCAGAGCAATCTGATGCTTTAATGGCAATCTATACCACCACGACCTTCTCAATTTTATTCTTCTTGGTCCATACATTCTCTTTCATACTCGGCATGGATTGAGGCTTCTGTTCTTTCTCAGAGTATGATGAACCAGCTTCATCTTGCAAAGACACAAATCTATTCTGCATTTTTAACTCACTTGTCGGTTTATCAATCTACTGCTTGCTAACATTTTGATTCTGCTTTGGAATATTTCTCTGAATGGATGATGTGTAGTACCTAGCCATGGGCAAATATCCTTCGCACCAAAAACAATGTCCTTCAAAATATGATCTGGAAAACCATTCTCTGTTTTCCTGCCATCTCTGTTCTTGTTCCCTTCGATAACTTTTGGTAATGGAACACACATATTGTGAATGTCCCATCTTTCCACAACAATAACACCTGATATAAGGTGAATTCTTTCGTGTTACTTCAGCACTACGAGTTTCCCCTTGGGATATCTAAATATTCTGATTTTTCTTTGTTCCCAAATCCACCTTTAATCTAGAGACGGGTGCTTGTGGTCTGACTTCAACTGCCATAGATTTTTTTTCTGATTAAGCCATGAATCAGCCTCAACTTCTGAGCTCAATTACTGTTTCTTTCCTACTGAACTACTAGGCTCTTATTTGTTCTTTTCAGTCTTCGTAACGACCTGATTTCCCAAGAATGTGTTGGGATTCTAAGGTTTTTCCTGTTCTTTAACTTATCTCTGCAGACCGACAACTTCCTCTTCAAGCTCTTCAATACTCTTGACGTGATCTTTCACTTTTCTATTCAAGCAATCGATCTCCCTTTTCTATTTTTCAATCTTGAGCTTATGCTCATCAACCTTTTCTAAATTCTCTATAATAGAAGACTTAAGATTTTCAATTTATTTCTGTAGCTCAGACTTCTCTTCTTCTTGTTGTTGCATGTAGAGTTTGGAATCATATACCACCTTGTTGGCTTTCCTTGTTTTTTCTCTCCAAACATCTATCTCTCTAAGAGCTGCTTCTAATTAAGCTTCCATGTCAACTCTCCCCTCAATTTATTCTTCTTCCTTATCAGTTTTAGTTTCTTTATTTTTATGAGCACTACTGAAAACATCCACCATCACATTTTTTCCATGATCTTTTCAGTTTTCTATCACTTTAATTTCATCACCTTCAGACTCATCTGAACTGTCTATTTCTTGTGAAAGAAGCTTTTTCTTCTTAAAGAAATTTATCTTGAACTGCTTCTTCCCTTTCATATAGGCTGAAGATTCGTTCTTGAGAATTTCAACTCCATATTCATCGTTTTCTTCTTGAAACTTTTTGGGGCACCTTGCTGCAAGATGACCAGCTTTTCCACATCTAAAGCAAGCAAGTGGAAACTTCCCTTTGAACATTACTTTTCCTCTTTGAGGAATTGAGGAGAGGAATGACATTACCTCATCTGTCTCTTCTTCTTCCTGAGAATCTTCAATGGTAAGCTTATTCATGGCCTTAAATTCCACCTCCTTGGACTTCTCCTTTTCCACAGCCTCATTATCATCATTCCTCATTTCATATGCAACCAAGGTACTGTGAAAATTGTCCAGTGTCAGCTCTTTTCGATCTTTAACTTCTAGTACTGAATGTTTCAGAATGAACCGAGGTGGAAGTTTCCTCAAGATGCGCCTTACGATTTTTATGTCTTCAATAACTTCTCCAAGACCTCTCATATCTTCCACAACAGTTTTTACCTTGTCAAATAATGCGTCAACAGACTCATTTGGGTTTATTTTCAGATCTTCATATTTGTTCCAAAACACCTACACCTTTGCCTCGCTGGCCTTTGTATCCCCTTTATATATATTTAAAAGCTTTTACCACATGGAATGTGACGTTTTTCATGACATCACCTTCATGTATATGGGATTGGAAAGGTCTCCCCCGAATTCCTTGATTGCATTAAAATCAGCATTAAACTCTCTATGCTCAGCTTCTGATAATGCACCACTATTAATATCAGCTGTGATACAATGCATAGCTGCTGAAAACACATCCATTCCCAAGGATCGGAAAATAGTGTTGCATTCGATTCTTCTATATCTGAAAATTACATCCGTCGAAGATTGGAATCTCTTTATTATTAGTGACCTCCATTGAGAGAAGAGCTAATATCAACCTTTCCCTTTGATACCAATTGTTAGGCCCACTAGGCTGAGTACCCTGAGAGTGGGGGGGTGAATTAGGGTATGACTAATTCAAAATTAATGCCCATTCTGATCTTGTTACGCTGTTAAGAAAAACACTCTTATCTCACTTTCCTTTTTCACAATATAAACAGAAGATAAAGCATGCACATGACACAACAATTTTTACTTGTTTCACCACTAAGGGATACGTCCAAGGAGCATACACCGACAAATTGCCGGTCGTACCAAATTTCTCTATGCTTCACTATATGTGGATTACAAGGTTTGGGTACAGTCACTCTGTCCTAGTCCCACTACCTTTATAAGATTTAGGGTCAGATCACTGCATTCCCATGGGTCACTCCCTGTTTCTCTCTCTCTGGCTCATTTCCAGTGGAGAGGATCACCTTCTATCTCTTCCTTTGGTCAATGCGTCAGAAAGGATCCAATCACAGTTTATAGACCTATTGGTCTCTTCATTTTCATGAAAGAATGCATCTTCTTCTGTATGTAGATGCTCTGTTGAATTACAACTTTCACTTGTAGATGAATATCTCTTTTCACAGAAGGTACTGGACAAACTTCCAGCTTCCACGCAGCCTGAAATCACTACTTGAAACAAACCTTACTTAGCATGCAAGTCTAACTCGGCGCGCAAGTATCAGCGTGCAAGTCACAACGGATGTGCAAGTCCACCCCAAACACTTGCGTGACACAATCTTCCTCAACTCCAAACTTGCGCGACTCTCTTCCTTTTATGCCCAAACCAATATTGGCGTGCAACTGCCAACCGACGCACAACTTCTCACACTGACGCGCAACTTCAACCACCGGCACACAACTTCACTTGCGCGACCCACACACCACTTGCGCGACCACCAAACCTGCACGACGGGAGCTCTGATTTCTCAAATTGTTGAACTCTAGTGAAGAATGAAGAGGGGTGGTCCTGTATTTATAGGAATTTGGACCACCCTACGTGACGGCGCGCAAGTCAACCCTCGACGCGAAAGTCTCAGCGCCCAGCTCTCTGCCCCTTCAAGTCATTTGCGCGACCCACTTACAAACTTGTGTGAACCACTTTACTTTGCCATATTTTGATCTTCTGATCTTGAAAAACCATAAGCGCGCATGTTCTCAAGCTTCCAAGGCATCAGCGCGCAAGTATCTTTAACGGCGCGCAAGTCACCTACGCGACCTCACCAAAACTTGCATGACCCTCATCCCTTTGCCATATTTTGATGATCTGATCTTGAAAAACATATGGCGCGAAAGTTTCCAAGCATTCTTTTACACGGCACACAAGTCCCTTTTCTAAAAACCACTTTTCTTCATTTGTCGATTTTTAGGCCCAAAAATTTGGGAAACACTGGAAAATGGCGCCACCTTGTATCTGTTCAATTTGTACCACCTCTAGATCATCTATCTCTTTTGTCGACGAACTTGAGTCAAACATGGATCACTAAAAAAAGCTCTTGAACTCGACATTCCACTATTAAATACCCTCTTTCAGAAAATTTGTATATCATTGTTTTTCATTGTCAATAATCACCACAATTGTCCACTTTTTCAACAAACACAATCACCTCAAAAATACTTCAATGATACCTTGAGGGATTTTTGCCCAACAGTTTCCCAGAAATAGTAATAATGCTTGTAAAAACTTATAATATTTCAAATAGAGAAAAGGTCTCATAAAATTTAATGCCTTTGATTTGTTAGTAACAAAAAAAATTCATTTCTTTTTTTACCATCTTACATTTTAAATTAAACTTTTTTTGGAATATCCACCCTTTCTACGAATATTCTTATTGTTTGGTTTGGGTATAATTTCCCAAGAATCATTATTCATAATTTGATATTTCTATTGCTTTATATAATAAACCAAATATTTATCCTTAAAAGATTTATCAACATCTATTTTGGCTCATCCTATGATTATAGGGAATTATCTAAAATTATCATTAAATATCTCTTGGTTTGAACCTATTGACATTGATCAATAATCATGTATTTAACATACATGTTCTTACACACCCTAAGATTATATGAATGATGTCTCTCTATATGATGTGAGATTTATGAGTCAAAATACTCATCTCAATAGCTTGGACATTGTTAAAAAGATTGTATAAATATTAGAATGAAACTGACTTATATTTTATTTCGTCTAAAAGTACAATCATATATAAACCTTTCACATCAGACTATTTAACAACATCCATATTTTACATGTCAAAATTATTTAATTTTTCATTATTAAAACACTTCTATCCACTTACATTGTGAGTATATCCAATACATATTTGATTAAATCCTCTCTAATCAAACATCCCATGATTTTCACGATTAAACCTTATAATGAATGAACTCTTGAACAACCCCAGGTGATTCAAAATTATTTATTATTTGTAAAAAAATATGATACATAGTAATATTAATGTTTTTCCATTAAAAACATTTATTCTGAACATAATTTTTTTTCTTTGGTATCTTTCTTCCAATAATATTCATATGTACTATTTTTAATTAATATTTATCATTCCATCTCCCCCAAACATCTGTTTCATCTTTTAGTGAAACTACTCTGCAATGGAGTGTATGGTGAAATAAACTCATAATAAATTTTATTCATCTCAATATAATCTCAAAATTATCCACTTGTATCTTCGCCACCATTATCAATTTGATTATTATTCATAGAATTTCATCCTTCTTTTTCGGAATATCCCCTAAAAATCTAAAAAAAAATTAGAGCCTTTGATTTAATTTTTAAATATATATTACATTTAATGTGACTAAATTTGTCAATAAATAAAATAAATTACTTATGTCATCTTGCTAACTACATACTCATGGGTCCAAAAATGTATGACTAAATTATCTCCAAGGGATGAGTTGATTGTATGCCAAATTTATAAGGAACAATTCTTGTAATCTTCCCATTTTTTACATATAAAAAAACATCAATCCATTCTTCTTTTCCTGTCATGAATTTCATGAACACTTTCTCTCTTTATTATCTTACTCATATTTCGTTGGAACATATTCCCCATCATTTTTTTTTCAAATTATTATTTTTCCCTCATGTTTAGATATCATGAACATTTCACATCACCAATTTAGAAAAAGTTCTCCTTGGTTTGTTGGGATTTTAAAATGAATTTAAATCTTATATTATCCTAACAACAAAACAATATTTTTTAAAAAAATAATATATTTAATTTATTAATATTTTTTTAAACAAATAAAAAATCATGGTTTATTCAATCAAAAAACATGTCTATTTTAGATTTTAACATATCTTCATTGATAATAGAATATAAAACACCTTTCCGTTTGAGTGATTCATTATAAAAAAATTCATTGTTCCTTATTTATAATATTTTTAATTTTCCAAAAACATCAAATATCTATTCATATGTGAAGAACACCCAAAATACATGATTCCATGTCATTATCCATTTATTTATTTGAGATCAATTTCAAAAACTAATTATTTTTCCTTGCCTATGTCTTTCTTCTTGTGATGCATTAGTAAAATTTTGTATAAATGTTTTTTCAATTATAATGTGAAGAAATGTTATTGAAAGATTTATAGGCTAATAAAATCCTTCAAAAATAGTTTCCAATGTTTGGATTCTATTTTAAAATCATAATTCTAACTTACAATCTTTCTGAAGATATTTTAAAATCATCAAATCCATCAGTAACCATTAAAGGGTTATTTTCATTTATAGCTTAAAAAATTCCTATAGATATTTTTTTCTTCTCCAAAACATTATGAAATCTTAATTTAGTTTATCATATTACACCAAGAATTTAGTTAAATTTTGTAATTTTATTCTTAACGTAAAACAATATGTAGTTGTACAAGCTTTTTGATCAAAATTTCATTCCTTAGAGACATTTGGATTTTCGACTCTATTTTTTGGATAAAAACGTGATATTATTAACAAAATTTTTCTTCTAAAAAATACATCATTATTATGAACCTTTGAGAATAGTTTTTAATGATCCTTCTTAGGTTGGAACCTTATGTAACATTCATGAATCTTTATAACATAGTTTTGAATACATTTTATTCCTAACTCTACTATATAAATGTTTTTTTAAAACCATATAAATATATCTATTTTAAATTTAATAATTATTAAATATTGATATTTATGATCCCTTTTTAATCAAGAAAAAACTTTGGATTATAAATCACTTTAAAAACCATTATTTTTCTTCAAGATATAATTCTTGATTGTTTGTTTTCTTATTTTATTTCTTAAACTTATTGTACTCACTTTAAATTATTAAATTTAATATAAAACATTATTTAGAATTTATTTTGAAAATGAGTTAAATATCATTTTATTATTCTTCTAAACTGATACTTTCCTCACTGGTAAATTTTTTATCATTTACATTTTCAATAAGAAGTTTCCCAATTACATAATGATTAATGCTATGAGACTCTTCTACACTATAGTCATATTAATCATAGATAGTGAAATAATTTCTGACTTAATACATAGAAAAAATATTATTATTACCCTTAAAATAAGACATGTATTTTTATAAATTCTTCTAGATAGATTTCTTAAACATTATATAATATTTATAACATTGTTTATCTTCCCTTTGTGGAGAAAATGTTCATTAAACTGTTCAAAATATCCACTACTAAAACATTTATGAGGTAAATTTCCTTTGAACGTTTATATGAATATTTATAATTTTTTCTTAAATAAACACAAAATTTCATCAAATATATATTAACCATGTCTTTAGTATTAGGGTTATTGGGTACTTCCTCAAGAAAATTCTTAGATGTTTCTTTCTAGGAAGCTTTTAGTGTAACAATCTCAATCATTATTTTATTTTTTCTTCACCACCTTCTCTTTTATAATCTAATAAGTGGTTAGAGTGATGAGAAGATAATTCAAATATAGATTCTAAGGATCTTTATATTATAGGGTTGACACTTTTGAATAAAATTTATGTGGAATAAATCATTAGATATTTTCATAAATGGTAAAATATTTCACCTTCTCACCATGGCATCTGATGATTCTTATAATGTCATTAATCCATATATTGAAGTCATAAATGTATTCATTATCACTGATATTAAGAACTTCATACAATAATCTCTAAATTTGTAATTTTTGTTTCTTCAATTTTTTATTTCCTATATATTTGTTCCTTAATTTAACCGAGATTATTTTATTCATTTAAATTCCTATAACATTCTGAAACTCACTATCATAGAGTGAAAAAGGTATTAAATTTATGTCTCTCCCATCATTTTGTAGATTTTCATTATCAGTAGTTGTCAATAGAACACCTTCATCATGGATAAGGTATCCATTTTTAAAAACATTTAGAAAATCATAACCACAAATTGATGTAACCTTAACCAATAAGATTTATAATGATTTCCCTATAATGTTGGAAGTGTTTTATACTTTTTATCTGAGTAAGACCTTATTTATTGTTTTATTTTCTTCCCAACTATATGAAAAAAAACATCCTCATGTAAAATGTATTCATAAACCATATATAATTTTAAATTTTTATGTTTATTATTTTATGTACTCATAATATTTTACTTTGGTATTCCAAAAAGATTACAAATTAATGTATTTGTGTATTCATGCACACTATCTTTTCAACTTATTACACTCTCCTTCACACAGACCAAAATAGGTGATAGATATATTGTATAAGAGTTTCCTTGAATGAAATGTTTTCTGAAACTATTTATTATTTTCTTTAATAGTTTTCTTCATCAATACTCAATGATTATGAATGGAGTATCTCATTTTCTCATTATAAAGGAGCTTTGTGAAACATCATACATTATTTACATACAAAATTATATGAAAGCTAGATCCTTTCTATATTCATGAACATGGTGGATCATGGAATGTTCATATTACTCAAGAAAGTAGTTATCTTCTAGGAACATCTTCTTAGAAAATAATGTTTTTGTGATACACTATTTTATTATATAAAATTATAGACTTGAATATTCTTTATCATTAGTAGCCCCTCTCAACATTGAAGAATTGTATTTATAGGAAAAAACAAAACATTTCACCAGATTATCTCAATAAATTATGTCAAATCAAGGATATAATGAATATGATGGAGAATATTGTGCATCCATCTTATTATAATATCACTAAATGATTCAGTGATTATCAAATATACACTGAGAATAAGGATATTTTTTTCTTACACTGGTTCATGTATCCTCCTCACGGGGGATAGATCACATGTATATTGTCATCATATAATCCTAATCTAATCCTATAACACATCCATGTTTATAAATGTCTTTCTTCCATATCATTTTAATTCAAAAAATATATACTCTTCTAATATCTGCTTGCATGAAAGAAATAGATTTATTGAATAGAGGTTCATAGTAACATCTCCTGATAAACTTGATCATAGAACCCCCATGGTGATTTAAGGATTGATTATTGGAGATTCTTGGTAAATTACTTCAGACTAGAATACTCAAATGAGGATCAAGGATGAAGATGTTGAGATCCGTGGCTTAGATGGCTTGGATTTGGGGGATTAGATGGATGCATTGTATCCATATCTTTTTTATCAATGGGATAAAGTGTATTGTGTCCATGATACCACATAAATATTCAAAGAGGTTAACATCCACTCTATATTAGATATTATTCCATCAACACTTCAACCTTGTAGTGGGGTTCACCACACAAAACAGTCACACAACACACCCTCACATCATCGTGCTACCTATAATGGTGGATTAAATCACTCTCTTGAACACCATTCTCTAACCAATGTGTATTATTTGGGTGCTATGTAAGCCCAATGTCACATATATGTTCCCTCATGTATGGCTTGAGACCAAGATTCTACATGGCTAACCTTCCTCCCATAAGTGCATTTGAGCTATTCTATATGATATCTTGGGGATGGCCATTTTTTTAACAAAACATCAGACTCAAAAAAGTACTTAGAATACATCCATGTATAGAATATAGAACACCATGCCACTCTCAGATAATCATGAAAAATAATGTTATTTATAATAGTGGTTTAATTATCCTTCTAACCATCTTCATTATGGAAATCAATATTTTAAGGGCCATCATGAATTCTAAATCATCATCACATTATAAGAATTTTTTCATCCTCAATCACAATTGACACATGTATTTTAAATGGAAGAATAGTTCCACAATCAACACAACTGAATTTTTTGAACACTTTGTTCGATATAACTTCATCAAAAAATGAATAATGATAACTTTATGAAGAAAATTATATAAAACATAGAGTTATGAAAATGAATTTGGTCAAAAAAAGATAACACCTCCATGAAATAGTCAACAACCTGTATATTCAAAAACAACTCTAATAATATTAGTCCCAACAAAGTATTGATTTTTCTCTTATTGATCTTATCATTTGTCCAATGAAATATATATTTCAATTAACGTTATTTATCTACTATATATTATTATATCCTTCATGTAGGTTTATTTTTTATTCATAAGAATAGGTTTTAGTCCTCTCATCATGCGTGACATGCCTACACATTTTTAGTCACGAACTCCATGAATATTATGGGAGGAATTAACGGGGAACACAATACATACCACCACCTAGGAGAGGTAATGTTGTTTTAGGTCATTTAAAACTTGAATTGGAGTATGTTTCTCTTAGGGAAAGAGATTAGTGTCCGATTTATGGTGAAAATTCGTTTTTGAAGTTAGGTAACCAGTTTTGAATGGTCATGAGATTGGTTTTTCGAGAAAAGATTCTAGTTTTGGCGTGAATGCTGATGTATCTATTCACAAGGACATTGATAGTTTATTTATCAACTATGTACCCTAATAAAATGATTATAAGGTGTATGTAAATGGAAAATGTATCATATAAGAATGGGTCATTTATTTTCATATCATTATTGAATAAACTCCAAAGATATGCTTCATTGATTCTGTTCTATCTTGTTGAATTGCATTATTATACCACATAGATTGATCAAAGATCCCTATTAAATGTTATAACATGTATGTTATAGTGATTGAGATTCATATAACTGAATAACATACTAGTCAATCATTCATTCATATTCAAATATTGAAGTGACTCTTCTAGGTATGTGGGGTGTTCTAACAAAACTTTTTTATCTTGCTTGTAGACCCACTTCCCATAGTGTTAGTAGATCTCCCTCCACATATTAAGAGGGTCATAATTATATTTGGATATTAAGAGTATGAATATAGGTTTTTTGTTATACATGGTCTCTAGCTATTGTGATATATATGGTTTTGATGTGATCCTGAAACTCAATTTGATGAGGGGTATATTTAAATCGTGATTTCAGTATTAATATTTATTTAGAAACTGACCAAAAATATGTTAGTATAGAAATATAACCATCATTGGGGTGTGAATGGATGCTAGTAGACTATCACCATTTAGATGAACAACAAGGTGAATAATCCTTGGTCATATATTGATAATATTTTCCATAAGGAGTATTAATCAACAATATTAATGTTTTTTTTTAATCTATAAGATGTTTTAGTTACAAAACGGTGGCGTATTATGGGATCAGTCTATGTTGAGATTTGATGATCTCATGATATAAACCCTTGAAATAATTTTTGAACGATTATTCTGAGAATGGATTGTAGAGTTTGGTCACTATATAAACATATGACTAATAATAGTTCCCCTTTATTGTGAAATGTATTCTTAGGTTTTAGCGGTTGTAAGTTTGATGGATAACATCATGTAGAGAAGGAGTTAGATAAAAAGTTCTAAAAGCGATAACTTAGGAAAAAAATAAATTATTTCAACTATCATGTGTGAATAACCAAGGTCGTGACACATTTTTTGTTCACTTAGGGTCAACTACAAGTTAAATGGAGTCAAATAGTGTACCTATTTGTCTATTGGATAATATATTTTGTTGATGTAGAGAATGAGTCTATATGAAATAGGATTTCTAGACTAGTCCTGTATTAGAGGGATGTTAGGTAGTGGATATACTATTATGTATAAGGAAGACTCATGATCATGTACCACATAGATATGGGTTTGGTGGTCTATATAGAGGACGTTTTGGAATAGATGATAGAGGTGTATTAGGAGGTGTAGTTGCAAGGGGAGGTTGGTATGATCCTTTGCCACCATTTCAACTACATGAAATCCATTATAGGTTTAGAGGGCTAGTGGTCAAGGATTCATCCATATATAATTGATGTTGCGTTTTAGCCCAAATTCACATGAAAATGTATGTGGCATGATAAGGTTCTACACAACATGATCACTCATAACATAAACATTGGCACAATTCATTCCTTTTTCCATAATCCCTTATTTAAGAAGAAAATATTATAATGGATCCAATACCCAAATCCTTTAAAATAGGGACTCATACTAGAAGATATAAAATTCTCAACCACATCTATCGATGAAAAGATAATTCTCTTAGTATAGAGAGGTTTTTGTTATACCTCATAGTAGTTGTGATGAAGCCATATTAGTTAATCCTTATTATTCACTGACTATAAATAGTACAGGATTGGATATAATTTTACCATTGAATATTTATGTGATTCTAAGTTGAGAAATTGAGATTCTCATTTAAGGGTGATTGGAACCATCAACGGAGATATTCATTGCTTCATTGTTGGATATTTCCTCCAATCACCCATAATATTTATAGATTCACACTATACATAAAATATGCCTAAAAAAATTAGAATTATATATTAGTGGAGGTCTGCATAAAAATATTAATTGATGATATATCATGGTTACTCATTAGTTTTTTGATCAAATTCTACATCAATTTAACCCTCAAGACCGTTCTGGTATATTATTAAGCTTGAAAAATTTTATTTGATGAGTTTAATGAGTAGAATGTATGATTGAAGAACATTATAGAGAAATGAATCATCATACCCATTATTTACTCTCAAATATCTCTTGGGTTGTTTTATAATAATTTGGATGGGATACTGGGACATTTTATTAACCATCTCTACCTAAATTAGATAATAGTCAAGTACATTTACCCTTTACCAGGGATTGATGACCTCTTTGACTCATTGTAGGGAGTGACATGGCCCTTGAAGAATGAGTTTAGGTTTCTCTATAAAAAGATTAGGTTTTTAACATGGACATTAAAGAAATGTAATTTTGATTCTACTATGAAAATAATAATTAATTGTGTATTTCCTTTCACATGAATAATTCTCAAACTATGTTCATCAATCATATCAATATGTTTCTTTATACCTTCCTATATCGTTCCATGTTTTTCTTCTTTGAAAACATATTAATCTATTGAACATATGGGGATGATTATGTTTAGTATCTAATGACATTCTTAGAATTTTTTGGAAACACTAGTTCGATAACAATCTCTTAATGTAGCATTTTTTGATTCAATATATCCACTTCCATGGGAATGTTATCTAGAAGGAAATTTTAACAGTGGATCAAATGAAAATACAATAGAAATAGATTAGGATACATAAAGGATAATGTTATAAGTGGATATATTTCTTAATGTGGAATGGTACTTCCAAATATTATTGTGAAACTTCAATAGGATTTCATCTCTAATTACATCCCTTGAATAAAAGTGGAATCCATCCATTTTTTAAAACTAATACTAATGATATTTGGAAGAATAATGTAAGAGTTTTACAAGTCCTTATGTGTTGAGTTTTCCAGAGGAGGGATCCATGTTCATTGTGTTATATGATTCCTCTAGAGTGGTGGTTTGTTGTGTGTTGATATAGAGGTATGCAGCGTTTGATTAGGGGTATGGATAGTTGATACCCCTTATATACAACTACATCACCCATGATTTTGAGTTTCTAGTGGTAGTGTTCTACCTATTGATTTTGATGAAATATCTTCTTGGATAATGTATACTAGTATTTTAGAAACCATAATAACCTTTGTTATATAATTATTTTGATTGATATTAACCAGAGGTAGAGACATTGGTTGGAGTTCCTATAGGATCATGGATTTAATGATTTCTGTTCTAATCACCCAAGCTTAATGTACATAGAAATTACATTTCTATTGTGGAATATTTAATTCATGACAGAAACAGACACCCAAAGACCGTATTATTTTAGTGTATTTGGAAATGTTGAAGATAATCTTTTAAATTGCTGAAAGATCTTCAACATCTCTCATATAAATCTTCCAAATTAGTTTTCCACCCTATAAAATTTATTTATATCATTGGGTGAATAAAACATTAAAAGGGAGATCTCAAACGATTAGTAAGTGTAAACATGAAGAACATCAAACAAAACATAAACATAAAAATGTGAAAACATAAACATAAATTTTTCACATCAAAATCATGAGTCATGAAATAAATCTTGGAATTATGTAAGGAATAGATTATAAATGAACATTAACCCTGATAAAATATCATTTTCATAAAACATGGAATTATGGAAAATATCTAGCCATATAATATGATTTATATAGTATCCATGGAATTTTTTCTAATACCATCGTTGTGGACAAAGTCCATTACCAAACTGTGTTTAATTGTCATTCCATGCATTTATTACTGAACCAGATTTACTTTCCATTCCACCCATGTATTACTAGATTTGATATTCTTTATGTCTTATCCATATATATCTAATGAGATATAAATATTTACCCAGTGAATTTTTGGGAGATATAGGTACCACACATCTTATTGTTAAATCATTCATACATGTGCCACAAAAACATAAATCATTCTTCATCGCATAACCCATGAAATAAAATGGTTTTCTTATACATCATTTTATAATAATCCATATAAATTAAATAGATTTCTTAAAAATAATTCCATCATAAACACAATCAAATAAAATTAATAATAGTGATAACCCAATGTCATCTTCTATGTAAAATAATTTTTATAAAACACATGAACTTAATTCAGGAGGAAAATATCCTTTCTTCTTAAAAAAATTATTTCTTTTATCAAGATTCCTTGAAATTTTAAATTAAAAGTATTTATTTGAAAATAAACATGAAATCATGTAGAGGATTATTCATGGAAATAAGGTTTTAATAATACATAAAAATCCATTCATGTTGTTTAAGTTAAGAAAACAATCTCCTCGTACTTTTTCCTGAAAACTAAAAAAGTACCTCGTATGGTAAACAAAATAAATAATCCTTCCATACCATGTAGTAAAAGTCAAGAATGGGTAAAAATGAATTTACATATACATAGAATAATAATAAATATTTTTTGAAAACATTTTTTGAATACTTGGAAATTGATGATAAATATATACCTATTAATTACTTACGTATAAACAATCTAGGATAAAAATGATATTTCAAAATTATCTCTTACCTTAGGTCAGACATGCTTCGTATGAATCTGAACCTCATGTATAATGATTTAAATAATTTTATTTAATTATTAAAGAATGATAGTCAATTTTTATGATATCATATATGATTATATTATCATCCATTTGTTAGTAACATTTTATTGTTACTCGTTATTCAGGTATTAACAACTTTATATTCTTTTGCATGTTTTGTCTGATAAGTACTTATTAATATTTTAGGGTTATAGTTATTTAATTTAAATAATGGTATTAGTATAATATATATCATAATTATTATTTCATTTATATAATCATTATTTAATAAATATTATGTAGAATGAATCAAATCGCCCTGTGGAGATGACAAGTAGTACGTACACACGAGCGATGATATCGTTCCCATAATTATTAAATGGTATTGAATTCGATGTAGTATAGTATCCTAGAATCAAAATAATTATATATTAATAATATATATGTATATATATATATATATTCAATTTTATACCCTTCCATGTAAGGTGGTAGTGAAAAACGAATTACACCACGGCTGGGAGACGGTAAGTAAGACGTACGTACGCGTGGTGATTTCATTTTCCATAGGATTGGTAGATGGTGTACTATGGATGTTTCTTATTTATAATTAAATATCATAATATTATTGATATTTATGTTATTATAATATAATGAAACAACTAATGATGAGTAAGTAGAGGAAGAAATAAGATTGAATTAATCGGTAGAAGAGATTACATCTTCCTTGACATGCTTCCTCTAAATATCTTATTAGAGCACTAGAGTTGGTCATTGAAGATAACTAGATCCACTAGAATGAGAATCAAGAATTTGATAAGGAATCATTAAAGGGGATGGTTGATATTTAAGGCTAATAATTAAGTGAAGCGTATAGGGAGTAAGTTCCCTTCTATAATTGAAGAGAGGGGTAATTCTGTATACATAAAAAATATTACTTTATAATAAAATCAAACACCACATATATACCTCCCAATGATCCCAATTTATTAGCTGATATGATATAGGGTTGTGATATCCTAAACAAATAAAATTTATACATGTTTTTTTAACCTTATCATTTTGATTTATTCTTATTTAATCTATATAATTTTATTTATGTTAATAATATTCTAAATATTAAATGGGTATAAATATTTATTTGGGTGACTTCAATTGTCCATAATTGGGTATTTAATGGAATTTTAGACCATATCAGTATAAAAATTTAATTTTTTAAATATTTTTGTGATTTTTAAATAATTTAATAATTTGTTAATTTTTAAAAAATATTAAGTGTCAATTTTGACACTATACTATTTTTTGACTGATTGACCAAAAATTATATTTTTTTTATCAAACACATTTGAAGAGAATGTGAGAAACCCATAGTTCAAACAAAAAAGGAAATAGCAGATTCACTAAACCACAACTTAAGCCCTCCAGATTTTATCTCCCTATATAACTTCCAGGATATAGTATTTACCTATGTATCTGGTCCATCCTTTAAAAGATCTTCAAAAATTAATGCTAGCTTATCCCAGGACTAGATTTACTCCACTACATTGATCTTCCCTTCATTGAACACTCTTGTAATTATAAGATCCTGCTTTTCGATCCATGAACACTACTCCTCATTAGGTTATACCTTTAATAACCTACTCATCATTCTATTAGCATCTTCATGAGTAGCATTAATGGTCAGAACAGACTCCAATATCTCCTATCTTTAGTCCATTAGCAATTTAAATGATTACTTTTTCACTGGGACAGGTTCCACCTTTTGGCGGACATCCTTGGTTTCTTCTCCCACCAGCTTAGCTTTCGACTTCTTTGCGGATGTAGTCTCCATAGGTTGTGGAAAATCTTATTAGTCCTTCCTCTCTTTGCAAACACCCCTACGGGTCTTGCTTCTTCTTGGGCTTGGAATTATGCTACCCTGTCCATATTCATCTAAATCACCATCTAACTGGCTGGAATTCTTGTCACTGGACTAATTTTCAAGGGTCTTTGGCTCTTCCAGCCTAGTCAAGAAAGTTTCAAACTCCTGCACCAGATTATCATTAGCAAAACATTCAAAACAGTTAACCAGTTTGATATCATCCACCATCATTCTAGGGCTTAACCTGATTGAGTCTAAATGGAAAACTTCATGACCATCATCATAGATATATTTTCTTGACCAGACTGCCTCAGTTAAATAAACAACCAATGGAGTCTGAAGGATTCCCATATCCTTCACATGGAAATCCCCAACAGATAAATCCTTTTTCCAGTTTTGACATCTATGCCTTGATTCAGAGTGTCCGAATGCTCCTAAATTGAAATTGAAACATATGATCCTATCACTCTCTCACCTAAATCCACTGCATCACCCTTAAACATCAAAGAATTTTCATAATTCACCAGGACCATGTAACTCTTTAGTCTGCCAAAAGTTTCTGAAATTATTGGTTCCAATAGCATGTGCTCGTGCTTTGACACCCCCTGGACTGCTTCCCCCAAGTCAGCTTCCTGTTTGAGAGTTCTATCAGGGGCCTCACAACCAGATGACCCCTTGACCACCAAGTAATTACTGCTAATAGAGGTAGTCTCACCTTGGACTAATCTTGTCTACTTAGTGCTCAAACCAACTTCCTTCCGCACCTACAACCCTCCGTATGATGACTCGTTTTCTTGCACCAGGGACAGAAATCCTACCAGGTATCAAAGGACAAACACTGCTTATGACAAAACTCTTCACCTACAGTGACCCAAAATAACTCGACAGGCAGCTTAGACATATCAACTTCAACACATATTCTATGAGATATCAGATGACATACATCCCTTGTCCTACTATCAGAGCATAAATAAAGGCCCACGAGGTTACCAACCATACAAAGGATCAACAGATTTTGAAAAGGAATCGATTGTTCTAGAAGACATACCTAAATGACCATTGTAGGAGCGTCGCATTTCATATAAATGTCATATGACCATTTAAAGGTATAAATCGAGATCCATTGCAGATTCTAGGAGTTGAAGACCAAGCCTAGATCAAATCTTCCTCTAAGGAGAAGCTAATAATGATGTGTTTGGAGTCGAGGAGCCCTACTGTTGTGCGCTCTTGTAAATTCCAGGAACCAAAGAGGAAGCAATTGAAAGTGTCCACCAACGGTTTCCGGTGTTTGAACCTTGAAATAATCCTTTGATGTAACAAGGCGGATGCATTCATGAACACTAAATTTGAGATCTACAATTGTGGGGCTCCATTGAATAGCTCCAGAACCTTCAGACTATCACCAATATGAGGAAATGGAGAAATGCACTCAGGATTCGAGAAGGGGGAAAAGGTTGGAAGTCGACCACCATCGTTTGGCGTCAGAAGACCCTCCCCCTCCGTGGGGGGAGGGTCTTCTACAGAGACCATCAAACACTAGGTCATGGAGGTTGGGGGCCAAGAGGCGAGCCTATGTAGGACCATTATATGTTTGTAGTTAGTTTAAATTAAATAAAATCCACACAAAATATAAATTCTAACAAAAATATTGAATACACTTCTAACATGTCATAGTATCCTAGAAAATTTGTGGAGAACATTATGTAGTTCATATTATAATTATTTTAATATTTTTAAAATGATTTATTTGATATTTTAATCAATAACATAATTTCTACATCACTATTATGTCATCATTAATAGAAATTATTTAATCTCTAAAAATTCTAAATAGGTTCATATGATGTAGATAATTGTACTATATTTAGTGAGATTATTTATGTTTGTATTTTTATCATGTTTATCACTATATTAAAATTATTATACTTAAAATATATATGAGATTGACATGTTTTCACCTTCATTTGTTTTAATTATAATTACATCAATTTCATGGAAACAAGGCCATTAAATGAATCAATTCATACACATAAGTGATATTAGTCAACATTAATTCATCCAATTGGATTTTGGTAGGTTTTAGGATAATTTTATAATATTTATCATACAGTTAGTTACCCTAATTTACCTGATTTACCTTTAACTTTCATAAATAAAAGTTTTCGTAGTTACTACTCATAATATAAAAAAACAAGTAACCTTTATAATTTGTACCCACTGATTAAAAATATGGAATCCATTTTTTATAATTAATATAATATAAGTTTTAGAAATCAATTTAAATTAATTCCCATTGTTAAAAAAAAGAGGGGTTTTGAGAAGTAAAAACAAATCAAAAAACAATTCATGTAAGTATGTCCAATTTAAATGTCAAATTGCATCCAATGACAACAATTGTATTAAATGATAAAAAATAATCCAATTACACTTAAAAAACAATTAAAAAGATAATGTAATTGTATAAATAAATTAGACTAAAAGGTGGTTTTGAATTAAAATGTTGTATTTTTTCACTGTTCATCAAAATATAAATATCATTATAAAAATACCAAAATTTCAACCAATTTAAATTTTGATGTCCCTATTCCAAATAAAATTTTTATTATGTCAAATATAATTTATAAAATATCAAAAATATATTTAAAAATGGTTCTCTATTAAAAGGTTGTAAAATTGTGTTACTTTGAAAAATACTTCTTTTATCGGAAAAAATGAATTTGTACTTATATTATGTCCTAGAAAATAAATAAGATGAATATTAATGTTATATATAATTAAAAACATGGTTAATACTATTAATAAAATCTAGTTTATATCCCATTAAATAATAATATTTTTATAATATATCATTGTTCAGTGAAACTCAGTATTGTATATAATGCAAGCTATTGAAGAATGTTTCTCTTGTTTGTAATGCAAGCCATGTTAGTATTATGGTTAGTGAAAGATTCCTTTGGTGTTGAGTATGACATAATAAAAACATAATTCTTTTATAAATTGATGAAATTCAATACTCATTATTTCATGAAATGAATTCTATCAAAAGAACATGAACTTATGTGTAACGCAATCCAAGAATAGTGTTGCGTATACTACAAGATAATACAATGTTTCATATAGAGCAAGACAATATTCATGAAGCATTCAACATAAGAAATCATGGAAATTAAAAAGAATATATCTCATATAATCTCAGTGTGTTACATTCTAGCCCCTTTAAAATGATTTTTAGACCCAAAATCCTTCGTGGTTATAAATGGTATACTACTTGAATGTTTCTTTCAAATACTCCCATATCGTAAAAAGAATACTAAAACTTCATTTTCATAAGGAATTTTAAAAAAAATGGTTACCCAAAGTAACCCATCATGGGGTTTCCACATAGGAGAACATAGGTGGGAAGTGAAAACATGGATATTGAAGAGAAATCTAACCATCAACTTCTCATGGTCAGTGATAGAGAATAAGGTTTGGAGAAATTCAACTATCTAGAAGCCATAAATCTATGATGATTTAAGGGATCATCTGATTTGTCTGATAAAAAGCTACAAGGATAAATATTTTTCTTTAAAGATCCCTTTCTTAAAGTTGATGAATTTTTGGATGAGAATAAATAGTTACTTGATTTTGGTATAATCTCATCGTTGTTCATACCTTGAAAAATTTCCAATTCATCTCTTATTTAATGAAATGATGTTGAATTTTTCAATCATGATGTGTTAGAAAATTATCTAATAGAATTATAGGTCATTCCATCTATCCCAAAAAAAATGTTAGCATAGGTAATAAAATATGTACAAGGACACCTATAGTGAGATAATTCATTAGTATAAAAAACTTCAACAGAAATAAAATTTATACTATCCATAAATGGACAACATTAAAATCAATCAAAAAATTAAAAATATAACAATTTTTAAAGAGGTAAATTAAATTGAGATTACATTTTTCTCCCTTATCTCACAATGTAGTTTTTCGTAGTCACATTCCAAACATGTGAATATATTAATCTTGTACTATCTTGAAACATGATAATAACATGAATATTCATAGTTTCTTAGTGAAAACATGAATTCTATCAAAATTAACTCATTCCAAATACCAAAAATACCAAAATTGTTATATACTCAAACCATGATACACTTTGTCCTTATATCAGTCAGAATCTCATTAAAACTACAAGACATCTCATTATCTCCTTATCCCTTCATTATGTGCATATCATGTGCTTTAAAAAAATATTTCAATCATTTTTCATGGTTACTGGTACCATATAATTATGGAAAACCACAATGGACCAATACATGAATATTCAAATGTTCAATATTACTATAAATGAGATTCGACGACACTATTTAGCAGTCCTGTTATATAAACATGTAATCATTCCACCACTTCATTTCCATACTCAATATCACAAATGTTGATTGCATGTGACATTAATATTTATTTTTCCTTACTGCGATACTGACATCGATCATAAATAATCCTTGTATTAGGGAATTGGTTAGCATAATGCACTATTTCCTTGAACTTGTAGCATTGATGTGTTGGCAGTGAATTCTCTCTAGTATTTTCTCTATTCAAATCATTAGCAACCTTTATCCCATTACTTCATAACTCAACTTCTCGATGAAATTCCTTTCCCCACATGAAGAATTATCTATTCCCATTAATATAGTCAACACCATGCTTCTTTAAACACTTTGATAAAATGGAAACATTCATCTTATTTAAACCATCTTTTTGAGATTTTACCTAGAACTGTATCTTTCATTTCTTGCCAAAATAATGAGATGGACATATAACACCAACATCTAGTTCTTCCTAAATAGTGAAACTCACAATCTCTTCATAACTATTAATGTATCTTATATCCAATGACCTTCGAATACTTGGTTTTATGTCACTGAAGAATTTATCAACTTTACCATCATGATGGATGATAAATCTAGAAGAATACATTGAATGTCTTGTAAAATTCACCTCGTATGTACCAAGATATTCATCATCCATTTTCTTAATCACAAGGAACACATTTCCCATCTTTATTCGAAGAATACAAGGGATATAATTATTGAAAAACATGTTCTTGTACTCATCCCATTCCAGAGATTAAATTTCATTTTACTTCCATGTAATCTTAATTATAGTCCACTACAGTTCTACTTCACCTTCTAAATGATAAATAAACAAAATGAATTTTTCAAGATCTGGAAAACGAAGGATGGAAAATAAATTTTCAATGGTATTGATCCATTATTTAGGAACAAGTATATTATAATACCCACTGAAATAAGGTGGGAATTTCCTCATGAAGGACTCAATAGAATTTTTTCCCTTATCTTAACATTTGTACGTACAAAATTATTGATATCTTGGGTATGTATTGAAATAAGATTTTTCATTCCATCTCCCATAAAATTGGGTTATCCAGGATGAAAATCAATTCATTTCTCAGTGTATTGATCATTAAGAAGGTTTTTTCAGGTTCCATCCATTGTCTAAAACTCAAAAAGAATAGCGTGAGAGGCAAAAATCATACTAGGAAAACATCATAATCATGGGGAAGTAATTTCAATATCTAACATCTTAGGTTTAATCCTCAGTTATTCATATTCATTACCATAATTCTAGGACTGTATCTTGTAGTTTGACTTACCCTTAGGTGCATACCTAGAAATTCCTTAGAAATATCTCTTGGGATCTCAATAAAGTTTTCACATCCAATTTTCCAAATTTTAATGAAACATTCTATTTGATACCAAGTATAGAGTCTCATTCTTGACATATAAGGAGATTACATTAATTTTTTTATAATACTTAATAAATGAAACAATGAATCTCACAGAGACTGTATTCATTTTGTTTCTTTGGAAACATGGAATATAATCTTTTATCCTAGTGAATTATCTTCAATATCTCCCATAAAGATATTCCACTTTAGTTTTCTTACCTGAAGCCTTTATTTATATACTGGGGAAAATAAGACATAAAAAGGGTGAGATAAAATGTTCAATAAGGTATCACATGAAAAACATCAATGAAAACGTAAACATAAGAATGTGAAATCATAAGCATAAATTTGGTATACCAAAATCTTTAGTTATGAAATAAATATTGGCAGTACATAAGGCATAGATAATAAAGGGACAATAACCATTATAAATAGAATTGGCATAAAACATGGGATTGTGGAAAATAAATATGCACTTAATATTATTTACATTGTTTCAATGTCATTGCGGTGAAGACCATAATAGTAGACAAAGTCTATTACTAAAATGGGTTTACGTTCCATTTAATCAATGTATTACTCAATTATAATTACTTGCCATTATAGTACTATATTACTGAATTATATTTACTTTCTTTTTAATTCATGTCTATCTCATGAGATATAAATCTTTAGCCAATTCATTTTATGGATATATAGGAACCACCCATCTCATAGTGAAACCATTCATACATTTTCCACAAAAACATAAATAATTCATCATATCATAAGCCATGAAATAAAATGGGCTTCTTAAAAGTCATTCAATCATAATTAATATAAAATAAATTTATTTCATAAAATAAATTCCACCATAAACACAATCAATTTAATGTAATATTAAAAATAACCATATGTCATCTTATATGGAAAATAAATTTGAAAAAACACTTGAACTTAATTCTGGAGAAAAATATCATTTCTTTTCTCAAATTTTCATGGAATATTAAAAGAAAATAATTTAGTAAAAAAAATTAAATCATGTAGAGTAATATTCAGGGAAATAAAGCGTTTTGAATTCATAAAATTCTGTTCATGCCATATATGTTAGAAAAACATTCTTCTTGTACTTCATCCAGCAAAGTCAAAAAGTAACTTGTATGGTAAACATTAGATAGATTCCTTCCATACCAAGTAGTAAATGTAAAAAATGGTTAAAAATGAATTTAAACTTACATATAATAATAATAAATATTTTATTAAAACATTTTTAGAAAAAATGGACATTGATGATAAATTTATCCCTAGTAATTACTTACATACAAACAATATCCGATAAAAATGAGATTCCAAAATTATCTCTTAGGTTATGTATGATATCTTTTGTATGTAACTTAACCTCCTGAATAATGATTTAAATAATTTTTTTGACTTATTATAGAATCATATTCATTTTTATGATATCATATATGATCATATTATCATCTGTTTGTTAGTAACATTTCATTATTACTTGTTTTTTGGGTATTAAGTGCTTTATGTTCTTATGCATGTTTTGTCAGATAAGTTTTTATTCTATTTTTAGTTTATAGTTATATAATATACACTATGGTATTAGTATAATACATATCATATTTATTTATTCGTTTATATAATTATTCTTTAATGAAGATAATGCTGAACAAATCACATCACATTGTGGAGACGGTAAGCCATACATTTGCATGAGCGAAGATATCGTTCCCATAATTAGTGACTGGTATTGAAGTCATTAGTGTATATTATTTTAAAATAATAATAATTATATGTTAATAATATATATATATATATATTAATTCCATCCTTATACCCATCTATTTAAGTTGGTGGTGAAAAATTGATTATACCACGGCGTGGTGACGGCAAGCCTTACATACGCACACTTGGTGATTTAATTTTTCATAGGATGGGTATAAGGTAGAAAATAATTGTTTAAAATTTAAAATAATATATAATTATAGTATTGATACTTATTTTATTACTTTACAATGAAACAAATAATGAAGAGTATGTATAAGAAGAAAGAAGATTGAAAGAATCGGTAGAAGAGATTACCTCTTCCTCGATGTGCTTCATCTGTATCTCTTATTAGAGCACTAGAGTTGGTCATTGAAGATGAAAAAAAACTCTAAAATGGGATTAGGAAAGTTTAGAAATAAAATGGACAAGGTATGTCTGATCTTGAAGGCTCAAAATGAAGTGAATAGTTGAGGGAGGAAGTTCTCTTTTGGGGATGATGTAGGGGAAACTTTTGGAAACCTAAAATATATTACATTATAATAAACTAAATCCCCACATAAAAACCTAGAAAATGTCCCAATTTAGAATGTTATATGATATAGGGTTTTAATATCACCCAAAAATAAAATTTATACATGTTTTTATTTTATTTTATACCTTATCATTTTGATTTATTCTTATTTATTCTATTTAATTTTATTTGGTTTATTAATTTTCTAAATATTAAATGGTTATAAATATTAACCTATGTGTTTTAAATTTTCTATTATTGGGTAATTTATGACATTTTAGACCATATAATGTTCAATTTTAATTTTTTATATTTTATTGTGATTTTTCAATAATTTTATAATATGTTATTTTTATAAAATATCAATATTGTCAATTATGACACCATTCACTAATTTGACATCAAAGAAACTAAGAACCATAGATAATTTCGAACCAAAATATTAAATAGACTCCTAACATGTCATAGTGACCTGTAAATATTTTGGAGAACATTAATTAGCTCATATGATATTTATCTAAATATTTTTCAAAACAATTTATTTGATATTTCTACGAATAATATAATCTCTACGTCACTATTCTGTCATCACTAATGGTAATTATTTAAACTATAAAAATACTAAATAAAGTCAAATGAGGTAGATAATTGTTTTATCTTTATGGAGGATATTTATTTTTGATGTTTTATTATGTTTATCACTATATTAATGTTATTATACTTATAAGATATATGAGAGTGACGTGTTGTCACCTTCTTTTGTATTAATTATAATTACATCACTTTCAGGAAACAAAGTCCATTAAATTAATCAATTATGACCCATAAGTGATATTGTTAAACTTTAATTCATCCAATAGTATATTGGTAGGTGGTAGGGTAATTTTATTATCTTTATCATATTGATAGTTACCCTAATTTACCTGATTTACATTCATCTATAGTAAATAAAAATTATCATAGTTTTTATTCATAATATTTAAAAATAAAAGAAACTTATTATTAAAATATAAACTCACTGATTCCAAAAATTTAATCCATTCTTAACAATTAAAAACCTATAATTGGTATAAATTAATTTAAAATTAATTCTCATTGCCAAAAATAAAGTGGGTTTTTTAAAGTTAAAAATTACCAAACAATTTTCATCTGTTCATGTCCAATTGAAATGTAAAATTACATAAAATGATCAAAATTGAATTAAATTATAAAAAAATAATCAAATTAAAATTTAAAAACAATTAAAAATATTATCTTACTATATAAATAAATTTGATAGAAAGGCGGTTTTGAATTAAAATGCATTATTTTCACTATTCATCAAAATATGAATTTCATTAGAATAATACAAAAAATTCATCCAAGTTAAATTTTTTTAACACTCTACCAAATAAGAAGTACATTATGTAAAATAGAATTTATAAATTTTTTTAAAAAATTAATTAAAAAGGATTCACCGTCAAAAGGTCGTGAAATTGTATTTCATTGAAAAATAAATCTTTTATCCAAAAAATTGAATTTATTATTATATAATTTTATTTAATATACATAAGATGAATCTTAATGTTGTAAAAAATTAAAAAACTAGTTAATATTATTTGATGTTGATAATTTATACTCCATTAAATAATAATATTTTTAACAATATATATTTGTTTAGTGAAACTCAGTTTTGTGTACAATGCAATCTTTCAAGGAAGGTTGTTCTTTCCTGTAATTGATGTCATGTTAGTGTTATGTTTAGTTAAACCTTCCTTTGGTGTTGCGTATAATTTAATCCAAACAAAGTTCTTTTGTACATTGGCCAAAATCTATACTCAGTGTTGTGTGAATTGAATTCTATCAAAATAATATTAAATTGTGTGTAACATAGGCCAAGAATAGTGTTGCGTATACTAAAAGATAACACAGTGTTGGGTATAGCACATGCTAATCTTGGTGTAGCATACTACATAATAAAAAAAAGAATCTATCTCATAAAATATTGGGGTGTAACATCTGTACTCTAGGGAACAAAAACTCGATGGTTGATTACCTTCACAAGAAATCACACTCCTAATTATTGTACAAGGCAGCTAAGTAGTTAACATTATTTATGTTTCCCTTAGTGTACTTTCCTCAATTGAGGGTGGAACCTCTTTTCATTTGGTATGTATGAGGGTGTCCCTATTGGTTATAATCATTTTTGATGTTTATTGCGACTATATATCTTCAAGGGATACATCAAATAGATATTATAAAGGTGAGTAGAGTGTTACCTTCTTTTATGGATAGAAAGTAGTTTAAAACATGTTGTGGGAGGTGGTGCTAACAGATTTCTTTACATTAACTATAGTGGTACATCTAGGAGTGTAATCAATTCACCATGACATGATCCATTAGTTTTTTTGTGAGATGGTATGAAAGTGATTTTTTGAGTTTTTCTCATGAGGGTAAACCTTTGATATGATAAATATGATGTCCCTATTATTTTGGACTATCCTACTAACATTCTATAATGGAGATATGGTGAGATATCGAATCACTTAGTTATGAGACTCTCATAACCAATGATATTTCACAATCATATATGTTTTATTATTGATTGATTGAACACATTTATACACTTGTTTCTAATTCAAGAGTATATTTTGGTGGAGATATTTTGACTATATTATTGGGATGTGGTTTTATAGTTTTATAAAATACACTTGATCATCATATACAATTAATACAATCGATTTTTGTATTGATTATATTGGATCTTGTAGGTGGAATTTGGGACACCGTTTTGATGTAGTATAGTATTCCACCCTTATAATAATGGATATACTGAGAGAACTATTCAGGTTCATTAGTATATACTAATAACTTGTGTGTTGGATTTTATATAACATTGTGTGGCTCAATTTCCTTTAGGTTAGTTCATGTATAGAAATATCTTTCCCTCTACCATTATCATGGAACTATATGATTTCCAATTTGTGGGGAACTTCTAGTTTAATACAATGCCAAACTTTGATAGGGGATTCATCAATAATGGTTAAGGATTCAGTGTAAGTGATCAAGGAGAAGGTAGTTATATTTTAAGTATGGATAAGGATGTCTAGGATCCATCATAAGGTTGATGATAAATCCCATTGGATTTTTAGGAAAGAGATCATTTATTCTTGAAGGTTTCTAGGTGACATGTTTTATGGATATTTATTTTAGGAGGAATATTTTTCCTGAGGTTTATCAGTCCATTTTAGATCACTCATAGGTTTTGTGAGGTTATATAACTCCTTGTAATTATATTAGAGTTTGTTACCTAAAACATACTTTATTAATATATAAGAACATTTTAAATGATATTTTTAATTCCAACTTGATTGTTCCTTTGCATGAATCTTTTATGTGACAATATCATAAGAATTTATGTTTAACGGAAAGGTCATAGTTATTCCCCCTATGAAGATAACATAGAGTTTTCACAACCACCTTCTTGAATACGTATTCAACATCAAAATTATATTTTCTTATAGGACATATAAAATGAATGATATCAGGATTTGGAGGCTCATAAGACATTGAGAGACCTGATCATGGTATTCTCTCTTAGTTATCTTCAAGATATGGGGATTTGTGAATAGACCCTTTAATAGGAAATATGCATTTTATGTGTCATTTGATGTTCCTGTTTGAAGATGTGTGTATTTATCAATAAAAATAAATATTTCCATTAATGGATATCATGAATTTTATACTTTGATGTATTGTGGAAAATGTTGATAGCATTTTCTCTTAGAGAGATGGGATATGTTTGGTGTTTCATGGGTGATATTCAATTAACTTATAATGTGATAAAGGATTTAATACATTTTCCCAATGAAGTAATTTTATATATGAGGACCATATATAGGAATAGAACCACCATCATAAATCTATGTCTATAGTGTTTGGTGGGAGAGTCTGGATTCAAAAGGAAAAAGAAAAAATAATCAATCCTATAGGTTGATTTCACCAACATAGAACCTTCTTGATTAGATATATCAGGAAAAAATTATCATATTTTAAGGTAATTTTTTTGGATATTTAATATCAATGCGATATTAATTTCACTATTTATGGGATCCTTGGTTTTTTATAGAAACAGACATTAGACATTAAATGATTATGTCTAATTCCACAGCTAAAGTGGGTGAGATGGTCAGACACTTAGTGAATGTATAATCATAGTTAAAAACAAGTATTGAATTTAAAAATATAAAATAAATAATATTTATTCTGGTTTGTTTGTTTCACATAGTTTAATAATAAGTTATTAAAAATAATAAGGGTGTTAAATAATAATATAAATTAATATTCTTTATCATTTTTAGTGATTATAATATTAATGATATTTTCATAGAATAATATTATGAAATTTATTTGTTAATTAATTAGTCATTATTTTATGATCATTAAACATCAATGAGGGACATCATATCGAGATTAAATATTTTATGGGAATTTTTATAATTGATATTTATTTCTATGCTTATTTTTTGAGAATGGAAACTGATTAATAACATTATTATTGTTCTTCGTAATCACATTGAGTATTCACAATATGTCGAGATAGGTCTAGATATGTAGAGATAAGTCTCTATTCCTCCCCTCCCAAGACATTGAGAGATAGTAAATATATATTCTTCCTTGATAAAGAATAAAAATGTGATAAACCATCAGCAACACAAGTGGTTGGGATTGTCTTTTCTAGCACATGGTGATTCTACATGGACATTTTGATATTTTGGTGCACATGTGGATCATATGTAGTTGGATTCTTCATTTGGATACTAAATCAAAATGATGGTATGATAAGATACATTCAATGATATCATAAATAATGGAGGGATTACATGTTTAGGTAATTTTATGTCTTCTTATATATTAATGATAAAATACATGTGAATATCATATTCTTTGTGTTCTATCATTTTAATCTGCTCAATTAATCTATGTTTTTTATGAGACATAAGGTTGTTATCACGTTCAATGATGATTACATGTATATTACCCATAAAATTCAAGTTTTTCAAACCATTAAAGGAAAAATATATTGTTCCTAGAATATACAAGTAGTATTAGATGGGTTTCAAGTTTACTTTATAATTATTTATTATTCGTTGATTATTAGAATGTGTTTACATTTTATTTTAAAGATGTTGATTCATTTTAGTATCTAACAACATCTTCTGTTCTATTTTTAATTTCATGATAACATAACTAGTAATTGGTTATTGATTAAAAATGAAGAAGCATTATACTCAAATCATCTGGATGTGCGAAGGGATCTTCCTATAAAAACCTATATTAAACAGTGTACTTTCTACATACATGCTATTTAATTTTGTTTTCATATCAGTATCCAATGATAAAGTTGGATATATCTGCTGAAATATTATCATAGATCTAATAAAATAGAGATTAATATTTATATTTGGATAGACTAAAATAATTATTGAAGAGACTCACACCAGGTAAACTATATACACAATGTGTAGTACTGTGTTTTTGATGACCAATAACATAAGTTATTCCAATGATCCATGCAATAGAAACATGATGTAGGGATATAAAATCAATGAAAATGTGAGGCTACACGCCATGTATTCCAATTACATTCTATCTACCTAAGAAATCTATAATTAGGAACACAGATAGTACCTAGGTGCATTCCAGGGAAAAGGAAAAAAGTATATTTTGTGTAATATATTTACACAGTGTATTCAACTATAGAAAATGCACCTAATTTTTAATGAATAAAAATAAATATAATCAAACTAATTCACATGTGTTATATATTTCATTTATTTGAAAAATTATACTCCATTTAATTGGATTTGAAATTATATATCAAATCTTCCTACAAGTTAGAACACAATAAGCACACGTAGTTCCCTCCAAGTACACTATTAACTTATAATTTTTAAACTAAATTTATTTTTATTAAAATTTTAGATGGGGGTTGTTTAAGGATTCCTTTAGAGAATTAATATAAATTTAAATAATTTGACTAAGTCAGGTATAATTATTTAAATTAAATAATGAATCAATATAATTGATGAGAGGATTTGAATTGTATGCTCTTTTATTGATCTGTATGTGATCAGGATATTTGAACAATAATATTTATGTTATTGGATTCATTTAATTATTATCAAAAAATTTGTATTGATGGTATTTGTGTCATCCCCTCATCCTTTTTATGTAAGGCCATGTGTACTTAGGGTTTCTTTAATATAAAACCCCTAATCCAATCCACATGATCTCGTCAGATATTTGAGAGTAAGATCTTATGTTAAGATAGATATCTCATTCAAAAAGAGATAATTCGAGTTGGCGATCTAAGGAAAAACCAACTAAGGGGATACATAGGGGAAATAGGTGAAATTCTACAACAAGAACCCAGAAATGTTTCATGGTGCTTTAATCATGGGTTAAGGGTTATTTTGTAATCTGATAGATGACATAACCGTCAAATAATCTCATGATCATTCAGGTTTTGTTTATTTCTAGTAGTCTAATGGTTAATTATTTATGTGTTTTAATGCTATGTGATCACCTAAAAATGGATTGACAAGATTACAGGACGTACTAAAATATAACTAGATTATGTTAAAAAAACTATCAAACATAATAATTCACTTATGTAAAATCCAATTAATATGAACAAGGCATGCGAAAAATATTCAATGGTATTTAGACATAAATGATACAAATCCTTTAAAATAATATATTAGGGTGACATATCTTTCCACCACATAAGTTAGAAATGACATCATAATTCCTAGTGCTTGACCAACCCAAGTTTGGCTGATTTAAATTTTCATGTAACATTAAGTTTAGCGTTTTGGTTTGACCTAAGATACTTCATATCAAGAGTCAACTATCCAATTAAGTTGTGGTGTAACTTAAAAGAAAGTGTTGAAGAAACCTTTAAAATATTATTTTTGGATTGGTTATTCCACTCAGTGGATCAATGAACATTGAGTTAATGTAGTTGGAAAGTTATTCCAAACTCAAACACATTAAATAACTTTTCAGGCCCATGACTGGTATACGAAAAGGAGAATATATATAATTTATACTAAAATATATAAGAGAATAGATATTTTTAGTGTGACGGTAAGGAATATTGGTTTTTCTAAAATATGGGTATATTAATAGAATTTAATTGATTTTAAATTTATTAATCTAGTTTTGTAATCAAAACAAGTAGTAGTTGTCTTCTCATAATCTATATAAATATAAATTAATAGGAATTTGAAAATATCAATGTGATTACAACATGTTTTCTATAACCTTCTCACCATCATATATTCCTATGAAGGGTATAGGCTCTTACGAGTAATACAATTCCATGAACAAAAACAATACATGATTATAACTACACTTTCTATGTTCGTTTCCAAAGATGGTAGTAAAAAATACATGTCTTGCTATTTGAATCTTGTGGAAGACACAATATATTTATATTATCTCATCATTAATTCTAAATATAATGAACATCCAAATAAATTTAAGGATATAGATGTCTATAGCATTGTTTATCACCTTCAGAGAATCTGTTAAGAAAAGATATGATAAAAGAGATATAACATCTCTAATTCACTAATCACACGCAATATTAGAGTTTATGTTCTTGGGGTAGAGCTTTTAGTCTGGATTATTGGATAAATTGAGCACGTGGACAAATTGGATTTTAAGATCCCTGATGATCAGTGAAAAGATCTCATTTTAATCTCATTGTCTTAACAAATCTCCATATATTCTATAAATTATGATATGATAAATAGTGAGACGACATTATTGATACTTCTTACACATATTATCCAATTTTACAAAGAAATCTGATGTGAAAAAACCATAGTTCATAGGGTGAATAAGAAGAAATGGAACAAATAAATGGAGTCAATGACATATTCCTAATAAAAGTCTCTAGAGAACTATCCCTCTAAGAAGTTTAAGATCTAGAAATAAAAAAAGAAACATTATGTGATATGTTTTGCAGGTGTAAAGTAGTGCTATGTGGAGAGTAATTTCACCCAATCAAATAATCATTATGAAGCTTCGGGTGTGTTCATTATTTAGTGTAATCATTCCATATATACATATTGGGTATTTGATGCTGATTGTGGTGCACTAATTTGAATCAAAATATACTAAAGAAGTAGTTTATGGATGATATATAGATATAGAGTGGATGTGTGGGATTCCAAAGGAGTTATTATTGATATTATATCCACCGAAGTCAACTATCTCACATTACCAAATTGATTAATTTTAATTTCATGGGATTGTTGTTTTGGGAAAAATGTTTCCAAGAACATTATTTATATTTCTTATTTAGGAACGTATTGACATAATTTAAAATTTATAAATAAATATTAATACTATTATAAACATAGAATATGATATGGTATAGAAAAATTAAATAACTATTTGTATATATTAAATTAAAAAACAAATATTTTAAATTGATGACGGAAGAATTATGTGTGACTCATATAACACCAAGTTGTGACATAACTATCTTGGTCACATAAATGAGTATAATTTCAAATATAAGTATCAATAAGTCAACTTAATATATTTTTATATTAAAAAACAAAAAATATGTCTATCTTGTTAACAAGGTATGATGACAAAACAAACTTTTGGTGGTTAAGGTGAAATGCCCACAACAAATCTCGATTTGGTAAAAACTGATGTGTACATAACATTCATTGTATAATCTATAGGTTTATTCTCATAAATTATTACATTTAATGACTTCCTTAGTAGGTATGGATATATATATGTGATGAGGTATAAGTATGAATCCTTTGAGAAGTTGTATTAGTTCAAGAATAAATTTCAGAGTCTTCTTGGTTAGAAGATAAAGGAACTTTGATTGAATTGAAATGGTGAATATCTTAAAAAAAACTTTACCAAGTCACTACAGGAGTATGATATTTTATCTAAACCCACAATACCTTATACACTATAGTGTAATAGTCTTAGTAATTGGAGGAATTGTGCCATGTTTGACATATTAAGGTCAATAGAAAGTCATGAAATGCTACCATTATCCATTTGGGGACATATATTGAAGTCATAATCTTACTTAAAAAACATTGTACAAAGTGAAAATGAAAATAGTATGACCTTTATGTTGCAGAGTATAATGAAACGTATTTTTTCATATGTTTCATAATGAGGTGGTAGGTTGTTTTTAAGTCCATTCCAAGAAACAAGCTTTCCCCCTGAATAACGAAGTGTATCTTCATAGGCTATCCTATGTAAATAAGGGGATAATATATATACAACTCTACATGTAAGAATGCAATTGTTTCTAGTCATGCCTTAGTTCTTGATAGGAATCATATTATCAAGTTGGATAGTGAGAGAATTATTAAATTCAATGAAGTTGATGCTCAATATATATAAATGTTGGTACAAGAACAGATTCCATATATCCTTGAGAAAGAAGTTGTTATTAAAACAAAACTGATTCATTAGAGAGCTGTAGAGATATGGGAAACATAGAGATATGGTTTTCTTATCAATGATGATGGTGAATCATTATTGGATTAAATAAATACCCTCTTTCATTTGAGGAGATAATACAACGATGATAAGTAATATGATTTAACGAATACATGAATTTGTAGTTGGATTCTAGGAAACAAAACCAAATTTTTGTTCAGATCGACCTTCTATTTTATGTAAATCCATTTAGGTGTAAATGGGTATTCATGAAATATTAAGTCATGTAAGGTAATATAAATAACTATAAATAATATATATTTGGTAATGATTATAGATAATGTCAATGGATTGACTATGATAAAACCTTTTCTATAGTGTCTATGTTTAAATCAATCAGATTTTTTTTCCATAATAGATTACCATGAATTTGAGATTTGGAATATAGATTTCAAAATTTAATTCTTTTGTGGTAACCCTAAATATTTGGGGTCTATGACACAACTATAAGGGATTGTGACTCTAGGAAATAAAAAATTTATAAAAGATACATATATTTATATATGGATTAAAAAATGCATCCAAGTCAAGGAATATTTCATTCAATGAAGACATATAATAATATTTTCCTTAAGAATTAATGTGTTCCATGTGGGAACATGATGTTTAGTGGACATATAGTTAATTCCATAGAATTATATATTGATTAAATATATCTAATTAGAAAACAATATACCTTCCTTACAAGATGTGAAGTCATGGTTGTGAAAGTGCTTCTCCATAGTAGACATAGGTGAAGAAAACTACATTCTAGGAATAAAGATCAATCATGATAGATCTATGAGGGTACTCGGAAAAATTAAATACAAATACATTAAAGTGACATTGAAGAGGATTAGTATGGAAAAATCATAGATGGTATTAGTGCTAGTGTCAAATGATAATCTTCTTTCAAAAAAATGTGTCCTAGGAAATATGAGGAATGAAAGATAACGAGTAAGATCCCATATGATTTTTCTATATGATCCATCATGTATTCCATGTTGTGTATGTGGATTTTTTTTCCTATGTTTTTGAGAATTAAAGACACATATCAAGTAGATCTAGGAGAACAACATTGGACTATTGTAAAGGATAACCTTAAATATCTATGATTTACTAAGATTTTGATCTTAGTGTATGGAAGAGTTGAAGAGATATTCATCTAGGGTTGTAAAATTTCTAGAACTCAGGTAGATCCTAATGATTGGAATTCATAGTCTAGATAAATATTTTTTCTCAATAAAGGAATTGTGAGTTGGAAGAGTCGAAAGTTATCTTTTATCCTAGATTGTATAACAGATTCCAAGTATATTATGTCTTTTTATGTTCCTATAATAGCAGTTTATATTTTATCCCTTTTCCAATATCATGATGTTGTTCTTAGTTGAGATTATTAAATCATAGATTCTTATGATAAATTTTACTGCTTTCTCTCCCCAAATTGTAGACATCACGTGAAAGGATATATCACATACTTTATAAGTTCCATCTCTTGAGAGATTGTTCTCAAAGACATGAATATTCTATTATTTGACTATAAATGGTGGAAAATATGATGAATAACTTGAAAAATGATTTATATTAGTACAATCATGAGATTCATGTGAGAGATAATGGAATGAGAGTTGTTGCTATTTAGCTCTAGTGAATTTGGGATTATGTTTGATTCAATGTCCTAGAACTGATATTACTTGTGTTGGATTACATTTATATTGATTTTTAATATCAAATCATGTTTATTATTTTTCATAAATCTTGTATGTGATAATTTATTAAGAGTATATGTCATAATGAAAGTTCATAGCAGTTCCCCACTATGATGATAACCTAAAGGTTCCATGAAAATATTCTTGAATATAGTTTATATATACCGATTGTATTATATAAAGGGACACAAAATATATAGTCTGTTAGGTGGTGGGGGGACATAAGACATTGAGAAACCTTATAACGGTGCCATCTCTTAGTAATCTCTACGATACGAGGTTATAAAAATATACCCATTAATTAGAAATCCATAAATCACAGGGTTATTGGATGTTCTTATTTTCATTTGTTTCTATTGATCCTTTGATATTAAGATTATCATTCATTGATATTTTTACATGTGTACATTTATGCATTGATGAAAAAACAATATATGATCATGGTGTGGTATTCTATTTTGGATGAATCCTGAGTGATTTTCCATTAATGGGTAACAAGATAAAGGATTTGTCTTTTTTCATATAAAAGATGTTGATATATCAGGCATTTCACGAGAATGTAACCACCTGTATAAATATATAGCCACCATGTTTTGTGGGAGAGTCCATTTTTGGAAAGTTAAAGGAATATAAAATGAGAATATAGTTTAATGGCACATACATAAAACATTTTTGTTAACATGTATCACATGTACGAGATTATTTAATAATGAAAGAATTCAGTGAAAGTTGAATGTTATTGTGACATTAACTTGTTTCTCTATTATATCCTTGGTATGTTTCTAGATGATATCCATATAATTTTGGATGTTATTTTTGATTCCCCTAGTAAAGAGGTGTATATATTCACTCACTAGGTGTATCTGCAATGTTAGTTAAATTCAAATATTGAATTTAATACGTTATAATAAATAATATTTATTAGGATTTGGTTGAAATCCACAATTTAACGATTTTTTTTCTAAATTATGAATGAGAATAATAATAATAACATAAATTTATTTACAATTTTATAGAATTTAATATTTTTTATATCCATCATAGAATAATTTAGGGTTATTTATTTATTTATTATGTAGTTTTTATTTAATGATCTATAAATATAAATGAGGGGAAGAGGGATAAACTTAACGGTAAATTGAGAAATGATATAAATGATATTTATTTATATTAGTAATTAGTTTCTGATATAACATGAATAAAAATATTATTATTATTACATGATGTTGGTTCAATTAATAATTATAATTATAAAAGTGGGTTATTGTGTAATTTTACAAACATAAACATTCCATAAAAAATATCTTGTTACATCCCTTACCATAATCACTATTGGTGTAAAAAATGGATAGAGAGGGAAATTTATGTCTGCAATGCACTCTCTCTACCTCCCCTCTCAAGCCTTCAAAACAACATTATGTGTTCTTCCACCATTGAGTATAATACTTATAAATTCTACCATGAATAGTATATGTGATCATGATCATCTAGTGATTATAATCTGATTATCGAAAATTATGGTTCATGTGTCGGTCACCTGTAGAGGTATTCTAAACATGGATCGTATAGTGAAATGATGGTATAATGATATCCGTTCCACCATATCATCAATAAAAACTGAATTATATGTTGATGTGATTATTTATCTTCTCATAAATTTATTATTCATCAAATTTGAATATCCTTACCTTCTAGTTATTTCCTTTCAATATAGTCATGTAATGAATTATTTTAATTTGAAATAATATTTTATTTATGTGTCAAAATTATTAAAAGTAATTTAAGAATAAAAGATGAGTTCGTTATATCATCAATATACACTTCCTCTACACCCGGAACCTGTAGTTTCCCAAAACATTAGACGAGTTGGATGATATCATCCCATCGTTGTAATAGAAAGGATACATGTATAACTCATCACATGAAATTTATTAGGGTGATATAAATATCAATGATGGTACCACCTTTTACTTGTACCCTGTATTAATTGAGGACCAACAATAGAGGACTATCCAGGCTTGATATATTTAATTATTTTTCATCCTTTTATAGTATTTTAACCATCAGGAGAGCTTGTGGGATCATTAGGAAGAGAATTGGGTGAAATACAATTTTTTGGGTAGGTTGTGATTTTGGGGATGAAAATCCTTAAAATTACTTTGGATGTAGTGATCTTGGTTTATATAGGTATATCATTTTTAATATTTTAGATATTATTTTGGAGTTTGTATGTCGAGTTTGATCTTCAATTTTAGTGTTTTGTGATTTTGGAAATAATATATTAAAAAAAATATTACTTTTTTTGTTTAATAATTTCTGAGATTAATGTATTCCATTTAAAATTAACCACACAATGAGAAATATAATACTGTGGAAATGTTTCGAATGATATTTTTTCTATAGTGGTAATGTAACCATAATTATCATAAAGGTCCCTGAGATCAAATTCTCGTATATATAAACAATTAATTATTTTTTTTTAAATTAATTCACTAATTTGACGGTTGATTTATATATCCCTAATAATTATTAATTTATATATCAACATTATTGATAAAAATATAGTATTAGTATTTACAATCCTTTTCATGAGTGATTGAGTGAGAGGAGGAGATCATTAGAGGGACTAGGACCTAAAAAACTAACTTCTTCATCAGAATCTCCAATGATAGTTGATGTGGATGTGGTCTTCACCAATTAGAGATTCAAATTTGTAGTGGTGATTTATTATCCCATTATTTATTCAATCTGTATCATTTTGAAATGCACTTTCCATCTATAATTTCTTTATGTATTATAAGTCTATGTGGGTTATTTGTTTTTTATATTGGCCTAATATATATCTTTCTAAATTGTTTTCCTAATGGTCTTTAACAGTGGAATGTCTAAAAAATTAACTTTTCTTGAACCATTATTTCTCAAACTAATTAATTCTATATTTTTATTCATTAATTTTCATATATTTATCTTTATGGTTTCACAATCGGTCACCACCATGTCAATGGTTCAATGGATCTGTCTTGAATTTGTGAGTGTTTGAGTTTATGTATTTGGATCATTTGGTTTTTTCTTATAAACTAGGAAAGGGAAACCATTGGTTGATTAAGATAAATATTTGATCATAGGAACATATATATGTATATAATTTATTTTCTCGGAATTAATGCATAGAGGTGTTGGGATTGGGTTTGAACCACTTTTGAGTTCAATTTTCTGTGATACAAAAAATTTAAACCAAACATTAAAAGCATGAATTCTGTATATTATTCATTTCGTGGGGTTTTAGGGTTGATCAAGGATGACAATGATAATATTATAAATTCTGTATGAATTATAAACTATTTGGGGTCAAATATGTGAAAATATGGTGGGTGATCCAAAGCCACGCCCCATATAGAACATAGATGAAAATAGTTTTGTTTTTCTGGTAAATAAAAATCACAAGGCATGAATCCATGTTCACAAATTCACTATCTCTAGGAAATCGAATTTGGTTTATATTTGGATTTTTCTCATAGGAGGTAAATTGGTTATTACAACCCTATGGGTTTGGACCAGACACCATATACCCATTCTAAAACATGAAATATGCTACAACAGTACATGTAGAGAACCTTGTCAACCCCACGCATTATCAATCCTGATAATGAACATTGTGTGGGAATACCCTTACATTAAATGTAATGAGTTTGTATATGGGAAGACTTTTCAAGAGGGATAATATTTCACGTACACCTAATGTACATATTGTGTATTTTTCTAGACCCAATTTCCTTCTGTATTTATTTACTCGGGAATCTAATTATGGTGATCGAGTAGTCTTTCTACATTGTTTTTTATAGGATGTGATCTATTTCATCTTATCAATATTATTGGTGATTCATAAAAAAATACATATATTATTATAACCTTACATGTATAGGTATTACAATGTTTATATATCTGAATAATTCTCAAGAGGTATAAAATACTATTAACCCCTGATGTATATGTTGTGTACCATTCTATCCACGGTGACATTATTTATCAATTTTATTAGAACACTGATTATTGAGAGTGATTATTCTATCTAGAGTGAATTTTTATATATGATTTAATGGTTTTCTACTCATTATCATCAGAGTTGAGACATTAAATGACACTTTAATTTTAGTCACCTTACCTTTATTGGTATGATGATGTATATCACATGTGGTGATTATAGAATTCTCAACTATATTACTACCCAAGGATCAAATTCAAGTTAGCAACCAGGTCACTAAACTCATTGATAGGTTTTAAAACTCCCTACATACTCATGGGTTGGGTCCTCTATCTATGGAGATGGTACTCCCCCATTTATGAACTCATGTTGTGTGTGGGTCCACCAATGGTCTTGGTAACTCTCTCAAATGTTACTTATCCAATGGAGTGGAATGGATCCCTGAATATATATTCTGGAGATGTGACATGGATTGTTTTTTGGGTAGTACGTATTCATAAATTCACTTCTAGATAATCTCATTTTTGGTCTGTGAGGGGAATTCTTTTTTTCTTATGTCTTATGGTCTCTCCTTTGATGTATATCTGGAATATCACTTTCCATAATACATTATGGTCTGATCTCAATAGTATTACTCATGATCCATTATAGTTTTGGGTAATCCTAGAGGGTATGTATATACTCACTCCTACATGGGTTTTTACCCATATAAATTGGGTCCTATTAAAAATATGAATGATTTAGTGGATACTTTTATGGACATGACATTGTTGGTACAAAGTAGTACTGGGAAGTAATAATAGAGGGTGGTATTTGTCTCTAGAGTTAGATCATTATAAATACAAACTCATCTCAAATATTTTGGTTGATTTTCCTATTGGGGTATTGGGTGTGTATGATTCATCATTTTTAATAGATTGTGTATTAGTTTTTCATTTTGGTATCTTAGGTTTTTCTAAATGTATTATATATTAATGTTAGTATTATATATATGTTTGGAATTATTATATACTTTTTAGATGTGTGAGTTAAGAACATGTGAATTAGTCTAAAGAATCTCATCATATATGATTTTCCTACTTTGTGCATGTCACTTTCTGCTAGCCTATTAGAGGTGCATTTGGGGTGGCACTCTATGATTAACTCCACTCAACATGAATACTAGTGAGAAAGTTTATGTTAAGGTATTCTGGAATGTTATTACTCTAATGGATAGTATTCTTCCTAAAAAAATAAAAACATTCCTTCATTTTGTTTGGTAATTTGTGTGGTGTGGAATCCTCATGAACTCACTTCATTTCTAGTAAAATATTTTACCCATATATATTTTCACCATCTTCCTAGAACTAGAGCCTCTAAATCCCAAGTACTAATCTGCAATCCTTAATATATTGAAGAGGTCAAGTAAACGTTTATTGAACTCCATCATATTATAATTCATAATGAACTACTATAACCCTTACATTAGTGATTATATAATGTTTTTTGTCTAAATCATTTCTAAGATGTTATCCTAGTCTCTCAAAGTGATTAGTGTACGCCAACATATTGAGTATATGAGTACATACGTATTTACCATCTATAATAATGTATGGAAAGATAGACTTTGACCTCCCATACCACCTATTTCATTCAATTTTCTGATAAATCCCTTTGAGGCGTTCTACCATATTGTATAAAACCATGTTTTATATTACTTTATCAACTTGTGTTCTATAGTCAAGATCACGATATTAGAGAATCATAGTGAATTATTTATATTTTTACCATAATTATCTAATTTTTATTTATTTATTTTACTCAATAATTTTTTTCTTGTTAAAGGATTTCTCAAGTGAATTGAAAATTACATTTCTTCATATGAACTGTTCAACTTTTTTGATAAAAAATCCTGAACATTACTCAAATTTAGGTTTTCATTCTCCATGATATATCTCAAGTATATGCCTAACGATAATGATGACATTAATATATATAAAATACAATTTTTTAGGATGAGTATCATGGTTACATTAATTTAAAACTTCACTTTTTTAAAATTTCTCTCTTCAAAATAATGAACCCTTTGTAACTCTTCATATACATTAGTGGGATAGGATTTATATTTCATTGTGAAATGAGTATAATTTATTTTTCCTCTGAAATTTTTTATTTAGGGGATATCATCCCAATCATATCACGAATGAGTTTGGGATTGTTGAGATATAAATTCTTTTCACAATCCAACATATAGATAATTTAACACCAAATCATTGGTACAAATTTATTTTAGGGATTCTTAGATAAGTGTAACTGACCCAAAACGAAATGAATAAGAACATAATCATATAAGGATTATCTAATCTATTCTTTACTAAGGCAACATAATCTATGTTCAACTAGTTTTATACTGACCTACTTGGTTGAATGTTTGAGGTATTAAAAATTATTAACATTTAAATGAATATAAATGTTATATTTTGAAGGGTATTTATCTCAATATCTTATCACAATAATTCCTTGTAGGTGAATGAATAATTCTAGTAAATTAGTTTTTTGACTTTTCAAAAAATTAATATTTTCCAACAATGTTTATGTGTGACTATTTAATCTACTCATACCATGTCATATTAACCCATGTAAAAAAATATATTAAATCATATATAAATTCATCTTATCATAAGGTACCTAAAAAACCTTTTTATGTAAAGGATTTCAATAATATGAAATCAGTTATTTTCCCAGGAGTATGATTGGACCGAGTGTAAGGAAACCATGATTTATCAATTTAATTCCCTTATTATATTTGTGTCTTGTAATATAATCTCTTAATATAACTTATAGAACGAAATACAAAAATTATAAATAAATACTGAGTTAAATAAAAGGAATCTCTTGTAGTTATGGAACATAAACCAATGAAATAGTAAGTTACTTTTTGAATAGTAATGTGACCCTTATGAATAGTAAACCAGCCCAAGTAATTGTAACCACACCAAAAAAATTATAAACATAATTTATCCATCTTATAAGTGACAATGTGATATAAATATAACATAGTATAATTAAGTAAATATTTTAAAAATTATTAATTATGTGTTTGTATTTTTTGAAGTCATTTCTATTTAATTTCAATTTCATGAATAATTTAATAATTTAAAAGAAATATTATTCTCATAAAATGTATTCATAAATATATATTTTGATGACTTATTATTTTAAGAATGTTTTTAGAGCCCTTAGTTTATTCTTAAATGAGTTAGAAAAAAGTTTTAATTTTAAAATTTTTATTTTTCTTGTAAATTATGATGTTAATTAAACATTAAAATTCATGTATTTAGAATATTATTTTCATAAAATGGATTTCAATTTTTAATTCTACACGTCAAAAAATGGTTACAGTGATGTTTTGTGATTTTTCAAATATACATTATTTTTTTATGAATAGACAAATACGGTAATTTATAATAAATCATAAATAAATGAATTTATGTATCACACTTTAGTCATTGATGGTGAAAATGGACATTGGTTTGAACTCGCATGATCTGTTCATGATTATTATTTAAAATAATAAATATTATTCAATGACTTGAGAAAAAATATTAACCTAATGATTAGGATCTGGGGAAACACCTCCTCTCCTCCACTATATATACCACCCCTCTTTACCTCTTATCTTCATTCCACTCAAGACTTGTTCCAAGTCTAAATTATACTCAGATATCTCTCTAATCCCCTATACCAATACCATTATACCTTTACCTCTTAAAAATAAAAAATCCACTACCCTAAAGAGGCTCTCAAAGATGATATAATCTAGAGGTTAATTCCTCTTTTCATTTCAGTTATTCCATTTCAAGTTTCTATCATTTTTTTTAATTTCCTCACCTCCTTTCAAAAAAATGTTAAGATAACTACAGTAACATAAATTTATGGGAATTGTTTTATTATAATTTAATAATTCAGAATCATCTCTCATTTCCCCTCCTATACAAGAAATGAAAACAACATTTGAGATGTGTTAATTTAAAACATTGAAAGATAACAGGTTGCTAATTTCTATTACCATATTCAATTAAGGACTTGAAATCATTTTTATGGTTAAAATTGATTATTATATATATATTATGTCTAATTTATGGTTCTAGAATCTTTTTTACACATGCTATTAATTTTAAAATCAAAATGTGTTTGGTGTGATCAACACCCACCAATTTACCAAAACAGTTTTCATTAAAGTTTTATATAATGATTTGTCTTCAATCCAAATAAAAAATTGAATTTTATAATGTTGTAATCTAGTATATGGTCACTAATAACATGAAAATTTAATTTTTTACATCCATTCCCATATTACATGTATATCATTACATATATATAAGTAAACCAATCATGAAAACCAAAGAAACATACCCTCCAAAACAATTAAATTTTACCCCTCAACCCATCAAAATGATCATGAATGATCTTAATAATCTTATAAAAAATCAAAAGAATTAATATGGGGTTCTGGAAATATTAATTAATGAATGTAATTTGGTTATACAGGACATTAATATCAAGTGGAGGACACCATCAGACATAATGTATGGGACTCTGCCCAAACCTCCATTATTCATTCGGGTTGCTCTATCTTTCTTTTTACCCAAATGATGGTATCTATTATTTTTATGTACATATTCTAATTTTTCTATATATTATTTAAAATCATGTATCAAGATCCCATAGTAATGTTTTTTTAATATTGATATTTTTAAATGGTTCCCTCTTCAAAACTTACGGATAAGCAAACCCGTTTAAGGGAACATCTCAAATTTTTACCAATTTCAAGTGCACATTACCATATTTTTTTATCCACCATGGTTTATATAAAATTAGTATTTTTATTATGAAATCCATCTTGGTTCACTTCTAGTTTTACATAAAATATTATTCAATTTTCAATTTTGAATTACCTTTAGTATTTTCCATAAAATGATGCAAAAATAGTTTAATGCAAAAAAATCGTAAATAAATTTCTTGTATGTTGTCACATCTATTTGAAATCAAATACCATGGTATATGATTATTTTACCTTATGAATGTACATGTAAGTAATAATTACTTTTTTTCAGGGACACATGTATGATTTTACCGTTCATAATGCTTTATGACGTGATTATGATACCCATTACCTTCCATGGGTACACTTGGGTTTATGTATGATTTATTATGTATGATTATTTATGTGGAAAGAATATTAATGAAAATGTTAAGATTGGTGATACTAGATAAAAATCCATTTCATTGGGTAATGTTGTGTCACATGAGATGTTATGAGCCATGATCTTGCTGATTAGACTTAACTTGTGCTACCATGTGCAATGGTCTTCGTGATTAACCATGACTTGTGATACTATATGTTAAATGAGTCCGGGATTGTGCTAAAGTTGTGTTTTATGTTTCATATAAAATTATAAAATTACTTGTTTATATGATCCAATGTTTATATATAATTATTGAATATATAACATGAGTTTTTATATATTTATAAGAAATCTTTATAACCCTTGTGATAAATATTTATTATTATGATTATCCCATTTCAAGGCTTTTATCTCAATCCTTTGTTCATGTTATCCCTAGTTTGTCCTATGAAGATGTATCATCATAATAGAATTTATGGGATCATTATTAATATTAAATAAATAAATTTTTTATTTTGTCACATGTTTTTAGGGTTACGTTAGTAGTCTTCAAAGACATTAGACATTATGATCCCTAGCTTTTTATCTGGTGCTTCATTATGCTAAAAATAATGTAATGATACATGTAAAAGGATAGATTCTCTATAGTTGGTTTCATAGTATAGTCTAATTTTTTTTTGTGACTAGGTATAAAAAAAATTAGTAAGAACCTTATGAATGAGATCAAGTATAGGAAAATATAGCTAAATTTGGGTAAGTATAGAGTAAGTGTTTAATCAAGAAAATACATCCATGTCTAGATAAAAACAAGTGGATGTGGATCTGGCACATATGTATCAATGGGTAAAACCTGAAAAAAACCATTTAAACTACACTTGAATGGAAACAATTTTAGGACAATAGGCCTTTCTGCACTCTAGTTTTGACACTACTAGGGGATATGATTTGGTAAATTCATAGGCATAGTAAAAACCATAATTAAGCTAACAAAAAAAGAATCCCATAAAAATATATGTTATTAAACAGATTATGCATAAACTAGACTGATATCTAGGGAATCACAAGTTAGGATATATTTTTCCATCATAATTTTATCTTTTTGAGTTTAAAGTTTATTTTTTTGATTATTAATAGATATGTATCAAATTCGTCTAGTTATTTTTTATTTTTCAATGTTAATGGTGGAAAATATAGGAACATGTTCCGACAATAAATGTGATAAGAAATGTGATGATTGACCTAATGATATACTTGATATGATGGGAATGAGGGCACCAAACATTATGACAGTACTTACTCAGCTTACTCAAGTTCTGAATAATAACATGAATCATATGTAATTACCTTATCTACCAAAGACAAAGAAAGTGACCATTGAATCATTCATGTGGAAAAGGCCTCCCATGTTTAGTGAATATTTTGATCCCCTTTTTTTAGTAGAATCGATTAACGTTATTAAAAATATATTCCTTGCCCTCTAATTATTAGAAGAAGAAAATGTTGTGTTGGTGGTCTATCATTTTGATGGGGAAGATGATCAGTGGTGGACACTAATAAATAATATGAAGTCCCAAGAGGATATTTATTCCATGGATTGGGATGAATTCAAGGAAACTGTATTGAATAAATATTTTAACTGAACCCTCCACCTTAATATGGAAAGAGAGTACCTCAGAATCATGAAAATAGAATATGAGTGCATCATGGTGTGTCAAGAAAACAAGAAAAGGCCTAAAAGATACGCCTACGTCTTTATCATGAACACCAAAATCACGGTGGATCACTTATTTAGCATACTAAATCTGAGTCTAAAAAAAGTGTGGGTGATTTGACACTTCGATAGTTATAAAAAGATAGTCCATTCTGTCCTAACGGTTGAAATAAATATCGGAGAGTCTTAATGGTCATGTGGGCCCAGTTAAAAAAGTGGGAAATGGAGTCTAATATGTGTGTTTCAAAAAATAAATCTCATGATGGAAAGAAGATCAAACATCTCACGTGTCGAAATTCTAGGAAGATGTATCATGTGATTAATATAAAGGGAGCCAGGAATTTGTTCAAATGTGGAAGAATAGGATATATTGATAAGAACTTTGAAAGAGATATGAAGAATACCACTAATGTGTAAGAATAAAGGATGGTTCAGATTAAAACTCTCCATGTGGTGTCGTGTTATGAATTCAAGGAGCATGGGCATTATGTGAACAATTTCCCTAAGCCAAGTTTTATCGAAGGCAGTCAACAATAACCTCCGAGGAAACTAGGAAGGTCTTACGCCATTACTACTTCTAAGGTGGAGCTAAAAAATAATGTGGTTAAAGTTAAATTATTTATTAATTCAAGAAGAGTGAAAATACTATTTTATTCTGGTGCTACACATTTTTTCACACCATGCATGTTTATTAGATCTATTCTAACACCACCTAGAAATTTTGAGGATCAGTTATCTTTGAGAATAGTGAATTGGAAAATTATTGCATCCAAGGATTATAACACCTCCCTAGTAAATGTTTATCGATTGAACCTCCAAGAAAATATTTTCATTCTTCATCTGGTGCAGTTCTACGCTATCTTGAGCATGGATTAACTATCATTATACAAAACCAACATCAATTATCCGGAAAGGGAGATCATTCTTCACATCACGAAGCATCCTCAAATAATTTTTAAGTGTAAGAAGGAGAATATATCTCCTTTAGAATCATCATCTCAAGTGTGGATAATTCTAACTTTTGATAAATCACATCTTTCTCAAATTATTGGAACAAAAGAAATTATACATATAAAAGATATACCAATCTTGATGGATTACACTTATATATTTCCCAAAAAATTTAATGTTCTTCATCCTGATTGATAGGTTTAGATCTCAATTTAACTTATTCCTAGATCTTTTCCCATAGGAAATACACATTATATAATGTCCACTGTATAGCTGGAAGAAATAAAGAAGGAGTTACAGGAGAATCTAGACAAGGGTTCTATATGCACGAGTGCTTCACCTTGGGTAACACCCCTCCACTTTTTTAAGAATAAGGGTAGATCAATATTCCATTGCAACGAATATCGTGATCAAAATAAAATCAGGATAAGGAATCAGTATACCCTAACTTAGATTGGTGACTTTTTGGATCATCTTCTTGGCGCGGGTTATTTCTCTAAGGTAAACCTTTATTTAAGATATCACCAATTAAAGCTAAGGAAGGAAGATATTCTGAAGACTAACTTTCTAATGAGGAATGGATAATATGAGTTCACAGTAATTCCATTAGGACTCAATAATGTGCCATCAATTTTTATTTATCTAATGAATAGAGTTTTTAGAGACTACCTTAACAAATTTTTGGTAGTATTTATCTATGATATTCTGATATACTCCAAGAGAAGGGAGGAACACTAGTAGCATTTGAATAATGTAAAAAAGACATTGAGATGGGAGACACTATATGAAACGTACAAAAAATGTGAATTATGGATGGAGGATTTACTATTCATGGGGAATGTTGTCACCAAAAAAGGGATATATGTAGACCCTTCAAAGAGAAAGGCAATATTAGAATAGGTCATGCCAATGTCTGTAACAGAGATTCATAGCTTCCTTGGTATGGTTGGGTATTATCGATGATTTGGGAAGAAATTATCAGGATTATCAATGACAATGACCCTTCTAAAATGGGAGGGAGTGAAGTATTTCTAGACTCAATAATTTATGGAAATATTTAAGTATCTCAAAAAGTGTCTTATCATTTCACCAATACTCACATTCTAGATAAGTAGAAAACTATTTATGGTGTATAGTAATGCTTAAAAGAAGGGATTAGGTTGTGTACTAATACAAATTGATAAAGTTATAGAGTACACCTCAAGGATGCTGAAGATACATGATAATAACTATACCATGCATTATTTTGAGTTGTAAATTGTGATCATTACATTTAAAATATGTAAACATTATCTCTATGGGGAGAAATGTGAGATATATACTGATCAAAAGAGTCTAAAATATATATTCACACAGATAAAACTTAATATGCACCAGTGAAGATAGTTATATCTCATCAAATATTATAACTTCTCAATTCACTAATATTATTTTATGGAAAATAAGGTTGAAGATTACCTAAGTAGAAAGGATCATGAAACATCATCAAAGATGAGAGTTGAGGAGGATCCAATAATCTAAGATTTACAGAGGATAGACACATGAATAATTAAGTGAGGAAAATCAACAATCCTTTCCCAAATGATTGGTCAACCATCACATATGGGGAAAGTAAAAGATACTCAATAAAATAATGTAGAAATTCATAATAGGTTACAATATATCAAAAATTAGAAACCCTCTGAGTTCAAAATTGATGTTGAAGAATTTGGAAGATTTGCATCATTATTATATGTACCATATAATCTAAAGATAATTAAAAATATTTTGAATGACGCACATAGATCAACTTTTTTTGTTAACCTAAGGAGCACATAGATGTATCAAGATCTCTGAGAGGACATTTGATGGGACAATATGGTGAAGGAGATTGTAGAATACACATCCATGTGCCTGGTATGTTAGAAAATGATGGTTTCAAGGTAAATGTTGGAGGGGATGATGCAACCACTGCCCATACCAACATGGAAGTGGGATAACATCACCATAGACATCATCACTAGAATTCCAAGGACATAGAGAGGAAAAAATTCTATATGTGAAATCCTGGATCATCATACAAAGACAACTCACTTTATCTCAATTTGAGAGGACATCTCATTGAATCATGTTTCACAGATAAATATAAAATAGATGGTAAGGCTGGATGGAATACCAACATCTATTGCATCCAATTGAGAACCAAGATTCACATTAATGTTTTTGGAATGTCCCCAACATGCTCTAGGAACTGAGTTGAACTTTAGTACGGCCTATCATCCTCAAATTGATGGCCAATATGTAAATATTCATACATTGTATTATATATTGAGAGAATATTCTATGGACATCAATATAGAATGGGACCAACATATTCCACATGTATAATTCTCTTAAAAAAATTGTTTCCACTCAAGCATCTGAATGGAACCATATTAATCCATTTAGGGGAAATGATGCATAACACAAGCGTGTTGGGATGATGTATGTGAGTATAATCTTCTAGGAACTGAAATGGTCGAAAACATGATGGAGTAGGTGAAAAAAAATTCAGCAGCACATCATGGAAGCCCAAAGTGGATTAATGAGTTATAAAAAACATCATTAATGGGACCTTGAGTTCAAATATGGAGACATTTTATTCCTCTACATATCTCTACGGAAGAAGGTCATGAGGTTTGGGGAAAAAAGGAAAGATAATTCCCAAGTACATTGTCCCCTTCGAGATTCTTGATCGTGTTGGAGCTGTGGAATATATAATAGCACTTCCACCTAGCATATTTATAGTACACTATGTCTTCTATATACCCCTCTTTGGGAATAACATACCAAATCCTTCACATGTGGTGTCTTTAGAGGTGGTATAGTTATAGAATGACCGTTCATACGAGAACCAACCAGTGAAGATCTTGGATCGTAGAGATAATGTTCTATGTAAGAAGACTAATCACTTGGTCAATGTACTATGGAGGAAGCATAATTAAAAATAGGAATAATTGAAACTAAAGAAGGTAATGAAGGAAATATACCCACACCAATTTACAACATAGAATGTAAAACAAAATTCTAAGGTCAAAATTTCATAAGGGGGAAAAAGGTAATGACCCAATGTTTTATCAATGGAATTACTTTATTATAATTTTGTCTTAGAGTATAATAACATAATTTTACTTATAAAACCCAATAATGATCATATAAATTATGAAAGAGTAAAATTAGATATATCTCTTATAGATGAGCAACGTATACTGATGAAATTTTAACTTTACATTTGGAATAGTAATATGAACATTATGAATTGTAAATTGGAAAATGTATTAATGACCTCACCAATAAATGTATAAGTAATATTTATCCATTTTATTAATGAAAAATGATATAAATATGTAATAGTATCAGTAAGTAAATATTATAAAAACTATTAGTCAAGTGTTGGTATTTTTGTTAGTCATATATATTTAATTACAATTTTATAATTAATTTAGTAATTTAAAAGAAAATTTATTATCATAAAATGTATTCATAAATATGTGTTTAGATGAATTATTATTATAATATTATTTTAATTTATCTTCTTTAATTTTTCAATGATTTAGAAAAGCAGTTTTAATTTTAAAATTTGTATTTTTAAAGTAAATTATGGTTTTAATTAAAAATTAAATTTCATAAAATTAGAATCTTATTATCATAAAATGGAGTTCCTTTTTAAATTATAAATGTTGACAAATGTTTAGGGTTAATTTCAAGGATTTTTCTAAACTAATTGAATTTTTGGGAATAGTAAAATACGATTATTTGCGATAAATGCTAAATAATTGAATTCTTTCATCATAATTGAGTCATGGATGATGTAAATGGTAATTTTTTGAAACAAAATGATATATTTACTATTATTGTTCAAAATAATCATTACTATTCATTTTATTGAGAAAAATATTAATCTTATGATTAAAATAATGGGAAATCCCTCCTCTCCTCCACTCTAAATACCACCCATCATTTCCTCTTCTCTTCACTCCTCTAAAGCCTTGTTCTTAGACCAAATTCTTCTCAAATATCTTCCTAATAACCTCTCCCACATCTATAATCCCTCAATATCTTCAAAATACCAACTCCTCTCCCCTAAAGTGGCTCCCAAGGATGATACATTCAAGAGGTAAAATCCTCTTTTCATTTCTTTTATTTTCTTCCACGTTGCTTTCCTTTATTTCATTCCTCACCAACATTAGTCCAAATGTTATGATTACTCTTGTAAAGTAAATATACATTAATGTTGTTTTTATAATATATTAATTCTCCCTCATATATTCTTTCCCCTATTTTTATACTAGAAATGAAAACACCATCCTAGATGTGTTAAATTATCACATTCAAGGACGACGAGTTATCAATTTATACTACCGTATTCAATTTTGGTCATGAAACCATTTTTACTATTGATATAAATTATAATATTCATATTATTTCTAATTTATGGTTCTAGAATCTTTTTCACAAATGATATTAATTTATATATAAAAAAGTGTTCTATGTGATCAAAAACCACCAATTGACCAAAACAGTTATCCTTAATGTTTTAGATAATGATTTATCTCCACTCCAAATAACCAAATGAATTTTATAACCATGAAATATCCTATATGTTGACTAATAACATAAAAATTAAATTCATAACAACCATTCTTCATGTTACATGTTTATCCTTTCATATATATAAGTTAACCTATATTGAAAACTAAAGAAACAAACACACCAAAACAATGAAATTGAACCACTAAACCCCTCAAAAATTTCATGAATTAACTTAATAAAGTTATAATAAATAAATTTAATGAATAAGAGGTTTTGTAAATATTAATAAATGAATTTAATTTGGATATATAGTAATTAAGATCAACTGAAGGGCACCATCTGACTTAACGTAAGGGATTCTACTTGAACCTCCATTATTAGTTCGGGTTTGTCTGACATTACTTTTGCACAAATGATGTTATATTTTATATTTATGTAAATATTAAAAATGTTTTTTATATTCTCCAAAATCATATATCAATATCCAATCATCATTGCCTTTTGGGGATATAAATTTTTCAAATACTTCCTTCCTCAATACTTCCCGATAGGCAAACTCATTTAAGGGAACTTCGTAAATTATTATGTTCACACCAATATCTATTTTAATCCGAAATTTTCTTTATGAATCACATTTTTTTTCATGGATACTATTATAAAAATTCATTCATTATTCTTTATGAAAATAATATGATACCTATTTCTTTCCATGGGTACCCTTATGTTTATGAATGATTGATTATGTATGATTCTTTTTATGGAGAGCATATTGATGAAAATGTTAATATGGATGTGACTAGATAGAACTAAAATGAATTGATTAATGTTGTGTCTCAAGAGACATTATGTGCAATAGTCTTGGTAGTTAGCATTGACTCGTGCAATCATGTTCAATAGTCTTGTTGGTTAACCTCGATTAGTGCTCCTCTATATGCAGTGAGCCTTGAATCATGCTAAAGTCATGTTTTATGTTTCTTTCACATTACTATGAATCCATGATTATCTGGACACATTTTTATATTTATTTATTTTATATGTTCCATGACATTTTATATCATTATGTCATGCCTTCTAATCTATGTGCTCAAGATTTTTATTAGGATTATTCCCTTACAAGGTTTTTATATCACCCCTTTATCCAGGTCATGCCCAAGTTATCTTATGAAGATTTATGATCAAAATGTAAGATAGGATCTCTCTATGAATAACAAATAAGTAAATGTTTTATTTAGTCCCATGATTTTAGTTTTATATTCCTAGTCTTCAAAGAAACTAGACATTACAATCCTGGGCTTGTAATATGGTGTTATATTATGATTAAAATCATGTAATGATATATGTAAAAAGAATGGGCTTCTATTCTAAGAGATAAACAACCCCCAAATTTCTAAACAATGTATAAGCCACATGGGAAATGAGTTGACTTACATACAGTCCCTCTAACCAAGGATACCTAACATGAGAGAGACCTCAATTCTATACGAATTATATAACTTAATATAAACTATAATCAACCTTTAAATTCAAAGTCATAAGTCAATACTCTCCAAATTCCAGTTATAATAAGGTTTTATCATTTATCATGCATATCATTTACTATTTAATAATCCGGTATAACCATTTTTAAATGTGGTTTAACACTTTGTCTAAAAGAATATATCCATTAACAAAATAAAAAACACCCCTGGAATTAAGAATATGAAAAAAAATGAAAAATTCATGTATTTATTCCTGGGAAATGTTATTAAGGAAATATTTATAAATAAGGAAATTATAATCATTTTATAATAAATATTATATTTTTGTACATTCCATGGTTAAATAATTATAAACACTTTATATTTTTATCTTCTATAAACACGTTATATTATTACGTTTTGTGATTTTTATATAATTATTTGATATTAAATTAAATATAAATATTTAATATTATGTAATTAATTTTCAAAAGATAAATATTACATATTTAATATGATATAAACCTTGATAATATAAATAACACAAACTCATTCTTATTTAGATAAAATAATTTCTAAAATGCCATTATTTTGGTCATTTAATCTTTATATTATTATAAATTTATAAAAAATTAATTCATTTGTATTTCACCTCATCTTTAAATTTATACTTGTTTTACAAATTACACATATAATTTCTGTATAAATATTAATATCAGAATTATAATCATGCCATATAAATTTGAAAAAAAATATCTTAGTTTAATATTTATTATTATTTAATATTTATTTGATAAATGTTATATAAAAATTAAAATTATAATAATTGTTTTTTATAACTAACCAATTAAAAAAAAGATCAATATCCCAAAATACCTATTCTGGTTATTTTGAAAAAAAATTATAAACCATGTAATCCAATTCTGAATTGAACTTTAAAAAATCAAAATTTGCATCAAATACAATTTTATGATATAAATTATATCATAATATATGATTTACTTCATTATATAATCTGTTTATCAACAAGAAAATTCTCAATCTATTATAACATTATTCATTTCTAGGGTTTTATATCATATGTTATCACCTATAGTGTAAGTGTGATAAAGTGAAATATTTTTCTTCAAATGAGGATCAACACTATCTAACCATTCAATATCCCTAAATGTATTATATGATATATGAAAAACCTAAGAAATTAAATAATTAAGTATAAAATAATATCCCATATCATAGAGTGTGACTATACTATATGTAGGATATCGAAAATCTTATAGCCAGTTGTATGAAAAAAATCTAATAATTTTTAATGTTATAGAATATGATATCAATATGATATTTTTTTTTTCAGCATGATTTAATAAAACACACACCCCACCCCCTAGGGGGTATCTTATATATAATTGATCCACCCAAACAGTTTGGGTAGGACTATCCTTCTTCCCATTATATACCTATATATCACGTTTCCAATGAATAAGGATTAATAATGCGCTTCGAAAGCGATAGTATCAACCAATATATGTCATTAAGAATCCCAAAAATTAAAAAATTTCAAGCCTCTTTCACATAGGTTTTTAAAATTATTCATAAACTAGATTCATTTTCTTGTATTTTTTATGTGCATAAAAGTAAATTTATTTGGTTATAAGTACTGTAACCTTTGGATATTGAAATTATCATATGACTTATATTTAATAATGATATCCAATATGTATGTTAATGTGAATGATAATATTTAAATATCATTCAAATAAATGTATCGGAAAATAGGATTAATACATGTTTAAACTTCTATGGCATGGCTATATTGGTCCTAATGATATGGATTTAAGGCAGTGGATAGATATCATTATATCTAACGATAAAATATCCCATACTAATATCATATAATATGATTTCTTTTTACCCATGGAATACGAAATTAATTACATATCGATCTCAATGTTATGTTATAAATATATAACATCCATATGTGCTTTATAGTATATCTCTTTCACCCACCTCTACATAAAACTCCTCTAGAATCTCCATTATTATAAAACATCTGTCATATTACCCACTAGGTTGTTTTCTATACACATATATGTGTCATCCTACTGTACCATAGATATTTGATCTAGTTATCTTCTATTTATTCATTTATATACTTAATTCATACATCTAAAAGGAAGAACCTCTTTTATAATCATAGAAACAACATTCATAGAATTGCATCAAATTACAAATCGTTACATACTTGAAGTACAATCGAGGTATATTCTTACACCAAGTCATATCAAATATAACTTCACAAGATTTGAATCAATGTTATATAATTATTCCTTATTTGATACTATAAAATATACTTGTTTTATTCTTCTAAAATTATTTTTACTTCCCCTTATTTCACTTAAAAATAAATTTTTCATATGTGATGTCAAGGAATTAATCACTACCTTGTTATGAACATTAATTTAAATATTGAATCTTTGGAAAAAATCCATTTAGCTTTACATAATATAGATTCTTATTTCAAAACTCCAATCTTTTAAAATAAATTTTTTATCAACTCTAATGAATATAAATGAGGTAAAAAACATCAAATTTTACTCACTGACATCTATGTTCTGTTACTCTAAATCAAGGGACTCACTTAATTTTATCAACTATAACACCTGAGAATAGAATTAATTGTCATGTAACATCCAGTAACTAATACATTAAAAAAATGATTCAATACAATTATAGTCACTAAATCCCATAACATGTTTCCTCATCCCTTCAAAATATAAGCAATAAAGCCATCATTTTATCCCTTCTCTTTTGAAAAAAATGTAAAATTTGTCTTCTCTTATCAAACTCATACTTTACCAAATGTGTTCTTACAATGCCTCTAATTAAAAGTATATTTGTCTAATTATTATTTTAAACCTTATCCACATCCCTAAAACAATTTAGATTGGATATACTAAAAATATATAACATAACATTCTCAATCATGTTCACAAGTAGAGAATCTATAAGAAACTCTTTCACCACTTTTTTCCTCATTTAAGAGGTTCTTCTATAAAATAATTTTTTTCTATTGATAAAAAAACACTACTAAATTTTATCCATATAACTAACCCCAAGAAAGGGGAGCACTTATAAATTGATTATTCATCTATCCAGACTATATATAGTCGAATATTCATTACTTATACTTATCATGTTATTTATCATTCAATAATGGAAATCTGAATAAAAATTATTTTCTATTTTTTTTTGAATTAAAATTGAATATAACCAATAATTTAGACATTGAGGAAAATTTTCAATATAGGGGAATGATTTAAAATCTATACTCATGCTTATTCGGTGTAATCCTCAAACACCTATAAATCATACATGTGCATTTTACTATTCTTTCGTATCATTAATAATATTTATTATCATAATTGAACACATAATAATAAGTTTTTCAATCAATATTTACTCTTCCTGGTTTTCATAGTAACAAAATTTCCCCATAAATTGTTTAGTTATACATTTTTTCGGTAAATTTTGAGTCCCATCGATCCTAATATTTATTCCTTTACTAACATTCCAAAACTTATATCAATGCCCAGTAATTATTCCATTTTTTTACTAGAACTAAATTCCCTAATCAAAATACAATATCTATTTTTTTACATGGACTCAAACATGGCCATAGATCACATAACAATATATAAAACATGTGTTGGAGTATAAAATATAAATCTCTGGGGTTATGGATTTACCATATAAAAATAAAATTACCATTTATATCATACAAGGTGTTAAAAATATTTTGAAAGGTTTGTATAAAAAACAAATGATGTGATTACACAAAAATCAAAGTGATTCTAATAAGAATAGCCTAAATTGAATCATAAAGAGAACCCAAAAAGGGTATCTAATATTTATAGGTACACCAGCACTAAATATTTATATATTTTAATATTAGGACTCATCTATCTCCTATAACAAATAATGAATATTTTTTATTATCTAAAACATGGAAAATAAGAGCTATATATACACCATTGTACACAAGTAGGGATGAGTACCTAACCCAATAAGATTAAACCTCTAACATAAATGTATATTCTTGAAATTGATATTTCAAAATTAAATTACAATACACTGAGAAACACTTAAAACTAACCATATATAATCCATGAAATAAATATATATTAATGAATTACTTTTACCAAATAAGGTATATAATTATCCATTTGGAAAAAAATTACATGAAATTAAAAAATTAATTATTTTCATTTACTAGATACCATTCTTAGAAAAATCCCCTTTTCAACTATGAAAAAACCTTGATTTCTTCTCTAAGAACTATTACTTTTAAAAACATTCTATTTCCTACATTAAAAAACATATGGAAGATATCAACCATTTTGAAAACATGAAATAACATAATATAAAAAATAATTTATTTGTATCAAGGAATATAATTAGAAACCAATATAAAAGAAAACATAAATATAATAATAATTGTTCATCACTCAACCAATCTAATTTATTAGCAAGGATTTCACTTTTTTATAAACACCATTTATGTAATCCACAATTATGACCCACCATGAACAAGGAACAAAACTGGAATTATGAGCCCAATCATCCTGTTACAGCACATGCCATTGGGCAAACTAATTGAAAAATCTACTACAATTACCAACCATTACCTAGTTTATAGGGCTTGGAACTAAAAACAACAAAGACATTAGATTTATGTCTCCAAAATCAAATTTTTTATAATAAAATTTAATAAAATATTAATAATTTGAAATATTGGAATTATATTATTTATTAAATATGATTTTTTTACAAAATTTATTTCATTGTTTATAATTTTTAAAAAAATTAATAATTAATATATAAAAAAATTACAAAAAATAAAAAAATGGTTTTAAAAACATATTAGATTTTTAAAATCCCTAATCCATCCAATAAACTCATCTTTTCACAGAATAAATGATTCCAAATATAATTTCAACATGATTTATCTCAAATATATTTTCATATAATAAATAATTATTTAGTAAAAAATAAAATCATAATTAATAATCCTATTAAATATAGAAGTGATTTAGATCCAAAAATCATGATATTAGTATTATAGATTTCTTATCAATCTATTATTGTTTGTCGTCTTCTTTTTTAGATCCTTCAATTCTTATAATTGATTTTCACAAAACATGATCACAATTCCCCAAAATATCACCATTTATATATTTTTTTTTAAAATAGGTAGAGAAATATATAATAGAGATACGAGTGTGTGTTTCAAAATAATCCAACTATGTTTACTCACCTCCAATCTGGCTTTAATCTATCAAATACTATTAATAAATTTATTATTTGATAATAAAAATATATTAATTTACTTAAACACAAATTATGTTCGGCATAATCATCTATGGTTCTTATTAGTTTTAAATGGGGGGTTTCTATGATTTTTAAGTCAAATATGATAAAAATTATGATTGGTATATTTTAGTCTAACTATGTTGAAAAATAAGAAACTAAATAAATAAATATATATATATATATTGAAAAACCATTCCCAAAATAATTTAAAAATATATTTTTTCAAAAAATGTATTCCCCATGGTAAAAAACCCCATTCTGGACACAATAATATGGCTATTTTTTGATTTTTATGTCATAGATGCAACCACATCACACATTCAATGTCTAAGGTGATTTAAATTATTCATAAAATTGAAACATTCAATGGAAAAATATTGAGTCTCTAAATTATACTTGAAATATTTAATAAAAACATAAATTGTGCACCTCTTATGTTATTATTCTACCCAACATAAGGCTTTTTAACCATTAAAAGCTCATGGATTGATCTTCCTCAGACATATTATACCATTATTATCATATATATTTCTCTCAATCCTTAATATCGTATAGAATATCTTAATGTTCCCAAAACAATCATACCTAGGCTATTATAATTCATTTAAAAATAAACATTTTCTCATCAATCAATTAGTCATAATGTTCACTCAATGTAAGTAAATTAATCACTATGTCAAATATAATATAATTTACAATATTAGATTGGTTTTGAGGGTATTTATTTTATTCAGAAACAAGAGAAATTTAGTGGATAACTATACAATTTTCTTGTATCTTCCATTAATACACCAATTTACCTTCTAAATCAATGATATTAAATAGAATCAAATATTGTTGCCTTAACTTAAATTGCATCTAAATATATTGGTTCCCCTAACAAGGAGACACTCACAAAATCATATGGTCTCTAATATATAACCATAAGTTTCATCATTACCAATCTTTATAACATTTTTATTAAAAAAATTTATCATCATATACATAATCATTAAATTAATATAATCTATTGTGTATTTTATTAATTTCAATCTAAAATTAAATTTTCATTGATTTACACCATGTACAAAGGTTCTCGATTAGAGCTTTCATTTAAATCCTCAAAATAAATCATATAGAATGATTATTCCTATAAATTATGTATAAAACTTATAAAAAAGTTAAACAAACCTCAAGATATATACCAATGTATTTAATTCAACCCAAAATCATATTATTTTAAAATAGTATAATCTATTATATTTTTTGCCCTCATATATAGGTGATTATCCATACTAATCCTCGATTATTTAATTATATAATTTGAAATTTAATTCTAACATATTTATTTAAAATGAATATCATTTAATGAGATAAGTAGTTCTTGAAATCCTTAAATCCTGAGAAATTATTTATTATATAGTAATCCCATATGATATCCTGTATGAGTTTAATAAATAGATAATATGCATACTGATTTATTTAGTCAATCCACTACCACCCAAATAGTACTCATAATTATGGGTGATCAATGAAATATAATCATAAACTCCATTGAAATTTACTCACATTTATATTGGAATAGTTAATTATTTCTTCAACCAAACCCATTATTAGAACTCTACATTAAAAATTGATAATACAAACATTATAAATTGAGAAATATCCATCTTTAAATATGTCATTAAAAAAAATAATTTATTCCATTACAAATCTGTATAATCCCATGATATACAACCATATTATAATAATAAAATATATTCAAAAATTATTTAATCTAATTTACAATATTAAACATTTATTCCTTGAAAAAAGATTTAAATATGAAATCACTCTCCACCAATTAGTGGTATATTTTCCATTTTAAGTGTCTCAAATTCCATTATACATAACATAAAATAATATTTACCCCTCAAAATATTATAAAAATGTTGAATCTATATTAAAATTTCAAAAACTATGTTGTTATCATTTTATTTTATATCTAAATCGAAATAATATAATATTCTCATCATTTTCCACTTCCATATAGCTTCTTTAACTACTTGAATTAGAAACCTACCAACTTTTTTAGCTATAGATCTCTGTATTTATTGAAAATATGAAATATTATAGTCCATAAGAAGGATATACTCTACGCTCCTTCAGTTCATCAAAATGAAAATCTATTATGAGAATATGTAATTGAAAATAGTATGATCATTATACACCATGAATGTCCAAGTAAATAGGTAATGCAAATAATTCTTAAATTCATGAAACACTATAACTACCTATAAATCATGTCTATGATAGTTTTTATTGTGTGTTTTAAACTCTATTAAACGATTTTACATATCCATGTATCTTAAAAAAAGGAAAATACCCAAACAAACCATTGATTCATAACAATACATGGTTTATACATTACATTGTATATTAAAAATAAAAACTAACTCTAAATAAGATTGATATTCAACTATTCAAAGTACGGATGATACTTCCCACATCAATAAAATATTATTCCTTTCTATGTTAATGTTTTCATAGGTTAATAAAAATTATATTAGTGATGAATACATTTACAATAAAAGGTAACAACTAATTGAAATACTTTTTATCCAAATATATTCTTGAGACATTCCAAAGAATTCAAAGCATTAACCTTATAAATATTTATAGAATTATCTTTATTTAAAACTAAAAACCACAAAAATATCACTTTTTAATTCAAATATAATTTTCATACATATTAGTTTAGAATATTTTAAAATTTATATTTTTCTTAAAAAAAATCATGAAGTCACTCATATTTTATCTGTAACCTTTAGTAAATAAATACCATCCATTGACACTATAATAAAATTATCGAAATAATTCTATAATAATTGGTTTATCAATTTCATTACAACTACAGGCACATTGCTGACACTGAATTATACCAATAAGAACTAATAATTACCATAACAACTTTGGAAATACATCTTCATTATATTCACCCCTCTTCTCTTTAACCTATTATATTTGAATTGGTGATTGATTATATAAAACAATCAAAGTATTATAAAAAATAAAATAGAAAATAAATATTAGGAAAATGAAATTCATTATTTATTTTATCCAAATTTCATTTTATATAGATAATATATAACATCATGATATCATAAAACATGATAACAAATAAAATCAGGGCCATGAAATGTTAAATTCATAGGTGAATGAATGTAATTTTTTAAATATCTTAACTAGATCATCAATCCTAAAAATTCACTAGCAGCATAGATTAAAAATATTTAAAAAACATATTATTTATATAAAATATCGATATTTATCTTTACCTATATTGTTGGGGGTAATCCAGAGTTAACCTTGGGAAATACATCAGGATACCCATGAATTAGAACTAAGATTCAATGTTGGATAACCATGTTAATATATTCAAGAGAAAAATACACTAATAAAAATTAGATGAGTCATGCCTCTTAAAAAGAAATATAACACCACTTTATTTATTATTTTATTACTATAAACACAATATATTCCTATATTTAAAACATGTATAATTATTATTCATATCTCTATATTGAATTAATTTAATCTAATCCATACATTTCACATTTCAATATAATATTTAATGGATATATGTGAAATTATTATGAATTTTCGGTAAGATAATATCTTTATTAATATAAGTGTGGAAATTATATATTCCCATTTAAATCAATAATAAATATTGTCAATGATGTTAATATGGAATTATAAATTTTCACTTTCAAATTTCATCATAAAATATTTAATTAAAAGGGAATATCTCAGAAACAATGTACTAAAATCATCATCTATTATATCTATGGCTATTTCATATATTAAATAAACATTTTCACATCAATAACACTCCCCCTCATGGAATCTACTATTTTTGGGTAATATACTAGAAAATTTATTAGATTGATGGTGGTGTAGTGGATCATGGAAGTGAAACATGGATCATCAAATAAATAAATTACAATGTACTGGGAGGGTCATGTGTCTCTCCCCATTCCTAGATCGGTAAGAAATTTGTTTTATGAAAGGTTTACTGATTAGATATATCAAATAATATTCCACATTTCCAGGTCCCCACTTGTATAAATGACTATGTCTCACCATATAATGCCTAATTAGATTGATCATACACCATCCCATGTGGATATATCACTATGTAGGTAAATTATTTTGATAAATATGATGTTAAAAGCATGATTTTCTAGTTATATGATCTAATGAGTAGCATTATTTTATACAATAGTGAAACATGGCGGCTCTACAAGGGCATCTGGGAGGGTATATATGTGACCCTTTTATTGGTTTAGTCCCAATAGGGAACATATATGAATGTATAAATCCCAAATTGGGGAATCAAGGTGAATCCTTTTGAGAAACCATATCCTAATAAAACATTGTTTTAGTTATTTTTTTACATGTTGATAGCCTATTGGGATTTATTTTAATAAAATAGTACTTTTGAGCTTATTATGATTTTCTTTTATAGTGATCATTAATAAAATAATTATATTGGTCACGTGGACTCACTATGGTGTTTAATTTTACTCATTCTAGTGTTGAAACACTATATTTATAAATTAATGATTAAAATTGTTGTAAAATAAAGAATTGTTTTATTAAACTAATAAATAAACTATATCATGATTGTTTTTATAACTTTGACCACTTTTATGTAATGTTGGTCACTTTAAAATGATTTAAGACAATTATGATGACATGAATCACATATGATGTTTATTTTAATCCTTAATGAACGTATAGTGAAAAAAATACTGACCTTAATTGGGAAAATCATAAATGTTGGTATTTAAATATTATCAATGTCTAATACCATTAATTAAGAATAAATGTATAAGAGGACACATGTTTCAAACTATTAATGATTAGAAACTCTAAGATTTTATAAACATTCTGTGAATAATTTGAATCATGTATAATTATATAGTATAATAAGGATTTCATGTAATGGAATGAGCTATCATGATTCCTTATGAATTAAATACATGTCATGTGACAATAATGTGGGATAAAAGTATACTCTCTATATAAAGTAGTATCATAATCTCATTGAATAAATATATGTTTATTGATAGTGATGTGATATTGTCTTTGTGAGTTTATGGATAACTAGTGATATTGTTGATATGATCAAGTAACATAGAAATTAATATAACTATGACGACATATCTTATTTGAGATAACCTCTAAGTGATACAAATACATCAATGAATAATAATATGGAAATTCATATGGGAATACTAGAGGATGTTATGTCTACATGTACTTATTGAATGCGATTTTCTATAGTTAATTTTGACTGATCATGGTTGAGAAGTGCGATTTTTGGATCACATAATATTTATATATATGATATAGAACAATAATTAATATATTTTAATAGTGATGTCTCTCTAGATAATCTATTAGCACCCTCAAAAACTGATCATGATTCGAGATATATAATGAAATATTTGAGTATCAACTCTTGATATTATTAGTCAAACTAAAACTATAGGAATAATAACACATAGAAGCTATATTTTTATAACCTTTGAAAATTATTATACGATCCAATGCGGTTTAACCACAGACAAATATTTAAAGGTGGTTAGACCATCATGAATAGGTATATCATCATTAATTTAGTATAATTAATTGAATTTCCAAATGATTTTTTATGATTATAATGAAAATACTATTTAGTGATTGTTTTCCTTTCTTTTAATAAGTATTTGACTTCGTTTCTAAATATTAAATAATATTTTAATATCATTTCAATCAATAATTTATTACTGTTTTATATTTTTAAAGATAATTAAAAAACTAAATAAAATTATTTTAGATTTAGTTATAATTTTTTTACAAATATGGGTATATGAATAGGGGTATACTGTACTTATTGTTTGTTAAAACCATAGTTATTTAATTACAAGATTTTAAAATTACCTATAAATAAATACTAATTATGAAAACATAAAATAATTATGGCCTTTCTATAATAATAATATATCAAAAATCCTCCTAATTCTATTTCAAAAATAAACATCCAACACGTATATAATATATTCCACCAGTACAATATATTATTGAAAAATCAACCATCAATATTTAAAAAATTAATATATATATATAACTACATAATATTTTCTTATATGAAATTTTTACAATCACGTTTTACATTAATATTTAATTTCCTAACATGTTAAAAAATAAATTGGATGCTCTAATACCATGGATACCATTAAATGTCCCAAGATAAATCATATTGGTAATTAGCTTCTCTATTACATCCCATGTATGTTTCCAACATTTAAAATAGTTATCTTTATTCTAGTGGATAATATAAATCAAAAAATTTAAAATATTGTTTATTTAATTATGAAATATATTAAATAATATTGTAAAATAAATTAAAAATATATTTTTTTGGAAAGTGATACATGAAATAAACCCCAACCCAACATCATGAAAATTGATTTATTTATAAAAAGTATATAAAAAAACCAATTAACTAATATTTTTTGGTAAAAATATACAGAAAATAAAATTTTTTCATATTATCATCACCATTACTCTCATTAAAAACTCAGAGAACATGAAATGAAACGCACCTATGATAAAAAATAAAAACAATTTCTCTCTATTTTGGAAATACATATAAAAAAATGAACCATATTTAGGATCTGCTAGAAAAATATATTCAATGCACATTGAAAAATCATATTAAAAATCATTGATGAAACTAATTTTACAAATATTTTTTATCCTTTCATTTATTATTTCAATCAATTTAATATATTAATTAATTAATTAGTCTATTTTCTATGTATTTAATAACGTCGTAATGATGTTCATTCCAATAATAGTGACATGAAAACAACCTCTTTATGGTAACTATGTCATTGTCTAAATTATATAAGGCTACACCATACCTGAACCACTTTTGGATTACTTTTTTAAAAATACAAGTCGACATAATACCAAATAAAATACACAAGGTGTGAGGTAATGATAACCCATATATAAAAGGGGTAAACTATATATATAGTACAATCATTGTACACTACATGTCATGTATAGAAACTATATCCAATATTATGAAGCCATTAACATATATAATATTATTTGGCCATGAAGTTCTTGAAAAAAAAAATCAAGAAATCAAGTAATTCAATTAAACAGAAAAAATGTCACATTTACTATTGTTAGAAATTAAACTGAAAACGTATATCTTATTTTTATAAAACTAACATAAAATAAGTCATTATATATATTTTACTGTAACAAAATATTAAAATGCTATATATATATATCATATGACCATTTTATTCATGTTTTACCGTATTATTATTATATTCAATCATTGAAATTACTTCTTTATTCTCATCTCCACCCTACGTCACAGTATTGAAATTTTCAATATCATCTTGTACAAATAATTGAATGTATTATTGTTAATTTGGTTCACTATAGAAAATTACTTCACTATCATCACCCATATCATACATGTCCTTTGGCTTATTATGTACAACATCTCACAATCCATATAAACAATTTAAATTTAATTCCTACACATCAAAAATGATTCTTCAATGGTTTTTATAGAATTTCATGACAAACTGAGTGTTTTCCTTGGTTTGGAGTATGTAATTGGAATTTTTAACTTCATTAACATGTATCTTTAAGTAATTATGACTACCCCGACAATTATAATGTTGTACGGTTCCCTTATACATGTTAAAGATGAATACATGGACATTTTACTAGAGTTTCTAGACAATGTAGTATTATTTCGTCAGTTTTATGCATTTGATACCTCTTTTTAACTATAATATTATTTTTAAATTGAAAAGGAGAAAAATCATTTATTATAACAACATTGAATATAAAAATTAGGTGTCGTTCAGCCTTATATTCAATAAATGAAAGATAAATCATTTTTCTTAAAGTAACATTGAAATTTTATTTCTCTTTATTATATTTGAACATGTGATGCATGATTTGAAATAATATATAATTTTTAAATTGAAAACTCACTTTTTTAGTAATACCATACAAACCACATGTCATAATGAATAGTGGTTAATATATGGTGACCATATCCTTTTTTACATAACGTTAATTAATTTTATGCATAATTATACAACGGAATACAGGACAAGAATCGTGAATTTTGGTGTCGTTGAAGACTAGGGGCATAAACCTGAAAACATAAAACATTTCATTATATAATCTTCATATTAAACACCTAACTTACACTGTGCTCATACAACAGAAGATGATAACCTAGGGATAACATGAACTAAGTGTTGAGAGAATTATCCCTATAAGGAATTAAGAATAATAATAGAACTTTAGCACATGGGTTAGAAGGCATGTCATAATGAAAATAAATGGAATGTAACATATGGAATCATAACATATAAAAATGGGATCAAATAAACATGAATTCATAGTAAAGTGGAAGAAACATAAAACATAACTTTAGAGTGATTTAAATATCTTTTCGCATAGAGGAACACAAGTCTTTGTTAACCACTAGGACAATTGCACATGGTAGCACAAGTCAATGCTAACCGCCAAGACTGTTGTACATGGTTGCATGAGTCGAGGCTAACCTCCAAGACTATTTCATATAATGTCTCATGATACACAAATTTACCAAATTTATTTGAGATCTATTTTGGTACACAAATTATTACATGTTAATCAATATGATTTCCACATATATAATCATATATAATCATTCATAAACATAACGTTACCCCTATAAAAAATGGGTATCATAATCATTGAATAAAGAATAATGAATTGTGGTATCATGCATAATTCCATGAAAGAAACATACATGGGAATTTAGAAATTAAAATAGTCATATATCATGGTATTTGATTTCAAACAGAAGTGATAACATGTAAAAATAGTATTTAATAATTTTCAGCATTAAAAACATTTTTGTGCAGTTTTAAGGAAAACACTAACAAGAATTTAAAATTGAAAATGGTGTAATTTTTATATGAAAGAAAAAGTGATTCAATAAGGTTTTAATAATAAATTAATTATTTTATAAAAATAATAATGGCTTAAAACAAATGATAAAGTGCACTTGAAATTGGGTAAGAATTCAGGAAGTCCCCTTAAACGGGTTCACTTATTGGAAATCATAGAGGTGGAATCCACATAAAAACATGTATATCCCGAAAATTAGAATATGAATGGACATTGATAAATTATTTTATTTAATTTAAAAATAATTTATAATATGTACATGAAAATAAAAGAGGATTTCATATAGATCAACCCACAAGAATAAAGGAGGCTCAGGTTGAATCCCTTATGAAACGTCGGCATCGTAACATGTGTACTTTAGAGGAAATACTGAGAGATAAATGGGTATCTCATAATTTATATATCGTGAGGTCAATATGGGGGAGGAATAAAAACATACCCCATCATTAGGTATAAAAAATAAAAGGGAATAACAATGATGAGATTCTAGATTAAAAGTGAGAAAGAAAGGTTTCATTGCCTTAATTCTGAAGGTGTTCTCCACTAGAAATTAATGACCTGAATAATTAAATTAGGTTTATTAATTAATAATTCTAGACCCTATTTTACCAATATTTGATTTAGTATAACATATTTAAGTTCATTCAGGGCCATTTTTATGGGTTAATAGGTTTAACTTCCGTGCATGGGTCTGTTTGTTTCATGATCTATTTACATACATACAAGAATGGATAATACTGCAAAATGAAGATGTTTGTACTGAATTTTAGTTATATTTTATTATTTAACATTCATAAGGTTAGATGGTTATAAAATTCATTTGGTTACTTTGAGTTATTTTGAATCTTTATATAAAACTTTAGGGATAACCGTTTGGGACAATTGTCAGGTGTTTTAACACAACGAACCAATTATTGTTTTAGGAATGAAAACCATGTGTAAAAAAAGATTTCAGAAACACACACTAGAAAAAATACATATATTATATTCTGTTTTATCTATAATAGTTGTTTCATGAAATGAATTAAATATGATTATAATAATTGAAAACCCATCATCCTTTAATGTGGTAAATTAACACATCTAAGATGGTGTTTTTACCACTTATATAAATGAAGGGTAATGGATAAATGAAAATAATGTGTTCAATCATAATAAAAACATTACAGTGCATTTTTTTATTGGAGTTTTCATAACTTTTGGATGAGGAGAGGTAAAGATAGAAATGAAAACAATGGAACTTGAAAAGAAAGTAAAATAATTGAAAAGAGGAATTTACCTATTTAATTAATCTTCCTTGAGAACCTCTTAAGGGGAGAGGATTTGGTCTTTTTGGGAGACCAAGGGATGATGGAAGTGAGGGAGGGGATTAGGGAGATATTTGAGTATAATTTAGGCAAGGCACAAGGATTGAGAGGAGTGGAGAGATGAAGGGAGTGTTGGTGGGTTTTATAGTGAGGGGAGGAGGATTTTATTAATGTTTTAATAATTAGTTAATTTTTTCCATAAGACATGAAATATTGATGATTATATCAAAAAATAGTAATACATGCATGTGAGTTCAAACCATGGTTCATACCTCAGTGATGATGCTAGGAATAGTGCATTTAACTTATAATGTATATATACAGTAAATTACCATATTTCAATATTCATAAAAAAATTCGAGAATATCAGAAAAATCTGAAATTCCACCCTTACCATTTTTAACTTGTAGAATAGAAAATAGGAAATTGATTTTTCAAAAAAAATCTATAAATATGACTAATTTATTTTCTTATTAAAATCATTAGATACTAGAAAAAATACAGATTTTAATACGATAATTAATTTTATAATTCATTCGAAAATTACATAAGGTCTTAAAAAATTGTCCTAAAACTGAAAGACATTTTTTTATTTTATGAACACATTTTAGGAAAATAAATCTTCTTTTATATTAAATAATTATTTATGACATATAAAAATAAAAATACTTTTACAGTAGTCATGTTAAAACTTATAAGATTCCTAAATTTTATTTACACATTCATGGGTGAGGTTACTATTGTTTTGAATGATTTACTATTCATAAGGGTCATATTACTATTCACAAGGGTAGATTACTATTCACTAAAAATTGTGTTTCTTCTATTAGACCCCAAAATTCTCCCCGAACGCTACCATCTATCTCATATTTTTTTAATTCTTGGCACATAAGTGGAAAATTTTTTAATGGTCCCATTTTATTTTGAATCATTATATTTAATTGTGTTTACTATGGTGATTATACTATAAGGCATAATTATAGTAAGGTAATTCCATTGATAAAATATTGGGTCCTTAAATTCTTCCTCCCTTATGATATTTCAGTCTCAAAATTTCATTTTTCAATCTATGTTATTGTAGACATCATGAAATGTGTTCCATGCACTTTTCTTGTAGAGTGAAGATATGATTCTCACATAGAAAGAAAATGTTATGTTTGAGTAAAGATGTTTTCACCATGAAGAAAGAAGATGCATGCAGGATTTATATGTTCCAAAATACGACCCCACACCTAATGAATAAGAGGAATGAATCCCCCATGTAGGATTATGTAGTGGATCTCCAAGATCGATGATGAAGAGGTGTCGACACATTAAATTCAATTTCAGATTTTGTTTCGAGAAGAAATGGTGTATTTATGATCTCAATAAATGTAGATCTCTTCAAGACCATTGATTTGACTAGTGGAGGAAGCCAAATGGACATATGGATCAAAGTTTATTCCACTCATAAGACAGATAAATTTTACAAAGGGACCTACGTGGAAGACCTATGTGTATGACCTACGTAGAGGATCTACGTGGAGGAACTACATGGAAAATGAATTTTCAATCCCCCATAAAGAAGACCTACATGAAAGTTCTATGCAGAGGACCTACGTGGACCACATTCCTTTACCCAGGTCCCCTTCCTTGCCTATAAGTAGAAACCATGGGCTCCCTATTTCAAATACTGAAAAAGTTGGAAGAAGTCCAAAAGCTCCCATTGCATATCTATTTCGCCAAGATCCCACAAATTTTCCTAGGTAGCTCTCTAAAACTTGAAATAAGAGAAAATTAAAGTGGAAAAAGTTTTCCAAAGTCCCATCAGGGTCTAGAATATATGGAGCTGTATAGGGAACCTGCACGAAGGACCTGTGTGGCGCACCTGCACATCCCACATATGCGGAGCACCTATGAAATTCACCATGGTGGAGATCCTATTAAACCCTCCATGGCAGAGCACCTGCACAACGCTTCATGGAAGATATCATGTGGGACGCACCTTGGCGGAGCACCTACGCGACACACTGTGGCCGATATCCTACTCGACACACCATGGAAGATCACCTGCGCGATACACTATGGTGGAGATCTTGCATGGCCCTGCTGGTCCATACCGTGGGGGCTATGCCCCTTCACCCCAGCTTTAGTTTACTGCGAGCTGCAGTAACAACCCTTCTGGCTGGTCCTTTTGCTTCCGTTTTCACCATCGTGAAAAATAGAGAGTCACACCACGAACATTTCAGTTCAGGTTGATGACATTTCCCACCACACCATTTATGTGGCCCAACTTCCATCCTTCGAATACCATGATTTGATAAAATCCATAACACTCAATGAAGTTCCTTGAGTTGACTTAGTCCTCTTGGATCCTTTCACATACTATGTGTTTGGACTCACCTTCTAGATTCCTCGAGTACCTTGAGTCAATACACTCTTCATGAAACTCCTAAAACGTCATCACCTGACATTTATGTCAGGTTAAACCTCAAATTGGAATCCTCCTTAGGTGAAATCCCCAACCAATCCCTAATGGTCATCCACTTTAAGACTAATCCCCAACCAATCTCAAATTGGCATCCCTCCATAGGAAGGTATAAGCCCCAACCAATTTCAAATGGGCATCCTCTTTAGGAGTAAGCCCCAACCAATTCCCAAAAGAGAATCCATCCTAGTGTAAGCCCGTAACCTTCATCCCTTCCTCATTATATTGGATCCTTGTACAATGTAAATAGAATAGAGGGAAGGCTCGTCACCTCGTCCTCTTCCACGGTCGACGCTCCCTCTTCCATTAGCGGAGGATGAAAAGTGTGCAGTGTCATCATTGAATCATTCACATCCTCTTGTTTCTCACACTGAGCATGAATCACGTGTACTTAGAGATAAGTGATGGTTACAACATGTGCAAAAACACCCATTGTAAGAAACTATTATAACATTGATTCCCACCATAATCGGGATACATAGGAAGCCGTCTCAAGGCCCGAGCTCATTAGACATCCTCCTCTAGAATCCGACCCAAATTCCCTTAATCCTGGCATCCTCCTCAGTAATAAACCCCAAATTAAACTTCCCAAGTCATCAAGGCATCCTTTACAAGAAGTAATCCCAAACTTGTCTCTCTCAAAGGAATATACTCTCCTATGAGACTTATCAAACTACATGGGCCTTGATTCCCATCCCTATGGGATACGTAGGAAGCCTCCTTTAGGTTCAAACCCAATACTTCAAATCAACCCTGTTCTCCTTGGGTCTGATCCTACATGGAAACCCATATCCTTTAGATGTTCCTTGGGATTCTTTAGCATAATCCCCACACTAAGATTCAATGAAGAACCTTCCGCTTTGAGGTCCTTATCACATGACCTTAAAAGGTATGATGTATCCTATTAAACAACCCCAAACTACGAGGGTTCTGATTCCTTTCACAGGGAAAAATAGTGTAGAGACCCGAAGCTTGACGTACATGGACATTACATTAATTTTGCAGAATACTTAGTACATAACAAAAACACACACACAAGGACCGTAATAGTTTAGTGTCTTTGGATACTCGGAATATAATCTTCTAATCATGGTGAAAGATCTTCAACATCTCCCATAAAGATCTTCCCTTTTTTGCCTAAAATCTTTCTTTACAACCTGGGGAAAAGAAAACAAAAAAAGGGTGAGCTCAAATGCTCAGTAAGGGTAAGAATGGATTATATAAAACATACCATATACAATTGAACTTTAAAACATGAACATAATGTTTAATCATCAAAAGCTTGAGAAATGACACAGAACATGGAAGTACGTAAGTTATAGATCATAAAGAAACATTAATAATGATAAAATAGCAAGGGAAGAAAACATGTAATTGTGGCATCCATTAAGCACATGTAATTATTTCCATAGTAGCCAAGGCATTGCTTCCAAGACCATCTTAGTGGACAAAGTCCCATTATGAATCGAGTTCACTCCTCGTTTATGTCCTGTAACACTGAACTGGATTAACGTACCATTCCAGCCATGTCTATCTCATGAGATATAAATCTTTACCCAATGCATTAGAGGGATATATAGGTCCCACCCATCTCATAATGAAATCATTCTTACTTGTGCCACAAAATAAACATACATCATTCATAAAAACCCAATAAATAAAATGGGTTTCATAAACATCATCCCATCATCACATAATACATATAAAAAAATGGATATCATTTTATAATAAGAAAAACGAAACCATGTAAATCATAGATACATGATACTTGAAACATACACATATGAACTAATGTCATCTTAGATGAAAAACGGTTTAGATAAAACACTTGAAATTAATTATTGAGGAAAATATCCTTTCATCTTGAAAATCATTTTCTTTTCACAAAATACTATTTAATTTTAAAAGAAAGGGATTTTGTTGAAAATAGTCATGAAATATTTTGGAGAATGCTTAATGAAAATAATTCTTTATAAAACCGTAAAAATCCATTCGTGCCGTATAAGTTAAAAAAATATTTTTCTCCTACTTTTGCTGGAAAAGTCAAAAAGTACCTCGTAACGTAAACAAAAGAAATATTACTTACATACCATGTAGTAAAAGTCAAAATGGGTAAAAAGGACATTAAACATACATAAAAAAACTTTTATAAAACATGGACATGGATGATAATAATAACCCCCAGTAAATACTTACGAATAAGCAATCTCGGATAAAAATGAGATTTGCAAAATTATCCCTTACCTTAGGTCTGATTTTCTTCGTAAGTGTCCAAACCTCCTGTATAATGATTTAAATAATGTCATTGACTTATTCCAGAATCATACTCATTGTTATGATAGTATATATGGTTCACTTATGACTTTATATTACCCGTTCTTTTGTAAATTCCATGTTAAAGAGAGTTTTGGGTAAAATCGTTTCATTTGCCATCCGTGTTTTGACTTGTAATTATTCATATGATTACTTAGATCATGATTACTTAATTCCAGAATATAAAACCTGATTTATATATAATATATATTCATAATATACATATATAGAATATATCAGTAAATGGAAAGAAATACACCGTTCATGGAGACGGTAGGTCGTACGTACGCATGAACGCTGTTTTTGTTTCCTTGTTATGTTGAATGGAATTAAGTAGAAGACATAAATATATATAAAAATAAATCTAGTATCATTATTATGTCATATATTTCAGGAATTCTTATTATATATACTTTATAATCATTCATGAATGGTTAATGTGGAGAATGAATCTCATCGCATCATGGAGACGGCAGTCCGTACGTACGCACGAGCGATGATATCATTCTAATGATCGTGGAATTGTATTGGAGTGTATGTATACTATTTCAGAATCAATATCACTTGACAATAATAATATATTGTTATTATTTACACCATTATACCCATCCAATTAAGGTGGTGGTGGAAAATAGATTACACCATGGTGTGGAGACGGTATTCCGTACGTACGCACGCGCGGTGATTTCGTTTTCCGGAGGATGGATAGATGGTGAAATAAGGTTTTTTAATACTTATAATAAAATATCAGAATATGAGTTATACTTATGTTATTACTTCATAATGAAAAAACCTAAGAAGAAGAAGTGGAAGAAGAAATAGATATGAAAGAATCGGTAAAGGACATTACCTCTTCTTTGACGCTCCTCTTTCATATCTCCATTTAGGGCACTAAAATTGGTATTTGAAGAATACCAGGACCTCTAGGATGTTTATAGGGAAGTGTATAAGAGAATTTGGTAGGGGTTGTCCGAGATTGAATTCTCAATGTGTTGTGAGGAAGAGAGGGAGGAGGTTCCCTTTTATATGGGAGGAGAGGGGCACCTTTGGAATAACAAAATATATATTTTTTATTATAAATCCAAATTAGGTTTAAATAGCTCCAAAATGATTTATTTCGAAGATAAGGTGGGGATGGGTCTATATACTCTCATCCAATAGAATTTAGACAAGTTTAGGTCATTATAATAACCTTATCTATTAGTTTTAACTCTTAGTTAATTAGATTGACATTTACTATGTCACTTTGTATTTTTATATTATATAGTTAATAAACATACCATATACCTCCAAGAGACCCCCAAGTGGTCCATTAATGATATAACTAACATGATATAAGTATCTTGACTGAACCGTAGATTTTTAGGAATAAAATAACAATAAATAATATAATATTTGTTTTAAAAACTATTTTATGTCAAATTTGACACTATTTAGAAATTGGTTTTTGTGAAAATCATAACAGAATGATTATTTCGAAAAATGGTAATTAAGTCAATAATAACATGTCCTATTAACCTATAAAATTAGTTTAACTCATAAAATTTCTCAAATTACATTTATTTGTGTATTTATAACATCAATTATGTCAATGTTTCATTAATAAGATAATTACCGCATCATCTTTGTGTCATAAATAAATTAAATTATTTAATGTTTAAAAATTACAAATAAACAATCATTATGTAGGAAATCGTTTTATCTTTCTAATGAATATTTATAGTCGAATTTATCTTATGTATAACCCTATTTTAAAAATTCTTTTCTTATTAAACTTTGATTTTAACTATTTTAAATATTCTTTAAATAAATTATTAATAAATTTCCTAATCTAATCCATGTGGACCTAAATGGTAATATATAATTCCTAAGTTTGTTTTTGGTCTAATTACACTTATCCAACAGAATTAGGACTTGTGTTAGGGTAATAATAATATCATTTTTACTCTTAATTAACCAATTTACTTTTAACCGTGGTAAAAAAAGTAAACAATTACTATTCACCAAAAATTATTTTCATCTCATTGAACCACATTTTACTTACTGACATCAATCGTGTCTCTCAGATTTTTTAAATTCCACTCACAGAAGTGGTAGAATCATGTTTTATGAAAAATTCATTTTTTTTAACTACCACTTAGTGGTTTCACTATTCATCAAAAAATGAAAGTTTCCAGAAAAATACCAAAAATTAGGCCTAAGCTATATTTGATATTATGAATTCAAAAATGATGTCTATTTTACCAAATTAAAAACATATCAATTACATTAACTAATTTAAAACTTAATTCCCGTCGTCAAAACAAATAGCGTGTTTTTAAGAGATAATAACTATCAAAAGATTGACACTTGTTTACGTCTGGTTTAAATGTGAAATTACATCCAATGACCAACATTGTATTAAATTGTAAAAATATATTCTAAATATACTTTAAAACCACTCAAATTAATAATTTATCACTATTAATTATTTTGAATAAAAAGGTTGTTTTTAATTAAAATTTAGTAATTTTCACTATTCATCAGAAAACGAAAGTTATCCGAAAAGTACCAAAATTCAATCCTAAGCTAATTTCGATATTCCGAATCCAAAAATGAATTCCATTTGAAAAGATAAAATATATAAAATTTCAAAAAGTGGGTATTACTATTCATAACGGCTAGTTTTAATAATATTGTAATAGCATATTGTTGTTTAGTGAAACTCGTTATTGCGTACTACACATGCTATCGAGGAAGGTCGCGATTGCGTGTAATGCAAGGAAAGTCAAGGATGTGTGTTCTACAAGCTCCTTTTAGTGTATCGTACAACACAAGACATTAATGAAATTAAAAAAAAATTCATAAAATCTCGGGGTGTTACATTCTACCCCCCTTAAAATGAATTTCGCCCTCGAAATTCGTCGGGGTTATAAATGGTTAATTACTCGAATGTTTGTTTAATAGAAACGCACATAGTAAAAAGGAATACCAAAACTTGGCTTTAAAAACTAAAATATGAAATGTAGCGGTTACCCAAATTAACTCATTACTGGGTTTCCACGTAGGAGAACATAGGTGAAAATATGGATATGGAAGAAAAATATAACCATCATGTTTTGATGGAGAGTGGTAGAGAACATGGCTATGAAATATCCAAAAATCACAAAGCCATAGATTTGCGATGATCTATGGTACCATCTAATTCATCAGATATAAGGGAACTTGGACAACATTTTTGGTTTTCAAGATCATTTCCCTAAAGTTGATGAATTAAAAGAAATACTTACATGATTTTGGTACAATTTCACTGTTGTTCATGAATTGAAAAATTTTCCCTTCATCCCTTAAATAAATGAAGTTGAATTTGTTATTCATGTTGTGTTAGCAGATCATGTGATAGAATTATGGGTCATTCCATCTGTTTCAAACAAAAGGATAACAAAAGTTATAAGTCCATCTTATGATTAGATTGATCGTATATAGTTCCAAAAATGAACTTATTCTTCATATATCATACCGCTTAATAAAATAAAACTAGTTTCTACTAACCAGGGACTTCCTGTAGGCCAGTGATAGGCGATAAAGGCCAGTCGCACTTCGGTTGTGGGTTCGATTCCCACAGACTTGTCCGACGCGATGGGATGTCGCCCGTCCTGTAGGTTTTCCTTTTTCTAAAACTACATTACTATAACATACCATAAATATTATCAAAAAAAAGTTCTATCATTAAAAAATACTAACTTATGTCCAACATAATCCATTCAAATCTTTAGGCTTATCTAAAATACTTCGGTCCAAGCTCATATTATAAAGAAAATGATTACTTGAAATGTCATTAACCAAGCATGTGAATACCATCGTTTATCCCCCATATATCTAGTTGGTCACATTCCAATCATGTGAATACCTTAATCATGTATTCTCTTGAAAAATGAATACCCATTAAACCTTAGTGAAAACATGAATGCTGTAAAAAGTTAACTCTTTCCACATACCAAAATCCAAAAATTCTATATACTCAAAACATGATATAACCTTCTCCTTATATTAGTCATGAGCTCATGAATACTATCAAACATTTAATTTTCTCCTTATCCCTTCATTATGCGCATATCATCTACATTCCAAAAATATCTGAATACCCTTTCATGGATACTGGTACCATTAATCATACACTTTCAAAACTCAAGGAAAGAAAATAGTGTAACAATCCTTAGATGTGTCTTTATTACATAGAACCATGAGATTACTTATACAACATTACACATAATAAACATGTCATCATTCCACTACATTCTTAAACCATTGACCAAGCTTCAACAATTCTTTCATCTCATATATCATTTGTAGTCTCTTCATCATCATCAACATAAATACTACACATACGGCCATACTAATTCTCTTCATGAGACTTTCCCTTAGGGCATTGGTTTGCATAATGCCCGTACATTCCACATTTAAAACATTTAACCACTGTTGATGTCGTAGCAATACCATTATCCTCATCCATGGTGTTAACTGAACTTTTTCCTTTGCACTTACTGGATTTGTGTCCTTCTTTTCCACACCCAAAGCATCTTCCAGTTCCCTTGAAACAATATCCTCGATGCCTCTTCCCACATGATTTACATGTGGGAAATTGAACTTTCTTTCCTCTATGATAATCATGAAACTCCATCTTTCTCTTATTATCTGAGTCGGGAAACTTACCAAAGTTGATATTATTGATCATATTATGAGATTTTTTATTAGGCATTATAATGATATTTGGACTTCCAAATCCCGTTTCATTTGGTTTCTCATGAAGAATATCATTCCATTGTCCGTCATATCCTCCATTATCATGAATCTTCCAATTTCCAGCCATTTTCTAAAACCCAAAAAGAATAGTGTGAGAGGAAAAAAACATTTTAGGGAAAACAACATAGTAAAAGGGGGAGCACCCTTAATATCTAACATCTTAGGTTAAATTATAATATTGTTACTGTAGTTCTAGGACTATATCCTATACATATACTTATCCTTAGGGACATCCCTAGACATACCTAAGAAATATGTCTAGGGATCTCACTAACATTTTCGTATCCTAGTTTCCAAAGGTTGTCTAAACCTTTCCTCTGATACCAACTGTAGAGACCCGAAGCTTGATGTACATGGATAGTACATTACTTTTGCGGAATACTTAGTACATAACAAAAACATACACACAAGGATCGTAATAGTTTAGTGTCTTTGAAAAATCGGAATATAATCTTCTAATCATGGTGAAAGATCTTCAACATCTCCCATAAAGATCTTCCCTATTTTTTACCTAAAATCTTTCTTTACATCTTGGGGAGAAGAAAACATAAAAAGGTTGAGCTCAAATGCTCAGTAAGGGTAAGCATGGATAAAATAAATCATACCATATACATTTGAACTTAAAAACATGAACATAATGTTTAATCATCAAAAGATTGAGAAATGACACAAAACATGGAAGTACGTAAGGCATAGATCATAAAGAAACATAAATAATGATAAAATATCATGGAAACAAAACATGTAATTGTAGCATCCATTAAGAACATGTAATGATTTCCATAGTATCCAAGGAATTTCTGCCAAGACCATCTTAGTGGACAAAGTCCCATTCTGAATCGAGTTCACTCCTCATTTCAGTCCTGTAACACTGAACCGGATTAACTTATCGGTTCAGCCATGTCTATCTCATGAGATATAAATATTTACCCAATGAATTGGAGGGATATATATGTCCCACCTATCTCATAATGAAATCATTCTTACTTGTTCCACAAAATAAACATACATCATTCATAAAAACCCAATAAATAAAATGGGTTTCATAAACACCATCCCATCATCACATAATACATATAAAAGAAATAGATATAATTTAATAATAAGAAAAATGAAACCATGTAAATCATAGGGAAATGATACTTGAAACATACACATATGAACTAATGTCATCTTAGATGAAAAATGGTTTTGATAAAACACTTGAAATGAATTCTTGAGGAAAATATCCTTTCATCTTGAAAATCATTTTCTTTTCACAAAATGCCATTTAATTTTAATAGAAAAGGATATTGTTGAAAATAGTCATGAAATATTTTGGAGGAAGCTTAATGAAAATAATTCTTTATAAAACCGTAAAAATCCGTTCGTGTCGTATAAGTTAAAAAAACATTCTTCTCGTACTTTTGCTGGAAAAGTAAAAAAGTACCTCGTAACGTAAAAAAAAAGATTCCTTACATACCATGTAGTAAAAGTAAAAATGGGTAAAAAGGAAATTAAACATCCATAAAAACACTTTTAGAAAACACGTACATGGATGATAATAATAACCCCCAGTAAATACTTACAAATAAGCAATCTCGGATAAAAATGAGATTTGCAAAATTATCCTTTACCTTAGGTCCGATTTGCATCGTAAGTGTCCAAAACTCCTGTATAATGATTTAAATAATGTCATTGAATTATTCCAGAATCATAATCATTGTTATGATATCATATATGGTTCACTTATGACTTTATATTACCCGTTCTTTTTTAACTTCCATGTTAAATAGCGTTTTGGGTTAAATCGTTTCATTTGTTGTCCGTGTTTTGACTTGTAATTATTAATATGATTACTTAGATCATGATTACTTAATTCCAGAATATAAAACATGATTTATATATAATATATATTCAGAATATACATATATATAATAGATCAGTAAATGGAAAGAAATACACCGTTCATGGAGACGGTAGGCCGCACGTACGCATGAACACGGTTTTCGTTTCCTTATTGAGTTGAATGGAATTAAGTAGACAACAAACATATATATACACATAAATCCAGCATCATTATTATGTCATATATTTCATTATTACTTATTATATATACTTTATAATCACTCATGAAAGGTTAATGTGGAGAATGAATCTCATCACGTCGTGGAGACGGTAGTCCGTACGTACGCACGAGCGATGATATCATTCTCATGATCATGGAATTGTATTGGAGTGTATGTATACTATTTCAGAATCAATATCACATTACAATAATCATATATAGTTATTATGTACACCATTTTACCCATCCATGTAAGGTGGTGGTGGAAAATAGATTACACCACGGCGTGGAGACGGTATTCCGTACGTACGCACGCGCGGTGATTTTGTTTTCCGTAGGATGGATAGATGGTGAAATAAGGTTTTTTCATAATTATAATAAAATATCAGAATATGAGTGATACTGATGTTATTACTCCATAATTAAACAACCTAAGAAGAAGAAGTGGAAGCAGAAATAAAGATGAAATAATCGGTTACAGACATTACCTCTTCTTTGAAGCGCCTCTTTGAGATCTCCTTTTAGGGCACTATAATTGGTCTTTGAAGAAGCCCCGGACCTCTAGGATGTTTCTAGGGAAGTGGATAAGATAATCTGTCTGGGTTTGGCCAATAATGAAGGCTCAAAGTGGTGTGAGGAAAAGAGGGAGGAGGTGCCCTTTTATAAGGGAGGAGAGGGGAACCTTTGGAATAACTAAAAATATATTTTTTATTATAACCCCAAATTCAGTTTCAAATAGCTCCGAATTGATTTATTTCAAAACTAAGGTGGGGATGGGTATAAATACTCTCATCAAATAGAATTTAGACTATTTTAGGTCATTATATTAACCTTATCTTTTAGTTTTAACTCTTAGTTAATTAGATTGACATTTACCATGTCACTTTGTATTTTTATATTATATAGTTAATAAACATACCATATACATCCAAGCGACCCCCAAGTGGTCCATTAATGATATACCTATCATGATATAAGTATGTTGGCCGATCCATAGATTTTTAGGAATAAAATAACAATCAATAATATAATATTTGTTTTAAAAACTATTTTATGTCAATTTTGACACTATTTAGAAATTGATTTTTGTGAAAATCATAACAGAATTATTATTTCGAAAAAAGTTAATTAAATCAATACTAACATGTCCTATTAACCTATAAAATTAGTTTAATTAATAAAAAGTCTCAAATTACATTTATTTGTGTATTTATAACATCAATTATGTTAATATTTCATTAATAAGATAATTACTGCATCATCTTTGTGTCAGAAATAAATTAAATTATTTAATGTCTAAAAATTAAAAATAAACTATAATTATGTAGGAAATCGGTCTAGCTTTATAATTAATATTTATAGTCAAATTTATCTTATGTATAACCCTATATTAAAAATGATTTTCTTATTAAACATTGATTTTAACTATTTTAAACCTTCTTTAAATAAATTAATAATAAATGTCCTAATCTAATCCAAGTGGGCCTAAATGGTCATATTTTATTCCTAAGGTTTTAGTTTTTCGAATTACACTTATCTAATAGAATTAGGACATGTGTTAGGGTAATAATAATAACATTTTTACACTTAATTACCCTATTTACTTTTAACCGAGGTAAAAATACATAAAAAGATGTTATTCACCATAAATTATTTTCATCTCATTGAACCACATTTTACTTACTGACATCAACCATGTCTCTCGGATTTTTGAAATTCCACTCACAGAAGCGGTAAAATTATGTTTTTTGAAAAATTCATTTTTTTAACTACCACTTAGTGGTTTCACTATTCATCAAAAAATGAAAGTTTCCAGAAAAATACCAAAAAATTGGCTTAATATATATTTGATATTATGAATTCAAAAATGATATCTATTTTAACAAATTCAAAACATATCAGTTACATTAACTAATTTAAAAATTAATTCCCGTCGTCCAAATAAATAGCGTGTTTTTAAGAGATAATAAGTATCAAAAGATTGACACCTGTTTCCGTCTGGTTTAAATGTGAAATTATATCCAATGACCAACATTGTATTAAATTGTAAAAATATATTCTAAATATACTTTAAAACCACTCAAATTAATAATTTATCACTATTAATTATTTCGATTGATAAGGTTGTTTTTAATTAAAATTTAGTAATTTTCACTATTCATCAGAAAATGAAAGTCATTCGAAAAGTACCAAAATTTTACCCTAAGCTAATTTAGGTATTCCGAATCCAAAAATGAAGTCCATTTTAAAAGATAAAATTTATAAAATTTCATAAAGTGGGTATTACTATTCATAACGACTAGTTTTAATAATATTTTAATAGCATATCATTGTTTAGTGAAACTCGTTATTGCGTACTACACATGCTATCGAGGAAGGTCGTGATTGCGTGTAATGCAAGGTAAGTCAAGGATGTGTGTTGTGCAAGATCCTTTTAGTGTAGCGTAAAACACAAGACATTAATGAAATAAAAAAAAATTCATAAAATCTCAGGGTGTTACACATAGGTATCCCATTTTAAGGGCATGATCCCAAGATCAAAAACACACCTTTGTCTCCTTGGATGAAAATAAATTCTAGAGTTCCCCACTGACTGGCTTAAAAACATGTATCATCACAACGATGATTAAAAGAATCTCTAATCGGTATATTATAGGATTCCATTGATGGAACACCATGAATACATACGAATGATTCCTTTAATGAAGAACCTTGAATTCATACTGATGATTTTAAATTTTACACATGTTAATAAGTGATTGTAAATTCGAAGGGATACTTATGATATACTCGGTGAATTAATAAGGATTCTTGAAAATATCATAAATTTACAAAGAGAGTACCGGAGTAGACAATAATTCCCCCCCAAAAGGGTGTGATGAGTCCGATCTACCATCCTCTCCACCAATGAACGCTCTTAAGTATCATAAAGTTCAATCTTAACAAATTCCTTCCTTTGGAAAGCAGGTCCCCTTTGGATAAAGAACTATTGGATGTTTCCAGTTCCATATATAAATTCAATGGAAACCACCTTGAAACAGTGGTTCTTAAAACTAGAACACGTGTTTCAAGGAACGACAAAATAAAATGGTGAACCCAAAGTGAATCCTTAACCAAGTCAGTAATTTTACCCACATGTTATGCCCCTATCAATTGAGAAAGGTAGGCCATAAAAGGAATTAATTATTAATGTTTCCATTTGTAAATATGTTTCTTTAATAGAGTTTGTTGTTGTTCTCAGTTTTCCACAAAATTCCCTTTAATCCAAAGAATGGATTTCTCCAAGACAACATCTGTGAATTTTCCAACTGCTTTTCTAGCAAGATCTCCATCCATTGGAAGGACGTTATCACCAACCCAACATCTTCAACGTTGGGTCATTAATGTTCTGGTAAAAGAATATTTCCATCACAGAACAATCCTGACTTTGGAGGCTGCTCGATAGGCCCTCCAGGTCAACAACAATCCTCGATCGTCTGGCCCATGATTACCAATGATCAAGAAGCAGATGGTGCCAACCACTGTCTCCAACCGATTCAAGTTTTTATCCCTGGAATGAAACAACCAGTACCTCCCGTACTACATGGATTTTGATCAAGAGGTCCCTCAGGGCCTCAATTCTAGAATGCAAGATTCTTTCTTGAGGACTCCCATTAGTAATCGCTGCTAGCAGAATGTTGCGATAGTGAACCCCCAACATGATGGGGGTGTTACCTCTGGACGTTTGGCCCAGGTCTCTCAGACTCGAACACGCAAGACTAACCACCAAGGACAACGTATGGTCAATAGGGATATGGTTCTTACCTCTACCCCTTGCATATAAGTCCATTGACCTAACTTGATGGAAAACAACGAGTAGGTACCTACACCCATCCGTCCAAATTTTGTTGCTCATCAGGCACGTTTAAGAGAAACTCACCAATCCCACTTGATAAACCCAGTTGAGTATTGTGAACAGGCACAAACACCTGAATAAAAGTTATTAAGAAGTTAGCATGCTCATCTGACTGCATTTAAAGAGGACCACCAATATAATATGGTGGAAACTGGTAAACAAGAACATACACCTATTTACAATCACCAATTCTGCCAGCAGTCTCGTCTACTAGTATTAAAGGAAGTATGTCAACCATACATGATGGAAAACAGCAAGAAGGCACATACACCTACCAATGTTCATCAAGCCTACCAACAGTCTTGTTTGGTAGCACCCAAAGAATATAGTAAGAATGCTCTGATGAAAAATTTGTGGTAGACCCAACTCTTTTCCCCCATACGTGTCTACTGTCAGTATTCAGTGATAGGAAAAGGAGGACAGGAGGAGGCACATACACCTACTCTAGATACAAAATGGACATATATTACCGTTCTGGCCACTGAAGTCACCATTCACATCTTATCAATGGTAAAAGTGAATACCTATATCCCTACCCATATTTTGGATGCATGACAGGATATTTTAATAACTACTTCAGTAGTATTAGGGGAATAGACATATAAATCTTCCCCCACACATAGGATGACACATCGATATGCCATCCCAAAGAAGATACACACCACTTTTCTAGTCTTGGAGGGTCAGGGGGCATATTCCCCCATATCATACGGACAACAGGATCAGGAACATAAACCCTTTCCAATTGGAGTTAATCTGTCCTCTCTAGAAACTACTCCAAGGCAAGCACATAAACCCACCGATTATAACCACTTCCCCTAGCTGGTGGCCACATATAAGTATAAGAGAACATCCCAAAATATGTCTTTCCAAACACTGTTGGAAAATCCAGGGTAAATCTGTGATTTTTCTCCTCTTAATGATTTAGTTCATGAAGCCCTCAGATATTTATCTATTGCAGCTCAACATCCTACCCTCTCATTACTAAATTTTGGGAGTGGTAGTGGTAATTATGAAGTTTGTCATCAGAAACTTTATCATGAAGGCTTGCTTCATTTAAATTTGGTCAATCCAGAGTGTCTATCTCTAGATGAGTGCCACTACAACCCTCCATGTGGCCATAAAACCAAGTAGAAAGAAGATTTATACCTTGATGTAATCCACCATGGTGATCCTCCCCATGATGGAATTTTCTATTAATGTCCTCTCCACAGTAGTTTTCCACATTTTCAAAATGATTCCATAATTGACTACGTAGTGACGAGAAATCCCTCCTAACTTGAGGCACTTGCAAAAAAAATCTAGTCATGTCTAGTGCTTTGTCATTTATGGGTGAAACACCTTCTCAACCAAAATTTGACTTAAGGGAAAAATCATTCTCTGAACCTATTTTAGGTCATTTGTCTTCTAATATAGAGCATACACTATGGTCAGATCCAGTGGAGAAAACCCTTTTAAAAGAGGATGAATATGTGTTAAACATGAGGAAACAATTACATAAAAGAGAAATACTAGTCATGTTTTGGCCTTTGGGAAGCTCACAGTGTGATATTCTATAATTGATAACAGAAGATTTTGTTCATGAAAATTGTCTCAAATTATGGAAAACTCTTCTTCATTTGAAAACAGAAGTATTACCATATGATGAATATCAAAATCATGTAAAGGTAAGAGAAGAGTTGAAATGCCAAATTGACTAGAATCTCTCTCATTTTACCAACATCCAAGGTTTGAAAAACAACTGAGAACCATTCAGCAGCAAGTCTCAATGATCTAAATAGGCTACCCCAATTAATTTTTGATTCCCCATCTAGTGTTCGCATCAGAGGATGGGCTGCATATGGAGCATTGAATTTCACTGCACTCCAAAATAAGCTATGTCCACCAAAATTGGTCTCATGCAATTTTATTGCCCATGGTCTGCCACAATCACTAGGTTTTTAATGTAATCAGATGTACACTCAAGAACAGGCCTCACCCAGTTTTCTCAAAATCAGTCCCAAAGAAAAGAATATTTTGAGTTACTTTTACATCAAGCCTCCAAGAATCTTGAGCTGGTGCCGCATTTAGAGGATTTCAGTCATCAGAGGACGATAATGTCTTAAATAGCATAGTGATCTTATGAAACAGATCATTTGAGTGATTGTCGGATAATTCACCCAGAAAATGTTCGAACCAAAATCCGCAAAATCAGAAGAGAAGATGCACTAATTTCATCTATAGAAGTTCTAGAAACAATCCATCTTTCCAGACTGGGTTCTCATTTAATTCAACCGTCAAATTCATTAAACAATATTGAAATATTTGAAGTAGAAGAACATGATCCAGCCCAGCCTGCAAGGCTGGTGGTTTTTCACATCTACAATCCCCTCATCCACGAAAGTTAGTTTTCTATTAATTAGGGAAGAATCCACAAGGAAAGTATAAAACTAAGATATCAAATGATTCCCTTCATGTTACTGTCCAACAAACAGTTCCAGGTAATTCTTTATATAGAAGAATGGAGTCTCGTGAAAGTCAAAAAGGGAGTCTATCTAGAAGAAACACTGAAAGAATGCAATGAATGCATTATGCATCAGTGAATGTTATTAACACCATTGCATAAGATCCTCTAGAAAATAAGTCCAGTTTCAGGGAATCAGAAGATGAGGTTATTATTCATAATACGGTACAATCCGAGGAAAATGTAGAATGTGTTTATACCCGAACTCAGAGTCTTACCCAGAATTTTGGTATTCCTTCAAATAAATAACTTCCCCTCTCTAAAAAGCATCTTTCAAGGGGAAAGGAAAATGCCAGATTACATATCACTTTTCCACTGGATAAGGTCAATTACTTTCACTTGAAGAATGATTTCCATAGAAAGAAGAGGAAATGAAGGAGTTGAAATGTCAGATTGCAAGGCACAAGGATTGAGAGGAGTGAAGAGATGAGGTGAGTGTGGGTGGGTTTTATAGTTAGGGGAGGTGGTTTTTCTTAATGTTTTAATCATTAGTTAATTATTTTCCATAAGACACTAAATTATGATGATTCCATCAAAAAATAGTAATACATGCATGTGAGTTCAAACCAAGGTTCATGCCTCAGTGATGATGCTAGGAACAGTGAATTTAACTTATAATGTATATATATACAATAAATTACCATATTTCAATATTCATAAAAAAATTCGCGTATTTCAGAAAAATCTAAAAAATTCCCCCTTACCATTTTTTGACGTGTAGAATACAAAAAATGAAATCAATTTTTCAAAATAAGTTTCAATAAATATGAATAATTTATTTTATTAATTAAAATCATAAAATACTAGAAAAAATAAAGATTTTAAAACTATATCTAATTTTATAATTCTTTCGAAAATTACATAAGGTCTTAAAAAATTATCATAAAATTGAAAGACATTTTTTTTAATTTATGAACACATTTTATGGAAATAAATTTTCTTCTCTATTAATTAATTATTACTGACATATAAAAATAGAAATAATTTTACAGTAGTCATGTTATAACTTATAAGATGCCTAAATTTTATTTACACATTCATGGTTGAGGTTACTATTGTTTTGGATGATTTACTATTTATAAGGGTCATATTACTATTCATAAGGGTAGTTTACTATTCACTAAAAATTGTTTTTCTTCTATCATACCCCAAAATTCACCCTGAACGCTACCATCTATGTCAATTTGTTGAAATTCATGGAACATTAGTGGAAACTTTTTTAATGGTCCCATTGTATTTCGAATCGTTATATTTCATTGTGTTTACTAATATGATTATACTATAAGGCATAATTATAGGAAGGTAATTCCATTGATAAATCATTGGGTTATTACATTCTTCCCCCCTTATGAAATTTCACTCTAAAATTTTCATTTTTCTTTCTATGTTATTGTATACATAATGAAATGTGTTCCATGCACTTTTTTGTAGAGTGAAGATATGATTCTCACATAGAAAACAAATGTTATATTTGAGTAAAGATGTTTTCACCATGAAGAAAGAAGAAGCAGGCTAGATTTCTATGTGCCAAAATACTACCCCACACCAGATAAATAAGTGGAATGATTCCCCCTTGTAGGTTTATGTAGTAGATCTCCAAGATCGATGATGAAGAGGTGTCGACACATTAAATTCATTTTATGATTTTTTTCCGAGAAGACATGGTCTATTTACGATCTTAATAAATGTAGATCTCTTTACGACATTTGATTTGACTAGTAGCGGAACCCAAATGGACATACAAATCAATGGTTATGCCACTCGAATGAAGGATAAATTTTGCAAAGGGACCTACGTGGAAGACCTACGCATATGACCTACGTGGAGGATCTATGTGGAGGACATAAACGGAAAATGAATTTTCAAACCCCTATGCAGAAGACCGACATGAAAGTCCTATGAGGGGGACCTATGTGGACCACTTTCCGTAGCCCAGGTCTCCCTCCTTTCCTATATGTAGGAACCATGGGCTCTCCATTCCAAAGGCTGAAAAAGTTAGAAGAAGTCCCAAAGCTCCCATTGCAATGCTATTTCGCCAAGATCCCACAAATTTTCTCATGTAGCTCTCTAAAACATGAGATAAGAGATAATTAAAGTGGAAGAACTAGTCCAAAGTCCCATCAGGGTCTAGAATATATAGAGCTGCATGGAGCACCAGTATGGAGGACCTGCACGACACACCTGCGCGACGCACCTATGCGGAGCCCCTATGCAATGCACCATGGTGGAGATCCTATGAAACCCACCTTGGAAGAGCACCTACGCGATGCTCCGTGGCAGATATCATGTGCGACGCACCTTGGCAGAGCACCTAAGCGACACAATGTGGCAGAGATCCTGTGCGGCACACCTTGGTAGATCAAATGCGCGATGCACTATGGTGGAGATCTTGCATGGCCCTTCTGGTCCATACCACAGGGGCTATACCCCTTCACCCCTGCTTTAGTTTACTGTGAGCTTCAGTCCAATCCATTTGGGCTGGTCCTTTTGCTTCTGTCACTCACCCCCTTGTAAAATGGAGAGTCGCACCACAAACTTTTCGGATCCAATTGATGGCATTTCCCACTGCACCCTTTATGTGGTCCAACTTACAACCTTCGAATACCATGATTTGATACAATCCAAAACACTCAATGAAGTTCCTTGAGATTACTTATTCCTCTTGGTTCCTTTCACATATTACGTGTTTGGACTCACGTTATGGATTCCTCGAGTACCTTGAGTCAATACACTCCTCAAGAAACTCCTCAAACGTAATCACCTGACTTTTATGCTAGGTAAAACGTCAAATGGGAATCCTCCTTAGGAGTAAGCCCCAACCAATCCCAAATGGGCATCCACATTAGGAGTAAGCCCCAACCAATCTCAAATGGGCATCCCTCCTTAGGAAGGTATAAGCCCCAACCAATTTCAAATGGGCATCCACCTTAGGAGTAACCCCCAACCAATTCCCAAAAGAGTATTCATCCTGGTGTAAGGCCGTCACCTTCATCCCTTCCTCCTTATATTGGATCCTTGTCCAATCTAAATTGAATAGATTGAAGGCTCGTCTCCTCACCCTCTTCCACGGTCGACGCGCCCTCTTCCATTAGCGGAGGATGAAAAGTGTGCAGTTTCATTGTTGAATCATTCACATCCTCTTGTTTCTCACACTGAGCATGAATCGCGTGGGCTTAGAGATAAGTGATGCTTAAAACATGTGCACAAACACCCATTGTATGGAACTATTAGAAATTTTATTCCCACCATAACCGGAATACATAGGAAGCCGTCTCAAGGCCCGAGCTCATTAGACATCCTCCTCTGGAATCCAACCCAAATTCCTCTAATCTCGGCATCCTCCTCAAGAATAAACCCCAAATTAAGCCTCCCAAGTCCACAATGCATCCTTTTCAAGAAGTAATCCCGAACTTGGCTCTCTCAAAGAAACATACTCTCCTATGAGACTTACCAAACTACATGGTCTTTGATTCCCATCCATATGGGATACGTACGAAGCCTCCATGAGGTTCATACCCAACACTTCAAATCAACCCTGTTCTCATTGGATCTGATCCTACATGGAAACCCATATCCTTTACATGTTCCTTGGTCTACTTTAGCATAATCCCCACACTAAGTTTCAACTAAGAACCTTCCACTTTGAGGTCCTTATCACATGACCTTAAAAGGTAAGATGTGTCCTATTAAGCAACCCCAAACTACAAGGGTTTTGATTCCTTTTACAAGGAAACATAGGTATCCCATTTTAAGGGAATGATCCCAAGATCAAAAACACACCTTTGTCTCCTTGGATGACAATAAATTCCAGAGTGCCCCACTACGTGGCATAAAAACTAGTATCATCACAACGATGATTAGAATAATCTCTAATCGGTGTATTAGAGGATTTCATTGATAAAACACCTCAAATACCTGTGAATGTTTCCATTAAAGAAGAACCTTGAATGCATACCGATGATTTTATATTTTACACATGTTAATAAGTGATTGTAAATTCCAAGGGATCCTTATGATATAATTGGTGAATTAATAAGTATTCTTGAAAATATCTTAAATTTAAAAATAGAATACCGGAGTAGAAAATAATTCCCCCCCAAAAGGGTGTGATTAGTCCGAACTCCCATCCTCTCGACCAATGAACGCTATTAAGTATCGTAACATCCAAAGTTAACGAATTCCTGCCATTGGAAATTAGGTCCCCTTTGGATAAAGAACTTTTGGAATTTTTCAGTTCCATAAATTAATTCAATGGAAACCATCTTGAAATAGTTGTTCTTAAAACTAGAACATGTGTTTCAAGGAATGACAAAAAAAATTGTGAACCCAACGTGAATCCTTAACCAAGTCAATAATGTTACCCACATGATAGACCCCTATTAATTGATCAAGGTAGGCCATAAAAAGGAATTAATTATATATGTATCAATTTGTAAAGATGATTCTTTAATAAAGTCTGTTGTTGTTCTCAGTATTCCACAGAATTCCCTTTAATCCAATGAATGGATTTCTCCAAGACAACATCTGTGAATTTACCAACCGTTGTTCTAGAAGGATATACATCCATGGGAAGGACGTTATCACCAACCCATTGTCTTCAACATTGGGTATTTAATGTTTTGGTAAACGAATATTTCCATCAAGGAACAATCCTGACTTTGGAGGCTGCTCGATAGGCCCTCCAGTTCAACAACAATCCTCGATCTTCTGGCCAATGATGACCAATGATCTGGAAGCACATGGTGCAAACCACTGTCTCCAACGGTTTCAGGTCCTTATCCTCAGAAAGAAATAACTAGTCCCTCCCATACTATATGGAGGTTGATCAAGAGCTTACTCAAGGCCTCAATTCAAGAATTAAGAAGTATTTGTTGAGGACTCCAATCAGTAATTTCCACTAGAAGAATGATGCGATAGTGAACCCCCAACATGATGGGGGTGTTGCCTCTGGACGTTTGTCCCAGGTCTCTTAGACTTGGACATGCAAGACGAACCACCAAAGACAACGTATGATCAATAGGGATATGTTTCTTACCTCTACCCCTTCCATAGAAGTCCATAAACCTAACTTGATGGAAAACAACGAGCAGGTACATACACCCATCCGTCCTAATTTTATTTCTCATCAGGATCATCTGATAGCAACTCACCAATCCCACTAGATAAACCTTATGGATTATTTTGAACAGGCACAAACACCTACTTACAAGTTATTAGGTAGTCATCATGCTCTTATGACTGCATTTAATGAGGACCACCAATCTTATATGGTGGTAACTAGTAAACAGGAACATACACCTCTTTATGATAACCAATTCTATCAGCAGTCTCATCTACCAGTATTGAAGGCAGTCTGTCAACCATAGTTCATGGAAAACATTAAGCATGAACATACACCTGCAAATGTTCATCAAGCCTACCAACAGTCTTGTTTGGTAGCACCTAGAGATGTTAGTCAGAAAGAAATGATGAAAAATTTAGGGCAGACCCAACTCTTTTCCCCCATGCGTGTCTACTGTCAGTATTCAGTGACAGGATAAAGGAGGATAGGAGGAGGCACATACACCTACTCCAGATATGGAATGGACATATATTACCATTCCATCCACTGAAGTCACCAATCACATATTATAAATGATGGAAGTGAATACGCATATCCCTACCCATATTCTGGATGCATGCCGAGATATTTTAACAACTACTTCGGTAGTAATAGTGGAATAGACATATAAATATATCCCCACACATGGGATGTCACATCGACATGCCATCCTAGAGCAGATACACACCATTGTTCTAGTCCAGGAGGTTCATGGGGCATATTCCCTGATATCATTCAGACAACATGATTAGGAACATACACCAATTACAATTGGAGTTAATCGGTCCCCTCTGGTAACTACTCCAAAGCAAGAACATACACCTCCCCATTATAACCACATCTCTCAGCTGGTGGCCCCCATTAATTATAGGAGACCATCCAAAAATATTTCTTTCCAAATACCATTGGAAAATCCAGAGAAAAGCTGTGATTTAACTCCTCATAATTCTGGAGTTCTTGAATCCCTCAGATATTTATCTGTTGCAGCTCAAGACCCTACCCTCTCATTACTAAATTTTGGGAGTGGTAGTTGTAATTATAAAGTATCTCATCAGACAATTCATCATGAAGGCCTTCTTCATTAAAATTCAGTCAATCCGGAGTGTCTATCTCTAGATGAGAGCCATTTCAACTCTCCATGTGGCCAGAAGACCAAGGAGCAAGAAGATTTATCGCATGCTGTAGTCTACCATGGTGATCCTCTCCATGATGGAATTTTCAGCAAAAGTCCTCTCCATAGTAGTATTCCTCATTGTCAAAATGATTCAATAATTGACTATGTAGTGATAAGAAATCCTTCCTAACATTAGGAACTTGCAAACAAAAAGCTATTCATGTCCGGTGCTTTGTCATTTATGGGTGAAACACTTACTCAACCATAAGACGACTTAAGGGAACAATCCTTCCTTCAATGTCCTTTAGGTCATTTTTCTTCTAATATAGAGCATCAACTCTAGTAAGATCAAGTAGAGAACACTCTTATAAAAGAGGATGAAGATGTTTTAAACATGAGTAAACAATTAGATAAATGTGAAATACCAGTCATGTTTTGGACTATGGAAAACTCACAGTATGATATTCCAGAATTGATAATAGAAGATTTCATTTAGGAAATTTGTCTCAAATTATGGAAAACTCTTCATCATTTGAAAACAAAAGTATTACCATATGATGAATATAAAAATCATGTAAAGGTAATAGAAGGGTTGCAGAGCCAAATTGACCAGGCATCTCTCTCATTTTACCAATATCCAAGGGTTCAAAAACAACAGAGAACCCTTCAGCGTTCAAGTCTCAATTCTCTAAATAGGCTACGACAATTAAATTTTGATTCCCCATATAGTGTTCGCATCAGAGGATGGGGTGCAGATGGAGAATTGAATTTCACTGCACTCCAAAATCTGTAATGTCCACCAAAAGTGGTCTCATGCAGTGTTATTGCCCACGGTCAGCCACAATCACTATGTTTTGAATGTAATCAGATGTACACTCATGAATAGGCCTCACCCAGTTTTTCTCAGAATCAGGTCCAACGAAAAGAGGTTTTTTAGTTAATTTTACATGAATCCCTTGAGAATATTTAGCCGGTGTCCCATTTAGAGGATGTCTGGAATCAGAGGACGATAATGTCTTAAATAGAATAGTGATATTATGAAACAGATGATTTGAGTGATTGTCGGATAATGCACCAATAAAATGTTCAAACCAAAATCTGAAAAATCAGAAGAGAAGTTGCACGAATTTCATCTATAGAAGTTCAAGAAACACCCCATATTTCCAGGATGGGTGCTCATTTAATTCAACACTAAAATTCATTAAACATTTTTCAAATATTTGAAGTAGAAGAACATGATCAACCCCAGCCTGCAAGGTTGGGGGATTTTTCAAATCTATAATCCCTTATTCAACGCAAGTTAGTTTTCTCTTAATTAGGGAAGAAGCCATAGGGAAAGTATACAAATGAGATATCGAATGATTCCCTTCATGTTACTGTCCACCAAACAGTTCTAGGTAATTCTTCATATAGAAGAATGGAGTTTCGTGAAAGACAAAAAGACAGATGATCTAGAAGAAACACTGAATGAATTCCATGAATGCATTATGCATCAGTGAATGTTATTAACACTATTGTAAAAGATCCTACAGAAAATAAATCCAGTTTAGTGGAATCAAAAGATGAAGTTAGTGTCCATAATACGGTACACACCGAGGAAAATGAAGACGGTGTTTTTACCTGAAATTTGAGGCTTACCCAGAATTTTGATATGCCTTCAAATAACAAACTCCCCCTCTCTAAAAAGCATCTTACAATGGGAAAGGAAAATGTTAGATTGCATCTCACTTTTCTACTGGAGAAGGTCAATTCCTTTAACTTGTAGAGACATTTTCATAGAAAGAAGAAGAAATGAAGGAGTTGAAATGTCTCAATATAGAGTTACTTCAAAATAGCATAGCTACGGTCTGCATGGTTGTATGGTTTGCGTGGTTTTTGTGGTTTTGCGAATGGATGAACAACTGAGGGGTTGTGTTGCTGTTGATGAAGCCGAGGGGGATTCTGGAGGGCTCTCCCAAAATGGTGATGTTGGAATGGTGAAAGGTCAGGAGATCAGTTGCGGTTTGATCCTGTGGATGCGATGAATATGTTCCGGCGATGATCTTCATGTTTCCGTCGACATCTTCGACGACCTTGAAGGCTGGTGACGCATGATGATGGGCTTACAGATCAAGGTGGGTCATGTGGTGTATGGTGGAATGAGATTTTTTTATTTTGAAATTTGAATTTTTCTGGATTCTGTATGAAGGTTGGTAGTTTTCTTGTATGGTTTCCAGTTTTCCTTAAACTGATTCGGGGTACCGGAACCCATTAACCGGCTTCTAATAATATAAAAAAAATGATTTTCTGACAATGACCAGCTTTTGTCTGGTAAAAAGGTTTTCAATCTCGATCAATTACATGGTGGAAAGATCTCTATTAGAAATTCCTTCTTCAATTTACCTCAACACTACCAACGATAATAGTTTTTTATCTTACCAATTGTAAAAAAAAGTCATAATGAAAGGGTTTTATATTTCATTGCTCGATGGAGGGGATTAACATATTCTTTATGTCTAGAACTCCCTCAAGAATTTTTTCTTCCAATCTATGTGGAAAGTTTGCATGATGGATTTCACACACCATTGATCCCTGTAATTCCCCAAGATTTCATATTACGTAATTCAATAGCTTTCACTACACACAACACCAAGTTCGAGCGCACAACAACTTATTAAACTAACCATTAAAAAGTGGTTATGAATATTAATAACTGCATTTTGAATCTTATATACTCTATAGAATTTTAGCATTCACATTATGTGTTTCAAAGACATAATATCAGAACAAATTCATTTCTTTCCGATAAAATAAGCACTTTTCAAAAAAAATGCAATTTTACCACCTTTTAATGGAGAACCTTTTTTAAAACCAATATTTTACAAATTTATATATTCAATTTAATGAAATTAAATTCTTCTTTAGAAGTGAGATATAAAAATTTAGTTTGGATAAATTTTTGGTACTTTTCTGAAAATTTTCATATTTTCATGAATAGTGAAAATACTATGTTTTAATTAAAAACAACTTTTTTAATCAAAATAATTTATATTGAAAATTATTAATTTTAATGGTTTGAAATTATAATTTGATTATATTTTAATCATTTAATATAATTTTTTTCATTCAATGTAGTTTTACATTTAAATTTCACATAAACACATGTCAATATTTTGATAGTTTTTAATTTTTTAAAAAACCCTCCTTTTGGTTTTGACAATGGTAATTAATTTTAAATTAATAAAGGAAACTTCTATGATTTGAATTTGAAAAAATAGACTTCATTTTTAAATTCGGAATATCAAAATTTTCTTATGCTAAATATTTGGTATTTTTCTGAAAACTTTTAATTTTTGATGAATAGTGAAAAAACACTTCGTTATTGTTTAATACCGACTTTTTATTTATATAATTAGTTATTTTATTTTAATTTATTTTAGTTCAAAATTGTAAAGTAATACCTATATATTTTCAACTTAATTCATTGGAGTCATTTTATAATAAGTTTAGATATATAAAAGATTATCGAACATTTTACTGTCTTTTACCCACCTCTAAGGAGCATTTACAAATTTGAATAAAACATCATTTTACTGCTTCTCTGAGTTAAATTTAAAAATCTATGAGACACGGTTAACCTCAATAAGAAAATTTTGGTTCAATAAGATGAAAATACTTTTTGGTGAATAGTAATTTTTACTTTTATTTACCACGATTAAAAGTAAATAGGGTATTAAAGGGTAAAAATGTTATTATTATTACCCTAAAACATAACCTAATACTATTGGATAAGTATAATTCGACCAAAAACTACCTTAGGAATAAAATATGATTCTCTTTGGTCCACTTGAATTTGATTAGAACATTTATTATTATTTAATTTAAAGAAGAGTTAAAAGTCTTAAATTTATGTTTTCATAACTAAAACATTTTTAAGATAGGGTTATAAATAAGATAAAGTAGACTATAAAAATTAATTATAAACATAAAACTATTTCATACATAATGGTATTTTATTTATAATTTCTAGACATTAAATTATTTAATTTATTTATGACACAATGACGTTGCAGTACTTACCTTATTAATGATAGATTAAAATAATTATTATTTTAAATACACATGTAAATATAATTTGAGACATATGATGAATTAAACTAACTTTATATGTTAATATGACATTCTAGGGTTGATTCAATATTTTTTTTTTTGAATTAATCATTCAGTTATGATTAAAAAAACAGATACCAAATAGTGTCAAAAATGACAAAAAATAGTTTTTAAAAAAATCTATATTATTGGTTGATATAATATTCCTAAAAATATTATTTAAGGACAAAGGGATAAAATAATATTATATATGTCATTAATGAACCACTTGAGGTTCTCTTGTAAGTTTAGAGTAACTTTATTAACTATGTAGTGTATGAATACAAGAAGATACAGTAAAAGTTAAACTATTTAACTAAGAGTTAAATCAAAAAGATATGGTTAAAATGGTACCCTAAACTTGTCTAAAAACTATTTGTTGATATAGTTTCGACCATTCCCCGCCTTAGAATTTAAATAATTCTTTTTTGATCTATTAGAAACCGAAAATTATTTTATTATAAAATAATATTTCATGCTTTTCCAAAAGTGACCATCATCTCTCTTATAAAAGAGCACTCCGCCTTCTCTTACTTTCACACCTCCAAAGCCTTTTGGCTTAGCAAAAACCTGCGCAAATTTCTTCCCTTCATCTTAGAGTCCTTCTTTTGTTAGAAAGAAAACCTTAGGATCCCTTTTGATCAAATCAAAAAGAAGAACCTGAAGAAGAGGTAAATATTTCATCACCTCTTTCATGTTCTTTTCTTCTTCAACTTCCTCATTCTTTTTGTTTCCATTCTAAAATAATAACTCCAGTTTGTCCTATATTATTTAATTTTATTATAAAATGGTACAACCATATTAATTATTATATCCACCCTATAAATGACATAGTCATCATATGTGTGTACATACGGATTACCGTCTTCACGATGTGGTGTAGTTTTTTATTCAAACACTTCATTATTTGGATGGGTTTAATAATGAGTATAACTGATGTAAATAATAAATATAATATGTTAATGATTCTGTATATATTATATACCATCCTATTACATATGATTTTACCATCAATATAATGATATTGTCGGTTGTGTGTACGTATGGATTACCGTCTCCACGACGCGATGAGATTCATTTCCACATTTACCATTCTACGATGATTATAAAATATATATCATTAATAAGTATATAATATTATAAATAATAATGATACTGGAGATATATATTTATTTATATATTTACTTACATATATCTTATTCACATAGTTCCATTCAATATGATATGAAAACGGAAACAATGTTTATGCGTAAGTACGGTCTACCATCTCTATAAACAGTGTTTTCCATTTCATATATATACATATATTATACATATTTATATTCTAAATATACATGATATATAAATCATGTTTTATATTATGGAAGTATTTAAATCATGATCTAAGGGATACAATCAAGAGTAACAAGTTAAAACATGTACGATAAAGAAAGCCATTTTTACCTAAAATGTTAGTCTAACATAGAAATTATTATTAAATGGGCAGTATAAAGTAATAAATGAATCATGTATGATATCATAAATATTAATATGGTTCTAGTATAATTTAATTACATACTATGGTCCTTATGCAGAAGTTTAAACATACCCTCGACTAAAGGAAAGTGCAATGTAAGTGTTAAATCCTCAATCACATTATTATACGAGATTGTTTATGTGTATGTATATACTAGGACATATTTATTATCCATGTCCATGTTTCATAAAAGTGTTTTCAAAGGTATTTTTTTATGGTAATTTTTTTACTCAAACATTATTTTAAATGTTTTAAATATTCATTCTTCTAAATCAATCTCATTAATGTCCATGTTTTCAAAATTGGTTTTAAGGATTTATTTATATGGACATGAATGTTTTTAAATTGTCAATTCCTTTGAAACGTTTCAAATTGAAATGGGAGGATTTTATTAAAAAAATGTCTTTAAATGTCTTACTTTTTAAATTGTGGAACTTTTATATGTTATTATGAAAAAAGCGATATTTCTCTCAAAGATTTTTACAAATGATTTTCATCTATATCAACATCACTTGATGGATTTTAAACAATTCTGAAGTTGATTTATTATGATAAAAATATTCCATATTTTATTGAAGGTTTTGTGATATGTGTGAATGTGGATGTTTTATTTTTAAACCATTCATGGTTTCTGGATAAAACATTGACATTTCGTATGCAAGTTTTTATATGAATGTTTATGTTATGTTTAGACTTTTTCATATGAACAATGCATTGGACTTAGTATCTGAAGGGTGGAGCCCTCTATAGCTCATCGATGCTTCAGTAGGTCTCATGAGACAAACTAGTGTCTTGGCACAAGTCCTTGACAAAAAATTATTTGTATTATTGGCAAAAGGCCTTGAATATGTGATTATAAAGTCTAGTATTATGCATTCCATCATTATGAAAGTGGCTATTGATATTGCATGTGATTATTAGACTACTAGAATATCCTTATGAATAATAAAATGGAAATATTTTATTGTATCTTTTCCATATTGGGCTGAAGATTATGTTTAAAAGTATTTTGTTTTATTCGTATACATTTCTTTAAATGTTAATACATGTTTATGAATGTTTTTGCTATATTGTTATCCTTACTGAGCATCAGAGCTCACCCCTTTCTATGTTTAATTTTCCCCGGATTCTAAGAAGTGTATTATGATTGATAATAAGGGTTAAGCTAGGGAATTAATGGCATTATCAAAGGATCATTTATGTTTTGTTTTGTTTTATAATGTGTAATGTAACGTTCATGTATGTAAAATATTTTCCAAGACAGGTAAACTGAATGGTCATTCCGGACTTGATTCTTTGTAATCATGCCAATGTATTAAAATAATGCACCGACTCTAGGCTTCTAGGGTCGGGGTGTTACAGTTGTTATTCGAGAAAGTTTAGAAATATCCTTTGAAACTAGATTTAGAAAAATTATTATTCGAAAACACTACCCTAAGATAGACATTGAGAATTAGTATAAAATAACTTCCTAGAATTTTTGTACTGTAGAGATTAAGTGATTTTTCCAAGAAATACATCCCTATCTGGATATGAGAAGGTAGAGGCAGCTCTGGCATTATTGTGCCTAATGGTAAAACCCAAAAACAATGCTTTGAGCTAGATTCAAATGAGAACAGGTGCACAACAATGGGACTTGCAACACTCTTGGATACCACACTCCCGGGGGATATGCTAAGGATAATTATCAATTATATACAAACCAATATAAAGGGATTATGAGTATATAATTCCTCAAATAAAACATTTTTTATGATTATGGATTATATAAATGAAATATTCAAATTATGTTAACTATTTTACAAATTTGGAATTATGCATTGCAATTCATAAACTAACCTAGTGTATACTGTTTTTTAAAAATGGTACCCAGTAGATGGAATGAGACCTCCATCAATACACATGTTCCAAAGAGTAAAAAGGATCATATCTTTCCTGGTATTCAGCTAACATTTAGAAAGGAAATAGTCTCCCATGTATTATCATCATATTAATAAATAGGATCACTTGTTAATAAGATAAGTAAATAATTTTCCAAGTCCAATGGCTTTGAAGGGATGCTAGAGAAGAAAAGGATTGTAGAGAGAAAGATGGATAAAGGGAATAAGGGAAAGAAAGATTTTACCTTATCTGATAACTATGGAAAGAACCACAATGGTAAATTCTTGAAGGGAATGGGAGTTTGTTATAAGTGTGGAGAAAAAGGACACCATGTACGTGATTGGAAGGGCGAGAAAAAGGTTTCAAATGTACAATGCTTCATTTTCAAGGAGTTGGGACACTACACAAATCAATGTCCAAATCATCAGAGTATACCACAAATGCTGCAATTGGATAATAATCATGTTATGATACTACTGAAAATGAAGAAGAATGATTAAGAGTTCTTATGTTGTTACTAAAGTATTGTGTCACTTTAGTATTGTATTAATGATTTACATGTGATAATAATTATAGAGTATATACGGATTGTATTGCAGTACTATTTCATTAAGGACTTGAGATTGTGTGGAACCAAGAAATGTGACTCAATGGCAAGTAAACCTTTTGAGAAAATACATTGTTTAAAGAAAGACAAAACTATATGGTTCTAATACCAAGGTTTTGATTTTGGAATAGGATATGATTGATTTGGATAAATTATATTTGATATTATAGACATCCTTGGAACTGGTTTATGGTTTGTTTATTCCATCATTGTTGGAGTTTACAATATTTCTAGATAAAAGGAATATATTAAGTATTTCATAAGGAATAAGGGAGCATAAATGTAACACGTATGGTAATATGATAATTCAAGGTGTTACCATGTTTTAAAATAATACCTGATGAAGGTATTCACATGTTATTACATGGAAAAAAATGATTTTTATGGTGTTTGCCTTATAAATATCGGACTGTGAGTTTGGAAAGAAGAATTTTGGATAATTCAAAATGTTCGAATCGATTAAGTTTGACATTGGATACTATTTTTAAGGATAAATCATTTATTGAGATTATTTTTGGATTTTCATAAAAAAGATAATACAGAGGTCGGGCAACAAACCGTCGCGTCCGGAAAGGCCGCGAGACTTGAACCCGCAACCGAAGGGCAACAAGGGTGGATCACCTACCACTAGCATACGCGATATCTTGGTTTTTATAATGTAGTTTTTTTGAATAATCTGCAAAATGAATTATAAATTGATTATTTTTAGATCCCTGTACGATTAGGATAAATAGAATATTTTTGAATTCTATTATCTTTTGAGTGAAAGATGAGTTTGTGGTAGGAATTAGTTGAAGGATGAAACTCTAAATGTCATATATATTTTTTACTCTTATTCCATAAATAAATTAATTCTTAATATTTAGGAAAGGGATCTTAAAAACAAAAAATTGTTATCCTAATACCTTATGTTTTGTTGAACTAACGATATTTTATATCATTATACACTGATGGCTTTGAGGCCCTCAATTTTACACTTGTTTGTGATTGATGACCTCAATCACTCCCTATAAATATTTATATTTTTCCTTCAATTATATGTCTCTAATTTCAACCAGTTTTCTCCTAATCGATATAATAATTTGGTGTTGACGTTTTCATTTCCCTCTCCCTCATATTAAGAGTAAATTTTGTTAAACTGATTTCCAATGTGGGTTTTCCACAAAGGTATTTTTTCTATTTTTAAACATTTTTTTCGAAGAACAATTTCAAATTGAAAGGACTCAATTTATTGAAGGAGGGCAGAATTTAATACTTCTAGATTTCATAGTATGTAATTCAATAGCTTGCACTACACGCAAGACCGAGTTTGAGCGCACCACAACTTATTAAACTAACCGTTAAAAAGGAATGTATGAATATTTTTAACTGAATTTTGAATCTTATATACTCTATATAATTTCATAAACCATATTATGTGTCTCAATGACATAATAAAATAACAAATTCATTTTTTCGGATAAAATAATTACTTTTCCAAAAATGAAGTTTTACGACCTTTTAATGGTGAACCCTTTTTAAAACCAATATTTAAAACTTTTATATATTAAATTTAAGAAAATTAAATTCTTCTTTAGAATAAGGACATAAAAATCTAGTTTGGATAAATTTTTGGAACTTTTCTGATAACTTTTATATTTTGATGAATAGTGAAAATACTATGTTTTAATTTAAAAAAACGTTTTTAATCAAAATAATTTTTAGTGATAAATTATGCATTTGAATGGTTTTGATGTTTAATTTGATTATATTTTTATAATTTAATATAATGTTTGTCCTTATAAGTAATTTCACATTTAAATTTGACAAAAGAACATGCCAATCTTTTGATAGTTTTTACTTTTTTTAAAAAACCCGGTTTTTCGTTTTGACTACGGGAATTAATTTTAAATGAATAAATGAATCTTATATGTTTTGAATTTGGTAAAATATATTTCATTATTGAATTCATAATGTCAAAATTATCTTACGGTTAATTTTTGGTATTTTTCAGAAAACATTCAAATTTTGATGAATAGTGAAAAACACTACGTTATTGGTTAAAACCGACTTTTTATTTAAATAACTTGTTTTTTTATTTTAATTTATGTTAGGTCAAAATATATACACAATACCTATATATTTTCAACATAATTCATTGGATTCATTTTAAAATATTTTTAGATATATAAAATTTTATCGAACATTTTACCGTCTTTTACCCACCTCCAAGGAGCATTTGCAAATTTGAATAAAACTAAACATTACAACTTATGTGAGTTTAATTTCATAAATAAGAGAGACAAGGTTATCCCTAGTAAGTAAAATTTGGTTCAATAAGATGAAAACAAGTTTTGGTGAATAGTAACGTTTTAATTTTATTTACCACGGTTAAAATTAAATAGGGCAATTAAGGGTAAAAATGGAATTATTATTACCCTAACACATGTCATAATTCTATTGAATAAGTATAATTAGACCAACAACAACATTATAAATAAAATATTATTCTCTTTAGTCCACTTGGTTTAGATAAGACATTTATTATTATTTATTTTAAAGAAGAGTTAAAAGTCATAAATTCATGTTTTCATAACTAAATTTTTTTTAATATAGGGTTTTACATAAGATAAATTCGGCTATAAATATTCAATAGAAAGATAAAATTATTTAATACATTATTTTATTTTATTTATAAAATTTATATATTATATAATTAAATTTACTTGTCACATAATGACGATGTAGTAATTACCTTATTAATAAAAGATTAGAATAAATGATATAATAAATAACCAAATAAATGTAATTTGAGACTTCTAATGAATTAAACTTATTATATAGGTTAATATGACATGTTAGGGTTTATTCAATCAATTTTTTTTGAAGTAATCAAGCTGTTATTATTTTAACAAAAAACAAATACCAAATAGTGTCAAAATTGACATAAAATAGTTTTCAATAAATACTATATTATTGGTTGATATAATATTCATAAAAATATAAGGATAAACAAAAGGGCTTATATAATATTATATATGTCATTAATTAACCAATTTATGTTCTCATTTATGTTTAGAGTATGTTTATTAATCATATAGTGTAAGAATACAAGAAGACATGGTAAAAGTTAAACTATTTAACTAAGAGTTAAATCTAAAAGATATGGTTAAAATGGTAACATAAAATTGTCTAAAACCTATTGGTTGAGAGGTAATAGACCCATATCCAACTTATCCTTTAAATAATTTATTTTTGAGACATTTTAAACTATAAATTATTTTATTATAATATAATATTTCATACTTTTCTTAAAGTGACCACCACCTCTCTTATAAAAGGGAACTTCCCCTACTCTTAATTTCACACTTCCAAAGCCTTTTGGATCGGCCAAACCCTACCCAAATATCCTCACAACATTCCTAAATTAATCCTATAGGCCTTACTTTGGTCAAAAATCCAACCAACGGATCCCTTGTTATCAAATCAAAACAAAGAACCTGTAGAAGAGGTAAATATTTAATCACCTCTTTCAAGTTTTTTTCTTCTTCCACTTCCTCTTTCTTTGTTGTTTCCATTGTAAAATTATAAATCCAGTATTTTCTATATACTATGATTTTATTATAAAACTTTTACAAACATATTAATTATTCCATCTAACCTATAAATTAACAAGTCACCATATGTGCGTACGTACAGATTACCGTCTCCACGTCGTGGTGTAGTTTGTTATTCAAACACTTCATTATTTGGATGCATATAATTATGAGTATAACTAATGTAAATAAAAAAAATTAAAACTTCAAATATTATTTATATATGATATACCATCCAATTATATTCAATTTCTCCATCAATATAATGATATTGTCGCTCGTGCGTACGTACGGATTACCGTCTCCACGATGCAATGAGATTCATTTCCACATTCACCATTCAAAGATGATTATAAAATATATATCGTTAAAAAGTATCTAATATATGAAATAATAATCATAATCGAGATATATATATATATTTATGTATATATAAATATATATATTGTGCCTACATATATCGTATTCACTTAGTTCCGTTCAATACAATATGAAAACGAAAATAGCATTTATGCCAACGTACGGCCTACAGTCTCCATAAACAGTGTTTTCCATTTAATATATATATATATATATTATACATATTTATATTCTAAATATACATGATATATAAATCATGTTTCATATTCTGGAAGTATTTAAATCCTGATCTAAGTGATACAATCAAGAGTAACAAGTTAAAACACGTACGGTAAAGAAATCCATTTTTACCCGAAATGTTAATTTAACATAGAAATTATTATTAAATGGGCAGTATAAAGTAATAAATGAATCATGTATGATATCATAAATATTAATATGGTTCTGGTATAATTTAATAACATACTATGGTCATTATGGAGAAGGTTAAACATACCCTCGACTAAAGGAAAGTGCAATGTAAGTCTTAAATCCTCAATCTCATTATTACACGAGATTGTTTATGTGTATGTATATACTAGGACATATTTATTATCCATGTCCATGTTTCATAAAAGTGATTTCAAAGGTATTTTTTATGGTAATTGTTTTACTCAAACATCATATTAAATGTTTTAAATATTCATTCTTCTAAATCAATCTCATTAATGTCCATGTTTTCAAAATGGGTTGTAAGGATTTATTTATATGGACATGAATGTTTTTAAATTGTCAATTCCATTCAAAAGTTTCAAATTGGAATGGAAGTATTTGACTAAAAAAAGTCTTTAAATGTCTTACTTTTTAAATTGTGGAAGTTTTATATGTTTTTATGAAAAATTGATATTTCTCTCAAAGATTTTTACAAATCATTTTCATCTATATCAACATCAATTGATGGATTTTAAACTTGTTTGAAGTTTATTTGTTATGATAAAAATATTCAATATTGAATTCAAGGTTTTGTGATATGTTTGACTATGGATGTTTTATTTTTATACCATTCATGGTTTATAGATAAAGCATTGACATTTCGTATTCTAGTTTTAATACTAATGTTTATGTTATGTTTAAACCTTTTCATATGAGGAATGCATTGGACTTAGTAAGTGACTGGTGGAGCTCTCTATAACTCCTCGATGCATCGGTAAGTCTCATTAGACAAACTAGTGTCTTGGAACAAGGCCTTGACAAAATCTTATTTGTAGTCTTGGCACAAGGCCTTGACTATGGGATTATGAAGTCTATCATTATGCATTCCACCATTATTAAAGTGGATATTGATATTGCATGTTATAATTATACTAGTAGAATATACATGTGAATATGTAAATGGAATTATTTTATTGTATCATTGCCATATTATGATGAATTTTATGTTTAAAAGGATTTTCTTTTAGTCTTATACATTTCCTTAAATGTTTATTATTATTTACGAATGTTTTTGATATATTGTTATCTTTACTGAGCATCTGAGCTCACCCCTTTATCTGTTTTAATTTTCCCAGGATTCCAAGAAGTGTATTATGATTGATAAGAAGGGTTAAGCTAAGGTATTAATAGTGTTATCAATGGATCATTTATGTTGTGATTATTTTTCTAATTTTTAATGTAACATTCATGTATGTAATCTATTTTCCAAGATTTCTAGACTTATCGGTATTTCGGGACTTGATTCCATGTAATCATGCCAACGTATTAAAATAATGCACTGACTATGGGATTTTGGGGTCGGGATGTTACTATCCCTATGAAATACATAGGAGGGTCTCAAGACCTTACTTCAATCACTCGGCAGATAGAACACTCTATTATAGAAACAAAGGGTAAAACGCATGTAATTCCATCATCTCTGAGAAGGAGGATTGGAAAGGCAACAGTTTCTATAATCACACTAAAACAGGAACCTGTACCTGCTTCTACTTCAAGACCATCATCATACTGAAGGGATCTGCCTCCTGAGCACCATCATCAATGACCATATCGTAAAGATGATCAAAGAGATGAAATGTGGAAATATTTTGAGGAATTAAAGAATAATGATTATTCTTTCAAGAACGAACAAGTTCCCGGTTTCTTCATCTCATCCTTAGAAAACAATTTGGTTTAGTATCTAAGGCCGGAGAAGCCAAATAAAGACAGAGATGAAGATATTCCGAATTAGTTTCCCTTTCATCAGATATTGGGGCACCCCATTCAGTAGTGATTTGTTTTCAAAGACATTCTACAAAAGATGGTTGACTCTGGGCAAGTGAAATTGAAAAGTTTATCTGCTCGAATAACATGTGTTACTGCTACCAATCCAGATAAATAACGGTAATGGGAAGAAGTTAAATTTAAATATGTGAGAAAATATTATGATTGGATTATCAAGAGAACGATCAACCAGACTCATGCTATTTTATGAACATAGTTTAAATAACCAATTGTGTCTTATTCCAATCCGACCACCGAAAAACCATCTTCATCAAAATGAAATTCTTCAAAGTAACAATTTTGTCATAAGGATAATGAGTAGTCAAATGAAGATGAGATCATGTCAAGGAAAAATCTTTCCTTGATTGTGTCATATTTTATACCATCTGTTTCCAAATCATGGGCACCACCCCACCAAACCGCACAACCAGAAGTAAACTATCAGGATGAATCCTCATCAGATGAAGAATTGATCTTTGGTTATATTAATGTTATCCATCTAATGGATCCTTATGACAATGATGATTCTGATTATAATGATCCATAATTCCTTATACCTAATCAGGTAACTAGAGGAAGAGGCTAAGGTCGAGGATACAGGGGATGACATGAGAATTATAGAAATCACTATTTTAACTCTACCCATTATCGAACCATATATGCAGCAGAAACTCATGGAAGATCCATTTTGCGGGCTCAACATGAAAAAGGAGTTTCTTCCATGCGAAACTAGTCTAGTTCTAGCATAATTTTTTTGGAGGATGTTTAGAAGTAATGCCATTTTCCACTCAATAAGAGAGTAGACCTAGTCAGTCTAATCCTCCAAAGTCAAGAATATCTCCTGCTTCTGCTTCAACATAGAATACGACTACATTAGACACATCAACTTATAAAGAACATGAAAAACAACATCTACATGATGGAAAACACAAAAATTTGGACCTAAATTATGATTTCTTGAAACAATTGGCCTATGTACCGGTGAAGTTTTCAATTATGGATGCTTTGAATCTATCAAAATATCTTTGAGAGGCACTCATTGAGGCTTTGTCATGTCCTCCAGAGATTGAAACCGATGTTGCTGCTATTGAGGTTTACCGAATAGAGAATGATTCTGCAAAATGTTAGGCAGTCATATCTTTTATAGATGAAGAGAAAGACCATTTGGTACATGGGCATATCAGACCTTTTAATCTATATGGAAAGGACAACGACATAGATATCTGGCGATCCTTCATTGATAATGGATTTGGGGTCAACCTCATTCTCATTCGTATACTTCATCGATTGGGCCTGACTGAATCTGACTTATCTCCTTCGACATTAATGTTGCAAGGATATGACAATAATTAACAAGAACCTCTAGGCGAGATTCCACTTAGAACTCAGTTTGGAGATCTTGTGTCTAATTCATATTTCAAGGTTGTTCGTCAGGACTCATCCTTCATTATTCTTCTTGAATGGCCTTGGTTGCATCAACATGCAGCAATACCTTTTTCATACCATCAATGTCTGAAATACAATTTCAATGGTCAAATTGGGACATTGTATGGTCACAAGGATCCATTAAAAACATGTGAGTCTCAATACATTGAGGCAGAGTTTTATCACACAAAAGGAACAAAGTCCATGATGAAGGAAATAACCAGAGTTAATGCTCCAAATGGACTGGAAAAGATTCTATCAAATCCATTCCGGCATTTGCGTATAGATTATGTGATACCCATAAATCAAATTGAAAGGGAAAACCCAAATATAGGAATTTATCCAATAATTTCTAAAATGTCAATTTCAGAAATTGAGCCTGACAACATGGGAGAAATTATTAATACCCCAAGAAATGATGGAAGCCTTAAAAAAAAATGTTATCATTTCATCTATTGAACTAAAACAGGCCACTACTTCTTCAATCGGAGTATAAGAAATTGTAAAAATTCCAGGGGAAGACAAAGATGTTGATTATCAATACATCAATCCCTCTTTATTACTACATGAAGACCCTTCGTCATCAATAGGGTAAGATTCGGTGGCCTCTTCTACGAAATGTTCAAATACTGACTCCTCCCATAACTCTAGGAGTTTTTCCTTGTCATCTACCAGGAAAATGGAAATAGAAGAGGTAACACATAATGAAGAAGAGGAGGAATATCTCGGGGATTCTCCTCTAACATTTGAAGAAGGTGTCTATACCACCATAGATTAACTCAGTGAAATAAATCTGGGTACAGAAGAAGATCCACGCCCCACTCTAATTATTGCGGCCATGACCTCTAAAGAGAAATAGGTGTATAAATGTTTTATAATGATACACCAAGATATATTTTCTTGGAATTATATAGAAATTCCATGTCATAATCCTGATTTTTTCACCCATCATTTTGGTTTTAAATAAGTACTTTTTTTATTAAAGAAAGTACCATGAAGGACTCACCCAACTCATGCCCCTAAAATAGAAGCAGAAGTTGATAAGCATATAAAGGATAACATTTTCAGGGAAGTTTAGTATCCCAAATGGCTAGCCAATATTTTCCCAGTGCAAAAGAAGAATGGGAAAATTCGAGTCTTCATTGATTTCAAAGATCTTAACCGGCATTGTCCTAAAGATTATTTTCCTGTCCTAATTGTAGAACATCTAATTGATGAAACATCTGGCTATAAAGATATTTACTTTATGGATGGTTATTCTGGGTATAATGAAATATGAATGGCCCCATAGGATGTAGAATCTACAGACTTTAAAACCCCTCAAGGTGTGTTTGTCTATCGGGTAATTCCCTTTCGCTTAAACAATGCAGGTACAACAAAGCAATGTTCCATGCACCATATCTTCAAACCCTTCTTAGAGAAATTTGTTTAATGCTATCTAGATTATTTGGTAGTCAAATCCATACAACGTTCCAATCCTTTGGCAGATTTGGAAACTATATTCAATAAACTTCGGCAACACTGTTTGAAGATGAACCCCTTGAAATGTGCTTTCGGGGTAACCTCAGGAAAATTCCTTGGCTTTGTTGTACGCCATCATGGTATCGAAGTTGATCCCAAGAAAAAAAAATAAATACATGGTATGTCACCTCCAAGAAATTTAAAATAATTAAGAATACTCCAAGGACACTTGGCCTATATTCAGAAAATTTTAGCCAATTTGGAAAAAAAAGTGTTTACCCTTCACCAGATTAATGTAGTAGGTAGTCACCAACCAATGGACTGAATATTTCCATGAATCATTTAATAAACTCAATAAATACCTCTTGATTCTACTAGTATTGATTCCACCTATTGAAATAAGACCACTTATTCTCTAAGTGACAGCCTTAGAGTGATAACTAGGTGCCTTTCTCACCCAAAAGAATGGCACAGGGAATGAAAACAACCTTTACTATCTCAGTCAAACTATGCTTCATGTGGAAAATCATTATTCAAGTATTGAGAAGTGATGACAAGAATTAATCATTTTTGTTCAGAAATTAAGGCAGCACCTACTACATTATGAGGTCCAATTAGTATCTTTCAATAACCCGCTCAAATTTATCCTCAGTCACCCTAGGCTTATAGGACGTCTAGCATAGTGGGAGATTATTTTGAAAATGTTTGATATCCTGTTTGTGACTAAAATGGTAGTAAAGGGCCAAGCTCTGGCCGATTTCCCTGATGAGAACCCATATGTAGAAGATACATCATTTAATACAAAACTTCCTGATGAAGTGGTCTTCTCTATTCAAGATACTTCCCAAACATGGGAAATGTATTTTGATGGTGCTTCTAGAAGTCCAATAGGGAAGAGACTGGAAAATCCTAAACTCAACATGGTTGGATTAAGAATTGTCCTTATTTACCTAGAAAAGGAAGTATTTCCTTATTCATTCCTTTTATCGGAAGGTGGTACCAACAATGATGTATAATACCAAGCTCTCATCACAAGATTGGAATTGTCCCTTCAAGTGATAATGGATCATTTAAAGGTAAATAGTGATTCATAATTTCTAATCAAAACAATAAATGGGGAATATTATATCAGAAAATAATATTTAATCCCTTTGTGTGATTACATCAGAGTTTAATGGCTAAATTTTCCTTAGATCCGACATTGTGTTATATCCTGCAATCAAAGAATTCGGAAGTAGAAGCACTTTTTAATGCATCTATAGCCTTGGAAGATCCAAATAGGGATGAGAAATTTATCATTATAACCCATCGCTATGTGGTATCAACTTTTGTTAAAACCATATGAGAGGAAATTAATAAAATTTTCCCTATTTTTCAACCATATGGTAATTCGATGTGATGGAGGACATCCATCATGGAATATCTTCAAAATGGGATACTTCCACCAGATAGGGCTGAGAAAGAATAGGTCTGGCGACGAGTGGCCAATTTTACTCTTTATGATAGTCCAGACCACCATATTATTCATTACATGAAACGATTTGATGGAATTATCTTCAGATGTATTGATAGAGAAGAGATCGTAGTTCCCGTGAAAGAAGTACTTTCAAGAGCTTGTGGTGTCCATCAATCTGGGAACCGCCTCTCCGATTAGATATGAAGACTGGGATAATTTTGGCCTTCAATGACACAGGATTGTACAGTTTTCACTAAACAATTTCATCCCTATCAGTTGCATGACAACTTCATTCATAAACCCCCAGAGTTTCTACATACTGCAAAATCCTTCTGGCCATTTTCCACATGGATAATAGATGTATTAGGTCTTTATCCTCTAGCCACGACTAAGATGATCATGTATATTCTCACTGCTAGTGACTTCTTCTCTAAATGGGATGATTCAATACCTCTCAAGGAAGTTGGAGCCAAATTCATTGTTAGTTTGGTCAAAAATAATTTTATCACTATATTTGGTGTCCCTCATACTATTTTGATAGACAATGGAACCATATTTTGTTCTACTGAAGTAAAATATTTGTATCAGGAACATAATATCAAGTTCAACCACTCATCTCACTATCATGCAGCAGCCAATGGACAGATAGAGGATTTGAATAAGACCCTATCAAATATACTTCAGAAGAGGGTAGATAAAGATAATAAATATTAGCTTGATAAACTTTTGGATTATTTATGGGTTATTGGATAACGACCCATACTGCTACCCAAGTAACTCTTAATTCATTGGTATATGGAACTGAAGCAGTTTTGAAAATTGAAATACAATTCCCTTCAGTTAGAACTTCTATCTTTGATCAATTTTCTATATATGAGAGGTCTAAGAAATAGTTCAGTAAGTTGGAAATATTAGACGAGAAACAACTGCATAGTTTGCATGATTTAGAAGTCTATCAGAATAGAATAACATGAGCTTTTAATAAGACTATTCTCCTTCATTCATCCCTTCAATGAGAATTGGTATTGGTCCTTAGGACTCCAATGATACCAGAAAATAAACCTCCATATCTTGAACCAAAGTAGGACAGACCTTATTCAATATATAAGATCTATTAAAATAGAGCCTATTCCTTAATCTCAATGGATGGAGATCTTATCACAAAGCCAACCAATGTGAGAATTTTAATGAAATAATTTATGTAGTTCCGTACCATATTCCTCACTATGAGGTTTTAACTTTCAAGGTACCATGTCCTAGTGGCAAGACATTAAACTACATAACAATCATAAGAGTCCATGATATATGATGTTAAAATTCATAGCATCTCCTTCCTTTTCACATGATGTTAAACTATATTACAGAATTTGAATAAATAATGTTCTCTCTATTTGATTTTAGAAGATTCCATAAAAAACATCATTGACATAATCACTACTACTTATTAGTGCATGAGTCCCTCTCTCTCCTATGTCTGAGTCTGATCTGCATAGAGACCATGTTTCAAGAACAATGTATGGCTCGATTCTCATTTTTTATGAGATACGTAGAGACACCTAAATCTATAATTTTGGGCCCAACCACATTCACAAAATCTTTTTATTTTCTTTTCTATTCTTGTATATGAATTATATCGATATATGGGTGTTTCCATATGATATATGTTTTTTTCCTTATACCATTTTATGTCTTAAGATTTATCTTTCTCTCAGAATGTGTCAAAATCCCCCATTCTTCTTGTCAAACTCCATTAGCATGAGGAATGATTGTTTAACGAACTACGTACGGTTTGATTCTCAACTATATTGAGATACGTAGAGATGCCTAGATCTTTAATCTTGGTCCCAACCGTGATAAAAAAACCCTTTTATTTCTTGTTTAAGAATAAAATATGTATAAAGAATATTTTAAGAAGTACGTATGACTTGATTATTTCCCTAGAAAGACATATAGTGACACTTGGGGTTTATCTCTTAATCCAGTTACAATATCTCCTTCCTTTCATATCAGTTCATTGTCTTCCTTACCACATGACGTTAAACTGTATGGAAATCTGACACCCCTATTCTTTATCTATGTAAAATTTGTTTTATAGAAAATCCCCTAATATTCCTTGTTTCTCACACTGAACATAGCTCAAGTAAGCTTAGGAATGGTATAAGGTGCTTATTTATATAAATAAGGTTTTTTAATTCCTTATGGGTGTGCAATTGTCCTCATTGCATGACTTTAAACTGCGCATCATAATATTAATTCATAAGAAACAAATAAATTCTCCATGTTACATCTTAATCAGATCTATTTAAAGGATATCAGACTCATGTCCAATACTGGTTCAAATATTTCTTATATGCATTGAACATAAAACCTTTCTAAATTTCAAACTCTTAATCTGGAATATTTTCAAATCTTCATAATCCTTCTTACAGTTTCTGGTGAGAGAGATTCTAATACCTGAGAACTCTTTTGTTTGACTATGTATTATGTGCCCTTACGTGGCCTTGCATAAAATGCCTACGAAACAGGATTGTTAGTCAAAAGATTCCACTATTTGGATATGAATCCCATTCCCTAGTTGTATATGCATAATAAAACCCCCATAATGGGTTTGTCAAATATTGGAAACTTCATTTTTGGTTATATTGTCTTTGTCCCCATTAATATTTGATGAATATATAAAATAATCTATCTTTTAAAATTGTCATTCAAGTATACATGTAACATTATATTTCTCACAATTTGAAAGTCTTCAAGACCATTGTTTACACATTTCCCTCACCATGTGTTCGATGCACTATGAAATAGCCTTGAAATCACTTGTACACATGTTATATATTGTTTTCATTTATATTCCTAGTTGTTTGAACAATAACTACAGACACCATACCTCTTATGTTTGGGTCAGACCTTCGTAAAAGTCTTATTCCCTTGATTCTTTAGACACTCTTGGTTGGAAATACCCCTTCCATATTCATGTACCTTTATCTATAAATTAAAATTTGTGCTTCGGAAAATATGAATCTCCATAAGCATTCTTCGGCTATTAGCAATTGAACGTCCAACTTCTAAGAGTAATTTTTCTTGACTATTTAGTACGTGCCCTTAGGTGGCCTTTCATAGGATGCCTATATAATAGTCTTGTCGTCAAAAGATGCATCTATTTGGATATACAACAAATTCCCCATTTGGTCCTATATAAGACAACCTCTATAACGGATTTTTCAAATAATGGTATCTTTTTTCAGGGAAAGGACTTCCTCTAATGCTTTTAGACCATTCTCTATATCATTCCTCAATTTTAGAAATTCAAAAATCATAGATTACAATATTTCTTTCCATAACTGAATATGATTGTATGTTTCCAAACAAATTATTAAGAAATAGGAATAGTTTTATCATACCTTTGGTCAGAGATAAAGACCTTAAATTAATTCCACACAATGTCCTCACTACATGACATAAAACTACACAGTACAATGTCCTCACTACATGACTAAAAACTGCATAGTACAATGTCCTCACTTCATGACATAAAACTTCATAGTACAATGTCCTCAGTTCATGACTTAAAACTGCACAATACCAATGTCCTCACTACATGAACTAAAACCACATATTACCAATGTCCTTACTACATGACTTGAAACTTCACACTATGATATCCGAAATTTCTCCTTTCTGATGAATTTAAACCATTACACGTACACCAATTTTTTATAGAAATGGTTTTCCTATTCATGACTTATGTCAGTCTAAAATAGCCCATTTTAATTATTTAAATTCATTTCCTTGGAAAAACCACCCAATGTGGTCTTGATTCACCCAAATGTTATTTTCCCCTACCTAAGAATAGAAAAATGTTAAAATATTTAGGAGATCTTTTTCTTGATTATGTAGTACGCGCCCTTAGGTGGCCTTGCATAAGTTGCCCACATAATAAGCCTTTCAGCCAAAATATTCAAGTATTTGGCTATGCAGTATATGCCCCAGTTGGCCCTGCATAACAAAACCCCCATAATAGGTTTGTCAAATAATGGTAACTTAGTTATTGGAAGAGACTCCCCTTATGTTGATACAGGTTTTAAATTTGGTCGCCAAAAAAATCATGGACCAATATTCCCGCTAGAAATTTTTAAAGAATATTATAGAAATTCATAGCCACAGAGTCTTGTTTAAGAACTAATTTCAAAAAATATTTTCAAATCTATTCAACCCTAAATATTAGACCTTTATAGTCTAACATGGATGAATCTAAACTTCCAACAACAAGAGATGTGGTACTCACTAAATTACAAACCCACATAGGAAAATATTGACAAAAGTCGAGTCCCAACTCACTAAATGTAAATTTTTGCTATGGTTTAGGTAATAATGTAGGGTTGTACATATGAACCTTTAAATATTAAAATTATTCTCTCTATACAATGAGGCATAGTCAAAACATTGAGCATCCTTCCAAACATAACGTAGGTCCAAATCTAACCAAATGATGTTGGAATGTGTCAAAGTGCCCTAATTTTACCTTAGAACAAGATTAATTTCACTCGAAATGAATAAAATTCTAAGGGGATGATTCTTTAGACACCATGAAATGTGTTCTATGCACTTTTCCATAGGGTGAAGATATGATTCTCACATAGACAACAAATGTCAAGTTTGATTAAAGATGTTTTCACCAAGAAGAAAAAAGATACAGGCTGGATTTCTATGTGCCAAAATACTACCCCACACTTGATGAATAAGTAGAATGATTCCCCATTCTAGGATTACTTATTAGATCTCTAGGATCGCTGATAAAAAGACATCGAAACATTAAATTCAATTTTCATGTTTTTTCTGGTAAGACATGGTTTATTTACAATCTGAAAAAGTGTAGATCTCTTCAAGACCTTTGATTTGACTAGTTGTAGAACCCAAATAGACATACAAATCAAATGTTATTCCACTCGAAATATGGATAATTTTTACAAAGGGACCTATGCGTAAGACCTACGCATAGGACCTATACAGTGGATCTATGTAGAGGACCTATGTGGAAAATGAATTTTCACCCCTTACGCGGAAGAACTATGCAAAATTCTTATGTGGAGGACTTGTGTGGACAACTTTCCTTCACCCAGGCCCCCTCCCAACCTATAAATATGAACCTTGGGATCCCCATTTCAAAGATCGAAAAAGTTGGAAGAAGTCCCAAAGCTCTCATTGGATAGATATTTTGTCAAGATCCACCAAATTTTTTCTGGTATCTCTCTAAAACACGAGGGAAGAGAGAATTGATGTTGAAAAATTGGTTCAAAGTCCCATCATAGTCTAGAATATGTGGAGTTGTGCGGTGCACCAGTGCAGAGCACCTATACGGAGCCCCTACGTGGTGTACCTACGTGGTGCACCTGCACATTGCACCTAAGCAGACCACCTATGCGACGCACCATGGCATAGATCCTAAAGAATGCACCTTGGCAGTGCAGCTGCACGATGCACCGGGCCAAAGATCCTGCGCGACACACCTTGTCAGAGCACCTTCTCAACACACCGTGGAAGAGATCCTGTGTGATGGACCTTGATGGAGTACCTGTGCGATGCACTGTGGAAGAGATCTTGTGAGGCCCTGCTCGTCCATACAGCAGGGGCTGCGCCCCCACACTCCTAAATCGGTTCAGGGCCTGGCTGCTATCCCAGCACTTCGAGTTGGTCCCTTCACATCCATCACGGACCCCTAGGAAAAATTGAGAGTGGCACTGCAAACATCTTAGATCCAGTCAAGGTCATTTTCCATGGTGCCCATTATGTAGCCGAACATCCAACATTCTAATACCATTATTTGATACAATCAATAACACTCAATGATTTTACTTCAGTTCACTTATTCCTCTAGGTTCCTTTCACATATTGTGAGTTTGGACTATCCTTATGGATTCCTCGAGTACCTTGAGGTGATACTCTCCTCAAGGAACTCCTAAAACTTCTTCACCTAACTTCTATGCCAGGTTAAACCTCAAATTGGAATCCTCCTTAGGAGTAATCACCAACCAATCTCAAATGGGACTTCTCCTTAGGATTAAGCCCCAACCAATCTCAAATGTTCATCATCCTTAAGAGTAAGCCCCAACCAATCTCAAATGGGAATCCCTCCTTAAGAAGGTGTAAGCCTAATCCAATTTCAAATGGGAATCCTCCTTCAGAGTAAGCACCAACCAATTCCAAAAAAGGGATTCCATCCTAGTGTAATCCCCTCAACATCATCCATTCCTCCTTATATTGTCTCCTTGTACAATTTAAATAGAACAGAGGGAAGACCCATTACCTCACCATCCTCCATGGTCGACACACCCTCTTCCATCTGTGGAGGAGGAAAAGTGTGTATTGTCATTGTTGAATCTTTTAAATCCTTTTGTTTCTCACACCGAGCATGACCCATGTGGGCATAGATATACGTGATGGTTACAACATGTTAACAGGAACTCATTTGAAGGAACTATGAGAACTATGATTCCCACTATAAGTTTGATATGTAGGAAGACGTATCAAGGCCCGAGCTCATTGGATATCATTATCAGGAATCCAACTCAATTTCCCTTAATCCGAGCATCATCCTCCAGAATAAACCCTGAATTAAACCCCCATGTCATCAGGGCATCCTTTTCAACAATTAATCCCAAACTCATCCCTCTCAAAGGGTTATACTATCCTTTGAGACTTATCAAACTACATGGGATTTGATTCCCATACATATGGGATATATAGGAAGACTCCTTGAAATTCAAACTCAACACTTCAAATCAACCATGTTCTACTTGGGTCTGATCCTACCTGGAAACCCATATCCTTTCCATGTTACTTGGGCTACATATTCATAATCCCCCACACTAAGTTTCAACTAATCACCTTCCGCTTAGAGGTCCTTATCACATGACCATAAAATGTGTGATGTGTTCTATTAAACAACACCGAACTAGAAGGTTTCTCATTCCTTTCACAAGGATATGTAGGTATCCCATTTTATGGGAATGATACCAAGATCAAAACGAATCCTTTGTCTCCCTAGATGACAATAAATTACAGAGTTTCCCACTGAGTGGATGAATAACCAATATCATCACAACAATGATTAAAAGAATATTTAATCAGTATATTAGAGGATACCATTGATGGAACACCTTGAATACATAAAGATGTGTCCATTAAAGACGAACCTTTAATGCATACTGATGATTCTAAATTTTACACATGTTAATAAGTGACTGCAAATTCCAAGGGATTCATATGATATAATTGGTGAATTAATAAGGATTCATGAAAATATCTTAATTATACAAAGAGAGTTTCAGAGTAGACAATAATTCCCCCAAAAAGGGTGTGATGAGTCCGACCTCCCATCCTCTTGTTTAATGCATTCTCTTAAGTATCGTAAAGTTCAAACTTAACGAACACCTATCTTTGGAAAACAGGTCCCCTTTTGATAAAGAACTGTTGGAATATATTTGTTCCATAAATAAATCCAATGGAAAATGCCTAGGAATAGTCATTCTTAAAACTAGAACACATGTTTCAAGGATTAACAAAACAATTATAAATATGTTTGGCTACATTTCCTTCATAACTTATTCTAGTTCCCATGTTTCCTCTTCATACTTGTGGTTATATCATGGTACATTGACTAGGTGAGTAGTCTTGCTGGGTAAAACATTATCTCTATGTTCCAGGATCTTCACTGGCAACTCCTCATATGAAAGATCATTATCCAACTATATCACCTATAATGATAGTACATGTGAAGGATCAGGTATGAACTTTCTTAAGTGATATGCAAGGAAGAAATTGTGTACTTTAGATATAGTATGTTGAGGTTCTATTCAATGGGCCTCAAATCTAACATGATCAAGAATATTGAAGGGGTCGATGTACCAGGGACATAGCTTTAATTTTTTTCCCAAATCTTATGACGTTATTCCATAGAGATATGTAGATAAATACCATGTATCTAACTTCGAACTCGTGTTCTCTTCAATGATTTTCAACATAACTCTTTTGTAGACATTGGTATGACTTGATGTTCTACTGAATGGTTTTCACCTTATCCAAAATTTCATCATCCATTCCAAGTCCAAGAAGCTTATGCTCACCGACTTCATCCCAACACACCAATGTTCTACACCATTTCCCATAAAGGGATTCATATGGTTCTATTAGGATTATCGAGTTGAAACTTTTGTTGTATGAGAATTAGACCAGTTCAATATGTTGGTCCTAGACTCCTTTAAAGTCTATATAACATGATATCAACATATCTTCCAATGTCTGAATAGTTTGCTCAGATTTTCCATCAGTTCAAGGATGATTGACCGTACTAAAGTTCGGCTCAGTTCTTAGAGAATGTGAGAGACTTTTCTAGAACATTATAGTGAATCTAGGATCATGATCATGTACAATAGGGAGTGGTACTCCTTGATTCCTTACAACCCCTTTTATATATAATAGTTCAAGTTGATCAAATGTGATTTCCTCTCAAATTGTGATAAAGTAATCTATCATTATAAGACAATAAAAAACGACCCATATAGCATTGTTTCCTCAGGATTTCCTTCAAAGTCCTGTGAAAAAGTCCATAACAATGTTCTCCCACATCCATGATGGTATGGGTAGTTGTCATATCATTATCTTGGACATTATTTATTTATCCTTCACTTTTTTACATACCAAACACTTGGATATATATCCAGAATTCACATTCTTCATATTATCGAAACAAAATTTCTCTCAGCGATCTCGATACATCTTTCTTCTCCCTATGTGAATAGAGAATGTTGAGCTATGTGCGTCATTTAGAAGCTCTTTCCTTACCTCTAGAATGGATGGTACACATAGTCATAGTAGAAATATTACAAATCCAACCCCATTATTCTTGAACTTAGAGGATTTCCCATTCCTAATAGCTTCCACCCATATAAGAATTACAGCATGTTTTCCAATAGCATTATTTTTTTTCTCTATGAGGGTTGGTTGAGAAACCATTTGAGAAAGGATTGATGATGTTCCTCCATTAATGAATCCCATTTCAGTCGTATGAAAATCCCATAAGATTGTATCATTATCAACTTTAATAATTGATATAGATGCAAGATCCTTTCTACATAGAGCATCTATACCTTATTTTTTTTTTGACAAAATAAGACGGATCCATTAATGATGGAGATCAGCAGAAATACATGAGCATAACCACGATGGAAAATGATTGAACCAGAGCAAATCCTCATAGGGAGGGCCAATGCCTGCCATCTTGTGAGCGGCTTCGTTCGCTTCCCTTTTAATAAATGAGAAATTGCAGGAATTGAAGCCTTGTCTCCGCGAGTGAATACACCGGATAATGGGACCGAAAGGTTGAAGCCCGCCGTCAGTGAGATTGATGGCATTGATTACAGTGAGACAGTCGGATTCGATGTGAATGGAGTCCCAACCGCAATCTTTTGCGAAGTTTAATCCAGCAAGGATGGCGGCGGGCTCCGCGACTGAGGGCTCCCAAAGTGCATAACGTGCTTCGTATTTGGCAGCGATAAGATTTCCCAGGTTGTCCCGGGCCAGTAAACCTAGTCCAACTGGGCCATCCTTAGGGAGAGAGGCATCCACATTGATCTTAAAAATCCCTTCCGGTGGGGGGCACCAATGTTGGGGAAGAGGAGGGTGGGTGGAAAGTCTTTGTTGTTCAGGGTGGTTCTGCCAAACCACAAACCATGACAATGCCCGGTCAATCCAAAACCTGGGGGGCCTCCGGAAATGATTGAAGATGGCCTCGTTCCGCCTATTCCAGATAATCCAAGACAAAATGCACAGGGCGCCTGCGTAAGCCGGCAAAAAGGAGGAGCACCATCGCATCAGGAGAGCTGTGAGATCTGAGGCGGGGTCCGGGAACAGCTCTAAAGTTGATCCCCAGCCATTCCAAATCTCCTGAGCCCCGGGACATTGAACAAGGGCATGGAAAGGGGATTCAGTCACAGAAGGGCAGAAAGGGCAAGAGTTGTCGTCTGAAAAGTGTCTGTAGACAAGGAGGCTCTTAGTTGGGAGGATACCAGTACACACCTGCCACCAGAAAAAGCGAACTTTAGGGGGAACCTAAAGCTTCCAAATTGATGTCCAGGGCCTCGCATCTCCTTCTGAAATCTGAGCAGAAAGAGCTCGCCGGTAGCCAGCTTTCACTGTATACTCACCTGAGCTGTCGTTTGTCCAGTAGAGATGATCTGGCCCTGCGTCTGACACACAGGGAATACTCAGAATAAGTCTCCTATCCCTCTCATTAAACCAGGAGTAGAGTTTTTCCAGACACCATCCCGCCCCTTGATCATCAAAAAGACAACAGACTGTGGCATGTTCGGATCCAGGATAAACAGGGGATGACGCCTTCGTGCCTGTCAGATCGACAAGCCAAGGATCGGTCCAAATCTTGACTGTAGAACCATTCCCAATCCTCCAGCCTAGCCCTTTCCTCAGTAGATTACGACCGCCCCAAATGCTTCTCCAGAGAAAACTGGGTCGATAGCCAAGATGGGAATCCATAAAATCCTTATGTGGGAAATATTTAGCCCGGAGAACACGCGTGCATAGGGATGATGGGTATTTAATCATACGCCAACCTTGTTTAGCCAGCAAAGCATCATTAAACAGAGAAAGGTCCCGGAAGCCCATTCCGCCTTCAGATTTTGGTTGACAGAGAGCAGACCAGGCGATCCAATGGACTTTATTTTTTCCGTCCTTTCGTCCCCACCAAAAGTTAGATGTACTGGATTGAATCTTTGAAAGCACCACATCAGGGAGTTTAAAAATAGACATCAAATAGTTGGGGACAGATTGAAGTGCCGCCTTGATGAGGATTTCCTTGCCGGCCATGAAGATTTTTTTAGGGGTCCAACATTGTATTTTTCTTTCAATTCGATCCACAATAGCTGAACAGATTTCTTTCTTTGACCGTCCAACCACCGTCGGGAGCCCAAGATACTTCTGGTGCTTATCGACCCCAGGGATGCGTGCTAAAGAGCAGAGATCTTCTCTTTTCGGCTGGGGAACTCCAGAGCTGAAAGAAATTTCTGATTTACTCTGATTGATCATTTGTCCTGAAGCCCGTTCATACTGTTGAATCGCCTGGCAGATTGCAGTACACTCATTAAGGGTAGCTCGCGAAAAAAGAAGGCAATCATCAGCGAAGAAGAGGTGGGATATCGGAGGGCCCTTGCGACACGCTTTCGCCCCATGGATTATGGAAAGCGAGGCTGCCCTGGAAAGGAGGTTAGAAAACACATCAGCCACTAAAATAAAAAGGAAGGGTGAAAGAGGGTCTCCCTGGCGAAGCCCACGGGATGGGGAGAAGCCTCGGGTAAGCACCCCGTTGACATTAATGCAAAAGGAAACTGACGAGACGCATTGCATGATCATGGCAATCCATTTGGTGCAGAAACCCATCTTGAGCATCACATATTCGAGGAAGTTCCATTCCACTCTATCATAGGCCTTAGCCATATCCAATTTCCACGCCATGATCCCTCTCTTCGCTCGTGTACGCGTTTTCATGGAGTGGAAAATTTCATGAGCAATAATGGCATTATCAGTGATTAACCTTTTTGCCACAAAAGCGCTTTGGTTCTCTGAAATGACGTCGGGTAGCCAAGGCCGCAGCCGATTCGCCAGGATCTTCGAGAAGATCTTATACGAGACATTGCACAGACTGATCGGTCGAAAGTCCGAGACCCCTTGCGGATTTTTCATCTTGGGAATGAGAGTAAGAATAGTTTCATTAAGAGAAGACAGGTCCGTTTTCCCCGCCCAAATATCCCGCATTAAATTGCAAATGTCTGGACCGATGATGTGCCAGTAATTCTTGAAAAAGAGGGCGTGGAATCCGTCTGGTCCCGGGGATTTCGTAGAGTGGATTTTCTTTAAGGCCTTAAGAGTCTCGTCATTCGTCACATCATTAGAAAGTTGTCTGTTCATATCGTCAGAAATCACAGGTTTGATGCAGTCCTCAATCTCGGGAGAGATGTAAGAATGGCCTGCCGAGAAGAGTTTCTGAAAATGGCTCAGGAAAGCTTCTTGGATTCCCCCTGTGTCTGACACTTTACTACCATCTGAATTAAGAATGCTAGAAATAAAGTTTTTCTGGCGTCTTGCTGAAGCCTTCTGGTGGAAATAACAGGTATTAGCATCCCCTTCTGCTATATGAATATCACGCGCTCGCATAGCCCAAAAACCTTCCTTATTGCGCAGGGCAACATCCAGCTCTCGTTGGGTTTCACTTATTTTGGAGAGAATGCTGCTAGACGGGGGTTTGCTAAGAAGATAGCCAATCTTCCTTTCAAGGAAATTGCATTGCCGGTCCGGATGACGGAATTTAGAGTAGCTCCATGTCTTCAGATCAGATGCTACTCGGAGAAGGTTGGTTCTCGGATCCGCTTGCCCCGTCTTCCAGCCTGAACGGATAACCTCCTCACACTCGGGATCATTTGACCAGAAGCTTTCGAATCTGAATGGTTTCCTGGAACTAGTAACGTGCTCATTATGGGTACAGTTAATGACAATTGGGCAGTGATCCGAGCAGTTGAACGAGAGATGTCTGATATCGTACATTTTGAAGAGGCTCATCCAGTCCATTGAGCCAAAGAATCTATCCAGACGTTCAGCGATTCGAGTTCCATCATATCTGCCTCGGAACCATGTAAAGGGATTACCCGTGTAACCCAGGTCCATCAGCTCTGCCTTAAGGATTGCATCATTAAAATCAGACATAGACGTGGAGGAGCGCATAGCTCCACCAATTTTTTCCTTCTGGAAAAGGATCTCGTTAAAGTCCCCTCCAAACAGAATGGGGCTTGGAAGATCACGACGAAGTTTGCAAAGAAGATCCCAAGATTTCCACTTTTCAGACTGGGAGGGCCAGCCATAGAAGCCCACAAACGTCCAGGTGGGGTTGTGGGGATCACCAATGGAAGCAGCCACATGGCGCTGGGAAAAAGACAGGAGCCTAACATCGATATTATCCTTCCAGAGCAGACACAATCCCCCTGAGTGACCCTGTCGGGGGACCGGGAAACAACCCTGGAATATATATATTTGATACTTTTGATAAATATATATCTCACAACTATCCATATAGAGATAATTAATCCAAATTTTAAACTCATATATCATAGCTTCCAACTCCAGATCATGTGTGGGATAGTTTTGCTCATGAATTTTCAAACTCCTTGAGGTGTAGTCAAATAAATTGTGATTTTTTCATTGATTCCACCAAAGGGAGACTTTTAATATTTTCAATAGGAACATTCCCACAAACATCAAAATTGGATACAATAATCATAGAAGTTTTCCCTATTGATTTAATATCATTTCAGGAGGGGACTCAATGTTCATAGAAATAATAAAAGATATACTATTAGGAAATGTAATCAAATACATTATGACATATAATACTTTGATTTAGTGGTTACATGTAATTTACTCACTATTATACACCTTAGTATAGGAAATTCCATGATCCCTTGACCATAGAGATCATTGATGCTCATCACACTTCTTATAACTTGAAATAGAGAATCCTCTTGGATAATGTCCTACTTATCATCATTTATGACATATAATTGTGTATGAATTTTTATATGGAACATTATTTAAATTCATCACACTATTCATTTTTTTGAATAAATTGGCTAATTTGTGCCCTATCATTCCAAACATAAAACATCTCTCAGTCCTTGTGTGAAATTTCCCTTGGTCCCTTTTCCACACATGTTGCACGATGGAAATTGGGTCTTCTTTCCCTCATCACATTTAACAGATGGAATTTCATGAAATTTCATCTTCCTCTTCCTTAACTCCATTGGGAATTTATCCAAGCACCCATTTTTATACATGATTTTTTATAGCTAGTTTGGCATAATCTCAATATGTCCTTCCTAGGTTCCCATCTGATCGGGGAACTCATTTTTGCAGTCATAACATTGCCCATTGCGTCAATTGTTGACCCAATTAATTCTATTACCATCCATTTGATAGAATATAAAATATTTTTTTAATGAGTATCACATAAGGTGGAATCTAGTGACATTAAAGGGAAAACATTAAAATTACAATTTTATCCTTACCATATGTGTTTCTATTCCATAGTCCACAATAGTCATGATATATATCCTAATGTATATTATTATAAGTTCTTTAATCCCCTTAATAATGGTTCATACTAAGCTTATGAATTTACCAAATAATATCTCCCCGGAGTGTCAAACCAATAGTGCCTCAAGGCCCGTTATCATGCACCATTTCCAGTTTTTGGCTAGCCCAATGTGGTGTTTTTTGGTTTCTCCCATAGATAAAAATGTGTCATAGCCACCACTACATATTTGTATCCCAATAGGTATGTACTTTTTTGATAAACCGCTTACTCTACATTTACAAAAATTTAGGGATGTTTCTTTATACATAGTCACATTCCAAAGAGTTTACTAAATTACTCTATTAACATTGTCCAAAAATAACTAGAACATACTATCATACAAACTATAGAGAGCTTATCCTTGTACACATAACATTTCATGATTTTAATCATAATTATATAGTAGAATACAAGCCAAGGATTGTGATGTCTTATTTCTTTGAAGACTTGGTAGATAAGACTAAAAACATAAAACATTTGTTTATTTAATATTCATATTTTTCACCACACTTTCTTGGTGCTCACAAATCAACATATGATAACCTGTGGATAACTTCGACAGAGGGGTGATCTAAAATGTCCAGTAAGGAAATAATCATTAGAATTGAGCTTTATCACATGGGTTAGAAGGCATGACAAAATGAAAATATAAGGAATGAAACATATAGAATCAAAACATATAATCATGGAATCAGATAAACATGAATTCATGGTTATGTAGAAGCAACATAAAACATGACTTTAGTATGACTCAAGGATCATTTCACATAGAGGAGAACATGTCAAGGTTAACCACTGAGATCGTTGCACAAGGAAGCATGAGTCAATGCTAACCACCAAGATCGTTGCACATAACATCTCGTGAGACTAAACTTTAAACCATTAATTGGAGAACAATCTAGGATCACCTATAATAACAGGTTCATGGATATCCATTTCATATATAGAATATTGAATTATCAATCATATAAAAAAGGGTACCCATGGAATGAAATGGGTATCAAAATCATATCATAAATCATAATGAATGGGAATACCGTATCGGTGTCCATTAACGAAATGAATTATATCATACATGGTAATTAATAATGTAAAATTGTCATATATCATAGTAAGTGATGTAATAAATATGTGAGAATATGAAAAAGTGTATTTAATAATTGTTTTCATAAAACTATTTTTGTACAGTTTTAAGGAAAATACAAACGAGAATTTAAAATAGAAAATGGAATAATATTTTATATAAATCAAGAAGTAATACAAGAAGGTGTTAATATTAAAAACAATATTTTTATAAAAAAATGTTGGATTAAAACAAATGATAATGTGAACTTTAAATTGGCTATGTATTTGGGAAGTCCCCTTAAACGGGTTCACTTATCAGGAAGTATAGAGGAAGGAGCCACATAAAAACATGTAGATCCCAAAAAGAAAGAGTAATGTACCTTGATACATTCTTTTTAAGCATGTACATAGTATTTAGAATATTTACATAAAAATAATAGACAACTTAATTTAGTTTGAAATAATGATAGAGAAACCCGATGGAATAATAGAAGTTTGGGTAGAATCACTTATGAAACCTCAGTATAGTAATGGGTGTAATTAAGAGGGATTAGTGAGAGTGAATGAGGTCTCTCATAATTTATATATCATAAGAGCATTGTAGGGGAGGTGAAAAAACATTCTATATCACTAGGTATTAAAAATAAAATGTCATAACATAGAGGAGATTCATGAATTAACGTGAGAAATAGAGGAACCCTTATCTTATGTTCACAGTTGTTATCTACTTGATAATGATGAACTAAATAATAAATTAGGTTCAATTATAATAATTTGAGAACCCCTTTTACATTTAATTGATTTAGTATAACCATTTTATGTTCATTTATGTCATTTTTCACGGGTTAAGATATTCAATTTCACTGTTTGGGTCTGTTTGTTTCATTATTGATTTAGTTATATGCATGAACGAATAATCATATAAAATGAGTATGGTTGTACAAAATTTGAGTTATATTTTATTACTTAATATCTATAAGGTTACATGGTTGTAAATTTAATTTAATTACAAGTAGTGAAGTTGAATCATCATATAAAATATTAGTGATTACTTTTTGGGTTAATTGCTGGTTTTTATCACAAAGAACACATTTTTTATGAATAAAAACCATATGTAGAAAAATATTCCCAAAACATATATGAGACACAATACATATATAATTGTTTGGTTCAACAATAAGAATGGTTTCTTGAATATAATTGAATACATTAATAGAAATTGAAAACCTATCATCCTCGAATGTGGTAAACTAACACATCTCGAATGGTGTTTTTACTACTAGTTTAAAATTAGGGAAAAAGAGAAACAATAATAAATTATTCTATCATCATAACAAAATTACATTACATTAATGGTATTAGAGTTTTCATAATATTTCAAAGTGGGTAGGTAAGGATAGAAATGAAATCAAATGAACCTGAAAATAAAGTTATTGAATCGAAGAGCAGAATTTACCTCTTGAATTAATATTCCTCGAGAGCCTCTTAAGGGGAGAGAATAGGGTCTTTTGAGGAGACAAAGGGTTGATGGATGTGCAGGTGTAACTTTTGGAGAGATTTTAGATGCATTTAGGTAGGGCCCAAGGCTTGAGATGAGTGAAGTGAAGAGGGTAGCATGGGTGGTTTTTATAGTGGAGGGGCGGAGGGTTTTCATAATATTTAAATCATTAGGTTATTATTTTTCCATAATACAAAAAATAGTGATTATTTCATGACCAAATATAGTAATATGTGCATGCTAATTCCAACCAAGGGTGCATTCCTCCATGATAATACTAGGAATAGTACATTTAACTTGAAATGTGTATATACAGTAAATTACATTACTTCACTATTAATAAAAAATTCTTGAATCTCAATAAAATACAAATAATTCACCCTAACCATTTTCAATGTGTAAAATAAAAAAATGAAATCCATTTTTCAAAAATAATTTTCTAAATAATATTAATTTAATTTTTAATTAAAAACCTAATTTAATTGAAAAAATACAGATTTTAATACTATATCTAATTTTATAATTCATTCAAAAATTACATATGATTTTATAAAATTATATTAAAATCAAAGGAAAAAAATTATTAATTTATGAACACATTTTAGGAAAATAAATTTAAATTTAAATTAATTTATTAATTTAAATTAATTATTTATGACTTAAAAAAATACAAATACTTTTACAATATTTATTTTATCAAATATAACCTGCTTAAATTTTATTTATAATTTATGGCTGAGGTTAGTATTCCTTGTAATTATTTACTAATAATAGGGGTAAAATTACTATATATAAGAGTAGGTTACTAATAAGCCAAAAATTATGTTCATTCCATGAGACCCCAAAAATCACCCTGAACAAAACCTTGTATGTACGAATTTTGAAATTCAATTCACAAAAGTGGAAACAATCTATTTAATGGTCACATAGTATTTAGTATCATGACATGTCATTGTGTTTCCTAATTGGGTTTTACTATAATTCATAATTATAAGAATGGACTTTCATTGATAAAACATTGGGCCATTACATAATTCATACATGTTACCATTGAATAATTGATCATTTTCATAGATTTCAATGATAATAAAAGTGTGTTTTCTTGGTTTTGATTATGTGACATAAATTATAAACTTATTTAGTGAATAAAAAATAAAAACCTCTTCTTTATGTCATTTCAAATACGTCCTGATTCATATTTACGGGTGGTTAATTCATACACGTCAAAAATTAGTCAATGATCGTTATCAAAGATTTATATGATAATCTAAGATCATTTACTTGATTTTCAGCATCTGATCCATGAATTGAAGTAAAATATCTCAATTATAATGAAAATTCACACTTTAAAAATATAGATCTAAAATAAAATAATAAACTTAATATAAATAACTTTTCTATAATTATATATATATACACAATATTATATACCCATTCATACATAAAGTCATCTAGTTTTTCATCTATAAATGATATGGAAGCACCATTTTCATAGTAGATAAATCATATAAATAAATTAATGTTTATTTAATATGATTAATAAACCTATATATATTACAAAAAAGGTTCATATAACACAAAAACTATTTATTCATCCCTAAATTCATCTATTCTAGTCTGTTAAATAATGATGGGGATATACAAATAAAAGAAGGTTATCAACTCTTATTGTCACTGGTTAATTATTATATAAATATATTAAATACAAAACATAATCTTAAAATTAAAATAAATATATTCTAATATTAATTAGATAAGATAATTGTTAGCATACATTATGTATACATTTAAAGTGGTTTCATATACTGGTTCACCAGGAAGGGGAGGATATCAATACCACTTGCCCTATTTTTTCAATATATTGTACTATCAGTCCTAGTTTTCCTACCATTTTAGGGACAATGTTAGGGAAGGGAAATCAAGAACATATTTTCATGTGGAAGAGTCATGTTTTATAACACATGGAATATTATTTATAAGATAATTATTTTCAAGTGTTAAAATGGGTTGGGATGTTATGATGGTAGTCGATCATTTATCATATATACATGAGTTGGTCATGGTATTAGATTTATTGTTACTTATGATGTAAAAAAGTTTTATAATGGTGGTATTTTGTAGTAGTTTCCTCAATGATAATATTATTTTTATAATGGTGATTATTGGTGTGGCTCAATCTATTGGGATAACATTTTATTGGTTATGATCTATTTTGTATTATGTTGACATGCGTGGAATTTTAGAAAATACATATATCAAGAAATCATAAGGTTTATAAGGCTTGAAATGTTCTGATTCTACGGCGTATGGTAGAGGTACATTCAGTACACCATCCCACCATGATTTTCTAAACATTCTTATGATTCCTTAAACATTATTTTCAGCTTACGGTTTTAGATTTTGATATCATTGGAGTTGGCATAGTTTTTTAATTTTATCTAGTTAAGGGTATGTTTTGTGGATTATTTGTTTTGTTAGGGTTATCAATTATTCCATTTTTTATTTGGTTAATATATTAAATTGATTTAAATGATATATATTATATATGATCTTAAACAATCACGCTTCTATCATATTATCAGTGAATAATGATTACATTTTTTCAAATCTAATATGAAATCTATGAAATTTTAGATCATATTTTAGTGGAAAGATGTATTTTTCATAGGAGTCCTGATTTTTGACAGATAATAATTAATATAAAATTATTTTAATTAATGATAAGTACTAAAAAAATTCATTTTTCATATAAAAACTAAAGTTGATTACTGTGGTGGTTGTATTTGAAAAAAACTGAGCCTATAGTTATTAAAAAAAATTTATCTTCACCGTAAACATAAAACTTTCTCATCCATCACTCATAATTTAATTTTACTATGAAACAAGATATAATAATCACTAAACCGTATTTTTCTGGTGATTCAAAAGATCTTATGTTATGCACTAATTAAGTTTGATAAATTTGAAATTAGATTTTTCAATGTCATTATTCTGAAGAAAATACACCTTTAGGTTAATGAATAAAAGATATCAATTAAATGATAATAATATTAGTATAAATCTTAAATATATTTTAATCCTCTATCTATAAGGCAATTTGAGGCTAAAAAATTCAAATACATCTCCAAAACTTTATCAAACTATGGTGTATTATGAGATAATGTAATCCATATTTTTTATATAAGTGATTTATTTTTAATAAATGCTAATAAAGAACTAATTTACTATAAAATACACATCATTAGGATTATATCACTCTTAATATTTTATATCCTAAAAAATATACAATAAAATAAAATTTACCATAGTAAAAAAATTTAAATAAAATTGAAAACACGATTTTCTAAATTAAGATCATTTATTATATTAATCAAAGTATTTTTAAGATTTTCTAAAAATATAGTTTTACATAATCATAACATTGAATCATTGAAATTTAAAATTTTATTTTCTATTAATCTAGAAAACATATAATCAAACACCAATTTTTTTTTTAATTTTTTGGAAAAATGGTTTTGTAAAATCAAAAATGATTTCAAAAACTAGAAGGAGACATAAATTTTAATTTTCATTGAGTGAAATAATTAAAAAATTTAATAAAGAATCGGTATAATAAGGTGCTCCAAAATAGATGTCAGTGAATATTTATTTTATGTATTAATTAAAAGGATACTTTAGAGAGCGGTTCTAAAAATTAAATCAAATAAGAAAATGAAATGATGAATATAAAAAAAAATAAACTAAACAAATAAAATGGAGATGTGGAAATAGTAAGGAGATTAGGGGATAATAAGGGGAGTAGTTACATATGTGGGGGAATGTATAAAATGGGGTAGAAAATTGGTTGTAGGGGAGGGTGGTGATGGATGTGGCAGTTATAACCATACTATGGTAGGTGGTAAATGGTATTAGTACGGATGAAAATGAAAGGAGAATTTGGGGAATACCTAGAGGATTTTTTTATGTTCTTATATATTTTCCCACATATGAATGGTTGATAATCTATAATAGTGGTAATTATATTCTAAAAAACAACTGTCAATTTTCTTCCACCAAATGTATAAAACTATAAGAATATATGATCATCTAATCAATATACAATTTTTTTGGGTAAAATCATTATAAATAAATATTTAATTTTAGCACTATATAAATTGAGCATTCAGTAAATTAATTTAATAACAATTGAGATATAAATAATTATAAAACCTATAAGCACTATTGAAATTATATTTTTAATAACATAATTAAAATTTCATGACCCATCCCCCATGGCCCATATCGTGACTAGTCCAAGCCCACCTTCCATAGGTCAGGGGATGGAGACTAGCACCGAAAAGGCATATCCCTAAAACCGGGAAGGCATTGCCTTTTAGCCTGTAAACTCATACAATCCAAGCACACAGTAAGATGCAAGCACAAAGTAATGAATATAGGAAATAATGTGAGTATAGTAAGTAAATGGGGCCAAAATACAGACCCAATTGGAAAGTACAAGTAAAAATAAAAAACATCTCATGTGAACACCTTCCATGGATCCTACGTAAAGGGTAGGTACAACTCTCAAATAGTTGTCTCTGCGATATGTCTCATATAATAGTCCACATCCGATCAGCCTGCAGTCCTGGAACCCTCAGTCTCGATCAATATATTATGTCGTCTTCACAAGACACAATAAGGTGCGGGCATATCCCATGCAGGGGTGGGTATAATAATACTCAATAGGGACCTCGAGACCCCCGAAGGTCTCTTAGAATCCAAGAAGGATAAACCAAAAAGAAACACCATGTTCACATGCACAAAAACAATAGTCAACCCTACTTAGGTATATGCCCATACATATACCTAAGTTATCAAGTGTACCCATCTCATTCATGAGGTAACAAAAGGCCCTAACTCTCTATAGAAAAGCCTAATTGTTCCATGAAGGAAAGAATACCATGAAGGTAACATCATAAAGATATGTACAATAAAGTTACCTCTACACAGAATAATTCCACGAAGGTATCACCACATAGATGTGTACCAAAAAGGTTCTACTACATAGAAGAATACCACGAAGGTATCACCACATAGAAGTGTACCACAGAGGAAAAGACTCATCTTACACCTGTTATAACTTAAGTACAGAAGTGTAGATGATTATTTGTATTGCTAGATCATCTTACCTCGTCAAGAAGCTCTGATGTTGACCCACACAGGATCGAAGAATACCCCCACTAGATCTGAATATGACCTACACTGGATCTGAAGATACTTCCTACATAGGATCTAAAGATTTCCCAAAAATGATCTAAATATGACCCACAAATGATTTGTAGATAACCCATACATGATCAGTAGATTCTTCAAGTACAACAAGCCATAGGGTTCTCGCACTAAGCACGGTTGATTCTGGGAGGATCCACTCCTCAAGCCAATGGTACATAATGAAACTGCCACAAAGTCCCACAAAGATATATCACGATGTCCGACACATCAAAAGGGACACAACGCGACTGACGACGTGTCAATCGGATGCCCAGTCTGTATGTTATTAGCATTTCTGTTCTATGGGCCAGGTTGGATTTGGGTTCGATCCAACCTACCCATAATCCACCTTTATCCAAAGCACATGTGGAGTATACCAATATAACCATCTCTATCCAAGGTTTCTGGTGATGCATACGGTTCGTCAAACAGACACCTGGTTCTCAGGATATGGCCAAAAAGGATTTTCTGGGTCCAGATGGGCCTGGGTCCGGTCCGGGTCCGGCCCGGATGGGCTGGACTGCAGTGGGCCCGGCTCGGCCTGTAAAGGGGCAGCGCAAACCACTGGGCGAGGCCCAACCCGCGCTAGACACGGCCCACTCGGCTGGGTGCGGAACGCCCAGCTAGGTGTGGTCCACCCGGCTGGGTGCGTTCTGTCGTGGCGGGGCCGACCCTAGTCGCCACGCCGGGGGAGGCACCCCATGGATTCTCGAATAGAAAACGATATGGTCGGTTCTTCCCATCCTGGAAGTTCCATGTGGTGCCACCTATTAGCATGCGGGACCCACCAGAGTGGATCCTGCTTAGTGTGATGTTGTCGGCTAAGGATCTAGATGACACCCCCTTCCAGCGGCGTCGGCATGAGCTGTCGCTACCTCCACAGCTAGACGGGTGCCGACCGCCCTCCAGGTGCGCCACCGTGGCTCAGCAGCTGCACCCTCTTCCTATACTAGCAGTGTAGACACGCGCCACCCCAGTTCCACATGGTCAGCTGGCATGCCGGCCGCCGCCGTCCGCTGCTGCAGCCGACAGTCCGCAGCCTCCTTCGGCTGTGTGGTTGCACCACCAGCGCCATTGCGGCTAGCCGGTGTGGTGGCCGCCGCCTATACCCTGCCGGCATTGATTGCTGATGACATGGTTTGGTCTTCTCATCCCATCAATCCACCCACAAAGAACACAACAATAAGGAAGTGGCGTAGTGTTCGGGCCACTTTGGTTGGCCTTCCCCCTTCATGTTAAATCGATAGCAGGTAGTTCATAGATTGAAAATAATGATTCTTCACGAAGAACAAAAATAGAACAATTTTCCTACCGTGGTGATTTTTTGGATATGGCATGAGGAAAAGGATGAAGATGTTGAAGAAGACACTGATGTTGTCTCTCCCACAACATGCTTCTGATCTATCCCCAAGCATTGCTTCATCATTCTTGATCTGGAGGTTTGTTCTTCGTTGGAGAAGGTTCCTTGTGGGAGGATATTCAACCACCAAATTGGTTGTCCAAAAAACCCCACCATGAAGGGTGAGGATCCAATTTACCCCTAATAATGTTTAATGAATTCATCAATTAAACATTTAATTGATTCCATTAGTGGGGGTTTCCAAGTGGCAAACCACTTGTAACTGGGCCTTTAATGCATGGCATTAAATGTCCAACCTCTTCAAGTGTTTCCCACAAATGGAATTCAAATGCGAGGTTTCCAGAAATAAAATAAAAATTTTTACATTTATTTTTTTCAATTCTACCACGAAATTCCAAAAATCCAACTTCAACCATTGACCTACATCAATGTAGGTGAAGGTATCCTTAAGTGAATATCGAAACTATGAGTTCAACGATGTCCTCAGTTTTCAATTCCGAGATCTGATTCAAAAGTTAAAAAATTCCGCTAATGCATTTACTGAACGTACTTGAAAAAAAGGTGATAATTTCATTCTGGGAACACCAAGCCTCAGAATCACAGACAACTATTTTTTGCAGACTCGAAATAATTCCATATAAAAAAAACAATTACCTGGAAAATATAGGTCTTTACATTCTCACCACCTTAGGGTTTGCATCCACAAAAGACACAACACAAACTAGGGAAACAAGTGGGGGTACTGAGAACGAATCTGAGCCTCCCACTCCCATGTTCTCTCCTAGAGGTTCCCATACTACCAATGTACTTGCACCAGAGGTATTGATTTCCCACAATGGACTCTATCCGGTCGATTCTCAATCTCTACTAGAACATCTGAAAACGTCACACCATCATGGATGTCCAGCTTGCCCTCGTCAATGATGTGCGAAGTATCATGTTTATATCTCTTTAGCTAGGATACGTGGAAAATATCATGCACCGGGTGTAACTAAGGGGGAAGAGCTAGGGGGTACGCCACCTCACCAACTCTGCTGGGGACCTGGAAGGGTCCGATGAACCTTAGAGATAACTTATCGCCCTGGCCAAATCGCCACATACCTCGTCGAGGTGAGACCCGTGGGAAGACATGTTCACCATCCTCGAACTTGAGAGGTCTTCATCTCTTGTCATCATTAGACTTCTTCCTGCTCTGTGCAGTCTTCATATGCTCTTGGATGATATTCACCTTCTCCATGGAATCCCGTACCAACACTTGTCCCATGCGTGATGACTCCCATGGGTCAGTCCATCACAGAGGTGATCTGCATGGATAACGGTAAAAATCCTCGAATGGTTCCATACCAATGGGGGAGTGATAGATGTAATTGTACATGAACTCCACCAATAGAAAGTGATCCTCCAAATTGCAGTCGAAATCAAGGATGCAAGCACACAGAATCTCCTCAAGGATCTGAAAGGTCCGCTCTATCTGACCATCTTTCTGAGGATGGAATGTGGTGCTCAATCGGAGATATATATCGAATGCCTCCTACAAATCCTTCCATATCTCGGATGTAAAATCTGTATAATGATTAGAGACAATCGTTGAAGAAACTCCTTGATGCCATTCAATATCCTAAACATAGAGGTTCCCCAGTCCCTCTACTGAACCTTGCTCTCTGATAGGTAGGAAGATAGCCAACATGGCGAGTTGGTCAACGATCACTCATATGGAATCTTGTCCCTTGGATGTGCATGGAATTCCTATCACAATGTCCATGGAGATACCATCCCACTTCCACTCTAGCACCTCTAGTGGCTAAAACATGCATGCTAGAACCTGATGCTCTACCTTCACTTACTGACAAGTGAGGCACTGAGATACAAGCTCTGTTATTGGTTTATTCATTCCCATCCACCAGTGCTAACACCAGTGGTCCTAGTAAATTGTCGCCTTTCCTGGATGTACCAATAAATGGGATGTATGGAACTCCCTCAATGCCTCCTGTCAAAGCACCACTGGTACCATGATATTCCCCCTGAAGAGGATGATTTACTCCCCACCTTCATAAAATCCATCAGGTGCTTGTCCTGTGGATATCTGAGCACATCATGCCTTGTAGTCAGTTTCCCCGAGATGTGCCTCCCTGACTCGCTGAAGGAGTTGATGAGTGACTGTTAGAGACTGAAGATAAGATTATCCATCTTGATCCACGTAGGATATCCATAAAGTAGTCAGTTGCTCCGTCGCCTCACTCAGAAACTATATACTAGATCTCCTACTAAGTGCATCTACTACAACTTTCATCATCCCAGGAGTACATACTATCTCGAAGTCATAATGCTATAGGAACTCAAGCAAACACCACTGTCTCAAGTTCAGTTCCTTTTGAGAGAATATATACCTAAGACTCTTGTGATCAAAGTAGACTGTAAGACGTTCTCCCATCATGTAATGTCGCTACATATTCAAGGGGAATACCACTGCTACAAACTCTAGTTCATTGGTAGTGTAGTTTTTACCATGTTTTCTCAGCTGTTGAGAACCATAGTCAGTCACTGGTAACTCCAACATCAGGACACGTCCAAGCCCGATCTCGAATGTGTCACAAGAGACTACGTAACTGACGTTCTCCTCCAATAACCTCAAGATGGAGTCACTCATCAGTCTCTGCCTTAGCTCCTGGAAACTCCACTGGAATCTCTTTGACCACACAATGGGTTTCCCCTTCTTCATTAACGCTGATAAGGGTGCTGCAAGTCTGGAAAAGAAAGTAGAAAACCCTCAATATTAACCCACCAAACCCTGGATACTCCACACCTCCGTCACACATCTAGGTGGCTCCCATGCAAGCTCATCCTCAATATTCACGGGGTGCACTGCAACTCCAGCCTTCGAGATGACGTGTCCCAGGAAGTGAACCTCTTAGATCTAGAATTGGCACTTTGAGAGCTTACCATAAAACTACTGCTCTCCGAGTGTGTCCATAACTATCTACAGATGATAGGAATACTCCTCCTATATAGCTGAGTATACAAGGATGTTGTCAATGAAGACAACCACAAAGTGATCAAAGTATGGCTGGAGGATCTTTTTTATGAGTCCCAAGATCATTGTTGGGGAATTGGTCACACCGAATGGTATAACCACGAACTCATAGTGGCCATACTAACATCTAAAGGTCATCTTCTGCACATCCTCGTCTCGTACCCTGAGCTGTTGATAGGCTGATCTATGTTCAATCTTTGAAAACCATCGTTCTCCATTCATCTGATAAAAAAGATCATCAATGCTTGGTAGTGGGTACTTCTTCTTCATGGTCACCTGGTTCAAGCGCCGATAGTCCACATGGAATCTCAAACTCCCATCCACCTTCTTGGTGAACAAATTCAGGGTTGCCTAAAGAGAAACATTGGGCCTAAGGAACCCTTTGCTCTGCAATTCCTCTATCTATACTCGCAAGTCTCAATTCTCCATGGTATCCATCCAATATGATGGTGTAGATATTGATTCCTTACTAGGGTAAAATTTGATGTACAATTCCACCTCTCTGTGGGGAGGTAGAACCAGAACATAATCAAGGAAAACATCAGCGTACCGGTCCACAACTCCTGGATAGCTCTAACACTCAACACAAACCACCCTTAGGGTAAGCATAGCCAAATTATGTGTGATTGGCTACACCCTCCTCTGGTTAATTCTATCTGGTGCTGCAATAGTTCCCTTATCATCGGTGAAGGAAAACCTAGTCCCATCCTCACAGACACACCAAACATTACCTGTAATACTGTCGATATGAGCAATGGACTGTAAATTACCAATCCATACCAAGATGATGTCGTTAAGGCCTCGATGACACCACTAGAAGATCCCATCCAAAGCTCTCACCTCTTAGATAAATCTCACACTGCCGGCACCAGTGTGTAATCATCGAATCTCTCTCGTAGGAGTCTCTTTCCAAAAAAGAACGAGCCAACGACTCCACCGAAATATCTGAGCTCTGAAAAAGGGTCATGGAAATAAAAAAGTGACTATCACATGTGTCTATAAGTACTTCAGCTATGTTAGATAAAAAATAGATCATACCTTGAATCATTTACGAAGCTCCATGGTCATAGGGCTCAGCTGCCTGGAGCTTAGCTTTTCCATGTCCACCTGTTCCCTGCGGTTGGGGTGGACCACATGGAGGTGGTGGCATTAGAACTTCCAATATCCACCCACTGTCTACTGCATGACCAGCCCCTCTGCCATGTCTTCCTGCTACATGTAGACATCCTCGATAAAATCTTCACCTCTGCCTAGGCTGTCCTTCGACTGTCTATTGGCTATCCATACGGTAGTTCGGGCAGTCACGGGCAATGTGACCCTACCAGACACACGAGTAACATTGCTCGACCCTTTCCTTTCCTGCTCTATCTCGAGATCCCTATAGAACAGATCCTATATCCTATGGCCATCCACTTATGGGTCTGGTCCTCTTGGACCTATGCATCATCGGTCTACTACCAGCTACTGATGACTCTACTATGTGTCATCCGTTGGTGGATCTCACTGCCAGTGACTGCTCAGTAAGGAATCTCTCCACTAAGATTTCTTGATCTAACACCCCCACCTCTGTCGGGATGCTAGGAGAAATCATCAAAGCTCTAATCTCCCATATGAGACCCTGCTCAAAGGTCCAAGCCCTGAAGAAAGGGTCCCACAGCATGTCAGTTGAGTATCACGAGAGGTTGGTGAACCTCACTGAATACTGAGCCACAATCATGCTTCCCTCCTCCAAGCGGAGGAGCTCATATATACACAAAGAGCGTATGATTGTTGGGACATACTATTCCATAAAAAGTCTCTTAAATTCTTAGCAGATGAGAGTCACCTCATCGTGAACCTAGAGAATCAAACTTCATCGTCTCTCTATTTCTGCCCGAAGACGACTACCTGCAAGGTTAACCATAAGATTAGCTGTTGTCCCAATCAACTAGAAAACACTGACCACAACCTCTATCCAGTCCTAAGCTGCATTTGAATCCTTCTTTCCCTAGAATATCAGTTGCCTCTGGCAATAGAACTCGTGCAATGCGCTAAATCAGCATGCACCCTCTACTACTGGGGCTTGTGGAATCAGCTTCCCAACGAGTAGTGGTGCTACCGGTACACCACCCATTGGTACAACTACTGAAAGGGGGACATGAACTAAACCCTAATCCCACGGTGGGCTTTCATCATGATATCTACCTAGAACCATGGCTGGCTGTCTTCATGGAGGCATCCAGGAAAGAAACAGGTGTGCCACGGTCAATAAGTTATACACGATGAGCTGACTCAAAGACATCATAATGAATTTTTTTTAAAAACACACACTCAATCAGTGTTTTAATGCACTGAGTCAGAAATCATAAGTCAATGTCCTGGTGTATGGATACGTTGGCCACCGTACCAACACTGGAATTCCCAAAGTTAAAATTGTACTCATTACACTTAACACTATTGGTGAGCCAAAAGATCAATGTCCAAGTTTTTTCAGTTGAACCGAATCCTCTGATACCAATTCTCCATGACCTGTCCCCAAGGTCCAGTGTCGTGACTACCCCAAGCCCGCCTTCTATAGTCTAGGGGCTGGAGACTAGCACCGAAAAGGCATATTCCTTAAATCGGGAAGGCATTGCCTTCTAGCCTGTGAACTCACACAATACAAGGACACAAAAAGATACAATCACAAAGTAAACTATAGAGTAAATAGGGTGAGTATAGTAAGTAAAGGGGGCCAGAATACAAAAACAATAGGAAAGTAAAAGTAAAACAGAAAATAGCTCATGTGGACACCCACCAAGGATCCTGCCAAAAGGTTAGGTACTGCTCTCCAACGGTCTTTTCTGCGATATATATCATCTAATGGTCCACCTCTGATTAGCCTCTAGTTTTGTAACTATCATCCTCGATCAATGATGTCTGTTATCGGCATAAGATACAACATGGTGTGGGAATAGACCGTGTAGGGGTGAGTATAACAACACATAGTAGGGACCCCGAGACCCCTGAATGTCTCTAAGAATTCATGAAGGATAAACCACAGAGCAACACCATGTTCACATGCATGAAAACAATAGTCAACCCTAATTAGGTATATTCCCGTACATATACCTAATTTATCATGTGTACCCATCTCATTCATGAGAAAACCTATGTCCCAAATCTCTTTCCAAAAGCACAATTGTTCCACAAAGGAATGAATACCATGAAGGTAACACCACGAAGGAATATACCACAAAGGTAACACCACACAGAAGAATATCACGAAGGTATCACCACCCAAGAATTGTACCACAATGGTAACGCCACACTGAAGAATACCTAGAAGGTATCACCACAAATAAGTGTACAATAAAGGTAAAGACTCATCTCACACTAGGTATAACTTAAGTATAGAAGTATAGATGATTAGCTATATTTCAAAATCATCTTACTTATTCTAGAAGCTCTGCTGTTGACCCTCACAAGATCAAAGATGACCCACACATGATCTAAAGATGAGCCACATAGGATCTGAAGATGATGACCGACACCAGATTCAAAGATGACCCACAAAGGATCTGAAGATGACCCACATAGGATATGTAGATGACCCACATAGGATCGGTAAATGCTTCAAGTACAACCAACCATAGGATTCTCACACTAAGAACGCTTGATTCTAAGAGGATCCACTCCTCAAGCCATCATTAGATACTTCAACTACCACAAAGTCCCATGAAGAACTATCAAAAAGGTCCCTCAGGTCAAAAGGGACCCAACTCTACTGACTGTGTGTCAATCAGAGGTCCTATTTTTTCATGTTATTAGAATTTCCATTCCGAGGTCCCGGTTGGATTCAATTTTGATCCTAACTGGCCATACACAATCTTTATCCAAAAATCAAGTAGAGTATGCCAAAAGGACTATCTCAAACCAAGGTTTCCGGCGTCATAGAAGGTTTGTCAAATGGACACACGGTTCTCAAGATATTTCCAAAAAGGTGTTTCTGGGTCCAAACAGGCCCGAGTCCCGTCCGACTTGGTTGGACCGACCCGGCCTAGTCAGAGTTTGGCCTGTCCCAAAAAGGGGTGGCTTGAATCAGGCTGGGCGCAACCTCCTCACCCAGGTGTGGTCCACCCGGCTTGGTACGATCGACCTAGCTGGGTGCTGTCCTCCACGGCGGGGACCATAGTAGATGCCACCCGGGTAGAGGCTCCACCTCGGATTCCTGAACGGCCCAAGGCACATTCGGTTCTGGCCATTTTGGGGGCACCACAAGTGCTGAATTCAAGTATTGGGGACTCACTGGAGCAGGTCCTGCTTGGGGTGAAACAGTCAACTGGGGATCCGGTCGGCTCGCCCTTCCAGCGGTGTTGGCATGTGCCACTTCTGGCTTCACAGTCGGCCGGGTGTCGGCTGTCCTCCAGGTGCGCCACTATGACCTCCTCCTCTACCGTTAGCACAGACGCGCGCCGCCCCATTTCTACATGGTCAGTAGGCATGCTGGCTGACACCCCCCTCCACCACGACCGACGTGATGCGGCCTCCGTTGGCAGCGTGATTGCACTGCATCCGCCATCGCGGCCGGCCGGTGTACTAGCTGCCGCTTGAACCTTGCTAGCGTCGATTACCGGTGACATGGTCGGGTCCGCTCATCCCGCCAATCTGCAAGTGAAGGACACAACAAAAATGAAGTAGAGGAAGGTTCAGGCTTCTTCTTTTGGCCCGAACCCTCCGTGTTAAATCAATAGCAGAAATTTCATAGATTGAAAACAATGATTCATCACAATGAACAAAAAATGAACAATTTCCCTACCTCGACCATTCACTGGAGATTGCATGAGTTAGAGGATGAAGACGTTGAATAATATTTCAGTGTTCATTGGTCATACAACACGCTTCTGATCCAACCTCGAGTGTCGGTTCCTCATTCTTGATCTGGAGGATCATTCTTCGTTGGAGAATGTTCCTTGTTGGAGGATGTTCTTTCACCAAACTAGTTAGCCAAAAATCCCGACCACGAGAGGTGAGGATCCAATCCTCCCCTAATGAAGTTTAATGAATTCATCAATTCAACATTTAATTGGCATCATTAATGTGGGGTTTCCAAGTGTCACACCACATGTAACAGGGAATTTAAGGCAGGGCATTAAATGCCAAACCTCATTAGGAAGTTCCCACCACCAGAATTCAAATGCGAGGTTTTAATAAAAAAAATAAAAAGTTTCTATTTTATTTTTTTCAATTATACTATGAAAATCCAAAAATCTAACTTCCACCCTCGACCTACTATGGTCGAGGTAAAGGTCTTCTTAAGAGAATATCAATAGTATGAGTTCAATAATGTCCTCAGTTTTCAATTCTGAGCATTGGTTCAAAATTTACAAAACACTACTCATGCGTTTACTTAACGTACCCAAAAAAGTTCAGAATTTCATTCTAGGCATACCGGGCCTCATAATCATGCACCACTAATTTTCACAGACTCATAGTAATTCCATATAATTAAAAACAATTACATGGAAAATTCGGGTCTTTACACAAAATACATCCCTATGAAAAATAAAAAATATATATTAATGAATGAAAAGTAACAAAATGTAGAGTATTTTATCACTATCATATGAATATTTTAAAATAAGTTTTAAACTCGAAATTTTCTTCAAAGTGTAAGGGGAATCGTTCAACCAGAACTATGGTACCTATCTTTTTATCCCTTGACGCACTCGGCATAACCCCTTGGAAAGGTTATTGACCTTCATATTCTATAAGACCTATAAAATAATTATCAGAGGAAATTTTTTCTTCATATCCATGGAAAAATTTATTCTGGGCATGAAATTTATTTTATCTAATGTTAATCATGAATCAAAAAATCACCTAAAAACCACATTTCTAGTTAAATTAAACACGCTAACATTTATATTAGGATTTCTAAAATAATTATGTAATGGATTAATCATCATGATAATCTCCACAAAAAAATCCCTATCATTCTAAACCTTTATATAAAGTAAAATATATACAAGGAAATATAAAATATTTATTGAAAAATTATATAAAATACATCAAATTTTCAATCTGTTAGAACCTCATTTTATAAATGTATCTTAATGGAACACAGTAGTAAACTTCTAAAAAAACTCTCATCCAAAAATATAAACACATGATATGCAATAGAAACTTAATGAACATATTATAAAAAACATATAATTTCTTAAATCTAAACCCATTAATGATTTAAAGAGAGAAATTCATTTCAAGAAATGTATCTCTCCCCTTAATGAGAATAATATATGAAAATGAAAATTTGAAACTCTACCCCTTTGGTATTTTAAATATACTTCATTTGAAATGAAATAATTTATTTAGGATAATATGTACCATAAAAAACTTATAAATTTTTTAAATCATAATAATTCTAAAATTTCATTTCTTATAAATTTAAAATAACATATGTTAAATTGAGAATAAAAATTAAAAATAAACTTCCTGTTTGTTTAATTTCCTTGTAAGTAATTTTTTAAAACTTGTGGATATATTTTCTGATGAATTTATATAAATCATTCCATTTCTAATGAATTTTTTTTATTAACATGAAAAAATAGGTAATAAAATAATTTCCCTCATTTTATAAATCTGTACTCTTATAAAAAATTTAATAGGTGAAAAGCTAAAGGAACTTATCATTTTCTGAGAAGTTATCTTATGATCCCTGTCAATGATATTCATCTTTCAAATATAATTTTGGTGAAAATTAAAAAATAATTTTCATTTTTTACGGTTTTATAAAATTAATTTTTTGTAGAATATATGATAATATTTTTTTAATTTAAAAAACCCTAACGACCATGTTAGTAAAGGTCAAAATAAATAATTTAGAGTTTATTTAGTTTAAGAAAATAAATAACATCCATTACATATATTTTTTAGGAATGGAAATTTCAAATAAAAAATGACTATAAAAAATAATTTGACGATCCTAATAAATAATTTAAACTCTTCTGAAAGAAAAATCATCCCTCTTTTTTCAAGATTTTTTCGATGTAATGAGAATGTTTAAACAAGATTTAAATGGAATATCCCATTAAATTGATATTTCACATCTTCTGTTTAATATATTCATTATATCTGAATTTAACAGTTTAATAAAAAATAGATTTTCCATTTTTCATTTTTTAAAATTAAAGAAACATTTCTCCTTTTGATGTGTTATCCTAGAGATAATGTTTCATTAAATTTTTGTTCAATTGTTATCACTAATGTGTTGGGTTTCTAGAAAATGAAATTATACAACTATTGACATAAAGTATATGATTTTGATTAATGTTCAAACAAAAAACTATGAGTGTGTGATTTACCAAAAACTATTGAGAATAATAAAATCCATCTGCTACATATCAAACATTAGTAGTGGAGACCAATATTGAGTATCTCTTCTTGATATACCATGAAACTAAATATTCTCTTATAAGATCACATTTATTAGAGGTACCCTTCTAATATAACCTAAATCATCCAACTTCAATATCATAGTAACTTTTAGGAGTAAATTTAGCTCAAGAAGAATAAAATAGACCAATTTTTTAGTTCCTTCAAACTAGAAAAAATGGGTTTTAGAAATTTTAAATGTTATTTATTTACATTTTTTAAATATCACACACATACATAATGAAATAATAATGTCTAGTAAAATAACTACTAAATATAAAAAAATTCTAATCATACCTCTATATTGTTTTTTATCTACCATATTCCTTGATTCAACTTGATAATGGTTAATTGTGGTACCTACTAGCGTTTTAATACTCACATCACATTCAAAACACATTTTAGTGAATCTCAAAAATATTTAGGTTGAGTTAAAATATTTCCCAACATTATTTCATAAATTTAAAAACCATGGAAATAGTTTAGATAAAACATCATGATCATTTGTAAATCTCTCTTAATATGATTAAAACGATCATTGGAAATATATTATTTAGTTTATACAAAAATAATTTCATCAACATATATTTTAATGATTATCATTTCATTGAATTAATTTTTTATAAAAATAGTTAGATTGATATTTCCATTAAAAACTTTAGGATTAGGTAAAAAACTAGTTATTCTACCATATCATTATCTTGGGTCATGTTTAAAGTTGTATTAAGAGTTGGTAAGCTAAATTTATTCTATATAAATATCATCATGAATATATTAATTAACAAAATAACTCTTCATATCCATTTTAATCGAAATAAAATTTTGATGTTCTATGAAGGATAATATAATTTAAAAAGATTCATGAAACTAATTTTGAAAAGTTATTTACCTATATTTTCATGTTTCTAAATCTATAATTACATAATTACATGTGTTAGAATCAACAAATATCTATATTTTAGTGAACCAATATTTTTATAAATGGATATTGATTTTTTTTGGGAATGAATATTCAATACATTAAAAAAACACACATTTGAGGGCTATAATAGTTTAGTGCCTTTCTAAAGGTGGAAAAAATACTAATAATTAATGAAATATCATTAATGTATCCCATAAAGATCTTTCCATTTTTAATACTACTTTGGAAAACATTCTTTATAACCTGTGGATAATAAATATAAAAAATGATGAGCTAATGGTTTCATTAACAGAAAAAAGCGATATACATAAGTATATCATGAGCATAAGCATTTGAGAACGATTGAATATCGTTTGAATACGATACCCTTCATATCAAATATCACTATCTTGTGGAATGAAATAAATATTGTCTTTTCATAATAAATAAATCATAAGTAAATTGAACAGCATGATCCATGAGATAATAACATTAGCATAAAACATAAATTTGTGACATATAAATAATCTTAGAAATTAATTAACATATTAGTTAACTATCATTTCCAAAACATATAAGGGTAATCTATCAGTGGCTTAATATCTTTATAAAGACACACTACCATCCCCAGTTTCATCCCATTCCTCATATTAGAATGTGTTCACTCCCAAAACCATCATAATAGTCAAGGCTAACTCCTAAGACCAACATTGAGGAAAAATTCCATTACTAAACTAGTTTCACTCCAAATTCCAACCTTGTATCACAGAACCATGTTCACTACATGATCTTGTATTTTCTATCTAATGAGATATAAATACATACCCAATGAATTAGAGGTAGATATATGTCCCACTACTTTTTAGATATAATATAACCTCCATCATTTGTTATAATGTAACCACCATCTTAGGATATAACATAAAAACTATCGCATAATTAATATCATATATATATATATGTGTACCAATGATTAAAAAACATTCATTATATCATAACTCATGAAATGAAAAAAGTTTCATAAACATTTATTTATATGTGTAGTTTTTATTACCATTTCCTCATTTCATCATATCATAACCCACGAATGAAGTGAGTTTCAAAATAGTTATATCATGGTATAACCCGTGGAAGAAAATTGGGTTCTTAAACCTGACTTCATCATAATCATAGACCATTTGGAGAAATAATAATAATGGCATCCTGTTATCACATCCCTAGTAAAGCATAAATTTTATCAAAATAGTTAATATTGGATAGAGAGTGGTTTTGAAAGATCACTTTGAACCTTTCTTAGAGAAAATAAACCTTCACAAAAAATACATTTTTTATTGCTTAAAAAATGTTAAATGTACTTCTATTTGAAAATAATATTCAGAAAATATAAATAAATCTTCTGAAAATAAATTATAACAATTATTATTGATGATATCATTTATATTTTTAGAAAACACTTTTGGAAATATAAATTTTTTTTAAAAATAATTTTATTTTAAAATATCCTTTATAATTTATAATGTGTTATTCAAAGCGATGATTGTTTATAATGTCAAAAAAATTATGTTCATGTTGTACACCTTAATGGAAAATTCCTTTTGTTGTTTCAATAAAATCCCAAAAGTAATTATTTGGAAAAAACATGAATACTCCTTTAAAAAAATTAAAATGAATTACATGGGTAAAAATGACCTTTTAAACTCATAATAGTGTAATAAACCATTATTTTTTAAAATACTGATAACATTTTTTTGATGAAAAAAGATTTCCAGCTGAACAGAGAAATAAAGTATCATTTTCTAAAGAATATTTTCATAGAAAGTTTAAGTACCAAAGAGTGATAAAATGGTACCATTTATTGAAGATGTCATAAAAAAATATTAGAAGAATATTTATGAAAATCATTGAGATGTGGATCATGATATTTCAATCCATATATGTTTATCTTTAGACTTTTGGGATCCACACTTTTTGTATGTGTGATTTTTGTCACCAACATAGAGAAGATACTAACCATCTATTTCTTTCTTGTGTAGCCGAGTTTACCCTTTAGAATTATATTACTACCATTTTCAACTGTTTATGGATACTCCTTGATACTATCACCTCTCAATGAATTTTTTTTAGATCTAGAAACCTCACAAAAAATCCAGAAACTCATCTTAGCTACTTTTTTTGAGCTTCCCCATGTGATCTAGTATGATAGAAATGCTTTTATACAAAATAATTACTTATTCAATCTTAATGATGGTTGGACCTGGATTCTCATTACTATTAGGGATGATACCTCTATTCAGAAATATTATTGTAACCATACCATTGGAGACCTTGAGATCCTTCACCGACTTCAGATTTATGGTCTTTACAAACAACTGAGGTGCACTTTTGAGGTGTTATGACAAGAGCTACTCTAAGGATGGATCAATGTGATTGTCAATGGTGCCTCTAAAGGCCACCATGGTCCTGCGGTCTGTGATTCCATTTATAGAGACTATCTTGGATAGTGTCAAAAATGATTTTATAGTAGATTTTGTACTGCCTTATCTTAGGATGCATAAATGATGGGTGTGATTCATGTTGTTGACTTTGCCAAGAAATAGGGCTAAAACAATATTTGGATTGAAAGTGATTTGACTAAAGCTGTCCATTATATCTAGAATGGTGTGATGTATCTTCCTAGGCCACTTACTACCCATTGGATGAGTTTCCTAGCATGGATTTGGGACATCAACCAAATTTCCACTCATGCCTTTCATGAAGCCAATATGGTTACTGATGGTCTCGCCATCATGGGTTTCAACAATGATAATACTTAGCAGGATTATTTTCCTGGTGAGTTTCTCCCTATTTATTATAAATATTTTAATAAGATTCCATCTTTCAAAATCATGTAATCTTCTTTTCTATTTTTAGTTAATTGTTCATTGGTCTTAAAAAAATAAACAATCCAGGTAAATGATTATATTATAAGAAAAAATCATAACCACATTGGTGACATTGAATCACAATACCCAAGAAGGGATAACATAAAATGAACCATAACATATCATGATGATGAATAAATACATGATATTACATGTCATTGTTACTATATATAATCCTTTGTAAATAATATAGGATCATAATAAAATCATATGCCTCAAGGAAAGAAAATTGTGAAAAATATCCCAAATAGATTTGTTAAATTCTGAACCATAAACCCCATGAAAGACATATAAATAAATTCATAAATAAAATGGTATAGTTTTATAGAGAAACATCAAAATTTAAATTCATGTGTATTATATACACCATGTAAAAAATACATTGTGAATATGATATGAGTCTCATGGATGTAAAAAAGGTAGATGTAAATCATTTACTATAAGTAATGAATTCAGTGAATGTATTAGAACCTCCATTATAAAAATTAAATGTTTACTATAATAATATTATAAAACAATAATGATATATATTATATAATATATTATTTTCTTATGACCTTTTTATTACTCATTTATTAACAATTCCTCAATAAAATCATGTTTCGGGTAATGACTGCTCTTTTTTCATGTATGTTTAATCTTGTTGTTTTGTAGTCCTCTTACATAGATCATGGATTTATAATATTTAGTATTTGAACAATGATATAAATATCATATATATTCAATATATATTTATTTTGAGTAATCCATTAAATTTAGTGTTCTGAAATGAAATATTGTATTAATGGAGATGATAGGTTGTACATACGCATGAATGTTATTTCAACTTTCTTGTCAAATTAAAATAAATAAAAGTTAGGGTTATATATCATCTTTATAGAATAATGTTTAATTAAAAAATTTCACATATTTTTATTAAAACCATCATTAACACCATACATGTAAAGTGTGAGTGAATCACATCGCTTCACGAGGTGGTAGTCTACCATATAAAAGAACGATGCATCGTATTCCCACAAAATGTAAAATATGATCCTATGTGTGATTTTAGAATTAATTACTCATGATAGTATCATAAATATCATATATATCATATATATAAAATATATCAATCATTATTTCCTACCTTAAGTGGTGGAAATAGCGAATCAAATTACATGAGTCTGAGAGATATTAGTTCACCGTACACACAAACCATGATTTTGTACCCATTTGAAAGATGTTGAGATTTATTTGATCATTAAAATAACATAAAAACATATAAATACATGTAGGAGATTTATTTATTTTTATTTAATCATGATATTAAAATAATTTAAGTTGGTTGGGGAAGAAATAAAATAAAAGAACTCGTCGATTTACGTTACCACTTCATTAAGTAACATCCATAGGATTTCAAAAAAAATATTAGGACATATTCATAACTAAAATATGTAATCTAGTATGATGGGAGGTATTTTTATAATTTATTTTGTTATTTTGTGGAAAACAAGTGTTTTATGTTTGGAATAGGAAATGAGAGGGGTGACCCATTATAAGTGGGAGAGAGGACAAACTTGGTATTTTGGAAAGGAATTGAGTGCTCCAAATTTTTTCATATATTGAAAGGAAAAACAGGCTATTATGGAAACATGGTGGTGAAAATGTATAAATATATAAATAAAATAGTTTTTAGAAATGTCCAAAGGTCATTTATATGCTTTTCTTTTTAGTCAACCCCCCAATAAACCCATTTTATCTTCAGTGTATTAATTAATTTTTTCTACATTCACTTTTCATTTCTGCAAAAAAATTAAGTTGATAATATTATATAATATTAATTATTCTGATTCGAAATAAAGAATACAATTCTCCTAATTTGACTCACATATGTGTAAAACATTAATTGAAAATTATCCCTCACAGACAACAAGAATGATGGTTCAAAAGTTTATAATTTTTAATATAAAAATGAATCATGATATTGATTTCAATTAAAGAAATTTAATTATTTTAATAATTATTGAACTATTTTTTACTTTAAAATATATTAATAATGTAATTTATCTTTATTAATAAATTAAAATAAAATTAATTTTTCAATTAAAATTCTATATTTTTCACTATTCATCAAAAAGAGATGAAACTTTTTTGAAAAACCTAAAAAATAAACATATGACTAATTTTACCTGATGAATTAATAAATTAATTTTGTTTTAAACAATTAATTTTATAAAAGTTCCAAAAATTTTATTTAAAGTAAAAAACACAGATACAATGAAAAATCAGGGTTTCAAGAAGTGTAATTTTCAAGAAAAATATGATTTTATATTAATTCTATATCTATTATTAAATTTTTGATGAATATAAATTATGTTTGTTTGATAAGTAATCTATAAATATAATTAAAACAATTTTTAAAGAAGTATTATTTTAATTTATTAAAATGGATAAACATTATTCACTTTAAAACTGTTTTCATAAAACCCCCTCTTTTAAACCATAAAATAATCTTATACTAATCCAATATAAATTTGATTAAAGAATAAATATTTGGATTAAATATATATAATTAATAAATATGTTACATAAAAGATAATGGGGCATTTAAATTACTAAATTTGTCGAAAATAAAAGATACTTTTACAAATGTCAATATTTTTGAGTATTTACTAAAAAACTCCTTTCTCTAAAAAAAAGAACAAAATTTTAACATGGGTTATTTTGTGTATGATTATTTTAAAAATTATATTCATTTTATCAAATAATTTTCCTTAAATCCCTATAAATTATTTATAAAATTTATAACAAAAAAAATAAAAACCATTTATAAGAAAACCTATTTTTTATGAATATCATTACATTACTAAAAATATTCATTATTTTATAAATACTTATAAATAAATATATATTGAGTAGAAAATTTATATATAATTCTTAAATTATTTTAAAATTTTCATACACAAATATTTAAATGATATATTATAATGGTCATATTTAAAATAATATTCTTTCATGGTATGATGAGGATTTGGGTCTTGTGTCATGCATGATATCATGTTATGTGTAATGAAACATAAACTAGTTGTTACCTATAATAAAAGTTATATTCAATATTACATGTAAAGAAAAATAAAATTAGTAATGATTCAATGAAAAATATTAAAAAGATTAAATTTAATTAGAACATAAATTAACAAAATTTTAGTGTGTAACATTCTTCCCCCCCCCTTAAAAGAATTTCTCCCATAAAATGAATCCTAGTCATCAAAGGTGTAACTATGTAAAAGTAATTCATGGAAACCCACAAAGTAAAAGTGGATAAAAAACATTTTCATAAAAATGGAATGTTTGAAACATAACGGTTATGTAAAATAACTCATAAAAAGTATTAAAAATATGATATCATAGGTGGGAAGTGATGATTAGGAAATTTATGACAAAATTAATGAGTTACAGAGAGTGATATAGATAACTGGTCACAAAAAATAGGTTTACCTAGATAATGATAACATTTAAAAAAACCATATACCAATGGGGTGTGAAAACGGTCACTAATATCATCGAATATAATGATAAAAATACAATATTTTATTTCGATATCATTTTCTTAAAATTGAATAATTTTCCAAAAAAGATATACATACTTGATTTCATTCAATTTAATAAGGACAGTCTCACCCATTGATTTTTCCATGATCAATTTACACTTCTATCTTACTCCAAGAAATGAATGTGGATTTGTTATGCCTAAAAAATAATAGATCACAATATCCATAAATAGTATATTAAATCATTATTTTAATATTTAGTTATTATAACAGCAAAATAGGTACCATTATTAATTCATAAGTCTGTATTTGGTGAAAAAATACACTAATATTCGACACCATATCCAAATTTCATTTTATACCTCTCCATAAAGAGTCAACCTTATCACCCTTCAAAAATATTATAATATCGTACTTGAGAAAGAAGGTAAAAAATTTCTAATAATAACTTATATTTAATCCTCTAAATTACATGAAATATTTATTAATCATCATATACCAAACATGTGAATATTTTCACCATGAAATATCTTGAAGTAATAAGTACAATATTATCTTAATGAAATCATTCATGATTTCCCATTCATTGAATAAAGCTACATATTATTGAATATATTCTATAGGTCAAATAATGTTGTAATATCTATATATAATAACAAAAAACACTTCATCAACAAATAATTTATCAGTTCTAATGTCATCAATAGTATCCCATTTAGATTATCCATATATGTAGCCTTTTTATCCAAACTAAACTCCATTTTTTCATTATGAGGGTCATATTAAGGTTTACATTCCAATAACCATAATATCACATTAAAAATATATCATTCTTCCTTTCTATCATACAAATTAAAAAATTTATTTAAAATCATTAACAAAAACCATATACTAAATAATGTTTATATATTTCATGTTTCATATTACATAATATTTAAATTCTAATATATAAATACCCACTTCATTCTTAAACCAATAACTATGATCCATCATCTCATTCATTAATACCTCTTTACTTATGTCATTAATAGTTTCCTCATCACCATCAATATAACCATTACCCATATAACATTGTAGATTTTTATCATAATATTTCCACTTTGGACAATGATTTGATAATTCCCATATATTTTATATTTAAATTATTCAATAGTCGATGAAATATAAGGGAATAAATTACTCTCATGTATTTCATTTACTAATCATCTCATTTTAACTTTATAATGACTTTTTGATTGTCCTTCTATTATATAGTAAAAAATTCATCCCTTTCCTCAATGAAATCACCTTAGGTTTTTTTACCACATTCATGACACATATGAAGCTGAATCTTTTTTTCATCCATATACTCTACTAACAAAATTCTCATAAAACTCTTTCCTTATATTCTTTGGTGAGTGTGGGAGTTGGTTAATGTGTCCGTTGTTAATCATATTCGATGAAAAGAGATTTTCAAAAAATCACAATACCAATCACTCCAGCCATCATCCCATTTAGTTTCTCATTATAATATTTTTCATCACATTCAATTCTGATGCAGTTCATTATGGTTCGTAACATTGATAGAAACAAAAAAGTATAATGTGGGAACCACTAATACTAGGGGAAAACCAAATAATCCTGAAAATCACTTATGTAATTTCTAAATCAGGACACCTTTTGTTAGTCTATAAAACCTTAATTATATCCTATGACATTAATAAACATAATCTATTTAAATCTATAATGATGGTTCATTATGAGTTTGTGAATTTCTAAACATGTGTGTTAAACCAGTTGTACAGCAAGGCCCATTTTCATGTACCAGTTCCTGGTGAAGTCTAACTGAAAATGGTGATTTCAAGGTTGTTACCCCTAAGTACATCATTACTAGATCCACATCTAGTATTTGTATCTAAAAATATATTTATTGTTAGTAAAACACTCTATCTTTATATAACCAAGACACTTGGACATTTACCTATACTTTGAACCATCAATTAACTAATCCATAGACATGCGCATAGGGATATCACTATTTTATTTGTCAGTCTAGATTCTAAATTATAACTTATACTTTCCTCTAATAACAACAAAAATTAACCAATCATTTTTTACATTAATATTACATAAAATAATATGAATATTCAATTCATTAAAAAAAATACCTAAGGACCATATTAGTTTTGTGCCATTGGAAACATGGGAATCAATTTATGGATGATCTATAATGTATCCCATAAAGACAAATTCATAATTAATACTACATAAAAAAACTCTTCTAAGCTAGGGGAAAGGAATTGTAAGACATTTTGAGGTAAAATTCATAGTATGGGTAAATGAGTGAGATAAATAATCATAACATGAGCTACAAGGTATGAGAAGATGAATATAACATTTGAGAACCATACCCTATATATCATAGATCGTAATATTGATTCATAGAAAAAATGAATTGTAGTTCATAAGATATGAATCATAAGTAAATAAAGGAACATTATTCATGGGAGAAAAACATTTGTATAATATATAGATATGTGACATTCACTTAAGAATAGAAAATCATTTCCATAGTAATGAAGGCTCATTTCCAAAACATATAAGAGCCCTATATGGGTGGACACACCACCTTGGTAGGACACAGCACCATCACTAGTGGCATCTCTATCCCCGCTGTTAAATGGGTTTACTCCCCAAACCGTCATAATTATCATGGTTCTCCCCAAAGAATATCGTGGACCAAAAATTCCCTTAATAAAATACATTTACTCCCCATTCCATCCCTATATTACAGAACCAGGTTCACTCCCTATTCTAGTAAATTATATATCTTTAGATATAAATATTTTCTTAATTAGTTAAATGGAGATATAGGTCATACCAATCATTTTTTATAATTTATAAACCATACTTGGTTATAGTTTTAAAAGTTTGTTATTTTTATACATTTATGACATTAAAATTAATTGAATTTAATGATTTTATTATTAATACATGACATTATAAATGATGTTTTCTCCATAATTTTCAATATGTTTTATGTTATTTAAAATAATAAAAAGAAGTACATACATTAATTATATCCTTTTAGAATATGGGTTTTTAAAATGTTTGTTGATAATTGAATAATTTCTAGTCCTACAATTGATGAACATGGGGAAAAAGGCTTTTAGAGTGGGAAATTTACTTTAAATGCTGGGTAATCGTTACACCTCAAGAACCAGTACAAGTTGTGAGAAAAATACAAGCATTGAAGTGGAAGGAACCAGCCAAGGGTAAAGATTAGTAGTTTAACAGTGTGAAACATATTGTAACACTGTTGAACAACTGAAGATGACATAGAAATCCTATTTTTCTTGAACTTCTGGCACATGGTATAATATTTACATATTATATAATCATTACTAGACTTGAAAAGGTCAAGAGAACTCAAAAACTACCATATTTGACATATCATGTTTTGGAGATATGTTTTATGGCCCCATGATCACCCTTGAAATCCTTTTGACCAGTAATAAGGCCATTGAATGATACCAGATCCCCAAGTGAGCCAATAAATAGAAGTATAAGAAAAAACACTAATGTTGATCCAGAGAAAAATTTCTAGAGGGAGAATATCTATTGCTGTTGGATCCTCCACCACTTTCTCTCATGTTTTTCATTATTATTTATTTTATTTTCCTCATTCCCTATTATTCAACCATCACTAGTTTGATGGAATAAACTCCCCTTGTTGTAGATTTATCTAGACAAATTCAAAATCTGTTACTAGATTTAATCTTTTTTATGTATTCACAATTTGGGATTTTTTTCATTTATTTTAATCAAATTCTATCCCTTACATTTGATTTTATAGTGAACATTGGTATTTTAATACCAAAGGGACATTACAACTCTACTATTGGTTACCCTAGATCCGAGCATGACCATTATCACATTCAGGGAAATTAGGTACAAAAATGATATCACAAAAAACATGATACAATGAAACCATAAATTATGGGTCTAAAGAAAATAAGGTAATGTCATTTAAATGAGGTCATACAATGACAATTGGATATCCCTCATTTCTAATCTAACATAAAACTTTTATTAATCAATATTTTTTCTAAAATCCATTTTCACCTAAACCCTGAAACTCAAAATCCCTCCAACACTTATTAATTATAATTCCAAAAAAAATGATCCACTTTCCTTGAATTTAACATTCATCAAATAAATAAACCTGGCCCCATTTCTAGGGGTGATTACAAGTTAGTTTTTAGGTTTTATTAATATATTTTTTTTATTTCTTTACTTATTTCTACTGTAATGCCCCGACCCCAGTTACCCAGAGTTGGTGCATTACTCTGTTAGATTGGCATGATCAAAAAGATCAAGTCTCGAAAGACCAATTAGTTTAGTAGCCTTGGAAACACTAAATACCTTCATAAATGTTACATTAAATCATAAAGTGAAATATCACAATAACATAGTCTCCATAGTCTACACTTTTATCCCCTTCAGACTATCCTTGTAGGTCAGTCATAAAATATTTCTTCACGTCCTGGGAAAAATAAAACATTGAAAGTGGTGAGATTAGATTCTTAGTAAGGATAAAAATATAGCGGAAACTTTCATAAATAAACATAAACATTTAAGGAAATGTATGACTAAATCAAAAGCCTTTTAAACTTTAACTTCAACATAATATGGCAAAAGTAATATGAGATAATTCCATTTACTTAATCACAAGGATATTCTACTGGTCGAATAATCACATGCAATATCAATAACCACTTTCATAATGATGGAATACAAAATTCCATACTATCATAGCCACATAGCCAAGGCCTCGTGCCAAGACTACAAATAATATTTTTTCAAGGCCTCATGCCCAGACACTAGTTTGTCTCATGAGACCTGCTGATACATTGAGGAGCTATAGCAGGCTCCACCAGTAACTTATTATTTCCAATGCATTCCTCATATGAACAAGTTTAAACATATCATAAACCATAACATAACTGTATCACATAAAACATGCATAAAGGAAAAATAAGATTTCCACACTTTAATCACAAGATATCAACACAACAAATTGATATAATAAAAACTTTATCAAAACCATTTTCAATACCAAAATAAAAGAAAAGTAAAACATGGTATTTTTTTTAAAGATATGGCTTGTAGAGGAAGCCGAAACTCAAATAATGGTCACGGTGGAGGAGAATTCATTGTTTCCTCATACGTACAACAAGAAGAACATTCCTTTTTTTTCATTTATTAAAATGCTTCATATAAAAAGATTCATTTTGAATAAACGTAAAATTCAAAGGGGTTTATACACCGTATAAAAGAATTTTGTGTATAAAACAAAATATGCCTCAATGAATGGTGATTGAGACGAAGTCCCTTAAAAAGATCATTTTTTTAAATAAAATAGGTCTATTATGTGTATTCACTATAAGTACACATAAAGAAAGTAAAAATAAAATATATGAGATAATAATATCTTGACATAATTTGAAATTAGGAGATTAACCCAAAAATGAAAATTGGGTTAAGAAGTTCCCTTACCTTGTGTCCGACTTGACTCGACCATTCTTTATCCTCATGAATAATAAACTATAGTTAATCTATATTTCTTAAGATTCTTTTTCAAGATCATTATTCCTTTTAAATCACTTATTACCATGTTATAAACACTATGTAATTATTTAAGTTAATAACAATCGTTTTGTCGATATTTGGTACTTGAGTCAACAATAAACTAATTATAATTACAAGTTATTTATGTGGTAGAATATCCATTATCTCCAGAATTATATTCATTATTGAGATATCATATATATCATATATATCCAGTATATACATTCATTCATAATATTATGTAACATTTAGGGGTAAGAAACGAAATGCACCGTTCATGGAGACGGTAAGCCGTACGTACGCGTGAACGCAACTTTCATTTCAATTTCATATTTAATTGAATGAAATAATAATTATATAAAGGTATATTATAATTACAGTATAATATAATGTATAATATGATTTAATCAATCCTTTATACATCCCACATATGGAATTAACGGTTAAAATCACTTTGAGGGGGCGGTAGTCCGCACTTCCTAAAATAAAAATATCATGTCTACTCATAATGGAAACCGTAAAGGTATGACATAAATTAAAAATACAGAATCTTAATTAAAAAAAATTAATATTATATATCATATATAAATATGGTGACATCTTAATGGCCACCTTTCAAGGTGTTATATGAGTGTTGAACAATCATCGTTTCGTGAGGCAGAAATTCACCATCCACAGAAACAGAATGTTCTTTAACCATTAGATGTTGGTGTGTGTAAGTGTAGCTCGAATCCTTCTTATACCAACATCCTAGTATATTGAAGATACTGGGTTTGTTACAAAGTAAAGGAATAAAAAGAGTTTAAGGGGTTGGAAAAGAAAAATCAAACAAAATAACATAAGAGAAGACATTACCTTAAAATCGGGTAACTCTTTTTTGATTTGAGCCAAAGGCTTCCTTGAGAAGAATTATGCCCAAAGTGAGGCTTCTAGGATTAAGAGTGGGAACTTGGGTGAGTATTTGGGCAGAGGTTGGCCGATCCAAATGGCTTTATGGTGTGAATAAGGTGGTAGAGTTAGGGGGACTTTTATAAGAGGAGAGGAGGGGCACTCTTGGAAAGTAATGAAATGTTACTTTATTATATAATGGGTTTCTGATTTTAAAGGTCCCAAACTTATATATTTCTAGGATAAGGTGATAAGGGTTCGAAATATACTCATAGAATATGATTTGGACAAGTGTAATTTTTAGATTTTACATTATCTATCCATTTTATTAAAATCGTTAATTAATGAGGTAATCGCTGCATCACCATTGTGTCATTAAAATTTTAATTTATTTAATGTCTAAAAATTATAAAAAAACATTCATGATGTAGGAAATAGTTTTTTATTTCTATGGAATATTTATAGTCAAAATATGACTTTTATAACCCCATTTAAAAATTGTTTTCGTAAAAGAACTCATGTTTGTGACATTTTTATTTTAACATTAAATAAAATGTTTTTAATGTCATTTTCTTACCAAAGTGGCTCCATGGGGTCCCCAAGTTGACCCATGGATTTTCTTGGTCGGCCATAAATAATCCAATAGAGGTAGGACAAGTGTAAAAGTATTTTCATATTATTATAATATCATTTTTACCTTAAATTTCCCTAATTACCTTTAATCGTGATTAATTAAACTTAAAAGTTACTATTCACCAAAAAATTATTTTAATCCCATTGAACCACATTTTACATCCTAATGACAGCCATGTATGTCGGATTTTTGAAAATTAAATCAAAGAAGTGGTAATGTTTCATTTAAACAAAAAAATCAATTTTTTAACTACCACTTAGTGGTTTCACTATTCATAAAAAATTGATGATTTTCAGAACAGTGCCAAAATTTCACCATAAGATATAATTGATATTCCAAATTAAAAAATGATGTCTATTTTACGAAATTCCAAACATATAACTTGCATTAATTAATTTTATAATTAATTCCCGCTGTCACAACAAATGTCGTGTTTTTTAGAAACAATATATATCAAAAGATTGACAATTGTTTATGTCCAATTTCAAAGTGAAATTAATTCTAATGACCACCATTGGATAAAATGGTAAAAATATATTCTAATTATAGTTTAAAACCACTAAATAGTATAATTTTTCAATATGAATTATTTTGATTAAAAAAGTTGTTTTTAAGTATTTTTCACTATTCATAAAAAACTGGAAGTTCTCAAAAAAATACCAAAAATTCAACATAGGCTAATTTTAATATCCCTGAATCCAAAAATGAAGTCCATTATGAAATATAAAATATATATAATTTCAAAAAAGTGGGTATTACTATTTATAATGGCTATTTTGATTGGTCACGGTGTGTTAGAATCTCGAACTTGCGTACAATTAAAGCTATTACATTATTGAAAGAGAAGCGTATCATGGAAGATCGGGGTGTTACATTCTCCTCTCCTTCAATAAATTGCATCCTCGCAATTTGAACATTTTCCTTGAAAATAAAAGGTTGAAATATAAAATACCTTTGTTGAAAACCCACATCGGAAATAAGGTTAATAAAAATATAACTTTAAAAGAAAGAAAGAGAAGTACAAAGGTAACCAGAGATAGCTCATACTAGGATTCTATGAAAATATGGATATGGGGGAGAAAAAATCCATCAAGGTATGATGGAGATTTATAGAAAACAGGTTTAGGAGGATGTTTAAATACAAGAAAATCACAAACTTGTGATCGGTAAAATGATCATTGATTCCCCAGTAGGAAATGTTAACCGACAACGTTTTTGTTTTAAGTTACCTTTCATACAGTTGAGGAATTTATTTAGGATATTTAATAAGAATTTAAGGAAATATATATACTTGTCATGTAGACTTTCATTCATTAATATATTTTTACCACAAACCCATCTTTTACTCAAAATATAATAGAACTCAAAAATATTATATTTATCTTAATCATACAAGGTTCCAAATATTAACACACACCATTCAGATTAGGAAAACTATTTTGTAATAACCAGGGACTTCCTGTAGGCTAGTGGTAGGTAATATAGCCCTATCACAATATGGTTGTGGGTTTGATTTCTACAGCTTTGTCTGACGCGACTGGTTATCCACCAACCTGCAGGTTGTCCTTTTCCTAAAACTATATTATTATAATATTCCAAAAATATTCTTCATAAATGTTTTAACCTTAAACAATACTATCCAAAGTTCAACTTAATCCATTCCAACCTTTATACTTATCCAAATTACCTCCATCCAGACTTTCTCTAAAAGGTCCTTAAATTCCAAAATCAATTGTAACATTAGATTCCCCAAACAAAGTAAAGTTTCTCTTATTGTCACATACTAAAAATATGATTACCTTCATCATATTAAAACCTTAATGAAAACAACAAGTACTGCAGTACAATCCTTATATATATCACATTATTCTTATAACCAAAATATAATCCTTGTTTCCAAAAGCACCAATACATTAATTATTCCAATTCAACTGTAGTAATAGTATAAGATTGTCCTTGATCCCTTGGCTTTTCTGAGGTAGGTTTACCTGACGCTTAGGACATTCATTTTCGTAATGCCCCATTTCCCTACAATTGTAGCATTCAACATTTATAGCCTCTTTCTTTCCCTTGCAATCACGAGCCTGTTGACCATTTTCTCCAAATTTATAACAAACTCCCATTACATTTAGGCAAGTACCGGGGTGATTATTCCCATAATTATCGCATAATGGAAAATCATTCTTTTACTTTTTCCATTTATCTGTCTTTTATTCCACCGTTCTCTTCTTCTCTTACTTTACTTTATTGTCATAAGATTTAGAGAATTCCTTTTCTGTTCTGATAGAACAAACGAAAATATCTTCATACGTTGAGAAAGATTATGATACTAGTGCTCGTTGGAGAAACGGTTTTAACCCATTAAATAAACGATCTATATTACTTCTTGGGTTACGTATATAATCTGAAGCATGCCTCGCTAACCTTGTAAAGTTAGCCTCAAACTTTGCGACATTCTCATCCTCCTTTTGCCTCAGACCCAGAAATTGCCTTTCCATATCTGCTCTATGGTCACGAAGGAAGTATTTTTCTATGAAAAGAACATTGAACTCCCTCCATTCCATATTCGATACTTCTTCATCATTTTTTTTGTGTTTTGAATCAATGAACACCATTGATCAGTATCTCCAGTGAGGCAGTAAACAGCCATGATAACCTTTTCCCTTTCACTACTCCCTAAGGCATGGAATATTTTCTCTAAGGAGTTTATCCATTGCTCAGCTACTAATGGATTTGTACCCCCATTAAATGTTGTTGGTTGTTTCCTCATGAAGAGGTCTAAAATTGATCCTCCACATTGCGGATCAGGGTTCTCCATACGAGTAAGGTTATTATTCATAACCTGAGTGAGTTTTCCCAGTATGGTAATAAGTTGATCAGCACCAGTTGTATCTCTAGCTCCACAATTATTATCTTGAGCAGGAGGGAAATCCCTACACGGAGTGCGTGCATTGATGCGGTTTTCATTCCTCCCACTAGGCGCCATTTCTAAACAATGGCATAAACTATATTAGTTTATGAATTAAAATACATAATGTCATACTTGTAAAACACATAACATAAATTGAACTATTCATGGATATAATCCATAAACATAAAAATGTTTTTTTGAGGAAGTATGTACTCATACGCCCTTCATAATGGTTTCTAAAGAAAATGATAATTATCCTAAGCATATCCCCTGGGAGTGTCATAACCAAGAGTGAAGCAATGCCCATTATCGTTCACCAGTTCCCGTTCGAGTATAGCTCAAAGTGGTGTTTTCAGGATTTACCCCTAGGTACATCTATGCTAGAGCCGCCTCTACCTGCTCGTATCCAGACAGGGATGTATTACTCGGAAAACTCACAAAATCTCTATAATACCAAAATTCTAGGAAGTTCTTCTATACTAATGCTCAAAGTCTATCTTAGGGATATGTGATCTAATCAGAGTTTATCTAAATCTAGCTTCCAAGGTTAGTACTAAACTGCCTCTGATACCTACTGTAACGCCCCGACCCCAGTTACCCAGAGTCGGTGCATTACTTTGTAACATTGGTATGATCACAAAGATCATGTCTCAAAAGACTGATTAGTTTAGTAGCCTTGGAAACACTAGATACATTGGTAAATGTTACATTACATCATAAAGTAAAAAATCATAATAACATAGTCTCCATAGTCTACATTTATATCCCCTTCAGACTATCCCTGTTGGTCAGTCATAAAATATTTCTTCACATCCTGAGAAAAATAAAACATTGAAAGGGGTGAGCTCAGATGCTCAGTAAGGATAACAATATAGCGGAAGCTTTCATAAATAAACATAAACATTTAAGGAAATGTATGACTAAAACATAAGCCTTTTAAACTATAACTTCAACATAATATGGCAAAAGTAAAATGAGATAATTCCATTTACATAATCACATGGATATTCTAATGGTCAAATAATCACATGCAATATCAATAACCACTTTCATAATGATGGAATTCATAATGCCAGACTATCATAACCACATAGCCAAGGCCTCGTGCCAAGACTACAAATAAGATTTTGTCAAGGCCTCGTGCCAAGAAACTAGTTTGTCTCATGAGACCTGCCGATGCCTTGAGGGGCTATAGCGGGCTCCACCCGTCACTTATTAAGTCCAATGCATTCCTCATATGAATAGGTTTAAACATATCATAAACCATAACCTAATTGTATCACATAAAACATGCATAAAGGAAACATAAGATTTCCACACTTCAATCACAAGATATCAATACAAAACATTGATATAATAAAAACATTATCAAAACCATTTCCAATACCAAAATAAAAGAAAAGTAAAACATGGTATTTCTTTTTCTTTAAAAAAAGTTATGGCTTGTAGAGGAAGCCGAAACTCAAATAATGGTCACGGCGGAGGAGAAGTCGTTGTTGCCTCATACGTACGACAAGAAAAACATTCCTTTATTTCGTTTATTAAAATGCTTCATATAAAAGTATTCCTTTTGAATAAACATAAAAGTCAAAGGGGTTTATACACCGTATAAAAGAAATTTGTGTATAAAACAAAATATGCCCCAATGAATGGTGATTGATACGAAGTCAATTAAAAAGAACATTTTTTAAATAAAATAGATCTATTATGTGTATTCACTATAAGTACACATAAATAAAGTAAAAATACAAGATATGACATAATAATATCATTATATAATTTGAAAGTAGGGGATTAACCCAAAGAATGGAAATTGGGTTATGAAGTTCCCTTACCTTGTGTCCGACTTGACTCGACCATTCATAACCTCCTGAATAATAAAATAGAGTTAATATCTACTTTCTTATGATCCTTTTTCAATTTCATTATTCCTTTTATATCACTTATTACCATGTTATGAACACTATGTAATTATTTAAGTTAATAACGGTCGTTTTGTCGATATTTGGTACTTCAGTCAACAATAAACTTATTATAATTACAAGTTGTTTATGTGGTAGATAATCCATTATCTCCAGAATTATATTCATGATGTAGATATCATATATATCATATATATCCAGTATATAGATTCATTCATAATATTATGTAACATTTAGAGGTAAGAAATGAATTGCACCGTTCATGGAGACGGTAATCCGTATGTATGCATGAACGCTACTTTCATTTCTATTTCATATTTAATGGAATGAAATCATAATTATATAAAGTTATATTATAATTACATTATAATATAATGTATAATACCATTTACTCCATCCTTAATACATCCCACATATGGCATTAATGATTCAAATCACTTTGAGGGGGCGGTAGTCCGCACTTCCTAAAATGAAAATATCGCGTTTACTCATAATGGAAACCATAAAGGTATGACATAAATGAAAAATAAAGAATCTTAAGGAAAACAAATATATATTATATATCATATATAAATATAGTTACATCTTAATGGCCACCTCTGAAGGTGTTATATGAGTGTTGAACAATCATCGTTTTGTGAGGATGAAATTTTCCATCCACAGAAACAGTATGTTCTTTTACCATTAGATGTAGGTGTATGTAATTCTAGTTCTAATACTTCTTATAACAACATCCTTGTATATTTAAGATACTGGTTTTGTTACAAAATAAAGGAATAAAAATAGTTTATGGGGTTGGAGAAGAAAAATATAACAAAATAACATAAGAGAAGACATTACCTTAAAATTGGGTAACTCTTTTTTGATTTGAGACAAAGGCTTCCTTGGGAACAATTATGCCCAAAGTGAGGCTTCTAGGATTAAGATAGGGAAGTTGAGTCAGTATTTGGGAAGAGTATGGCTGATCCAAATGGCCTGAAGGTGTGAATAAGGTGGTAGAGGTGGGGGCCTTTTATAAGAGGAGAGGAGGGGCACTCTTGGAAAGTAATGAGATGTTACTTTATTATATAATGAGTTTCGGATTTTAAAGGTCCCACACGTATATAATTCAAGGATAAGGTGATAAGGGTTCGAAATATACTAATCCAATAGGCTTTGGACAAGGGTCATTCTTATATTTTACATTATCCTTCCATTTTATTAAAATCGTTAATTAATGAGGTAATCGCGGCATCATCATTGTGTCATTAAAATTTTAATTTATTTAATGTCTAAAAATTATAAAAAAACTATCATGATGTATGAAATCTTTTTAGCTTTCTAATGAATATTTATAGTCAAACTATGACTTGTATAACCCAATTTAAAAATTGTTTTAGTAAAAGAACTCATGTTTGTGACATTTTTATTTTAACATTAAATAAAAAGTTTTTATTGTCATTTTCCTACCAAAGTGGCTCCATGGGTTCCCCATGTTGACCCATGGATTTTCATGGTAGGACATGACTCATCCAATAGGTGTAGGAAATGTTTAAAGGTATTTTCATATTTTTATAATATCATTTTTAGCTTAAATTTCACTAATTAACTTTAATCACAATTAATTAAACTTAAATGTTACTATTCATCAAACAATTATTTTAATTCTATTGAACCACATTTCAATTCTTAATGAAAACCATGTATGTAAGATTTTTAAAAATCAAATCACAGAAGTGGTAATGTTTAATTTAAACAAAAAATCAGTTTTTTAACTACCACTTAGTGGTTTCAGTATTCATCAAAAATTGAAGTTTTTCAGAACAATTCCCAAATTTCACCCTAATCTATAATTGATATTCCAAATTCAAAAATGATGTCTATTTTACAAAATTCCAAAAATATAAGGTGCATTAAATAATTTTATAATAAATTCCCACTGTCACAACAAATAGCGTGTTTTTAAGAAATAATATATATCAAAATATTGACAATTGTTTATGTCCAATTTCAAAGTGAAATTAATTCTAATTACCACCATTAAATAAAATGGTAAAAATATATTCTAATTATAGTTTAAAACCACTCAATAGTATAATTTATCACTATAAATTATTTTTATTAAAAATGTCGTTTTTAAGTATTTTTCACTATTCATAAAAAATTGGAAGTTATCAGAAAAATACAAAAAAATCAACATAGGCTAATTTCAATATCCTAAATCCAAAAATGAAGTCCATTTTGCAATATAAAATATATATAATTTCTAAAATTTGCTATTACTGTTTATAATGGCTATTTTTATTGTTTGTGGTGTGTTAGAATATCAAACTTGCGTACAATGCAAGCTATTGCATTATTGAATGAGAAGCATATCGTGGAAGCTTGGGGTGTTACATCTACTTTTTACATGGGGTGTTTTCGGATCCAATTATCAAGATTTTAAATCATAAATTCACAGTCACAAAATATACAACAAATGAATATAAAATTTCGACTTCAAATATGAAACTGATAAAACCCTAAAAAGGAATAGAAACACAATAATGGTGGGGATATAAATAAACAAACCTACTTGGATTTTTGAAATATATCTAGGCTTGAAGATTCCAACTAACTATGAGAAGTCATAAAATACAGGATTACAACTGAGAATCCAATCACTAAAAATGTTTTTGAAAAACACTTTGAGATAAAACCTAAAATCATCTAGATGATCCCAAATAGTGTACTATTAACTAGCCTACTACATGAAGATCCAAACATGCATCTGGGGAGATTTTTCAATCCTTGAGACACATTCCATTTCCATAATGTTTCAAGTGAAGATGTAAGGATATTTCACTAATGATTATCATTATGAGAAAAAAATCATTAGTGGATTCAATTATTTTTAGTGCATTCCTTCATAACATTTTATGAACTGTTGTAAAATACTCTTACCCAATTCTGCACAATATCCAAATCGATGGATATATGGATTAATATCATAAAATTTTTCCAATTTGAGTATGAATCACTCAACTATAAATTGGAATGATACAATGTTCTGTAATTTAAATTCCTTATCTAGTTTATAATGTTTTTTCAATGGGAAATAGGTCTATTATAGATGATATTGATGGATGATAATTATGAAAATGTATCCTGAATATATATAACTTACTAGAAGAAATGGTGAAAAATAGTTTCTAGTGGAAAATTGAAATGATTAAACTAAGATGCATTCATGTGATAAACAATAATTACTAGATGGAAGCACAGATGGATTCACTTACCATGTGAATGGAAATGATGATGGGACAATAAAAAACCCCTTAAGATACATATATAAAAGGTGAAAATAGTGTTGATTACAATCATGGTTATAATGTTTAGGGATACAGGTCTCAAAAACAACAAGGAAAAGGGTACCAACTAAGAGAACATATATACCAACAATATGAACCCCCATGGTCCAAAACTGATCAGTCACTTCCATAGTTTGGAAGATAATATGGTTGCATTCATGACCACATATTGTTCTTCAATAAAATAAATAAATGATGAAATGGAAAGAAAAAGTGCTGAAATATGGAATCTGGAGTTTTATGTTTGACTGATCATTGAGAATAACAAAGAGAAACATGGATGAGTACTTCTAATATATCAAAAAATATACCCCTATGACGAATTGAAATATGTACTTCTTAGAAGTGGGATGAATTCAAAAGTAAGTGGTATATGATTTACATGATTTAATTAAGAAAAATTAGTGGATGTAGGTAAAAAAGAAGATGAAAATTAAAAGGAATTAGAAGATAAGAGGGATGTTGAAGATGAATGACAACAATATAAACCAAGACCACCATTTCAAGAGAAACTTTAATAAGATAATAATGGCACACAAAAAGGTATATATCTGGAATGCTTCCAAAAAATTATTGTATTTTACCTTATGTATATAATCTCAAAAACATTCCAAAATAAACAATTCTCAAGATAGAGCTGGTAAAAAATATGAAGCTGGAGGAAATTGACACTATTCTACTCACATGGTAGTATTTATAGGTTGTATCAAGGGACCATCCAATGAAAAAAGTTGATTCATGTAGATTTTTCATTCTCATATTTATCAAAGCTAATAAATTATAAAATTATTTTTGTGACATAAGTGTGAGTGTCAATATTATGTCATACACAATTTTCAAGAGTTTGGGACTAGAAGAAAAAAATACCAAAATAGTTTTACTTCAATTCTAAGGCTCCGTTGTGATGTATATGTAATGAGTAATCGAGGAAATTCCAATGCAACTCGATGAATTTTATATCAAAATTAAAATTTTAGTGTTGTAAATGGAAGTGGATGGAAATCCACTCTTTTTTTGTTAGATTATTTTTATCCCCAAAGTGTGCATTGATTGATTTCCAATGTGGGGATATCCATCATATAGCTGGATATGAACATTCAGGTTTTAAAATACACTAAGAAATGATGAAATCTAATGTAAAATACGATAATTAGTTTTGAAAAATAAACAAACACCTAAAATTGAGCATGTCGCTGAAAGTAAAGTGGTGTACCAAATAGTTGATGTTCTAAACGATGAATATAAACTAAAAAACCTTGAAAATAAAAAAGATATACAAAATCGTTTTACCCCTGACACCATAGGTGGGAACAAATCCACCATATTTGAGAAGGAACAACAGGTATCGATGGTACAAGAAATCTATTTAGTTTATACAGACTGTGGAAGAAATGGTTGATTTGAGAAAAGGAATTAATGAATGTAGTACCATCATGAATAATTGATTTTTTTAGAGAAGAAGTGCATTGACAGACCTACAAGGGCATGACAAAACTAATACCATTTATAGAGCATAATGAGGTAGAAAAACTAACCCATCTATATCCTGAGTTGAATATCAAGAATGTAAGGTCGATCCAAAAATGTTAAGGAAACATGAATCTAGGTGGAAACTTGAGATTTTTATTTTTCTTTATTTGCTTTATACTTTTATAGTCATGCATTCAGTCACCTATCATTTAGAAATAATTTATTCTCACATTTAATTTAAATTATGAGTTTAAATTTCTATAGAATAAACATGAACATGGTCAGTATCAAGTTTCAGAAAGCATAAGAAGAAGATATATGAATATTACTCATCATGAGACCCATTATCATCATCAATTTGTAAATGACGAGCCCATATCACCATCGTTAAATCATAATTAAAAATGGAGTAAGAATTTCAGACTTGAATTCTTCTACTGTATTCCCAACATTCAACTTTTTTATATCTTTAGTTGCCAATTTTATGCATGTACTTGATTCTACTTTCAATCCCCTAAACCACAAGATGTAAAAATACAAAGATACTTCACATTACAAGAATTCAAATTACCTTTTCATGAAATTTGAATTGTAAAAAAGGGAAAATAATTTTAAGAAGAAAACATGTTGATTAGGATTTAACAAATAATTATTTAAATAGCATGTTAATCATTTTATGTGTAATTTTACTGAGATTTGTTCACACTTTGAATTTAAAATATTTTCATTAAGTTTATGAATTATTAAGATGAATTAGATTGATAGATTTTCCTAGCCATTCAATCTCATTCCCAACACATCCCTTCAACAAAATATTTTAGATTGTTTTTATAAAATGATTCTTTATTGAAGCTTGGGAATGTTCACTTCTAGAACATTCTTGGTATTTTTTCAATGCAAAACAATAACACAATCACATTAAATATGGTTTAGGCATATTTTTTAAACCCTTTATCTATATAACCACCATACATTAATCATTTCCACAACCAATAGAATCCATGAATATACATATATAGAAATGAGCCATGTTACAATCCTATGTTATCCATTCTTAATGTCCTCTAAATGTTTTTATTTTAAGTTAAAGAAATAAGTGTGGGGTTGGATTCTTCATATTATACTGAGATATACGTCATTGAGGATTTAATTCAATGTTTTAATTGTGATGATGGTAGACATGTGGGATCATTCACTATATATTATCACAATTCACCTCTTTTATTAAAAACAATTTAAATAATTTTTAAAACTAATTTTATAGTGACCCTATAGTTTTAAACATATCATTACATGAATCCAAGAATGATTAATCTACCAAATAAAAGAAAAGTATTCTAAATTCAAGTGTCTTGGAAGAATAGTTTCATAAAACTAAAAACATGAGACCAAAAAACTTTTCCTTATTTAAAATTAATAAAGAGCTCCTAACTCCCATTAAGTCCTTTCATCTGCATAGGATAACCTAGGGTTAACATGGAAAATGGTATGAGATAAAATCCCAGTGATGGAAAAATCATAAGTGTAAAGCTATAGAACATTGTTTAGGAAGCATGACATAATGACACAAAAAGGCATATAATGTAATTGAACATATGGAACCATAACAAGTATTACTTGGGATCATATAAACATGGAATAATAGTAACACGAAAAAAAACCTAAAACAAAAATTTATCATGATTCATGGATCATTTCAATTAGAGGGGAACAAGTCATGGTTAACCTCAAAGATCATTTCACATGGTCGAACATGTCAAGGATACCTGCTAAGACCATTTCACATGGTAGCAAGAGTCAAGGCTAACCTCCATGACCTTTGCACATAACGTCGCATGAGACTGAAATTTACCCAATTCATTGGACTATTATCTAGGCACGCCCTTTATAAAATTTTCATGAATATGCTCTCCACAAAAAGAATCATAAATAATCTGTCATATATAACATAAGGGTTACCCATCGAATGAATTGAATTTCATAATCTTGTCAAAAATCATTTAAAACAAAACAGTGCGTAATCTTTAATATCAAACAAGAAGTTAAAAAATAATGTTTTTAAAATAAAAAGTGTGCTTTCATACAAATAATGTTGTCATAAAAGATAGATAATTTTGGGCACTTTTAAATGGATAATAATTTGGTAAGTTCCCTTAAAACGAGTCTGCTTTTCGGGACGCATTGAGAAGGGAATCACCTAAAATTATGTATATCCCCGAAAGAGAAAAATGAATGAATATTAATACAAAATTTGGGAACTTTTACATAGAATTTAAAATATTTACATAAAATGAAAAATATTACTTCATTTGTGTGAAATGAAAGATATAGAAACCCAATTGAATAAATGAGGTTCGGGTATAATCCCTTACGAAACCTCGTCCAGGTAACAGGTGTACTAAAGAGGAATTAATGTGATATAAAGGAGTATCTCATAATTTATATATCATGAGTGATGTATGTGGAAGGTTAATAAACAAACCCCATCATTAGGTATTAAAAATAAAAGGGCATAACAAATAGCAGATTCTTGAATAAAAGTGAGAAAGGGAGGATCCTTTAGCATAAGTCTGATGGTGTTCTCGATATGATATTACAGACCTTAATAATCAAATTAGTTTAATTAATTAATAATTATAAAACATATTTTACATTTAAATAATTTATTATAACCTTTTTATGTTCATTAATGTCATTTTTGATGTGACAAGAGGTTCAATTTAATTATTTTGTTCTGTTTGTTTCTTGATCGGTTTACTTATATACATGAATGGATAATCATATAAAAAGAGGATGGTTGAATATAATTTGAGTTATATTTTATTACAGAAAATTCCGAAGTTTACATGGCTGTAAATTTTATTTTGTTACTTTGAGTGAAGTAGAGTCATTATAAAAAACAATGTTGATAATCGTTTGTGTAATTGATAATTTTTTATCACAACTATCAGATTTTGTTTTATAAATCAAAACCATGAGCACAAAAAGATTCCATATCCATATATAAGACAAAATACATAAATTCTATTCTAGTTTAAATATAATAATTGTTTTATGACTATAATTGAATACAATAATAGACATTGAAAACCCATAATCCTTGAATGTGGTAAATTAATACATTTTAGATGGTGTTTTTACTACTAGTATAAAATAAATGTAAATGAGAGATTAATATGACTTCTTCCATAATCATGACAAAATTAAAGTTCATGTATGGTATTGGAGTTTTCATATCATATTTATGAGGATATATAAGGATAGAAAATAAAAAAAAAGGAACTAGAAAACAAAGTAAAACAATTGAAAAGAGGAATTTACCTCTTGAATTAATCTTCATTGAGAGCCTATTAAGGGAGAGGATTTGGAATTTTATGGACAAGAAAAGTAGATGGACTTTGGGGAGGATCTTGGGAATAGATTTGAGTCAAATTTAGGCAAATAAGAAGGCTTGAGAGGAGAGAAGAGAAGAGGGGAGTGTGGCTAGTTTTTAAAGGGGAGGGCAGGTGGGTTTTCATAATATTTTAACCATTAGTTTATTATTTTTCAATAATACAAGAAATTGTGATGACATCATGGCCAAAAATAGTAATATGTGCATGTGATTTCTCACCAAGGGTGCTTACCTCAGTGATGAAGCTAGGAATAGTGCATTTATCTTATAATGTATATATATTTTAAATTACTATATTTTTCTATTAATCATAAAATTCAATCATTTTATAAAAATACTAAAAAAAATACTTAATCGTTTATTATGTGTACAATTCAAAAATGAAATCCATTTTTCGAAAATAATTTTCTATATATGATTAATTTAATATTTAATAAAAAACCTAATTTACGTGAAAAATAAATATTTTAAAACTATAAATGACCATATAATTCTTTAGAAAATTACAAAAGGTATTATTAAATTATCTTAAAATAAGAAGACATAAAATTTTCAGTTTATGAAAACCTTTTAGGAAAATAAATTTTCTTTTAAATAAATAAATTAATCATAATTAATTATTCATGACTTACAAAAATACCATTACTATTAGTACGGTTATATTTTCTTATATAAGATGCCAAAATTTTATTTAGATTTTCAAGGATAAGGTTACTATTCTTTTAGACGAATTACTATTCATAAGTGTCATATTACAATTCATAAGGGTAGGTTACTATTCATAAGGGTTAGTTACCATTCATCAATTTTTTTGTTCCATCAGACCCCAAAAATCAGCCTTAGCGTAACTGTGTATGTCAGATTTTTTAAATTCCAGAAAAAAGTGAAATAATAATGTTTAATGTTCTCATATTATTTATTATCATGATATTAAATTGTGTTTCCTAATGTTATTATACTATAAGGAATAATTTTAAGAATGGAATTTCATTGCTAAAACATTAGATCGTTACATTATACCCCCTATTAAATTACTCCCTCAAAAGTTTGTTTTACATTATAAGACATAAATATGTGAAGGTACTTTCCTTCATCGCTTCCTCAAATTCCCAGGTCACCTCTTCATATTTCTGGTTCTTCCATAGTACCATGACCCAGTGAGTACTTTTGTTGGTAAAAGATTTATCTCTACGACCCATGATATTCACTAGATGGTCCTTTTATGAATGATCAATCTCTAACTGTACCACCTCTGAAGATAGTATATGTAAAGGATCTGGTATGTACTTTCCTATGAGGGAAACATGGGAGACATCATGTAATTCAGACCAAGTAGGTGGAAGTGTTAGTCTATAGGCCATAACTCCAACATGGTAAAGAATCTCTAAGGGGTCGATGTACCTATGAATTAGATTTCATTTCTTCCCAAACATCATGAACTTCTTCTATATTGATATACAGATTAATACCATGTGTCCAAAATTGAACTCAAGGTATCATTGATTATTGTCTAGAAAATAATTTTGTCAACTTTGTGCTTCCTTGATGTCCTTATGAATGGTTTTTACCTTTTCCACTATATCTTTAACCATTTCAGGTCTTATAAACATACTCTCTCATCAAATTTATCCCAACACACTGGTGTTCTACAGCTTTTCCCATAAAAGAAAATTGGGTGGTTCTATTCAGATTCTAGTGTGGAAATTATTGTTGTAAGAGAATTGGACCAATGAAAGATATTGATCCCACCCTATTTTAATGTCCATATATCATGCTCTCAACGAATCTTCCAATGACTAAATTGTTCACTCAGATTGGACCTTATTTTGAAAATGATAGGACACTTTTTTTTCAACAAAGTACTTAGGGAATTTTTGAGACTCTTCTAGAACATTGAGCTGAATCATAGATCACATTTGGATATAACATATAGTGTTACTCAATGCAGACTTACCACCTCTCTGATATATATCAATTCATATTGATCTAATTATTAGTCCTCTCTAATTTTTATAAAGTGAGTTTTCTTTGTAAGATGATCCATAATGACCCATATAGCATCGTTTTCTCGTGATGTCCTTGAAAGTCTAGTGATAAAGTCCATGGTAATGTTTTCCCACTTCCATGATAGTATGTGTAGTGGTTGAATCACCCCCTCTGCCTTTTTACTCTCATCCTTACTTTGTGACATACTATGAACATTGATGTATATTCCGCGATTTCCATCTTCATATTGTCCCACCAAATGTTCTCTCAAAGATCTTGATACATATTTGTTCTCCCATAGGGAATAGAAAATTTTGAGTGATGTGCATCATTCAAAAGCACCTTCTTTATCTGTAAATCGGATGGTACATATAATTGTGACATATATCTTACTACTCTAGCTTCCTAAATCTTGAATTCTTTGGATTTTCCATTTCTAATAGATTCCACTCTATTCAGAATTTTTAAATTTTTTCTTTGAGTATCCATTATTTTATCTACACTGGATGTTTTGAGAAACCTTTGGAGAAAATATTTATGATTTTTCTCCCTTTTGGATTATCATGTATATTCTCTTCAAATCCATGAATATTGGATCCTTCTACCAACTCATCATAGATAAATATGCAGGATTATTTCTACTTAGAGCATCTTCTACATTATTTTCCTTACCACGATGGGAGTGGATTGTGCAGTCATAATCCTTTATGAGATCTAACCATATTTGATAGTGAATATTAATATTATTCTATGTGAATGTATATTTCCGCTTCTTCTAATATGTATATATCTCAAATTTCTCCCCACTAAGTTAATGTCTCAAGATTTCAATGAAACGATCAAAGCTGCCAACTCCTGATCATGCGCAGAATAGCTTTTCTCATGAATTTTCTACTTCATTGATTCTTAGTGAATGATTTTTTTCATTTTTCCTAAGATTTAACAAAAGGTATACATATAATATTTTCAATAAGAACATTTCCACAAATTTTAACACTCATTACAATACTCATAGAAGTTGTCATTAGTGATTTAATATCATTTAAGATATGGACTCAATGTTCATAGAAAACCTAATAGATATACAAACATGGAATGAATTGAAATACATTATGATATACACTTCATTGAGGTATTGTTTACATGTAATTTATTCATCATTACTCACCTTAACATAGAAATTTATGTGCTCCTTTTATCAAAAAGAATGTTGATTCTAATCATTCTTCTCGTCACTTGCAATAATGCATTTTCATGGATAATGTCAAACTTCTCCACATTTATGACATAGAGCTATGTATGATACCTTATACCGAACATTGTTTCCATTCATCATATTATTTATTTTTTTGTGGCGATAGGATACTTTTTTTCCTATCTTTCTACCCTTAAAAAACCTCCCAGTCCCTTTGTGAAAATTCCTTTGGTGCCTCTTTCCACACTTGTTGCATGAAGTAAAGTAGGTTTACATTCCCTTATCACCGTTATCATATAGACTTTCATGATATTTCATCTTCCTATTCCATGACTCCTTTGGGAATTCAACCAACTAAGAATTTGTAATTGGGATTTTTGATAGCTATTCGGAACAATCATCATTTTTACTTCTTGAGGTCCAATATGATTAGGGATCTCCTTTTAGTCACCATCACATCTCCCTACACATCTATTGATAACATGATTCATCCTATTAACATACATTGGCAAGAATAAAAATAAAAATTAGTGATGAGTATCACAAAAGGGGTAATCCAAGGATATTAATGGAATAACATTAACATTACACTAATATCTTTATCTTGGGAGTTTCTAGGCCTTAGTGAATATTATTCATGTTCTATCTCCTATTGTATATTCATTCAATATTTTTTGTCCTCGATAATGGTTCTTAATAATCTTATGAATTTACCAAATAATATCCCTTAGGAGTGTCAAACCAAGAGTGCAGGAAGCCCATTTTCATGAAAAAGTTCTCATTCGAGTCTATATTGAATATGTGTTTTGGGGGTTTACCCCTAGATTAATTTGTGCCAGATCCACCTCTACCTATTTTTATATAGACAAGAATGTAATTTCATAATACTAAAATTACTATATACTTACCAAAAGGTATGTATGTTTCTATAAACATAGTCTTATTTGTAAGGTTCTTACTAAAGTGCTCTATTGCTGACCTCCAAAAATATCTAGACCATACTCCCATGACAACTGTGGAAACCCTAGCCTCTAACACATAACATTACATGATTTCACGAATTAATAAAAATCATAATACAATTAAATGATAATAAATTATAGTGTCTTTGAAGACTTGTTACAAAAAACTGAAAACGTCAGACTGAAAAATTATTTATTTAAACATGATGAAGAGATCTTAACTACAACTAAACCCTTACATCTAGATTGGATAACCTTGTGTTAACAAGAACAAAGGATTGATATAAAATCCCATTAAAGGAAAAATCATAAGAATAAATATATATAACATTTTCTATGAATCATGCCATAATTATAAAAAAATTCCTAAAACGTAATTGAACATATAGAACCATAACATGTATAACTTGAGAACATATAAACATGAAATCATAGTAACATTGTAGGAACATAAAACATGAATTTAGAATGATTCAGGGTTCATTACAATTATATTAGCACAAGTTAAGGTTAACCACCATTACCATTTCACATGTTAGCACAATTCAAGGAAAACAACCTTGACCATTGCACATGGTAGAACAAGTCAAGGATAACTCCCAAGACTGTAAAACATAACATCTCATGAGACTCAAAATTACCCAATTAATTGTATCACTATTTGGGAACACCCATCATAACATGTTCATGAATATTATTTTCACATAAATAATCAATGATAGGTAATCATTGATAACATAAGATTTACCGATGGAAAGCATTGGGTATCATAAACCTGATAAAAATAATTTAAAATAGAAAAGGAAACAATAATTTATATAAAAATAGAAGTGAAAAATAGAATATATTCATAATCAAATGAGTGGTTTTATAAAACTAATTCTCACTTAAAATACATTTTATATAGGTTACTTGAAAATGGATAAGAATTTAGGATGTTTCCTTAAAACATGTGTGCTTATCGGGATTTATTGAGGAGGCAAATCACATAAAAGTATGTATATCCCCAAAACATAAACATGAATGGATATTGATACAATATTTTGTAACATGTAATTTTTTTTATTATCTATACATAAAAATAAAAGATAACTTCATTTGAGTGAAAATAATGATAGAGAAACCTGAAGGAATAAAGTAGGTTCGGGTAGAACCCTTACGAAACCTCAACATGGTAACGAGTGTACATAGGAGAGATTAATGGGAGATAAAGGGGTATATAATAATTTATATATAATGAAGGTATTATGTGGTAATGAGAAAATTTACCCCATCATTAGGTGTTAAAAATAAAATTGAATAACATAGATGAAATTCCTAAATAAAAGTGAGAAAGAGAGGATCCCTTACCTTAAGTACGAGGTTTTTCTCCACTTGAAATTAATAACCTTAATAATAAAATAATTTCCATTAATTATTAATTCCAAAACTTATTTAACATTTAATTGACTTAGTATAATATTTTTTAATTCCATTCATGGCCTTTTGGATGGGTTAAAATGTTCAATTTCATTGTTTGGGTCTGTTTGTTTCATGATCGGTTAACTTATATACATGAATAGATAATCATTTAAAATGAGGAATGTTCTACCAAATTTGAGTTATATTTTATTATTTAATATCTAGATGTTTACATGGTCGTAAATTTAATTTGGTTACTTGGAGTGAAGTTGAATCATTATATAAAATATTAGTGATAACCTTTTGGGTTAATTGTTAGTTTCTCTGTCACAATGAACACATTTTGTTTTATAAATCAAAACCATGCTTACAAAAAATATTGTAGAACTATATATGAGACATAATACATATATTATAGTCTAGTTCAAATAAAATAATGGGTTTATGACCATAATTGAGAGTAATAACTGAAATTGAAAACCCATCATCCTTGAATGTAGTAAATTAACACATCTCATATGGTTTTTCTACTACTAGAAAACAATATGTGCAAAAGATAGATGATAATAACTTATTACATCATCATAAACAATTATAATAAATGTATGATACTGTAGTTGTCATAAAAATTTGATGAGAAGAGGTTATGATATAAAAGAAATCAATAGAAATTGAAAAAAAGTAAAGTAATTTTAAAGAGGAATTTACCTCTAGAAATAGTCTTTTTTGAGAGCCTCTTAAGGGGAGAGGATTTGGACCTTTAAGGATACCAAGATCATATATAATTGGGGTAGGATTTTGGAGTGATATTTGAAAATAATTTAGGAAAGGAGAAAGTCTTGAGAGGGGTGAATAGAATAGGGGAGTGTGTGTGGTTTTTTTAATCTAGGGAAGGAGGGTTTTCTTAGAATTTTAATGATTAGTTTATTATTTTTCCATAAGACAAGCCATATAGATGACACCATGACAGGAAATATTATTTTTTATATTTTAGAATTATCCAAGGGTTCTTACCAAAGTGATGATGCTTGGAATAGTCCATTTAACTTAGAATATATATATGTGTCAAATTATTGTATTTTGGTATTCATAAAAAAATCAACTATTACAGAAAAATCCTAAAAGTTCCCCCTAAACATTTTTAAATGTAACACCACAAGATTTCATAGTACGTTATTTTTTCAATGTAATTAAATAACTTGCACTACAAGCAACAACGAGTTCAAGCACACCATGACTTACCAAACTAGCCTTTCAAAAGCAGTTATGAATAGTATTAAATGAATTTTGAACTGTATATAAACCTTATAATTTTAGAACCCATATTATGAGTTTCTTAGACAAAATGTAAGAACAAAATCATTTTTTTGATATAAAAGAAGTGTTTTAAAAAAAATGCAAATTTACAACCTTTTAATGGAGAACCCTTTTTAAACAAAATACTCGAAACTTATATATATTTAATTTGACTAAATAAATTTATTTGTTAGAATGGGGACATCAAAATTTACTTTTTGTAAATGTTTTGAATTTTTCTGATCAATTTCATTTTTTAATAAATAGTGAAAAATATTGTATTTTAATTCAAAAGTGCCTTTTAAACTAATTTATTTATATGGATAGATTATCTTTTTAGTTTGTTTTAAAGTGTAATTAGAATATATTTTTACCATTTAATCCAATTTTGTTTATTGAAATTAATTTCACTTTGAAATTGGACATAAACAAGTATCAATCTTTTGATAGTTATTGTTTCTTAAAAACACGCTATTTTTTTTAACAACGATAATTAATTTTAAATTAATTAATTCCACTTATATGTTTGGAATTTAGGAAAATAGATACAATTTTTGAATTTTAAATACCAAATATATCTTAGGCTGAATTTTTGGTATTTTTCTGAAAAACTTTAATTTTTGATGAATAGTGAAACCACTTAGTAGTAGTTAAAAAAACTAAATTTTTCATTTAAATGAAATTTTACCACTTATGTGAATTGAATTTCAAAAATATGACATACATGATTATTGGTAGTAAGTAAAATATGGTTCAATAAGAATAATTTGTTTTGGTGAATAGTAACTTTTGACTTTTATTTACCACGGTTAAAGGTAAATTGCGTAATTCAAGGTAAAAAGAATATTCTAATAATTTAAAATTACCTTAACACATGTCCTAATCGTATTGGATGAGTAGTGGACAACCATGGGCATCCTTGGGTTGATTTTGGGACCCCATGGAGCCACTTAGGAATGATAATGACACTTTAGATTAATTAATTTAAAGTAAAGGAAAAAATTAACATAAAATTTTTTTTTAGTAATTAATTTTTATATGGTGTTATATAAGTAATAGTTTTGACTATAAATATTCCTTGGAAAGATAAAAATATTTCCTACATCATTGTATTTTGTTTATAATTTTTAGATATCGAATAAATTAAATTATTTAAAATGATGCAGTATTTACCTCACTAATAAATGATTGAAATAAAATAGAATTTAAATATTAAAATAATATCTAAAACATGTCCAATTATTATTGGATGATTTTATTTCGACCATGAGTCATCTTATCTTCGAGTCTAATTATTTTTGTACCTTCATATACTGAATATCATTATATAATAAAATCATATTTTCACACATTCCAAAAGAGCCCCTACTCCCCTAATAAAAGGATACCACTTCTAACCAATTCATCACACCTCTCAAACCATTAGGCTCGTCAAAACTCTGCCAAATTAATCTCCCCAGATCTCTCTCCTTAACCTAGATGCCTTACCTTAGTCAGAAGGCACTTCAAGAAGTCCTTTTGGTTCAAACCAAAAAAAGTTACCCAAATTAAAGGTAACGGTTTCTCTTAACATCTTTTCTATAATTATACTTTCCCAAACCCTACACTCTTTTTATTAAATTATTTTATAACAAAACCATTATCTTCAATATACTATAATGTTTTTATGAGAAGGATTTGAACTACACTTACACACACCTCTATATAATTGATGAAGAACATAATGTTCCTGTGGATGGAAAACCAACGACTCACGGAATGATGATTGGTCAATTACCTCCAACCGTATCTCATGGTGGCCATTATGAGGGCAATATATTTATATATGATATGTATTATGTTTATTTTATCTTCATGATTCTGTATTTTTCTTTTATATCATACCTTAATGGTTTCCATTATGGGTAAACACATTAATTTCATTTTAGGAAGTGCGGACTACCACCCCCTCAAAGTGATATGACTCGTTTATACAATATGTGGGACGTATAAAGGATGGAGTTAATGATATTATAGATGATATTATACTATAAGTATTATATAACTATTTATCATTATGTTTTAATTCCATTAAAATAAGAAATATAAATGGAAGTAGCATTCATGCGTATGTACGGCTTACCGTCTCTATGAATGGAGCATTTCATTTCGTACCTGAAAATAATATTTACTATTTTAATTACATTTATATACTTGATATATACGATATATATGATATCTAAATCATGAATATCATTATAGATATAATGAAATTTTTACCATGTGAACAACTTGTAACTCTAAGGTGTTCATTTTTGACTCAAGTGCCAAATATCGACAAAATGAACGTTAATAACTTAAATGATTACATAATGTTTATAACATGGTATGAAGTGAAATAAAAAGAATAATAAAAATGAAAAAGGTTCTTAAGAAAGTAGAAATTAACATTATTTTATTATTCTGGATATTAAAGAATGAACGGGTCAAGTCGGACATGAGGTAAGGGTAAATTTCACAGTATATTTATTAATCAAGGTTGATTTTATGTAAATATATATTGGGACATATTTATTATCCATGTACATGTTTCATAAAATAGTTTTCAAAGGGATTCTTTTTTAAAGTTACTTATTTACTAAAACATCATTTTAAATGTTTTAAATATTTATTCTTCTAAATCATTCTCATTAATGTCCATGTTTTCAAAATGGTTTTTAAGGATTTATTTATATGGATATGAATGTTTTAAAATGTCAATTCCTTTGAAAAGTTTCAGAGTGGTATGGGATACTTTGATTCAAAATGTATTCCTTTTTAAATTTTGTTACTTTTAAATGTTTTCATGAAAAATATATATTTCTCTCCAAGAGTTTTACAAATCAATTTCATCTATGTCAACATCCATTGATGGATTTTCAACTTCTTTGAAGGTGATTTATTATTATATAAAACTTCCATATTGTATTGAATATTTTGTGATATGTTTGACTGTTGATGTGATATTTCTATACCATTCCTGGTTTATGGTTAAAGTATTGAAATTTCATATGATAGTTTTAATTCGAATGTTTATTTTATATTTCAACCTTTTCATATGAGGAATGTATTCGACTTAGTAAGTAACAGGTGGAGCCTACTATAACTCCTCGATGCATCGGTAGGAATCATGAGACGACTAGAAGTGGAATTGGTCGAGGCCTTTATCAATTTGATATATGGTTTTGGCCGAGGCCTTAATCATTTTTAGATGTCTTGGCTGAGGCCTTGACAAAATGTTTCAGAATGTCCGGAATTATACATTCCCTCATTATGAAAAAAATATTGATGATTCATGTGGTCATTCAACTTGTAGAATACCCATGATTGTGTTTTATTATGGTATTATTTACTCATCTCATATTCCATCCCTAAAATTATTCATGTTTATTATTTGTAAAGGCATGTGGGTTTAATTATTCACCATGCTTAATATTTATGTTATCTTCTGTTGTATTTCAAACCCTTACTGATCATTTGAGCTCACCCATTTCTATGTTCTATTTTTCCATCATTTCAAGAAGTGTATAGTGATTGATATGCAGGGTTAAGCTAAGGGAATCATTGAATTCATAAATAATTATTTATATTGTGTTGTATGTTATAAAGTGTAAAGTAACATTCATGTATATAATCTATTTTCCAAGACTGCTAAACCGATCGGTCCTTCAGAACTTGATTCCTTGTAATCATGCCAATGTATTAAAATAATGCACCAACTCTGGGTAACTGGGGTCAGGGCATTACAGTTGGTATAAGAGGAAGATTAGCAATAAACCTGGAAACTAGATTTAGATATACTCTGATTAGGACACATATCCTTAAGATTGACGTTGAGGATTATTATAGAGAAACTTCCTAGAATTTTGGTAATGTAGTGATTTTGTGAGTTTTCAAAGCAAATACCTCTCTTTCTGGATACGATTATGTAGAGGCGGCTCTGGCACAGATGTTGTAGGTTCTGGGCGCAGCGGAAGCACGTGTGTGGATGTGCCCACTTGGCCTTTTGTCATTAGCAATGATCAATCAGGGATCAATACGACAATAAATGCCAGTCTCCACGGATCGAATCACAGAAATAGACAAAGAAGAAGGTTTGTCCTGGAACCAAAAACAAGGATCGTTACAGTTTGATTATAATTAATTTAATTAATTATAAAGAAATACCTTTTGGGTGTTCTTTCTTTTTTGATGTTCTTGATCACGTTGTCGATGTGATCCGTCGTTGCGTCGCAGAAGCCAAGTGTAGACTCCCACTAGCGGCGATCCACACATGTACCTTGTATCTCTGGACATCTCCAAAGGATTCTCCAGGTTCAGTCATGGAGATGACTTTTCTTGCGTTGTCCGCCTTAGATTGTCTTGATCCGATGGAAGAGGATCTCTCTCGGTCTTGAGAGCATTCTTAGAGGAAGAGGTTCTTTTGGCCTTGAAAGAATTCTCCAGAGATATTGTGAACAACAATTCTCTTATGTGTTGGAAAAGAGTTGGGGTTGTGAGGATATTTATAATCGGGTGTGTGGGGTTATATAGTTACAACAATAAATAAACGTGTTACGTGTTTTATTTATTTCATTGACTCTCTATTTAAAACACCCATGTTGAATAAATAATTCCTTGACATGCGCCCTCGCTGATTATAATAAATATCATTTAAAATAATATTATATCCTCAAAATCATGACTTGAAAAAATACACGGCGTGTAATAATAAATACACGGCGTGTACTTTCTTTTCATTGAAAACTACACGGTGTGTACATTAAATGTACACAGCGTGTATATCTTGTTTTCATTTATTCATTTCCATTCCAAAATAAAACTACACGGCGTGTACATTTAATAATACACGGCGTGTACTTGTTTTATTTTATTTTTCCTCCATCATTTAAAACAACTTAGGCTTCCTTGAATAATTATTAAACCACGTACGGGAATAATCTTTATTCAACTTGAGATACTTGGATACACTTAGTGTGTGACCCTCTAGGCCTCTTTATCGTTGGCATTAGGCGGGCTTGCCTAAAGTCCAAGATTACAGTCTAGCAGTGGGTCAAGGAACCCAAGAGAAAGAAGTTGACGCCGCATTGATGTATCACCTCATACGAACTCTTACTGTGTAATTTAATCCCTTTGTCTTGATATCTCATCTAGCAGGTTTCATGGAAGTGTCATAAACCTATATGCTTGATATGTCGTTCTTTGACTACCTGAAATAAACTCGTCGTTTACACCATGGCCATGGAATTTAATGCGACAGTTCTATTTCAATCAAAGGGACGAGATATCAACTTCCATAAATGGAAGAGACAAATCCTTCCCCGAATTATCCATTTACAACATGTCACTCATGACGCACCCAACGTACCCTACTTCCCGCCAGCTGTCTGCATGACGGTTTTCGTCAGTAAATCTAAGTGTGCGAGTCATGACATGAGTTAATGATAATCTTCCAGTCTAAGAACCATTACACACGCTCGTAGATAGAAATATCTGATGACACCAAGACATGAGGAATTTCTACTGGCGGCTTTGTTCTTATAATCTCTCATATTGGGGATTACCATGTGCGAACTCCATGGGAGAGAATCTCGTCTTCTTACGAGTACTCGCACATAACGGTCTGTATACTATGTGTCCTATCATAGTATGTCATCCAACCGCAGAACTTTATTTAAGAATATTGTTATAGCATTCCAAGGTTCTCATCATAGCAGGGATCTGCTATGACCTTATTAATGAAACAAATATTCCAGGACATTATTATATTATAGTCATGCAGAACAATGAACAATATATAATAAGTGAACATTTATGTAATCAAAGTAAAAAATAGTTGGTTCTAAGTACACCAACCCTTACAAACTCCCACTTGGACTAGAGCCAACTGCCTATGACTTTTAGTCCGCTAGACCTCACATGATGATCATGTTTCTGATGAGTCAAGGCTTTAGTCAATGGGTCTGCCACATTGTCTTCCGTGGAAATACTGCTCACTGCAACTTCGCCTCTCTATGAAAAATCCCTCAAGAGATGATACTTCCGAAGTATCTGCTTTGCCCGCTGATGTGACCTTGGCTCTTTTGGAAGTGCCACCGCTGCAGTATTATCACAATAGAGCGTGATAGGATATTTACTGCTCGGTACAAAATCCAACTCTTGGACAAAGCTTCGCATCCATACTGCTTCTTTAGCTGCCTCAGAAGCTGCGATATACTTGCACTCCACTGTAGAATCTGCCACCACACTTTGTTTTGAGCTCTAACAGCTCACTACACCTCCATTCAAACTAAAGATGTCTCCAGTTTGCGACTTCATGTCATCTTGATCAGTCTGGAAACTAGCATCTACATGTCCTCTGATGACTAGTTCTTCATCTTCTCCATAAACTAGGAATATATCCTTAGTATGCCTCAGATACTTAAGGATAGTCTTGACTGCCATCCAATGACGGTCTCTTGGATCAGCTTGATATCTATCTACCACACTTAATGTGTAAGCAACATATAGCCTCGTACATAGCATAACATACATGACTGACCCAATCACGGATGCGTAAGGGATCCTTGCCCTTATCATTCTTTCTTCATGTGTCTGAGGACACATTTTCTTGGAAAGATGAATGCTATGTGACACTGGAAACAATCCCCTCTTGGACTGTTCCATACAGAATCTCTTCAGTATCATGTCAATGTATGTACTTTGACATAATCCCAGCATTCTCTTGGATCTATCACGATGGATCTTGATCGCAAGAATATATGTCGCCTCGCCACGTCTTTCATAGAGAAGCATTTATTCAATCATGCCTTAACTGACTGTAAGACAGGTACTTCGTTTCCAATTAGCAATATGTCATCAACATATACTATTAGGAAAACGAATGCACTTCCACTAAACCTTTTGTAGACACAAGGCTCACATTCATTCTTAACAAAGCCAAATTCCGTAACAGCTTCATCGAAACGAATGTTCCATGACCTTGATGCTTGCTTTAATCCATAAATGGATTTCTGCAACTTGCATACTTTTTTGGCATCCTTTGTAGTCAAAAACCCTTCAGGTTGTTTCATGAAGACATATTCCTGGAGGTTCCTATTAAGGAAAGCTGTTTTGACATCCATTTTCCAAAATTTCATAGTCATTGTAAGCAGCAATGGCCAATAGGATTCTGATGGAATTCAGCATTGCAACCGGTGAAAAGGATTCATCATAGTCAATTCCTTGACGCTGTCTAAAAACTTTTGCAACCAGTCATGCCTTGTAGGGGCTGACTTGACCCTCCATGTCCAGTTTCTTCTTGAATAGCCATTTATTACTAATAGGCTTTACATCAACTGGAGGATCTACCAAAATCCAGACTTGGTTTTGGTACATGGAATCCATTTCAGAATTCATGGCTTCTTGCCACATGGAAACGTCTATGCCTTTAACTGCTTCCCTGTAGGTAAGAGGATCATCATTGTCAACCAATAATGTGTCACCATCCTCAGTGACAAAAAAACCATATCTTTCTGGTTCTCTCACCTCTCTCGGGCTCCTACGTAGTTCTTGTGTCTCTGGAACAGATTGTTCTTCCACGGGGCTTTGTGGAATCTGTTCTTGTACCAACTCAAGTGTATCTTGAGCCTCGACTTCATCTAGGTCTATCTCTCTCCCACTATCTCTTTTGGAGATGTGCTCCCTCTCAAGGAATATGGCGTGTCTTTCCACTGTAACCCTTTTGTCTGAGAGGTCGTATAGGTAATATCCCCTTGTTTCCTTAGGATATCCTATAAAGATACACTTTGTTCCTCGGGGTGCAAGTTTGTTACCTGAAGTGGACTTAACAAATGCTTCACTACCCCACACGTGTAAATTCGATAACATGGCTTTGCGTCCACTCCATAACTCGTATGGAATACCATTTATCGATTTAGTTGTTACTTGGTTTATATGTGTGCTGCTGTTTGTAATGCATATCCCCAAAAGGATAATGGAAGACTCGCATGGCTCATCATTGATCTCACCATGTCCAACATGGTGCGGTTCCTCCTTTCACTTACACCATTCCACTGCGGTGTGTAAGGAGGAGTGAGTTGAGATAGAATCCCAAACTCCCGTAAGAAATCAATGACATCTTGATTATGATTTTCTCCTCCTCTTTCTAAGCAGAGTTTCTTAATCTTCTTACCAATCTGGTTCTCAACATCATTCTTGTATTCTTTGAACTGATGAAAAGAATCTGACTTATACCTCATTAAATAGATATATCCATATCTACTAAAATCATGAGTAAAAGTTATGAAGTACGAGAACCCACCCCTTGCTTCAACTGGAAATGGTCCGCACACATCTGTGTAAACTAATTCTAGAAGCTCTTTAGCTCTTTCACCTTTCCCACTAAATGGGGCTTTGGTCATTTTGCCTTGTAGACACGCATGACATACACCAAGTGGTTTTAGTTTGAAAGAATCTAAATACCCATCTTGATGTAATTTGGTCAAACGTTTCTGATTGACATGACCTTGCCGGTGATGCCAAATTTGGGTGTGGTATGAGTCATGTGAATTAAATTTGTTGTCGATTGTCATTACTTGGTTTGTGTAGTCTAACACATAAAGGCCTTTATATAAATGTTCCCTACCAAAACAAAGATCTATCTTTATAAAAGTAGCAAAATTCATTTACAGACTTGAATATGAATCCATGAGTATCTAATTTGGATACTAAAATAATGTTTTTGGTTACAGAGGGTACCTAATAACATGATTTCAAAACCAAGACTATCCCGGTAGGCAATGTGAGGTGGTAGTCCCCGACAGCTACAACAGCAAGTCTGGCTCCGTTGGCTTCTCGTAGATCTATCTCCCCTCGATCAATCTTCATGAATCTACTTGGTTCATGTATTTGGATACATATGTGAGAACCACAAGCAGTATCTAATACCCAATTAGTAGAAACAGATAGATTGCATTTGATAAAAAACGCACCAGAAGCATCCCCTTGCTTCCTTGGCTGGGTGCAGTTATTCTTCCAGTAGCCCTTCTTGCCACATGCGAAACAAACAGCATCCTTTTCCTTTGCCTCCCCTTTGATCTTCATTTTCATGGAAGGCCTTGAAGAAGATTTGGGCTTAAATATCTTCGCCTTTCCCTTCCTTTTATTCAACATAAGGACAGAAGGCTTTTCACGCTTCATGTCATTGTCCACTTGGCGAATAAGGATAAGAAGATCAGATGGAGACTTCTCAATATTGTTCATGTTGAAATAAACAACAATGTTTGAGAAGCTCTGGGGGAGTGATGCGAGAATGAGATCGGTACCCAGTTCTTCAGGGATTTAAAACCCTAGAACCTCTAAGCGCTCAATGTAGCCAATGAGCTTGACTACATGAGGCCCAGTTGGGGCACCCTCTCCAAGCTTGCTCTGAAACAGAGCCTTGGAGATCTCAAACCTTTCCTATCTTTCTCTCTCATGGTATAAAACATGGAGGTGCTCGAGCATGTTGTAGGCATCCATGTCTTCATGAGACTTCATGATCTCACTAGACATAGATGACAACATCAAACATTGAACGTCGAGAGCATTGTGAAAATGTTGATCATAGACTAGGAAATCTTCATCACTTGCCCCTGGGGCAGGAGAATCAGGAAGTGAGGACTCCCGCACATAATACTTCCGTTCATGGCATAGGATAACCCGAAGGCGCCTAAACCATTCCTGAATGTTACTGCCGGTGAGGATGTTGTCTTAATCCAGAATTTATCGCAGAGAAAAAGTGGTTGATGAGTTTGTCATCTTGATTCTACAATATAAAAGAGCAGATTTATTAGTACTTTCTTGATTACATTTTAATGAGAAATAAAAAATAAATTAATTCTCCCACTATTTTATCAAGTCCCAATGGCCCTCACCATTGAACTTGGAATGTCTAGTTTCATTGACATCCTAGTGTCAAGGATCCATATTTCCCTTTGCATAACCCCAACAAGGGTTGGTCAAGCTATTTGAAGGTATTTAGGTAGGCAGGTCTTTGCCAACTATGAGCCTATAGTTCCTTGATCTATTGAGTAGACTCCCAAATCCTGAAATCCTAACTTCGATTTCCTCAACTCTTGCCTCCTATATTACTTCAAGTCTAGCAAGGGCTACTTATCTTGATGTAATATGGTTAAGTCAACCCGAAACCTTTCATAAGGGATTCCTTTATAAAAGTAAGTGTCCCAACAAGGGTTGGTCAAACACATAGTTTTATTGATTGTTGCCCTTAATCAAGTAATGGATGTCTTGGTCTGACTTAATATGGTATTTGAGGGATTTTATTCTTTATGTGTATCTTTGCATTATCACATGCTTGTTAATATTAAGTGATGCTTGCTTAAGTGATTAACCATGTTCCGATAATGATTACGCATAGACCGGTTTTTATTTTGTTCCATCTTTAATTCTTGTTCATTTTATTAATTATGTGATCGCGACAACACATGCATAGTAAATAAACCATGTAATCAGACAGAAATAAAATAAGATGGCATGATCATGAGATTCTATTCGGTTAGCTTATCTAGCGGTTTTGATAAGCTAACCCTGACCTAGGGAAAACACCTTGAACCTGATGGTTCGTGTTTTGCAGCTCCCACATGTCCACCTTTGTATCTTCTTGTGTCAGTTTCGCTTCGGCTTTGGGATTTGAACCATCTCCTCTAGACTGGGAGATCCTCCATTACATGGGTTCACATTAAAGAAACCATGGGCACGCATGCCCTACATTTTATTGGAAGAAGGCTCGCAGGCCAACAAATTTTAATTTAAATGAATATAAATGAAACCATACACATAAAAAGGGTCTTTGGTCTAGCTCATGATCATCCATAGTATGCAACGACATTTACGCATACTTAGAATTCAAATTCTTTTAATCTTTCTTTTATTTAAGATAAGATGCGCTCGAATTAAATTAATTATGATCTTATAATTAATCAATTCTTTATCTTAAATTCCTTACTGAATTTCATTGAGATTCTTATCATCCATATTCCTTGTATGGGTCTTTGTACATTGGAGGTATCCTGGTGATATTCCATTTCTAGAAAGTACACGGCGTGTAGTTTATAATTACACGGCGTGTATTTTTCTTTTCACCCTTTGTCCTTTGGTGTGTTTTCTGTACTTTGGAAATTTTAGAGAACACAACATGTAGATAAATCATACATGGCGTATACTTCCTTGTTACGCGGTAACCGACCTGGCGATCCTGTGTACGTGGTACACGGCTTATCTTTGTACATGGTTTAACCTGGGTCAGAACGGACTACACGGCGTGTTGTTCCAACATACACGCCATGTATTCTGGTTTCCACGCGCCGTTCTATTCTGGTCAACACAGCGTGATTAAAACTTAGGCATAATCAATTCACATGGCGTGGTTTGGCGGACCAGTGCCAGTTCGTTGAACCTAAATACACGACGTGTAGTTTTAATTACACGTCGTGTAATCCTGTGTTGTACAGACAGAAAGAGAGGCTCCTCCGGATGAGTTCCCCGTTTTTATTTTAATCAGAATTAAAATTAAAAGGTCATTTCTGTGATATGAATCGAGAAACGAAGGAGGAAGAATAGATCTCGTTAATTCAGATTTATAGAATGATTTATTTCGAATTGAATCAAATATGAATGCGTAAATTATCAACGAAATTTAAATAACTATAATCAACGTTGTAACCTCTCTCTGATACCATTTGTAGGTTCCGGGCGCAGCAGAAGCGCGTGGGCGGATGTGCCCACTTGGCCTTTGGTCATTAGCAATGATCAATCCGGGATCAATACGACGATAAACACCTGTCTCCATGGATCGAATCATAGAAAAAGTCAAAGATAAAGGTTTGTCCCGGAACCACAAACAAGGATCGTTACAGGTTGATTATAATTAATTTAATTAATTATAAAGAAATACCTTTTGGGTGTTCTTTCTTAGTTGATTTTCTTGATCATGTTGTCGATGTGATATGTCGTTGCATCGCAGAAGCCAAGTGTAGACTCCCTCTAGCGGTGATCCACACGTGTACCTCGTATCTCTGGACATCACCAAAGGATTCTCCGGGTGCTAGCATGGAGAAGCCTTTGCTTGCGTTGTCTGCCTTAGATTGTCTTGATCTGATGGAAGAGGATCTCTCTCGTTCTTGAGAGCGTTCTTGGAGGAAGAGGTTCTTTAGGCCTTGAATGAATTCTCCAGAGATGTTGTGCACAATGATTCTCTTATGTGTTGGAAACGATTTGGGGTTGTGAGGATATTTATAATCTAGTGTGTGGGGTTATATAGTTATGACAATAAATAAACGCGTTACGTGTTTTATTTATTTCATTGACTCTTTATTTAAAACCCCCATGTCGAATAAATAATTCCTTGACATGCGCCCACAATGATTATAATAAATATCATTTAAAATAATATTATATCCTCAAAATCCTGACTTGAAAAACTACACGGCATGTAATAATGAATACACGGCATATACTTGTTTTTCATTGAAAACTACACGGTGTGTACATTAAATGTACACGGCGTGTATATCTTGTTTTCATTTATTCATTTCCATTCCAAAATTAAACTACACGGCATATACATTTAATAATACACGGCGTTTACTTCTTTTATTTTATTTTTCCTCCATCATTTAAAACAACTTAGGCTTCCATGAATAATTATTAAACCATGTACGGGAATAATCTTTATTCAATTTGAGGTACTTGGATACACTTAGTGTGACCCTCTAGGCCTCTTTATCGTTGGCATTAGGCGGGCTTGCCTATAGTCCAAGATTACTATCTAGCAATGGGTCAAGGAACCCAAGAGAATGAAGGTGATGCTGCATTGACGTATCACCTCATATGAACGCTTACTGTGTAATTTAATCCCTTTGTCTTGATATCTCATCAAGCAAGTTTCATGGTAGTGTCATAAACCTATATGCTTGATATGTCGTTCTTTGACTACCTGAAATAAACTCGTCATTTACACCATGTCCATGGAATTTAATGCGACAGTTCTATTTCAATCAAAGGGCCGAGATATCAACTTCCATAAATGGAAGAGACAAATCCTTCCTCGACTTATCCATTAACAACATGTCACTCGTGACGCACCCAACGTACCCTACTTCCCGCCAACTGTCTGTGTGACAGTTTTCGTCAGTAAATCTAAGTGCGCGAGTCATGACATGAGTTAATGATAATCTTCCAGTCTAAGGACCATTACACACGCTCGTAGATAGCAATATCTGATGACACCAAGACATGCGGAATTACTACTGGCGGGTTTGTTCTTATAATCTCCCATCTTGGAGATTACCAAGTGCGAACTCCATGAGAGAGAGTCTCGTCTTCTTATGAGTACTCGCACATGAAGGTCTGTATACTATGTGTCCTATCATAGTATGTCATCCAACCACAGAACTTTATTTAAGAATATTGTTATATCATTTCAAGGTTCTCATCATAGCAGGGATCTGCTGTGACCTTATTAATGCAACAAATATTCCAGGACATTATTATATTATATTCATGCAGAACAATGAAAAATATATAATAAGTGAACATTTTTGTAATCAAAGTACAAAAAAGATGGTTCTGAGGACACCAAACCTTACAGATGTACCTAGGGGTAAAACCTGAAAACACTGCTTTGAGCTAGACTCAAATGGGAACTGGTGCACAAAATTGGGGCTTGCTTCACTCTTGGTTACTACACTCTCGAGGGATATGCTTAGGATAATTCTCATTTTCTTTACGAATCATTATGAAGGATTTACAAGTATATATAACCTCAAAGAAAATACTTTTATTATTAAGGATTATATCTATAAACTATTGAATTTACATTAGGTATTTTACATGTTTGGAATTATTCATTGCAGTACATAAACTTACCTAGTGTATTCCATTTTTTAGAAATGGTGTCCAGTAGAAGGAATGTGAACTCTAGAAATACATATGATCCAAAGAGTAAGAAGGATCATATCTATCATGGTGTTAATCCAACATATAGAATGGAAACAGTCTCCCATGTATTCTCAATATATGAAGATATAGTATCATGTGTTAATTAGATAAGTAAAGAATTATCTGAGTTCTATGGATTTTAAGGGAAACAAGAGAAGAAAAGGATGGAAGAGAGAAATATGGATAAAGGGAAGAGGGAAAAGAAGGATTTTCCAATATGTGATAACTATGGAAAGAATTACCTTGGTAATTTCTTGAAGGGAATGAGAGTTTGTTATATGTGTAGAGAAAATGGAAAGCAAGAACGTGATTGCAAGGGTAAGAAAAAAGTTTCCAATATACAATACTTCATCTATATGGATTTGGGACACTACGCGAATCAATGTCCAAGTCATCAGTGTATACCCCAAATACTGCTATTGGATAATAATAATGTCATGATACTACCTAAGATGAAAAGGAATGATTTGATTTCTTACATTGTTATTAAAGTATTGTGTCATTTGAGTATTGTAGTAATGATGTACATGTTATAATAATTACAGATTATATAAGGATTTTACTGAAATACTATTTCATTAAGGACTTGAGATTGTGTGGAACCATGAACGGTGACTCAATTGAAGGTTGAATTTTTGGAAAATATAGGGTTGAGAGAAAGATAAATAATAATATGGTTATAATACCGAGGTAGTGATTTTTAAATAGTACATGATTTATTTGGATAAATAATATTAGATATTCATGACTACCTTGAGACTGATTAATGATTTGTATATTCCATAATTGTTGGAGTTTACAATAATTTTAGGTAGAAAGAGTATATCCAGTATTCTATAAGGAATACGAGAGCATGAATGTAATCAATAATGTTTTATGGTAATTCAGGATGTTACATTGTTTTAAAAGAATACATGATGAAGGTGTTCACATGTTATTACGTGGAAAAAAGGATCTTCATTGTGTTTACCATCCCTATGAATTCTGGACTGTGAGTTTGGACCGAAGTATTTTTTATAATTCTAGTTTGATATTATTTTTGGATTACCATAAAAAGGACAACCCGAAGGTTGGGCGGAAACCCATCGCATCTGGCAAGGTCGTGAGACTTGAACTCGCAACTGAAGGGCGACAAGGGTGTATTACCCACCACTAGCCCACGTGATGTCCTGGATTGATTAATGTATATTTATTAAAATGTATGGTAGATGAATTATAAATTCATTTTTTTGGAACCCTATACGAAGAAGTTAAATAGAATATTTTTTAAAGTTCTATTATCTTTTAGAGAGAAATATGAGTTTGTGGTAGAAATTAGTTAAAGGGTGGAACTGTGCTTTTCAAGCATATATATATATATTTCTCTTATTATATAAAGAAATTAATTCTTAAACATTAGGTAAGGGATCTTAAAACTAAAAATTTGTTATCATAATACCTTATGTTTTGTTGAACCGATGATATTTTAAATCATCATAGATTTATGGCTTCGAGGCCGTCAATTCTACAATAGTTTATAACTGATGACCTCAATCACTCACTATAAATATTTATGCTTTCCCTCAAATTATGTCTCTAAAATTTCCACCATTGTTTTCTTAATAGAGATCATAATTTGGAGGTGACTTTTTCATTCCCCTTTTCCTCTTATTAAGACTAAATCTTTTTAACCCAATTTCCGATGTGGGTTTCCCACAAAGGTATTTTTTATTTTAAACCTTTTATTTTCGAAGAACAATTTCAAATTGGGAGGAAAACATTTATTGAAGGTGGAAAGAATGTAACACCCCAAGATTTCATAGTACATTATTTTTTCAATGTAATTGAATAACTTTCACTACACGAAACATCGAGTTCAAGCGCACCATGACTTACCAAACTAGCCTTTCAAAAGAGGTTATGAATAGTATTAACTTAATTTTGAACTTTATTAAATAATTATAATTTTATAATCCATATTATGAGCTTTTTAGAAATAATGTAAGAACAAATTCATTTTTTCAAATAAAAGAAGTATTTTTTTAATAAAATGCAATTTTACCGCCATTTAATAGAGAACCCTTTTTAAATCCAAAATTTGAAACTTATATATGTTTAATTAGAATAAATAAATTTATTCTTTAGAATTGGGACACCAAAATTTACTTTGTGTAAATTTTTGGAATTTTTCCGACAAAGTTCATTTTTTAATGAATAGTGAAAAATATTGTATTTTAATTCAAAAGTTCCTTTTAATCGAATTTATTTATATGGTTAGAATAACTTTTTAACTGTTTTTAAAGTGTAATTAGAATAAATTTTTACCATTTAATCCAATGTTGTTTATTAGAATTAATTTCACTTTGAAATTGGACATAAAGAAATATCAATCTTTTGATAGTTATTGTTTCTTAAAAACATGCTATTTGTTTTGACAACGAGAATTATTTTTAAATTAATTAATTACACTTCTAGTTTTTGAATTTATAAAAATAGACATAATTTTTGAATTCGAAATATCAAATATATATTCTGGGGAATTTTTGGTATTTTTCTGAAAAACTTCAATTTTGAATGAATAGTGAAACCACTTAGTAGGAGTTAAAACACTGACTTTTTCATTTAAATGACATTTTACCTCTTCTGTGAATTGAATTCTGAAAATCGAACATACATGGTTGTTGTTAGTAAGTAAAATGTGGTTCAATAAAATGAAAATAATTTTTGGTGAATAGTATGTTTTCCTTTTATTTACCATGGATAAAGGTAAAAAGGGTAATTTGAGGTAAAAAGATTATTGTAATAAATCAAAATTACCTTAACACATGTCCTAACATTATTGGATGAGTAATGACCAACCATGGGCGTCCTTGGGTCGATTTTGGGACCCCATGGAGCCACTTATGAATGATAATGACACTTTAGATTAATTAATTTAAAGAAAAGTCAAAATTGACATAAAAAATCTTTAAGTAATTAATTTTTATATGGTGATATATAAGTAAGATTTTTGACTATTAATATTAATTGTAAATATAGAAATATTTCATACATCATGATATTTTTTGTATAATTTTTAGACATCGAAAAAAATAAATTATACATGACACCATAATGATTCAGTATTTACCTCATTAATAAATGATTTAAATACATTAGATTAAAAATATTAACATAATATCCAAAACATGTCCAATTATTATTAGATGATTTTATTTCTAACATGAGACATCCTATCTTCGACTCTAATGATTCTTGGTCCTTTAGAAACTGAATATCATTATATAAAAAATAATATTTTCGCACTTTCTTAAAGAGCCCATCCTCCCCTTATAAAAGGAGAACACTTATAACCAATTAATCACACCACTCAATCCATTAAGATCGTCAAAACTCTACCAAATTAATCTCCCTACATCCTTATACTCCTCCTATAAGACTTACCTTAGGCAGAAGGCACTTCCAGAAGCCCTTTTGGTTCATACTAAAGGAAGTTACCCAAATTAAAGGTAACCGTTTTTCATAACATCTTGTCTTCTATTTTAATTCTCCATCCCCTAAAATCTTTTTATTACTTTATTTTATAAAACCTCAAGTATCCTGAATATACTAGTATGTTTTTATGAGAAGTATTTTAACTACACTTACACACACCTCCATCTAATGGGTGAAGAACATAATGTTTCTGTTGATGGAAAACTAGCGCCTCACGAAACGATGATTGTTCAATTAAATCCTACCACCCCTCATGGTGGCCATTATGATGGAACTATATTTATATATGATATATATTATTTATATGTTTTATTCATGATTCTGTATTTTTCTTTTATAGAATACCTTAATGGTTTCCATTATGGGTATACGTGATAATTTCATTTGAGAAAGTGCGGACTTCCGCCCCCTCAAAGTGATATGACTCGTTAATACCATATGTGGGACGTATAAAGGATGGAGGTAATGTTATTATATATGTTATTATACTGGAAGATTAATAAATATGCATCATTATGTTTTAATTCCATTAAAATAAGAAATAGAAATGTAAGTAGCATTCATGCGTATGTACGACTTACCGTCTCCATGAACTGTGCATTTCATTTCTGACCCAAAAATGATATGTACTACCATAAATACATTTATATACTAGATATATATGGTTTATATGATATCTAAATCATGAATTTCATTCTGGATATAATGATTGTTTGACCATGTGAACAACTTGTAACTATAAGGTCTTCATTTTTGACTCAAGTGAAAAATATCGACAAAACGAATGTTATTAACATAAATTATTACATAATGTTTATAACATGGAATTAAGTGATATAAAAGGAATAAAAAATTTGAAAAAGGTTCTTAATCATGTTTTAATTAAATTTAGTTTATTATTCATGAAATTAATGAACGAACGGGCAAGTCAGACACGAGGTAAGGGTTAATTTCACAATCTCTCTATTATCCGAGTTTGTTTTTACACAAATATCTTCTGGGATATATTTATTATCCATGTACATGATTCATAAAAGGGTTTTCAAGGGGATTATTTTTGAGGTACTTATTTACTAAGACATTATTTTAAATGTTTTAAATATTTATTCATCTAAATCTTTCTCATTAATGTCTGTGTTTTCAAAATGGGTTTTCAGGATTTATTTATATGGACATGAATGGTTTAAAAATGTTAATTCATTTCAAAAGTTCCAAAGTTGTATAAGAAACTTTTATTCAAAAAAGTCTTTAAATGTATTCCTTTTTAAATTGTTTTACTTTTAAATGTTTTCATGAAAAATATATATTTCTCTCAAAGAGTTTTACAAATCAATTTTATCTATGTCAACATCCTTCGATGGATTTTAAACTTGTTTGAAGTCAATTTATTATGATTCAAAACTTTCATATTGTATTGAAGGTTTTGTGATATGTTTGACTATGGATGTGCTATTTTTTACCATTCATGGTTTATGGTTAATGTATTGAAATTTTGTATGCTAGTTTTAATACGAAAGTTTATGTTATATTTAAACCTTTTCATACGAGGAATGTATTGGACTTAGTAAGTGACAGGTGGAGCCCGCTATAGCTCCTCGATGCATCGGTAGGTCTCATAAGACAACTAGATGTGGAATTTTCCTATGTCTTTCCCAATTTAATATAATGTTTTGGCCTAGGCCTTAATCATTTTTAGACGTCTTGGGTGAGGTCTTGACAAAATGTTTCCGAATGTATAACATTATACAATCCCTCATTATGAAAATAATATTGATGGTTCGTGTGGTCATTCGACTAGTAGAATACACATGATTATGTTTTATTATGGAATTATTTATACAGATCATATTCCTTCCATTAACATATTCATGTTTATTACTGGTAAAGTAATGTGGTTTCCATTATTCACCATGCTTAATATTTATGTTATCTTCCACTCTATTGCTTACCCTACTGAGCATTTCTTCTCACCCATTTCAATGTTTTATTTTTCTTAGGATTACAAGAAGTGTATTGTGATTGATATGCAGGGTTGATCTAAGGGAATAATGTAATTAATAAAAGATTATTTATGTTGTGTTGTATGTTATAAAGTGTATTGTAACATTCATGTATGTAATCTATTTTCCAAGACTGCTAAATTGATCGGTCCTTTGGAACTATATTACTTGTAATCATGCCAATGTATTAAAATAATTACCTGAATCTATGTAACTGGGGTCGGGGCAATACAGTTGGTATGAGAGGAATTTTTGCAATAACCATGTAAACTAGATATAGATAAACTCTAATTAGGTCACATAGCCCTATGATAGACTTTGAGGATTAGCATAGAAGAACTTCCTTGAATTTCAGTAATGTAGAGATTTTGTGAGTTTTTTAGGAAAATACATCCTTTCCTAGATACGAGCAGGTAGAGGCGGCCCTGGCATGGATGTACCTAGGTTTAAAACATGAAAACACTGCATTGAGCTAGACTCGAATGGGAACTGGTGCATTACAATGGGTCTTGCTGCACTATTGGTTACGACACTTCCAGGGGATATGCTTATGATAATTCCCATTTTCTTTACAAATAATTATGAAGGATTTACAATTATATACCTCCTAAAAGAAAATATTTTTATGATTATGGATTATATCTATAAACTATTCAATTTACATTAGGTATTTTAAAATTTTGGATTTATTCATTGCAATACATAAACTGACCTAGTGTATGACATTGTTTAGAAATGTTACCCAGTAGAAGGAATGTGAACTCCAGTAAAACGTATGATCTAAAGATTAAGAAGGATCATATATTTCACAGTGTTAAGCCAACATTTAGAAGGTAAATGGTCTCAATTTTATTCTCAACATGTGAATAAAAAGTATCATGTGTTTATAAGATAAGTAAATATTTTTCTGAGTTCTATGGCTTTGAAGAGAATAAATAGAAAAAAGGATGGATGAGAGAATGATGGATAAATGGAAGAGGTAAAAGAAGGATTTTACTATATGTGACAACTATGTAAAGAATAATCATGGTAAATTATTGAAGGTAATTGGAGATTTTTATAAGTGTGTAGAAAATGGACACCAAGTACGTGACTGCAAGGGTATGAAAAATGTTTCCAATGTACAATACATCATCTACAAGGAGTTGGGACACTACGTGAATCAATGTCCAAATCATGAGATTATACCACAAATACTGGTATTGGATAATAATAAATTTATGATACTACCAAAGATAAAGAGGAAGGATTAGATTTATTTTGTTGTTTCTAAATTTTTATTTCATTTGAGTATCGTATTAATGATGTAGATGTTATAAGAATTATAGAGTATATAAGGATTGTATTACTGTACTATTTCATTAAAGAAATGAGATGGTGTGGAACCAAGAAAAGTTACTCAATTGTAGGTTAAATTTTTAGAAAATATATGGTTGAGAGAAAGATAAACCATAATATGGTTATGATACAGAGGTAGTGATTTTGGATTAATACATGATTGATTTGGATAAATTATATTGGATATTCATGACTACCTTGAAACTGATTAATGATTTTTATATTCCATCTTTGTTGGAGTTTACAACATTTTTGGATAGAAGTATATCTAGTATTCTATAAGGAATAAGGGAGCATGAATGTAATCAATAAGGTTATATGGTAATTTAGGATGTTATAGTGTTTTAAAAGAATACATCATGAAGGTGTTCACATGTTATTACATGGAAAAAAGGATCTTCATTTTGCTTATATTTCTTATAAATTCCAGACTGTGAGTTTGGATAGAAGTATTTTGGATAATTCTAGTTTGAGATTATTTTTGGATTTTCATAAAAAGGAAAAACCCAAGGTTGGGCGGCAACCTGTCGCGTCCGGCAAGGCCGTGAGACTTGGACCCGTAACTGAAAGGCGACAAGGGTGTATCACCCACCACTGGCCCATGTGATGTCCTAGATTGATTAATGTAGTTTTTGGAAACCGTCTTGTAGATGAATTATAAATTAATTTTTTTGGAACCCTATACGAATAAGTTAAATAAAATATATAGTTAAAGTTCTATTTTCATTTAGAGAGAAAGATGAGTTTATGGTATAAATTAGTTAAAGTATGGAACTCTACTTGTCAAGTATATATATATATATATATTTTCTTCTCTTATACTATGAAGAAATTAATTCTTAAAAATTTGGTAAGGGGTCTTAAAACTAAAAATGTGTTATCATAATACCTTATGTTTTGTTGAACCGATGATATTTTAAATCATCATAGATTGATGGCTTTGAGGCCCTAAATTCTAAAATTGTATGTGACTGATGAACTCAAACACTCCCTATATATATTTATGTTTTCCTCCAATTATGTGTCTCTAATTGTAACTAATTTTCTCCAAATCATGATCATAATTTTGTGGTGACTTTCTCATTCCACTTTTCCCCTTATTAAGACTAAATCTTATTAACCCAATTTTCGATGTGGGTTTTCCCACAAAAATATTTTCTATTTTCAACCTTTTATTTTCGAAGAAAAATTTCATATTGTGAGGGTTCAATTTATTGAAGGAGGGAAGAATGTAACACCCCATGATTTCATTGTACATTATTTCTACAAAGTAATTCAATAACTAGCACTACACGCAACATCGAGTTCAAGCGCACCACGAATTACCAAACTAGTAATTCAAAAGCGGTTATCAATACTATTAACTGAACATTGAACTTTATATAATCCTTAGAATTTTAGAATCCATATCGTGAGTTTCTTAGACATAATGTAAGGACAAATTGTTTTTTTCAGATAATAAAAGTATTTTTTTAAATGAAATTTTACCGCCTTTTAATGGCGAACACTTTTTAAATCGAATATTTGAAACTTATATATATTCAATTGGACTAAATAAATATATTTTTTATAATGGGGACATAAAATTTACTTTATTTAAATTTGTGGAATTTTTCCGATAAAGTTCATTTTTAATGCATAGTGAAAATATTGTATTTTAATTCAAAAGTTCATTTTAATCTAATTTATTTATATGGTTATATTTTATTTTTAATTTGTTTGAAAGTGCAATTAGAATATATTTATACCATTTAATCCGATGTTGTTTATTGGAATTAATTTTACTTTGAAATTGTACATAAACACGTATCAATCGTTTGATAGTTATTGTTTCTTAAAAACAGGTTATTTATTTTAACAAGGGGAATTAATATAAAATTAATTAATTCCACTTCTTTGTTTTGAATTTATAAAAATATACATCATTTTTGAATTTAGAATATCAAATATAGCTTAGGCATAATGTTTGGTATTTTTCTGAAAAATATCAATTTTTGATGAATAGTGAAACGACTTAGTAGTAGTTAAAAAACTGACTTTTTAATTTAAATGAAATTTTACCAGACCTATGAATTGAATTTCGAAAATCCGACATACATGGTTGTTGTTTTCAAATAAAATGTGGTTCAATAAGATGAAAATAATTTTTTCTGAATAGTAACTTTTGACTTTTGTTCACTACAGTTAAAGGTAAATAAGGTAATTGAAGGTAAAATTAATATTTTAATAATTCCAAATTACCTTAACACATGTCTTAACCTTATTGGATGAGTAATGGACGAACATGGGAATCCTTGGGTCTATTTGGGGACCCAATGGAGCCACTTATGAATTATAATGAAACTTTATATTAATTAATTTAAAGTAAAGGTAAAATTGACATAAACAAAAATATTTTAGTAATTATTTTTTATATTGTGTTATATAAGTAATAATTTTGACTATAACTATTCATTTAAAAGCTAAAACTATTTCCAACATCATGGGTTTTTTTATAATTGATAGACACCCAATAAATTAAATTATATAGGACACAATAATGATGAGGTATTTACCTCATTAATAAATGATTTAAATAAATTAGATTATAAATGTTAAAATAATATCCAAAACATGTCCAATTATTTTTGGGTGATTTTATTTATACCATGTGTCATTTTATCTTTGACTCTAATAATTTTTGAACATTTATAAATCGAATATCATTATATAATAAAATAATATTTTTACACTTTCCTAAATAGCCCCTCCTGCCCCTTATAAAAGGAGACCACTTCTAACCAATTCCGCACACATCTATAGCCATTAGTCTCATCCAAACTCTTCCAAATTAAGATCACTAAATACCTATCCTCGTCTTAGAAGCCTTACCTTAGGCATAAGGAACATCAAGAAGTCCATTTGGTTCAAACCAAAGGAACTTACCCAAATTAAAAGTAATATTTTCTCTTAACTTCTTTTCTTTTATTTTACTTATCCATCCCCTAAACTCTTTTTTATTTCATACTTCTATAACAAAACCAGTATCCTCAATATAATAGGATGTTTTTATGAGAACTATTAGAACTACAATTACACAATCGTCCATCTAATAGTTGAAGAACATAATGTTTCTGTGGATTGAAAACTAACGCCTCACGAAATGATGATTGTTCAATTACCTCTTACCGCCTCTCACAGTGGACATTATGATGGAACTATATTTATATATGATATATATTATGTTTATGTTTTCTTCATTCTTCTGTATTTTTTTCATAACATACCTTAATTGTTTCCATTATGGGTAAACGCGGTAATTTCATTTGAGGAAGTGCGAACTACCTCCCCCTCAAAGTGATATGAATCGTTAATACCATATGTGGGATGTATAAATGATAGAATTAATGATATTATATATGATATTATACTGGATTTATAATATAACTATGTATAACTATGTTTTAATTCTATTAAATTAAGAAATAGAAATGAAAGTAGGAATAATGCGTACGTACGACTTACCGTCTACATGAACAGTGCATCTCTATTCTTACCCCAGAATGATATGTACTGTAACGAATACATTTATATACTAGATATATATTATATATATGGTATATAAATTTTTAATATCATTATGGATATAATGAACTTTTGACCATGTGAACAACTTGTATCTATAAGGTGTTCATTTTTGACTCAAGTTCCAAATATTGACAAAACAAACGTTATTAACTTAAATTATTACATAATGTTTATAACATGGTAATAAGTGATATAAAAGGATTAATAAAATTTAAAAAGGTTCTTAAGAAACTATAAATTAACTTTAGTTTATTATTCATGATATTAAAGAACAAACAGGTCAAGTCGGACAAAAGGTAAGGGTTAATTTCACAATCTCTTAATTATATGAGGTTATTTTTACGTAAATATCTACTTGGACATATTTATTATCCATGTACATGTTTCATAACAGAGTTTTTGAAGTGATTATTTTTAAGATTCTTATTTAAAAAAAATCATTTTAAATGTTTTAAATAATTATTCTTCTAAATCGTTCTAATTATTGTCTGTGTTTTCAAAATGGTTTTTAAGGATTTATTTATATGGACATGAATGTTTTAAAAATGTTAATTCCATTGAAAGGTTTCCAAGTGGGATGGGAAACATTGATTAAAAATGTCTTTAAATGTCTTCCTTTTTAAAATTAGTGACTTTTAAATGTTTTCATGAAAAATAGATTTTTCTCTCAAAGAGTTTTACAAATAAATTTCATTTATGTCAACATCATTTGAGGGATTTTAAACTTTTTTGAAGTTGATTTATAATGATTCAAAACATCCATGATTTATTGAAGGTTTTGTGATATGTTTGACTATGGATGTCCTATTTTATACCATTCATGGTTTATGGTTAAAGTATTGACATTTCATATGCTAGTTTTAATACAAATGTTTATGTTATATTTAAACCTTTTCATATGAGGAATGTATTGGACTTAGTAAGTGATGGTTGGAGCCCACTATAGCTTCTCGATGCATCGGTAGGTCTCATGAGAAAACTAGATGTGGAATTGGATGAGGCCATTCACAATTGGATATTTGGTTTTGGCCGAGGCCTTAATCATTTTTAGACGTCTTGGCCGAGGTCTTGACAAAATGTTTTAGAATGTCCGGCATTATACATTCCCTCATTATGAAAATAATATTGATGGTTCATGTGTTCATTCGACTAGTAGAATACCAATGATTATAATTTATTACCGAATAATTTACTCAGTTCATATTCACTCCATAAAATTATTCATGTTTATTATTGGGAAAGGCATGTGGTTTCAATTATTCAGCATGCTTAATATTGTTGTTATCGTCCGCTTTATTGCTTACCCTTACTGACCGTTTGAGCTCACACCTTTCTATGTTTTTATTTTTCCAGGATTCCAAGAAGTGTATTGTGATTGATATGCAGGGTTAAAATAAGGAAATAATGTCATTTATAATGGATTATTTATGTTTTGTTGTATGTTATAAAATGTAATGTAACATTCATGTATATAATCTATTTTCCAAGACTACTAAACTGATCTATCCTTCAGGACTCGATTCCTTATAATCCTATCAATGCATTAAAATAATGCACCGACTCTGGGTAACTGTGGTCAGGGTGTTACATTCAATGTGTATAATAAAAAATGAAATACCTTTTTTCAAAAATAATGTTCTAAAAAATAATAATATAATTTTTAATTGAAATCACACTTTTCCTAAGAAATACAAATTTTAAAACTATAACTGATTTTATAATGATTTCTAAAATTAAATAAGGTCTTATAAAATTACCATAAAACCAAAATACATAAAATTTTTAATTTATGAACACTTTCATATAAAAATACAATTTATTTTAAATTAATAAATAAATTGTAATTAATTATTTATGACCTACAAAAATACCAATACTTTTACTAAAGTCATATTATCACTTCTAAAATGCCTAAATTTTATTTATACATTCAAGGGTGAGGTTATTATTCATTTTTATGATTTAATATTCATAAGGGTCATATTAATAATCATAAGGGAGTTTACTATTCACTAAAAAATAAGTTTGTTCCATCAGTCCCCAAAAATCACCCTGAACGCAACCATGTATGTCGGATTTTCAAAATTCAGGACACATAAGTGGAAAAATTATGTTTAATGGTCACATAGTATTTATTATCATGATATGAAATTATTTTTTCTAATTATATTATACTATAATGAATAATTATATGAAAGTAATTCCATTGATAAAATATTGGGTCGTTACAAATTGATTTATTCTTAAGAGGATCAAAAAACTATTATGAAATTGATTTTATTTTGATCATACGAGGATAATTAGACGATGTGGAATTTTTCTTAAACATTATTTCTGAGAAAAAATTGGAAAGAACATAAATAGATGATGATTCCTTCTTTTGGGAATACATTTATCCTGATCAAACTTTATTATTCTTTAGGGGGAATAAAGAATTTACTTATGTGTATGAGATTTATACTGAACATATATTATAATATCACTCATTACACATTAGATTTAAACATCCATTTTGAACCTAATTTATTCACATGATTTATCCACCAATCCTAAAGGCGTATAGACATTTCAAACTTATGATGAAGCCATCATGTTTACTTAAGATTTTCTCTTTACATAGTGGATATGCTAGATTATTTACAAGCCTATCACGAACCATCCCAGGTCGTCCATGAACCATTCACCTAAGTTGGCCAAAAACAAGTCCGTAAAGGCATTCTCGATCCTCCCAAGCTGGCAACAAGAACTGAGGGAATCAACAAAGTGATGATGGGAATGATAATTCCTACTATAAATAAACAAAATAAGTAGAATAATAAAAGATTATACCAAAATAAATAAACCAAATATAATAACTATATAAAAATTAAAGAACAATAACTAAACCTGATGACCACTAATACTTCACGAGACACCAACATGTCACTCTCTGGTCTCAGGACTAAACATCAACCATGGTGACCAAGATCAACCTGAATCCTAAACTTGAGTCTAAAAACAAGAATGAAGTATATGCGTGAGTATGAAAACACATTAGGCTTTCCCAATTAATCTATTCCCAAAACATTTCAATTAAATAAAGAAAAATTAATGTTAGGTTTGAACTAGAATATTTTAATTTTTTTTTCAAACATTTTCTTTTTAAATAAAATCATGATCAATTTACCTTTTTAATTTAAACCAATTTATTTTCCCTGAAATGAGATTTATCATTTTAAAGAAAGAGGGATAAAGAAGATGGAAGTATAAAAAAATTTCAAAACCATTCTCGAAAAACATTTGAAACTAATTTTATCATTTTAATAAAATAGTTACTTCAATATGAGAGGAAAAGTAATGATCACACATGGGAAATAAAAAATAACAAGAAAGGGTGACAAGCACAACAATTCACCTCAATCATCTGTCACAAATATCTAAGTGCCGAAATATATAAGCGAACCTAAGAACTCGTGAATAATATTGAACATACTATACATGTGAATCGTCATAAAGGGATTCTTTACCCAATCACATAATTACACCCAAAAACCAGATCTTCCCCCTACCAGGCCTCGCCGAGGGCCCCAATCCCCTATCAATAAAAACAAAATATTCACCTATTTTGGACAACTAGTAAGTGCGTAATCTAAACTGGTGAAATAATACTTCACCAAAATTTTACTCAATATGTCAGGTTCCCATGTCACAAATAAAAATGGGTGTGATCCAACCAATGTAAATCAAGAATTCAATCACCAGAACACACACACACAGACACACAAAGATATATATATATATATATCCCATATATAAAACTCACATATTGACTCCCCCTGAGTCCCTCTAAGGAACATCATTCTTCTCTTTAAACTATTTGATCATAAAGGATTCCTACATGGAAGTCAACCCACAACATAAAACATAACCAACCAAGGAAAGATGACCATCCAAGAATAGTTATCTAATGAAATAATTTTTAATGTGAAAAATGATCCATGCATAACTATCTTTTGCAAAACCATTTCTTAAATAAAACCTCGCACAAAAAACCATTGCAAAATAATCCAATAAACACCACTTCTGATATAATAAAACTGGATCCCAATTTATGAAATAATTTTGAGCAACCCACAAACATTTACAACCCCTAAAGAATTTTAAAAAATCAAAACTTACTTAAAAAGGCCAACTGGGCAATTTTGATAAAATCCTGGCATGAACATTCAGTAAAACAGATTCATGTAATTCATTCATAAATTGGATAATAATTTGTTTTTCATCAACAATTTATTATAAAAACCATAAAAATATAACTAGAAATAAATAAAAGTGTGGGAGATAATAAATCAATGTATTCGGAAATTTGAAGGCTAATGAAAATAGAACCAACCTCACATGGAGACAACCATTTCGAATAATTCGTCAATCGATGCCTTTGATGAAGATCACATGTACCCTACAATATATATATGCCCATTACTCTGAGGCATATATTCCCCACTCCATGAAGAAATATGCTCAGGGATGATATATATATATATATATATACATACCTATGTATGTCTATGAAACCCTTCCAAGATAAAAAGAAAAATCTAATTAACCTATAGGGACCCAAAAATCACAAACGACTAAAAACAAAATTGAAAAAAACTAAGGATAGCACAAGAAACCAATGTCCTGGGCCAAGCCCCAAGGTAAAACCCAACGTAAACTAATATCATTTTAAAACATACCTTCCATGATTCAAACAATTTTTAATTCAATTTCAATGGTGAAAAAAATACTAACATGACATGGGAAGACATTTTTCATTGAAAATTTCATTTCCAACACATTGTCACCTTTAGTGTTTTTGAATGCATGATTCAAACCCAATAACCAACCCATAAAACATTTTCATGAATCAACATACTAAAACATGCACACACAATGTAATCATTTTCTATTTCAAAATCAAAACCCAACACAAAAGCATTATAAACCCATCAAAAACATATTTAACATCACTCAAAGAACATAATAAGCTATTTAAACTATTTATAAAACCATTACAGGAAGAACAACATGACATTACACCTAAATTACTCAAAACAATTAATCTATAAAATCATTTCCAAACCAATTGGTTATCAAATCCTTCAAAAAATCAAAATTTCACCCCACAATTAAAGTATATAACATGAAAAAATTAATTAAGGATGAAAAAAAATCAAATAAAAATGATAGGTCAAGGTACCACGAACTTCGAGTGAAGAAATTGCCTAAACATATTGGGAATCTACAACAACACCGCAACCTCACCTTGGGGAGACAAGATCAAATACTAATATAAGAGATCGAACCCGACTACTCAATAATGAACCCCAAAAACAAAACCATAGCCATTGGAAAGGAAAAAACCCAATGGAAAATGGAAGAAGACATACCCAAAGGGGAAGAAGGTGCGATTGTTAGAGGGAGGGTGCCACGCAATAGGGAAAGGGGACCTGTCGGGGTCACCTACCGGAAAGGGGGGTGTTAGCTTGTTCATGTGCATTGGAAAGGAGAAGGGTGAGGGGTTCATCTGTTTAGTAGGGAGGCTTTCCACGAGGGGAAGGCACGACTGTAGGAGGAGAGGTGGGAGGCCGCCGTAAGGGGATGGAGGCGTGCCGAAAGGGGGAAGGTGCATTACCAGAGAGTGGGGAAGGGAGGGGGTGTCACATGACCTTAGGTGGTGGGGATGTGTGCATGGTATTGGTGGAGAGGCAAGTGGAGGATGAAAGAAACCCCAAAAAATTTCTAATATGAATAATAATAATAATAAACATAAAAATAAAAATATTATTATTTATATTAATATTGTTATTCATAAAACCATTATTACTATTTTTTAGTAAATATTTTTATTTTAAAATTTCATTTTAATTTTAATTTAATAATTTTATTACTAAAAAAACTTTTTTTAAAAACTCATGTATAAATAAAAAACTGTAACTGCAAAGTGTTGGGTTGAGGTGTAACAATTATCCCTACCAAGTCACTTTCTTCCCCTAGAAAGTCTAAAGAGATTAAATTGAGCTGTACGAAAGAAAAGATCATCTACAACCCACGACATAACATGAAAATGTGAAGACCAAAGAACAAACACTTTCTTCTATTATGAACCTAGCATTATGAAATCCTTGAAAAGACTATGAGTCTATTCTCAATGAAGCCAAACATCCAAGGAAAACATCACATAAGACAAAAGATCTTGAAAAATCAATAAAGTGATAAAAAATAAGACACTCAATATTTTATAAACACAACCCACCAAGAGACACCCTTACCCCTAACAAAGAAAACATTAAAGAAACTAGTCGTGAATTATTCACGATCTTTACAAGAATCTGTTAAATGACCACTATCGATATCAATTGATAACTTTGATTGGGGTCGAGTAATGCAGAGACAAGAAAGTGTTCCATCAAGATCCCATGTAATTTGGGTTCATCAAAAGCTAATCACATTGTGGAATCCCCACTATATTATTACTATAGATAAAAATTTATTTCTCAAGCTAGAATAACTCTCGAAGAAAAACAAAATCTAGTAATCCCCAAAGAAACAAAACACGGGATTACAAAAACCATTATTCTACATCAAAAAACATTAAGAACATTACTGTTATATTCCCATTAAAGCCTAGTTCCCCAAATTCCTATAACAAAATTATTCATACCAAAAATATAAAAACACCATAGAAATCACTATATACAACAAAAAGAGAATTTAAGAACAAATAAGCTTCTGACTGATCTTCTGTTGGCACTACATTCATCCCAATATGCTGGAAAGTTCACCAAGGGACTAGATCTGGATCAATGTTACTCATAAGTGCCACCATAGAAAAACCATTGAAAATAACCTAAATATCAATAGGTATGACAGATATTTGGTGATTTGAGAAATGATAACTTCCTATGCCCAGGCTTCCCACATTGATAACACAACTAGAACACACTCTCGAATGAATTTGGTGAGGCAGAAAACAACAACCTTTTTGTACATCTCCTCAACTAGATAGATGAAACTAAATTGAAATTGACCTGAATAGCCTACCTCTCAAAATCTTCCTAATCATCAATGAAAGAAGACACTTCTTAATGTAGTTCTGATTGGATACCACTTTCAATGAATCAAACATTAAAAAATTCATCAGTGGAAATGTCTTAAATATGTGACACCAACATGGAAAAGATCTTAACATGATCCATCAATGATGAATCAATTTTCTCAAGGTCATACAACATTGAACCCATAATTATCCTCACATCACCAGGGAAGTACTACTGGATGAACAACACGTCAAAGCATTCCCATGACTAATTCTTCTACAACTTATCCTGAAGAATTAATTTACCCCATTCGTAAATTTGTCCTTCAAACATTGAGGTGGAAAGCTCATGCATGTTAGGCTATGGATATTAAATCTGAAAAAAGATCTCCTCAATATTTTTCAGCCATTACTCATCTATCCCTAGCTATGGAGGCCCAAGTAAATGAAGAGGGGTTGAATCTCGGAAGCTCTAGATGAACACCTAATTTGAGGACCACCGGTATCCATATTCAAAATAGATAAACTGAATGTCTAACGCGCGAATTAATCAACCAAAAATCTTTGAATGAATGAACCACCCATAGATTCTTCTCAAAATAATTTAGAAATTAGTTGGAATGTAATCTGAAAAGAGGGAGCACAAAACCAAATCAAAACAGATCATATATAAAAATTCCACATCCCATATTCAAATCAACAACCAAACTCAAATAATCATTTCGATAAAACCTCCAACCCATCAAATCCAAAAACCAAAAAAGAAATATACAAACACAAAAAAATGGAAGTATCACACACTCACAATTTTGAGAACATTGAAATTTTCCATTTTGAAAAACATTTTTTCAAAAAGCATAACATGCCTTATGAACCAAATACCCACCATTGGTATTATATTTAGCCTCATATATACACATTCTCATTCTAGATCAAGCAACCATACACTTACCATAAACAAAAATCCATATAAATATATGTTAGCACTCATATGAATACAAATAGTCAGATGAAAGAAACATTATCACTTTCCAACCCACTTTAAAAATAACCCCAACCAATTTTAAAACCACACTCTTCATGAAATAAAATAATCTCAAATTTCAGATTAATTTTTCAAATTTCACATCTTATAAAACCATTTAAAACCCCCCAAAACATAATAAAAAATAACAGAAATTTTCTAACGAACCCATTACACTCTCCAAAAGATTCTTTCTTTTGGTTTGGGAATTCTCATTTTGATATATAAATCTATATTTTTTAAAACCAAACATCCTTTTAAAATATAAATAAAAACACCACAAAACCATCCCATCCATCATTAAGTACATAAAAAGCAACATACCATTCAAAGGGTCAGAAATTAAAAAAAACTCAAATGGATCCAAAACACATCATGAGGGGAAACCAGTGTGGATGGGTGACTTGGCTATATAGTTGGAAACTATATTCCAATCAAATTATCATCTTAGAGAGTTTCTTAGGACCATGCCCCCATCTCCACATGGCTTTTCAGGCCCTGTGAGCTCATTGGGACCACTAGCCTGAATATCATTATATTTACCCAAATACCAATCAACCCACAAGAACCAAATAAACTATAAAAAACCTAACCGCATCGAAACCCAAGGTTTTGTCCAAAAAATTGTTCGCTAGACACTCCTCCATACATACACTCTAAGATCTGACAATCCTACTCCATCTACCTTGACAACCCAAATAACATCTGGTTATGTAAAATCTAGGACCTCAAAAGAACCTATCTTATGATACCATTTTATCAAGAACCAACCAGGGTGTACCCTAAACTAGTCACTTGAACCAGCCCATGAAAAGGCCCAAGAGGAATTCCCTATCCTCTTGAGCTTTCAAAAATCACCGAGGACATCAACAGTGTGATTATGGTAATGATTTCTCAATATAGAAATTGGCAGAAGATGCATAATAATAAAAGAGAAGCCCAAAATCAATACACCAAACAGAACAACTAATTTAGAATTAAAAAAATCTAATCGAACCCGATGACCATTAAAACTCCACTTGACCATACATGTTACTCTCTAATATAAAGACTCAACATCACCCATGATGATTGAGATGATGTTGAAACCTGCACCTAGGACTAAAAACAATATTGAAGTACAAGCATGACTATAAAATCTCATTATGTGAGCCCAAGTAATATATTCCTAATGAATTTCCTCTAAATAATCATTAATTTCTTATTTTAACTAGAATAAATTAAATTATTATTTTCACATATTTTCAATTTAATGAAAATCACTGTACATTTACCTTTATATTTTAAACCAGTTTTTTTTCTAAGAAGGAAGATTTAACCTTTAAAAGAAAGAGGGATAAAAAAAAAGGAAGTGTAAAATATTTTTAAAACCTTTATCCACAAAAAATTAAAAATTATTTTATCACTTTTAGAAAAGTGATTCACCAATAAAGGTTGCAAAGAAATGATCAAACAAGGGTAATTGGAAATATCAAGCATGGTTAAAATCCAAACAATGAACCTCAATCATCTTTTGCAGATATGTAAGTGTCGAAATACGTGGGAGATCTTAGAAGCTCAAGAATTATCTAATACATACTATACATGGGACTCAACCTAAAGGCCTTACTTTCCAAAAGAAATATCAAAACCTAAATTCCCAATAGTCACGCTACCAGGCATGACCTAGGGGCTTAATCCCACATATGAAATAAAAAATATCCCCTGTTATGGGCCACTAGCTAATGCATAATCTAAAATAGTATAGAAATAATTCCCCAAATATTTTCTCACTATGAAATGATCGCATGTCACGAATAGAAATGGGGTGAGCCTAACAATGTCAACCAAAGCATCCAATCATCAACACATTAATATGTATCACACATAAGTAACTCACATAGAGAGTCACCCCTGAATGAATCCAAGGAACAAGTCCCTTGCCTTTCAACTATTTGATAAAATATGTTTCCTACACGATCGACCTCCAACAAAATACAACATAACAAACAAAGGTAAAAGGAAAGTCAAAGGATAGTTTGTCTATGAAACCATTTTCAAAGAGCTAACTAGACCTCACACAACCATCACATGGATAACCATCTCTTAAAGGACTATGATTACACTAAACCATTTATAAATAATCAATGAAATACCACATCCAACTTCAAAAAAAATTGGAACCCCATTTAAGAAATATTTTTGGAGACAACGACACACATTTCCCACCCAATCGATTCTTTGAAAACCAGCTATTTACTTAAAAAGGCCAACCGAGCAATTTGATAAAAACATGGAATGCACATTCAAAAAATAGTTTCATGAAATTCAAAATAAAAAAGGATATTTCATTATTTCACCTCAAAATTTTATTGTAATAACCATATAACACTAACTAGCATTAAATAACAGTGTGTGTGATAAGAAATAAATATATTCATAAATTTAAAGGAAAATGTAAAGGGTACCTACCTCAATAAGAGTGTCATGGAGAATAATTTGAAACTTTCTACCTTAAACGAATATCACTCCACAATTCCACACACATATTCCCATATATATATATATATACACCACTTAATCCAATGATCCTATTCCCTGCACCATTACAGAATATCAGCAAGGAGGATATATATAAATATATACACACATGTACCTATGTATGTTTGTGCAACACTTTGGGGAGAAAACTCATAATATAATTAACCTATATGGATCCAAAAAAATGAATACTCAAAATAAAATTGAATGAAACAGAATAGTGCAGAAGAAACCAATCCCATGGGACAAGCCCCTATATGAAACCATTCATAAACTAATATAATTCTAAAACATCCTTTACATCACATTTCAATTTCAAAGGTTCATATTTCCTTAACATTCAAAGAGACCACTATTATGATTGAAAATATCATTTCAAAAACATTTTCACCTTATGGGTATTTGAAAACACACTTTTTACCCAACAACCAACCCAAAAAATATTTTCACAGAATAACACACTAAAACACAAACACACAACAAAGCCATTTTCTGTTACAAAAAACAAACCCACCACAAAAGCTTGAAAAATGCTTTAAACAATTTGTTTGCATCACTCACTCAATTTAATATAAAATTTACCCAATTTATAAAACCCTTCACAAAAGAAATAAAAAGGATTTACACCAAAACTAAAAACAAAATTTCTGGAAGAAAACCTTCCCAAACCAATTTCTCATCAAATCAATTCAAAACAGACTTTTCTCCACAAAATTAATGTATATAAGATGATAAAATTATTTTGGAAAACAAATAAAATCATTAAAAAATGTAATGATAATGTACCACCTACCTCAGGGGATGAAATGAATGAAAAATGTTGTGAAACCGCAACTGCACCTACTAGAGGAAAGATCAAATCGTAATCCAAGATACTGAACAAAAATACCCAAGATTGAACCCCTAAAACAAAACAATATCTGTTGGAAAATAAAAACCCCATTATAAACTGGAAGGACCCTTACCCCTAGGGGATGGATGTGTGGCTGCTGGAGGAAGTGGGACGGGCACCGATGAGAGGGAGTCTGTTGGGGTCACAAGATGAAAAGGGGGCGTTTACCGGTTTATGCGCATCAGAGATGAGAATACTGTGGGGGTTCGGCCATGTGGATGGGAGGCTTGTTGGGAGGGGAAGGCGCACCAACTGGAGGAGAGGATGGAGTTCGTTAGAAGGTAATGGTGGTTCTTCGGAAGGGGGTAGGCAGGCTGGTAGAGGTTTGGGGGAGGGGGCATCGAAATACCTAATGAGGGGGACACACCGTGAATAGTAAATAGAGAGGAAAGAAGAAGGGCAAGTAAAAAAAACAAAAAAAACAATTAAAAATATTTTAATTAATACAAATAAAAATAATAATAAACATAAAAATAATAATATTATTCTTAATAATAATATAACAACTATTATAAATAAATAATTTTCTTTTTAATTTTATCTTGTATTTTAATGTAATAAATTTTAAACAAAAAAACTAATAAAAAACTAGAATATAAATAAAATAACAAAAACTTCAAATTGTGAGGTCGGGGTGTGACAAAGCCTTTGGTAAGTGAAATTTTCTTGAGGTATGTCTATCACTATGTTAATTTTTACCTTGATGATTGGTTAAAAAATTCACACGAGGGAAATTAAATATGGTATTCATGTCAATATAATTTAAAAAAAAGAAAATGGATGAATAAAAAGTCCTATATAATACAACATATGAAATGTAAAATACATGGTTGGTTTGAATTATTTGAAAAATGAGTTTTTACTGAATTATCCATATTTGATGCTCAAAAATATAATTTTCAAATAAATAAATTACATTTATATAAATTGTATTTAGTTCATTATAAGGTGAACACCCATTGTATAATGCTGAAATTCCATCATTGAGTACAAGTATGAATTCAAGTATGGGAGGATTTTATAAGTGCATTGGTTATATACAGTTTTATATTAATATGAATTAATTAATAGGATTTTATTATTAATACACACATGTAAAACAAGAGTTTTATTCATATTTTTTATGCTTCTATAAGTTATGGGAAATGAAAAAAATGAATGGGAATGATCATGATATCCACTTAAAAAGAGGTTTTCCACAAAGAAGGATGATCCTAGAGCAATTGTGAGGCATAAAACTGAATAACCTTAGTGAAAAAATTGATTATAATGTAGAAAAATCCCTTTAAATCTCATGTAATCTTTAAATTTCATGTAATAAATAGATTTCATGAAATGGAATTAGAAATGAATGAAACAACAGTTGCGAAGTGGACGAAACCATCCTAGAATGATGTTCACTTATGTCACAGGGTGACACATATGGTCACCCATTGAAAACGTGAGGATTACCGTGAATGAATGCAGGTCCACAATTCCTAACTCATGTTGAAACAATTACACTTCATGTAATCATTATAAAGTATAAAAAGGTTAAGGAAACCCTGAAACGGCTAGATTCGACATATAAAATGGGGGATATATCTTTCAAGTTCATAGGACCACACATGAATACTTTTCGACTAGTAATAAATCCATTATATGCAACCTAATATCCATGAATTGTTTTAAATAACGGGATAATCCACCACATAAAGTTAGTTCTGGGTACCAATCTATAGAGTGAGAATTTGTACTACTACATGATCCTCCACCACATTCTCTCCGATTTTTCATTATGATTTATTTTCATTTTATCCATACCTATTATTATACCCTAACTAAGATGAGGGGGTAAACATAAAATATAGTATCGTTATGTAGGTTAATGGGTAAGGTGTTTTTATATTTATTTCCTTTTTCTTTATTCATGTTTTTTGATTGTTGTGGTTTATTTTTATCATTATATAGTACCAATATTTTCATTTTTTCATGCCAATTTGAATTTAAATATCAATGTAATATTATAGTTGGTCAACTGGTTACCCTAAATTGTGTTATGGGCATTTTTATATTTTTGGATGAAGGTTTAAAAATGTTATCAATACAAACAGAATTTTTAAAAACCCTAAATTATCAAACCCAGGAAAATATGTGATTGTCATGTCAATTAGAGGCTATTATGACCAATTGATCTCCATCATCTCGACTCCAATCCAAACAATGGATTTATAAATCTTTTTTCCAAAAAAAAATTACAAAATAACAATAAAACTAAGAAGAACCTAGAACAAATATCAAATTTTATTCCCAAAAAACTAATATTTTTTTCATTTTTTCTTTCTATAGATTAATAAAACTAATATTTTCTTCACCAAATTCTTAAAAATATTTAATAAAATTCTATTGAAACCCTAAGTAAATAAATTCACAATCAATTTTTTTCAACCTCAAACTAAATCTACATTCATTTATTTAATTATATCTCATTTCTGTGAGTTCAATAAAAAAATTAAATTATACTTCAGGGAAATAAGTATGACCTTTTGACACATCGTACTGTAACAAACATCTTTTTTTATAACATCACCACCATCACATAATGAAAATATTACCTTTTTGTTCTATAAGATCATAAAACATTATTAATAAAAAAGGAATGAAATGAATTTTGTTTAATAAATATATTATCATATTATAACCTATTTAATTGTGGAAAGATTCATAATAATTTACTCATTTAATCATAGAATAAACATTCAAAATATGTATTCCTCATAAGAGTTCTATCTTTTTATAAGAAGTGGATGATAATTTATTTCATAAACCACATTTTATCATAATCATAAACCATTAAGGGAAATAACAATAATGGTATCCTTGGTATATATCACCAATAACTCATTAATTATATCAGACAATTTTATTTAGACATCTAAGGATTTTGAAATACCACTTTGAACTTTTCTTAATGGAAATAACCATTCATTTAAAAAAACATTTAAAACATAAATTATTTTCCTAATTATTTTCTCTTAAAATTTTATTATAAATATATTAATAACTCATTAAAAATAATATAAAATATTTATTGATAAATATAATTTTTCTACATTTAAAAATAAATTTTCAAAAATAAAACATTTTAATAATTATATTATTTGAAATAAAAAATTATAAATAGATATAAAAATAAATGATTGGTCAACATGGTATAAAATTTTATTTATACCATAAATGTTGAAAGTAATATACCTTTCACATTTTTAGTAAAAACACTAATAAGCATTTTATGGATAATGGCATGGAGATTCCTTTCCAAATATTTTGTAAAAATTGAAACATGGGTACAAAATGTCTGTCAAAAATCATAAAATAGTAACAAAACATTTTTCAAAACATTTTAAGAAATTATTGTGTTAGAATAAATCAAATTTATGACTGTAGATAGAAATAAAGGTATATTTTCTAAAAAACAAATTATTAATAATATTGAGTTATAAAGAGTGGGAAAAAGGTAAAATTACATGAATACATAATAAATAACCATATAGTTATAAAATATATAAGACTTATTGAGATTTACCTCATAAAATTTAAACATTAGACACTTAATCATAAAAATCCCGATAAATGAAGTGATTATAACATAAAATCTTTAAAACTTTTGTAATAATGTATTATAATTCATAGTGAGGGAATATAATAAAATAAAACCTAAAATATCATGATGGTGAATAAATTAGTAATATTATATGTTACATTGGATTTATATATACCTCTTCAATGAAAATATGGTCATAACATGATATACGTCTCAGAAAAGAAAAATTGAGAAAAGTCCCTTACCGATTTGTTAAGTTTTGAACCATAGTTACCGTGAAAGAGAGATAGTAATATAGATATTTAAACACATTATTTTTCATTATAAGAATAACAAAATACATTTAGGGGAATATATACACCACATAAGTAAAATATATTATGAATATTCCATATATTTAATTGAAGTAAAAAAGTTAGAAAGAAATTCCATACCATGAGTATTGAATTCATTCGTACATGTTAAAATCACAGTTATATTAAATTTATTTTTATTATAAATATATTATTGATACATAAACATATATAACATATCATGTATTATTTTCATATGAACTTTCATTACCATTTATTAACAATCCCTTATTAAAGTCACGTTTTGGGAAAAAAATAGCATTGTTTTTCTTATATGTTTTAATTTATTTTTCATTGGTTATCTTACAATGATATTAGTTAAATAATATATTGATTTTAAAAGATTATTTAAATATAATATATATTCATTGTATATTTAATTATATAAATCCATATAATTTAGTTATAGAAAATGAAATACATTATTCATGGAGACGGTGGACAATACATATGCATGAACGTTATTTCCATTTTCCTTCCAGATTAAAAAAAAGGAATTTATGTGAAATATATTTTAATTACAAAATTAGTTTTTATGTCATATATATCACATATTTTTATTAAACCCATCCTCAATACCTTCCATGTAAATCATGAATGAATCACATCACATCGTTAGATGATAGTCTATCGTACACACTAACACCATTATGGTAATCCCAAAAAATAGAAAATATAATGTTACATGTGATATAATAACTAAATAATAATAAAAAATCATAAATATATTTATATTTATGATAAAAAATATACCCAACTTTACTTCCTTCCATGATTTGTGGTACTGGAGAAACAAATGACATCAATTTATGAGGGGCAGTATGTCATACACATGAATAAAGATTTCATAACCCATTGGATGGGGGTGGAGATGGTTCATGGTAATTAAAATAATATAAAAAGATATAAGTATATGAAATATATTTATGTTCTTATATATTAATTATATAATATAAATTTAAGGAGGTGGTGGAAGGAATAAAATAAAAGCGCTCGTTGATGAATGTGACCTCATCTTTAGGTATCCTCTATAGGATTTCAATAAAAGCATTTATTGGATGGATTTATGTCAAATTAAGTCTACTAAATTAGGTTATTTAATTTAAGAATTTTTTTTAGGTATTGGCAGAAAAATAAGGGATTGATGGGGTGAAGAAGAGTAGAGAGGGGTGGCCTTTTTTAAGAGGAGGAGATGACCCACTTGGAATTTTTGAAAGAATTGAGCACTCCCACATTTATCATACGTATAAAAGGTAAAAATGGGGAAATTATATAAAATTATATCTTTATTGTTTGAGATATTTCTGTACTATAGTATTTATACATGTTTATATGACATTTTTACCCTTATCGTTTCAGATTAACCACTCAATAAACACATTTTCTCTTAACCGAAATAATATGTTTTTGAAGTATTAACTATTAACTTTGGTAAAAAAATAATATTAACTTATTAGATAATATAAAATATTATGATTCCAATTATAGAATCCATTATTTTAAATTCCTTCCAAAAGAAGTAAAAATTAATATCTCAGACACGATGAAAAATGAGGTCTTAAATCATTCATTACTTTTATATCAGAATCCCAAATGAAATTTATTTGAATATCCTAAATTAGATCAATTAATTTATGAGTTAAACATTTCAGTGTGAAAATCAATTTAAAATATAATTTAACATTATAAATAAATTAAATTAAAATATAATATTTAATAAAAATATAATATTTTCGTTATTCATTAAAAAATAAAAATATTGAGAAAAACCTTAAAAAAACCCAAGGATATTTTTCCAAGATTATTTCAAAAGATAAGTTTTGATTATAAAATTATTTTTCTAAAAGTTCCAAAAATTAAATTTAAAACAAAAACCGTAGACGCAACGAACAAACAGTTTTTTAAGAAGTGTATTTTTTAAGCACAATATGATTTTATATTAATTTAATATCTAATTACATCATTCTATAAATATAATATACAATTTAATAACATATAATATATAAACTTCATTTAAAAATCATCATTTCAAACTATTTTTGATTAATTAAAATTTGGGAATATTATTCGAATTGAAATGGTTTTTAGAAAAAACCATCTTTTAAACCTGAAAATATACTTATACTAAATTCAAATGTAAATTTGATTCAAAATTAAATTATATGATTAAATATAAATAATTAATAATTAATTTCTCTTAAATCATAATGGGTAACTTAAATTACTTAGTTCATTTAAAATAAATCATATTTTGACAAAAGTTGATATTTTTCAGTATTCACTGGAAAATAATTATTTTCCAAGAAAACAAAAAAATTCACAATATGATCATTCTGATATAATTATTTACAAATCAATTTCAATCTTATTAAATGAATTTTATATAATATTTATATATTAATTATAACATGTTTTTATAAATGGAAATAAAAATAATTTTTGAAGAAAAGAATTTTTTTCAACAAAATCATAATTAACAAAAAAATTAAAGATTATTACAGAAGAATTTATAATTAAATTAATATTATGTAGACAATTTATAATAATATTTCAAAAATTATTTTATATGATTCATTCCCACATACTTAATCGATAGATTATATAGGTCGTATTTAAAATTATACTATTTTATGGTTTGCTGAAACTTGATGTCACATGTCTTGCATGCAATAATTGTTATCCGTGACACAAAATAAAATCGGTGTTGCATGTAACTCAACATATACTCAGTATTATGTTTAACATGATCAAAAATCAATTTTGTGTGAAATGAAAAATGTCAAAAATATTATCTTTTATTGGAAGAAAATTCAAAATATCTTAGGGTGTTTGAAATATACTTCTTGTTATGGATGCTCGTACTCTGTAAAATATACTTAAAATATTAAAAATATGATATTTGTTTCAAAAATTTCATAGCCCCATAAATAATGAAAAATAACTTTCGGGACTCATGTTTTTTGAATTCTTTGATGTTGAACACCATCTTATTATTTGGAAATACAAGAATTAAAAAATCAAATGACTGAACATAATTTAATGAAAAAAATATTCTCTAATTACCACTATATTTTTATTTTATATAAAAGGGTGCACTCCAAGGTAACAATTATTTAGTATAAAATGAAATTTATTAGAGGCATAAAAAATTCCATTATAATTTCTCCACGGTTTTATTTTTTAATAAATTTATTCATATTTTCATTAACATAAGTAAATAAATAAAAATGTTTTTTAAAACTTCTAATTTCATATTTAGGATTTATAACTAATATTTATCCTTATAAGTTCAACCAGAGATATTCATATACTATATTTTTATAAATATTTATATTTTTTTTGTATTTTTTTTGAAATTGTATTATCATCTTTTGACACACTAGGATTAGAAAAACATAATTATTTTTCATTTATATATTATCTTTTTCCATGAGGGTTTCTTATATAACAATTTTTAATATGTATGGAAATATTCACCATCATATGAAGAATTATCATTTTCATCATCCGATGAAGTGGAATAATAATATTAAGATTTATTAGAATATTTTGAATCTAAAGTTAAACTAGAAAGTGATTCTACAGTAACAATTTTCATAAAACATTTGATATATTTATTAATATTATCACTAAATCCCTCAATTTTTTGACTATTGAATCAACATTATTATAATGAAATATTATAGGTTTTGTCTCCTCCACTATCACTTAATGTATCTAGAGCATTCAAAATCCACTTACTTCTACTTCAATAACTTATTCTTGAATTTTATTATTTTTTTCAGCAATGGAAAATATAGTCTAACATGACTAGTATTTTCACATTTTTTAAAACTTGACCTATAAATACATTTTCTCTTCAAAAATTTCCTTTAATATTTATAATAATCATATCATAATTTATTATTTCAAATAATATTATTCATTAATATCTCTAACAAATATTGTTAAACATTAATAGAATCACAATTAATAATATAAAATAGAAATTAATTTTTGTTCCTTACAAGATTATGTCTAGGAATTATATATCGTGAAGTAATAATATCATAATTATATATGAACACAACTATATTTTATTTATTTATCTGTATCTCTTTATTTCTTACTCTCATTTTCTATGATAGTTCTAAACAAATCATGAATCATTATCTAAGTCAAATGATTTATATAATCAATAATTGTGTGTTTAAACTACCAACCCTTCTAATGTATATCAATCAAACCATCAATAGGGTAATCATTATATAAATCCTTCTCACTAAAAGTTTTTCAGTTATTCACATTCATTATAATGTATGGATACATCTATATGGTAGATATGCCTTCTATAATGTAAAATGCTTTAAAATCAGTTCATATCATTACAATTCTGGCTTCTAGAACATTAATAGTTACTAAATGAGTAACATCACACTTCTTTGAAGTTTAATTAGTAGTTTAAAAGATGATATTTTACTGTAAAATTTTTATTATAATTGTGAAAAAAAATTATTTCATACTTTAATGTTATCTAGAAACAAAAATTTTCATTTAAAGAGAAAGTAGAATGATTTTTCTCAAAAATCAAATATTTTTCGATCATGATGAAATACCTCTCCACTACATGTGAATGAAAAAGAATCCATTTTTACACCTTAATTTACAATCATTATCATAAAACATCAAATTATTATTAGGAATAATATTATTGATCGGTCCAGTATGTGTTCCCACATACATAAAAACATTCCACCACTAAAATATTAGTGTAAGAAAACATAGATATTACATTTCAACAAAAAAAATAAAAACAAACTTAACACCCCAATATCAGTCTGTAAATTAAAGACCAACTCATAAACCAATTTTATTCTTATATTTAAGTACTAGATATAGTAAATTTCGGAGTATTTTATTCTAAAACATGACATACTATTCTTTTTCTAGTCAATATTATACCACCCAAAGATATGATATTTCAATATACCCATAATTTACCAAATTTCAATCTATGTGAAAATAAATTTTACGACTAATAACATCTAAAATTTAGAAATAAATAAATTAATTCAATAATATCTAAAATATAAATAAGTATAAAACTTGTAATGATATTTAAAATTCAGTTTGTTGGAACATCATGAATACCCAAAATAAATAACACTATAAAATTTATGATTCATAGAAAAGAAACAAAAATATGATAATTTCATTGAAATATAAATACTGTTTTAAAGGATACACAAATGTTTCACTTTAAGCCAAATATTTGTAGAGATCCTTTATCATAATCCAATATATATACTGTACATTCTTCAAAATTTCTCCAATTAAACCCATAATAAGGATCAATGTCTTCTTATCCAAGAATCCCCTAATCAAAATTTTTAGAGAAAACACCATCCTCTTATACTAAATAACATGTCCATATAGTAGAGTCACTCTATAATCAAACTCCCACAATTACAATCATCTATAATGAATTAATAATATCATTAGAACAAATAGTATTTATAGTATGGACCACACAAATAGATTTTTATTTGAAACTAAAAAAATTAAAAACAAGAAATATCATTACAAAACCCTTAAATGAGACCATACAAGATTTAAAATAAATAAGAATATCTTATATATATTTCAAAACACAATTTTACGCATGATCCTTGAATATTTGGTCTTTTTATAAGACAACCACCAATACTTATAATTTAAATTCTTTAGAAACAATTATAACTATGTTATATGGGGATATTCCACCATGAAAATAATATACTGTAACATCATATTGTTAAATGAAATTAATCATAAATGACTATTGTACTTGTGGAATGATTAAAATTAGTCTTTTAATGAAATTAAAGTCAATATATTTTCATCCTGTATTCCTTAAACATCCATAAAAACATTTCAATTAAACAAACTCATTAATATTTATATTTTGATTTCCTAAATATGTAAAATATTAATTATCTCCATAATCTATAAAAATATCTCAAAGAAAATAGTGTATTTCATTTCATAGGTATTAATATAGAGGTAAGGGGAACAGAAAATCTTTTTGTATATAAAAAAATTGCAATGGTTTCTTAATACACCTACATTAAATAGATGACATAAGGGTAGTTTCTATAAATCGTTTCTAAACAAATATTTTATCAAGTATTTTTTTAATTTTCCACTAAAAATTATGAATCCAATTTAATGAATCATTTTTAAGGAGTTTCATAAAAAATTCATTGAAATTAATAGTTATGTATTCAGTTGATTATAGTGTGATATATTGATTTATGATGAAACATGTATGTATTTATTATTTTTCTTACCATTGTAAATTGGTTATATATCATTAGTGATTAACCATAGTATTTATTTTTATTCTCAATGACATTACTGGGATTGACATGGATGATTATTCACTTTTTCTAATACTTTTCAACTTATAATAATTTAGGATATAAGTGAAAGAAAATTCCCAGAATATTTATTCTTCTATCACCGGAATCTCTAGGTTTTACATAGACTATTTAAAATGATTGAAATATATTTTAATACATTTCTATATCCTTTTATTAGTTTTTCTGAAGGGATATGAAATGCGATATTTTTATTTTTTATGTTATTTTATTTATATTAATAATAACCACAAGTGAGGTGGTTTAATTCTAGCATATATTAAGAGAGCCATTCAATGAATATTTATATTGGTAGAGTGTTAGACCATTACCCCTCTTTGAGAAACTGAGCCCTGGATTGAGATATGGACTGTGGGTCAAGATTCCTAGTGGCCTCTAGCATGACTTTGTCTATATAGGCACTTCTAATTTTTATATTATAAAGACATAGTATACATTAATATAAATATAATATTATTTTGGAAGGAATGGTTATATAAGTAAATGTAAAACATTGATTTGAAAAGAATAATGGATATTAATGTGAACATTTTTTATGTTTTCCGAGGGGTTTATTTTTGTCTATATTTAATATATTAATGGTTCTCATAGATAGTAGTGTCTTATGAGAGTCATATCACTACATTGGAATATTATTCCGAGCTTTAACACTCATACCAACCAAAATAGTTGTTCATAATTTTTTATTGTGCACATATATATCCAAAGGTGTAATTGGTGGATGATGTCAGATACTGGTGATTGATGGGTGATATATTAGCGGAGGGTATTTAGTTTCCATTAGGTTAACCCCAATGGTTACATCTATATTTAATTTTATATTACATTATATCTATTCATGGTGTGTTATTAATATATTTTGATTGAAAAGGATGCCTTATATTGTATTCTGGATATATATGTTTCATAAAGAGTATTTACATTTCATTATTGATTCAAAATTTATACCATGGTAGATAATAATTAATTTCAAAAACATAAATGTTGTATTTAGAGGTGATTTATCCCATTATTTTCTATTTATCCCTCATCAATAGTCACTAACACTTGGCTTATGAGATACAGTGTTGGGGTGTTCATTTATTGATAGGTTGGAATATGATATTTATACTCTTTATATTATACATAAAAGTATATCATTAATTACTGGTTAAATGTTTTAATTATTTTATCAAAATTAAATGAAAAAACAATTCAAATTAGTGATATAATTATTTTCATTAATGAAAAATATATTTAACTTTATAACATAAAACTAAAGAAGGGTCCCATGGTTATTTTAAATATGTCCTAGTGATTCCTCCAAGTCACTAGTTTTGATCCACCACATTATAAAATTCTTGAGGTGGTTTAATCTTAAAGGTGAAAGGAGACATTTATCCTTATTCAAGGTCACCACTTTTTTATATTTCCTATTCTTATCATTACCATTGTCATTATCATTGTTATCATAATTATCTTCATTGTTTTAATTATCATAATCATCAATAAAATAATAATTATTGTTATTATAAATCAAACATTATGGGATAATGATTAATGATATCTCTAGCTGATAGATAACAGGGAGTGATTTTATTTTCCAAACAAATGGAGATATTTTATATAAAATTTTTCTCAATATATGGGAAGCATTCACTGAGAATCATGTTTAAAAGAATGGATCTGAGAACTTATTTCAAAGAAAATTAAATATAATTTTCCAATAAAAATGGAATACAATGTTATTAAATATAATTTGGCAGTCATGAAAAGTATTTTTATTCAATGATGATTTGAAAAAGTGTTTTATTGATGAGTCTATTGATAATACGATTGTTAAACCTTATCACGAATGACTCTTATTCAATATAAAATAGTATTATCCAATACTACCATCTGAGAAGTGTAAAATCAAAGAATCGAGGTAGAAAAACATTCTTTAATTTTTCAAATTATCATAGATAAATATGGTAATCCATGCTCGTTGAAAGATTATAAAGAAAGGATGTATATAATTTAAAGATTATAATGTTATATGATAGATTTGATTAGTAAAGTTATTTTTATTTTTTCTATAACTCTTCTATTGATATTTATAGTGTTTAGAGTATTGTAAGTCTTAGTCACAAAGAAAGGGTTTTTTTATATTAATGGGGCATTAATTTTAATTTATATACCTAAAAACACACAGATTCTCATATTATGATTGGGTTTCATGAACTAAGATTCATGTTTTTGTATTCTGAAATTCTCAATTACATTTATCTTTTTTAGTGTTCACATTGAATATGGAAAGAATATACAATAATGAAATATTACATTATTTTAAAAATGTTATAAATACTAATATGACATTTTATTTTCATGAAAATGGTTCGTTAATAGAAACTGGTTCAATGTATGTGGTGGAGATTAATTATTAAAATTTTTCATTTTTAAAACTATTGATTGTTTTTGGGAATTCTGTTTCTTATTAATAAATTTTTAATAATAAATTTAATCATTTCAAAAAATGTAACAACTAATTAAAAAATTGGTTTAGAAGGATGTTAAAATAAATAATAATAAGGTCCATCGTATTACTTCTAAAATATGTGAAACATTAAAACAAGACTATAAATTACTAGATAGGGCCCTTAATAAATATGAGAAAAATGATCATCATAACCCAAATGAATAAATTAATTGATGATAAATAGTTTTTTTAGAATCATTTATAGTTTTCTAGAACAAATATGATCATGAAATCTTAAAAAAATATTGGGAATTAATGTACTCTAAAGAAATGATTTTCAAAGCATTTAAAAAATTAAAATATTTACATGTTGTATTTTCATGGATAAAACTATTTGAGACATGTGTTTGGAAGCTATGTTTTCAATAATTTATATTATTGGTAAAATAAAATTCCATTGAGGAGTAAAAAAAATAGACTAGATCATATTTTAAATGACCATATCGAGATAAGAGATATGTTGGATATGGAAAGTGATAAATAGTTGGATTTTTTTTATAAAATTTTTAGTTATCAACATGTTTAACCACTGAAATTCATTTTAAATATTTAAAAGAAAAAAGTTATATTTCAAATTCAAATATTAAAAATAAAGAAATTTTTTTGTTTTGAAAATAGAAATAGTAAATCATGTTGTAAATAAATATTTAATTATGGAAAAATCAAGTTTAGGAAAACTCTAAAACTATTTGATTGTTTAAAATTATTATAAGAATCACAATATGGTTCCATTTACCATTTTTGATCTATGGTTCATTTTACTTATTACAGTGTTCTTTAATTAAGAAATTTTGTTTGTTATATTATTGATATTAATAATTAGTTTATTTTATTTAATTCTATTAGATTCTTGGTTTCTAGTTTTATGAAATACTACTACTTAGTCAATATATTAAATAGGGCATTTCCTTATCCTGACCACATAAAACATAATGTTTCAATACCTAAAGCACACTCCTAGATCACCCTAGATTTGATTCTAGAACCAATGGATTATGTATTTATTAATAGGTAGATATGTTCCCTTAATTACTATACCATAAAAAATTATAATGGAAAATAACTAAATCGAAGATCTAACAATGCAATGTAAAAACCCATACAGAATTATATTATAATCCCAACCATAATATTAAAAAACAAATAACATAAAAATCCATTCATGCTATATAATGTAAGAAATTCATGAAATATAATTATCTAAGGTGTTATAACATATATACTCTATTATATAAAAATGAAAAAAAATAGAGATTCAGTAGGCCAAAAGTCCCTAATATGTCATCAGTATCAAGTATTTGAATTGGCCTATCTTATATGATTATCTCAAACATCGATCGTCAAGACCTTGTTTTATCAGTGTCATGATATATGAAGTCTGCACATCCATTGGGGTACATGTGCAGAGTGTTAGTACCGAACATAGTAGGAAACTTCCATTGATCACGGAAAATGTTATACAATATATATATATATATATATATATATACATGTTTGTACAATGATGAATTTAATATGATAACTACCAAATATAATCAATCACACCATCTATTTCAGTCATAATGTACTTTTTAATATACCATGATGAAAAGTATAAACTTAATTTTATTATTGTTGATCTTTCATATCCATTATAGTTTCATATGATTACATTAAGTCACATTGAAAGTCATGCTGTAACAAAATCTGATTGTGTTACAACATATCAGGAGATGTGAAGTAATATAGAGAGTGCATATCTCATTATTTAGGAAATAAAGTTCAATATAGTCATATCAAATTACAACATATTCGAATATAAGATATAATATATAAAACTCGTAACTTATCAGGTGGAAAACACAACATTACATTGACTTATTAGATCAAACCCTGATGGGAGACTCAATATCACAAAGCCAGCTCATATCTCATCATTCTGTGTATAGGATGCAACATAGCTATCTCAGGTCATATTTCATTGGTCGAGAGTGGTGGTAAAACATAGATTGACCAGATAATAACATATTAAAAATCTAATTTAACATAATCTGCTCAAATTACAATATGTAAGAAAATGTGTTGTAACATAGTCAACATGTGTCATTATATAACCTCAAAAAAACCGTGATTTTTATTGTAACATAGAAAATACTTCTTAAATCATCTAAATTTATAGTGCAATATAGTTTAACATTGGTATCTAAATTTTCTCCACATCCCATTTGTACTATAAATCCATGACGAAAAACTCCATTCAATCAAAACATAATTGATTAGACTTAACATAACCCTCGTTCATTCATATTATCTATACTTCCTTTTTTCTAGTTCACAAAACTATAAATAAACCATTGGTTCAAATAATAATGTTTAATTAATAATTATATATTTTATAATAATTAAATAAAATAAATCAATAAAAATGGAAATACATTTACCAAACATGAATCCTAGTCTTCTTGTCTAGCTAAACATTACCCTCTTGGCTTGATAAATGATTTTACCCATAAAAAATATATCATTCTAAAATATCACCCAAATTTCAATATCCATCGTTTTAAATCATGAATTTCCCTTCAATAATTCAATTTGTATTCACCTCAATATAACATTTAGACTAACACATCATTAGAAGTTTGTACAATCCTTGATTATTGAAAAATCATATATCATGGTCACACAAGTCCATCTAAATCTATTTATTGCTATACCTCAACCCTAAAAAGCATTATTACATTCCTTACACTTTGTTTCACATAGAAAAATAAGTGATATAGTTGTCAAAAAATGAAATACAATTGAAATCATGATGAAATTTTCATTATTTCCTACCAATACTCTATATCTTATTTACGGAATTTTCATACTTTTTATATCCCAATTTCGGTCCCTCTAATCCAATTACACAAATACAATAAATCTTATATAATATAGAATAAGAATATAATAATGGAATATAGTAAATTCATCTAATAATGGTTTATAAACAAATATACTCAATTAAAATCATATTCTGATTTAAAGCCAAATTTTATGCCTTGTAAAATCATAAAAATGGGAGAAATACAGAAATAGAGGAATGCCCACTAACAGATGATGAAATGTTATGAATGATACTTGCCTTGAATTTTCATTAATGACGGAGAACCACCACAACTAATGAATTTAAAATCCATTCAACAATGTTTAAATCATAGGACATGGTATAAGAAGACCACATTTGTCATCCCACTAAATATAAGAAAATAATGAGATTAATTTTCAATAATTATTAAAATTTAAAAACTAAAATTATTGGATAGTATGGTCTCATTTAATAGTGAAATAATTTTAAACATAACCATATACTTTCCCCTATCATGTAATTTTAATTTAATCATGCATTTAAGATATGCATGGAAGCTTGCAGGCAATGAATTTCATATTTTGACCTTTTTTGACACCAGATTCAAGAAATTTGTCCTAAAACTCTTCTTATTTCCTTAACACATCAAAAAACAGTAAATATAAGTTATTTAACATATAATATCCAAATATTCACCCCCCAAGTCAAATTATTGGTCCTCACATCCAACATTCACCCTTATTAAAACCTTTACAATCTACAGTAATTTGTCCAAAACCTAATTCAAAGGATTTGAAACAATCCCTTTGGGATTTTTAAATGACCCTAGATTGTAACAAGAGATGAACAATTTATGACCCCAAAATAAAATATTTTAATCGAAAAAATAATTTAATTTCAAAATAATCAATAAAAATTTAAATTAAAGTTTTATAATCAAATACAATCAAATGACTATTATTAGAAAAACACATCATTGGGGTCTGTTATCCTTGAGAATTATTATCAACCATGTAGAGTCAATATGGTTTCCTTATGACTATTATATTTCTTTATGTATTGAAAATCAAAATCACTCTATCCCAATGAAGATTTCATTTCCTATAAGATATATCTTATTAATGATAATTTTCCTTCCCAAGGAAATTTTCTCCATATCTTTGTTTTCATTGTTCATGATTTAGTTTCAATAAACCTAATTCTTTTTATTTCTATGTGTAAAATTCAGTTTCATTTCTAAAACCTCATAATCCTATTAATACTTAGATATAATGTATTCCATTTTCAGGTTCTAAATTCAAATTCTGAATTCCCTGAAATTCAAATTCTGAATTTTGGGAAATTTAGATTCCAAATTCACTAAAATTTCAATTCCAAATTCTCAAAACATCAGATTATGAATTCATAGAATTATGATTCTGAATTCTCTGAAATTATGATTCCAAAAACACTGAAATTCAGATTTTAAATTCTATAAAATTAAGATTCTGAATTCTCATAATTTAGATTCTGAACTCTCTAAAATTCAGATTCTGAATTCAAAAAAATTATGATTTCGAATTCATTGAAATTCGGATTCTGAAATCTCTAAAATTCAGATTCTGAATATTCTAAAATTCAAATTTTAATTCGCTGAAATTCATATTCCAAATTCTCTAAAAATAAGATTCTGAATTCTATGAAATTCATATTCCAAATTCTCTATAATTAAGATTCAAAATTCTCTGAAATTCAGGTTCTAAATTCCTCATAATTCAGGTTCTGAATTACTGATAATTTAGACTCCAAATTCCTCATAATTAAGGTTCGGAGTACATTTGAATTTAGACTCTGAATTCCTCATAATTCAGGTTCCTAATACCTTAGAATTCAGACTCAGAGTTCCTTAGAATTCAAGTTCCAAATTCCTTAGAATTCAGACTCTGAATTACTCAGAATTCAGGTTCAAAATTCCATAGAATTTAAAATTCTAATTCCATAGAAATAAGGTTCTAAATTACTTAAAATTCTGATTCCGAATTCCTAAGAATTCATGCTCTGAATTTTTTTGATTTCAGATTCCAAAGTCTATAGAATTCTGATTCTGAATTTCTTGAAAAACAAAATCCAAAGATTCATTTAATAAACACTCCAAATGATTTTTCTCTTAGACTCTGAATTTTATTTTTCCATAGACTCTAAAAAATATAATTAGTTGAGAAATAATATTTTACCTACACTTTTTATAGTTATGAAATGATTTCATGCCTTCTGTTTCAAACTAACTGTTGTTTAAGTGACACATCTACAGGTCCCTCCGAAATTCAAGGTAAAATAAGACCGTTGGAGGAGGGAGCTGACCATTGGATAAATGCCTATAAATCGGAGCTCATTTGAAGAAGCTCAATACTGTTATACAACTCTAGATATTACATGCTTCTGAATTGATTTCTAGAGAGAACGACTCTCATGCTTTGTTCCTACAGAACATCTTTTTCATCCTGTTTCATGCGACTCTAATTGTTGCAATCTACAATTGAGGGCTTCTAGGGATAGGAAGATAGAAGTTCCAACTACCTTAATGTTCAATGAATTCCTCGATAAGGAAGACCGAGGTTCCAACTACCTTGAAGTTCGAGGGCTTGCATGGATAGAATGATAAACTCTGATATTCCTATCGAGGGCTTACCCTAGTGTGGGTAAGACAGACTTTAAGTAAAAATCAAAGGACCTTTATCCAAGGTTGTTGGATACCCAACACTTTGGGTTAAAATAATTCGTAGTTGTTACTTTTATTGTTTTAGGTTCATTTTTTACAAAATTTTGATTAATAAGAAAAGTATAATTATCTTATACTTTCTTGTACTTGTATACACTGATTAGTAATATTCTATACACATTAAGATATAATTTGTTTCCTTGTAAACTCTTCTTAAGTTTCATTTCTGGAACCATATTTATAGAATCTAGCAAGTTTGTAGAACTAAGAGGTTTTGTGAAATTTCCTTGTTTAACTTTGTTGAACATAGTTTTCCCTATTGTTGAAAATTAATGTTTTATAGCCAATATTAAAGGTTCCAAAGGAATTTTTAAAAGATACATTTCACAACCCTCTGGTATATTGGGCATCTACATCATTATTTCAATCCTAAAATTGTTATCAGAGGAGGTCTCTAAAATACTTATATTCACTTATAAGTTTTTCTTTATCATGTTTTCATTGTCTTATATTTTTCATTCATTGGATTTTAATCCTTGTTTACAAACTTTTTTTATTAACAAGTTTTTGTGGAAATATATTTTCTTATAGATATTAGGAATGAATGTTGGATTGATTGAAAATATTAATCCTACTAGACCACCTATATGTTGTGGGAATGATTATGAATATTGGAGAGATTTTATGAAGACTTTTGTTATTAATACTGGAGTAGAAAACTTTATTATTCTTAATGGATATTACATGATTCCTGATAAGGAAGTCAGAACTTTTACTATTCAAGAAAAGTAGGAATATCAACTAAACTACAAGGTACTAAATACTTTGTTGTGTTCCATGAATATGAATACATATAGAAATTTTTCTTCTAGTGAAGTTGCAAATTATATTTGGATGGAATAGGAGGTTACTCTTTTTTGTACATCCAAAGTTATAGAAACTAGAATAGCTATGCTTAGAGAAGAATATCATGGATTTCTATTTATTTATAGAGATCCAATGTGTAAGGTGAAAAAAAGGTTTACCAAAATTATTAATAGTTTATATAATTGGGAGAAAAATGTTTATATGATGAATCACTTGTGGACAAGATTATAGATATCATGCCTAATGAGTAGGAATATAAGAGAACAACCATTGATGAGAATAAGAATGTATCTCAGATTAATCTTGATGAGCTTGTTGGAACTCTTCTCCAACATGTCACATGAATGAAAATAGATGCTTATTTGAATAAGAAGATGAATAGTAATGGAAGTGTAGATGTTACATCTACAAAATACAAGACTCCTGAAAGAGTTACTAGATCCAAGTTGAATAAGGTTACTATTTTATCTAAATCAATTGAAAGTGAACATTATGAGAATGCACTAGCTAATCTTGCTTGAAGGATGAACATGATAGTTGGGAAGAAAGACTTTTAGTATAGATGTAAGAAGAAAGAGAGAAATTACAAGAAAGACTCTAATGTTATTTATTATGAACGCAAAATAGCAGGGCATATTCGGCCAGATTTTCCTATTCTTAAGAGAAAGGATAGAAAGTAAAATAATTATTAGAGGAATAGAAAGAAGTACTATAAAGCTGAAGTTAAGAATGTTTGGAAATCAAATGACACCTAGAGTTCCAGTGGTGGAGAATCTTCAATTGAATCATCAGGGTATGAATCTCTTGGTCAATGGAATCTAGGTATACTTTCCATGTTAACTATTGAAAATAATTGTTTAATGAACTAGGTGCACAATGCTGAATCTATAACCAATGTATCCTTGAATTCTAATTATAGTGATAGTAAATATTACGAAGAATTAGATGAAAAATATTCATATGATTATGATAATACCTTAACTACTTATGAAGATGTTTGTCGGTTTTCTAAGCTCCTTGAGTATGAAAATTTGATAGTCAATAAAATTCTAGATAACGAAAATTCTAGAATTTGTTTTCTTACTAAAGAAGTATCATATCTTTCTAAAGATCATGATATGAAAATTTTTTATTTTGAAATTACTTCAAAAACACTTGAGGAAGTTAATTTTGATAAGGATAATCTTTATAAGGATCTAGAAAAAGTAATTTATAAGAAAATGTTTTAGAGACTAACTATAGTGTTAAAACTAATTTTTTTGAAGATAAAAACATGGTTATTAGGCTCGAGTTAGAAATATTTTCCCTCGGGAAGTCTTTGTCAAAAATTACCTTGGCTAAGGAAAACATTGAATATATGCACTCCCAATTACGACCTCTAATGAATAATTATGGTTTTGGTTATACTCATTCAAAACCAGTTGTTAGTAATAATAATTTTGTTCCTTAATGTGCTCCATTCTGCACTAAGTGTCGGTGTGGTGGGCATTGGGCGAAAAATTGTTCCTTAAAAAAACTCAATATTTAGTTTTTCATAAATAATATTTTTCAAAGAGAATTTGGATTCGTAAAATTTTTATTTCTGAAGTTTTCGGATCTAGGAAAGTTTGGGTACTGAAAGTTAAAAACTCTTATTTTCCAAAAAATAAAGATAGTACCAACAGAAATACATAGTACATGGATCATGGATGTTAACAGAAAAAGACTGGTATCAAAAAATTCTTTAGAAATATTTTTAAGAAAAAGGGAGGAAAATTAACTTTTAGAGATAATGCTAAAGAAGATATGAATCTTTATTTTATCATAATGGATGATCAATTTACTGATATTTTCACAAAATCTTTACCCTATGATATATTTTAATAGTATAAAACTAATTTAGGAATGATAACCTTAAGGTAATAATCTATATTAAATTCTTGTTGAAACCTATCTCTTTACAGTAAGAAACTCTTTTTCATAGGGGGACTACATTATCTTATTAGTAACCAATTTTCGTAATCATGTTTTTTTTGTAATCAAAATTTTTTGTAATCAAGTTTTCTTTATAATTAGATTTTCAGAATCAATTTTTTCCTGTAATTTTTTTTAATTTTTCCATAATCTAATGTTCTCAAAGAAAAATTTTCCGCATTATGAATAATTTTCTTAACAATCCAGAAGGTATGTTTTTCTTTCCTTTGTTTTCGTATTCATCTTTTTACACGTTGGTATTTTCATTATGATTAAGAAATTTTTTGGATTCATTTTTTTCTTAAATCCGATGTTTTATATTAAAAACCTCAAAATATTAGAACCTATCAAAATCATTTTATGGATATCATCTAAACCGTCATATTTGAAAAAAAAAAGTTTATAAACTGTTGGATCAACCATGGAAGTTGAACTGTTGCCTAAATTGCCTATATAAAGACCCACCAATGGTTGTACCACAACACTTTTTCAATCTATCGATATTAAATATCTGCCTGTGTATATTATGTTTGATTTGAATCATTAAATGTTTCCTTAGTTCCGGATGTTTGTTGAAGCCTCTCATCAGAATGATATGTCAACTATCAAGGAAATTTATTAGTGGTAGATATACTGAGAGAGGTTATTTGACCGAAGATTATTCAATATATATGATCCTATAATCTCTATGAATATTAATTTGAATAGATGGGAGAGCCTTTTCATTTCAAAATTGTGTTCATAGGGTCCAGTGTATCCGGAGATGATGGTGGAGTTCTATGAAATAGTTAGTTTTTTTAGTGAAGGAGGAAGAGATAAATTTTCTTTCCAGAGCTATGGAAATACCTACTCTCTATCATACAACTAGTCAGTCAGTATTATTGAAATTATTTACAAATGGGCATCAAGATAATCTAAAGAAGAGTGATATATATATTGGATTTCTTGATGATCCTCAGAAATATAAACATGGTTATGTATATCTTGGTAATAATTGGGAATATCAAGAATAGAAATCTGAAGTCTCAGATTCTTATTTATCTGGTCATTTGTTCAAAGATTATTGTTCTTTTCCTTCGGTCATTCGAAATACCAGGCAGTTCCTAGATGAGGAATTACCAAGTGATGTTTCTAAGTGATGAAACCTTAAAGAGAATGAAAATTGGTTTTCTCTAGTGAATCTGGGAAATTCTATGATCTTTTTAAAGAAGAAATAGATTCTCTTTAAAAGTTTCTGGAAGTGGATGAAACCTCTAAGAGAGGTGGAAGGAATAGAATGTCTAAAGACTCATAAGAGAGAAAAAACTCATATAGCCAAGAAAACTCAGTCAGCACCTCCAAATTCAAGGAAGAAAAAATTGTATCCTGATGATGTAGTGGCTAAGTAGAGAGAGGATAGTAAAAACTAGAAGGAATGGGATCCTATGTTTGGCTTGGACCCTGCTGAGGAAAAAGAATTTAACCAAAAGGATATTGAGAATCTTCAAAAGGAGGAAAAGAAAAGAAGGAAAGGAAGAAATTGTAAGCAGTTGAATTCATTCAATCTCTTATCAAGAATACAAAAAAAGAGACTCTGATAAAATTCCAGAACTAGAATATTTTTTATTAGAACCATTACCAGAGAATCTAGGAATGGAAGTATTGATTTTGGAATCCCATCATGAAAAATAAATAGTTTAAGAAGAAGAAGTGGAAGAGGAAATAAATGAAGAAGAAGAGGTGGAAGAATAAAGGAATGAAACTGATTATATAATAAACTAAGTTGAAGAGTACCATAGTTTGAAAAGTACATCTCTAAATTTATCGACATAGACATCCCAATCAGGATCCTAAAAAATCATACACGAGGAAAAGATGAGAAGGGTGAAGAAGAAGTGAATTAGCCAATAGATCATGAAAGTAGTAATCATGATTACATTCATCCGGAAGATCTAATGGATGATGTAGAGAAAGAAGAAGTTGAGGAAAATAAGATTTTTCAGTTATCTGCTAGTGAGCATGACTCTCCCAAAGAACAAGACATTATTCTGAATGCTATCATGGGAAAGCAGGTGGATGTAGATACACCCAGTAAATCAGTTGTGAAGAAAAAAGATATTGGTACTTAATCAAAGAAGAAAAGATGAAGTAATATAAAAAGAATCCTCACCAACCAAACATTCGGATTCAGAATCATCTTTCCTTGAACATGATTTTGTTGTTCAGTCCTTGAAAAAGCTGGTTGGTACTATTATATTATTTTCAAGCATAGATTCAAGATGCCAGATGCTTTATCATACGATAAATCAGAATTCAAATTTAGTTTCCATGGTGATGGACAAATGTGTTGCACTAGATAAAGATATCAAAACCATCCTCATTAGTTATGAGGCTCATAAAAGATCATGCAAGAATATGAAAATATGGTCAAAGAATACAATTGAAGAATTTATAATCATTTAGAAATCCCAATGTAATTTCAAGGATTATTTTGATTCCAATGATGGGAAGATCAAAGATCTTACAAATAGTTTTTAGGAGAAGTTAACCCCAGAACAAACTACTCAGAATTGAATGGAAAGCATAACTCGGTGGACATGAATTGGAAGAGGGAAAGAGATCTTAGAATAGATATTGAAGATAATATTGTTAAGTAATAAGAACTGTTGAAATCTATGGAAAATATTGTTTAGGATTAGGAATATAAAATTCAAGCCTTAGAGAGGAAAAGTAAAGACCATGATCATTTGCTTAAGAGATCAAAAGAGGATCACAAGGAGCTCAAGAAGCTAAAAAAAATTGTGAAGAATCTGATGCTAATGGAGAAATAGGGATAATTTCATTTCATTCCGATCGTTTGTTGTATTTTCCTCATTGTAAAAATTCTTTCAACATGAAGGAAATTTTACTTGTTCTTCATACATTGCATTGTTACGTACTAATGTTTCAGATGCCAATTTTTTTCCATTCTCTTTCATTCCTTTTTGAAAATAACAAAGGGGGAGAAAGGAATGATAAAGGAAATAAAAAGTAATGAATAGATTTCTCTACGTAAGGGGGAGTTAATCTATAGGAATGTTTTTAAAAATGATATTTTTAAAAAGCAATAAAATGAAAAATCTCATTATGGAAATCAAGAATACGATCCATAGTGTTTCTAAAACCAAAGGGGGAGTTAGTCATATTCACTATATTCTATATGTAAAGGGAGATAGTTTTTTTTCAAGTCCATAAAATTTATATGTCCTAAGATTATTTTTAGTAAGGATGTTTTTTCTTTCCAAAAATGGGAGATTGTTGAGTCAATATGGTTTCCTTATGAATTTTCAATTTCATTATGTTTTAAAAATTACAAACACTCTATCTCAAGGAAAATTCCATTTCCCATATTATTTATCTTATTAAGGAAACTTTTCCTTCCCAAGGAAATTTTCTCCCTATCTTATTTTTATTCCCCATGATTTAGTATCACTATACCTAACTCTTCTTATTTCCAAGTGTAAAATTAGGTTTCATTTATAAAACCTCAGAATCCTATAAAAATATAGATATAAAGTATTTTGTTTTCAGGTTCTGAATTCAGATTCCGAATTCTATGAAATTTAGATTTCCAATCCTCTGAAATTCATATTCTGAATTATCTGAAATTCAGATTCTGAATACACTGGAATTAAGATTTCGAATTCTTATAATTCATATAATTAATTCTCTGAAATTCAGATTATGAATTATATAAAATTCAGATTATGAATTCTCAGAATTCAGATTCTGAATTTTTTGAATTTGAGATTCCGAATTCTGTGAAATTCAGATTCTGAATTCTCTGAAATTCAGATTCCTAATTCTCTGAAATTAAGATTATGAATTCTCCAAAATTCAGATTCTGAATTGTCTGAAATTATGATTCTTAATTCTCTGAAATTCAAGTTCCAGATTCTCTGAAATTTAGCTTTTAAATTCTCTAAAATTCAGTTTCCAAATTCCTCAGAATTCAGGTTCCAAATTCCTTAGAATTCAGACTCTGAATTCCTCAGAATTCAGGTTCTAAATATCTTAGAATTCAGACTCTGAATTCCTCATAATTAAGGTTCTTAATACATTATAATTTAGACTCATAAATTCTTAGAATTTATGTTCTGAGTTCTTTATAATTCAGAATCCTAATTCCTCTGAATTTGTTTTCCAAATTCCATATAATTAAGAATTTGAATTCCTTATAATCTTGACTCTGAATTCCTTAGAATTCAGGTTCTAAATTCTATAGAATTAAGACTCCAAAGTCTATATAATTCTAATTCCGAATTCCTTGAAAAATAGAATCCAAATATTCACATAATTTGGACTCTGAATGATTTTCTCTTAGACTCCGTGTTAGGTTCACTAGGTTAGATACTCTAAGAGGAGGGTGAATCAATGTATGACAGATTAAAATGACATCCCATTTTGATCTTGTTTTGTTGTTGGACAAAACCCTATTCTGTCTCCTTCCCAAGATAGAGTATGAAAAAACCTTAAAACATGCACAAGACACAATGATTTTTACTTGGTTCATCCTCACTGGGCTACGTCCATGGAGAATACACTGGCAGTGTGCCGATGTACCAATTCCACTATAAGCACACTACTATTTACAAGTTTGAAGCGGATTCACTATCCTTCATGGCATACAACCACTCACAATATGAAAGCTCACTACTCACTAAACTGAAGTGTGCACACTGATTCTTCAGAAGATCAACTCACAATAAAAAGAGTTGTAGAGGTCTTCATTATCTCTAATGAAATATGCATCCATAACTGTGGATAGATGCTCTATTGACGTCCAAATTTCACCCGAAAATGAATCTCACTTTGCACCAGTTGCACTGGGAAACCCCAATTTTTACTTTCATCCCTTATTGTACCTTGCGTGTAATTCCCTTTCCTTGTGTGAAATAAAATTTTCACGCAACACCTCTTTTATGCTCCAACACCAAATTTTACACGCATCCTCTAAACTGCCTTGTGCATAATTTTCTGCTTTTGTACAAAATACACTTTTTGAAAAACTCCCCATTTACGTGCAAAGCCTATTTTAAGCGAAATAAATTATTTTCCATGAAATAGCTTTTACATGTAGCCTCTACACTACCTTACACGTAATTTTATTCTTTTTCTTGAAATCCACTTTTGACGCAACAATCTTTCTTTTTCACAACTCTATTGTGCACTCCAATTTATCATGCCAGAGCTCAGATACTTTCTATTGCTTGAGCTGCTTCGAGTGGAGGGGGTCACACCATAATTTAAGAAAAAATTAACCCCACCCAAAAAACCCTCCTTGAGTGCGTAATCCTCTTCGAGTGAGAAAAACAAATCTTCCATGCACCACCATTTTTGGCGCACTGCTCCAATATTTCCTGCACCTCATGCCTTTGCCAATTTTTGTGCTTCGGACCTCGAAACACCCCTTCAAGAAAAACATCATCCCACTATTTCGCATATCCCGTAAATATTTCGTGCCCCACTTTACTTTTTCACGCACCGCACAAATATTTCCCACAACACAGTATTTTTCCATGCACCGTGCTATTGTTTCGTGCACCACGCTGATTTTTCACATGCCGCAATATTTTTCATGCATCTCGCTCATTTTTTTCACCACACATTATTTTTCACACATCACTCTAATTTTTCGCACACCACCTTGTATCTACTCTTTTGGTACTGCCTCCAGATCATCCATTCCTTTGTCGAGGATCTTCAATAAATCATGGATTGTTGAAAGAATCCAATGATCCCGAAAAATCATCACTTAATCCCCCTTTTTCAACACACTCATACACCATGGTCTGCTCTATCAACAAACAAAACATGGAGGCCCATTTTTTCATCAAACACAATCACCTCAAAAATGATTCATTGATGCATTTAGGGATTTTTTCCTAACACTCTGAATTTTATTTTTCCTTAGACTCTAAAAAAATATAATTGGTTGAGCCACAATATTTTATTTACCTTTGCTATAGTTATGAAAGGATGTCATTCATTCTACTTCTAACTAACTTATGATTGAGTGACACATGTATAGGTCCCTCTGAAATTCATGGCAAAATATAACCATTGGAGAAATTCCTATAAATAAGAGCTCAATATTGTTCTATAACTTTAGAGATTACATGGTGCTGAAGTGATTTCAAGAGAGAGAGACTCTCATGCTTCATGAATACTGAACATCTTCTTCATTTTTCTTTGTGAAACTCTGATTGTTACTATGTACAATTGAGGGCTTCTAGGGATAGGAAGAATGATTTTTGGACTACCTTAATTTTTGTGGACTTCCTTTATAAGGAAGAATAAGGTGTCGACAACAATGAAGTTCAAGGGCTTCCGGAGATAGCAAGACAAACTCTGATATTCCTATTGAGGGATTAACCTGGTGTGGGTAAGACATACTTTCTTGAATGTACAAATCAAGGGACATTTATTCATGTTTTTTGGATACCCAACTCTTTGGGTTGAAAGATTTCATACTTGTTACTTGTACTATTTCAAGTTAATTTTCCACTGCATTTTTATTAATAAGGACAATATAATTGTCTTATACATTCTTGTACTTGTATACTATAATTAGTAAGATTCTAGATGCATTAAGGTAGATTCTTTTTCCTTATAAACTATTCTTATGTTTCATTTCCAAAACCATATTTCTGAATCTAGAAAGTTTTTAGAACTAAGAGGTTTTGTGAATTCACCTTGTTTAACTTTGTTAAACATAGTTTTTTCTAACGTTGAAAATGAATGTTTTATAACAAACATTGGAGGTTCTAAAGGAATTTTTAAAGGATACAATTCACCCCCCCTCTTGTATATTGATCATTTACATCATTATTTCGATCCTACAAACCATACCCATTAAATAGATCCTTATACTAGGAAATTTTGTATACATTCAACACCCTGGTCTATTCGTAGACATATTTGTATTTCTATAACATCAAAAAAAGTTTCATATATTTCCTCATTTTACACATCATAATCTAATCCATTATGCACATAGTCCTATCCAAAATCATCATTGTAAATTGTATCTACATCATAAGATTCTTTATCATCATTAGATCAAATTTTTATAGAATCACATAATCAAGGAAATTAACCATTAACTACTAATGTTCCTAAACAACTGGAAAATGTAATCTTAGAGTGAAATTTTGGATCACCTGATTTTCATCCTTAATGGAAAAAATTGATACAAATTTCTTTAAAAGATAAAACAAACTCATAAACTAGTACATTTGAGATTAAAAAAACATAAAAGAGTAATTATCTCAATAAAATTTTCAAAAAATTATAATAATCGTAAAGTTTTTGGAAAGAAGAATATATACAAGGGATAAAAAAATTTGATAAAAATATAATTTTAAATAATTCACATTTTCAATAATTTAGAAATTAATTTTATATAAGAATCTTATTGAAACACATTAGTAAATATCTTACAAACTAAATCCTTAAAAATTTTATGTACAATATATATAACGAAAATATATGTAAAATAGATCATTTCCTAATTATCCCTCATTTTTAACTTATAAAAATTGGAATGATTATGACGATAAAGATTATATATCCCCCAAAAAAGTATTATATATAAAAAAGATGATTAAATTTTCCCCAACTTTGATTTTATAAATAGCACTGTCAATCTGTTTGAAATGAAATAATGAATTTTTTTAAATATTTTCTTCCATTAATAGGAACATAAAATATTTTTATTTGGTGGATTTATAAAAATTAATATCTATTAATAAGAGACTAATATATTTTTAATAGGGAATAAAAAGAATAAGTAAATTTGATGTTGAATCTAATTCTCTATAATTTAAACCTTTAATTACACTCCTGGATGTATTATTCACTAAATTTGGAGATATATTTTTCTTAGACAAAGAATTCTCTTATTAATAGAAAATTTCAACATATAAAACACTTTATTTCCTTCTAAAAACTATTAGTCTTACTAAATAATTACTATATTATATGATAAATAAAATTGAACTTCCTCCTCTAAGTTATATCCTGATATATACATATGATAGTTTTCTTTTATTGATGAATCCAGTTTAAATTCAAATAATATATTTATATGTTATAGTGTCTTATGATTATAATTTCTGAATATTACATAACAATACAATATTTTTTATTTACAATACATAAAAAACATGTTATAAAATATTAAAAATAAAAACATGTGAGAGTATTTCATTCTATAAAATAAATAAGATCTATTTAATTTATTTCTAATGAATAAAAACTTTAGAGTTGAAAAAACTACCAAAAATAAATTGCATAATCCACATAAAAAAATATAAAAAATTCATTAAAGAAATATCCTCCCCCTGTCAAGGATTTTATTAATTTTAATATATATCTTAAACATGAATTTAATTTAAGTTATATTTAAATTGATTGTTTCAAACTTCAAATAAAAATACAGGAATCTATTAGAATTTAAAATTTTATTGAAAGTTTTAAAATATTTTGTTTAACCCTAATAAAGTCTACCATTTTGATAACTAAGAATATATTTTCTTAAATTTATATAATTTTCTCATGAGTTTTACTTTAGGTTTATTGATATGTAATAATCCCTAGTATTGTGATGGTGTAGTGGAATTTGAGTCAATTTAAAACACAAATTGATGAGTGTGTAATACATTAACAAAAATTAAGGTAAATAACTTCTAGAATCCACTTTTTCAGAATTTATATTGGAGAGTAATACCATGTGTATCTTATAACAAGACCATAAAACAAACACTTTTTATGTGAAATGAAATGTATTGATGTTACTCTTCTCATCTAACCTACAACCTCTAATGTCATTATTTGAGTAAATTTTTTGAGTAAAATATTTTATAGAATGTTAAAATAGACCAGTTAATTATGAACCATTAGTGTTCTTGAAGATGTGTTTTACTACTTTTAAATGTGATTCCTCCATATTTTCATCAAATATCAAACAAAAAAATACTTCATTTTTTTACTGGACATTAAATATAATAAAATTTTGATCATATACCAAAAAAGGATTTTGGTCAAATAGAATTCCATATTCATCAGAATCAATTTTGATTACGGCACTAACAAAAATAATAGTACATAATAAATTTTTCAAACAAAAACCTTTCTTTAAGTCTATAATATATTTATGATAATTGAAAATATTCCCTTTTAATTTTTTTCAAATTTCAAAACTAAAGAAAAATCCTATGTTCACACATCATGATCATTTCAAACTCTCTATTAATATGTTCTGAAAATGCATCAATAATATGTTTTGACTTGATATAAAAATAATGTCATCATCTTAGATGAAAACATTGATTTTTCTTTGAAATTTTTATTTATCAAAGATTTTGAACTATATTACCCTTATGAAAATTGTTTTTTAAGTATAAAAAGTTTAATAGAATAATATAAAAATATCAGATCTTGTTTAAGGTCATATAAGAACATTGGAAAGAATTAATACATGATAAATAAATTCTATATCCTCATATCCATAAGGTATATATATATAAACATCCTCTTGTATGTAATTGTTAATAAATTTTCTCCTCTCACCTGTTTTACAGGAAGGAAAAGTTTTTTGTTTTGTGAAGTCTAAAATAATTTTAATAGATAAAATAATAACTATTCGAGAAAACCTCTCACAATAAAATTATAATATTTTTGAAATTACACTTATATCATATCAATTGATGAGAAATCCAATATCCACATATCACTTTTTTAATGATTGGTAATAATAATCCTTTTCAAAAAATATAAAAAATATATTTTTTTGTTCACAAACATCCTTTTTTCTAGAAATGTTATTAAACAAATCATTTGTAATTACCATTTTTTCCATTATTTTATATTTTAAAACATCTAGTAAGTTATTTAAAAATTATTTATGAAAACTAAAACATTGAACACAATATAATGAAAACTTATTTACCCAATGACTCCCATATGGATATTTTTGTAAAAAGGTGATCACTCCACACTATAAATTAATTCGAATCATAATTAAATTTAATGGAACTATAAAAAATCCATTATACGTTTTAGATGATTTTAATTGTTTATAATTTTCTTATAACATGTAAATTTAGAATAAATATTCACAAATCATCTACTTTCATATTTATGATTTACAGCTAAATTATGATAATCAGATATTGGACATGAGTTGTCCTGTCATTCTAATTCTATGGAATATTTAGAAATTTTAGTTATATGTTGGGAGATTATATTATCATCTTCAGAAACATAAGCCTTATTATTGTTATAGATAATTTTGAAATTTTATTTTTTTTCCTTAAGAGTTATACATCTCAATAATTATTCATATTTAGGAAAACATCATTATCATCTAATGAATTGACATTTTCATTATCAAGTGAAGTTTAAAATCATCTTTAAATTTATAATAAACTATATAATCTAAATTTAAATTGATGAAATATTTTATAGAAATAATTTCCATAAGTCTTTTAATATCGTTATGAGTATTAACATATAATCTAATAATCTTCTAACTTTCTAATCTACATTTTTTTATGAACTACCAGAGACTTTTTCTCCTATATTAAAAGTATATGTATCGAGTTATTTCTATCACTTAGTCCAATTACATAAAAAATTCATTCTCAAATTTCCTTCCATTCTTATTAACTGTGGTTAATGTGGTCTTAGACAGACAATCTTATTAAATTCATTAACAAATAACATGTAATGATAATGTCTTCTAATTATTTACTTTTATATTTCCAACTATTATTTATATTCTATAAAGTATAATTTTCAACTTCATTAGATTTATAATTTATAATATCCGGTGAATAATTTTATTTATTCATTTTAAGATTATCCCTATTATATATTACTTTTGACGTAACATTATAAGAAGTAGATGTGAATGAAACTCCATTTTTCCTATTACATTTATCATTATCTTTTTTTACTATACTCCCGTACTATAAAATATTTCCAATAAAATCAGGAAGACTTATATAATTCAAATGAAATTTATCATCAAAAGTTATGTGTTTAGACTCCCACTCTATTGAAATTATATCTATAATTTTTTAAATGATATTCAGACGATATCTAATTAATACCAATATATTAGGGATTGTTCATGAATTCCATAATGTATAGATAGATCAATGTGATAGACTCCCAAGGTAGAAAATAAATCACTTTATAATATTTTTGTAATGTAGATCGTTTGGTTTAAGAAACACCAGATGTTCTTAATCGAGTAACCATAATCTTCTTCCAAATTTTTTTTTTAGATTCACAAGAACATATTAGAATGTAATTTTTTATCATCATCATGAATAATAATGTATTTCCAAATTTATATTTGTCCAAAAAATAAATCATTTAAACACTATAAAATTAAGAACAATATTTTTCTAGAATCTATTAGTTTTCTATCACCACTGAATAGTTCTCCATTTTATTTTTATGTATGAAAGACTTCTTGTGATCAGGCTAGTAATCATAATCATTCCCATACAATATTGGAGGACTTTATAATTCATATTTTTAATTTATCTAAAAAATCTTCAAGCATCAAAAAAATCTTGACCACATATTTTGTGTAAGTAAAATGAGATTTTTAGGTCTAAAAAAACAACAACAAAAATATAAAAAATACCTTACTCAATATAAAAATAAGATACATTTTATGATACCAATTTTAATCCAATATATGAATGGAAGATAAACTACAATATGGGTGAATTTTAGTCTTAAACAAGACTTATAATATTTCCATGTCATGTTTAAAACAGTTAAAAAATATTAAATTTCTATCAAAGAAAAAAAATCGAGTAAAAGATATATCATAAAGAAAAAATAACAAGTATAATAAAAACTAATAAATATATAAATTAATTTTATAACATATTAATTATAAATAAATATAAAACAGTTAAACATAATGGAAATTTAGTTTATTGGATCATCAGAAAAATATAACAGAAGTAATAGGTTAAAATATATACAAATTAGAAACTTAAAAAAAATTAGAGTACTAGATTCGAATCCAAATACACTTTTAATGATATTCTATGGTAAAAATTTTATATAATGTTAAAGGATTCTATTTCAATGAAATATAGGGTTCCTTTATTCTATTCTTAAGAGGACCTCAACATAATCCCACCAGAGGGAGATTTTTTTCGTATCATTGAAGACCCTAATCAAAAAGATTGAAAACAAATATTTATATCCCTATAAACCGTTGTTTATATGAAATCATACCTATCTCAATATTCATATGTTAAGAAAACCTTTATTATAATGATTTTGAATATAAACATTATTTCATTGTAAAATTAAATATTTACAATTTGAACAAGAAATAGACAATATCTATGTGAAACTATCAAAAAGAAAAAACCCTATTATTTCAATAAAACTCATTAATGAAATGTAAAAATATTCAAAAGGCATAAAAATTCTTATATATATTTTGAAATAGTATATTACTTCATTTCCTTGAAGGAGTACTCTTTCAAAAAGAAAACCTCCAACATTTAGAATCCAAAATCTCATATATCAGTTATAACTAAAAAATAAAAATCTTTTTCATATAATAATAAACTCAACATAACATCACATAATTTCATAAAAATAATACTACACCACTACATCGATCGTAAACCTGATAATATTATTCTTGTGTATAAAATTTAGGTCCCTATAATTTCATCCAGTAATCCAAAAAACTACCAAAAAACAAAATTTCATGTTTAACCAAACTCTTCGAAAAGTATTTTGTGATTTTTAAATAAAAATATTTTAAATGATTCATTTTCTCTAATATCTATAGAAAAAACACCTTAATATAATATTGAAGAATAATTTATATGTTTTGAAGTAAGAGTGGTGGGTAAAGGAAATGTGTTATACCTTTTTAAAAAATATTTAATTTTGGTTATGTAAAACACCACTAATAAAAAAAATATTTTCTGCTAGATTCAAGACATTTCTGATAAACATATAATTTTTAAGACTTTTTTTCAATTTCTACTAAAATTTATTACAAAAAATAAACCAAAAATTTAACTTGTCTGTTAGAAAAAACTACTAAAATCAATTTTTTTATTCAATTTTGTATAGTGTGGGTTATTGATTGATGATAAAACATGTATGTATCTAATATTTTTTTAAACCTAAATCTTGCATTAGATATCATAAATTTTTTACATGATTATTTATTCTTATTCTCATCAATTATCTTGGGTTGGAGGTAGATGGTGACTCACCCAATTTTTTAAACTCTTCATCCCCTAAATTATTGTTATCCAAGTGGTTTATGATGTTGTGAGTATCTATTATTTTATTACCAATGTATTTTGGTATAATATAAAATAATCATAAAATTTTAAATCCATTATGAATCATTGTATTATCCTTTGTGTATATTTTTTATAGGATATGAGATATGATATAATAATTTTTTTTTTGTCATTTCTTTTACATCAATACCATCTATATATAAGGTGGATCGGTTATGGAATCTATTGTGGGAGGCATGTATTGACCCTTTTATGGATTTAATGTAAGGATGGCTTCCCCTCTAGGGGGAAAACTGACCACTAGATTGATACATACAATAAGGTTGTATTTATTTCTCTCTCTAGTAGTATGTAGTTATTTGGGACCAATATATTTTTTATAAGATAAATCATGAGTATGAATTTTTATAAATAAATTACTATTTGATGGGAATGGTTTTTGTGAAAAATGGTTGTCTGTGATATGAAATGAATCATGTATATTAATGTTATCATTGTTCTTGTTTTCGAAGAGTTTAATTTTTTACACATTATATCTTAATGATTCACATAGACACTAGTAGTATATTATCATAGGATCACTAATTTGAAATACTATAAAATGTTTTAATACACTCCCCTTCATGAACCATTGTGAATATTATGCCCTTATATTTATATAGACTTACATGTAGTATTGGTGGATGATCATGGATACCAGTGGATGATCAGAGATATGTTTGGTAATGATTTGGAGTCTCTATAAAGTGACCACAATGGTTTCAAATATATTATGTTTAATGGTTCATTAAATATATTTATGGTTTTTGGTTAATATGTTGAGATTTACTGGGATTCATTTTATTATGTTATATATATATATATATATATGTTTTATATTTAATATTTTCATTTTATTATTGATTACTAATTTATACTATTAAAGGTAATGTTTCATGTCAATGGTTGAAAATGTTGTATTTAGAGATAATTTTCCTCATTTTTTGTGTAAATACCACATCACAAGTCTTTAACCCCTATCTTATCAAATGTAGAGATGGGAAGTTAATTTATTTATAGTATGGGATCTTACATTTACACTCTATATTACACTAGAAATATTATCATTAATAAATATATAAATATATCAATTATTATATCAATATTAAATGGTAACTGACAATTATAATTAGTAAAAACATGATTACATTAAACAAATATATATATATATATATTACATTTACACTTGAAAATTTAGGGAGAGTCTGGGAGAGTTATAAACATGTCCCCTTATTCTATCTATGTCACTAGTTTAGATCCAGCACAAAAAAATATTCTTATGTTAGAATACGCTTTACGGTGCACTGAGAAAATCAACCTTTGTTCATGTCACCCCTTATTTACAAATTTTATTCTTATTTTTTCTTTAGTCATCACAGTTATCACCATATTTATCATCAATATTATTTTCTTCGTCACCATGATTTGCATAATCATCATGAATATTAATATTTTTAATAAAACATTATGGAATATTGATTATTGAGATCTCCAAATGATGGAGATCATGGAGTGATTTACTTTTTGACATGAGTGGAATTATTTTATTCATATTATTTTTCAATGTAAAGGAAATATTCACTTATAGTCGTGGCTTTGGTTTTGGTTCTAGGAATATATTTCCATAAATAATGAAATATAGTGGTATTATTTAAATTTATGAGAATTATATTCAATATATTATATAATATGAAAATATTTTTAATCTTTTTTAAGTGTTAAAAATGTGTTATAATGATGAATCATAAAAGTCTATTATTCGTAGAACTCGTCACTACTAAATTTAATTGAATCTAAGTTTGTTAATTTATTTAGTCTCGGTAGTAAATACTTCTCAAATTGAAGAATATAGGTGTGTAAATTATCATTAAATTGATATATTATCATGGATAATGGTGACAAACCATAGTCATTTAAAGATCTAGAATAAAAATTATAAGAAATATAAGAACTTTATAGTAGGAAGATACATTTCATTTGTAGATGTTATTTATATCGGTACATATCCTCTTCCAATTATATTTATATAGTTTTGATTATTTTAAATCTTCATCTCAAACATGTCATTTCAGACTATTTTAATAGGATATAAAATATTATTTGTCTTCACGAAAAGACAAAAATTCATAGAATAGGATTATGTTTCATGAACTAAGCCTCGTGTTTTTTAATCCACAAATTATTAATTATATTTACTCTTATGATGGGTTTCGATTCAAAATCTTGAAAATATAGTAGAATCGGAGCATTTTTTCTTTCAAAAACATTATGTTAAAAAACTATTTTAACTTTAAATGAAATTAATTTTTTATGTAAATAACGGTTCAATGTACGAATAGAAGATTAATCAAGATTATTTGGTCCATTTTTTATAATTTTGAAATGTTTTTGTCATTTTTTTACATATTAAAAAAATTTCTATAAGAAATATATTCATTTGAAGGAAATAGTAAAAACTAAGTAAAACATGGTATGTTATGATACTAAGATACATAATAAAAAGGTTTATGATATTATTTAAGAAATAATGGATTCATTAAAATAATAGAAAAAATATTATTATAGGGCCCTTGATTATGATAATAAAAACAATCATAATAACTCTATTAAATCTTTGTAAATAATGTATAAGATTTTGTGGTGAATAATGACTCAATTTTATGGAATGAATATGCACATTATATTTAAAAATAATAATGGGGGAATTAATGGACTATATAATTATGAAGTCCAAACTATTTTAAAATATGTTATAAAATATAAGAAAGTTTAGGTTGAAGAGGAAAACAATGTGTGAGACTCCTATTTAAAATATTTCCTTCCATTCCTTTTTATAGATGCTAAAAAACATTCCATTACGGTTAATATCAAGAGATTCAAAAATAGTTATTACATAATATAGTGATTATAGTTACCAAATAATTATGTATAAAGATATTACAACTTAATAGATTAATATTAATAACATAACATTACAATCCATTCTAAAACTGTATTATTTTATTTCCATTTAGACTATATATAAAATCTTCTTATTTAATGAATGATCTTAAATATCATTCATAGAGATATTCCCACACTATACCCTTAATTGAAATAAATTACCTAAAACATTTTTTATATCATATCGAAGGGAAACATAAGAAAGGGTGAGCATAAATGATCAGTAGGGGTTAAAATGAGAGATAACAATCATATTTTAATCATAAAATGAGAATAAGGATATGATAACATGAGGAAAATTTTTTAAAACCTTACATAGAATATCATGGTCTGTAATATTAATTCATGGCATAAATAAAGGTAGTTTATAAGACATTAATCATAAAGGAATCAAGGTACATGATTTAGGATATCCTAAAATGAACATAAGACATTTGTTTATAAAATACACATAAGAATATAAAATAATTTCATCAGTTTGTTTCTGCTTCCAAGACTATCATAGTTGATTGGTTGAATCCACATTCAGTAATATCCTTAGTCATGGTTAACACCCAAGACCATTATAGTGGAAAATGTTCTTTTCTGTATTGGGTTCACTCTCAATTGTAGTCTTTATTATTGCATTATATATCAACCTTTACCCAACTAATTAGAGGGATATCTAATTTGATTCCCAGTGATCACAAAAACATAAAACACTATTTTTTGTTATATAAGATCATAAATAATTCATAATATATCTAAAAAATGCAAAAGTAATGGGTTCCATAAACATTTCAGCAATTAATAATAGCCTAAACCATGGAAACCAATTTGAATTCAAAAATGACTCATCATCATAATTATAAAAATTAAAAATATACACTAAGTTTAAAATCCTTGTATAATATCCCTAGTAAATTATAGGTAACATCAAATGATTTTATGCTAGATGAAAATTCTAATGAACGAAAATTTCCATGTAATTTTTTTTATTAAAATACATGGGAATTTTAAGAGTCTGAGAAAATTGACGGCGTGTGATTCTGAGGCCCGGTGTGCCCGGAATAAATTCCTGAAGTTTTGTTCGGGTACGTTTAGTGAAAGTTCAAGCAGGTTTTTATAACATTTGAACCAGTGCTCGGAATTCAAATCTGAGGACACTGTTGAACTCTTAGTGACGATATTCGCTTAAGAAGACTTTCACCTTGACGTCAATTGGTTGAGGGTGGATGTTTTTTTTGGGTTCTACGAGGAAATAATGAAATAAAATAAGAAAATATTTTATTTTATTTTGTTGTAACCACCCATGTAGAATTTGAAGTGTGGGGACCACCCGACATTAACCTCCCCTGAGAGTTTATAGTGGTGGGGCCCACCTGAACCTAACATCCCATGAGAGGTTATAGTGGTGGAGACCACCCAGTACTAAACCCCCATTTAATTGAGTGAAACTATCAACTCCCCTCATTAATGATGGACAACCTCTTGACCTCCCCTCCGTTAATAAGGCCACTACCTCCCTAAATTTGTTACGCCACCAACCTTAATTAATTAGGCCATTTGACTTATTTCAAAAAAAATAATAGATGGTTTAATCTATTATTTTGGCACACCTTATATATTGGGAGGAACTTGGGGAGAGGAATTCCTCTTGGGAGAAAGTTTCTCGATTGAAGAACGAATAACTTCATCCACAAAGAACACCAACAAGGAGCTTCTTCGACTTCTTCATCAGAAGAACCTTGTGGAGGCAACTGATGTAGGACATCTTCGATGACCGATCTTACCACCTCATCTTCATCAACGATCCGACGCATGATCTCGGGAATAGAGGTGTGTGGAGGATGCGTTGAACGACGAATATTCCTTCTTCTTCCTCATGACTCCATCGACGAACAATGAATGTGTAAGTGATTTTTGTGATTGATTTTATATTCCTGTCATTATTTCCTTCTAAAACAATGAACGCGCATCTGCTTCTAACTAGTTTATCTGCATATGTTTTTGATTTTTCTGGTTTTGGGATTAATCTATTCAGGAGGATATTTTGTGCTTCGTTCTTGTGATCTAAATGCTACCATCCTAAATGCGGATGGTGCGGACCCAGAAAACAAGGCCCGACCCCTCTGTTGTTCTCTTTTGTGGTGTTCACCGAGATGGATGAAGGTGAAAATGGTGATGAAGGTGATGAAGGCAATGACCGTACCACCCATGGATTCTGCAACCCAAGACACCCCCCCCCCCCCCGACGTTCTTCTCCTCCATCGGCTCAAACGACCACTCCCCCTCGCAACATCCTGGCTGAACCACCCCCACGGTCTTTTCCCTTCTGAACGGGCTGCCCCGGGCCAGGACGAGCCACTATTGTCACACCGTCCACCGACCGAACTGGCCCCTGCCACCCCAGCCTCCTGGCCGAACCAGCTCCCAGCCACCTGCGCCCTCATGGTGGCCCGACCAAATGGGGTCGCGCCCTCACGGTTCCCTAGGACGAGCTTCCCACGCGCCGCCCTCTGAGCCAAGACTCCCTCACGCGGACCCTCGGCCGGCACACACCATTGTAACTGGCACACACCCTCTCAGCCCTATGCAGCTTATCACGACCTTCTGTGTTGGGCCCAGTGGGCTGGGCCGAACTCAGTAGGGTGGCCCGCCCAACGGGCTAGGTCATTTCGACCAGGTCAGACCGGAATTGGGCCCACTACAACCCCTTTACATTCTTTTGGCATATCATTGGAACCATACATCTATTTGAAGAACCACAGCGGACCTGTTAATCATGCATCATGAGGTTCTCTTTGAGTATACCTCAATAGAGTTTGGGGTATATTTGAGATACGATTAGGTTGGATTGTGCACGAATCCAATGAGTCCTCTGGGTCTAAAAGTCTAATAACTCACAGACCGGGCGTTCGGTTGACACATAGTTAGTTTCGTTGAAACCCCTATGACGTGGAGGACCCTTGATATACTTCTTAGTGGGATTTAGAGACAGTTGGTGTATCAACCAGTAGCTCGTGGAGCAGATTCTTCCAGAGATGAGTGTGCAGAGTGGGGAGACCAAGTAGCTGGTCGAGACCTAAGGACTGCTGACTGTTTGAATCAGAGTGACTCTAATAACCTATTGAGGAGTACCTGGGTGTGGGAGCATGCATGGTTATACAGTAGACCCAAGGTACTCGAGAGGAGGAGTACCTCAGTAGTCTATGCGAAGGAGTGCTTGGGTGTGGCAGAATACCTGTGGTGGGGAGCGCTTCTGTGTGATGCGGAAGACCCACGATACTAGACTGGAGGAGTACCCCAGCTGTCCAAGGTTAGTGGGAAGAATTATTTGTGTCGCGGAAGGCCCACTATAATCGATAGAAGATGAGTTCTCTAGTAGCCCAGGTTTCGATAATTTTTTGGGGATATAACTTGATACTATCCTAAGAATAAAATCCTGGTGGATCTGAGTTATTACTTTTTTGATTTCCTCATGATTGAGACAGATTACATTATAACATAGTTATATGTATGGGCATATACCTAAGTAGGGTTATGTTTAAATTTCTTACTTTGTGGTTTATCTTTGGTGGATTTGTGAGACAATCAGGGTCTCGAGGTCGCTACTGAGTATCGTTATACTCACCCCTACATGGGCTATGACCGTACCTTGTTGTGTTGGATGTAGATGACGGACAATGCCGAATGAGTTTGAGAGTACAAGGACAAGACAGTACCTAGAGGTGGACCATATGACGAGTCGGTACACGGAAGATACTGATGGACGTGGAGTGCTGAGGAGGCAATCTGTACCAATGCTTCAGGTAGGAATCCGAGTGGACGACCAACAACTATTTTTCCTTTCTTCAATTGTACATGTACATCTAGTTCCTTGTATCTTACAGTTGGGCTTGTATTTCCGGCCCCTTTTACTTTTCATCACACTTTTGTTATACAATTTACATAGTGTTTTGTATCTAGATGTGTGCTCTATTGTGTGCATTTATAGGTTATAAAGTAAATTCCTTACCAGTTTTATAAAATTACACCTTTGGTGCTAGTCTCCACCCCCTGGTATATCGAAGGCGAGCTTGGGGTATTGACAACATGAGCCCCAGGGGATGGGTCGTGACAAATTGGTATTAGAGGAGTCGGTTCTAATGTAGAACTTAGGACTCTGATCTTTTCTATGAAGTAATAATGTTATGTGTTGTGAGTGTGGTTTTTAGTTCAGGGAGTCCAGTGTTGGTGTAACAGCCGACACATCCATACACCAGGACCCTGACTTCTGATTTATGACTCAGTCCATGAAAACACTAATTGCATGTGTGTTTTCAAAAGTTTTCTTTACGTCAACTCAACCTAGTATAACTATTAACCATAGCACATTAGTTTCTTTTCAGGATGCCTCCATGTAGACAGCTATCTACAGTTGCGAGAGTCATATGCACTGATATCCCACCAAGTGATGAGGCCTCGGTGCTTGGCCCTCTTCTAGTAGAGGCACCAATAGAGGCAATAGGGGTACCATTACCCATTGGGCCACTGATACCACAAGTCCTAGTAGTAGACATTACAGGCCTCTTGAGCGCATTGCATGAGTTATAGTGCCAAAGGCCACCCAGGATCCGAGGAGAGATGGACCCACAGGTGGCTGAGGATTGGCTGGAGGCTTTGGTGAACATTTTCCGACTCGTAGGGACATCAGCCGATCTCATGTTGATTTTTGCTGCCAGAATGCTATAGGCTGTACCGGGCAGATGGTGGAGCTTGATGCTCCAGGACCAAGATGAAGTGATGCTTCTCTGGACATACTTTGAGAGCCTTTTTTTAGAAGAGTCTGTCTCAGAAACTCTTCGCGTAGTGCACATACATGAGCAACTTCATCTGCAGCAGAGCAGCATGACTGTAGCTAAGTACTCAACGAGGGTCACAGACCTCTGATGATACTCCACTGATATGGTGTGAGACCAATTCTTTAGGGAATGGAGCATCATGCAGGGAGTCAGGCTGGAGATTAGGGATCTGGTGATCTCACTCAATATCCTGATGTAGGTGCGTGTTTTACATAGAGCCCTTCTAGTGGAGATATTCCTTGTTGATCAGTCTCCAGCAAGGAGAACCACCACCAGTTGACACGTAGCAGAGTTTTCTGCAGTTGTTAGGAAACAGATGTTGCAAATGTCTAAGAGGGCTAGACCTACAGGTGGATAACTGCATGACTCAAGATCGGTTGTGTGGGGCACCTGAAGAGGAGACAAACATGCCAAGAGTAGGCAGGGTTACGCATACTGTAGGCAGGGTCACAGGGATCATGACTGCCCGACACGTCATTCTGATGATCATTAGATGGTCGAAGGACCGCCCAGGTAGAGATAGAGATTTCATCGAGGTAGACCACATGGAGCAGCCAGATTTGGAAGAGAAGCTGGTCGTGCAGCTGGCGGTGGATGACGATTCGAGGTGTTACCGCCACCACCACCAGGAGGTCCACCCCGACCACAGGGAGCAGATGGACAAGGTAGAGCTCAGCTCCACGAAGCTGAGGCATATGATCATGGCACTTCAGAGATGATTTATGGTACGATCTATGTCTACACCACCATAGCTTTAGTACTTATAGACAAAAGTTCCAGTCATTCTTTCCTTGACACTGCCCTCGTTCGGAGCTCAGAGATTCCAACGGAGCCGTTGGCTTGATCCTTATAGCTAGAGACTCTTCCAGGAGTAGATTTGATGATTACGCACTAGTGCTAGTAGTGTGAGATTACTCTAGGAGGTGAGAGCTTCTGTTGGGATCTCCTAGTAGCGGTGTTGAGGCCTTACGACATCATCTTGGGTATGGACTGGTTATCTACAGTCCATACTCAGATTGACTGTATTAGGAACAAATTTCATTGTGTCTACATGAATGGGACCAGGTTTACCTTCACCGGTGAGAAGGGAGCCTTTGAAGCACAAGACATAAATTCTCAGAGGAGAGTGCAGCTGATCACTAATCATTTGCCTAGCCTTACCCTCGGAGCTGTTGATGTAGGGAGTCCAAGATATCCTATAGTGGTGGACCAGTGCACGAATGTTTTCCCTGATGATGTCCCAGGTCTACCTCCTCACAGAGAGGTGGAATTTTACATTTACTTGTACCCCAGGACGACAACGATATCTACACCAGCGTATTAGATTGATCCTGCAGATCTTCGCAAGCTGTGGGTACAGCTATAGGACTTGTAGGAGAAGGGATTCTTCTTGCCCAGTGTTTCTCCCTGGGTAGCCCCGATTCTATTTGACAAGAAGACAGATGTGATCTTGAGGTTTTGTGTTGAATATCAGTGTCTGAACCAGGTGACCCTGAATAACAAGTACCCACTCTCAATGATTGAAGACCTCTTTGATCATCTGTAGGGATCACGATGGTTCTCGAAGATAGCCCTCATATCAGGCTATCAACAGCTCATAGTTTGAGTCGAGGATGTGCAGAAGACGACTTTCAGAGGTTGGTACAACCACTATGAGTTCATGGTTATGTCATTTGGCATAACCAATGCTACAAAAGTGTTCTTGGGACTCATGAATAGGATCATTCATCCATACCTCGATCGCTTTGTCATAGTCTTCATCAACAACATTCTGATCTACTCAACTATTGAGGAGGAGAATGCCCATCATTTCTGTTAGTACTGGACACACTCTGAGAGCACCAGCTTTATGGTAAGCTCTCGAAGTGCCATTTATGGATAAGAGAGGTTCACTTTCTAGGAAATTTCATCTTGGTGGCCAGAGTTGCAGTTGATCTAGTGAATATTGAGGCATTACTTGCTTGGGAGCCACCTATGAGAGTGATAGAGGTACAAAGTTTCCTAGGTTTGGATGGATACTACCGGAGATTTGTGCCAAGCTTCTCCAGAGTTACAGAACCACTTTCAGCCTTGGTGGAGAAGGGGAAACCCTTTGTTTGGTCGGAGAAATGCCAGCGGAGTTTTCAAGAGATGAGGTATGAGGATTCTAGAGGAGGGCATAGGGTATGTAGTTTACCGTGACGCGTCAGTGACCAGACTCGGATGTGTTCTGATGCAGGAGCGAGTAGTGATCACATATGGTTCCTGACAGCTGAGAAAACTTGTGCAGAACTATGCTACCCTTGACCTGGAGTTAGAAGCAGTGTTCTTCAACTTAAATATGCAGAGACACTATCTAATGGGAGAATATTTTATAGTGTACTATGATCAAAAGAGTCTTAGATGTATATTATCTTAGAAGGACCTGAACCTGAGATATCAATGTTGTCTTGAGTTCCTCCAAGACTATGACTTCGAGATAGTCTACAATCCTGGGAAGGGGAACGTTTTTGTAGATTCACTCAGAAGTAGATATGGTATAAAGCTGTTAGGCGAGGCGATGAAGAAGATGGCTACTTTACAGATATCCTTTGTGGATAGAGATGGACAAGCCTTTGTTCAGTATCTTACGGTCACTCCCCCACTTCTTCAGCGAGTCAGGGAGTCACAATATGGGGACGCTGACTGTGAGACACTACGTGTTTAGATATCCACTAGGAAGGCATCTGATGGATTTTATGAAGTCGGGGAGCACGTAATCCTCTTCAAAAGACGTATTATGGTACGAATGTCACTCCCGGAGGATGTGTTGAGGGAGTTCTACACATCCCCTCTAGTGGTACATCCATGAGTGGCAAAGATGTACTAGGATCTCCGAGTGGAAGAGTGATGGGATATCCATGGACTTTGTGATAAGACTTCCATGTACATCCAGGGGTCATGTCTCAATTTGGGTGATAGTTGACCGACTCACCAAGTCGGACCACATCCTACCAACCAGAGAGCTGGGTTCAGTAGGGAGCTTGGGACGCCTCTATGTGCAAGAGATTGTCCGACTACATGGAGTAACTTCGATCATTGTCTTTGATCGTGACACAGGTTCTAATTCCCAGATATGGAAGGGTTTAGAGGAGGCATTTGAGATGTATCTTCATTTGAGCACCAACTTCCATCTTCATGAGGATGGTCATACTTAGCGAACCATTCAGACCCTCGAGGACATGTTGCGTGCTTGTGTTCTCAACTTTAGTTGCAGCTAGGAGGATCACTTTCCTTTGGAAGAGTTTGCGTATAACAACAGCTATCACTCCACTAGCTGAGAAGATACGTGCATGATGCTTCTCAGATCATCAACCATGGCGATCTGGACGTCAACGATTGGGAAACTTTTATGGAGGTTCCAGTAGATATTGAGGATCGACATGAGAGGATCCTTCGTAGATAGTAAATACCTTTGGTGTGCATTATCTGGAAGCAAAGAAACCTCTAGGAGATCAAATTGGAGCGGGAGGATCAGATGCGTGCTCAGTACCCCCACTTGTTCTCTTAGTTTGAGTTGTGGCTTACTGGGACGTAAATCCCTGAGGATGGGAGAATGTAATGACCCAGAATTTCCATGTATTTTTTTTAAAATATATGGTAATTTTATGAGTTCATGAAAATGATAGCACATGATTCTCATGACCGGTGTGCCCGAAATCAATTTCTGGTCTTTTGTTTGGGTACGTTCAAGTGGGTTTTTATAACTTTTTAACCAGTGCTCGGAATTGAAATCTGAGGACACAGTTGAACTCGCAGCACCGGTATTCACTTAAGAAGATATTAATCTTGACGACAATTAGTCGAGGGTGGAAGTTAGCTTTTTATTTTTCCATGGAAATAATAAAATAAGTTAAGATCATATTTTATTTTATTTTTTTGTAAACACCCATGTGGTAGTTGATGTGTGGGGATCACCTGACCATAACCTTCCATCAGAGGTTATGGTGGTGGCACCCACCCAAACCTAACCTCCCATGAGAGGGTTTGGTGGTGGTGACCACCTAGGAGTCAGCCTCCGATTTAATTGAGTGAAACTCGCAACTCCCCCCCCCCCTCCCCCATTAATGAGGGAGAGACTCTTTACATCCCCGCTATTAATGGTGCCACCACCTCCCTAAATTTATTATCCATTCACTATAATTAATTAGGCTTTTGAATTCTTTCCATCAAAATAATAGATGTTTTAATCTATGATTTGGGTACACCTTTAATATTGGTTGGAACTTGGGGAGAGGGGGAGCCCATGGGAGAAAGTTTCTCCAATGAAAAACAAAGAACTTCCCCCATGAAGAACACTGGTGAGCAGCATCTTTGACTTCTTCCTTAGAAGCACCTTGTGAAGGCAACTGACATGGGACATCTTTGATGACCGACCTTCCCTCCTCGTCGTCTTCAACGAACCGATGCATGAGATCAGGATTGGAGGTGTGTGGAAGATGCGACTAAAGAAGACAATTCCGCCTTCTTCCCCATGACTCTATCGATGTACAAAAAATGTGTAGGGGATTTCTGTGGTTGATTTTATATTATCGTTATTCATTCCTTCAAAAACAAATATTGCAGATTAACTTCTAACTAGTTGATATGTATATGTTTTCCTTCTGTAGGTTTTGGGATTAATCAATTAGGGAGGATTTTTTGTGCTTTGTTCTTGTGAACCAAATGCTACCACCCTAAATGTGGAGTGTACGGACCAAACCAAATGGCCCAACCCATCCTTCGTTCTCTTTTGTGGTGTTCATTGAGATGTAGGAAGGTGGAAACAGTGATGAAGACGACGATGTCAGCGGCTGCGCCCCCTGAGGCCTCCGCAACCCGGGCTGCCCCCACGGCGTTCCACCCTTCCATCAGCCGAACTGGTCATGCCCCCTTTCAAAGTCCCAGCTGAACTACCCCCATGGTATCTTCCCTTCTGAACGAGCCACCCGGGGCCGGGCCGAGCCAGCCTGGCTTCGCCGTCTGCTGGCCGAACCGGCCCCGGCCACCCCGACCTCCCGGTCGAAATGGCTCTCGTCCGCCTGCACCTTCCCAGCCCTCACCCTCATGAAGCCCCATCTGAATTGGCCTACCCCCTCGTCGTGCCCCAAGATGAGCCACCCACGCAGTTCCCTCAGGGCCGATCTGCCCTCGCACTGACCCGCGGCCAGTCCGCACCCTCTCGGCCCTCCATGGCCCCTCGTGGCCAGTTGAGGTGGGCCTAGCGTGTTGGGCCAAACAAAACGGGATGCCCCCCCAACGGGTCGGGCCTGACCAAATGGATCAGTCCAGGTCGACCTGAACCATGCCGGCCCAGACTTGGTCGGGCCGGGTCGGCCAACCGGGTCGGACCGGACTCGGGCCCAGTATGACCTCTTTAATTTCTATTGGCCATATCGTTGGCACCTAAAGTCTATTTGATGAATCGTAAGTGGCCCTTGTAATCTTTGAGCATGAAGATACATTTGAGTATACCCAACTAGAGTTTGGGTTATATTTCAAATACGGTTAGGTTGGATAGTGCACGAATCCAACCAGGCCCCCGATACTAAAATGCAAATAACTCACAGACCAGATTCTGATTGATGCACCGTCTATTGTGTTGAGACCCCTATGATTTGGCGGATCCTTGATATACTTCTTCATGGGACATTGTGATTGTTTGTGTATAGACCAGTAGCTCATGGAGAGGATCCTTCCAGAGATGATAAAGCATAGTGCAGAGACCAAGTAGCTGGTTGAGACCTGATGACTGCTGACCATTTGACTCTGAGTGACTCTACTACCCCAGTAGGGAGTCCCTGGGTGTGGTAGAAAACCCACAGTGGAGGAGCACGCTTGGTGATGTGGCAGACCCACGGTACTCAACAGGAGGAGTACCTCAGTAGGATACGAGGGGGAGTGCCTAGATATGGTGGAAGACACGCAACGTGGATCACCTTTGTGGGACGCAGCAGACCCAAAATACTTGACACGAGTAGTACCTCAGTAGTCCAAGGTTATTTGGAAGCTTTCTTGGTGTCATAGAAAGCCTACTGTACTCGATAGAGGAGGGGTTCTCCAACAGTCGAGGTTTCGATATTGTGTTGGGGATGTTACTTGATACTACCCCTAGAATAAAATCCTAACTGATCTGAGTCAGTACTTTTTGGTTTTCCTCCCAATTGAGATGGATTACTTAATAACATAGGTATATGTATGCGCATATACCTATGTAGGGTTATCTATTTTTCCTTACATTGTGGTTTATCCTTGGTGGATTTGTGAGACCTTGAGGGTCTTGAGGTCCCTACTGAGTATCGTTATACTCACCCTTGCATGGGCTATGCCTGCATCTTGTTGTGATGGATGCGGATGAGAGACAGTGTTGACTGAGGTTGAGAGTACCAGGACTAGACGGTGCCCAGAGGTGGACCTTACGATGAGTTAGTACATGGAGGAGACTGACGGACGTGGAGTGCTGAGGAGGCTATCTGTACCTACCCTTCAGGTAGGAATCCCAGAGGAAAAACCAACATCTATTTTTTTACTTTCATCAGTTGTTCCCGTACTTCCAGTTCCTTTTACATTGTAGTTGGGCTTGTATTTCTGGCGACTTTTACTTTTCAGCACCCTTGGTATGCAGTTTACTTAGTGTTTTGTATCCAGATGTGTGCTCTTTTGTGTGTGATTAGAGGTTATAAAGGCAATGCCTTCCCAGGTTTAGGGAATTATCCCTTTGGTACTAGTTGTCACCCCTGGCCTATGGATGGTGGGCTTGGGGTAGTCATGACATGGGCCCCGGGGGATGGATCATGACAAAAATACCTTTAAATGATCACTTATAATACTTCTTCATAAATATACCTTTTTTAATTAGAAATCATCTCTATAAATTTACAAAATATTATGGTAAAAATTATCTTTTAAAATAAGTATATAAACATTTAAAATAATATTCAAACCATTTCATGGTTATTATGGTTGAAAATAAATTCATTTCATGTTTTTTTAAAACAAGTACACCTTTTGAATTTTCAACAATAGTCAAAAGTATATCATTTATAAAGGGAAAAAATATTCTTATTAAATTATTTTTTAAGAACTAATAAATTAGTGAAAATGAATTTAAATAATTATTGGTTAATAGAAATAACATTCATGAAAAAAATCGTATGATACATGGAAATGCTATAATAAATATTTTTGACCAAAGAGAAAAATATAGTCAGATGTCCTTAAAAAAATTATTTCAGTGTCCTGTGTATTGAATGTAGGGAATTTAAATAAAACCATTTACTCCCATAAAATAACCATAAGAAAAATAAAATTAATTTTATTATTGATAATTATATAATAAAATCTCTTCATTGGAAATAAAATAATAAAAAATCTCATTAAAAATAATATTGTAACATAAAACCCTAAAAAAGTTAATAGATTTCTACTTGAAAACCCTAGAAATTAATAATTTTATATGGGTATTTATATCCACTTTGGTTTTATGAGAATAATAATTAATTTAATTAGTAGTTATAATATTCAAAATAAAAAATAAATAAGTTGTGAATATGTCATGGGTCTCACAGAAATAAAATTTAGATGGAAAACCCACACCTCAAGTTCCACTTACTTTGAAAGTTCTCTAAGATCCTTTATAATAAATCTGTTTTATGATAATTATATTTAATAAACATTTACATAATTATAATATCATATATAATCATATTAGAACGCTTAATCACCTATTTAAGAATAATTCCTTATTCAAATTGTCATTTATGGTGCTACCAATTTCATTTCTATGAGATTTTAGGTTTGGTGGTCATGGTCCTTGTACATTGAACATTGTTCCATAATCCTCATGATCCAATTTATAATAAAAATATCATATGTATTAATTATATATATATATATATATTCATCCAAAAATGTCAGGAAATTAAAATGAATTACACCATTTATAGAGATGGTAGGTCCTATGTAGGCATAAACAATATTTTCATTTTTCTATAGATGGAATGAAATAATTGTAAAGTATAATTTACCTTTATTGAATTATTTTAAAATTATTTATATCATGTATATTCATTAAATAAATCATTATTACCATCCTTTTAAAGAATAAATAAAAAATGAATCACATCGCTTCCTGAAGGACAAAGTCCACATATATGCATAAGAATCATTATCATTTTACTATGGATGAAAAGAAGGTGTATTATGGTCATTCAATTATTCAAATAATAATTTAATATATTATATATACTTATTAAATTATTTTAAAATGGACACCATTGATTTATATGATGTATAAAAAATATATATTGAAAGAGGTTGGGGTAGACGATTACCACCTGAGTAGACCTCCATTATAACCCTTTTAAGGACCCCTAGAATAGTATAATAGCAATACCAGAACATATAATTAATTCATACAAAAATTTAGAAGATAATTGGGTAATTTTTGGGCTTTATATATGGCTCCAAGTTTTGTAATTGAAATATATATGGGGTTCCAATTATAAGGGAGGGAAAGGACACACATAGTATGAAAAAAATATATAACTATTTTTAATTTCATTCAAAAAAAATAATGATTCAAAATAGTAATCAATTCAAATAATAAGTTTTTAAGTTTTTAATAACATCATATAATTAAATTTAGATTGTTTTTGTCATCATATTAACCATAATAATGATAATGAATTGTTTAATGTTAATATGTCATAATCCGAAAAATAAGTTATCAATTAGCTCATAAATAGATAATCGAGGATATTTTCATCAATTTTTTAAATTATTTTTCCTCTTTTAAGATTTTTATGATTTTTAAATAATTTTGAATTTTTTTATATAATATATCATTCATGTCATTTTTATGCTATTCATTTAATATTAATTTAAGAACCTGAAAATATTAATGTAGTCTAAAAATAAAACTGTTTAAACATCATTATTATTATATATTAATATATAAAATTATGTTGGCACAAAAACACACCCAAAAAATTACATTTATTACTTTTTAAAAACATTTACTTTATTTTTCTACTACTTGTACAAGAACTGTGTTGTCATTGTGTAAGAATCTATCTTAATTATTTAATCACTAAAAATTAAAAAAAAAATCTATGATAAAAAATTATTTAAATTTAAAATAATATTAATAACTAAACTCATCCACTTATATCCTTACGTAAAGAAATTAGAGATATTAAATTCATGAGTGTGACATTTTGGTATTTTCTTTACCTAAATCATTACAAATTTCATTATCAAGGGATAATAGAATTAAAATAATATATATTTAATTTTTTGAATTATATGGTCAAATATACTCTATCCAACTAGATAACAGAAATATTTGGGTTGATTTTTGACCTTATCTCAAGGTTTTAGCCCTATTTTACCCATTTTACCCATATCGAGGGGATAAATATTTTCCACAATATCTATTCAAAATGACCAAAAATAAATGTGGCCATCCTAAAATTTTAAAATGCCTAATTTCATGTATATAATACATTGTTCCATATTCAATTTCTATAAGTTTCGTAAATGATGTTATGATAACAATTAAAAACCCAATAAAACATATTTTTTTAGAAAAATTTCATTAACTTATAAAAAGTTTTTTATAAAGAATTCTAACCTAAAATTAATTGAAATGAACCTAATTGTTTATTAAAAATATAATATAACTAAATTTACATTATAAAAATAATTAAAAAATAAAATATTATAAATTATCTAAATGAAAATATAGTTTCAATGATAAACGGTATTTGTCACTATTTACAGGAAAATTCATATTGACAAAAAATAATTGTAATTCAACATAAAATTTTTTTGTGATGATTTAAAAAATGAAAGTATTTTTATCAAATAATTATTTTAATGTTCCCTCCATTTGTAATACTTTTCACTAACAAAAAAAAACATTTTTTGTAGAAAACCAAATTATGTGAATAAATAGACATTACTAAAAATTAAGTTCATTCTACCTGTGAATTTATCAATAATTATTTTATTAATTTTGAAATTTATATATGTTTAATATATTGGTAACATTTACTCATACCATCCAATTCAATATCTATGTTATAATAGAAATAAAATATTATTATTTTTTGTTCATTTAATATTTGGGTTGCGAGTTGCAATAAAAAAAGTTTTATTTTAAATTCTCATGGGGTTAAAGAGGGTGATGATTTGTTACACTCATAAAGTGATAAATATTTTTGTTATTAAGATTATATTCTCGGTTTTTATCATTTTTCACCAGCTAAACTCCGTTTCAGTCAATAAAAGAAACAAGTAAAGCATAAAAACCATCTAATAAGAAAAAACCACCCTAGTATACTAGTAAAAACATAAAAGGTAAATCTTTACTTTTATGAATATTTGAATTTGTAAAGAAAAGGTCAATTTAAATCCAAATTATATCCCCTATAAATTTTTATAATAATCACTGTATAATTATTTTTAGTTTTGTTGAATTGATGACCCATTTAAATTCATAAAATGGTATTAATTGATTCATTTTTTGTTATTAAATTATATTTATTAATAATAATTCATTTATATAGAAAGTTATTGGTGTCTTGCATTATATGTATTTTTTACATCCTTCAATTTTTAATGTAGGAAATAAATTTTTTTCCTTTGAGTTTAGTTTTTAATAATGTGAATATGTAGAACTACTTCATGTGTACATTTAATAAAATATCAACTTAGACCGACCTCATGGGTTATAATTCCAGATGAACTCAAGAACCTTCCTCAATAACCATACGTTAAGGAATAGCAAGAATGGATTCTGTATTTATCACTATGGAAATGTATTCCCACAATCCATATCCTTTATACAAATAATAATAGAAAATAAATAAATGATAAATAAAAAACATCTAACGTAATTACCTATATGGACTTATAGTGTAAGGTTAACTATAATGGATACGAAATAAAATAACATAAAAATCAAGAGATACTATATATTTTCATATATTCATGCACCATAGATTTCTAAATGGTTATAATATCTATAATTTAATAAATAAAATGGAAAAATGTAAGAGTATACAACCCAGAAATCAGTGATCTATTTTCAATATCGATTCTCCATCATCCATTTCCATGATATTATTGTCTCAGATACCAATCATAATTACCTTATATTACATGGGTAATGAAACCTATGGTTTTCAGATATATTTGAGTACATGTGGAGAGTGTTATTACAAAACTCACTCGAGAATCAACAAGAATAACTTAAAATTTTATTATATATATTTGCCTATATAATAATGAATATAGTCTTATAAATACTAATAATAATACATCACACAATCTATTTAGGTCGTAATGTAGTTACCAAGGCACCATTATTTTAATCTCAAACTACTTTTACCATTATCAGTCTCACATATCCATTATAATTCTATATGATCACATTAAGTCACATAAGAAGTCAAGGTGTAACATAAAATGTTCATGTCAAAACATATTTGGATATTTGAAGAAACACAGATGGATTTTATCCCATCATTTATGAGATAAAATGTAACAACCCAGGTACTTATAAAATATTTTTTTTCATTTTGGAATTAAATAGTTAAAATTATTATAAATTTATAATGGAATAAGAGGAAGGTAATGAAATTATGGAATCTATACTAATTGAATAATAACCTCCACTATGAGATTATAAATAAATTTTTTTATCTTTTATGTGAAATAAAATTTATTTATATCATGGAATATGTTGATTAATTTTTTAAAAATTATAAATTAAGTGTTTGTATTGTTTGTACAAATAAATAATTATTTTAAATTTTATAATTAATTTATTGTTATAAAATAAAATTAATTTTCAAAAAAATAGATTCATAGATTGATTTTCTTTCTTATTATTATTATATAATTTTATAAAAACTTAATTATTTTTTAAAGTGTCATAAAATCAGTTATAATTTTAAAATCAGTTTTTTTAAATAAATGATCATTTTAATTAAAATTAAAAATTATCATTTATAAAAAACTAATTTTAAACAATGGAGTTCATTTTCGAATTTTACATGGTTATTGATGTTTAGGGTTAATATTAGTGATTTTTATAAAATAATTGATTTTTTTGGGGAATAGTGAAATGCTATAATTTAATGTATATATACATTATAAGTCAAATACACTATGCCTTGAGTCATTGTTGGTTTAATAACCATAGTCTCGAAATACCATTTTTTATCTTAGTATATTTAGTTATAATGTTGAAACTATATATATTATTGAGAAAAAATAATAAACTAATGAATAAAATAATTAGAAAGCACTCCTATCCCCCTATAAATATCCCTCATTGTAACCACTTATCTTCACACTTTCTATTCCTTTTAGCTTGTTAAATTGCTTCCCAATCCCCTTCCCCATGACCAAGACCTAATTTTTAACCAAAAGGCCAAAACCAAGTTCCTTAAAGAGGTTCTCAAGGACTAGAATTCGAGAGGAGGTTTTAACACGTTCGAAGTAAGATGAACCCTATGAAAGGGACTTTCAATTTAAAATCCTCATTAATGAAACTTTTTACAAAATTCAAAAGTAATGTTTTTACGATTCATGTAATCATTTATTATGATAATGTTTTTGTTCTTGGGGATTATTTATGACGAAGGATGGGACCTATACCTCCCTCCAATACATTGGGTATGCTTTTGTTGGAGGTCGACTGTACATTTAGTCTAAGTGTAATTGTGATTGCTACACCATAACGTAGCAATGAGGGTCACATTGTGAGGTATCAATGAGGTTAACAACTAATATTTTAGTTTTCAAGGTTACATTATTAAGTATGCTTTTCTCTATGTTTATTTAATGGTTTTATTTATGTTCTCTAGGTTTCATTGAAATCTCATGTTTAAACAAATTAAATATATTCTACTTTAAGGGTTAGAAGTATATCTTTTTGTAAATTATTTTACTTGTTTATAAGTATTCATGGACAAACAATTTATTTCATTCATTTTATGTCCTTTACTAATCTTTTTTACCATCCCAAGTATTCAAATATTTTTCATAGGGTTTCGGGCTGTGTAAGAGAAAAAAAGAAACCATTTTGAATATTCTAAATATTTTCATTAAAATATTGCATGTTTTTAAAAAATTGTATTATGGTATAAATGGATTCTATTTTAGTAGTTGCAAAATCCTATTCTTATGGGTTGATATGTATGAATTATGTACTAATTCTATAATACTCTAAACTGAAATGGTCTTCGGAAATGTAAGGATGTGAATTATAAAATAATTTACTAGATTATGTAATGTTTAAGGTCAAGTCCTTATAGTTTTTATTCGAGAACTGTTTAAATTACTTTAGGGTTTAGTATGATTATAATAGAATAATATAAATTATTTCTACCTTATGTTTATGTAGAAGTGGTCTTTAATTTAAATATTACCATGATGTTTCATCTAATATAGTACAATTTATAATGGTTTTCTATGTTGAAATAAAGATTCTAGTGTAGAAAGGCAACGAGAGAATGTTATCTTACCGAATCTGTAACCTGGAATTGTTGAAATTGGAACCACGTAGTTTGTGATTGTAATTTCTTAATGATGTTGGCTATAAATGATAGTGGCAGTGTAATATACAAGAAATTCCATTAATTGTTTTTAATTATATGGGAATTTTTCGAAACTACAAAATTTGATGGCGTACGATTCTGAGGCCCGGAGAGCCCAAAATGATCTGTCAAAGTTTTGTTAAGCTTTAATTAGTCTGCGTAAGTAGTTTTCCTGAAAAAGTAGAATAGATTTTAAACAGTTACTCAGATTAGAAATTCGAGGACACTTTTGTGCTAAGGATGGTGGGTTTACCCTAGAATGACTTATGTTTAGTCGGCGTGGGCCACCTGTGAGAAACCCCAAAAAATGGGATAACCATAAAAAATAGTTAAATTAATTATTTTATTTTTCAAATTCTTATAAATAATAAATGGTATGTCGGATTGAAATTCCAAGACCACTGCTAAACTCATGAGGGCATGATTTATTTAATAATATACTATCTTTAGCCGGTTCAGGCCACCATTGAATGTTACGTTTTGGCTGTAAATAAAAGAATTAAGTCGAAATTATTTTATTGTAAAATCTATAAATTTTAATTGGTAACTCGGATTAGAAATCTGAGAGGACCATTGGGTTAATTGGGTGGGGTTTTACTTTGCAGAGCCTAACCTCGATCGGCGCAGGTCGAGGGTGACTATTAATAACATAACAAACTTTTTTTGGGTACCTTCAATAAATACACATGTAACATTTTTAAAATTTTGAACCGGTGCTTGGAATTGAAATCCACGGACACCATTGAACTCACATCATCGATATTGTCTTAAGGAGACTTTTACATCAACCACAGTTGGTCAAGGGTGAAATTTAGTTAAACTGTTTTTTCTGGAGATAAAAATAATATAAAGAACAATTTTTTATTTTCTTTTTATCCTCCCAGTTGAATGCTTGGAGGTGCGGGCTACCTGAGATAGAAAACTCCAATTTGTGAATTCATGGTGGTGAGGACCACCCAAACCCCTCTTTAATAATGATAAGTCCCTTGGGAAACCTCCCATGTAATTGTGCCAACATAAATTTAATGGATTGACTTTGAAATACAAAGTAACAAATTCGATGGAATTTAGGAAGGTCCCTTTATATGAACCTTCATAAATTCCATGATCGTTACATACCCTCCCCCTCTCTTATTCAAATGGAGCTTTGTGGGAGGATTTGGCAGGGCTTCACCAAGTGACAAAGCTCTAGTAAAGTGCCATGATACCCTACACATAGAAGCCGAAGTCGTCCTAGTGGGAGGTGACAGATGACATCGAACTACCAATGGGTGACGTGCGAGTGTCGTCTTTGGGAGGTGGTTGTGGGAACTAAGAACACGGTCCACCGAAAAGCATGGACAATTTTCCTAAATTCAAGGAAGTGTGTTATTTCGTTGAGAATTTTTTATTACGTCTTCCCCATTCTTGAATTTATATGATGAACGCTGGTCAACCGACTAATGGGTTGACCTACGATTCTTTCGTCTTTACGGGAGGTTATTTCAGGGTATCATTGTAGGGGGTTATTTCATTTGAGAATTTTTTATTTCCTCTTCCCCTTTCTTGATTTTATACAAAGAATTATGGTCAACTGACTAATGGGTTAACAAGTGATTCTTACATCTTTGTAGGAGGTTGTTGTGGGGTCTCTTTGTAGAGGGTTATTTTGTTTGGTAATTTTTGATTTAATCTTCCATGTTCTTGAATTTATTCGAAGAACACGGCTCAAACGACTAACGGGTTGACCCGTGATTCTTTTGTGTAACACCCCAAGCTTCTACGGTATGCTTCTCTTTGAATAATGCAATAGCGTGTGTTGTACGCAATATCGAGTTATAACACAACACAACCAATCAAACTATCATTTATGAATAGTGATACCCAATTTTTGAAATTTATAAATTTTATTTTTCAAAATGAACTTCATTTTTTGATTCGGAATATCAAAATTAGCCTAGGGTGAATTTTTTGTATTTTTCTGAAAAACTTCATTTTTTGATGAATAGTGAAACCACTAAGTGATTGTTAAAAAACTGAATTTTTCATAAAACCTAATTCTACCACTTCTGTGAGTGGAATTTCAAAAATACAAGAGACGTGGTTAATATCAAGGACTAAAATATGGTTCATTGAGATGATAATAATTTATGGTGAATAGTAAATTTTTACTTTTATTTACCAAGGTAAAAAGTAAATAGGGTAATTAAGGGTAACAATGATATTAATATTACCATAACAAATGTCCCAATTATATTTTACAAGTGTATCCCGACCAAAAACAACCTTAGGAATAATATACTATCATTTAGGTCCACTTGGATGAGATTAGGACATTTATTATTATTTAATTCAAAGAAGAGTTAAAAGAGTTAAAATCAAAGTTTATTTACTAAACCATTTTTAATATAGGGTTATACATAAGATGAATTCGATTGTAAAGATTCATTAGAAAGCTACAAATATTTCCTATATAATGATATTTTATTTATAATTTGAAGACATTAAATAATTTAATTTATTTATGACACAATGATGATGCAGTAATTACCATAATAGTGAAAACATAAAATAATTGATATTATAAATACCCAAATAAATATAATTTCAGACTTTTTATGAATTACACTAATTTTCTAGGTTAATATGACATGTTAGGATTGATCTAATTAACTTTGTTCTACGTAATCATTCTGTTATGAGTTTCACAAAAATAATTATTCCAAATAGTGTCAAAATTGACATAAAATAGTTTTTAAGTCAAATATTATATTATTAATTGAAATTCAATTACTATAAAAATAAGGTTCGGCCAAGAGACTTATATTATGATAGGTGTACCATTAATGGACCACATGGGGGTCTCTTGGAGTTATATAGTATGTTTATTAACTATATATTATAAAAATACAAAGTGACATGGTAAGTGTCAAACTAATTAACTAAGAGTTAAAACTAAAATTTAAGGTTACTATAATGACCCAAACAAATCTAAATTTAATTGGTTGTGTGGTTTTATACCCATCCCCACCTTAACCTTTAAATAATCCACTTTTATGCCATTAGAAACCGAATATTAATTTATTATAAAATAATATTTCTAGCTTTTCCAAAGGTGCCCCTCACCCCTCTTATAAAAGGGAACTCCCCCTTCTCATTAATTAACACCTTCAAAGCGTTTTGGTTCGGCCAAAACCTTCCCAAATACTCTGAAAAATTTCCTTACTTCAACCTTGAGGCCTTAGTTTTATCAGAAAGCCAACCTAAGGAGATCTTTTGATCAAATCAAAAGGAAGAACCCGAAGAAGAGGTAATGTTTTCAACACCCTTTTTCAAATTCATTACTTCTTCAACTTCTTCTTTCTTTGATATTACCATTCGAAAATAATAAATCCAGTATTTCCTATATACATTAATATTATTATAAATATTGTACAACCATATTCAGTATTCTATCCATCCTTTGAATGACATGTCACCATACGTGCGTATGCACGGCTTACCGTCTCCACGTCATGGTGTAATTGTTATTCAATATATTATTATTTGGATGGTTATAATAATGATTTTTAATTCATCTAAATAATAAATATAACATGATAATGATTCTGTATATATGATATACCATCCAATAATATATTATTTTAATATCAAAAGATTGATATTGTCGCTCGTGCGTACGTACGGACTACCGTGTCCACGAACGCGGTGAGATTCATTCTTTGTCGTATCCATTCAAGTATATTTATCATTTGGTGATTTAAAAATAATGTTTAATTACTTGATATCATTATGGATATGAATAAGATACAACCTATCCATGACAAACATGACTTAAGTAACAAAACAGATAATGGAAAATGAGTATGTTAACACCCGAAACGACGATAATTCTAAAATATTATTAACAAAGAAATGTTAAAAGATCATATATGATATCATATTAATATATATGATTCTTGAATAATTTAATAACAATTATTTCACCATTATACTCGAGGTTAACCTACCCTCAACCAAGGAAAATTACAAGGTAAGGGTTTATTTCGCAATCTCTTTATTATCTGAGGTTGTTTATACATAATAATCAACTGGGATCTCTTTATCATCCACATCCATGTTTCATGAAAATGTTTATAAAAAAATTATTTCTATTTTACAAAATATGGGTTAAAGTCATTTATACCATTGTTTGACTTTTTATAAGAAGTTTATAAAGGAATCTTTTCGTCGTTTTTCCAAACAAGGTCCTTTTTAACCTTTTAGACAAAATTAATGTAAGAATGTTTTTTTAACTTATACGGTGGGTGCAGCTATTTTCTGCCATTATAAAATCTTAAAAGCTTCTCTTACAATCTTATAAAAAAAATTTCAAAGTAAATGTTTTGTTTTATAATTATGTGAATTTTAAATGATTTCAAAATAGAGATATTTCTCTCAAACAGTTTTGATTTCATCTATGTCAACATCCTTTGATGGATTTTAAGCTTATTTAAAGTTGATTTATTATGAAAAAAAAAACTTCCATATTGTATTGAATATCTTGGGATATTTTTTACTCTGGATGTGTTATTTTTATACCATTCATGGTTTGTGGTGAAAGTATTGACATTTCTTATGCCAGTTTTAATACGAATGATTATGTAATGTTTAAACCGGTTCATATGAGGAATGAATTGGACTTAATAAGTGACTGGTGAAGCCCGCTGTATCTCCTCGATGCATCGGTAGGTATCATGAGACAAACTAGAGTCTTGACACAAGGCCTTGACAAAATCTTATTTGTAGTCTTGGCACGAGGCCTTGGTTATGTGGTTATGATAGTCTGGCATTATGCATTCCATCATTATGAAAGTGGTTATTGATATTGCATTTGATTATTCGATTAGTAGAATATCCATGTGAAAAAGTAAATGGAATTATTTCATTTTATTTTTTCCATACTATGTTGAAGTTCATGTTTAAAAGGCTTTTGTTTTAGTTATACATTGCTTTAAATGTTTATTATTATTTATGAAAGTTTCCGCTATATTGTTATCCTTACTAGGCATTTGAGCTCACCCCTTTTCTATGTTTTATTTATCCCAGGATGTGACAAAGTAAATTATGAATGACCTGCAGGGATAGTATAAGGGGATAAGAGTGTGGAATATGGAGACTATGTTGTTGTAGTTTTCATTTTTATGATGTAATGTAAAACATTATGAATATATCTAGTGTTTCCAAGGCTACTAATCTAATCGGTCTTTTGATACTTGATCTCTCTTGTGTTCATGCCAATTTTATGTAATAATGCACCGACTCTGGGTAACTGGGGTCAGGGCATTACAGTTGGTATCAGAGGAAGTTTAGTAAAAACCTTAGAAGATAGATTTAGATCAACTCTGATTAGAGAACATAGATTTAAGATGGACTTTGAGGATTAGTATAGAAGAACTGCCTAGAATTTTGGTATTTTAGAGATTTTGTGATTTTTCCGAGAAATACATCCCTGTCTGGATACGAGCAGGTAGAGGCGGATCTGGCACAGATGTACCTAGGGGTAACACCCGAAAACACCGCTTTTAGCTAGACTCAAACGGGAACGGGTGCATGACAATGGGCCTTGCTCACTATTGGTTATGACACTCTCGGGGGATATGCTTAGAATGACTCTCATTTTCTTTATAAATCATTATGAAGAGTTTATGAGTATATACTTCCTCAAAGAAAACATTTTTATGATTATGGATTATATCCATAAATAGTTCAATTTATGTTAAGTGTTTTATAAGTATGGAATTATGTCTTTTGGTTCATAAAATGATCTAGTTTATGCCATTGTTTAGAAATAGCGCCTAGTGGAAGAAATGGAAACTGTATCAATGCACAAACTCCATGTAGGGATTTCCCTCCTGCTCAAGATAATTATACTAGAGCTGGTGATGCAACTGGTGCTAATCATCTAATCACCATACTGGGACAACTCACTCAAGTTATGAATAATAACCTTACCCGTATGGAGGACCCTGATCCGCAGCATGTAGAATCAATGTTAGAGCGCTTCATGAGGTAGAAACCGCCAACATTCAATGGGAGTACATATCCCTTAGTAGCTGATCAATGGATAAATTTCCTAGAGAAAATATTCCAGTCTTTGGGGAGTAGTGAAAGAGAAAAAGTTATCATGGCAGTTTACTGCCTCACTGGAGATGCTGATCAATTGTGGTCATTGATTCAAAACATGAAGGAATATGATGAAGTATCAAATATGGAATGGAGGGAGTTCAAAGATCCGTTTTTATAAAAATACTTTCCTCATGACCATCAAGCAGATATGGAAAGGCAATTTCTGAGTCTAAGACAAAAGGAGGATGAGAATGTCAGAAAGTATAAGGCTAACTTTACAAGGTTAGCAAGGTATGCTGGAGATTATATACATAACCCAAGAAGTAAGATTGATCATTTATTTGATGGGTTAAAACCATTTCTCCATCGAGCATTAGTCTCACAATCCTTCTTTCCATACAAAGAGATTGTCTCATGTGCTATCAAGACTAAAAAAGAATTCTCTATGTCTTATGACTTTAAAGAAAAGCCAGAGATGAAGAGATCTGCTGATCAATATGGGAATATAAATAAGAGGATGAAAGTAAATGTTGAATATCTATCATTTGGTAAATGTGGGAAGAAACACCCCAGAACTTTCTTGAAGGGAATGGGTGTCTGTTACAAGTGTGGTGAAAAAGGCCACCAAGATCGTGATTGCAAAGGGAAGAAGGAAGCCACCGATGTTCAGTGCTACAATTGCAGGGAGATGGGAAATTATGAAAATGAATTCCCTAAGTGTCAGGGGAACTTTCTGCAAAAAAAATCCCAAGGGATCAAGGCCAAGAATATGCTATCACTACTGCTGTGGTATAAGCTTCGAAAGACGTAGTGGCAGGTAATTTAATGGTTTCCTCGAGTTTAGAAAATGAATTATTTGATTCTGGATCATCACATTGTTTCATATCTTCCCAGTTTGCTATGAAAATTAGATATTTCCAATTTGATTTAACAAGGGAGTTGTCAGTTAGAACTCTTAAGGGGAGTATCATTGCAATAATGTTTTGTGAATCAGTCCCCATTAGATAACACAGATGTTATTTATCTACTGATCTCATCATCATACCTATGATTGAGTTTGATATAATCCTCGGCATGGATTGTATTCCAGACCATGATGCGAATATTTATTTTAAGAAGAAGGAGGCTATGATTTTTTATGATGATGATAAGGAACACCTTATCTTTAGAGCAGAATTGTCACCACCTAATTCCGATCTAGATCCACCTCCATGAGCTCAAATAAATTCAATTATTGAGGAAGAGGATGAAATGACAGTGGGTGAGGAAAGGAATGTTCAATTAGAGGATGCACCTGTTGTGAAAGAATATGTAGATGTGTTTCTGGATGATTTACCTGGACATCCTGCAGAACAAGAAGTTGAGTTTTCCATTGATTTAATTCCTGGATCATGGCCTATATCGAGGACCCCTTATAGAATTTCCACTATAGAATTAGTTGAACTAAAGAAATAACTAGAATAATTGAGAAATAAGGGATTTATTCTCCCTTGTGTTTCCTCATGGAGATCCCATGTTCTTTTTAAAAAAAAGAAAGATGGATCTATGATTTTATGTGTCGACTATAGAGAGATCAATGCTATAACAATAAAGAACATGTATCCCCTACCTCGCATTGATGATTTATTTGACCAACTGCATGGAGATCAATACTTTTCAGAGAATTACCTTCGATCTGGATACCATCATTTGTGTGTGAAGAAGGAAGACATTCCAAAGAAAGCATTTAGAACCAGGTACGAGCATTACGAGTTTACAATAATGCCTTTTGGATTGACTAATGCACCCTCTGTATTCATGGATCTGATGAATAGAGTTTTCAAGGAATATATCGATGAATTTGTGGTGGTATTTATTGATGATATCTTCGTATACTCCAAAACCTACGAAGATCATGAAAATCACTTGCGCATTTTCTTGAAGACTCTGAGAAGACATGAATTATATGGGATGTTTAGCAAGTGTAAATTCTGGCCTCAAGAGATTTCTTTTCTTGGCCATATTGTCTCTAAAGATGGAATATCTATTGATCCTTCTAAGACCAAGGAAATCCAAGAATGTCCAGCAACTACGAGTATAACTGAGGTACGTAGTTTTATTGGTTTAGCAAGTTATTATCGACGTTTCGTCCAGAATTTTCCACGATTTCCTAACCCATTAACAAAGCTCACACGTAAAGGGGTTAAATTTGTTTGGACAAAAGAGTGTGAAGAATGTTTCGAAGAACTGAAGAGAATATTAGTCAATGCTCCTATATTTACACTACCATCGTGGAATAATGGGTTCGTTATTTATAGTGATGCATCAAAGAAAGGACTTGGTTGTGTCCTTATGCAGAATGATAGGGTTCTTGCCTATGCATCATGACAGTTGAAAATTCATGAACAAAACTATCCTACTTATGATCTCGAGTTAGCAGCTATGATTTTTTCTTTGATGATATGGAGGCACTACCTTTATTGTGAAAATGTGAGATTTATACTGATCACAAGAGTTTGAAGTATATTTTCTCTGAAAAAGAACTCAACATGAGGCAAAGGAGATGGATTGAATTACTCAAGGATTATGATTGTACGATACACTACCACTCGAGGAAGGAAAATAAGGTAGCAGTTGCTTTGAGCAGAAAAGATCATGGAGTTTTGAACATGATGAGAATTGAATGGGATCCAATTTTCATGGATCTAGTGAAGATGGACATCGGAATAAACATGGAAGGTGAAACATCAATACTTTTTCAAATGGTTTCCAAACCATATTTACTAGAAAGGATTAAGAGTTCTCAGACCGATGATGAAGAATTTCAAAAGAAGATTAAAGCTGTGAATGATGGAAGATTGAGAGACTTTGTGTATGAAGAAGCAATTTTGAAATTCGGGAAGAGAATTTGTGTTCCCGATATACTTGATCTAAAAAGGGAATTGCTGGATGATGCTCACAGTTCCAATTTCTCTATACTCCCAGGGAGCACCAAAATGTATAGAGAATTGAAGGAACATTTTTAGAGGGAAAACATGAAGAGGGAGATTGCTGATTCTGTGTCAATATGTATGGTTTATCAACAAGTGAAAGCTGGAAGGCAACAACGTAGTTGGGTATTGCAACCTCTTCCCATACCTGAGTAAAAATGGGATAATAAAATGACGGACTTTGTCATGGGGCTACCAAAGACTCCTAGAAGGAACAATTCAATATGGGTTATTGTTGATTGTCTTACCAAGTCAGCACATTTCCTTCCTATAAGAGAAGATCTACCACTGGAACAGCTAGAAAGACTATATATTGATGAAGTGGTGAGACTTCATGGAGTACCCCTGTCTATTGTTTCTGATAGTGATCCCCGTTTTTCTTCATGATTCTGGAAAAGTCATCAGAAAGCCTTCGATACTGAACTTTATTTGAGAACTGCCTACCACCCTCAAACAGACAGACAATCAGAATGGACTATTCAAACCTAATAAGACATGTTGAGATCCTTCTCTCTTGACTTTCAGGGTATGTGGGATCAATATTTACCTATGGTAGAATTTTACTATATCAATAGCTTCCATTTGAGTACTCAGATTGCACCATATGAAGTGTTATAAGGAAAGAGATGTCTCACACCAACCTGTTGGGATGACGTTGTTAAAAGAAAAAATGTAGGTCCAGAACTGGTGGAGCAAACAATGGAAAAGGTGAAGGTAATCCAAAACCATATCAAAGCAGTTCAAAGTAGGCAGAAGAGTTATGCCGATAATCGAAGGAAGGATTTGGAATTTCAAGTTAGTGATGATGTTTTCCTGAAGGTATCTCCATTGATGGGAGTCATACTTTTTGGGAAGAAAGGTAAATTGAGTCCCAGGTACATCGGACCTTTCAAAATTCTAGAAAGAATTGGGGCTATAGCTTACTATTTGGCAATGCCACCAAGTCTCTCCAAAGTTCACGATGTGTTCCACGTATCTCGGTTAAGGAACTACATGCCTGACCCAACGCATGTACTCACCTATGAGGAATTAGAACTGGAACCTGATCTGTCTTATTGAGAAAAGCCCGTCATGATTCATGATACGAGAGAACATGTGCAGAGAAACCGGACGACTCGTCTGGTAAAAGTCTTGTGGATAAACCATAAGATGGAAGAGGCAACGTGGGAACCCGAGGAACTTATGAAGAAGAACCACCTGAGTCTTTTCATGAGGTAGTATTCTAGAAATTTTGTGGAAGAATGTATTTGAAGGAGGGGAGAATATAACACCCCAAGCTTCTACGGTACACTTCTCTTTGAATAATGCAATAGCGTGTGTTGTACGCAACATCAAGTTCAAACACACCACAACCATTAAATCCAGCCGTTATGAATAGTAATACCAACTTTTTGAAATATATAAATTTTCTTTTTCAAAATGAACTTCATTTTTGGATTCAGAATATTGAATTTAACCTTGGTTGAATTTTTTGTATTTTTCTGAAAAACATCATTTTTTTATGAATAGTGAAACCACTAAGTGGTAGTTAAAAAACTGAATTTTTCATAAAACGTAATTTTACTGCTTCCGTGAGTGGAATTTCAAAAATCTAAGAGAAACGGTTAATATCTAGGAGTAAAATGTGGTTCATTGAGAAGAAAATAATTTTTGGTGAATAGTAACTTTTTACTTTTATTTACCACGATTAAAAGTAAATAGGGTAATTAAGGGTAAAAATGATATTAATGTTACCCTAACATATGTCCTAATTCTATTACACAAGTTTATCTCGACCAAAAACAACCTTAGGAATAAACTATTATCATTTAGGTCCACTTGGATTAGTTTAGGACATTTATATTATTTAATTTAAAGAAGAGTTAAAAGAGTTAAAATCAATGTTTATTTACTACAACATTTTTAATAAAGGGTTATACATAAGATAAATTCAATTGTAAATATTAATTACAAATATAAAACGATTTCCTACATATTGAGATTTTATTTATAATTTTTAGACATTATATAATTTAATTTATTTATGATACAATGATGATGTAGTAATTACCAAAATAGTAAACAATTAAAATAATTGATATTATAAATACTCAAATAAATATAATTTGAGACTTTTTTTGAATTAAACTAATTTTTTATGTTAATATGATATGTTAGGAGGGATTTAATTAACTTTATTTGAAGTAATCATTCTTTTATGATTTTCAAAAAAAAAACAATTTTCCAAATAGTGTCAAAATTGACCTAAAAGAGTTTTTAAAACAAATATTATATTATTAATTGATATTCAATTCATAAATATCTAAGGATCGGCCAAGAGACATATATCATTATAGGTGTATCATTAATGGACCACTTGTGGGTCTCTTGGAAGTATATAGTATGTTTATTAACAATATATTATAAAAATACAAAGTGACATGGTAAGTGTCAAACTAATTAACTAAGAGTTAAAACTAAACGATAAGGTTAATATAATGATCCAAACCTGCCTAATTCTATTGGTTTAGTGGTTTTCGACCCATCCCCACCTTAACCTTTAAATAATCTACTTTGTAGCCATTAGAAACCGAATATGAATTTATTATAAAATAATGTTTCTATCTTTTCCAAAGGTGCCCCTCACCCCACTTATAAAAGGCACTCCCCCTTCTCATTAATTCACACCTTCAAATCCTTTTGGTTCGGCCAACCCCTTCCCAAATACTCTCTCAACTTCCCTTAATTAAACTTAGAGGCCTTATTTTGATCATAAAGCCAACCTAAGAGACCTTTTGAACAAATCAAAAGGAAGAACCCGAAGAAGAGGCAATGTTTTCACCACCCTTTTTCAAATTCATTTCTTCTTCAACTACTTTATTCTTTTATATTACTATTCTAAAATAATAAATCCAGTATCTCCTATATACTTTAATATTATTGTAAATATGGTATAACCATAGTCAGTATTCTATCCATCCTTTGAATGACATGTCACCATTCGTGCGTACGTACGGCTTACCATCCCCACATCGTGGTGTAATTGTTATTCAATATATTATTATTTAGATGGGTATAATAATGATTTTTAATTCATGTAAATAATAAATATAACATGATAATGATTCTGTATATATGATATAACATCCAATTATATATTATTTTAATATCAAAATACTGATATTGTCGCTCATACGTACGTACGGACTACTGTCTCCACGAACGCGATGAGATTCATTCTCCATCGTATCCGTTCAAGTATATTTATCATATGATGATTTAAAAATAATGTTTAATCAATTTATATCATTCTGGATATGAATAATATAAAACCTATTCATGAAAAACATGGCTTATGTAACAAAACATATAAAAGAAAAAGAGTATGTTAACACCTGAAACGACGATAATTCTAAAATATTATTAACAATGAAATGTTAAAAGATCATATATGATATCATATTAATATATATGATTCTTGAATAATTTAATAAAAATTATTTCACCATTATACAGGAGGTTAAACTACCCTCAACCAAGGAAAAGTACAGGATAAGGGTTTATTTCGCAATCTCTTCATTATCTGAGGTTGTTTATACGTAATAGTCTACTGGGATATCTTGATCACCCACATCCATGTTTCTTAAATTTTTTTATCAAAGCATTATTAATATTTTACAGAATATGGTTTAAAGTCATTTATACAATTTTTTGACTTTTTATAAGATGTTTATAAAGGTATCTTTCCTTCTTTTTTTCAAACAAGGTCCTTTTTAACTTTTTCAACAGAATTAAGGTAAGAATGTTTTTTAACATATATGGCGGTTTGGATATTTTCCACCGTTATAAAATTTTCGAAGCTTCCCTTACAAGCTTATAAGAAAAGTTTCAAAGTAAATGTTTTATTTTATAATTATGTGACTTTTAAATGATTTCAAAATAGAGATATTTCTATCAAACAGTTTTGATTACATCTATGTCAACATCCTTTGATGGATTTTAAGCTTATTTGAAGTTGGTTTATTATGAAACAAAACATCCATATTGTATTGAATATTTTGTGATATGATTGATTGTGGATGTGTTATTTTTATAACATTAATGGTTTATGGTGAAAGTATTGACATTTCGTATGCTAGTTTTAATATGAATGTTTATGTTATGTTTAAACCTGTTCATATGAGGAACAAATTGGACTTAATAAGTGTTGGGTGGAGCCTGCTATAGCTCCTCGATGCATCGGTAGTTCTTATGAGACAAACTAGTGTCTTGGCATAAGGCCTTGACAAAATCGTATTTTCAGTGTTGGCACGAGGCCTTGGCTATGTGGTTATGATAGTCTGGCATTATGAATTCCATCATTATGAAAGTGGTTATTGATATTGCATGTGATTATTCGATTAGTAGAATATCCATGTGAATAAGTAAATGGAATTATTTCATTTTATTTTTTCGATACTATGTTGAAGTTCAAGTTTAAAAGGCTTTTGTTTTAGTTATACATTGCCTTAAATATTTATTCTTATTTATGAAAGTTTATGCTATATTGTTATCCTTACTGGGATTTTGAGATCACCCCTTTTCTATGTTTTATTTTTCCCAGGATGTGAAGAAGTAAATTATGAATGACCTGCAGGGATAGTATGATGGGATAAGAGTGTGGACTATGGTGACTATGTTGTTGTAGTTTTCATTTTTATAATGTAATGTAAAACATTATGAATATATCTAGGGTTTCCAAGGCTATTAAACTAATCGGTCCTTTGAGACTTGATCTCTCATGTGTTCATGCCAATGTTATGTAATAATGCACCGACTCTGGGTAACTGGGGTCAGAGCATTAAATTTTTTCTTTATGATTGTATGTTGCGGGGTATCTTTCAGTGTTTTTTGTTGATTTATACCCCCTTAACCCATTCTTGTTGACCACATTATTCAAGAACAATATTACCTCTTTCTACTGTTCTTTACGGTGTATGATGTGTTTTTCACAATGTAGGAGGATGGTGACTGGAACCTATGAGACTTGGGACCGGCGTCCGGCACTCTAGACGGCCACGATGAAGGTGGCGGCATGACTGTGCCTCCAAAAAATAGCCACGCCCCATTAGCCTCGGCAGAGCAAGGGCGGCTGCCGGTAGTGGCCGGCCGCACAAAGGGGTGGTGGCATTCGTCCGCGCCGCTCGACAGAGAAGAGTCGTGGCCTAGTGCGATGACTGCAAGGCGAGGAGCGATCGGATCGATGATGGATGTTAGAGATGGCGCAGTGCACGACCGTGCCGCGTGGAGGGAAGGCTAGCCATTCGTCCAGTCGAGGCCACCCAGCTGATGCTGCATCGCGGGCCACCTAGCGGGCCAGGTCGGATCCCACATGACCCAGACCAACTTTGCCCGATTATTTTCTTTCGGCCATATCATAAGCTATGAGCGTCTGTTTCATGAAATTTCTACAGTGCCGAAAACCTTGGATCAAGATGTTCCTTTTGGAATACTCCACTTGAGTTTTGAATAATGTTTGTGTATGAACGGGTTGGATCGAACCCCGAATCCAGCTGGGCCCTCGGAGCAGAAACACTAATAACTTACAGACCAGACGTCCGATTGAGATATAGACAGTTGTGTTGGGTCTATTTTGACGTGACAGACCTTTGGGATACTTCTTATTGGGACTTCGTGGTATTTGTAGTATCAAACTATGACTTGAGGAGCAGACCCTTCCAGAATCAAGTGATCTTAGTGCGGCAACCCTATAGCTAGCTGTAACATGAGAAAGAGATCCTATGTGGGTCTGTTCTTTGGGATCCATCGTGGGTCTATGATTGAGGGTCCCACATGGATCCTCTCTTGGAATCCATGCGGGACTACTCTAGGATCTATTGTGGGTCTGCTCTACTAGGATCCTATGTGGGTCTAATGATGTGGGTCTGATGATGTACTAGGTTCCTGTGTGGGTCTAATGATACAGTAGGATCCTGTGTTGGTGTCATGATGTACTTGGATTTTAGTTGGTTCTGATGGTGTACTAGGATCATGTGTGGGTCTGATGATGTACTAGGATCCTGTGTGGGTCTGATTATGTACTAGGAACCATTGTGGGTATCATGATATACTGGGATCATGTGTGGGTCTGATGATGTACTGGGATCCTATGGGGTTCTGTTGATTTTAGGATCCTATGTGGGTCTTCCTCATAACAGAGTAAGTTGATTTAGTAGTTACATATAATCATCTATGTTGTCGTACCTATGTTATACCTAGTGTTAGTTGAGTACTTTCCTTCTTTGGGATACCTTTGTGATATTCTTCTGTGTGGAATTACCTTTGTGGTACATACCTTTGTGGTGTTACCAACGTGGTATTCTTTTCTTAGTGGAATAGTTTAGCTTTCAGGTAATAAGTTGGGCCTTGTGTTTCCTTCTAAATGAGATAGGTATACTTAATAACTTAGGTATATGTATGGGGATATACCGAAGTAGGGTTGAATTTTGTTTCCATGCTTTGTGGTTTATCCTTTTTTTTATTTTGGGAGACCTTTGGGGGTCTCGGGATCTCTACTGAGTATATTTATTCTCACCCCTGCATGTGATACACACGCACCTTGTTGTGTTTGGTGCAGACGACAGACAACACTAATTGCAGACAAGAGTACCTGGACTGGAGGTAGCTCAGTGGTGGATATTAGACGAGGCTTACCATAGAGATGACCGTTTGAGATCTGTACCTACCCTTTAGGTAGGATCCTTGGTGGGAGTTTGTAGGAGTTGTTTCAGTTTACTTGTACTTTTCAGTTTTATTGTACTCTCCAACTGGGCTTGTACTCTGGCCCCTTTTTTTACTATTCACACCATGTTTACTTTAAAATTTACTTGTGGTCATATATTGTTGTGTTCTTGGTTGTGTGTGTTTATAGGTTATAAGTCAGTTCCTTCCCGGTTTTTTGGAATATTCCTTTCAGTGATATTCGCTAGCCCCTGACCTAAGGAATGCGGGTTTGGGGTAGTCACGGTACGGGCCCTAGGGGATGGGTCATGAAAAAATGTTATAAGAAGAGTTTGTTATACTGTAGAAATAGGACTATGATATTTTCTATGTGGAAATAGTGTTAAGTGTAAGGAGTTTGGTTTTCAGTTTGGAGAATCCAATGTTGGTGTGGTGGCTGACGTATCCATACACTAGGGCCCAGACTTATGATTTCCAACTCAACGTGCGAAAAAGTTGTTTGCATGTGATTCTAAAAAGTATTATTTTTGATTTCATTGAGTCAGCTCACTAGGTATAACTTAATGACTATGGCACACCTCTCCTTTATCAGGATTCCGTTGCATAGATAGCCATCTAGGATTCCCGACACAGTACATGATGACGGACACTAAGGGACGAGGCTCCGGTGCAGGGCCATATTACAATGTTTTCACCTTTGGGTGTTGTACCAGCTACACCACAACCAGTTGGGAAGTAGTTACCACCATCCACACTGGTGGATGGTGTATGCCAACTGAGAGCATTGCATGAGTTCTAGTGGAAGAGACCTTTGTGGTTTTGAGGTGAGACAAATTCCCACGTAGCTGAGGGCTTGTTTGAGGTGGTTACTAGAGTTTTCATCCTAGTTGAGAGACTAGTAGAGTAGATGGTGATCTTAGCTTCTAGTTTTTTTTTCAGTGAGTGACCATGAGGATGGTCCTCAAAGTGATGACGTTTCGGTACGGGGACCATTACCCAAGAAATTACCTTCGAGTAGTGTGTCAGCTATATAATTGCACGTTGGAAAGCAGTTACAACCGGTGGTAACGGTAGAGGACACATATAGGCTTAGTGCCTTGCATGAGATTCAGTATCAGATACCCCTTAGGTTTTGAGGTTAGACCGACTCACAGTAGGCTGGGTACTGACTTGAGGAGGTTTCTGAGAGTTCTCTAGATCTTCTACAGCTTTGGCAGGATGACATGTAGGTAGCAGAGTATTCATCAAGGCATATCGATCATTCCTAGTACTCAATGAATATGATATCATCAGTGCTTTGGGGCTCAGACTTTCGAGGGCAGTGTGATTAAGGACGTTCGAGCCAATAATTTTCTTTTATGCATTCCTACATATGTTGGGGTTCTAGAGAGTACCTTTGTGGTTGAATGTTCTTCAACTGAGCAGATACATCCAGGGAATGATAGTAGTGGGAAAGCAGGAAATTGGCACCAGTCTCAGAGACTTGTGCATGTAAAATGTTTCGGGGTGAAGAAGTGTTAGGGAATGATGAATCTTTAGGGAAGTAGACATGGAATTAGAGCTAGGAGATAAGCAGGAGGTGGTGTACTTTTTGACATGTTACAACCACCCCCTTTTGTGGATCCAACCAGGCTCAAGGAGCTGGAGAACATGGGATTACAATAGATTCATGTAGTCAAGGAGTGTGACCCAAGGGATCTAGGAATGATTAAAGGTATAGTCTATTTCTACTACTAGCTTCAATATAAATAGACAAAGGTACCAATCATTTCTTATTTCCATGAATCTTGTTCAAGACCTAGAGTTTCTGGTTAAGCTATTTACTTGACCCTAACATCTGGAGATACCTTTGGGAGCAGACATGATAGTCACAGTTACACTGATGGTGTGATCTGACCCTTGAGGCGAGAGTTTCTGTTGGAACCTCTGGGCGGCAACGTTGGAACCTTATGACGTTATTTTGGGTATGGGATGGGCTTCCATAGTTCATAATCAGATTGACTATAAAAGGAAAAAACTTGTGGTTTATCTACAATATTGGAATGGGGGTTTCCTTGGTCCGTGAAAAAGGAAAACCAGGAAGCATAGGATAAACACTTCCATAAGAGGGTGTGGTTGATCACTCATGAGTCAGCCAATCTCACCCTTGTGGAAGCAGAAGTTTTGAGTTTTTAGTTCCCAATAAGAGTGGATAGAGTTCCTCCTGGAAAATGACATTGAGATTGCAAATACTCCTTGGAAGGGGAATGTGGTAGCAGATGCAATCAGCGGGAGGTCTGGTCTACAACTGCTGAGTGAGGTGTTTGAGTAACTAGTCATGATGTAGATAGAGATGAAACTGCTTACCTCGAATATATGACTATCACTTGTCCACTCATTCATCAAGTCGGGGAGGCGCAACTTGGGGGAATTTACTATGAGGCTCAGTGTGCTCAGATATCTTAATGGCAGGAACCTAATAGATTTTCTGATGGTGGGTAGCACGTCGACCTCTTTAGAGGATGTACCATGGTACTATAAACATTATCATCTATACTGTTGGCCAGGGATGAAGAAAGTTGTTTAAAATTTTGTATCATGATGCCTCACTTGTTAGAACATGAAAACATCTATGATTCAGCAGAAGGCTTAAGCTGACAGGATGCAGAGACCTCTAGAGTTTGAGGATGGTGACCATGCCTTTCTATGGGTCACACCACAACGAGGTTTGCAGAGATTTGGCTTGGGCGGAAAGTTATATTAGAGGTTCATTGGACACTTCTAGGTCCTTAGTAGGGTTGGCGAGGTGTCTTACCGCCTAACACTTCCCCCTCAGTTGCACCAGGTGCACGACATTTTCCACATATTCTAGCTGAGGTGATGCGTGCACGACCTATCTCACGTCATTTACCACAATGATCTGGACATCAAGGATGGGGTGACCTTTTGAGAGGTTCTAGTTGAGATTTAGGATCAGAAAGAGAGAGACCTTTGTGGGTGATCGATAACTTTGGTGTGTGTGTATTGGCAGCACAGTAACCTCCAGGATAGCACAAGGGAGCAGGAGGCTTAGATTACTGTTCAGTACCCCCACTTGTTTTCCTCTATTTGTTTAATGTGTCTTTGGGGGACGTGAAGCCCTAAGGTGGGGAGAATGTAATGTCCCAGAAATTCCATGTAAATATTTTTTAATTATATAGGAATTCTTCGAAACTGTGAAACCTAACAGTGCATGATTCTGAGGCCCAGAGTGCCCGAAATGTTCCGTCGAATTTTTGTTAAGCTTTAATTAGCGTTCTTAAGAAATATTCCTAAAAAAGTGGAATAACCATTAAAAGGTAACTCATATCAGAAATCTAAGGTCACCGTTGCCCTCGAGATGGCATATTTACCCTAGGCGCGACATAAGTTTAGTCGGTGCGGACCACTTGTGAGAAAACCCGAAAATGGAATAACTGTACATAAAATAATTAAATAAGTTATTTTATTATTCAAATGCTTACAACTCACAAATGGTAGATCTGATTAAAAATCACAGACCACCACTGAACCAATGAGGGCATACTTTATTTGAGCAGAAACTAAATTTGTCCAGTGTAGTACACCGATGAAAGTTAGTTTTTGGCTGTAAATAAGATAATTAAGTGACAATTATTTTTTTGTAAAATCCATAACTTTTAAATGATAAATCAGATAAGAAATATAAGAGTACTGTTGGGTTTTTTTGGGAGTGTTTCACTTGGGAAGATCCTAACCTCGACCGGTATGGGTTGAGGGTGACTGTTAATAATATTTCGAACATTGTTTTGGTTACATTCAATAAACGCGCAAGGGGCATTTTGTAACTTTTGAACCAGTGCTTAGAATTGAAATCTGAGAATGCCGTTAAACTCATTGTTCCGATATTCACTTAAGGAGAATTTCAACTAGACAACATTTGGTCAATGGAGAAAGTTAGTTTTCATGTTTTTTGTAGAGATAAAAATAAAATAAAGAACAACTTTTTATTTTATTTTTAACCTCCCAATTGAATGCTTGGAGTGGGGGACCGCCTGAGCTAGAAAAATACCATTTGTGAATTAATGGGGGTGGGGACCACACAGACCCCTCTTTAATATTGGGAAGTCCATTGGGAAACCTCCCATTTAATTGTTCCAACTTAAATTAAATGGATTTACTTTTAAATACTAAGTAACAGTGTTCTTGGAATTTAAGAATCTTCCTATTAAATTAACCTTCATAAATTTCATGATCGTTACGTACCCTCCCCCTGTCCTATTTATATGGATATTGGGGGTGTGGATTTGGCATGGCCTCACCATGAAACAAAGCTCTGGTAATGTTCCATGACGTCTGACACTTAGAAGACGAAGTCAGCCCAGCGGGAGGTGATAGATGACATCAAACCACCAATGGGCGACGTGTGAGTGGCGTCTTTGGGAGCCGGTCGCAGGATCTAAAAACATGGTTTGCCAGAAAGCATGGATTATTCTTTGTTTTTCATGGTAGTGGGTCATTTTTGTATTGAGAATTTTAGATATCATCTTCCCCATTCTTGAATTTATACAAAGAACGTGGTTCAACCGACTAACGGGTTGACCTGCGATTCTTTTGTCCTTAAGGGAGGTTGTTGCGGGGTATCCTTGTAGAAGGTTATTTTATTTGAGTATTTTTTATTTCCTTTTCCAAGTTCTTGAATTTATATGAAGAATGTGGGTCAACCGTCTAACGGGTTGACCATCGATTATTTTGTCTTTGTAGGAGGTTTTTGTGGGGTATCTTTGTAGGGTGTTCTTTTGTTTGAGCATTTTTTATTTTATCTTCCCCATTCATGAATTTATAGGAAGAATGCGGTTCAACCAACTAATGAGTTGACCCATGATTAATTCATATTTGTGAGACGTTGTTCCGTGGTATCTTGTAGGGTTTGTTATTGATTTGTAGGACCTTAACCCGTTCTTGTTGACCCCTTTGAATCAAGAACAATATTGTCTCTTGATACCGTTATAACGTGGAGGGTGCGGGCCAAACGAACATGGACCAACCCCTACACAAATCCTTGCGATGCATGATGTGTTCTTTGCGATGGAGGAGGATGGTAACCGGTGCTAACGACTGGAACCGGTGGGACTCAGGACTGGCGACCAGCACTCCGGCAAGCCGCGACGAAGGTGGTGGCGCGACCGTGCCTCCGGAGATGTGTCGAGGCCAGTCGGCCGTGGCGGAGCAAGGGAGGCGGCCAACTGCACGAAATGGCGGTGGCGGACTGCGTGAAAGGGCAGTGGCGTGCATCTGTGCCACCCGACGCAGAAGAGTCACAGCCTTATGCCGCAGTGGCAAAGCGAGGTGCGGCTGGCTCGATGCCGGCCGCCGGAGATGGTGCGGGGTGCGACTGTGCTGCGTGGAGGAATGGCTGGACATCTTTCCAGTTGAGGTTACCCAGCGGACGCCGCACCACAAGCCACCCAGCGGCCCGCACCAGATCCAGCGGGGCAGGGCGGATCATGCGGGCTCTGTCCAACCTAGAGCTAGACCCGGGTCGGGCCGGACGCATACCATCTTCGACCCATTATGTTATTTCTGCCATATCTTGTGCAATGGTCATTTGGTTGATGAACTATCTGCAGTGTCGGAAACCATGGATAGAGATAGTCATTTTCCATACTCAACTTCAGTTTGGGATAATGTTTGAGTATGGATGGGTCAGATCGAACCCTGAATCCAACCGGGCCCTCGGAGAGAAAACACTAATAACTTACAGACCGGGCGTCCGATTGACGTACCGTCTGTTGTGTTGGGTCCATTTTGACATGAATGACCTTTAGGATACTTCTTCGTGGGACTTCGTGGCAGTTGGAGTATCAACCTGTGGCCTGAGGAATGGACCCTCCCGAAATTAGGCAATCTTAGTGTGGGAACCCTCTAGATGGTTGTATCTTGAGAAAGGGATCCTATGTGGGTCAGTGCTTTGGGATCCATCCTGGGTTTGTGATTGAGGGTCCCACATGGATCTACTCTAGAAATCCATGCGGGACTACTCTAGGATCCGTCGTGTGTCTGTTGTACTAGGATCTTGTGTGGGTCTGATGATGTACTAGGATCATGTGTGGGTCTGATGATGTACTAGGATCTTGTGTGGGTCTGATTAAGTACTATGATCATGTGTGGGTCTGATGATGTACTAGGATCCTGTGTGGTACTAATGATGTACTAGGATCCTTTGTGGGTCTGATTATGTACTAGGATCCTGTGTGGGTCTGATGATTTACTAGGATCCTATGTGGGTCTGATGAAGTACTTGGATCCTCTGTGGGTCTAATGATGTACTAGGATCCCGTGTGGGTCTGATGATGTACTAGGATCCAGTGTGGGTCTGATGATGTACTAGGATCCAGTGTGGGTCTGATGATGTACTAGGATCCTCTGCGGGTCTAATGATTTAGGATCATACGTGGGTCTCCCTCTTAAGAGAGTAAGATGATTCAGTAGTCACATATAATCATCTTTATTACCATACCTAAGCTATATCTATGTGAGTAGAGTCTTTTCCTTCGTGGTGATACCTTTGTGGTATTCTTCTGTGTGGTGTTACCTTTGTGGTACTCACCATTGCAGTGTAACCTTTGTTGTATTCTTTCATTCTTGGAACAATTGTGGTTTGAGCTAATAAGTTGGGCCTTGCGTTTCCTCATGAATGAGATGGGTATACTTAATAACCTAGGTATATGTATGGGCACATACCTAAGTAGGGTTGACTGTCGTTTCCATGAATTTTGGTTTATCCTTTTTGGATTTCGGGAGACTTTTTGGGTCACGAGGTCCCTTCTGAGTATCGTTATACTCACCCCTACACGGGCAATTCCCGCACCATGATGTGTTTGGTGAAGATGACAGACATCATTGACTGCAAAAGAGAGTTCCAGGATTGGTGGTAGCTCGGAGGTGGACCTTAGACGAGGCATACTGAAGAGACGACCGTTCGAGGACTGTACCTACACTTCAGGTAGGATCCTTGGAAGAAGTTCGTAGGAGTTGTTTCAGTTTACTTGTAGTTTTAAGTTTACTTGTACATTTCAATTTTCTGGAACTCTCAAGTTGGCCTTGTATTCCAACCCCTTTTTCTTACTGTACAAACCATGTTTACTACATAGTGTACTTGTGTTCGTATCTTGCAGTGTGCATGGCTGTGTGTGTTTACAGGTTATAAGGAAATTCCCTCCTGGTTTTATGGAATACGCCTTTCAGTGCTAGTTGCCAGGCCCTGGCCTAAGGAAGGGGGATTGGGATAGTAATGGAATGGGACCCATGGGATGGTTTGTGACTGGAATCCATGCAAGTGGGAAACCTGAGCTACCACAAATGAATATGATTGTAGTGGAACATTTTATGGGGAAATTCCCAAAGGATTTTAATGGATTTTTATCCTAGTGGTGACTTCAGGGTTGATTAAATCCCTTGAAAATATATTCAATGTTAATTGGTGTTCATATAATCAATAGGTTAGTCTTTCCATTTATCGTTTTTAAGGTGAGGTTGACCATTGATGGTTAATGGTCTATAATATTAGGGGTATAGGTGAGATCAATAACAACTAGATGTTTTTATTAAATATTTTCATTAAATAAATTGTTTCCTTCAGTATCTTTCTTTACACCCAATCGTGTGTTTAAATGAATTATGATATTCCCTTAATATAAAATTACAATTGTAGACTAGCTGTTAGGGTAGAGGGGCAAATTAAAACTAAATTATGAACATGCATTATAAAAAATATAAATCAATTAGATATATTTATTTTAGAGTGAATTAATTTTGGAAATGAAATTAATAAGATATATATGTGTTATATACTTAATGAAATATTTTTTATATTTATTCAATTGATATTTTAGTTGTAGGTTATAAATAAAACCCTATTTGATGTTTTAGAAAAAGTTTAATTTAACACCTTTTAATGTTGAACACATTTTAAATTAATACTTTGACACATTAACGATTTTTATATAAGAAAATAAACATGTTATTTTTATTTGGGCTATAAAAATTTAATTTGTTTATTTTTTTGATATTTTTCTGATAACTTTAAAATTTTGATGAATAGTAAAAATATGCTAAACTTTAATTAATATCAATTTTTTCATTTAGATAATTTATATTTTTAAATTATAATATTTTATGATTTTAAATTATAAATACAATATATTTTTACCATTTAATTTAATTAATGTCATTATCATTAATTTTACATTGAATTCATAGGTCAAAAAATTTCAATCTTTTGTAATGTTTTAACTTCTAAAACTAGTTTTCTCAAAAACATGATTAATTTTAAATTAATTACTGAAACTTATATGTTTTTAATTTTGAAAAATTGATTCCATATTAAGAATCATTAGGTCCAAATTATGTTAATTTTCTAATTTTATTTTTGGGAACTATGAATAGTAACTTTGGTAATTATTTTTATTACTAATGTTAAAGGTGAATTAAATAATTAAGGGTAAATATAATATTATAAAATTACCTTAACACCTAAAAAAATACTATTGGAAGATTAAATTAGAGCCTTATCATATATTTTTATAAATTCAATCACTTTATTGGCACTTACCTATAAAAATGACATAAATGTAATCAAAACTAAGGAAATTGACAAAGTGTCACAATCTCTTTTTATATAAGTGTATTAATGGTAATATATGGATAACTAGGAGATAAAATCGACTATATATAGTATCTAAAAATATAAATGAATTAACCAAATCATAAAACATTACTTATAACTTTTAGAGATTAAATAATTACTATTAAAGATGACACCATAGTGATATAGAAATTATATTATTAGTAGAAATATCAAATAAATGGTCTTAAAATGTTAAAATAAATATCATATGAACTAATTAATGTTCTCCATGAATTTTATCGGTTAATATTACATGCTAAGGGTGTATCTAATATTTTTATTTGAAATTATCTTCTGTGTGAATTTTATTTAAAGTCTAATAAATGAATAGTATCAAAATTGACACTATTGATATTTTATAAACATAAAATTTTATTAAATTATTTAAATTTTTAAAAAATACTTAAAAATTACAAATTCATAATTATAAGATCTAAAATATCATAAATTATATATTTATGTTCAATTAACACCACATAAGTAAATCTTCATTACCATTACAAATTTAAAATGTTATTACCAAATTTAAATTTAATAGAATAACTAAGGGTCAATTAAAAATATAAGGTTTATATTGAAAAATTATGTATTCCTAAATTTATTGGATGATTAGATTAAAACCCTATATCATATCATATTCTAATTAGGGTAACTTTGGAGGTTTTTGGGTGGGTATGGATTTTATTATAAATTAATATTTTTGGAGTTTCCTAAAGTTCACATATCCACTAATATAAAAGGACACCTCCTCCCTCTTCTCTTCACTCAATTTTGAGCTATAATGCTCGGCCAAATGATGACCATTACTCTTCTCAACATACCTAGTAACATTATAGAGTTTTTGGCCTTCTCAAAAGGCTAAATCTAGTGCCATAAGTGAAAATTAAAAGGAGGAACATCGAGGAAGAGGTAATCTCTTCTATCGATTTTTTCAAGATTTTTTCTTCTTCTACATCCACTTATTTTTTTGTTTCATTATAAAATAATAAGATAAGTATCACTCATAAACCTATATTTTATTATAAATATAAAAAACCCTATTTCATCTTCTGTCCATCCTCTGAAAAAACAACATCACTATGCGTGCGTATATACGGCATACCGTCTCGACGCCGTGGTGTAATCTCTTTTTCACCACCACATTACTTGGATGGGTATAATGGTGTAAATAATACCTATATTTGAAAAATATAACATTATACTAATTATGAGTTACTATAAACTATCCACTTCAATACCATTCAACAATTATGGGAACAAAATTGTCGCGCGTGCATACGAATAGCTTACCATCTCCACAGTGAGATATGATTCATTCTACATAATATTCATTAAACCATGATTACACAAATGAATGTAATGAATATATATGATATATTTTATACTAATAAAATTATTTTAATTATCAAACTATAACCTAAAATGGGGAATAAAGACTTATCCGACCAAACATACATAAGTACATATAGCAATTAATAATATAATAATGAGTAACAATGAAATGTTAATAACGAATGGATGAAAATATGATCATAAATGATATTATAAAAATGATTATGATTCTAGAATAAATATATAACATTAATTAAATCATTATAAACTAATTTTAGATAGATATAAAGAATATCATACCTATGGTATGGGATAATTTGGCAATCTAATTTTTATCTGAGATTGTTTATACGTAAGTATCTAATGGGGTTATATTTATCATCCATGTCCATGTTTTATAAAAAAATTCATAAAATGTTTAATATTATTCCATGTATGTTTATAGTCATTTTTACCACTTTTTAATTTTTAATATGTGGTATCGAAGAAATCTGTCTTTTGATTACCAAACAAGGAACTTTTTGACATTTTTTTGGAAAAAGTACGAGGAGAATGTTTTTAACTTCTACACCATGAACAGGTTTTTACATCTTCATAATGCCTTATTTACATGAAGTTTCCTCTACATTTTTAAAAGTGTATTTTCAACATAATTATTTTGTTTTAAAATCTCCTAACTGTATGAGAAAATAAAACGTTTTTGAAGATGAAAGGATATTTTCCTAAAGAATGAAGCTGAAGTGTTTTATCAAAATTATTTTCCATCTAGGATTATGTAGGTTTATGTTTCTATCCAATTTATTTTTATGATTTTATTTTCTTAGGATGTAATTTTATTTAAGAAATAATTTTTTTATATAAATTATGATGAAATGATGTTTAAGAAACCCATTTTATTTTATGGGTTATGTTATGGTGAATGTTTCTAGGTTTTCTTAGCACACATAATAATGGATTCATTATGAGATGGGTGGGACCAATATCTCCCACCAATTCATGGGTTAAATATTTATATCTCATGAGATAGATATGTTTGGAATGGAAATAAAATCACATTCAGTGATACTAGGCTGGAATGAGGAGAGAACTCAGTTCAATAATGGACTTTTTCCACTATGATGGTCTTGGAAAAGATCCTTGAATAATATGAAATAATTTTCTATGATTTTTTTTGTATTCCAAAAATTTTCATTTATTTTTATATGATTATTTGGATTACATTTCACTTATATAATTTATCCCATGACATGATATTATGATCTCTTATGCAGGATAATATTTCTAAATGTTATGTTCTTATGAATATGATATAATATATATTTCCTTTGTTTACCCTTACTGATAATATGAGCTCACCATTTTGTATGTTTGATTTCCATAGGTTACGGAGAAGGGTATTGAGTATGATATGAAAAAAAACGAATCAAGTTATGATGAAATAAATCAGATAAAAGGTATATGATTTATGAACCAGTTGATTATGTTTCAAAATTTTTAAAGACACTATACCTATTCTTTCCTGTCATAGTTTTGTTATTTTTTGTAATAAATATACTACAATTCTGATGTAATAGTAATGTATGTAATGTTTTGGTCACTATAGTAGGTATCAGAAGAAATTTATAGTTAACCTTAGGAAACTAAGATGAGAAAGCATTAGTAAAAACCATAAGGATATGTCAAAGTATAGGATAAAGTCCTTGTGTTTTAGAAACAACCATTAATAATCTAGGATAAAATCTAAATTACTCTAAAATGAAATTATATTCTTGATTATATGGGTTTCCTGGTATAATTAGTGTGTCTCACACTATTAGTCTTGGTTTTAGTCAATAACTAGAGCCCGAAGGGACCGCGTTAAGGATTATTGCGATGGGAAATATAGTGATTATCCCCATGAGTAACCAAATTTTATGGACGAAGGAATAAAAAATATTGTAGCCATGCTCACACAACTATCTCAAGATATGAATTATGCAAGACTCCCAAATGAGAAAATTAGGGAGCAACATTTTGTTGAATCCTTCATGAGGCAACACCCACCTTCATTTAGTAGGTCTTGTGATCTATTAGTGGCTGACAATGGATCAGTACCACTGAAAAGATATTTTTACTTATACAATACATTGGACAAGGCAAATTAATCTTAGTAGTATATTTTTTGGAAGGTAAAGTTGATCAATGGTATAATGTTATCAATAATACAAGGAAAACAGATGAAATTGAGTCCATGGAATGGGATGAGTTCAAGAACTTGTTTTTCAATAAGTACTTCACTCGTATTCTTCAAAAAAAGATGGATAATGTGTTTCTTGAAATGAAGAAAAAGTATGACGAATCTATTGGTACCTATGAAAAAACTTTTACAAGATTTTCAAGGTACGCTTCCAGAATTTTTATCCAACCCGAGAGTATGATTTATCGATTATTTTGTGTTAAAACCAATTTTCCGAATGGAATTATCCATAAGGGACTTCAAAAGCAATGAGGAAATTTTTCTATGTGCTCTCAAGGTTGAGATGAATATTCGATTAACCCATCAGTCATATAGGTTTGATAAGAATAAGAAAATGGAAATTAATGGAAAATATAAAGATTGCACTGAAAAAAAGATTAGTTTTCCCTAATGCTCAAAGGGTGGAAAGAAACGTAGAGGGAATTTTATTAAAGGGAAAAGTAAATTTTTTATGTTTAGTAAAGAATTTCCTTATGAAACTGAATGTCGGAGTGATGGGAAAAAGATTTCTAATGATGAGAACAAAGAAAAGGAAACACAGAATGCACCTCTTACACTTCAATGTTTCAAGTGTATGGAAATAGAGAATTATTCCAATCAGTTGCTTTATCCAAAATTTATTGATGGTGATAGATATCAATAAACTCTTAGGTACAAAGAAAAGTATAGTCACATGAAATTTCTATCGGTGATGTGGAGTACGATAATAAAGTGGTGACACGTACACATATCATCCACTCTAAAGTAGAAAATGTTTTATTTTATTTTGGATCCATCCAATCTTTTATTTATGAATAATTTTATAATGGTATCACTGTATTGACTCAATAATTAGATGTAGAGTTAGTTGTGACAACTCTTAATGGCACAATGGTCATAATAAAAGTTTACAATTATTTCCCATTTGAAGTTTATGGGAATGTGCTTTCGGAATATCTTGTGATCCATCATATAACTGAATTTTATGTGATTCTTAGCATCGATTGGATTTCTTTATATGGATCTCATATCAGTTTCAAAAGTATGGAAGACTTATTTCATATTCCAGATCCATCTATGATCATCTATCAGTGAAATGATTAATGTAACCTTCCAGTGGAAATTTCTTCCATATTATGGGTATTCATTCTAATAAATAATAGTTATATATCTCAAATGGTTAAAGAGAAACTCCAGATTAAGATTTTTCCCATTTTACGGGAGTTTTATGATTTCTTTCTAGAGGAGTTTCCTGGACTTCTACCATAACATGAAGTTGATTTTTCAATAAAACTCATTCCAGGTGATATTTCTATTTCAAAGAAACCTTATAAAATTTCCCCAATCGAGTTGCAAAAATTGAAGAATAAACTCCAAGAGAATCATGATAAGGGATTCATACACTCTAGTGAATCACCTTGGGGAGAACATGTTTTGTTTGTTAAGAAGAAAGATGGATCAATGAGACTCTGCATTGATAATCAAGAACTTAACAATATTACCATCAAGAACAAATATCCTCTCCCACACATTAAAAACGTATTTAACAATATACGCAGAGGTCAATACTTTTCCAAGATTGATCATCATTCAGGGTATCATCAATTAAGGGTCAAAAAAATAGGATATAACAAATACGACATTTCGATAAAGGTATGAACACTTTGAATTTACAATGAGCGCCTTTTGGTCTTACTAATACCCCTGTTATCTTCAAGGATCTAATGAATAGAGTCTTTAGAGACTATATTGATCAGTTTTTTGTAGACATTATTGATGATACATTTATCTATTTGAAGAGAAAGCAAGAGCATTAAGATCACATGAGAATTGTACTAATGACCCTTAGAAAAGAGAATCTTTATGAAAAATTTATGAATTATGAATTTTAGCTTCAAAATGTTTCATTTTTGGGTCACATAATCTCAAGAGAAGGGATATCTATCAATCCAGAAAAAAATGTGAATATTGAAAGATGGTCCAGACCAACTACAGTAATTGAGATATGATGTTTTCTTGGTTTTTTGGGATATTATCGAAGTTTTGTTATTGATTTTTTATTATTATCTAATCCACTCACCAAGTTGACTCGGAATGGAGTTATGTTTGTTTCGATAGAGGAATCTGAAGAGAATTTGAAAAAGATAAAAATAAGGTTAGCTAGTGCACATGTGCTCCCATTGCCTTGTATTGGACAATGGTTTATTATCTATAGTTATGCATCCAAGAAGGGGAATGGGGTGTGTTATCATGAAAAATGATATGTTTATATCTTATGTCTCATAAAAGTTGAAAATATAAGAGAAACATTACCCAACTCATGATTTGTAGTTAGCTATAGTAATATTTTCATTAAAGATATGGAGGCATTATCTTTTTGGTGAATGGTGTGATATTTATACAAATCATAACAGTTTAAAATATATTTTCACACAAAAGAAGTTTTATATGCACCAAATATGATGGTTAGAGTTGATTAATGATTACAAATTCTCAATACATTACCACCCTCAAAAAGCAAAGAATGTGGAATATGCACTAAGTCGATAGGGTCATTCCATATTATCCATGATGAGGATTACAAAAGATCAAATATTTATGTATTTTCAAAGGAAGAATCTTTAAATTTTAATAGAAGGGGATAAATCTAATCTTTCTCAAATGAATTTTCATCCATATATACATGTGACGATTAAATAGGATCATAAGGAAGATGTAGAGTTACAAAATAATGTGAGAAATGTTCCTATATTAACCATTGATTGTGATGGAATAATAAAGTCCAGTAATAGAGTTTGTTTTCCTCCCATACCATAATTAAAGAAGGATATATTGGATGAGGCTCATAGTTCATTATTAACATTTCACCCTAGAAGCACGAAGATGTATAGGTTCATGAATTTGTACTTCTGATGGGATGACAAGAAATGAAATGTTGTTGAATATGTCTCTCGTTGCTTGGTTTGTCAGAAAGTTAAGGCAGAAAGAAAGAAGCCTAAATGGGATGTTACCACCATTACCCGTACCAAAATGGAAATGGGAAAACATCACTATAGACTTTGTCATAGGGCTTCTCAAAACATCCAAACAAAATAATGCTATCTAGGATGTAGATGATCGCCTTATGAAGTCGGCACAGTTCATTACTTTTAGTGAGTATTTATCACTTTATTAGCTTGCCCAGGTATATGTAAAGTAAGTTGGAAGATTTCATGGAGTACCACATTCCATTATATCTAATTGGGATCCGTGGATTTCATCGATGATTTGGTGAATTCTTCAGCATGATATTGATACAGATTTATGTTTCATCGCTGCTTATCATCCTCGGATAGACGGTCAGTTTGAGAGGAAAATTCATACTCTGGAATACATGTTGAGAGCTTTCTCTAGTGATTTAAACGGTTTTTGTGATCAACACCTTCCATTGGTGGATTTTTTTACTATAATAGCATTCACTCCAATATTCAGATAGTCCTTATAAAGCCCTCTATGGAAAGAAGTGCAGAACTGCAACTTGATGGGATGAAGTTGGTAAACGAAAGCTATTAGGACATGATCTTGTTGATGAAATGGAAGTAAAGGTCTGATCTATTCAAAACACATAAGAGAAGCTCATACATGACAAAAATGTTATGCTGCAACTGAAGAATATACCTAGAGTATGAAGTGGGTGATAAGGTGTTCTTATGAATATCTCCGTGGAATAGTGTAATGATATTTGGAAAGAAGGGAAAGTTGAGCCCTAGGTATATTGGTCCTTTTAAAATTCCAGATCATGTTGGGAAGGTATCTTACCGATTATAAATTCCACTAAATCTCTCTCAAGTTTGTTTTTTTCTCCATGTATCACTCCTGAGAAAGTACATAAATGATCCTTCACATGTACTAATCTCATAAGTCATACCACTAGAGCAAGATATTTCTTATACCAAACAACCGATACAGATTCTAGATCGTAGAAAAAAAATTCTTCAAAGCATGAAAACTCGCATGGTTAATGTTTTAGGGAGGAACCACTAATTAGAATAAGGTAGATGATAACTTGATGATATGATGAGGGATAGGTATCCACATATGTTTATTTCCAGGTAACAAATTTAGAGGGAAAAATTCTTTTTAAAGGGATTAGAATGTAACACCCATGTGTTTCTTTGAAATATATTCTTTAAATTATTTTTATTCTTAAATAGATTTATTCTCACACAATCGTGAGTTTAAACAAATTTTCATATTATCTTAATATAAAATTACCATTATATCATATCTTTTAGGATAATGAGAATATTTATAACAAACTTATGAAAATGCATTATGAAAAATATAAATCCATTAGATATTTGTATTTTAGATTTAATTATAATTGGTAGTGAATTTAATAAGATAAATATGTGTTATATACTTAATGAAGTATTTTTTATATTCATTCCATGGATATTTTAGTCATAAGTTATGAATAAAACCCGATTTGATAGTTTTTTAAATGGTTAACTTAACACCTTTGAGTGGAGAACTCATTTTAAATTAATACATTGACACATAAATGATTTTTATATGACAACATAAATATGATATTTTGAATCAGGGTATAAAAATTTCCTTTGGATAAATTGTTTGATATTTTTCTTGATAACATATAGATTTTGATGAATAGTAAAAATACGCTAAATTTTAATTAGAAACAACTTTTTTCATAGAGATAATTTATATTGTTAAATTAGTATAAAAAATATATATTTTTACCAATTAATATAATTTATGTCATTATCATTAATTTTACATTAAATTCAAGGGAAAAAACATTTCAATCTTTTGCAATGTTTTGACTTTTAAAACCCATTTTCTCTACAATGGGATTTATTTTAAATTAATTTCTACAACGTCTGTGTTTTGAATTTAGAAAAATGGATTCCATATATTGAATAATTAATTCCAAATTATGTTAATATTAAACTTTTATTTTTGGGCATTATGAATAGTAACTTTGGTAATTGTTCTAATTACCATGGTTAAAGGTGAATTGGGAAATTAAGGGTAAAACAACATTATAAAATTACATTAACATCTATAAAAATTCTATTGGATGATTAAATTAGACTCCTATCATTCATTTTTTTAAATGGAATCAATTTACTGAAACTTACCGTTGAAAATGACATGAATGTAATAAAAACTAATGAAATGGTCAAAGTGTCAAAATTTCTATTTATATAACTATATTAATTATAATATATGGATAACTAGGAGATAAAATATACTATAGATAGTATCTAGAAATCTAAACAAAATACCCACATCATAAAAATTTATTTATAATTTTTAGAGATTAAATAATTACCGTTAATAATGACACAATAGTGATGTAAATATTATTTCATTAATAGAAAAAAATGGTTTTAAAAATGTGAAAAGATAGATAATATTAGATAATTAATGTTCTCTATTAATTTTATTGTTGACTATGACATTTTACGATGGTATTGAATATTTTGGTTCGAATTTTACATCTAGGTAAATTTTATTTAGAATCTAATAAATAAATAGTGTCAAACCTGACGCTATTGATATTGTATAAACATAAAATTTTATTAAATTATTTAAAAATCATAAAAAAGTTCAAAAATTAAATAGTGAAAATTATAAGGTCTATATATGATAAATCATCCATTTATATTCAATTAACATCAAATAAGTAAATATTCCTTACCATTAAATATTTAGAAGGTTATTACAAAAATTAAACATTATTTGAATAACTAAGGGTCAATTTAATAGATAAGGTTTAAATTGAAAACATATGTTGTAAAAAATTTATTGGTTGATTATATTACAACCCTATTTCATCTCATATTTAAATTAGGGACACTTTGGAGGTTTTTGGGTAGGGATGAAGTTTATTATAAATTAATATTTTTGAGAGTATCCTAAAGTGCCCCTCTCCTCTCTTATAAAAGGGCACCTCATCCCTATCCTATTCACTTCATTTTGAGCATTCAAGATCGTCAAATGCCTAAAATTACACATCTAAACATCCATATTAACATTTTGGAGGTTCATTCCTTCTCAAAATACCAGCTCTAGTTCCCTAATTCGAAATTCAATGGAGGCACATCAAGGAAGAGGTAATCCCTTCTACGGATTTGTTCAAGTTTCTTTCTTCTTATACTTCCAATTCATTAGTTTTTTCATTATAAAATAATAATTATCGTATAAGTAATATAATTATATGTTATTATAAATATGAAACAACCTTGTTTCACCTTCTATCCATCCTATGAAAAAATGAAATCACCACACGTGCATACGTACGACTTACCATCTCTACATCATGGTGTAATCTTTTTTTCCACCACCACGAAACTTGGATCTGAATAATGGTGTAAATAATACCTATATATGAATAATATAATATTATACTAATTATGAGATAATATAAACCATCCACTTCAATACCATTCAACAATTATTGGAACGATATTGCCAAGCGTGCATATATATGACTTATTGTCTCCACAGTGTGATGTGATTTGTTCTACATAATATTCCTTGAACTAAGATTATATAAATGAATTTTATGAATATTTATGTTATATATTATTCTAATACCATGAATTAAATGATACAACTGTATCATAAAAATAGGAATAGGGACTTATCTGAAAAATCATATATTAGTATATAAAGTAATTAATACCCAAATAATGAGTAACAATGAAATGTTAGTCTCAAACAGATGCAAATATGATAAAAAATGATATCATAAAAATGATTATGATTATATAATAAACCATTAAAAAAATTTAAATCATTATACAGGTGGTTAGGATACATATGAAGCATATCAGACCTAAGGTAAGGGATAATTTTTCAATCACGTTTTTATCTGAGATTATTTATATGTAAGTATCTACTGGGGTATTATTTACCATCCATTCCCATGATTTCTAAAAAAATTCTAATTTTTTTTACTCTTCTTATGTGTATGTTTAAAATATTTTTTACCCCTTTTTTATTTTTAATGTGTCATATAGAAGAAATCATTCTTTTGATTACCATAAGAGGAACTTTTTTTGTTTTCCAGCAAAAGTAGGAGGAGAATATATTTAACATATTCGGAATGAGCATGATTTTACCTCTTAATAATGCCTTATTTCCATGAATATTCCTCTCAATGTTTACAATTGTATTTTCAACTCAATTGTTTTCTTTTAAAATTTGATGAATGTTTGAGAAAAGAAAATATTTTTGAAGAATAAATGATATTTTCCATAGGAATGAAGCTCATGTGTTTTATCAAAATTATTTTTTGTCTAACATTATGTTGGTTAATGTTTCTATAAATTTTTTTACTATTATTTTATTTTGTTTATTAGGGAATTTTATTTAGTAAATCCATTTGTTTTATATCAATTATAATAGAATGGTGTTTAAGAAACCCATTTGATTTCATGGGTTATGTTCTGGTGAATGTTTAAAGGTTTTTGTGGCACATGTAAGAATGGTGTTATTATGAGATGGGTGGTACCAATATCTCCATCCAATGGATTGGGTAAATATTTATATATCATGATATTTACATAGATGGAACATAAAGTAATTTTGGTTCAGTGATACATGGCTAGAACAAGGAGAGAACTCAGTGCAGTAATGGTCTTTGTCCGCTACGATGGACTTGGAAAAGATCCTTGACTAATATGAAATGATTTTCTGTTATTCTGTGTGTATGAAAAAAAATTCATGTATTATGTTATTATTATTGGGATTACATTTCACTTCTATGATTTATCCCATGAAATTATATTATGATCTCTTATACATGATATTATTTTCAAATGTTATGTTCTTATGAATATTATATGATTGATATATCCTTCTTTTACCCTTACTAAACATTAGAGCTCATCCTTTTATATGTTTCATTTCCCCAGGATAGGAAGAAAGGTATTAAGTATGATATGCCCAAAATAAGTCTCTTTATGATGAAATAAATGGGGGACAATATAGATGTTTTATGAACCAATTGTTTATGTTTCCCTATTTCTAATGACACTATACCTATATGGTCCTGTCATGGTTTTTTTATATGTTGTATTAAATATAATCCAATTCTGAAGTAATAATAATGAATGATAAATATGGGTCGTTATAGTTTATAATAGAGGAAAGGTATAGTTAAACTTTAGAAACTATGACAAGAAAGCCCTAGTAAGATCCATAAAGATATATATAAGTATATTATATAATCCTAGTGTTTTAGAAATAGCCACGAAGAACCTATGATAAGACCTAAAGTGTTATAAATTGAAATTTTCTTCTTGGTTATGTGGTTTTCCTGTTATAAATAGTGTTTCACACACTATGCTTCTTGGTTTTAGTCAATGGTTAGAACCCGATGGAACCTTGTTAATGTTGAATGCGATAGGAAATGCAATGACTGTTCCCTTAAGAAACCAATTGTTGTGGGAGATGGAATGAAAAATATTGTAGCAATGTTCATATAACTTTCTCAAGCTATGAATCATGTATGACATACAAACGAGCTAAGGAATGAGAAACATGTTGTTGAATACTTCATGACGCAACATCCACCTTCATTCAGATGGTCTTTTGATCCATTGGTGGCTGAACTATAGATCAGTTCCCCTAAATAGATATTTTCTGTTCTACAATGTCTGGAACATGAAAAAGTAATCACAGGTGTATAACGTTTGGAAGGTGAAGATGATCAATTGTGAAATCTTATCAATAATAAAATTCAAAGAGATGATATTGAGTCCATATAATGGGATGAGTTCAAGAAATTGTTTTTTAATAAGTACTTCCCTTTTATTCTTCAAACAATGACGGAGAATGAGTTTCTTGAACTGAAGAAAAAGGACGATGAATCTGTTTGAACCTGTGAAGAAAATTTTACATTTCATGAATGGCATACTTTTGGAATTATTATCTAACCTGGGTGTAAGATTTTTCAATTATTTAGTGTCTTAAAACCAAGTCTCCAAAGAGAATTAGCCATATGGGACTTTGATAGCTATTAAGAAATTTTTCGATGTGCTCTCAAGGTTAAGATGGAGATTGGAGTAAACCATCAGTCACATAGGTTTGATAAGAAGAGGAAACCGGAATTCAATGGAAAATATAAAGACCAAACTAAAAATAAGAGGATTTTTACCTTATGCTCAAAGTGTGGAAAGAAACACGGAGGAAATTATCTTAATGGGAACATTAAATTTTTTTTGTGTGGGAAAAAGGGATTTCGGAAATTGTATTCTAAAGTGATGGGAAAAATATGTCTAATGATATGAATGCAGAAAACGCTACAAAGAATGCACCTCCTATACTTCAATGTTACAAGTTTAAGGAAATGGTGCATTATGTAAATCAATACCCTAATCCAAGGGTTATTGATGATGATCTACATCAACAAACTCATAAGGCTAAATACAATGTAAAGTCACATGCAATTTCAATCTGTGATGTGGAGTACGATAATGAAGTGGTGAATGGTACACATACCATCAACTCTAATGTCGAAAATGTTTAATTTTAATCTGGTTCCACCCACTATTTTATTTAGGAATAATTTTCTAAGGGTATCACTGTATTACCTCAAAAATTATATGTTGAGTTAGATGTGAAAACTGTTAATGGCACAACAGTATCATCAAAAGTTTACAATTATTCTCCAATTGAATTTTGTGGGAATTTTCATCCTATAAATCTTGTGATCCTTACTATTGTGTAATTTTATTTGATTTTTTGCATGGATATGCTTCCTTTATTTGTATCTCATATAAATTTCTAATTAAAGGAAGTCCCATTTCATATTATAGATCAATCTATGATCATATATCAGTGCAATGATGAATTTAACCTTCCAGTGGGAATTTATTCAATCTTATGGGTATTGATTCCAATAAATGAAAGTTATTTTTTTCAAATGGTTGTGGAGAAACTCATGATTTAGAATACTTCCATTATACGTGATTTTGATGATATCTTTCTAGAGGAATTTCTAGGCCATCCACCAAATCGTAAAGTTTAGTTTTCAATAAAACTCATACCGGGTGTTATTCCAATTTCAAATACACCATATAAAATGACCCCAATTTAGTTGTAGGAATTTAAGATGAAACTCTAAGAGAAGCATGATAAGGGATACATATAACCAATTGCATCACCTTGGGGAGCACATGTTCTATTTTTTAAGAAGAAAGATAGATCAATGTGACTCTTCATTGATTATCAAGAACATAACATGATCACTATTAAGAACAAATATCTTCTACCACACAATGATCATTTGTTTGACCAACTACTTATAACTCAATAATTTCCCAGTATTTCTCTACATTCAGGGTATCATCAATTAATGGTCAAAAAAGAGGATATACAAATGACGGAATTCTATACAAGGTATAGACACTATGAATTTATAGTGATGCATTTTGGTCTTACTAATTCCCCATCTATCTTCATAAATATAATGAATAAAGTCTTTAGAGAATATCTAGATTATATTGTGGTAGTATTTATTGATTATATTATTGTTTATTCAATGTGAAAAGAAGAACATTAAGATCACTTGAGAATTTTATTTCAAATCCTAATGAAGGATAATCATTAATCCAAATTTACAAAGTGTGAAATTTGGATTCAAAAAGTTTCATTTTTGGGTATCTTAATATCATGAGAGGGGATATATGTGGATCTATCAAGAACAGAGGTTATTTAAAGATGTTCGAGACCAACAATAGTAACTATGATCTGAAGTTGTCTTGGTTTGGCTTGATATTTTTGATGTTTTGTGAAATATTTTTCATGATTATCTAATCCACTCACCAAGTTGACTCAGAAAAGAGATAAGTTTTTTTTGGAGGGAGGAATGTGAAGAGAATTTAAAGATCTAAAAAGAAGGTTAGCCAATGCACTTTTGCTCACACTGCCTTGTAGTAGAGAAATGTTTGTGATCTACAATGATGAATCCAATAAGGGTTTGGGGTGTGTTCTCATGAAAAATGATATGGTGATAGCTTATGCCTCATGATAGATGAAAATCCATCAGAAAAATTACCCATCTCAGGATTTTGAGTTTTTTGTAGTAACCATTACATTAATGATATGGATGAATTATCTTTATGGTGAAAGGTGTTATATCTATACTAATCATAAATGTTTAATATATATTTTCAGACAAAAGGAGATGAATATCCACCCAATAAGATGGTTGTAGTTGATAAAATATTAGAACTGCTCAATACATTACCACCCTAGGAAAACAAACAAGGTGGATGATCCATTAATTCGACCAGACCATGCCAGCTTATCAATGACGAGGTCAAAAAAGATCCTATATTTATGGATTTTCAAAGAATGGATCTTGTAATTATAATGGAAGTGGAGGAATCTTATCTTTCCCAAATGAATGTTCAACCATCTATACATGTGATGATTAAAGAGGCACAAAAGGAAAATGTAAAGTTAAAAGAGAAGGTGAATTTTTTTCTTAAATTAAACCTTGATTGCGATGAAATAATAAGGTTCATGAATCGGGATTGTGTTCCTCCTATACCATAATTAAATAAGGATCTATTGGATGAGGAACAGTGTTCTTAATTCTATGGTCACCATGGAAGCACGAAGATGTACATGGACTGAAAAAGAGATTTCACTGAATATGTCTCTTGCTGATTAGTTTTACAGCAAGTTAAGGCTGAAAGACAGAAGTCTAATGGGATGTTACAAACATTACCCATACCATAATGGAAATGGGAAAACATCACTATGGAATTTTTCATTGGACTTCCCAAAAAATTCAAAAGCAATAATGCTATTTGGGTTATAGTTGATTGACTTATGAAGTCGGAACACTTCATTTCTATTATAGATGATTTCTCTCTTGATTATATTTTCCAGATATATGTAATGGAAGTGGTAATTTTTCATGTACTATAACTTTCCATTATATCTGATTGGGATCTGAGGTATACCTCGAAGTTCTAGAAAGTCTTCAGTTTTCTCTAGATATAGTGTTATGAATCATCATTACTTATCATCCTCTGAAAGACAGTATGAGAGGAGAGTTCAAACTGTAGAAGACATGTTGAGAGAATCCTTTTTGTATTTAATAGGTGGTAGGGACCAACACCTACCATTGGGGGAATTTTCTTATAATAATATAAATCACTCCAGTATTTATATGGCTCATTATGAATCCCTCTATGGAAATAAGTACAAAACTCTAGCTTTCTGGGATGAAGTTTGGGAATGAAAGCTATTAGGACCTGATCGTATTACTGAAATGGATGAAAATGTCAGATTTATTCAACTACACAAAAGAGTAGCTCAGAACCGAAAAAAAAATCATGTTGCCAACTGTAGAAAAGTCCTAGATATTGAAGTGGGTGATAAGGTGTTCTTATGAATATCTTCTAAAAGAGAGTAATTATATTTGTAAAGAAGGGAAAGATGAGCCATAGGTATATCGATCATTTTTAAATTTGGGATCGTGTAGGGAATATAGCTTACCAATTAGATCTTCAAACAAATCTCTCTCAAGTTCATGTTGTGTTCCATGTATACCTTATGATAAAGTACATACCTAATTATTCACATGTACTAAGCTTAGAAGATGTACCACTAGAGAAAGATCTTTCTGATGAAGAACAACTGATAGAGATTCTGGATCATAGAGAAAAAGTTCTACGAAACCATACCACTCACTTGGTAAATTTTTTGTGGAAGAAAACCCAATTATAAGAAGATACATGGGAACTTAAAGATATGATTAGGGATAGGTATCCTCATCTTTTTATTTCCATGTGAAAAATTTCAATTGAGAAATTCAGTTTAGGGGGGGTATAATATAACTCCCAGTTGTTTTTATGAAATATTTTCATCAAATAATTTTTATCCTTATGTAGCTTGATTTTCACATAATCTTGAGTTTAAATGAACTCTTATATACCCTTGATATAAAATTACCATTATAGAATAGTCATTAGGATAACGGGAATAATTATAAGTACCTTATCAAAATGCATCATGAAAAATATAAATCAATTAGGGATGTTTATATTATAGTGAATTATATTAGGTAATTAAATTAATAATATATATATATGTTAAAAATACTTAATAAAAGGTTTTTTATATTCAATAAATAGATATTCTAGTCATATGTTATGAATAAAATGTTATTTGATGTATTTTTCAAAAGTTTAATTTTACACCATTGAATGGAGAACGAAATTTAAATTATGACTTTGACACAATAATGATTTTTATATGAAAACATAAACATGTTATTTTGAATCTGGGTATAAAAATTTACTTCGGATAGATTTTTGATATTTTTCTGAAAACATTTATATTTTGATGAATAAAAAAATTATGCTAAATTTTAATTAAAAACAACTTGTTTCATTGAGATAAATTATATGGTTCAATTATAATATTTAATACTTTTAAAGTATAAATATAATATATTTTTACAATTTAATATATTTATTGTCATTATTGTTAATTTTACATTGAATTCATTGGTAAAAACATTTCAATCTTTTGAAATGTTTTAACTTTTAAAACTCGTATTCTAAACAACATGATTAATTTTAATTTTATAACTGAAAATTATGTGTTTTGAATTTTTAAAAATGGATTACATATTTGGAATCATCATTTCTAAATTATGCAAATATTCTACTTTTTATTTTGGGGCATTATAAATAGTAACTTTTGTAATTATTTTTATTACCAGGGTTAAATGTGAATCGTGTAATTAAGGGTAAGAATAATATTATAAAATCACATTACATCCAATAAAAATCCTATTGGATGATTTAATTAGACACTTATCATAAATATGTCGAAATATAATCACTTTATTTCCACTTACTTATGAAAATTGTATGAATGTAATAAAAACTTATCAACTGGAAAAAGGGTCTCAATCTATTTTTATATAAGTGCATTAATTTTAATATATGGATTACTAGTAGTTAAAATCGAATATAGATAGTATCTAGAAATCTAAAAGATTATCCACATCATAAGAATTTATTTATAATTTTTAGAGATTAAATAATTACCATGAGTGAAGACACAATAGTGATGTTGAAATTATTTTATTAATATAAATATCAAATTAAATGTTTTAAAAATGTTAAAAGAAATAAAATATGAACTAATTAATTTTATCCATGAATTTTCTAGGTTACTATGACATGTTAGGAGTGTATTTAAATTTTTTTCGAATTTATCTTCTGTTTTAATTTTATTTAATGTCTAATAAATGAATAAGGTCAAAATCGACAATATTGACATTTTTAGGCATAAAATTTTATTAAATTATTTAAAAATCATAAAAATATTTAAATATTAAAAAGATATAATTATAAGGTCTAAAATATGATAAATTATATATTTATAGAAAATTTACAACACATAAGTAAATATTAATTACCACTAAATATTTAGAATGTTATTATCAAAATCAAACATTAATAGAATAACAAAGGGTTAATTAAAAAGATAAGGTTCCAATTGAAATACTAAGTTGTCCCAAATTTTTTGGATAATGATATTAAAACCCTATATCAAATAAAATTATAATTAGGGAACTTTGGCGGTTTTTGGGTCGGGTTGGATATTTTTAGAAATTAAAACATTTGAGAGTTTTCTAAAGTGCTTATATCCTCTCTTATAAAAGGGAACCTCCTCCCTCTCCTCTTTAATCCATTTGGAGCGTTAAATATTTTCCAAACCCTACTTAATACTCATTTAATCTAACCTAGAAAAATTATAGAGGTTATGGTCTTCTCAAAAGACCAATTGTACTACCCTTAGTGAAAATTCCAAGGAGTCACATCGAGGAAGAGGTAATCTCTTCTACTGATTCAGTCAAGTTTCTTTCTACTTATAAATCATATTAATTTGTTGTTTGATTATAAAATAATAACATATTTATCACTCATATACTGATATGTATTATATATATGAAACAACCCTATTTTACTTTCTATCAATCCTATGGAAAACAAAATCCGCATGTGTGTGTATGTACGACATATCGTCTCCACGCTGTGGTGTAATCCGTTTTTTACTGCCACCTTACATGGATGGGTATAATTGTGTAAATAATACATATATATGAATAATATGACATTGTCTTAATTATGAGACACTATACACCATCCACTTCAAAACCATTCAACAATTATTGGAATGATATCATCCCATGTTCGTACGTATAGCTTACCGTCTCCACGGTGTGATATGATTCGTTCTACATAATCTTCATTAAACCATGATTATATAAATGAATTGAATTAATATATATGAAATATATTATACTAATACCATGCTATAAATGATATAACATTAACATAAAAATTGTAATAAGTACTTATCCGACAAAACATACATAAGTATATAAACAGTTAATATCTGAATAATTAGTAACAATGAAATTTTACTAAAAAATACATGAAAATATAATCTTAAATGTTGTCTTAATTGTTATTATGAGTCTATAATTAATCTATAACATTATTTAAATCATTATACAATTGCTTCTGATTCGTACAAAGAATATCAGACCTATGGTAAGGGATAATTTTGCAATCTCATTTTATGAAATATTGATTATACGTAAGTAGGTACTAGGGCCATATTTGTCATCCATGTCCCTATTTTTTAAATTATTTTCATAAAATATTTACTATTATTCATTGTATGTTCAAAGTCATTTTTACCCCTTTTTGACTTTTTCTGCATGGTATAGAAGGAATCTTTCTTTCGTTTACCATAAGAGGTACTTGTTGACTTTTCCAGAAAAACATAAGAGGAGAATTTGTTTAACTGATACGGCATGAACAAGTTTTTATATCTTCATAATGACTTATTTACATGAATATTACTCTACATGTGTACAAGTTTATTTTTTAATCTATTCTTTTCTTTTAAAATTTCATGACAGTTTGAGAAACAAAAACGTTTTTTTGTAGAAGAAATGATATTTGCCTATGGAATGAAGCTCAAGTGTTTTATCCAAATTATTTTCCATCTAATATTACATATGATTATGTTTATATCAATTTTATTACTATTATTTTATATTTTTTTATGATTTAATGTAATTTAGGATATTCATTTGTTTTATATCAATTATGATGGAATGATGTTTAAGAAACCCATTTGATTTCATGGGATATGATATGGTGAATGTTTCTATGTTTTTGTCGCACATGTAAGAATGGATTCATTATGATATTTGAGGGACCTATATCTCCCTCTAATGAATTGATTAAATATTTATACCTCACGATATAGACATGGATAGAATGGAAAGTAAATATGGTTTAGTGATACAGTCTTGGAACGAAGAGAGAACTCGGTTCAGAAATGGAATTTGTCCTCTAAGATGGTCTATGCATTGAGTCATGACTAATATGAAACAAGTTTCTATCGTAATTTTTGTATCCAAAATTTTTTCATGTATTATTTTATTATTATTGGAATTACATTGCACTTCTATGATTTATCCCATGACATGATCTTATGATCTGTTATGCAGGATAAGATTTTCAAATGTTATGTTCTTATAAATATGATATGATTGATATTTTCTTTGTTTACCCTTCATGAGATTTTCAACTCACCCTTTTGTATATTTCATTTATCTAGGTCAGAAAGAAGGTTATTAAGTTTAACATGCCAAAAAGGATTCTAGTTATGATGAAATAAATGGGAGATAATGTAGATGTTTTATAAACCAGTTTTATATGTTTCCCTGTTTCTAAAGACAATATATCTACATAGTCCTATCACAGTTTTGTTACAAATTGTAATAAATATACTCTAATTATTAATTAATAACAATGGGTGTAATGTATGGGTTGTTATAGTTTGAATCACAGGAAATTTATAGTTGAAATTTGGAAACTAGGAAAAAAAACCTTTTGTAATCACCATAAAGATAAGTCTAATTATAGGATACAATCCTAGTGTTTTAGAAATGGACATGAATAACCTATGATAAAACCTAAAGTGTGTTAAATTGAAATTTTATTCTTGATTATGTGGTTTTCCTATTATTATTTGTGTTAATCACACTATGATTCTTGGTTTTAGTCAATTGTTGTAACCCGAAGTAACCACGTTAATGCTGAATATGATGAGCAATGCAATGATTGTCCCCCTAAAAAACCAAATGTTATAGGACTTAGAATGAAAAATCCTATAACCATGATCACACAACGTTTTCAATCTTTGAATCATTCAAGACATCCAAATGATCCATGGAGCATCATTTTGTTGAATCCTTCATGATGCAACGTCCACCTTCATTCAGCAGGTCTTCTAATCAATTAGTTCCCAAATAATGGATCATTACCACTAAAAATATATTTTCAGTTCTTCAATGTTCTGAACATGATAAATTCATCATAACAGTATATCATTTTGAATGTGAAGCTCATAAATGGTGGAATCTTATCACGGATACACAGAAAAGAGATAAAATTGAGTCTATGGAAAGGGAAAAGTACAAGAACTTATTTTTCAATAAGTACATCCCTCGAATTCTTAGAAAAAAGATAGAGAAAGAGTTTCTTGAACTGTAGGAAAATGATGATGAATCTATTGGTACCTATGAATCAAAATTTACAAGACATGCAAGGTACACTTCCGAAATTATTATCCAACATGATAGTAATATCTTTCAATTCTTTAGTGGCATAAAACAAAGTCTCTAAAGGGAATTAGACATAAGGGAATTCAATTTCTATGAGGAAATAGTTCGATGTGATCTCATGGTTGATATGGATATTGGAGTAACCCATTAGTTGTATAGGTTTGATAAGAAGATGAAAATGGAATTCAAATGAATATATAAAGACCACACTGAATGTAAGATTAGTTTTCCCTTATGCTCAATGTGTAGAAAGAAACATAGAGGGAATTTTCTTAAAGGGACAAATAAATGTTATAAGTGTGGAAAAGTAGTTCACTGTAAAACTGAATGCTGAAGTGATGGGAAAAATATTTCTAATGAAATGGAAAATGAAAATTCTACACAGAATTCACCTCCTACACTTCAATGTTACAGGGGAAAAAAATGGGGAATTATGCCAATCAAAGCCCTAATCTAATAGTTATTGATGATTATTGACATTAACAAACTCTTAAGGCCAATGAAAAGGGAATGTCAAATGAAATTTCTATCGGAAATGTGGATTATGATAATGACGTGGTGAAATATACACATACCATCCAATATAAAGTAGAAAATGTTTTATTTGATTCTAGATCCAACCACTCTTTTATTTATGTTGAATTTAAGAAGGCTATCACTATATTACCTCAACAATAAGATGTTGAGTTAACTACAAAATGGTCACATCAAAAGTTTACAATTATTATCCAATTGATGTTTATGGGAAAGCGCTTTATAGAAATATTGTGATCTTTCATATATTGGAAATTGATGTGAGTATTGGCATATATTGGCTTTAGTTCTATGGATCTCAAATCAATTTACAAATAAGGGAAGTCACATTTCATATTCCATATCAATCTATGATTATATATTGTTACAATGATGAATATAACCTTGATGTTAAAATATATTCCATCTTATGGGTCTAGATTCCAATAAATGAAGGTTATTTATCCCAAAATTGTTGGGGAGAAACTCATGATTAAGAATAAACATATTGTATGATAGTTTGATGATATCTTTCCAGAGGAAATATTAGGTCTTCCAACAAATCATGAAGAAGAGTTTTCAATATAACTCATACTGGGTACTATTACTATTTCAAAGTCACCTTATAGAATAACCCCAATTGAGTTGAAGGAATTGAAGAATCAACCCCAAGAGAATCTTGATAAGGGATTCATATTCCCTATTGTGTCACCATGGGGAGAACCTATTCTGTTTGTAAAGAAGATAGTTGAATAAATGAGACTCTACATTGATTATTGATAACATAACAAGATCACTATAAAGAACAAAAATCCTCTCACATTCATTGATGACTTATTTGAACAACTACATGGAGCAAAATACTTTTCCTTGATTGATCTTCATTCAGGGTATCATCAATTAAGGGTAAAAAAGGAGGATATATGAATGATGACATTTTGTACAAGGTGTAGACACTATGAATGTATAGTGATTCCTTTTGGTCTGAAAACATCTCTTGCTATCTTCATGGATCTAATGAATATCTTCTTTAGAGACTATCTTGATTAGTTTATGGTAGTATTTATAGATGAGATTAGTGTCTATTCAATGGGAATGTAAAAACATGAAGATCACTTGATAATTTTACTCCATACCCTTAGAAAGTATAATCTTTTTTCCAAATTTACCAAGTTTTAATTTTGGATTAAACTTTTTTCATTTTTGGGTTACATAATCTCAAGAGATGGGATATCTCTGGATCCAGCAAAAATAGAGGTTATTGAAAGATGGTCGAGACTAACAATAGTAACTAAGATCTGATGTTTTCTTGGTTTTTTTTTTCATATTATCAATGTTTTGTGAATGATTTTTCATTAATATCTAATCCACTCCCCTATTTTACTCCGAAAGGAATTAATTGTTTCTGGACGGAGGAATGTGAAGATAATTTCAATGAGATAAAAAGAAGGTTATCCAGTGCACCTATCCTCACACTGCCTTATAGTGAAGAATGGTTTGTGATCTACAATGAGGCATCAAAGAAGGGGTTGTGGTGTGTTCTCATGAAAAATGATATGATGATAGATTATACCTTATGAAAGTTGAGAATCCATGAGAAATATTACCTAACTCATGATTTCGAGTTAGCTGGAATAATATTTGCATTAAAGATATGGAGGCATTATCTTTATGATGAATGTTTTGATATTTGTACTGTTAAAAAATGTTTGAAGTATATTTTCACATAAAATGATCTGATTATGCGCTAAATAATATGGTTGGAGTTGACTTGTGATTACGAATTCTCAATAAATCACCACCCGGGGAATGTGAACAAGGTGGCAGATGCATTAAGTCGACAACAGCATGTCAGCTAATCCGTGACGAGGATAACGAATGATCTAATATTTTATTATCTTTAAAGGATAGATCACGAAATTATATCAAAAGGAGATAAACAATATTTTCTCAAATGAATTTTCATCCATATATACATGTATAGATTAAAGAGGCACAGAAGGAAGATGTAGAGTTTAAAAAGAAGGTGAGAAATGTTCCTAAATTCAACCTTGATTGTGATGAAATAAAAAGGTTTAGGAATCCAGTTTCTGTTCCACTCAGACTATAATTAATGAAGGATCTATTGGATGAGGTTAATAGTTCTTCACTTTCAATTCACTATGGAAGTAAGGAGATGTACAAGGACCTAATACAGCACTTTTGTCGGATGGCATGAAAAGAGATGTCGCTAAATATGTCTCTTGATTCTTGGTTTTTCTACCAGTCAAGGATGAAAGACATAAGTATGAGGGTATGTTACAACTATTACCTATACTAGAATGGAAATGGGAAAACATCACTATGTACAAAGTCATCAGACATCCCAAAACGTCCAAAGGCAATAATGCTATCTTGGTTACAGATTTTCACCTTACAAAGTCTGCACACTTCATTACTATAAGAGAGGATTTCTCTATTTATCAACATGCCCAGATATATATAAAAGTAGTGGTAAGATTGAATGGAGTACCACATTCCATTATATCTGATCGGGATCTATGGTTTACCTTGTAGTTCTGGCAAAGTCTTTAGTATTCTCTTGATACATAATTAAGTTTCAGTGCTACTTATCATCCTTAGACAGATGGTCAGTGTGAGAGGACAATTCAAATATTTAAAGATATTTTGAGATCGTTCTATATGGATTTAAAAGTTTTTTTGGGATAAACACCTTCTATTGGTGGAATATTCTTAAAATACTATCTTTCACTCTAGTATTCGTATGACTCCTTATGAAGCCCTATGTGGAAAGAAGTCCAGAACTCCAATATGCTGGGATGAAGTTGGGGAAACAAAGATATTAGGACATGATCTTTTTGATGAAATGACAGAGAAGGTCACATCTATTCAACAAAACATAATAGAAGGTCAAATTAGAATAAAAAACTTATTTTGAAAATTGATGAAAATACCTAGAGTTTGAAGTGGGTGAAAAGAGGTTCTTACGAATATCGCCCAAGAAGAGAGTAATGAGATTCAGAAATATGGGTAAGTTGAGCCCTAGGTATATCGGTCCTTTTATAATTATGGATCATGTTGGTAATGTATCCTACCAATTGTAAATTCCACTTAATCTCTATCAAGTTCATGATATGTTCCATGTATCCCTCATGAGAAAGTATGTACCTAATCCTTCATTTTTACTATGCTCAGAAGTCATACCATCGGAGAAAGATCTTTCTTATAAAGAACAACTGATAGAGATTATGTAGCATTGTGAAACATTTCTATGGAAAAATACCACTCACTTGGTTAATTTTTTATGGAGGAACTACCAATTAGATAAAGCTAAATGGAAACTAGAGGATATGATGAGGGAGAGGTATCATCATATTTTTATTTCTAGGTGACGAATTTTGAGGGAGAAATTCATTTTAAGGGGGGTAGAATGTAACACCCATATGTTTTTATGAAATAATTTCTTTAAATAATATTTATCCTTAAAAAGAATTATTTTTACACAACTGTGAGTTTAAACTAACAATGATATCCCCTTAATATTAAATTACCATTATGGAAAATCCATTAGGATAACAGCAATAATTATAACTAACTTAAGAAAATGTATTATAGAAAAATATAACTCAATTAGATATTTTTATTTTAGAGTGAATAAAATTTGGTAATGAAATTAATAATATTTATATGTTTTATATAATTAATGAAATATATTTGAGATTCATTCAATGGATATTTTATTCCAAGGTTTTGAATAAACCCCTATTTGATTTTCTTTAAAATGTTAATTTTACACCGTTGAATGGAAAAACCCTTTTAAATTAATATTTTGAGACATTAATGATTTTTATATGATATAATAAACATGTTATATAGTATCTGGATATAAAAATTTACTTTGGATAAATTTTTGAAAATTTTCTAATATCTTTCTTATTTTGATGAATAGTAAAAATAAGATAAATTTTAATTAAAAACAACTATTTTAATTGAGATACATTATATGGATAAATTATAAAATTTAATGGGTTTAAATTATAAATAGATAATATTTTTACTATTTTACATAATTTATGTAATTATCATTAATTTTACATTGAATGCATGGGTAAAATAATTTCAATCTTTTGTAATGTTTTAACTTTTAAAAACAATTTTCTCAATAATGGGATTAATTTTAAATTAATTACTGCAACTTATTTGTTATGAATTTTTAAAAATGGATTCCATATTTGGAATAATTTGTTACCAATTATGTTAATAGTATACTTTTATTTTTGTCCATTATGAATAATAACATTGGTAATTATATTTATCACCATGGTTAAATGTGAATCGTTTATTTAAGGATTAAAATAATATTATAAAACTACCATAAAATCTATTAAAAACCAAATGGATGATTACATTCAACCATTATCATCTATTTTTCAAAATATAATCACATTATTTCCACTGAAATTTTAAAATTACATGAATGTAACAAAAACTAATGAAATGGACAAAGTGTCCCAATCTCTTTTTATATAAGTATATTAATTTTAATATATGGATAAATTGGAGATAAAATCAAATATATATAGTCTCTATAAATCTAAATGAAATACCCACATCATAAAAATTTATTTATAATTTTTAGTTAATTATTATTAACCATTAATGATGACACAATATTGATGTAGAAATTATTTTATTAATAGAAATATAAAATAATTTCTTAAAAAAATGTTAAAAGAAATATTATATGAACTAATTATTTCTCCCTTTGAATTTATAGGATCTTATGAAATGTTAGGGGTGTATTTAATATTTTGGTTTGAGATTATCTTTAGTGTGTGTTTTATTTAAATATAATAAATGCATAGTATGAGAATTGAAACAATTGATATTTTATAAACATAAACTTTTTATTAAATTATTTTAATCATAAATATATTTAAAAATTACATAGTGTTAATTATATGGTCTAAAATATCATAAAGTATCCATTTATGTTCAATTAAAACCACATAATTAAATATTCATAACCATTACATATTTTGAATGTTATTACCAATATTAATCATTAATAGATTAACTAAGGATCTATTAAAAAGATAAGGATTATATTGACAAAATAGGTTTTTCACAATTCATTGGTTGACTAGATTACAAACCTATATCACTCCATCTTCTAATTAGGAAATATTTGGCAGTTTTTGTATAGGTTTTAATTTTATTCTAAATTAATATTTTTGAGAGTTTTCTAAAGTGTCCCCCTCCTCTATTATAAAATGGAATCTCCTCCCTATCTTCGTCACTCCATTTTGAGCATTCACACTCAGCCAAAACCTGCACATTACACTTCTAAAATTCCCTAGTAACTTTATAGAGGTACTAGCCTTTCCAAAAGTCCAACTATAGTTCCCTATTAAGAAATTCAAATGAGGCACATTGAGGAAGTGGAAATCTCTTTTACCGATTATTTCAAATTTCATTCTCCTTATACATCATCTTCATTGGTTGTTTCATTATAAAATAATAATTTCAGTGTCAATCATATAATTATATGGTATTATAAAAATAAGACTACCCTATTTCAACTTATATCCATCCTACTAAAAAATGAAATCACTGTGCATGAGTACGTACGACTTACCGTCTCCACGTTGTGGTGTAATCAGTTTTCCACCACCATCCTACTTGGATGGGTATAATTGTTTAAATAATAACTATATATTAATAATATAACATTATAGTAATTATGATATACTATACACCGTACACTTCAATATAGTTCAACAATTATGGGAACGATATTATCGCACATGCATACGTACGGCTTACCGCCTCCACGGTGCGATGTGATTAGTTATGCATAATATTAATTAAAAAATGTTTATATAACTGAAATGAATGAATATATGTGATAAATATTATAATAATTACATGTTTTAAATGATATAAATATAACATAAAAAGAGGAATGGGGACTTATCTAACAAAACATACATAAGTACACAAAGCAGTTAATACACAAATAACAAGTAACAATGAAATGTTCCAAACAAAAAGATGACGATATAGTCATAAATGTCATCATAAAAATTATTAGCATTATTTAATAAATCAGTAACATTATTTAAATCATTATACATGAATTTTGGATACATATGAATCCTTTCGGACCTATGGTAAGGGATAATTTTTCAATCTCATTCTTATCTGAGATTATTTATACGTAAATATCCACTTGGGTTAAATTTATCATCCATGTCCACGTTTTCAAAAAATGTTTTCATAAAATGTTTACTATTATTCCATGTTTTTAAAAGTCATTTTTTTGACTATTAATATGTTATATGGAATAAATATTTCTTTTGTTTACTATACGTGGTACTTTTTGACATTTCTAGAAAAAGTACGAGGAGATTGTTTTTAACTTATAAGGAATTAATGGGTTTTTACATGTTGATAATGCCTTATTTCCATGAAACATACTCTGCATGTTTACAAGTGTATTTTCCACTAAATTATTTTCTTTTAAAATTTCATGATAGTTTGAGAAAAGAAAATGTTTTTGAAGAAGAAAGGATATTTTCCTCAAGACTGAAGCTCAAGAGTTTTAAAAAAATTATTTTCCATATGAGATTACATAGGTTTTTGTTTTTATCCATTTTATTACTATTATTTTATTATGTTTATAAAGGAATATTATTTAGGAAATACATTTATTTATATCATTTATTATGGAATGATGTTTAAGAAACCCATTTGATTTTATTGGTTACGTTACGGGGAATGTTTCTATGTTATTGTGGAAGATGTAAGAATGGTTTCATTATGAGATCGGTGGGACCTATATCTCCCTCCAATTCATTGGGTAAAGATTTATATCTCATGAGATAGACATGGCTGTAACGGCAATTAAATCAGGTTTAGTGATACAGGGATGGAATGAAGAGAGAAATCGGTTCAGTAATGGACTTTGTCTGCAATGATTGTCCTGGAAAAGATCCTTGACAAATATGAAATGATTTTCTCTACTTATGTTAATATTCCATAATATTTCATGTCATATGTTATGAATATTGGGAATAAATTTCACTTATACTATTTATCCCATGACATGATATTATGATTTCTTATGCATGATAAGTTCTTCAAATGTTACATTCTTATGAATATGATATGATTGATATCTCCATTTTTACCCTTACTGGGCATTTGAGATCACCCTTTTGTATGTTTTATGTCAATAATTTATGAATAAGGAAAATAAGTATGATATGCCACAAAGGAGTCTAGTTATGATGAATGAAATGGGAGACAATGTAGATGTTTTATGAACAAGTTGTTTATTTTTCCCAGTTTGAAAGACACTATACCTATATGGTCCTGTCATGGTTTTGTTATATGTTGTCATAAATATAATCCTATTATGAAGTATTAAAAATTTATGTAATGTATTGGTCATTATAAGATCGATGCCTTATAATCTGATGAATTTAAGAATATTTTACTTTAAAAATATTTTCTTAAGGTGGTTCGACCTCGCATAGAAAATAAATTACATGAATTGAAACAAAAGGAGGAAGATTAAGTTGTCAAGCTTAAAGAAAACATCCCCTGGTTCTTAAGAAATTATCTAATTTTTTTAGGATATTGATAATAAAATAAATTGTTTTTTCTTTGGATTGATTCCCATATACCGAAGGAAATTGGTTTCCTTCGATTTCAAATGTTATCATAAACTTGTTCACATTACAGAGATAATTGAAATGTAGTTTTTTATGATCAAATGTATGTTACAAATAAGAAAAAGAAAATTTCATGAGGTAAATAATTGTATAAGAGTCAATCAAATAAATACTAAGGTGAGAAAGTTCATTTTTTAATTTGTAGGAAGTGTGGTTAGAAGCGCTATCAATAATAACTTAACAAAAATGGGATGTGTCTTAGTTATGATATGTTTGGACATATGGCCCAAGATTTCAATGAAAAAATATTTGGATTGTTATTTTTAATTTGGATAAGAAAATTTTAAAGTGTTTTAATAGTGGTGAGATAAGGAATTATTCAAATAACTTCGCAAAGAATAATCTGAATAATAAAAAGAAACCATATTTTAAGAAGAATGGTGTAGTGAAATACATTGTCACTACCTCAGTAGATTTTGGGCCATCGAAAAAAATAGAATAAAGTACATTGTTTGTTTTCTCATATTTTTTAGTGTCTTATTCGATATAGGGTCTAGACATTCCTTTATTTCTATGAATTTTCTTGAAAATTGGAAATTTCATCTTACGAAATGAAACTGAAACTTATGGTAAAGAAATAGGGGTTAAATATTTAAATAAAAATTAATTATAGTAATAATTTTTTATATAAAAATAAATGAAATGAAAACTTTGTTATTTTCCCCCTAGTGTAGTGTTATGTTATTCTCGGTATGGATAGGATTTCTGTTTAACATGATAATATTGATTATGGAGATGTTTGAGTTTTTTTTAGAATGTGTTTTATATTATATACAATAATGAAACCATACCATTTATAAAAAATCAATAATATGAGATAATTTTAAAATATGGAAATGAATGTTATATTTCACATATTATTAAAACCAATGGAACAAAACAGATAAATGATATAATGGTCGTAAATAAATACCTGAATGTTTTTTCAAATGATTTTCCAAGTGTTATACATAACCAGGAAGTTGAATTTACTATTGAATTAGTTCTTCATTCAAAGACAATTTTAAAATCCCTGTATCGAATCGATCTAGTTGAAATTATATAATTGAAAAATGTATTGCATTATTTTCATGATAAAGGATTCATTCATCCTAGCACTTCACCGCAGGGTGATCCTATTTAAATTTTTAAAAAACGATGTTTCAATGTAGCTTTGAATTGATTATAGATAATTTAATAATAATATTGTTTTTAATATGTATCGAGTACCTCATATTGCAGACTTTTCTAATCATCTCTCAAGAGATTAATGTTTTTCCAATATTGACAGGATATTTATGTACCATCTCCTGAAGATAAAGTGTGATGTCATTCCAAAAATAGTGTTCCAAATTTGATATTGAAATAATGAGTTTATTGTTATACCCTTTGTTTTAACAAATTACCCTCCTATATTTGTGGATTTTATTATTATAATATTACATGGACATTTGGATATGTATTTGGAAAATTTATTTTTGATATTTTTTATTTTAAAAAAGATATGAAAATCTTGAAAACATTTAAGGATTTTATGGAAAACTCTCATAAAATAAGTTAAATGTAAAATTTATCAAATGTTCTTTTTTCTTGAAATAGATTTTTTTCATTAGAAGATTGTAAATAAGGATGTATGATTCGTTGATCTAGCCAAAAAAATATGTAGATGAATGCACAATACATACAAATTCTACAGTGATTTATAGTTTTCTAGGTTCTATAGGATATATTACAGATGGTTTATTAAATAATTTCATAGTTACCAAGCCCGCAAGGTAAGTTAACAAGAAAAGGTGATTAAGTTTTTTGGATGGAATAATGTGAATTTTATTTTTAGAAATTGATGAAGATATTGGTGAATTATCTTGTTTTGACCTTGCCTTTTAGAAATGGATATTTTTTCTTCTATAATGATGCTTCTCTTAAAGAACTTTGGTGCGTCTTGATGAAAAGTAATCAGGTAATTTCTTATGTTCTAAGAAAAATAAAACCTCGTGAATGGAATTATCACACACATTATATGGAAATAACAACTATGGATTTTACATTAAAAAAATTTCAAACATCATTTATATGGAGACAAATACGATTGATATACTGACTATAAAATTTTGACGTATATATTTACTTAGAAGGAATTGAACACGAGGTAGAGAAGATGGCTAGAAAAAATAAAACATTATGATTCCATGATCAATTACCATCCTAGAAAAGAATAAATTGATAGATTGAATGAGTTGAAAACACAACGAATCATTAACCATGTTATGTTTGGAACATGACCCATTGGATTATTATTTGAAGAATTTTGGCATGGAGGGTTTTGGAGTTAGAAATTATTATTATAACAATCCAGTTTAGGTAAATTAAATTCTGTTAGGAAGAACTATGTCATCATGAATGGAAGACCATTAGTCATAGGAAGGGTATAGTTTGTTAAAAATGGCATGTTACTTGAATTATTTGTTGATAAACATTGTTACTTGAGATTTGGAATGATATTATGTGTTCCTTGTGATTCCTAGCTAGAGAAATAATTGTTAAGTGATTCTCACATTTCATTGTTTTCAGTTCATTATGGAATTACTAATATGTATAGAGAATATATAGAGTATCACTGGATGGATATAATGAAAATATATATTATAGAATATACAAAAAATCATTTTACATGTCAATCGTTTAAAGTAGAGAGAAAACTTCCAAAGGGAATCCTTCAGCCTTTCCCAGTGCCATAATGGAAATTGGAATATATATTCATGGACATTGATGTAGGACTACCAAATACTTCTCATTGTAATAATGTGAATTGGGATATTTTTGATTGACTATCTTAGTCTACCCATTTCTTTCATATTAGAGACACACTTTCTCCTGATCATCTTTCTTGCCTCTACCTCATTGAAATTTCATGGGTACATGGTGTTCCTCTATTTATTATATCTGACCATGATATCAGGATCACATATAACTTTTGTAAAGACCATAAAATGTCATTTGTATTATAATTAGATTTATTACTGTTTTTCATCTTCAATATAATGGAAAAATGAGTAAAACAATTTTACATTTTATGATAGTCTTCAAGTTTGTTTAATGTATTAATCGGGAAGTTGGGATCACCATCCTTCATTTGCTAAGCTATTTTATAATATTAATTTTTATCCCATTATATAGATGGATCATTTTGAGGAATTATATTAATATCTATGTGAAAATCCATCATTTTACGATTATTTTGGTAAAATGAGTTTGATGGGACCGAAATTTGTAGAGCCTGCGGCTAAGATAGTGAAGATGATCCAACAACGCATGAGGATATCTTATTTTAAGAACAACATTTATGAACACAATGGAATGAAAAACATTTATTTCGAGGTAGGTGATTAGGTTTTCTTTTTAAATATCTCCTTGGAAAAGTTTAATTTATTTTGTTAAGAATGTAAATATAAGTCCATAGTTCATTGTACTATTTTACATCATAGAGAATGTTGGACCCATTTTCTATCGATTAGATATGCCTCTCTATTTATATTTGGTAGACAATATTTTTCATGTTTTGATGTTGAGAATGTTTTTATAGATTAATCTCAAAGATAAAAATTAATATGAAATGAAAACTAATAATATTCTTGATCAGGGGGATCAAGTATTGTTGAATAAGGTAAATCACCTCGTTAAGGTTTTGGGGACAAACCACCTAGTTGAATAAGAAAAATGGGAACCTGAAAATACTGGGAGGAAATGTTATCCTCTCTTGTTTAATAAGTAAATAAAAATTATGAGGATTAAATTTATAGAAGTTGTGGATAATGTGACCACCCAGATACATCAAAAATAAATTTTTTCATTTTTTCATTAAACATTTATTTGTCTTGTAAATGTACAATGAAATAGGTGTTGTTTATCAAAATTAAATAATCTAGTATAAAATAATAGTACCCTCATATATGAGTGTTTAAATAAACTTTCTGAATATTATAAGTGAATATATGATATATTTATATCATGGAATATGTAAATAAATGTTTTTAAAATGATAAAATAATTGTTGGGGTTTTCATGAAATATACATTTTATTTATAGTTTTGTAATTAATATAATGATTAAAAAAATATTTTCATAAAAAATATTCATATATTAATATATTTTTTTCTTAATATTATAATATAATTTAATGATATATTAATAAAATTTCCAATGTAACATAAAATCAGTTATATTTTTATAATTAGTATTATTTCTAATAAATGAGTATTTTAATTAAAAATTATATTTCACATATTTATACATTTATTTTCATAAAATGGAGCTGATATTATAATTATACATGTTGAAAAATGGTTTGGGAGAATTTTTTGTTTTTTTCAAAAATACATGAATTTTTGGTTAATAATAAAATACAGTAATTTAAAGTATATATACTTTATAAGATTAATTTACTATTCAATGAGTAAAATCTGATGTAATCATGAAAGTCCTGAAATCCCCTTCATTTTTTATATATTTACTAATAATAATCAATCTATTTATATTCTTATGATAAAATAATAATATAATGAATATCACAATGAGAAAACCCCCCACTCCTTCCCTATAATCACACCCCTCACCACTTCTTCTCCTCGCACCAACAAAGCCTTGTAGATTGTTTAATCTATTAACAATTCCCTTTCCAATCCACTTACCAATGTCTAATACTTGTTTATCTCACCCAAAGGCCAAAATTAATGGACATAAATAGGTTCTCAAGGATAAGGATTCAAGAGGTGTTTTGAACCCATTTGAATTCAGTCTAACCCAATGTATTGGAATTTTATTTTAAAATACGCTATAATAGATCATTTTATAAAATTAAAAATGATGTTTTTTATGAAGAAAGTATCAATTTTTTATCATTAATTTCTCATTCTGGTACATTTTTAATGATGAAGGCTGACACCTATATCTCCCTCTAATGAATTGGGTATTTTTATGATTCAGGTCAACCATATGGTCACTCTAAGTGTAATAGTAATGGTTACACCATAAGGTAGTCATTAGGGTCACAATAAAAGGTATCAAAGAGGCTTAAAAATATTTTGGTAGCTACAAGTGTTAAAATCATTGGTTCAGTAATTTCCTAAGTTATCAATATGGTTTTATTTATGTTCTTTATGTTTTATGTATGTCTCATGTTTTAACAAAGTATGTATATGATACATTAAGGGTGATAAGTATATCATTATGAAAATAATTTCATATGTTTATATGTATTTAGGTACTAATGGTATCTTTATTTCTTTCATGTCCCTTAATGATCTTTTTCTACTCATCCCATGTTTTAAAATGTTTTTTACAGGGTTTAAGGATGGGTAAGAGAAAAGATGAATCCAAGCACAATATTTTAATGATTTTTCATGAAAATATGTCAATTTTTGTTAAAAACATTTGTATTAGAAGAGAAATTGATATTTTTTAGTAGTACACACTTTTTATGCTTGTGGTTGACATTTATGAATTATGTCTTTATTTTATTAAACTCTAAACTAAAAATATTTTTGGGAAGGTATGGATGTGAATTATAAATTAATTTAATAAATTATGTAATGTTTAAGGTTGGGTCATTTTATTCAATGTGATAAATTCCTCTAAAATCATAATATGTTGTAATACATGATATTATATATCCATATGACATCCTATTTGTTGGGTGATGTAATAAAAATAGTCTTCTCAAATCACAAAATGGGGGGAGAGTCAACATAATAAATCCAACCCATATGTAACCAATTCGGGGATGAGATGAAATATATCTATCTTTTAAGATATATAATATATCAATATATATAGAAATACGTTTCTATATCCAAACACAACATGTAAGGAGATATTATTTATGATAAATAACTCATATTAAAGTATGATATGAGATATGGTGTAAGATAGTGATCATGTTCATCATATGGACTCAATCAACTCAAGATTTATGATGTAACATATTCACTCCTTATTAAACAATCCATGTTCATATATTAATAGACCTTACCTATAGTATCTAAATAATTCCCATGTGTCATTCATAACATAAAAATAATTAAATAACAATATTTTTCAGTAAAAACAAAACTTACTAGCTTAGCATAACTCCTAACTCATCTTATTATTCGTGCTTACTTTTCCACGTTCATGTACCCACATATACACCTTGGGATACAATCATCACATTTAATTCATTATTATATCGACATTGATAATTTTTATGAAAATAAATAATCAATATGGAAATCAATTTTCTAACCCATAATCATAGTATTCAAGACTAGCTTCACCCATTCCCCTTGGCCTAATAACCATAAATGTACCCAAAAACATATCTCATCTTATCCTAGATCTTCTATTATAATATATATAATTTAATACTGCAAAGGTTATTTCATGATTCCTTATTATATTAAACCTGATATACAATTTATAATATCACATTATTAGTGATGTGTACATTACTTGGACCTTAAATAATAATATATCATTGTCACCCAAGACCATCTGAATCTATTTATTTATTTTTGAAAATCCCAAACATATTTATTAAATTCCATTCACATTGAGTTCCAATGAATAATAATTGATATAGTTTTAGACAACCCAAGTATAAATCAAATCACAGTGAAATGATCATTATGGAATACCAATGATATATATCTCATTTCCATACTTTTTATCCATATAATATCCAAATTAGGATCATTAAATCCCATAACCCAACATCAAAAAAACTCATAAAATATTGAACGATAATATAAACAATAAATATGGTAATTATTTCCAACCAAAATATAAAAAAATAATAGTTAATGAAATACATATTCATATTCAAATAAAAGTGATATATACCAAAACAAATTATAGAATAATTTAGAAATATGGAACTAGATAAATGACCACAAATAAATTTAGATACTTATTTAAAGGCACTTACTTATATTATACTTAGATGTGGGTGAAATAACACCACTAATGGATGTAAAATCCATTCATTAATGTTTAAATGAGATGATAACATAGGGGATGAACTCATTGGTCATCCCACTATTTATATAAGAATAATTCAATTTATCATTAAACATTATCCTATATATAATCCTAACATTCATGGAAATTTTAGTTGTATTGAGTATTTAAATAATTTTATACAAAACCATGATGTTTCCCCTACCCTGAAATTTTTATTTAACAATGCATACAAACTATGCATGGTAGCTAGAAATCATATAATTTTATAATTTCACCATGTTTGAGACAAATTTTAAAACATTATTCCTAATGATGATCATATTATATTATCACACCAAAAAATTGAAGAAATATAATATAAAAAATGATCATTCTACTGAGTAAAATGGAAAGGTTATCACTTTTGAGGTTCTCCCTTACTGAAGCTATGAAATATTGTATTAATTCTTTCAAATTTGGATTACAAATGTCGAACTATCCCTAGGGGATGTTATGATAGACCCCTTATAAGTGACATTCCTTGGAAAATATATGACCAAAATACTGATAATTGTTAATAAAAATATAAATTATAATACCTAATTAAACCATAACGATTACAAATATTTTTTTTATAAAAACCTATCATCTAAAGAAATGTTATTACAAACTCATGTCCTTGTGGGTTTTTATCACTGATAAGAATCATAAACAATCCCCAATGAATATTTCCCTCCACCAGGACCACATAAACACTATAAAATATGAATTCTAAACCTATATAGGGTTTTTTTCAACTATACCCCAACTAGATGCGTGATTTTACTCTTTAAACCCTTCTTAATATGAACCATGATGCAGGAAGGAATCTCCAAATACAATTAACCATCATCCATATCGAGATCTTTGTAATTTATCACATGAGAATGGTAAAACTCATTTATACCATTCTAGTATATGTATAAAACATAAGTCATGGAACAATATATTGGGTAATTTGTTAATGATATCCAATCATTCATGTCCTTGTAAAAATATTGAATGGATTCATTAACCTAGGCGTCAATTTAAACTATGTCCATATATGAAGATTCAATAGTAAAGGAGACACCCATTATAATATCTGATCTCATATAATTGACTTCAATGGTTGGACCCATATTCTAAAAATTAAAAGTACTTAATTTTATTGATTTTGAGCTATTTCATATTCTAATCCAAAACATATGTACTCTATTTTTCGAGACTGGGGTCAAGAAATTACTATTATCCCACCTCTATCTAACATAGTTGGTAGTGATATTATCTTCCATACAAGTCATTAAATAGTTACATACATGTCCCCAAACATAAAAATTATATAATCTTTATTTAAGACAATAATTCACATTTTAGATCTTTTCAGGGTTAGAGTTTTAGTAAATTAGGCCATAACTATTTCATTACATATGAAATATTACAAAGTGGACACTTCTACTCTATCAATTTTTTTTAAAACAATAAAATTAATTAAATAAAAATAGAATTATTTTATGGATATAAGTATTATTGAATAATTTTTTTCTCAAATGCTTCATTATAACCTATGAAAAAATATTTCAAAAACATGGGATGAGCATAAAAAGTTCAATACGGGTTATAAAATAAGGAAGGACACAATTAGTCCATAAATACATACAAATCAATGAAATCATACTTATAAATCATAAATTATAAGATATTTAACATACCTCATTGTAACATAAGATTTATGAATTACCCATATAAATCATAAATCATAAAGATAACTAATGGCATCCATTTCATACTTTCATTGTAGATTTCACAGCTATATAGGGAGTTACGTTTGTAATTCCCATCACAGTATATTCCCTAAATATATGATTAGAAACATTAAAGTTTACATCTTTCACATTTTCCAATAAAATGGAGAGCTATCTCAGGCTCACCCACCCTCGGTTTATCACGGAACCACACGTATACGTAAAAAATTCCCTAGAACCATAACCTAGTCATAACACATGAAACAAGAATAAAAGAAAGATAAAATTTCCACATTGCAATCAAATTATATCATTTAAATATATAGACATAATAAAATATTTTTCAAAACAATTTCAATACCAAAATACTAAAAAATGGGATATGGTATTAATTTTTATTTTAAAAGCTTTACAGCTTGTTGTGGAAGACAAATATCAAAGAATGCTCGTAGCGGCGGAAATGTCGTCATCATGTATGTTCCTAGTTATTCTTGAATAAAAAATATAAGTTAATTTCAAATTGATTAAATTTTTTTTAAGTTTATTATTCCTTTTATATCACTTATTAACATGTTAAAAACATTACATAAATATTTATGTTAATATCAGTCATTATTTCGATATCAGGTACTTGAGTTGAAAATGATCTTCTTATAATTACAAATTCTCCAGGAGATGAAAAGTCCATTATCCGTAGAATGATGTTCATGATATATATATCACATATATATATACAGTATATATATATATATATTAATATTCGATATCATTTGGAGATAAGAAATGAAATGCACCGTTCAAGGAGACAGTAATCCATATGAATGCATGAACGCTACATTCATGTATTTTTCATATTTAAATGAATGAAAACAAAATAATACATTGGTATATTAAAAATATTGAATAATATAGTATTTTATATATGTTACGTAAGTTTATTAAATCTATCCTTGATACATTCCATGTATGGAATGAACGAGTCATATCACTTTGAGGGGCGGTAGTCCACACTTTCTCCAATGAAATTATGGTATTTACACATTATGGAAAGCATAAAAGTATGATGTAAATGAAAAATATAGAAGAATATAGACAATTTAAATATAATATATATCATATATAAATATAGTTCCATCATAATGGCCATCTTGAGATGTAGTAGGGGAAAATTGAACAATCATCATTTCGTGAGGGAGTAGTTCACTGTACATAGAAACTGTATGTTCAGATCTATTAGATGGAGGTTTGTCTGTGTGTAGGTAAAATAATTGGAATAAAAACATCCAAGTTTGTTTAAGATATTTTTTTAATAAAAAAATTTAATAAAGTAATTTCAAAGAGTAGTGGAAGCGAAAATAAAGGAAAGAAGTTTGAGAGAAGACATTGCCTAAAATCAGGTAACTCCATTTGATTAAAGTTAAATTATTTATTGAATTGCCTTATGCCTATGGTAAGGCTTCTAAATAGAATAGAGGGATGTTGGGAGATTATTCGGATAGAGGTTGGACGATCCAATGGGGATTTATTAGAGTGATTAATGGATATAGGGGGTTCCATTTTATAAGAGGGAGGAGGGGACCATAAGTAAATTCATACAATTTTATTTTATTATAAATTTATTTTCGGTTTTAATGGTCCAAAAGACATTTATTTCAAAGTATAGAGGAATTGGGGTGGAAAACCTCTCAAAAAATAGGTTTTATAAATGTCTAGGACACAATACCAACCTTAGCTTTTTTCCATAACCCTTAGTTAACAAATTGGACACTTACCATGTCATCTTATATATTAATATTGTATGGTTAATATAGTTACTATAAAATGAAAATAGAACCAAAAGTGGTCATTTAATGACATTTTAAAAATTATGTAATTCATTTTTCTATGTCTTATATTCTTAAGAATATTAAATCATTTAATAAAAAAGTATTTGTTTTAAAAACTCTTTTATGTCCATTTTTATACTATTCATATCATGAACTTTTAAAATCCAAAATAACTTGAATCCTTAAAAAACTTGTCATTAATTAAAATATAAAAATTTAATATAATTCTTTAAATTAGTGGATGGAATAAAATGATTCAAAATAGATTTATTTTAATATTTAAAAATTTATTTATTTAAATCATTCATTAATGAGGTAATCAATACATCATCATTGTGTCATAAGTAAATTTATTTATTGGGCTTCTACAAAATATTAATAAAATACCAATATAGAAAATAATTTTGGATTTATAATTATTACTTATAGTTGAAAATATCACTTATATAACACCATTTTAAAAAATTAGTACAAGATACCTGTTTAGGGTATATTTTTCTTAACATTTAATTAAAAGTAATTAAATGTCTTTTTAACACAAAAGTGCCATAATGGGGTCCTAAAATCAACCCAAGGATGACCATGGTCAGATATATCTCATCCAATAGTATTAGGACACATGTTTGGTTTATTTAATATTATTATAATATTATTTTGTACCCTTATTTACCAGATTTACCCTTTAACCACGGTAAATAAAATATTTACTCAAGTTTCTATTCATAATGTAGAAATAATAAAAGTTTCTTATTTAAGAAAGTTGGACCACCTGATTAAAAATATGGAATCCATTTTTTCAGATTTGAAAATCATAAGTTTCAAAAATTTATTTAAAATTAATTCCCATTGTCAAAACTTAAAAATCTGTTTTTAAGAAGGAAAAACTACTAAAAGATTATTCTGTGTTTATATCTAATTTTAATGTGAAATTACATCCATTGAACAAAATTGGATTAAATGATAAAAATAAAATCCAAAATACACTTCAAAACATATTAATAGGAAAATCTAACGATATTTATAAATTAAATGAAATGACATTTTTGACATAAACTGCAATATTTTTCACTATTTATTAAAAACGTAATTTATCTGAAAAATACCAAAATTTCATCCAAAATATATTTTTATGCCCAGATTCTATATAAGAAGTTTATTTTATCAAATATAACATATCATAGTGACATAAATTATATTTTAAAGGGGTTCCCCATCAAAATTTAGGAAAAAACCATTTTAAAATATTTGAATTTTTATGTCTAAAATTTGATTTATTCTCATTTTAAGACCCTAAATTTTAATGGACAAATGTAATGACAATTTACAAACATGTATAATAATAATATAGTTAGTTTGTTTAATTCACTCCAATATAATGGATATGTGTTATGTTCCATTTCAAATAATAATATTATTATATTATTTTTCTGTATAACTCAATGTTGTATGCAACATAATATTACAGAGAACTACATTGTTACTTATTGAGTACACTATCAGACAATGAATCCCCTTTCATGTAAAATTAATACTTAATTCAAAAAATTTAATATATGTGAAAATTTCATATTCTTTATTTACCTAAGATGTTACATCCGTCACCCTTTTAGAAACTGTTTCCTCACAATTTTATTCACTTATAAAATAAGTGTGGGTTTTTATCCCTCATATAATTCTTAGATTCCCATGTTGCCTCTTCAACCGTATGGTTTTTCTTCCAAACCTTTACCTTCTAAATTAATTTTTACACAACACTTTCTCTCTTCAGTCAAGAATTTGGATAGGTTGATCCTCATAAGAAAGACTCTCTTCCAACGAAACTACCTCCAGACTCAAAATAAGAGATGGATCTGCGATATATTTTCTCAACAATGAAATATGAAGAAAAAAATTGTACCATGGATAAACATGGGGGTAATGACACTATGTAGGGAACTAATACAACATTCTCTAAGATTTCATAGGGACCAATGAATCTCAGACTCAGATTTCATTTGTTACTAAAACAGATTACACTATGTCATGGAGAAACATTGAGAAAGACATGATCACCTACCTAAAAAAGAAATATCTTTCCACCAGTTATCTATACAAATTTTCTGCCCGATCTGAGATGTTCTCATGTGCTTCAAAGTCAACTAAATTTTTTCTTCCATCTCTTCTACAAATACTGGTCCTTTCAAATTCCTTTTACCTACTACATACCAAAAATGTAGAGTTCGACACCGATTTACATATAATTCTTCAAATGGTGTCATCTGTATAGTGCAATGAAAACTATTATTATTAGAAAACACAACCAAAGAAAGATGTCGGTCCCAGCTTACATGGTAATCTATTAAAAAATCACATTGAATATCTTCCTAGTTATGAATATTTCATTCTGACTGCCCATCTAATTGCGGATGAAAATTTGTACTAAAATTTAATTCAGTACCAAATGACTTATGAAGGAACTTCCCAAATTAAAAAAGTGAACACGGGATCACTATCAAATACAATAGAGAGGGGAACTCCATGTAACCTAACTATATATTTAATATAAAATTAAGAGAGTTGATCTGGATATCGAATATCTCGAATTGGAGGAAAATGAGAAGATTTAGTCAATCGATCAATAATAACCCAGATTTTATTGTTACCTCGAGAAGTCTTTGGTAAACTGACTATGAAATCCATGGACACATTTTCCCATTTCCACGCTAGTACTATAAAAGTTTGAATCATCTCTTTTGGTAGCTTCCATTATACCTTATCCTATTGAAAAGTTAAACACTTCACCATAAAATAAACAATATCACATTCAATTACACCCTCCAATAATACTCTTAATGATCTATGTACCTCTTAATACTACCAGGATGAATTGAAAATAGTGAACAATGAGCTTCGCATAATGACTCTTTCTTCAACTGTGAATCACTAGACATGGATAATCTCTTTCGAAACATCAAAAAAGTATTTATCAATATTAAATTCAAGTTATATACCTTTATTGACCAAAACTACCTTTTTTTTGCAACTCACTATCTTCTTTCTACATTTTCTTAATTCTGTTTGATAGATATGATTTAAAGCCAACTAAAATAAAACATAGCAACTCCCTACACCAACAACATCCAATAAAAAATTCACCAAATAAATAAACAAAATTATCTCTTTTTAAAAGTAGAATCATTAATGTAGAATTACTATTATGTATCAAAGCGTCATACACTTTATTTTTTCCATTCCCAGATGGTAATGGATGTTGCAATCATATTCCTTGATTAATTCTTGCCATCTCCTTTGTCTCGTTTTTAATTCCTTCTAAGTAAATATATACTTAAAAATATTTTGATTAGTATATATTTCACACTTTACAACATACTAATGATGCCTCTAAAATTTTAAAGAAAAAAAATTAGTAACTAATTCCAAATCGTGTGTTGGGTAATATAACTCATGAGGTTTCAAATAAAGTGAATTATAAGAAATTAAATAATTATTCTGTGTAAGGGAACAACCAAGTCCATTCAATGAAGCGTCAATATAGATTACAAATTCACCATTTTTCAAAGTTAATTCGAATACTGGATCATTCACCAAAATTCTTTTCAATTACTAGAAAAAATCATCCCATTCCTTTGTCTAAAAAAACTTAACACCTTTTCGATTTAACATAGTCATTGGGCTAGATAACTGGGAAAATGTTTCAATAAACCTCCAGTCATGACCTTATAAAAAAACTATGAATCTTGGTTAAATTTTTGGATATTTTCCATTATTTAACAACATTTATTTGTAGTATCAAAAGTTATTCCATCTTTAGAAACAATGTGACCTCAGAATGAAATTTGTTTTGAGAAAAACTCACACATGCTGAATTTCCCAAACAGTTTATTTTCTTATAAGGTTTTCATGAAAACCCATAAATGAATTTGATGCTCCTCCTTACTTTTAGAATATAACAAAATATCATCAATAAACACAACCAGAAACTAATCTATGAACTCATAGAAAATTCTATATATAAGATCCATGAATACAGTAGGTGCATTGGTTACTCAAAAAGGCATAACTAAACATTAATAATGGCCATATATAGTACGAAACGTGGTCTTCAAAATTTCTATTTCCTTTACATTAAACTGATGGTACCCCGATCTCAAGTTAATCATCGAAAAATACTAATCTCCCTGGAGATGATCAAACAAATCACTAATATAAGGAAATACTTACTTTTTCATCATAGTTATGTTATTCAAGGCTCCATAATCAATAAAAAGCCTCATTGAACAATATTTTTTTTAACAAACAAGATTAGATCACCCCACTTTGATTTTCTAGGTTTAATGAAAACTTTATCTAATAACTCATACAATTTCATCTTCAACTCTAAAAGGTAAATTTGATCCATTCGATAAGGTTGTTTTGAAATTGGATTACCATTAAGAACTAAGTATACAATAAATTAAAATTCCCAATATGGTATTATACCATGCAACTCATCAGGATAAACATCAAGATAATCATTTACCACTAGCACATAATAAATCTGAACAATTATTTTGTTTTCAACAATATGTGAAATGTAACAATAATATCCATATTTTACTTGTTTCTCATATTCATGATATGTTTTAAAAAATATGGGTTCATTCTTGTACACAAACTAAAATTCTTTTTGAAAGGAAACCACTTAAACTCTGCGGTCAATCTTAGCATGATAAACGGAATGAAAATCCATACCCAAAAAAACATTAGACACTACTAGAGGAAAAATAAAAAGGATATTAGGAAGATTATTTCCACACACAAGGAAAAAAATTTTATTATAATTTATTTTTGTCTCAACATTTCCTCCATGTGTTTTTACCAAAAGTTCAGGCTTTATATCATGGGAAGGAATTCCCAATTTACGAGAAACTTTTATAGAAATTAATGATTGTGTAGACCCCGAATCAAACAAAGCATTTTCATAAAATGATTAAACAAACAGTGTAACTTATAATACTTCATTTGATGGCCCAACATCTCTGAAATAGTTGCAATAGATTTTACCAGCCCTTTCTGCTTGTATTCATTATTCTATTAATCATTTGAGTTATTTGTTGGACACTGACTTCCATAATGATCCATTTCATGGCACTTAAAACATTTTACTGAATATAAATAAGGTTTTTTCATACCATTTCCCTGATCTTTTTCAGTTCAATTATGAACCATATTTCCCATTATAGCATATCAGTATCACTTACCATAATTCAAAATGCAATTCCCTAGTGTGATTTTTACCACAATTTTCACAAACTATAAACTTATGTTTCTTACCATAAACATTTTTTGAAGAGATATTTCCTTTCGTCTTCCACCTCAACCTATTATTAAATTATTTTTCAATGAACATCGGATCATTAGAAAACTAAATTTCCACCTCCAAACATCAAACATGTTTTTCAAAATTTTTGATCTCTCTAGAATCCAAACCCCTTCGAGACGTTGGCATTTATCCTAAGTAGAAATAATTGATTTAACTGTCATGAACCGATATTAAATTTTGAGCATACCATTCCAGTCGAGTGAATTTTTCATTATAAGCTGCCATTAATTCATCTGCCCACCACAACTCCAAGAATTAGTTTTCCATCATTAGTTGTACAACCTTATGAAGATTCTTCTCAAGAAACATACCTTTGAATTCATCCCAATATAGAGGTTTAATCACCTCACTACCCCTGATATTTTTAACAATTTACCACTATTTATTGGCCTAACCTTCAAAATGGAAAATAGAAAGACTAACAATTTGATGTTCTGAACACCCCATGACATCAAAAGTATTTTTCAGTTCTTTAATCCACACATCAGCTAGAAAAGGGTTAGATGATCCTCTGAAATATGGGGGATGTTTCCTCATGAAATTCTCCACTATTGAAATGTTCTTATGTTGTTAATCTGGATAATATCGCACAAGGATACCACCACCATTTATAACCTATGTCAATTGTGCCATCACAAAAACAAACTATTCATGTCTGATTCCAACCATCTTAGGTTACTAATTTGGAATGTTGTTTTCACATTGATGTTGTCCTATCATAGTTGCACTGTTTCCTCTATGGAAACCCATTCTGAACATTGAAATCTCTTAGGTAAAGTAACATGGTAATATTCAAATTCTATATTATTTCAATATTACCATAAATTATTTAATTTAAAAATATCTTATCTTTTAACATTTTCTAAACTGACCTCTGATACAAATTATAATTTCCTAGAAAAAAACATTACATAATCATTAGTTAAGTTAATAATTCATATTGAGGACCTTTGTGGTTTACTATTTTAGAGAATTAGGCCATAACTATTACATTACATATCTAATATTAAAAATTGGACACTTCCACTCTAACCAATTTTTTTCAAAATAATAATACTGATTAAATAAAAGAGCATTATTAACTTTATATAAATTTTCTTGAATAATTACATTCTCTTATCTTTCCTTATACCCTACAAAAAATATTTCAAAAACTTTGGATGAGCATTAAAATCTCAGTAAGGGCTGTTAAATAATGAAAGAAAATATTAGTCCGTCAATACAAATAAATCAATGAAATCATACTTCACAATCATAAAACATATGTTATTTAACATACCTCAAGAAATCATAATATATAAGAACAACACATATAAATAATAAATCATTAAGGTAACTTGTGGAATTATTTCATACATACATTTTATCTTTCAAAGATACATAGGGAGTTATGTTTGGAATCCCTATCACATTATATTCCCTAATAACCTTAGGAGAAACATTAAAGTTTTCATTAATCACTTTACCCAATGCATTATAGATCTACCTTAGGCTCAACCATCCTAGTTTTATCATGGAACAACCCATATACATAAACAATTCCCATGAACCATAACATAAACATAACACATGAAACAAGCATAATGGAAAGATAACATTTCAGTATTTCAATCACAATATATCATTTCAAGATATTAACATAATAAATGATTTCTAAAAACTATTTACAATACCAAAAAACATAAAAAGGTTATATGTTAGTTGTTTTCCTATTAATATCAGTACACTGTGTTATGAAATCCAAATATCAAATAATGCCCATGATGTCAGAAAGGTCTTTGTCACTGCATCCATCAAAAAGAAACTTTCTTTATGTAATTTAGTTATAGGATTCAAAAAAAGATTTCATTTAAATGAAATTAAAATTCAAAACGGTATATACACCATACAAATGAAAGTCATGTATAAGTAAAAATATTACCTAATGAATGGAGATAGAGATGATGTCCCTCACCTTGAGATTGACTTGTCATGTATGTTCCTTGTTATTCCTAAATTATTTAGAATATTTTTCACGTTTATTATTCCTTTTATATCACTTATTACCATGTTATAAACAATAAATAATTATTTAATTTAATATTTGTCATTTCGTCGATATTGGGTACTTGAGTCAACAATTAAAAATAGTTCATGAGGTCAAAAATCCATTATCTCTAGAATGATATTCATGATCTAGATATAATTTATATTATTCATATCCACTATAAAAGTGATAAAATATTATTTAAAAATGTTTCTCCATCAAAAGGTTGTAAAACGACCTTTTTAAAATATTAGAGTATTTATGCATAAAATTGGATTCATTGTCATTTTAAGACACTAAATTTTATTGGATAAATGTAAAGAAATTTAATGAACATATCTGATCATAACATAGTTCGTTCTGTTCATTCCCACTAATAATATGGTTAGGTGTTTGTTTCCATCTGGAATCGGGGATGACCTCATTGATTGAAGGGTCATACATTCCAATCGGTTTCTAACGGGTTTGTTCATAGTACCGGAAACATCCAACGATTACATATCCATTTGGACCTACTTTCCAAAGGTAGGCGCTCATTAGTTGTGTACCGATGAGGCTTAGGAATTTTCATTGGTCGAGAGGATGGGAGGTCGGACTCATCACACCTTTTTTATGGGAATTATTGTCTACTCCGGGAATCTCTTTATAGATTTAAGTTATGTTCGTGAATCCTTATTACATTACCAAGTATAAAATGTGCTTTCCTTTAGATCTGACATTCAATGATTGATATGAAGGAAATTTAGAAAATATTTTATATGAATTCGAGGTTCTTCATCGATAGAGAATCATCTGTATTTTTGAGAGATTCTTAGTTGATGGATCCTTAAATACAGAAGAGTCTCTTAGTCATTATGATGACCATACTGGTTTTAAATCCACTCAGTGGGGCACTTGATGTTTATTGTCATTCAGGAGGACATAGATTATTTCAGTGTTGGGATCGTACCCGTAGATGGGCTACCTACGTATCCTTTATTTGGAAAAGGAATCCAAACCCACGTAGTTCGAGTAAGGGAGTATGATGTTTATGATTGATGGCTCAAAGAAAGATTTCATAATTACTTTTACACTCTAAGCTCACGTGAGTCATTCTTGGTGTGAGAAACAAGAGGTATTGGTAAAACCAGACAACTGTTCCATGAAAGGTGCAATCATAAGAAATGATGTGGGGATTATGTATGTATGAATGCCCAAAAATAGATGAGGATTAGGATTTACTTCATGGAATAAATCCATGAACAAGGTCCATAAAGGTATATGTGCTTCATGGAGATTTGGATATTCTAATCTTGGGGCTTAATCTTAAAGAAGATGTCCAATTTAGGAGGGGACTTATGATTGGGTTTTACTCCTGAGAAGGAATCCCAAATCAAAAGGAATTATGACTGGTTAAGAGAAATTTTAGACTGGGGCTTATTCCTAAGGAGGAGACCTAGGTTAAAGGGATTTGAGAATTAAGGGACTTGGGGCTTAATCCCAAGTAGGATGCCCATATTTGAGACTAGGGCTTACTCCTGAAAAGGAGGCCCAGGTTAAGATAATTATGGTCGGGGATTACTCTTGAGGAGGATGCCCATATTTGAGATTGGGGCTTACTATTGAAAAGGAGGCCCAGGTTAAGAGATGATTTGGGGCTTACTCCTAAGGAGGATGCCCATATTAATGAAAATTTGGACTGGGAATTACTCTTGAAAAGGAGGCCCAGGTTAAGGAGGACTTGGGGATTACTCCTATGGAGGATGCCCAGATATGAGAATTATAACTGGGGATTATTCTTGAAAATGAGGCCCAGGTTAATGAGTTCCCTCCACTTAAAGGATGAGGTTGAATGAATGAAATATCAATCTTTAGTGACATAATGATGTGTAAATCACTAGGTTTTGAGATATATTCCACAGAATTCCTTTCAGATAAGGAAGTCAAATCATGAAATCATGCCATAAATGGATTTGTAAGGCGGATTGAAGACTGAATCTTGAATAGGAGAGGTGGAATGGCATAAGAGGGGTGAAATGGGTAAGAGGAGCACCTAAAAATTTAGGGGCGCGCAAGTCCTGGTAGGCGCGTAGGTAATGCATGGGTGCGCAAGTCCTGGTCGCGCAGGTATACCTGCGCGACACATGGGTACTTGCGTGACAGTTAACCAGCAGGTTAATACTTGAGTGACTCTTGGTTAAAGCCTTTTGAATCATCATGAGCTTCTTTCAGAAGAGTGGCGTGCAGGTTCTATTGAAGGAGTTAGGCGGCACACAAGTGTGGCCATTTCCCTTATGGGTTGTCCACTCAGGCATGCAAGTGTTGATGAGTTTCAACATTTATACCTCCCCCCCCCCCTCTTTAGATCTTCTGTTATAGGTAAGCAATTACCTTATAAATGTTTCGGAAGCTTTGAGAAGAGACTAGGGCATCGTGAGATCAAATCTGAGTTTTTGGAAAAACAATCCTCCCGAAATGGGGGGCCCATAGGGTCTATTTATAGGCTGGAGAAGACCCCGAGCAGTTATCAATTAGGGCACGCAAGTGTACTTGCGTGACCATCATAGAACTTGCGCGAACCTTGTGCAATATTCTTCTTACTCATTCCTTTGTCAATTTTGGATATTTTTCCAAAGGCTAAATCACATAGAGATAAGATATTCCCTTTTTCCAATCTTTAGACTCTGTGACGAAAGGAGCATAAAAAAATTCCCCCCTCACAGTTGGATCCGGAGAGAAAAGATGACTTGACTCTAAGGAAAAGGGAGAAATCATGGGTCTTTGTGGTTATTGGCAGTTTAAAGTCATGCATGTCGGACATAAAAGGCTAATTTTTAAGGTCGAAATAGATTTGACCGAAGTGGGTTGAAATTGACTCAATTCCTTGATAAGTTTCCTGAAAATATACTACCATATTCACGTATGGGGGAAAAAAATGTAAACAATGACATAAGAATATTTGAATCTGAGGAATGATATGAAAAAGAGCTAGAAGTAATTTGAAGATGTAGTTCCCATGAATGAAGTTACCATTATTTAACAGACCCATTAGGGGGTTGAATTATACAGTGCCACCTAGGGGCATTGGCTGCATAGTCAAATAATAGTGTCTTTTGGCTGACAAGTCTGTTATGTGGACTGATTATACAAGGCCACCTAAGTGCACGTGCTGCATAGTCAGGAAAAAGAAGTCTCAGAAATTTACCTTTCTACTGCTAAAAGACAATGAAAGTTTATGGACATTCAAATTTTCCAATGTATAAGTTTTCTGTATGGAAAGCGGTACTTGAATATGGAGAAGACATTTCCGAACAAGATTATCGAAGAAATAGATGGATATCACTTATACGAAGGTCTGACCCAAACGTAGGGAAGGAGAATATAAACCATATACTTGAATACTTTCAGATCATGAAAAGGGATTTTGGAAAAATATGTTAAGGATGGCTATTTTTGCGGATCCCTGTATACTGTCATTTAAGACAAGAACGGACAAAAGAGTATTTATTTCCAAGAATGAAATTACCATTATTGAACAAACCCATTAGGGGGTTGAATTATGCAGGGCTACCTAAGGGAATTGGCTGTATAGTCAAATAATAGTATCATTTGGCTGACAATTCTGCTATGTAGACTATTTATACAAGGCCTCCTAAGGGCACGTGCTACATAGTCAAGTAAAATAACTCTAAGAAATTTGACATTTTTATGACTAAAAGTCAAGAAAAAACTTATGAATATCTGAAAATATTTATGGTTAGGATTATGACACATATAGATGGGTATTGTCCAATGTATACAAAGACACACAGATCAATTATAACCATAATCATGTTGTTGGTGGGCCCTGAATTAAAATGTTAGACTTCACTATGTATCCCATAAGTATGGGAATCAAGACATACGTAGTTCTTAAATTACAGTTTAACGTCGTGTGGGACAAACAAATTCGAGATCTTAGTTTAGGTTCATAGAACATGGGCCATTGTAAGAAATACACAATGTGTGTTTTCATGGGGTATTTTCAGCCAATGGGTCTGGAAGTGGAATTTTTGGTTAGGCCCAAAAGACATGGGTCTGGATTCGAGGGACACTCGAACATTCCTACGTATCCCATAAGGATGGGAATCAAGCCCACGTAGTTCTAGAAATACCCTCTGTACAAATTTGGTTCATACATGTGAAGGGTGAAAGGGGACTTTAGTACAATGATGGTTTAACCCCAGATAAAAGGTTTGTGCATTTCCATGTATGCATGTAGTCTTTGAAATGAAAAATGATTGAAAATCAATGTAAATAATGGTTCCCTATCAGGTGAGGTATCAAGGAATATTGTAGTTTATTGTCATACTGGAGAATAGTGTTGTATAGATTAACGTCGTATAACAAGGACGAAAGTGAACCAATGTAAAGATATTGATTCGAGGGGCAGCTTCACGAATCAACATTGTATGAGATGGAGGTGAACCGATCTGAAGAGATTTGTTTTGGACTTGAACCTTAGGAGGTTGCCTACGTAACCACCCTGGAAGGAAATGATCAAAGTCTGCATAGTTCAATTAATGAAGGAATTAATGATCAAGTTTTTCTTGGGGAAAACGACCTAAAAAAATGTTGTTGGGACATACACATGGTTAGTAGCCCAGAGAGAGTTTTTTGGTTGAGGTTTTCTCTAATCTCACGTGAGTCATACTCGGTGTGAGAAACAAGAGGTAACAACAACCTTAACTATGAACAGTTTAATTTCATATAGGACATATCAAGGGACTATGCAGTTTTAAGGTCTTGTAGTTAGGACTATTGGTACTGCACAGTTTAATGTCATGTAACAGGGAAAAAGTAGAGTTTAATGTCATGTAAGACGTATTGAAGGATTTTTTGTACATTTTAGCGTCATGTAGTTAGGATGATGGGGACAATACAGTTTAACGTCATGTTGGACAAAAGGGACTTCTTTATAGTATAATGTCATATAGCAAGGATGATGAAGGGGGGACACAGTTTAATGTCATGTTGGACGTATTAGGGACTTTTCACAGTTTAACATCATGTTGGACGAAAGCGCTAATAGTTTAAAATCATATGCATGGATCGTGGATAATGTATTTTAATGTCTTGCTAGATGTAAGGGACTTGCAAAAAGTTTACTGTTATATTCATAGACCGTTGATGGAGTAGTTTAACATTTTGCTGGATGGTGGTGCAGTTTAAGGTCGTACCGGACCATTTAAGGAACTTTTTCACAGTTTAACATCGTGTGGGATGAAAGTACGAATAGTTTATGATTATATGTATGGACCATTGATGATGAAGTTTAACGTCTTGCTGGACATAAGGGACTTTCAAATAGTTTAGGGTCATATGCATGGACCGTTGATGATGCAGTTTAACGTCTTGCTAAACGGTGGTGTAGTTTATGGTCATACCAGACCATTTATGGAGAATTTTCACTATTTAACGTCATGTGGGAAGAAAGTAAAAATAGTTTAAGGTCATATGTATGGACCAGTGATGATGTAGATTAATGTCTTGTTGGACGGTGGTGCAGTTTAAGGTCATACCAGAACATTTATGATAAATTTTGTGTTTATACAGAATACTTCTTCAAAAATCTGGCATTGGTTGGAGTAGTGATGATTTCTCCATCCATTGAGATTAAACAATAAGCTCCATTGGAGTAGACCCTATGTATTGAGTAAGGTCCTTTCCATTTTGGCTCAAGCTTGGGAGATTTCTTTCCTGGTATCATTGGAGTTCTTAGATCTAATACAAATTCTCCCTGAGTGAATGAACAAAGACGAAATTTTTTGTTAAAAGCTCATGCTATTCGATTCTGATAGACTTACAAGTGTTGCAAAGTGCACAATAGTTTCTCATCTAACTGTTCCAATTCATTCAATTGCTTTTGATATTGTCCATATGTTGATGATTGATCACAAATGGAAACTCTGAGCGAGGTTAGTTGAACTTCAATTGGCAAGACTGCTTCCGTTCCATATACCAATGAATATGGAGTTGACCGCGTTGCAGTGCGGGTGGTAGTCCGATAAGCCCAAAAAGCATGAAAGAGTGTATCGGGCCATGATTACTTTTCTTTATCCACCATATTTTGTAGTATACTTCACAGAGTCTTGTTAAAAGCATCTATCTAGCCATTGGCAGCTGCATGATACCGAGATGAATGGCTAGATTTGTTGTTGTATTCTTGATACAACTTCTTTACATTGGATGAGCAGAAGTCAGTGCCATTGTCCATCAATATGGTATGAGGGACACCAAATCTGGTAATGATGTCAGACTTGATGAAGCTAACATCGCATTTAGAACTAACTTCCTTGAGAGGTATTTCCTCTGCCCATTTGGAAAAGAAGTCAGTAGCAGTAACAATGTACTTAAACTGCTTAGCCGTAGCCGAAGGGTAAGTTCCCACTACTTCCATTCCCCATGTGGAAAATGGCCATGAGTATTTAGTTGTGTGAATAAACTCTAGAGGTTGATGAATTAAGTTGGCATGTACATGGCATGAATGACACTTCTTTGTGAAATCAACACAATCTTGTATCATTTAAGGCCAAAAGTATCCAAGCCTTCGAATTTGATCAGACAGTCTATGTCCAAACTGGTGGGCACCACCAACTCATGCTTGCACTTCTTTCATGACATCCATTGTCTCTTCACCATCAATGCAACTGAAGAGAACTCCATCAAAAACACATTTGTAGAGAATTTTCTCTAGGTGATCTGAGCTATCATAAAGAGTAATATTGACCACACGTCACCAGATTTGTTCTTTCTCGGCTCTATCAGGTGGAAGTGTTCCGTTTTGAAGGTATTCCCTAATAGGTGACATACATCCTATAGTATGACCATACTGTTCTAGAATTGGACTAATTTCATTAATTTCCTCTGTTCTAATTCAAACATTAGGTGAAATCGCATGACGGTGGGCAATACTGATGGTTTTATCATCCCGATTTGGATCTTCCAGAGCTGTGGCTATATTAGCCAGTGCATCAGCTTGAGCATTTTGTGATCTTGGGACATAAGAAAATGTTTGTTCCAAAGGTAATTCCTCCATTAACTCTCTGACGTAATCATACGAAGTGATTAGTTCTTCCTTTCTGATGGAATAATCCCCATTGACTTGTTTGGTTACCAGGTCTAAATCACCTTTCACCTTTACGTGATTCACTTTTGCCTGAAGTGCTAATTCCAAGCCTGTGATGAGAGATTTGTATTCTACTTCATTATTGGAACCACCTTCCCACAATATGAAGGAATAAGGTAACACTGCCTTTTCTGGAGAAATGAGCACAATTCCTATACCAACATTGTTGAATTTAGGATTTTCCATTTTCCTCCCTATTGGACTTCTGGAAGCACCATCAAAATACATTTCCCATTCCTAAGGACTTTCTTGAATAGATAATACTTACTCATCAGGGATTTCAATATCTGAAGATGTGTCATCCACTGAAGGGTGTTCATCCAATAAATCAGCGAGGGCTTGGCCCTTTATCGCCTTTTGAGGCACATACTGATTTTCGAATTGCTGCAAAACAACTGCCCACCTTGCCAGACGTCTTGTAAGCATTGGACAACTAAAGATGAATTTGAGCGGGGTATTTCGAGATAAAAATTGGACCTCGTGATGTTGCAGGTATTGTCTCAACTTCTGAACTGCAAATATTAATGCCAGGAAGCAATTCTCAATACTTGAATACCGGGTGTCTACTTCAAGCATGGTTTGACGGAGATAGTATGAGGTTGTTTTTTTTCACAACATCATTCTTTTGAGAAAGAAAGGCACCCAATGATCACTCTAGAGCTATCATGTAGTGGATAAGTAGTCTTCCTTCAACAGGTGGAATGAGTACCAGTGGACTCAAGAGGTATTTCTAGAAAATATCGAATGCATCTTGACATTCTTCAGTCCACTGGTAAGTGACTCCCTTATTCATAAATTTGGTAAAGGGTAACCTTTTGCCTGCCAAATTGGCGATGAAATACCGAATATAGTCCAAGTGTCCTTGAAGTCCTCTTAATTATTTCAAATTTCGAGGAGGTGACATACCAAGGATTGACTTGGTCTTCTCAGGATCGACTTCAATACCACAATGGCGTACAAAAAAGCCGAGAAATTTTCCTGAGGTTACCCCAAAAGCTATTTTAAGGGGTTCATCTTCAAATTATGTTGTCGAAGCTTGCGGAATATGACTTCCAAATCAGCCATGTGATTAGAAAGTTGTTTGGATTTAACAACCAAATCATCTACATAGAATTCAACAAACTTCCCTAAGAATGGTTTGAAGATACGATGCATGGCACGCTGATATGTTGCACTTGCATTCTTTAAGCCAAAGGGCATTACCCGATAGAAAAACACACCCTAAGGGGCTCTGAAGGCTGTGGATTCCTTGTCTTCTGGGGCCATTCAGATCTGATTATATATAGAATATCCATCCATGAAATAAAGTGCTTCATAGCCAGCTATTTCATCAATTAAAAGTTCTATAACCGGAACTGGGAAAGCATCCTTAGGAAAATGTTGATTAAGATCTCTGAAATCGATGGAAACTCTAATTTGTCCGTTCTTCTTCTTTACAGGGAAAATGATATCCAACCACATAGGATATTGAACTTCTTTTAATAAGTTAGCTTTGATAATCTTATCCACTTCATCCTCAACTTTGGAATCATAAGTTGGGTGTGTTCTTCTCGCTGCTTGCTTAAATCCTTGATGTTCTTCTGGTAAACCCAAATGATGAGTAGCAACATCAGGATCAAACCCAAGCATTTCTGTATAGTTCCAAACAAATATATCGCTATTTCGCTTTAGAAAAGAAATATACATCTCTTTCTCTTCATCATTCATGGCCGCACTGATTAATGTGGGGCGTGGATCTTCTTTTGTACCCAGATTTATTTCTCTGAGTTCATCCACATTGGTAGAGATACCTTCTTCAAATGCTGGAGGAGCATCTCTGAGATCTTCCACTTCTTCTTCTTCATGTGTTATTTTTTCCATTTATACTTTCATAGTAGATGATAAAGAAGAATTTTCATGATCATAAGAGATGTCAAAATTTTCACATCTTGAAGAAGAAGCGTCCATTTCTGACCCGATTGATAATGAAGGGTCTTCATTGGGTAATAAAGAGGAGATGATGGATTGGGAATTGAAATCATTGTTCACCTACGATGTTGATATAACTTCTTCTGGACAAATTGGCGAAGTATAGAGTTGTTGTATTTCAGAAGATGAAATGAAGACGTCACCATTTGTTCTTTCATCACTGCATGGTGGGTTACCAATTTCTCCCATGTTGTCTGGCTTGATTGTCATAATTGACATTATGGATCTTTCCATAAGTGTATTTTGATTTGGGTCTATATTTTCAATTTCACTAATAGAAAACACATAATCTGTACTCACATGTGTAAATGGATTTACTAGAATCTTATCCAAACCATATGGAGCATTAAATTTGGTAATCTCCTTTGTTGTGGATTTCTCCCTTCCCTTCATGTGATAGAATTCCGCCTCAATGTATTGAGACTCACATGTCTTGAATGGGGCCTTATCACCATAAAATGTCCCAACATGACCATCAAAATAGTATTTGAGACATTGATGGTATGATGAAGGGATAGTCGCATATTGATGTAGCTAGGGTCTTCTATGAAAGATGTTGAAAGCTGAGTCTTGATCAACAACCATGAAATCGGAATTGGATACAAGATCTCCAAACTGAGTTCTGAGTGTAACTTTGCCCAGTGGGTCTTGTTTAGTTTTATTATATCCTTGTAACATCATGGTAGAAGGAGATAAATCAGATTCTTTGAGGCCCGATCAATGAAGTGTATGAATGGGCATGAGGTTGACTCCTGAACCATTGTAAATGAAATCTCTTCGAACATCTACGCCAAGAACCTTGCCAGATAAGTAAAAATGTCTAATATTCACATGAACAACATCATATTCATCTTCATCAGTAAAAGATATAATTTAATGGAATTCTGTATGATTATTCACTATGTCATATACTTCAGCTGCAGCAATTTCAGTTTCAAACTCTTGAGGACTTGACAAAGCCTCGAGGAGTGCTTCTCAAAGATCTTTTAACAGGTTGAAAGCATCTAGAATTGATAACTTGGCTGGTACTTGGGCCAAGTGTTTCAATACATCATACTTTTGATCCAGAGGTCTGCGTTTCCCAACATGAATATGTGGTTTAGAAGGTGCTTTGGAAGAATATTCTTTGGAAGTTGATGCATCTTGTATTGGGATAGGATTTGGCAATATTCCTGGTTTTGGAAGATTAGACCGATTAGATCCATTTAATTGCTGAGAGGAAGAATATGAAACCTTCTACCGGCCTTCTGATATAATTGTGCCAGGACTAAATGTGCTATTGGTAGAAGAACTTTCTTTTTCTTGTTGAGCTCGCTGAAGGGCTCTACCACGAGTTTCTGTTGCGTACATAGTTCTAGTAGGGGTAGAATTGAAATAGTGGCTTTTGAAAGATCCATGTCTTCCCCTGTATCCTGAACCTATGAAACTTCCTCTGATTTCCCTTTTTGATACAGGGAATTCAGGCTCATCGAAATCAAAACTGCGACTAGCATATGGATCTGTTAATGGAATCATATTAACAGAACCGATGATTAACTCTTTGTCTGATGAAGAATCCGCCTGATTAGGTTGTTTAGGTTGTGCCATTTGGTGGGGCGGGGCCCATGGCTTTGATGTAGATGGCATGAAGTCTAACAGAGTCAAAGACAACTTATGCTTTGACACATACTCATCTTCTTTTGATTCTTTTTTTTCTTTGAATCATGCTGTTTCATTGAGGAATTTCCCTCTAATAAAGAGGGTATTGCCACCACATTCATGGTAGAAGACACAATCGGATTCATTAATTGTGTTCGCAAAATAGCATGAGTTCTGTTGATTGTCTTTCTGACCATCCAATCATCATACTTTTGTGCATTTTTTCTTTTGAGTTCTTGCCATTCGATTTCCTCCTCTGGAACTGTAGTAGTAACGCATGCTACCTGATCTGAAGAACCTTTCAATTTGACTTGTACCGAGTCGACCTTATTTTGCAGGAGTTCATTGAAGACAAAACACTCCTGGATGGGATGCCCCAACATTTGATGAAAATGGAAATAATTGGGACGATCTTCATCTCCTTCCTTATTTGACCTCTTAGGCCTTGGCAATTGAACCAGATTATTTTCCAGAGCCAAAATGAAGTAACCCGGAACTTGTTCATTTCAGAAAGAGTATGTTTTTCTTTTCATATACTCAATTTTTTTTGTCTTTGATCTCTTTGATCATCTGTACAAAATAGCCTTTGTTGTTGGCGCTTAGAAGTTGGATCCCTTCGAGAAGATGAAGGTTTTGAAGTAGAAACAGTTACAGGTGCTTGTTTAAGCATAACTATAACACCCAAGACTTTTATGAGAAATATTTTGTTTTATATAAATCATCAAAGGAATCTTTCACTACACACAACACTATCTTGTCTTGCATTACACGCAACCACGACTTTCCTCAATAGCTTGCATCGTACGCAATACCGAGTTTCACTAAACAATGATATGCAAGTAAAATATTATTAAAACTAGCCATTATGAATAGTAATAACCACTTTTTGAAATTTTATAAATTTTATTTCTCAAAAAGGACTTCATTTTCGGATTCGTAATATCGAAATTAGCCTAGGGTGAAATTTTGGTATTTTTCTGAAAACATTCAATTTTTGATGAATAGTGAAACCACTAAGTGGTAGTTAAAAAACTGAATTTTTCATAAAACATAATTTTACCGCTTCTGTGAGTGGAATTTTGAAAATCTGAGAGACACGGTTGATGTCAGTAAGTAAAATTTGTTTCAATGAGATGAAAATAATTTTTTGGTGAATAGTAACTTCTTACTTTTTTTACCGCAGTTAAAAGTAAATAGGGTAATTAAGGGTAAAAATGATATTATTATTACCCTAACACATTTTCTAATTCTATTGGACAAGGGTAATTCGACCAAAAACAACCTTAGGAATAAAATATGACCATTTAGGCCCACATGAATTAGATTAGAACATTTATTATTAATTTATTTAAAGAAGGGTTAAAATAGTTAAAATCAAAGTTTAATAAGAAAATCATTTTTTATATATGGTTATACATAAGATAAAATCGACTATAAATATTCATTAGAAAGATAAAAAGATTTCATACAAAATGTAATTTTATTTATAATTTTTAGACATTAAATAAATTAATTTATTTATGACACAACGATGATGCAGTAATTATCTTTTTAATGAAATATTGACATAATTGATGTTATAAATACCCAAATAAATGTAATTTGAGACTTTTTATGAATTAAACTAATTTTATAGGTTAATATGACATTTTAGTATTTATTTAAGTAACCTTTTTAGAACTAATCATTCTTATATGATTTTCACAAAAATCAATTACTAAATAGTGTCAAAATTGACATAAAATAGTTTTTAAAACAAATATTATATTATTAATTGTTATTCTATTCCTAAAAATATAAGGTTCGGCCAAATGACATATATAAGGTTATATATATTAATAATAAACAACTTGGGGTTCGTTTATCTTGATATGGTAATTTAATTAACCTTATAGTGTGAGAAAACAAGAAGACACGGTAAAAGTTAAATTATCTAACTCAAAGTTAAATCTAAATGATAAGGTTAAAATTGATACCTAAACTTGTCTAAATTATATTGGATGAGAGTATTTCGACCCCTACCCACCTTATATTTGAAATATATCAATTTGGAGCTATTAAAAACCGAATTTGACTTTATAATAAAATAATATGTTTAGTTATTCCAAAGGTGCCCCTCTCCTCCCTTATAAAAGGGAACCTCCTCCCCCTATTCCTCACACCACTTTGAGCCTTCAAGCACGGACAAACCCTGACAAGTTCTCCTCTACACTTCCCTAGAAACATCCTAGAGGTTCTGGTCTTCTTCAAAGACCTATTTTAGTGCCCTAAAAGGAGGTCTCAAAGAAGCACTTCAAAGAAGAGGTAATGTCCATTACCAATTCTTTCATCTTTATTTCTTCTTCCACTTCTTCCACATTAGTTGTTTCATTATTAAGTAAAAACATCAGTATCACTCATATACTGGTATGTTTTTATAAGTACGAAACAACCCTATTTCACCATCTATCCATCCTATGGAAAAAGAAATCATCGTGCGTGCGTTCGTACGGAATACCGTCTCCACGCCATGGTGTAATGTATTTTCCGCCACCACCTTACATGGAAGGGTATAATGGTGTAAATAATGACTATATATGACTATTATAAAGTGATATTGATTTGAAATAGTATATATACACTCCAATACAACTCCACGATCATAGTAATGATATCATCACTTGTGCGTACATACGGAATACCGCCTCCACGAAGTGATGCGACTCGTTCTACATGATCTTCATTTAATAATGATTTTATAAATGAATTGAATGAATAAATATGATATATATTACACTAATACCATTCTGTAAATGAGGTATCTATAACCTAAAGTGAAAAATAAAAATTTATTCGACAAAACAAGCATAAGAACAAAAAGTAATAAACACCCGAATAACAAGTAGCAATGAAATAATACTAATAATAAGATAAGAATATGACCATATATGATATCATAACAATAAGTATTATTCTGGAATAAGTTAATAACATTATTTAAATCATTATACAGGAGGTTCTGACACTTACGAAGCAAATCGGACCTAAGGTAAGGGAAATATCACAATCTCATTTTTATCCGGGATTGTTTATACTTCGGATTATACTGGGGTGTAATTTATCATCCACATCCATGTTTCCTCAATATGTAATATTATTTCCATCCACCTACAATTTTTTAAATCCAATTTTACCCTTTGGTGAGTTTTTAGTAAAATATATGAAAGGAATCATTAGTTGTATTTCGTATGAGGTACTTTTTGACTTTTCCGACAAAAGTACGAGAAGAATGTTTTTTTAACTTATACGGCATGAATGAATTTTTAAAACATTATTTCCAAGAAGCTTACTTTACAAGTTTTCATGTTTATTTTTAACCAACTTCTTTTAGATTAAAAATTGTATGACATGCTAAGAAAGGAAAATGTTTTTGAATTTGAAAGGATATTTTCCTCAAGAATGGAGTTCAAGTGTATTATCAAAATTATTTTCCATCTAAGATAATATAGGGTTCTGTTTATATCACTATTATTACATTTATTTGATTATGTTGTGATGGAATTATTTTTATGAATTCCTTTATCTTATATTAATTGTTTGATGATGTCACGATGTTTAGGATTCCCATTTTTATTACATGGGTTATGCAATGATGTATGATTTATTATTTTGTGGCACACATAAGAATGGTATCATTATGAGAAGGGTGGGAACTATATCTCCCTCCAATGCATTGGGTAATGATTTTATATCTCATGAGATAGACATGGCTGGAACGGTAGGTTATACCGGTTCGGTGAAACAGGACTGAAATGAGGAGTGAACTCGGTTTAGAAATGGACTTTGTCCACTATGATAGTCTTGGAAATGAGTCTTGACTAATAAGAAATGATTCTCTATGATTATGTGTGTACGCCACAAATTTTCATTTTTTATGTTATGATTATTGGGATTCCATTTCACTATTATGATTTATCCCATGTTATGAAATTATGCTCTCTTTTACATGTTAAGATTTCCAAAAGTTATGTTCTTATGAATATGGTGTGATTGATATTTCTTTTGTTAACCCTTACTGAGAATTTGAGCTCACCCTTTTGTATGTTTTCTTTCCCCAGGTCAGGAAGAAGGTTATTAAGTAAGATATGCCAAAAGGGACTATAGATATGATGAAATAAGTGGGAGACATTGTAGACGCTTTATGAACCAGTTGTTCATGTTTCCCAGTTTCTAAAGACACTATACCTATACGGTCCTTTCGTGGTTATATTAAATTTTGTAATAAGTATGCTTCAATTCTGATGTAATAACAATTTATGTAATGTATGGGTCATTATAGTTGGTAGTAGAGGAAAGGTATAGTCAACCATTGGAAACTATGATGTGAAAGCCTTAGTAAGAACCCTAAGGATAATTCTAAGAATATAACACAATATTAGTGTTTTAGAAATGTCCATGAATAACCTAGGATGAGACCTTAAGTGTGAAATTTTATTCTTGATTATGTGGTTTTCCTGTTATAAATAGTGTTGCTCACACTATTCTTCGTGGTTTTAGTCAATGGATGGAACCCGAAGGAACCGTGTTAATGTGGAATGTGACGGGCAATGCAATGATGTCCCCCTGAGCAACCAAACGTTATGGGAGCTGGAATGCAAAATCTTGTAGCCATTCTCACACAACTTTCTCAAGCTATGAATCATGCAGGACTTCCAAACGATCAAAGGAAGGAGAAACATTCTGTTGAATCCTTCATGAGATAGCTTCCACCTTCATTCAGCGGGTCTACTGATCCATTAGTTGTTGAACAATGGATTAGTACTAGTGAAACGATATTTTCAGTTCTTCAATGTTCTGAGCATGATAAAGTCATCTTAGCAGTGTATAATTTGGAAGGTGATGTTGTTCCATGGTGTAATCTTATTAAGAATATGAGGCAAAGGGATGAAATTGAGTCCATGGAATGGGAAGAGTTTAAGAACTTATTTTTCAATAATTATATCCCTCGTATTCTCTGAACAAAGATGGAGAAATAGTTTCTTGAACTAAAGCAAAAGGATGATGAATCTATTGGTACCTATGAAGCAAAATTTACAAGACCTACAAGGTACGCTTCTGGTATTATTATCCAACTTGAGAGTAAGATCGATCGATTCTTTAGTGGCTTAAAATCAAGTCTTCGAAGGGCGTTAGCCATAAGGGACTTCAATAGCTATGAGGAAATCATTCGATGTGATCTCAAAGATGAGATGGATATTGGAGTAACCCATCAGCCATATGGGTTTGATAAGAAGAGGAAAATGTAATTGAAAGGAAAATCTAAAGAGCACACTGAAAAGAAGATGGGATTTCCCTTATGCTCAAAGTGTGGAATGAAACATGGAGGGAGTTGTCGTAAAGGGACAAGTAAATGTATCAAATGTAGAAAGGAAGGTCATCAGGCATTTGACTACCGTGATGATGGGAAGAAGATGTCAAATGATGCAAACAAAGGAAGGGATACACAGAATGAACCTACTACACTTCAATGTTTCAAGTGCAAGGAGATGGGACATTATGCCAATAAATGCCCTAATCCAAGGGTTGTTGATGATGGTCGATGTCAACAAACTCTTAAAGCTAAAGACAAAGAAAAGTCACATGCAATTTCTATCAGTGATGTGGAGTACGATAACAATGTGGTGAAAGGTACACTTACCATCCACTCTAAAGTAGAAAATGTTTTATTTGGTTCTGGATCCACCCACTCTTTTATTTCTGAATAATTTTCTAAGGATATCCCTGTATTACCTCAACAATTAGATGTTGAGTTAGCTGTGACAACCCCTAATGGCACAACAGTCTCATCAAAAGTTTATAATTCTTCCCCGATTGAAGTTTGTGGGAAACTGCTTCCTGCAAATCTTGTGATCCTTCCTATAGTAGAATTTGATGTGATTCTTGGCATGGATTGGCTTTCTTTATATGGAGCTAATATCAATTTCCAAAGAAGGGAATTCACATTTCATATTCCAGATCAATCTATGGTCATCTATCAATGAAAGGATGAACATAACCTTCCAGAGGAAATTCCTTCTTACTTATGGGTCTTTATTCCACTAAATTAAGGTTATTTATCTCAAATGGTTGGTGAGAAACTCAAAATTAATAATATGCCCATCGTACGGGAGTTTGATGATGTCTTTCCGGAGGAATTATCGGGTCTTCCACCAAATCGTGATGTTGAGTTTTCAATAGAACTCGTACCGGGTGCTTTGCCTATTTCAAAGACACCTTATAGAATGGCCCCAATTGAGTTACAGGAATTGAAGAAGAAACTCCAAGAGAATCTTGATAAGGGGTTCATACACCTTAGTGCATCACCTTGGAGAGCACCTGTTCTGTTTGTTAAGAAGAAAGATGGATCAATGAGACTCTGTATTGATTATCGAGAACTTAACAAGCTCACTATCAAGAACAAATATCCTCTCCCATGCATTGATGACTTATTTGACCAACTATGAGGAGCTCAATACTTTTCCAAGATTGATCTTCATTCAGGGTATCATCAATTAAGGGTCAGAATGGAGGATATACCAAATACGGCTTTCCGTACAAGGTATGGACACTATGAATTTATAGTGATGCCATTTGGTCTTACTAATGCCCCTGCTATCTTCATGGATCTGATGAATAGATTCTTTAGAGACTATCTTGATCAATTTGTGGTAGTATTTATAGACGATATTCTTGTCTATTCAAAGAGCAAGGAAGAACATAAAGATCACTTGAGAATTATATTGAAGACCCTGAGAAAGGATAAGCTTTATGATAAATTTACCAAGTGTGAATTTTGGCTTCAAAAAGTTTCATTTTTGGGTCACATAATCTCAAAAGAGGGGATATCTGTGGATCCATCAAAAACAGATGTTATCGAAAGATGGTCGAGACCAAAAACAGTAACTGAGATCCGAAGTTTTCTTGGTTTGGCTGGATATTATCGACGTTTTGTGAATGATTTTTCAGGATTATCTAATCCACTCACCAAGTTGACTCGGAAAGGAGTTAAGTTTGTCTAGATGGAGGAATGTGAAGAGAATTTCAAGGAGTTGAAAATAAGGTTATCCAGTGCACCTGTGATCACACTACCTTGTAGTGGAGAAAGGTTTGTGATCTACAGTGATGCATCCAAGAAGGGTTTGGGGTGTGTTCTTATGCAAAATGATATGGGGATAGCTTATGCCTCATGACAGTTGAAAATACATGAGAGAAATTACCCAACTCATGATTTGGAGTTAGCTGCGGAAATCATTGCATTAAAGATTTGGAGTCATTATCTTTATGGTCAAAGGTGTGATATTTATACTGATCATAAAAGTTTAAAGTATATTTTCACACAAAGGGAGCTGAATATGCGCCAAAGAAGATGGTTAGAACTCATTAAGGATTACGACAGCTCAATTCATTACCACCCTGGGAAAGCAAACAAGGTGAAAGATTCATTAAGTCGACAAGACCATGCCAGTTTATCCATGATGAGGATCACAAAAGATCCAATATTTATCGATATACAAAGGATGGATCTTGGAATTATAATGGAAGGGGAAAAATATTATCTTTCTCAAATGAATGTTCAACCATCTATACATGTGAAGATTAAAGCGGCACAGAAAGAAGATGTCGAGATGCAAAAGAAGGTGAGAAATGTTCCTGAATTCAACCTTTATTGTGATGGGATAATAAAGTTTAGGAATCGGGTTTGTGTTCCTCCCATCCCGGAATTAAAGAAGGAGCTGCTGGATGAGGCTCATAGTTCTTCATTCTCTATTCATCCTGGAAGCACGAAGATGTATAGGGACCTGAAAGAGTACTTCTGGTGGGATGGAATAAAAAGAGATGTTGCTGAATATGTCTCTCGATGCTTGGTTTGTCAGCAAGTTAATGTTGAGAGACAGAAGTCTAAGGTGATGTTACAACCATTACCCATACCCGAATGGAAATGGGAAAACATCACTATGGACTTTTTCACAGGACTTCCTAAAACATCCAAATGAAATAATGATATCTGGGTCATAGTTGATCGTCTTACCAAGTCTGCACACTTACTTGCTATTAGAGAGGATTTCTCTCTAGATCACCTTGCCAGGATATATGTGAAGGAAGTGGTAAGATTGCATGGAATACCACTTTCTATTATATCTGATCGGGATCTAAGGTTTAGCTAAAAGTTTTGGCGAAGTCTTCAGCATACTCTGGATACAGAGTTTAGTTTCAGCACTACTTATCATCCTCAGACAGACGGTCAGTCTGAGAGAACAATTCAAACTCTAGAATATATGTTGAGAGCTTGCTCTATGGATTTCAAAGGTGGTTGGGATCAACACCTACCTTTGGTGGAATTTTCTTATAATAATAGCTTTCACTCCAGTATTCAGATGGCTCCTTATGAAGCTCTCTATGGAAAGAAATGCAGGACTCCAACTTGCTGGGATGAAGATGGGGAAAGAAAGATATTTGGACCTGATCTCATTGATGAAATGGCAGAAAAGGACAGATCTATTCAACAACACATAAGAGCAGCTCAGAGTCGACAGAAAAGTTATGCCGACAACCGAAGAAAAGACCTAGAGTTTGAAGTGGTTGATAAAGTGTTCTTTCGAATATCTCCCTGGAAGAGGGTCATGAAATTTGGAATGAAGGGGAAGTTGAGCCCTAGATATATCGGTCCTTTAGAAATACTGGATCGTGTTGGGAAGGTAGCTGACCGATTGGCACTTTCACCAAATCTCTCTCAAGTTCATGATGTGTTCCACGTATCTCTCCTGAGAAAGTACATACCTGATCCTTCACATGTACTTAGCTCAGAAGTTGTACCACTGGAGCAAGATCTTTCTTATGAAGAACAACCGATAGAGATTCTGGATCGTAGCGAAAAAGTCCTACGAAGAAAGACCACACGATTGGTGAAGGTTTTATTGAGGAACCACCAATTAGAAGAAGCTACATGGGATCTGGAGGATATGATGAGGGAGAGGTATCCTCATCTGTTTGTTACAAAGTGACGAATTTCAAGGGCGAAATTCATTTTAAGGGGGGTAGAATGTAACACCCGAGACTTTTTTGAGAAATATTTTGTTTTATATAAATCATCAAAGGAATATTTTGTTGGACGGAGAATCCTTGGGCGCTAATGGATGATTGGAGTTGAAGACGTGCACTCCCAAGCTTCTTTGGTGATGCTCCTTTGATGTGGAATTGAGTTGGAGCGATTTGAGTTCCTTGGAGGAAGTCCGCCAGAGGTTCGCCAAATGATGTAAAATGTCCCGTGGGCTACAAAATGCTTAATTATGGTCCAGCTTTTTTCTGGGGCTTCAAGGTCCTTTATTTATAGAGGGGGAACCCTCATATGGCCGTTGGAGGCCTTCGGAGCCGTTGGAGAGGCTTTCGGAGCCGTTGGGAGGCAAGTGGACCAGCCTGGTCAAAGGCCCAATGACTAGTTTGACTGGGTCCACCGGCTGACTGGTGCTGAGCCACCGGTTGGCCGGTGTGTGCAAAATGGAGAGGCCTTCGGGCTCAGGCACCACCGGCTGGCCGGTGAGGAGGCCACCGGCTGGCCGGTGCTAAGGCAGTAGCTTCCACTATTCATCTGGGTGCCACCGGCTGGCCGCTGGTGTGACACCGGTTGGCCGGTGGGCTGGACAGAAGGATGCCTTCTGTCCAGGCTCCATCGGCTGGCAGGTGGTGAAGCCACCGGTTGGCCGGTGGACTAATTTCAGTCCAGTTTGCCTTCTTTCTTACTTGGCCCAATACCTTGGCCACCTGAAATCATGCCTATCAACCAAAAACACTTAAAACAATATTAGATAAATAATAGAGTGATTGTGATCATGAAAATAAAACCTTGAGGGGTACGAGAGGTACAACAATCTCCCCCTATTTTGATGATCACAATCACCAAAACAAACACTGTAAAATACTGAAATGAAAGGCAGGCGTTAAAAGATTTTTCCCCCAATCAACCAAGAATTTCTCCCCCTTTGTGATTATCAAAATAGCACGGGGCATAAAACTTGATTGAGGGAGGCATTGAAAAACAAGATGGAGATTTTAAACCAATTGAAATTTTTGAAATTTGAATTGAATGTTTTGAATCAAAAATTGAATAACAGTTTGAATTGAATGTCTTGAAATGAAAGTTGAATAACAGTTTGAATTGAAAGTTTTGAAAGAAAAATTGAATAGAAAATTTTGAATTGAAAAATTTGATACCAAGTGTTGAAATTGAAGGTTTGGAAAGAAAGTTTTGAAAAATAAAAAAATGCTTAAACAAACCTAACTCCCCCTAAATAAAACAACAAATCACCGGGGAGAGGTTTTTGAAACCGAAACAAATTTGGGCCCGGAGAGACTCGCTAGAAGGGATTTTTCACTCCACACTTGTCTAGTAGCGGGTCTTCTCCTAAAAAATTCATCATTTAAGAAAATAGTCTTAGGCCTTCCATACCGGGCATTTTTGCAATTGCACTCATAAATCAAGTGCCCGGGTTTTTTGCAATAATTACAAAATTTAAATTGGGAGCTCCCCCTTACAAAAATAGTATGTGCATGGGAAGAGGAAGCTTGCTTGGAATAGCCAAGCCCTTGGGTTGTCCTAGATATGCGTTGGGAACCTAGCAAATTGTTCAATTTTTGTTCCCCTTGGGTGAACTTGGCTAGAGTCTCCCTTAGATCTTTGATGGTTGATTCCATGGAATCAACATCGGGAAGGTTTTGGATTTTGAGGGTCAACTCTTCCTTCTCTTTGAGAATTTGTTCTTTTTCGGAAGAGAGTTTTTTGAAATTCTTTTTTAAGGAAACGAATTTGGAAGAAAGTTCATGAAAACGTTCCTCCAATTGATCTCTAGCGAATTGGAGATCCTCATATGATAAATGATTAAAAGAATTTGAAGAACTAGAGGATGAGGAGTCGGAAGATGTTACCTCATGAAATGCCATTAGGCACTTGTTACCGTTGTTGCTTGAGGAGGAGGAGGAGGATGTGGAGCTATCACTACATGTGGCCTTGAATGCCTTCTTTTTCTCCTTTTGCATGGCCTTTTTCTTGTTGAGTGGGCAATCGGGCTTGTAATGGCCTTTCTTGCCACACCCGTAGCATGTTACCTCAGGCTCGGATTTTTCGTCGTGTTTTTCCTTTCGATCCTTGCGAGATTTCTTCTTCTTGTGCTTCTTCATGAACTTGTGCATCTTGCGGGCAAGATTCTCCATTTCGGAATCGTCGCTTGAAGAGGATGAAGATGAGGAGGAGGAGCTTTCTTCTAGTTGTACTTTGAAGGCGATTTTCTTTGGAACTTTGATCGGTTTGCCTTCCTTTTCAGCTTTCCTCCTCATGGTGATCTCATAAGTCATGAGGGATCTGATGAGCTCTTCGACCGGCATATTCTTTATGTCCTTTGCTTCTTGGATTGCCATTACCTTTGGAGCCCATGAGCTTGGTAGGATCCATAGGGTCTTCTTTACCATCGTTTCTGTAGAAACATCATCACCAAGGGACTTTCTCCCATTGCAAACATCATTAAAACATGTAAACATTTCAGAAATAGATTCTGAAGGATGCATAGAAAATGACTCAAAATCTTGACGAAACATGTCCAATCGAGTGTCCTTCACTTTGTTGGTCCCCTCATGGGTAACCTCCAAAAGATTCCAGATTTCATGTGAGGAGGTGCATGTGGAAACTCGATTGAACTCATTACGATCAAGGCCGCAATGTAGAGCGTTCATGGCTTTGCCATCAAGCTCGAAATTCTTAATGTCGGCTTGAGTCCATTTGGATTCATCGGGAGAGGAGAGAGAGTAACCATGAATGACAATTTTATAAATGGGATAACCTATACTTCTAAGAAAAGTGGTCATGCGGGTTTTCCAATAAGTATAGTCGGTTCCATCAAAAAATGCAGCACGACCCAAAGAAAAGCCTTCGGGGGCAAAAGAGGTTGAAGCCATCAAAATGGATCTTGAATTTGAAACCGGTTAGGGTATTACTCAAATTTTCCTCTGATACCAATTATTGGACGGAGAAGAAAGGAAGTGATGGCAAGAGGGGGGGTGAATTGCCTTTTAAAAATTAAAATCAAAGAAAAAGAATGCAACGGAAAAAAATGAGGCAAGACACAAAATTGATAACGGAGTTCGGCCAAAAACCCGGCCTACGTCTCCGCTCCCAACTCAACCGTTGAGAGATTCTACCGCTTTCTTTTCAATGGTTTTAGCAAGAAACCCACTAGACATTACTGGTAGTCTTGAACCTATTACAGCTTGCTTTTATATGGTTATGCAAGAACCCACTAGCCTTTTTAACGGGTGAAGGCTAGCTCACTGATGACTCAAGCCTTTTAAAAGGAAAGGCTTGACTAACCTCTTCACACCTTAAAGGTGGTGTGAAAACCCAAATGAAAGGGAGATGAGAGAAAGAGGGGTTTGTAGGCACAAACCCAAATTTAAGCTTAAAGTGAATAAAACAATAAAAACAGTATTTGGAGAAGCCTTGGGCGCCAATGGATGATTGGAGTTGAAGACGTGCACTCCCAAGCTTCTTTGATGATTCTCCTTTGATGTGGAATTGAGTTGGAGCGATTAGAGTTCCTTGGAGGAAGTCTGCCGGAGGTTCGCCAAATGATGTAAAATGTCCCGTGGGCTACAAAATGCTTAATTATGGTCCAGCTTTTTTTTGGGGCTTCAAGGTCCTTTATTTATAGAGGGGGAACCCTCATATGGCCGTTGGAGGCCTTCGGAGCCGTTGGAGAGGCTTTCGGAGCCGTTGGGAGGCAAGTGGACCAGCCTGGTCAAAGGCCCAATGGCTAGTTTGACTGGGTCCACCGGCTGACCAGTGCTGAGCCACCGGTTGGCCGGTGTGTGCAAAATGGAGAGGCCTTCGGGCTCAGGCACCACCGGCTGGCCGGTGAGGAGGCCACCGGCTGGCCGGTGCTGAGGCAGTAGATTCCACTATTCATCTGGGTGCCACCGGCTGGCCGCTGGTGTGACACCGGTTGGCCGGTGGGATGGACAGAAGGATGCCTTCTGTCCAGGCTCCATCGGCTGGCCGGTGGTGAAGCCACCGGTTGGCCGGTGGACTGATTTCAGTCCAGTTTTCCTTCTTTCTTACATGGCCCAATACCTTGGCCACCTGAAATCATGCCTATCAACCAAAAACACTTAAAACAATATTAGATAAATAATAGAGTGATTGTGATCATGAAAATAAAACCTTTAGGGGTACGAGAGGTACAACATCTTTCACTACACACAACACTAGCTTGGATTGCTTTACACGCAACCGCGGCCTTCCTCGATAGCTTGCGTCGTACGCAATACCGAGTTTCACTAAACAATGATATGCTAGTAAAATATTATTAAAACTAGCCGTTATGAATAGTAATAACCACTTTTTGAAATTTTTTAAATTTTACTTTTCAAAATGGACTTCAATTTTGGATTCAGAATATCGAAATTAGCCTAGGATGAAAATTTGGTATTTTTCTGAAAACTTTCAATTTTTGATGAATAGTGAAACAACTAAGTGGTAGTTAAAAAACTTAATTTTTCATAAAACTTAATTTTACCGCTTCTGTGAGTGGAATTTTGAAAATCCGAGAGACACGATTGATTTCAGTAAGTAAAATGTGGTTCAATGAGGTGAAAATAATTTTTTGGTGAATGGTAACTTTTTACTTTTTTTTACCACTGTTAAAAGTGAATAGGGTAATTAAGGGTAAAAATGATATTATTATTACCCTAACACATGTACTAATTCTATTGGACAAGTGTAATTCGACCAAAAACAACCTTAGGTTTAAAATATGACCATTTAGGCCCACTTTGATTGGATTAGGACATTTATTATTAATTTATTTAAAGAAGGGTTAAAATAGTTAAAATCAAAGTTTAATAAGAAAATAATTTTTAATATAGGGTTATACATAAGATAAAATAGACTATAAATATTCATTAGAAAGCTAAATATATTTCATACATAATGGTATTTTATTTATAATTTTTAGACATTAAATAAATTATTTTAATTATGACACAACAATGATGCAATAATTATCTTTTTAATGAAATATTGACATAATTGATGTTATAAATACCCAAATAAATTTAATTTGATAATTTTTATGAATTACACTAATTTTCAAGGTTAATATGACATGTTAGTATTGTTGTAAGTAACTTGGTTTGAACTAATCATTCTGTTATGACTTTCACAAAAATCAATTACTAAATAGTATCAAAATTGAGATAAAATAGTTTTTAAAACAAATATTATATTATTAATTGTTATTTTATTCCTAAAAATCTATGGTTTGGCCAAATGACTTAAATAATGTTATATATATTAATAATAAACAACCTGGGGTTCGTTTGGCTTGATATGGTAATTTAATTAACCTTATAGTGTGAGAAAACAAGAAGACACGGTAAAAGTTAAATTATCTAACTCAAAGTTAAATCTAAACGATAAGGTTAAACATGATACTTAAACTTGTCTAAATTATATTGGATGAGAGGATTTCGACCCCTACCCACCTTATCTTCGAAATATATCAATTTGGAGCTATTAAAAACCGAATTTTATTTTATAATAAAATAATATTTTTAGTTATTCCATAGGTGCCCCTCTCCTCCCTTATAAAAGGGCACCTCCTCCCCCTCTTCCTAACACCAATTTGAGCCATCAAGCATGGACAACCCCTGACAAGTTCTCCTCTCCACTTCCCTAGAAACATCCTAGAGGTTCTTCTCTTCTTCAAAGGCCTATTTTAGTGCCCTAAAAAGGCGGTCTCAAAGAAGCACTTCAAAGAAGAGGTAATGTCCATTACCAATTCTTTTATCTTTATTTCTTCTTCCACTTATTCTTCATTAGTTGTTTCATTATGAAGTAATAACATCAGTATCACTCATATACTGATATGTTATTATAAGTATGAAACAACCCTATTTAACCATCTATCCATCCTACGTAAAAAGAAATCACCACGCGTGTGTACGTATGGAATATTGTATCCACGCCGTGGTGTAATCTATTTTCCACCACTTTACTTGGATGGGTATAATGGTGTAAATAATGACAATATATGACTATTATAAAGTGATATTGATTCTAAAATAGTATACATACACTCCAATACAAGTCCACGACCATAGGAACGATATCATCACTCGTGCATACATACGGAATACCGCCTCCACGATGTGATGCGACTCGTTCTACATGATCTTCATTTCATAATGAGTTTATAAATGAATTGAATGAATGAATAGGATATATATTACACTAATACCATTCTGGAAATGAGGTATCTATAACCTAAAGAGAAAAATAAGAATTTATTCGGCAAAACACGCATAAGAACAAAAAGTAATAAACACCCGAATAACAAGTATCAATGAAATAATACTAATAATAAGCTAAGAATATGACCATATATGATATCATAACAATAAGTATTATACTGGAATAAGTCAGTAACATTATTTAAATCATTATACAGGAGGTTCGGACACTTACGAAGCTAATCAGACCTAAGGTAAGGGAAATATCACAATCCCATTTTTATCCGAGATTGTTTATACTTCGGATTTTACTGGGGTGTATTTTATCATCCACATCCATGTTTCCTCAATATGTAATATTATTTCCATCCAACTAAAATTTTTTAAATCCAATTTTACCCTTCGGTGAGTTTTTAGTAAATGATATGAAAGGAATCTTTTGTCGTTTTTCGTACGAGGTACTTTTTGACTTTTTTGACAAAAGTATGAGAAGAATGTTTTTTTAACTTATACAGCATGAATGGATTTTTAAAAAATTATTTCCAAGATGCTTCCTTCACAAGTTTTCAAGTTTATTTTTAACCAGCTTCTTTAAGATTAAAAATTGTATGACATGTTGAGAAAGGAAAATGTTCTTGAATTTGAAAGGATATTTTCCTCAAGAATGGAGTTCAAGTGTTTTATCAAAATTATTTTCCATCTAAGATAATATAGGGTTATGTTTATATCCCTATTATTACATTGATTTGATTATGTTGTGATGGAATTATTTTTATGAATTCCTTTATCTTATATGAATTGTTTGATGATGTCACGATGTTTAAGATTCCCATTTTTATTACATGGGTTATGCAATGATGTATGATTTATGATTTTGTGGCACATATAAGAATGGTATCATTATGAGATGGGTGGGACCTATATCTCCCTACAATACATTGGGTAATGACTTTATATCTCATTAGATAGACATGGCTGGAACGGTAGGTTATACTGGTTCAGTGAAATAGGACTGAAACGAGGAGTGAACTCGGTTCAGAAATGGACTTTGTCCACAAAGATAATCATGGCAATGAGTCATGACTAAAAAGAAACGATTCTCTATGATTATGTGTGTATGACAAAAAGTTTCATGTTTTATGTTATGATTATTGGGATTCCATTTCACTACTACGATTTATCCCATGTTATAAAATTATTCTCTCTTTTGCAGGTTAAGATTTCCAAAGTTATGTTCTTATGAATATGATGTGATTGATATTTCTTTTGTTTACCCTTACTGAGCATTTGAGCTCACCCTTTTGTATGTTTTATCTCCCCAGGTCAGGAAGAAGGTTATTAAGTAAGATATGCCAAAAGGGACTATATATATGATGAAATAAATGGGAGACAGTTTAGACGCTTTATGAACCAGTTGTTTATGTTTCCGAGTTTCTAAAGACACTATACATATACGGTCCTTTCGTGGTTATGTTAAATGTTGTAATAAGTATTCTTCAATTTTGATGTAATAACAATTTATGTAAAGTATGGGTCGTTATAATAACTGTAGCAGTTTCTGCTTTACACATTCTCATTCCTGGAGCTGATAGAATTACACGATATTTATCCTTAGCCTATATAAGGGAATCATCAATCTACTGAGCGATTGATGTAAGGTCTCAAAACCCTCCTGTGTATGTTACAGGGATCAACGACGTGCGTAATTCTTCACGTAGATTTCCCACACAGATTGGCAACAATTCCTCTTAAGGGAGTGCTAAGATTAGGGAATATGTAAATCCCTTCCAGCGAGCAATGAAATCTGAGACCCTTTCATTCTCTCTTTCGTTGCAGTTTGTAAGATCGATAAATGTTTTCTTTGGCAAAGTTGAGAATAACTGAAGAAAGAATTTTTGGCGAAGATCCTCCCATCCGGTAATTGACAGGGATTGCAAGCTTGTATACCAGACAAAGGTTGGTCCTTGCAAGGTCCGTATGAAGCATCTGAGTTTTACTGCTTCTTGCTGCTCTGGAGTTCCCATAATAAGATCACAACAAGACACGTAATGCTTCAAATACTGTTCAGGGTCGCCATATCTATTGAAAATAGGGAATACAGGATTTCCAAAACTGGATGGAGGAGAGATTGAATCTACCAATTCAGGGTAAACATTCTTTTCTGGTTGAACCTGCACACATTTCCCTTCCATAGTTTTTGACCGAGCTTTTAATGACTCAATGGTAGTTATAAACTTTTGAGAAACATCCGGTTGAACTTGGACTTGGGTAGGTGCAATGAATGGAGTTTGGACAGATGTGGTGGCTGGTGCTGCAACTAATGGTAGCACTGCCAACTGTTGTTTCACTAGACCGGTAGGATTAGACCTGTGAGGTTGTACTAATAGAGGAGTATATTCTTGATCTATCTCAGTAGCTGCAACAAATTTCCTTGGATGACTGACTCTAGCATGCTTAAGAAGAAGACTACCCTGAAGTATTTCTGCATTCAACCTCCTTAATTCCTTAATTTCTTCCTCCTTTTGTGCAAACCTTTTCTCTAGTGAGAGCGATTGGCCTTCTCTAGAGGAAGGATAGATAACCTGATTCTTTCCCCTCCCTTTGTATGATCCTTTTCAGAGAGGGGGAAGTGGGTTACTTGAAGTATTACCTAGGTTCTGAGTAATCCTTTGATTTCGTGTATGCACACCTTCTTCATTTGTGTCGGTGAATACATCTTCTTGAGCAGGAACCTCTTCATCTGAGTCCCCTGAGTGAGTCTCATTTGGGGGATCAGCAACAACGACATTGATGACATTGATTGATGCATAACGCATCGCATACCTTCTATCCGCATTTTTGTGATATTGCCTTCTTCCATGTCTTTGATGAGATATTGCCTTTTGTTTATTTGATCCCTCAGGAACTTCTTGACGAACTGTAATTTGGAGGTAATCTCCTGATGATTTGGCTCTTCGTTCCTCTTTAGGATTCTTCCCCAATCGAGAAAATTCCGATTTTCTCTAAGGAGGGGATTGATGATTTGAAAAAGTCCCCAGTCCAGTGGACTAGGGTTGTTCCTGTTGTTCCCGATGAACTCCTTGAATCCTATTTGTTGATTCCGAGGGTTGTTTTAGAAGAGTCCCTAGTCTAGAATGTTGTGGTGGCTCTTGACATGCTATGTCTGAGACTTTCTTAAAATCTCTTTTGATCATGTGAACCATAGTCTGGAAATTAGCTGGATGCATTAACCTGTATCCACTTTTATTTCCTGGTTCAAAAGAAATTTGGATGATTTCCGAAACTTCTGTCACTTGATGATGTGATTTCTCCATTTGAGGGGCCTGTTCAATATTCTCGTTTTCTTGATGCAAGAGTAATTCAACAACTTGATCTCTTTATGCTTGATTTTGAAATGAACTAGTTGACACCAGTTCTTGAGCAAGATTTTGATTACAATCAATGCCCATTGACTGGGGCCGACCATGGGAAATAACATTGCATGAGACCATTTTTGGTGGGCTTTTCTAACTGGAGAGCACCGTGAAATTGTGTGCTCCATGAACACCCAATCCTCTAACATGAATACCAGATGGGGCATTGGAAATTAACTGACACATTCTTCTTAGTGCGCCAAGGAATGAACATTAAAGGGATCTCTACTACTTTTCAGCCTTTAGATGTCGAGAGACTGATATAGATGCCAAATCAATCTGACATTGTAACCCTTCTATTAACTTAAGATGATTTTCATATTCATCATAAGATAATACTATCTTTTTAAACTGACAAAGAGTTTTCCATATGTTCAGACGAATATCATGAATTCCATCTTCCGTCAACATCTTGGGAATGTCATGCTGAGAGTCAGCCAGAGGCCAAAACATGACTGGTACATCACCTTTTTCCAGTTGATTTCTCATGTTCATCATTTCCTCTTTGTCATTCAATGAAGATTCTTCTACCTGATTTGACAAGAGTTTGTGTTTCCTTGTTGCTTCATTGGATTCAATAAAATTGGTAGAGAAATCATTGAGCAAACTAGAAGATTCATTACTTAGGTGTGGTTCGGAGAATAACCTACACCATGGGCAATCTTCTTATTGAGAATGTATTTCACCTGCTAACGATGAATTATCATACATGACTGGTTTCACATTTTGAAGTGCCTCAAAATAATAGGGCTTTCTCAGCACTACATTGTCCACCAGAGCATTTTGCGGCCAATGTGAATCACTACTGTGGAGCGGAATTTCACAGCGAAATTCATCATCATGGGGAGGACCACCATGGTGGGTTACATGAAAAGATGAGATCTCTTGCTCCTTGGTTTTCTGGCCACACAGAGGGTTCCCGTGTCTCTCATCTGAATATGAAACTTTGAGATCGACTTAATTTTCCTGAAGCAAGCCTTCATGAGGAAGTGTCTATTGAAGACATTCAGAATTAATGTTCCCACTATTAGGAAATGAGGGAGTAGAATCTTAGATTCCAATAGATAATTGTCTAAGGGCTTCAAGAACTCCATCAGCGAGCAAGGCCTTGTTACAGATTGTCTCTTGATCTCCTGACTGTGATGGGTGGGTCTTTTTCTTAGACGCCTTCTTACTTGCCTTGGAAACCACTTGTTGACGAAAGTGGCTACTCTGAGAAGGTGTATGTGACTGATCAGGAATGTTGTCCAGGTTAGGCTGACGATCTCCACTCAAATCAGGTGTATGTTCCTGACTTGGTTGTCCGTATGATATGGGGGAGTATTCCCCACAACAATCTTGGACTGGAAAAAATGTGTCTGTCTATTACGGATTGAACTGTTGATGTGTCACTCCACTGGTAAGGATAGATTTATTTGTCTTTCCCTGAGATGCTACTGAAGTTGTTATAATATACTGGCGAGCGTCCAGAATATGAGCAGGGATTTATTTCTTCTCTTTCACCATTGATAAAACATTCTTGGTGACTTCAGCTGCCGGAACGGGGATATATGTCTATTCCAAGCTTGGAGTAGGTGTATGTGCCTGATTTTATCATCTTTTTCCTATTAGTGAATCCTGACTGTACTCAAGTGTGGGGGAAGAGTGTTGAGTCTGCCTCCTGTTTGTCCCTGGAGCTTTCCAACTGACTTCTTCATGTGCTACCAAGCGAGACTGTTGGTAGTATTGATTTATAATAGCAGGTGTATGTGCACGCTGATTGTACTTCGCTGAACATAGTTGACGAGCTCCATTATATGTAGTCAGATGAGCTTGCTGACTAGCTTATGATGTATAAACAGGTGTATGTTCATGCCTATAGTACTCCGCTGGAATTGCCTGGTGGGGTTGATGTGATGCTGCCAGAAAATCTTGTTGGATAGCAGAATTAAAACGGGCAGGTGTATGTACTCGCTCGTTGCTTTCCACCAAGTTAGGTTGGTGGACTTCTCCGGAGATGGCAGAGATGAGAACCTGCTCACTATTGACCGGATTCTGCCTCTGGTGTTTTGTCTTTCATGCTCGGGTTCGAGGAACCTGAGCCGAACGCCTGGAGTCGGTACCCTCCTCATGTTGAGGGCGTACTGCTGCACGAGTCTGGCGGTGATTGTTGATAGGAGCCCTCATGAAGGACTCTTGATTCTTTGAATTAAGGCCCTGAGGGACCTGCTCATTCACCTCCCCAAAATATGGGAGTGAATGGTGATTGTGTTCTGGGGATAACGACTCGAAACGGTTGGAGACGGTGGTTAGCACCACCTGCTTCTTGATCACTGGTCGTCGTTGTTCGGACAAACGGTGTGAGTTATTCACTTGGAGGGCTTGCCCGGAAGCCTCCAGAGATGGCATGGTACCATGTTGACGGTACTCCTTAACCAGCGCATTTGATACCCAATGTTGAAGACACTGAGTAGGTGATGCCATCCTTAGAGTGGAAGATGATCTAGCATGAGTAGCAGTAGTGGCATTTGCAGTAGCAGTATTCACAGGTGTGAACTTGAGAGCAGCCATTATGGAAATGCAGAAGATCTTGGAAAAGAGTGCCTATTTGATATAACAGACGTAATCAAGATAAATTCAGCCACTACATCTTTTGGTTGAGCACATATGTCAATGATTGTATTTGTTGGCCATCTCATTGAGTTTTTTGTAGGGGCCTAAAAATAGGTAAAACATCATTTTAACTTGGTTAAGGATTCACGTCGGGTTCACCATTTTTTTCCCTCTGGAATCAGGGATGACCTAGTTGATTGAAGGTTCAAACATTCCAATCGGTTTCTAACTAGTTTTTTCATAGAACCGGAAACATCCAATGATTCCATATCCATTTGGACCTACTTTCCAAAGGTAGGCACTCATTAGTTGTAGACTGATGAGGCTTAGGAAATTTCATTGGTCGAGAGGATGGGAGGTCGGACACATCACTCCGTTTTTTAGGGGAATTATTGTCTACTCCGGGACTCTCTTTATAGATTTAAGTTATGTTTGTGAATCCTTATTACATTACCAAGTATAAAATGCGCTTTTCTTTAGATCTGACAGTCAATGATTAATATGAATGAAATTTAGAGAATCTTTTATATTTATTCTAGGTTCTTCATCGATAGAGAATAATCTGTATTTGTTAGAGATTCTTAGTTGATAGAATCCTTAAATACATAAAAGTCTCTTAGTGATTATGATGACCATTATTGTTTTAAATCCACTCAGTGGGGCACTTGAGGTTTATTTTCATTCATGAGGACATAGATTATTTCAGTGTTGGGATCGTACCTACAGATGGGCTACCTACATATCCTTTTTTGGAAAAGGAATCAGAACCCACGTAGTTCGAGTAAGGAAGTATGATGTTTATGATTGATGGCTCAAAGAAAGATGCCATAATTACTTTTACACTCTAAGATCACTTGAGTCATGCTCGATGTGAGAAACATGTGGTATTGGTAAAACAAGACAATTGTGCCATGAAATGTGCAGTCACAATAAATGATGTGGGGATTATGTATGTATGACTGCCCAAAAATATATGAGGATTAAGATTTACTTCAGGGAAGAAATCCATGAAAATGGTCCATAAAGGTATATGTGCTTCATGGAGATTTGGAAACTCTAATCTGGGCTCTTACTCTTAAGGAAGATGTCCAAGTTAGGAGGGGACTTATGATTGCGTTTTACTCTTGAGAATGAAGCCCAGATCAAAAGGAATTATGACTGGTTAAGAGAAATTTATGACTGGGGCTTATTCATAAGGAGGAGGCTTAGGTTAAAGGTATTTGAAAATTAAGGGACTTGAGGCATACTCCCAAGGAGGATGCCCATATTTGAGACTTGGGATTACTCCTGAAAAGGAGTCCCATGTTAAGAGAATTATGGTTGGGGCTTACCCCTAAGGAGGATGACCATATTTGAGACTGGGGCTTACTCCTGAAAAGGAGGCCCATGTTAAGAGAGGACTTGGGGCTTAATCCTAAGTAGGATGACCATATTAATGAGAATTTGGACTGGGGATTACTCCTAAAAAGGAGGCCCAGGTTAAGGAGGACTTGGGACTTACTTTTAAGAAGGATTCCCAGATATGAGAATTATGACTGGGGCTTATTCCTGAAAAGGAGGCCCAGGTTAATGAGTTCTCTCCTCTTAAAGGATGAGGTTGAATGAATGAAATCTCAATCATTAGTGACATAAATATGTGTAAATCACTTGGTTTTGAGTGATATTCCACAGAATTTCTTTCAGATAAGGAATTCAAATCAAGAAATCATGCCATAAATGGCTTTAAAGAGTGCCTTGAAGACTGGATCTTGAATAGGACAGGTGGAATGGAATAAGAGGGGTGAAATGGGCAAGAAGGGAACCCAAAAAGGAAGAGGCACACAAGTCCTGGCAGGCGCATAGGTAGTGGATGGGCGCACAAGTCCTGGTCGCGTAGGTATACCTACGCGACACATGGGTACTAGTGCGACAGTTAACCATCAGGGTAATACTTGAGCGACTCTTGGTTAAAGCCTTTATGATCATCATGAGGTTCTTCCAGGAGAGTGGCATGCAAGTTCTATTGAAGGAGTTAGGCGGCGCACATGTGTGGCCATTTCCATTTAGGGCTGGCCACTCAAGCGCTCAAGTGTTGATGAGTTTCAATACTTAGACCTTCTTCCCCTCTTTAGATCATCCGTTCTAGGTAAAACATTACCCTAGAAATGTTTAGGAAGCTTTGAGAAGAGTCTAGGGCGCTGGGAGCTCAAATCTGAGTTTCTGGAAAAAAAATCCTCCTAAAATGGGGGGCCCACAGAGTCTATTTATAGTCTGGAGAAGACCCCGTGCGGTTATTACTTAGGGTGCGCAAGTGTACTTGCACGACCATTGCGGCGCGCAAGTGTACTTGCGCCACCATCGTAGAACTTGTGCGACCCTTGTGCAATATTCTTCCTACTCCTTTGTCAATTTTTGATATTTGTCCAACGGTTGAATCACATTGAGCTGAGATATTCCCCTTTTCCAATCTTTAGACTCTGTGATGAAAGGAGTTTCAATAGTGTTAACTACAATTTAAAATAAAAATAATGTTATATTATTGTTTGGTATAGCTCAATATTGTATGCAACATAAGATTTTTGAGAAATACGTTTTTTCGTTTTGAGTACACTATGAGACATAGAATCCCCTTTTATGTAAAATTGATATTTAATTCACAGATATTAGTAAATTTTAAAATGTCAAATTCATTATTTACTTAGGTTATTACATTCCATCAGTATCGATTCTTAATAAGTAATTTGGTATGAAAACTCTACATTTTCTAAATGTTCAGCACTAGAATTTCTAAATTATAGGATTAATTATATCATTATAATATCTTGAATCCAAATAATATGATTTTAATTATCATTATCATATAGGTCAAATTTCATGCTCATATTCACCTAAGAACCCAGCTTTCATTGATTTCCATACCTAAGTTGGGATGTGACAACCAAATATTTTTCAACTATGCAATATATTTATATTTTACATATATAATCAACAATGTTAATCTTCCAACCATGTCTCCTTATCTCTAGAAATTTTGCCACATTTTTCAACTTATCCATGATAAAATATTTTATTTCTGTAACTTTAGATGATATCAAAAGTATAAGTAAATCTATCATGACCTTATATCATTCACAAAAAATATTGAAAAGTGATTTAAGTAACCTAATGGATCATTGGTTCTCATCCTTCTCATGTTTATTGGTTAGAAAACATGAAATATAACTCAAAAATATAAATCCTCATGATCGACCATAAAAATTGGCACTAGTTATCTTGTTTCATTTTTTGGACTATCGTTGGTAGTTTATCTAGTACTACTGCAATCATATATTCCACCCTACTGAATAATTTCTAGGGACCCCACCTTACATGAAAAAATAGAAATAAATTTAAGTCCGGAATTTAGCTTCTATGGTTCTATTCTATACAAAACCTTTTAAAAATAATGCAAAAACATAAATTCTTTAGTTGGTTTCATTAACCCAATTTAAAAATAAATATCTAATGACAAATGTTTATAACATCTATAGAATATGGTAATATATCTTATATTGGTGTATCTATAAGAATAGGAAAATGAGCCTCCACTCCTCCAACGTTCATACCAAATTGGTATGAGTTTTTATATTATGATCATTAACTGTTATGTCAAAATTAACCTTGTTTATACCATATATAAATTTGAATGATCAATGTGTATTCCACTGACATCCTCTAAATATGATTCCAATCTATATAATAAAATATATACCCTATTTTCTTATAATTTAATAAACCATAAATCTACCAATAATGTGAGAAGGTCATTAATATTTAAGATCATAAACCAGTTTTTCCTATTATATATCATACATTAGGTAATTAATCATTAATATCCAAATATTTCAGGAACCATACACTACAAATTTATACTACTATATCAATAAAACTCCAAGAATAAAATTCATATCATCAATTTATACTACCAAATTCTTATGTAGATTATGTATGATAGGTCTTATTAGGAGGAAACTCTCTTAAAAAGCGTCAAAAACTATATTAATTCTTATATCACAACTAATCATAACTGTATCTTAGTTGAGAACATTATCCATGAAATCAATTGAGATATATCATATAAAAACAATGATAATATCATACTAATCCTAGAAAAATATTGATCTCAATCATGTTTATTGGGTGAACAAAGACATCACCATATAAAATTTTTTAAATTATATTAAGATACCAAACTAACACCCAACGTTCCAAAATATTTTTACCTCAATAACCAGAAAATAAAACATTAAGAGTTTAAAATATAGTTGATCCTATTTAAATATTTTAAATAAAATATCGAAAACAGTTCTTTGATTCTCTTATCTTCATTAGTATAAAAATAAATTATCAATATAATCCATAAACAAGTTAATATATCAATGAAATTTCTTTCTGGATAGATAATAACCAACCATGTGAATTCATCATCCAAAAAAATAATAATTAATCATACAATTAATATCATCTACTAAAAATTATCAATAGAAGATTCCAAACTCATAAAAAATAGTAATGATAAGTAGATCATTAGTTGATCCCAAAAAAATAATGAAGCTGATTATTAATATAATAGAAATATATAACTATTTCTAATTTTTTTCTAGTTTAATCACAATTATTATAAATCTAATCAAAAACACTCATCACCCTTATTAGTGAACAAAAACAATCATCACATAAGGAAGTGATCATCCTAATAAACCCCTTCATGTAAATTTTCAAAATTTATACCATAAATTCACTCAGATAATTAGGGATTTAATTATATGATACTATCAATAATAAATATAATCAAAATACTAGATCAGTCATAAACTATAATTCTATCTCTCAGAAAATACAAAAATATACATATGAAAATTTTGTTGAAAATGATAAAAATAGAGGCAGGATGGGTTTCTATGTCTCATCAACTTCACCAAGAATAGAAACTACTATTTGAGAATTCATAGCTCTTATTTCCCCCTAAATATTAATTTATAATCTTATGATAAATACTAATCTCACAATAATTTTCAATACTCCACTACTGGATATATCTAAGATGGTAAAATCTAGTAATAAACTAATAAATTTTAGAAAAGAGTTTTCAAATCAATGTCAAAGGTTATAGAGAAATTAATTATTTAATTGCATAAAATTTTTGTAGAAGTCCTTAACTGCTCATAAATTAAAAAAAACATGGATACTTCATTATACCACCTTAATTCATCCAAATGGACCGTTGAGAGGAAATAATCCCACAAAATAGTCCATTACCAACCCCAAATCACCCATGAAACAAAAATATATAATGAGACTCATTGCACTAAAATTTAGAAGAATAGTATCCAATATAAAATTCACCATAATAGTACCTCATACTATATATTAATTTTTCCTAGTGTTAGTCGGTATATAATCAATCATAAAGATATGGTTTAACTAGTTCTATGGTCCTAACTCTAAGAACCAAAACTCCATTATTGACATTTATCTTAATGTTTTGGTCCCTCTAAACCCTATATTCCACCTCATCCAATCCCACTTGATGCAACCCTCGTGAAACTTTAAAGTAACCCACTAGAATATGTGTGAGATACATATTTCTAAGATGATAAATTTTAAACGCCTTCTTACGACATCCTCCTACAAAATTTATGTAACTGTAATATAGTTACAAAAAATTAAATTCTTTCCACATAATGAAATCTATATTTTAGAAAACAAATATAGACACATTGATATCACTCTTCAGAAAACATTTGTAAAATATGATAAAATTAACAAAAATATTCCCTAGCTTAATTTTTTGTCACTTCCCTGGATGAAAATCAATATACCATCTTCCTACCATCAGAAAACCCAATTTATATTGTCCCCAAAAAATATAAATTCTTAGGACTTGACCCTATACAAAATAATTTTCCTATAATGATATTATTAATAAATATATATGTATATCAATAAGATAATCCACATCAATTGATTATGAATTCCAGAAATATATCTTTTTATTGATTGTAAAGATAGTCACTTTTAACTGTTGATCAGTAACCAAACCAACACTAGGGGGAATTCAAAAACAATAAATACATATTAAAAATTCAATGTTCAAAAATTAAATAGTACAAAGACACCGAACCTAAGGAGATCTGAAGATTGAACATTTTTGTCATAAAAGGTCACTTCTCCATCCTACCTCATAATTAGAACACATGAATTGTCATTGGGGATGTAGAACCCCATCAGAACTAGGGATGTATCACTAACAACTATTTATAAAAACAACATCAACCACCTTTTCAATACTGCTTCACAAAAACGATTCCACCAACCAATGCCCCACTGCATCATCAAATCACCATCATAGAATATCTAACATAAAAAACATATCCAACATCAATGTTTCATCATCTTAGACCATTGATGATCACTACCACAATAAAAAGAATACTTATTTAAAAGCATATATAAATCAACATCAGGAACTTCACCAATAATGATCCATTTCCAACCCTGAATGTCACAAATGTCGGAGAGTAAATTCTTGGAAGACTAATGATTGTTGAATCTCACAACCCATAACCTCATAGTTACTTCCACTCTAGATCAAACCTGGAGAAGAGATGTGGAATGTGAGGACAAAGAAGGGATGAGCGGCTGAGGGCTTTGAGCAATGGCACTGATTAAAAGGATGAATTTGACTTAGGAAGTTCCTTGAAAACCATCGACCACTAACCACGAATCCCTAACCAATTTTTTATCCTTGCTCTATGTCCGAAATGGAGAGTCATAGAGGAAAAAGATGTCAGAGTAATGGATTTTTTTGCTAAGGGTTTAAATAGAAACCAACCATTGATAGGACCCCAAAACCACCGTGAAATAAGACTATGTCATCAAAAATTGAAACAAAGTGCCAACGCTACATGAGAATTAAGACCAAAGAGGAAGAAAAAAATTAGTGATGATATGCCACCCATGAAACACTGATACAGAACTATTGGAGAAGTCATGAAAATAGAGTAAGATTAATACTAGAGGGTGTGAAAAGATGGTAAGAGATGAAGGGAAGGAAGAAGAATGGCACTAAGATGCCCCACCGACCCCGTAATAGAGGGTTTTAGGAGGACACCTTAGGTGGATCTTAGAGTGAGAGGGGAGAGCCAAGTGAGAATGGATTTATCCCTAAAACTAGATTAACTAATTGATTATGAATGAATTATTATAAACCAATCAAAAACAAATGATCATTAATATCCTCATCTCCCCTCAACACTAGTTAAAATATCAAAAGTTAGCAAAACTTATATTGAAGACATTAACAATTGAATCACCATATTTCAATTCAATTTATTCTAAGATATTTTTCTTACTCAACATATTAAAAAAAACTTCTAGAAAAATAGAACATGAAATCCATCACATGAGAGATATTATTACTTATTTTCTAGAACCAAGACTTCAGAATAGTGTCACATTGGTCCCTCTAACATAGATCTTTAAAATCTAATGTTTGTTTATTTAAATACCTAATAGTATCAAATATCTAGTAGATGATCTTGATCTACTCATTCACACCATTCGTTTTAGTATTCTACAAGAATATAGGAATATTTTTCACTTGTAACCCCTTAGTAATGTATGTTAATATTGTGTCACCCCTTTAAAATCCCATAAAAAATACCTTAAAACGTAGATAAATATCACTGGGAGATACTTATTTATTATAATCATTGGAGTCACTACTAGAGGAGTATTATTTTCCCATTATAATAAATTTCCTGAAAAAATATATAGAATAAATAATCCAAAATGTCACTATTTCAGTTCAAAATATATTTAAACATGGACATTTATATTGGTATTACTAAAACAAGTGGGTAAATGTTTTATGTTCATAACCATTCACATTTATCAATCTATTACATGATAAATATACCAAATAATAACATACATAACCCAACCGTCCAATCCCAATGTTTACACATCATAAGAAGCACTTATCCATGTGTTAATCAGATTCATTTTCTAGGAGATTTGTCTATATAATATCTCATAGGAAGTTTACTCATTATCCATACCTATGTAACAAAAAATATCCCCCACTCTATATATTAAAAATGTATTTTTTATAATTTAAATTGTTAGCCTCTACCTAATTATTTATTTAATTATATAGAAAATAATTTATTAGTCATCTTAAATTAATAAACCCTTTCATTCACATTTATTTAACTACATATTTTTATTCACATTCCATGTGAACATACATAGTATGTGTGACTCATGTATACACACCAACTTTCTAAACTATTACAATAAAAAATAAATGAACACAGAACTCAAAAAACATCTATTAGAACCCTGCTTGATTAAAAGGGGTATGATGTAATTTATTTGAAAATGATTTAGTTTTTTTATAAATTTTTATTATTGACTGAAATTTATGTATGTGGATGGTTAATAATATATTGGAGTTGTCTTTAGGATATTTTTGGAAAATTTTTTAATTATGAAACAAATCATGCCATAAAATATATTAGTGCAACATATTTATTTTTTAGATATTTGGATGAATTTAACTGGGTGATAAATAAAATAATCAGTCATAGTGGTTGTAAAAACAAATTGGATTGTTCAGTGGGAGATAAAAGTGGTTATATTTTTAAAATTTTCATTGGATATCAGGGTGTAACATAAATTAATTGTGTGAAATGAGTCCATACATTCAAACATATTTTTTGGATTATTCCAGAATGGAAAATTATTGTTTTTTGGAAACTATATAAATGAGATATTATTTAGTCTAGGAAATAAAAATAAAAATATTATATTTTAGAAAAAACCCATAATTATATTTGGAAACATGTACTATTCCATAATATTGAAAAAGTTATTATAGTGTATTTAATTAATGGATTCTATGAAAATTTAAATTTTATTATTTTTTGAATATGGGAGATTATAATTCCAAGATTTTATAAATAACTATTCTTTTATTTAAATCATGTTATAAACAATTTATTTATATATTAATTTGTTTAATATCTATACTTTTTTTATATTTTAATTTCTTTAAAATTATTTGGGATTTTATTTACTAATTAAAGATTTAATATATATATTATGGATTGTGATACAAACCTAGTAGGTCGTAACATTTGGAATAATATATGAAATTATTATAATGGGAAAAATCATGTTGTTATTTAAAAATCTATTTTAACTAATACATAGAGAATGGATATGAAATAAAATACATTACTTGTGGAATTATGAGTGAGTTATTATGTCAATCGAACAAAATTCACACATTATTGAATATCTTATCCTATTTTTAGAGATGGGTATGAATAAATACAACTATGATAGTTAAATATATTAATTTAAAATTTCTACTTTTTTATAGTGACATTCATTTTCATTTTTCCATAAACTTATGATGTAGAAGTTTGTGTAGAGATAATAAAATACGGTAATCATTTGAATTGGTAGTGAGCTATCCATAAATATTATAATCACTTCATACTGTTTAGTGGATTTCTGGTACATGATTAAATCATTAGTATAGGCCACTACAACATATCCACTTTCAAAATAACTATGAAAAATCACTATTCCTTTATACTTTATTTTTCATTAATAAGATAATTTTCAGGGGTGGTTTGTTTGGATTTATTTGGAATATTTTTATATTTAAGATAGTAATATTAATTATATTAAAATATATATTCATCTATATTCAAAACCCACAATCCCATCTAATTAGAAATATTATGAAATTAGTTCTTCCAAAAAGTTGTATCAGAACTGAAAGGATGTCACATGGAAAATATATCATAAAAAATTATATAGGTAATGTTTTTAATAAAAATTTATTTCCACATTTTGACTATAGAATTTATTAAATATGTAAGAATGGAATCAGATCTTGTTTTTTATCTCTTAGTTTGGTTGAATGTTTTATTTTTAGTTTATTGAATTCATGTGATACCAAAGAGATTTCATTGAATAAAATTTATTGGAGGTTACTTGATGCTAATCAAAGTCATATAATTCATTATCAAGAGCACTATAAAATAAAAAAGAAAAATTACACACCTAAAATTGTATTATTTGATTAATTATCCAATATATATAAAGGGGATACAAAATAACTCATAGAGAATATTCAAAGGAGAGAAAAAATCATATCTCAAAAAAACAATGAAACTAATGGAAATAATCTATAGAGAATGAGACATCAATATTATATATAATTTCACATAAATCCTTTAAGAATAGAATGACATCGATACTTGATGATGTATAGTTATCCAACAATAATAAAAATGAGATATTATTGAAGAATATAGAAAGTCATAAATATAGATTCGGTAGTTTTATCAATGATCAATATTTGAATATTAAGTGAATTTTTGAGATGATGTTAAAAATATAGGAGTACTAAAATAAAAATATACCCTTCCTATATGGATTTTGATATATTCTTGAAAGTGTAATTTAACTATTTGATTCAATACTCGAAATTTTATTTAATTGAATGGGTTTATTTTTCAAAGAAAATAGTTGTGGTGTAAGGCCCCAGCCTTAAAACATTTAAAAATATTGAATAAAATGAATAATTCACATTGAGGATCTTTTCAGGTTTAGAGTTTTAGATAATTAGGACATAACTATTACATCTCAGAAGATTAAAAATTAGACACTTCTACTAAGTATCCATTTTTTTCTTAAAATAAAAACTCTTAAAAAGAAACATGTCTAGTTCTAATATTTAGATAGCATGTGTTTCCTTGATCCCATCCTTGACCCTATTCACCTTTAAGTCTTGTGTAAAGCATTTCAAAAACATGGGATGAGCATAACAAACTTATTTAGATATAAAAATACAGAAAGAAAACATTTGTCCATGTATACATAAGATTCATGAAATCATACTTTACTCATAAAACATAAGAACGTTAACATACCTCATGAAATAATAAAATTATGAACAAGTCATAGAAATCATAAGACGTAAAGGTAACTTGAGGCATTCATAACATTCTTACATAGGGAGAAACCCTCATGGTTATGTTTGGAATACCCATCACAGTATACTCCCTAAATCTCTTCGGATAAACCTTAGTGTTTAACTCCTTCACGTTAGCCAGTGCATTAGAGAGCTATCATGGGCTCACCCTCCCTTAGTTTATCATGGAACCACCCGATTTCATAAACATTTCCCGTGAACCATAACATAATCATAACACATAACTTTAGAATAAAGGAAATATGACATTCCCACATTGCAATAACAATATAACATTTTAACATATTAAAATAATAAATACATTCTATAAAACATTTTCAATACCAAAATATGTGAAAAGAATATATGGTATTTATTTTTATTTTGAAAACACTACGGCTTGTTAAGGAAGCCATAGACCAAATAATACTCACAGAAATGGAAAAGGTCATTGTCACCTCTTACGTTAAGAAAGAAACATTCCTTTTTGTTGTTTAGTAAAATGATTCATAGATAGAATATTCCCTTTGAATGAAATGAAAATTCAAAAGGGATTTATACACCGTATAAAAATAGAGTCATGTATAAATCTAAATATGCATCAATGAAAGGATATTGAGATGAACTCTCGTACAAAGATGGTATCCTTACATTAAGGATAAATCAATTACATAATTATCTGTGAAAAATATAAATAAACCTAATATAATAGGATATTTTTTATTAAACAATCAGAGTTCATCCACACATATTCATAGTATGACATAATCACTATGTATAGGTTTAACCCAAAGAATTGAAATTGGGTTAAGAAGTTCCCATGCAAAAATTAGATAGCCTAACGACGTCACTTTAAAATTCAGAAAATGAGTTGATTAGAGAGAAAATGGTATCTCATAACATGGACATAAAATTTACATCAATAAGGATAAATAAGAACATATCCCATAATAATAAATGTAAATTAAAAGACATAACAAAAGAAGACTTTTAAAAAGAGGAGGGTGAAAGGTTCTCTTACCGATTTAGGTAACATTCGAAATGTACACCCCATGAAGGAAGGGTCATTCAATGAAGATGTAAATACCCATAAATTAATGTATATTACACAAAGAGTAAAATAATGGGCAGAAAATACACCACACAAATGGAAATAGTGGAAAATGTTGCATGTATCTCACGGGAAAACAAAGTGAGATAAAAACCCCTTACTTCAATGTGATCAATCGAGTCGTATGACGAAAAGATAATGAACACAAAATGAATCACATAATACCATGAATATAAATAGAATAATGATAATTTATATGAAAGGTAAGTACACAATACAAAACATTCAATAAATAAGTGGCGAACAATTGAAATCTCATGGAATTAAAAGTGAGATAAGAAATCCCTTACAAAATTTCGGTAGCCTAACGGTGCCACATAAAACTTCCAAAAAAATGGATTGATGAGATCAGATATGGTTTCTCATCATATGAACATAAAACATACATTAAGGGGAATATAAAATAATATCCACCAAAATAAGAAGGAGGATCTTAAATGAAATGACATAAAAAAAGAGTACTTAAAAAGAAAGAGAGAGGTAGGATCCCTTACCTAAAGTCCGACTTGTCTTGTTCATTTATTTATTTTACTAAATTATAAACATTGGTCAATTTATAATTGATTAAGGACCTCATTTAACGTTTATTATTCAATTCATATCACACATTATAATGTTATAATAATTATTTAATTAAGTGAGCTCATATCAGACATTTTAGTCGATGTTCGGTACATGGGTCAAAAAATGAACTTGTTTGACAAGAATTGTCCATGTAGATATAAGTACAAAATTTCATGAATAGTATTAATGATTTAAATTTCATATATATCCAGTATATATTTATTTTATACTATTCCATAACATTTGGAGATAAAAATGAAATTCACCGTTCATGGAGACGGTGGGCCGTACGTACGCATGAACGCTACTTTCATTTCTTTGTCATATTAATTGAATTAAAACTAAACTACAGAGATATATATATTATAATTCCTGCATAATATATATGTTTTATAGGTCACATAAGTTCATTAATATCATTCTTTATAGATTCCATGTATTTCATGAATGAGTCACATCACTTGAGGGGGAGGTAGTCCACACTTACTCAAATGAAATTATCGCATTTGCACAACATGCAAAAAATAAAGGTATGTTTTAAATATAAAATACATAAGCATATAGAGGAAATAAATATAATATATATCATATATAAATATAGTTCCATCATAATGGCCACCATGAGAGGTGGTAGGAGAAGATTGAACAATTATCGTTTCGTGAGGCAGTAATTCACCATCCACAGAAACATTATGTTCCATACCCATTAGATGAAGGTGTGTGAAAGTGTAGCTCAAATACATCCACTAAAAACATACTAGTATATTTAAGATACTGGGGTTGTTACCATATAAAGTAATAAAAAGTGTTTAAGGGATTGGAGAAGAAAAATAAAACAAAAGAACATAAAAGAAGACATAACCTTTATATCAGGTAACTCCCCTTGGTTTGAACCAAAAGGGTTTCTTGAAGAGCTTTCTGCCTAATGTAAGGCTTCTAGGACGAAGAGAGGGATATTGGGAGCTTATGTGAGTAGAGTTTTGATGATAGAAAGTGCCTGAGAATTGTGAGAGTTGGGTATAAAGTTGGGTCTTTTTATATGGAAGAGGAGGGGCTCTTTTGGAAAGCATGAAACTATTATTTTATTATAAAATGATTTTATGTTTTTAAAAGTCTCAAAATCATTAAAGTAAAAGATAAGGTGGCCCATGTTCTAAATAAAATCATCCAATAATAATTGTAAATGTTTTGGATATTATTTTAAACATTGTCTTCTTATTTATTTAAATCATTCACTAATGACGTAAACTCTACATCATCATTGTGTCATAAATAATTTTATTTATTTGATGTCTAAAAATTATAAAGACAATCACCATGTTGTAGTAAATATTTTTATCTTTCTAATGAATATTCTTAGTCAGATATATAACATTTACAACCCCAAGTAAATTTATTTTAGTAAAACAACACATGTTTGTGACCTTTTTATTTTTACTTTAAATAAAATGTATCAATGTCATTATCTTACCCAAGTTGCTCCATGGGCTCCCAAAAATTGACCCATGTATTGAATTGGTCAACCATGACTCAACCAGTAAGATTAGGACAAGTGTAAAGGTAATTTCATATTATTTAAACATAATATTTACCTTAAATTACACTAATTACCTTTAATCATGATTAAAAAAACTTAAAAGTTACTATTCACCAAAAATTATTTTCATCCCATTGAACAACATTTTACTTACTAATGAAAACCATGTATGTCGGATTTTTTGAAATTCAATTCACAAAATCGGTAATGTTTCGTTTAACGAAAAATTCAGTTTTTGAACTACCACTTAGTGGTTTCATTATTCATCAAAAAATGATGTTTTTAGAAAAATACCAAAAATTTACCCTATGATATATTTGATATTCAAAATTCAAAAATAATGTATATTTTATAAAATTATAAAAATATAAGTTGCATTAATTAATTATATAATTAATTCCTGTTGTCAAAACAATTAGCGTGTTTTTAAAAAACAATACCTATCAAAAGATTGACAATTGTTTATGTCCAATTTCAATGTGAAATTAATTCAAATGACCACCATTTTATTAAATGGTAAAAATATATTCTAATTAAACTTTAATGAAATATAAAAAGATAATCAAACCATATAAATAAATTAGATTAAAAGGAGGTTTTGAATTAAAATACAACATTTTTCACTATTCATTAAAAATTGAACTTTATCAGAAAAATAACAAAAACATACACAAAGTTAATTTTGATGTCCAGATTCTAAATAAGTATTTTATTTTGTCCAAATTAATGTATAAGAGTGAACAAAACTAATTTTAAATAGGGTTCACCATCAAAAGGCAATAAATCAATCTTTTAGTGAAAATTAGAGTATTTATACCTAAAATTGGGTTCATCCGCATTTTAAGCCTTTATAATTTATTGTGTAATTGTTAAAATATTTAACAAAAATATATAACAATTTTTTAGTTATTTATATTCATTACCTCAATTAAAACGTTTAGGCATTAACTACCATTTAGAATTATATTATTATATTATTAGTGGGCAATGTAAGATTTCAAAGAAACTCGTTGTTGCGTATTGGGTATGCCACCAAACATAGCATTCCATTTAAAGTATTATTAAAATTTTATCCAAAAATATTAATAAATATGAAAATGTCATATTCTTTATTTATCTGGGATGTGACATCCTTCCCCCCTTTTGGAAATTGCGTCCTCACAATTTTAAAATTGGGCTCAAAAACTTCATTGAAAGCCCCACATCGGAAAAGGAGTCAATAAAACACTCACTTTAAAAGAAAGAAAGAGAAGTAAAAAATGTCACCTAAGATAACATATACTATAATTACATGAAAACATGGATATATAGGTGAAAAAAAACCATCATGGTCTGATAGAGAGTGATAGAAAACATGATTAGGAGAAAGTTAACCACTAGAAAATCACAAACTTATGATGGGTTAAATAGTATATGATCCCCCAGTAGAAAATGTTAACAAACAACATATTTGTTATAAGTTACATTTTATTGAAGAATTTTTTAATGAGCTTAACTAAAACATAAAGAAACATACTTACCTGTCATGTAGACTTTCAACTTTTAGTAGATTTCTAACACAAACTAATATTTTCTCCAAAAGATGAGTATTTAGGATGACTTGTTCACATTAAGAGCACTATAACCAACTTCTTGAGAATAACTTAATCAAAAAAAGAGAACAATATGTTTCCCATGTCTTTAGACATTAACAAAAACCAAAAAGGTTAGTACAAGATCAAATAATCCCCAAAAAGGATAATCTTTTATAAAAAGGAAAACTACTCTTAATCTCTAAAAAATTTCAAACAAATCCCAAATTTCATCAAAGACCATTAAATAAATAGATATCCATAGAATTCATCAAAGTAATCCAAACTAATATTGAAACCCAAATATCCTATGTATTTAATCACATTGTCTTCCAAGGTATATCTTAACATTTATCTCCAAATAACATTAGTTACTCTTAAAGTCTCATATTGAAAATTAACTAACCTAATAACATATCCTCCATGATAGGTTAATCATTTCCATAGATAACCGAAAATCAACTTATTCCTGATTCGTAAGATCATCTAACGAAAAAGAATTAGTTTAAATAACCAGGGACATTGCATAGCCCAGTGGTAGGTGATAAATATCAGTCGCACTGTGGTTGTGGGTTCGATTCATGCAACTTCATCCGACGAGACGGATTATCACACGGTTTACGTCTTGTCCTTTTTCCAAAACTATATAATTATTAAAAAATTCCCCCAAAAGAGAAAAAATCTTCAAAAATAACCATAACATAATTTAACCTCAATTTTATCTCAAGCCTTTCATTTTCCATCATAACATATTGTAACCCATAATTACCTCAGAAGTAAGGATCATATAAACCATAATGATTACATTTATAATTATTACCTGAACTTCCACATCGAGTTAGTTCTCTCGTATGTGATGCATTAAAAAACTCACCAAGGTTCAAGTGGTTAATCATGAATCCTGATAGTTGGTTTAGAATAACCCCTAGATTTCTCGTTGAATACCCCATTTCATCCAGTCTCTTAATAAGAGAACAACCACAGTTTTGTTCAAACCCGTTGTCACTTTTTTGCCTGCTAAGTCCATCCATTTACTAAAACCAAAAATATTAGTGTGAGTATATCAACAAAATCATCATATACTAATGAGGAAGATAAACAATAAGATATACATATCCAAGTTATCTCAAACTCATTCCAAATAAAAAAAACTAATAATGACTCCATATTATATACTAACCATTGTGGTTATACACTACTTGTCACTTAAGCCTAAACAACACTCTATACTCTAAGGTTATCTAAACTGACCTTTGATACCAACTATAAGGAACCAGACTTAAAACATTAAATAATATTGAATTAAATAAATAATTCACATTGAGGTTCTTTTCAGGTTTAGAGTTTTAGAGAATTAGGACATAATTATTACATCTCACAAGATTACTAAGTAGACGATTCTACTCAGTTTCCATTTTTTTCATAAAATAAAAACTCTTAAAAAGAAACATGTCTAGTTCCATGTTTTAGATATCACGTCTTTCCTTGATCCCATCCTTGACACTATTCAGCTTTCAGTCCTGTGGGAAGCATTTCAAAAACATGGGATGAGCATAAAAATCTCAGTAATAGATACAAAAATACAGAAAGAAAACATTAGTCCATGTATACATAAGATTCAATGAAATAATAATTTACTCATAAAGAATAAGCACTTTAACATACCTCATGAAATTAAAAGATATATTAATAACTAATAGAAATCATATGATGTAAAGATAACATGAGGCATTCCATACATTATTACATAGGGATCAACCCTCATGGTTACGTTTGGAATACCCATAAAGGTATATTCCCTAAATCTATTTGGAGGGAACATAGAGTTTAACTCCTTTGAATTACCCAATGCATTGGAGAGCTATCTCGGGCTCACCCACCCTTAGTTTATCATGGAACCACCCAATTTCATAAACATTACCCAAGAACCATAATATAATCATAACACATAACTTAAGCATAAAGAAAAGATAACATTTCCGCATTGCAATAAAAATATAACATTTTAAGATATTTAAATAATAAATCCATTATAAAAACCATTTCAATACCAAAATACGTAAAAAGAGTACATGGTATTTATTTTTCTTTTGAAAACATTAAGGCATGTTAAGGAAGCCATAGATCAAATAGTACTCATAGTGACAGAAAAGGTCGTTGTCATTGCTTACGTTAAAAAGAAAACTGCCTTTTTGTCATTTAGTAAAATTATTTTTAGATATAATATTCCCTATAAATTAAATGAACATTCAAAAGGGATTTATACACCGTATAAAAATAAAGTCATGTATAAATCAAAAGATGCCTCAATGAAATGAGATTGAGAAGAAGTCCCGTACAAAGACGGTATCCTTAGATAAAGGAAAAATCAATTACATAATTATGTGTGAAAAATATAAATACACCCAATATAAGAATATATTAAGTTTAAAACAATCAGAGGAAATCCACACATACTCATAGTATTACATAATCATGATATAGAGTTTTAACCCAAAGAATTGAAATTGGGTTAAGAATTTCCCTTACAAAAATTCGACTGCCTAAGGGCGTCACTTTAAATTTCAGAAAATGAGTTGATGATATAGAAAATGGTATCTAATCACTTGGACATAAAATTTACATCTGTAATGATATATTATAACATATCCCAACATAATAAGATGTAAATTAAAATATATAACAAAAGATGTCTTTTAAAAAGAGGAGGGTGAAAGGTTCCCTTACTGATTTGGGTAACATTCGAAATGTACACCCCATGAAAGAAGGGTTATTCAATGAAGATATAAATACCAATAAATTAAATTATATTACACAAATAATACTATAATGGTCAGTACATACACCACACAAATAGAAATAGTGGCAAATGTAGCATGAATTTCATGGGGATACAAAGTGAGATAAAAACCCCTTACATCGTTGTGATCAATCGAGTTGTTTGGCCAAAAAATAATAAACACCAAATGAATCACATAATACAATGAATATAAATATAATCATGATAATGTATATGAAAGGGAATTACAAAATACAACACATGCAATAAATAAGTGGCGAACAATTGAAATCTCATGGAATTAAAAGTGAGATAAGAAATACCTTACGAAATTTCGACAGCCTAACGACGCCACATAAAACATCAAATAAAATAAATATATGAGATCAAATTGGGTATCTCATCATATGAACATAAAAATTACAGTAATAGGAATATAAAATAACATCCCCCAACATAATAAAGAGGATCTTAAAATAAATGACATAAAAAAAGAGTACTTAAAATGAAAGAAACAGGTAGGATCCCCTACGTCAAGTACGACTTTTCTACTTCGTTTCTTTATATTTCTGAATAATAAACCTTGGTAAATTTGTAATTGATTAAGTACCTCCATTAATTTTTATTATTCAATTCATATCAATTATTATAATGTTATAATAATTAGTTAATTATGTGAGCCCATATCAGACATTTTTGTCGATGTTCGATACATGAGTCAAAAAATGAACTTGTTTGAAATGAATTGACCATGTAGTTATAGTTTCATCATCTCAAGAATATTATTAATGATTTAAATATCATATATATCCTGTATATATTCATTTTAAACTATTCCATAACATTTTGAGTTAAAAAATGAAATGCACTGTTCATGGAGACCGTAGGCCGTATGTACGTATGAACGCTACTTTCATTTATTTGTCATATTAGTGGAAATAAAACTAAATGAGAGATATATATATTATAATTACAGTATAAGATATATGTTTTATTGGTCAAATAATTTCATTAATTTCATTCTTTATACATTCCATGTATTGCATGAATGAGTAACATCACTTGAGGGGGCGGTAGTCCATACTTCCTCAAATGAAATTATCACATTTCCATAACATGCAAAGCATAAAGGTATGTTTTTAATATAAAATACAGAAGCATAGAGATAACATAAATATAATATATATAATTTATAAATATATTTCCTTCATAATGGACACCATAAGAGGTGGTAGGAGAAGATTGAACAATCATCATTTCGTGAGGCCGTAATTCGACATCCTCAGAAACAGTATGTTCCTTACTAATTAGATGGTGGTGTGTGTAAGTGTAGCTTGAATATTTCTCAGAACAAAATACTATTATATTTAATTTACTGGTGTTGTTACAAAATAATGGAATAAAAAGAGTTTATGGGGTTGGAGTAGCAAAATAAAACAAAATAACAATAGGAAGACATTACCTTTAAATCGGGTAACTCCCCTTGGTTTGAACCAAAAGGGTTTCTTGAAGAGATTTCTGTAACGACCCGAAATTTTTTAATAAATCTTATTTCCTAATTTTATGTGTAATTTTATTTTATTTTTATACTCAACAAAAATGTTTCATTTGATAACATGAGTATAATTAAAATGAGACTATTGGGTTTTGACTATTATTTGACCATTGGTCAATATGACCGCTGGAAACTAAATGTTTTGATTAATATCTCTAAATACAATCAATATTGGTTAATTAATATAGAAAGAAGATTTGATGGCCTCACCCAGTAGTCTTGGACCGATCAAAGCCCATCTAACAGAACATGGGAAGGAGGTAGCACCACTGGGCTTTGCTCTGGACCAAACCCAAGCTGAACTTCATCGTGTGAAGCTAGAACAGGATCGCCTTCACGAGAAGTTCAAACTAATAGAAATTACGACTCGTGTGATGTTGGCCGAGCCTCCCTCGGATTCTCTCACCTTAGCACACCTTACACTTAGGTCCTATGCTGGTGTGATAAGGGGCTATGTAAGGAGACCGTGATTGCCTTGTGTAATCCTATGTTTTAAATAAAAATTTGGATTTACTCTTATGATGAAGTTTATGAATTTTCAAATGTCCATATACATATAGTATGCATATTTTTGATAAATTTTAGGGAAAGGATATATTAAAAATGTTTATGTAAACCTTAAATAAATAAAAATGTGTAATGATTTTCAAAAAATGGTCTTCTACAATTATGTTCACTACGAAATTTCGAGTCTAATAAAATCAACTTGATTTTTGATGAATAGTAAATTATGAATAGTGATTTTACGCTTAGGATTAGTAATGTGACCAAATGGATTAGTAATCTCACTTAAAGAAAGTATTAATATTATCTAGGCACCTTGATTAAGTAATGTGATTCAATAAAATGGTTAAATAACGGCTTCATAAATTATTATTCAAGTATTAGTTTTTCAGGTGAATAGTGTTTTTTAAATTAAAATTTTAATTAAAAATATTTAGAAAATTATTTTTATAAAACGGATTTCATTTTTGAACTTAGAGCACCGATATTATGCTATGGTAATTTTTGGGGTTTTTTTTTTGAAAAAATGAATTTTTGGTGAATAGTGTTTTTATTTAAAAATTAAATTAAAAATATTTAGAAAATTATTTTTATAAAATGGAGTTCATATTTGTAATCAGAGCATTGATATTTGGTTAAGGTGAAATTTTGGGATTATTATGAGAAAGTTGAATTTTTGATGAATAGTGAAAATACAGTTTTTAAGTTACGTGTGTCTAATGACATCATTAAATGACGTATTAAGTATATATTCAATATGGTCGAATTGTGAATATTAAGATAAGGTATGAGGTGTCCCAAGTGGCCAATACCATGGGCAAATACCATGGGCAAGCCCATGGTTTTTCCAAAACCACTAATGAGGTGTCCCTTGGCCATTAATGCCTTGTCCCCTCACTTTCCCTATAAATATCCACACATTCCTCCTTTGGTTTCACTCCCAACTCTCCCCCAACTAATTTCTGGTCTCCTTACCTCCCAAGGAGTCCTCCCAAGGTGCCCCCAAGCCTTCAAGGTCCAAAACATTGAGCTTCAAGAGTCACGTTTTAAGGTAAGGGATTCGACCTCTCTCTTTCATTTCCAGTAATCTCTTTTATGTCATTCCTTTTATGCTACATGTTCTTATGTTGGAGGATGTTCTTTTATACTCCTCTTACTTCTCTATTTATGTTCATATAATGAGATATCCCCTTTTACTCTCATTATTTCGTTTTATGATGTTTTAAGTGGCGCCGTTAGGCTGCTGAAATTTTTGTAACGGACTCTTTCTCCCTTCTCATTTTTCAACATCTATTTTCATGTAAAGTCTTTCAAGTTCCTTTTTATTTTGTTGGGGTATGATCTCTAAATTTATCATACTGATATTTTGTGATCATATAATGAGAGACCCCATTTTATCTCTTCAATTCAGTATTTTGAAGTTTTAAGTGGCGTCGTTAGGCTGCCGAATGTTTAAGTGGTTCTTCACCCTTCTCGTTTTGAAGTTCTACTTTCATGTCAATTCTTTCAAGTTCCTTTTTTTGTTATGTTGCGGTATGATCTCTATATCTATCATACTGGACTCTTATGTTCATATGATTAGAGACCCCATTTGATCTCTTCAATTCAGTATTTTGAAGTTTTAAGTGGCGCCGTTAGGCTGCTGAATTTTTAGGGGATTTTTTCACCCTTCTCATTCTTTTCAAAGTTTTACATTCATGTCAAGTATTTAAAGTTAATTTTTAATAATGTTGGGGAATTACCTCTATATCTATCATACTGAACTCTTATGTTCACATGATGAGAGACCCTATTTGATCTTTTCAAATCATTGTGTTTGAAGTTTAAGTAACGTCGTTAGACTGCCGAACTTTCATTAGAGAAATCTAATTTTTTTCTTTCTTCCATGTTTTTCATTTCAAATGGTATGTCGTTGAAATTTCATTACCATGATCATGTATCCTTCTTATTCTGTCCATCTACTGTTTTATGGGTCATTTATGAATGTTTGACCCATTTTCCCTCTCTTTTTAATGTCCTCTAAAACCTCGTAACATAGCCGTTATGCTGCAGAATTTCCATCTCAAAATGTCTCTCTCTTTTTCTAAAGTTCTTTTATATTATTATGTGAATACTCAAAGATCTTTATTCTAAAGGGGTATTCACATATATACCAAAATGTTCTATTTTAAATTATGGGATTTACATACATGAGACCCACCTTCCTTTTCTGTGGGTTTTAAAGTGATGTAAAGATCATGTCTTTAAAGCAGTTTTTGAAACGTTATGATTACGAAATGAAACCCATTTATTTTGTGCTACATGGGTTCTTTATGAAATGTTTGATGATGATATATGTGGCTCACATGATAATAAATGAAAATTTAAGGGTGCGCCCTGATAGCGCTCCAATGCATTGGGTAAAGACTTAATCTCTAGAGATGACCATTTTTAACGACGCCTTGGTGAATAACCTTGGTAATTTTTAATGACCCCTTGGGGATGGACCTTGGTGAAAAGAAACGATTTTCAATATTAAATGTTGCAGCCACATCTTCATGTTATGAAAAATTTTATTTTTATGCCTCATGATTTCATTCTCATGCCTTAAAGTTATTTTCATGACCTTATTGAAGAATCTCAAATTCACATGTAAAATGTTCATCTTGTTTCCCTTACTGGGCCTTTTGCTCACCCTTTCTTTTGATGTATGTCCCCAGGTTATGAGATGTAGGAATGAACCTAGGATGAACTTATGGAGAAGTCTTTCAAGTGGTTAAGAAGAATGTTTTATGTTTTTTCATGTATTATGTTCCTGGTTTCCAAGACACTAAACCTTAAAGATCCTCAGTTTTGTGTAATGTAATGAAAGTTTATGTTATAAAAAGGCGGGATACTATAGTTGGTATCAAAGGATGGTTTAGTTATTTGTGGAAATTAGGATATGAAAACTCTAGGATGAACCCTATAGAAAAGTTAAAAAAATAGGAAATCTTCTTGGTATTTTAGTGAGTATTGAGTAAGGGTTTTCCAAGAAAATACATCCCTGTATGGATACGAGCAGGTAGAGGTGGCTCTGGCATAGATGTACATAGGGGTAAAACCCGAAAACACCGCTTTGAGCTAGACTCGAACGGGAACTGGTACACGACAACGGGTCTTGCTGCACTCTTGGTTACGACACTCCCGGGGGATATGCTTTGGTAAATTCATAAGCTTAGTATGAACCATTGTTAAAGGAACAAAGATAAAATAAAATAAAGATTCACATAAGAATATATGATCAGGGATAACCTAGATGGGAACCTAGGGGATCACAAGTTAGGGCATACTTTTCTTCTACAAGTTATCCTTATATTCTTTCAGTTCCTTTTCATGATTATTGGCTAAGTACTTAAGCCCCTAATTATGCTTTCTCTTCATAGTTAATGGTGTGAAATGAAAGAACATGTCCAAACAACCCATGTGATAGGAAATGCGACGATTGTCGTATTAATATGACATGGATGACTAGGGGATTAAAATATGATTATTATTTTGGAAGATTTTCACTATTTTGGGGACCCTATATGATCGAGGTAAATAGATTACTACGGTATTTTCATTGAAGAGTATGGTTGACTTATATTTTGAAGAATCGATGAATTTAAGGTGGAATTAGAGTAATTTATGTTACTAATGGAAATTATTAACCTATCTTGGGGAAAATATGTTTAGGTTAGCTATTTTTTTATAAGATGTTAGGATTGGTTGATTTTGTTTGGAGATGAATGATAAAGTTTACCTTGGAAGACTATGTTATCAAATCCTTCTGGTATTTGGGTTTCAATCTTAGTTTGGTTTATTTTGAGGATTTTTAAGGACAGTTATTTATGGAATGGACTATGATGAACTTTGAGTAGTACCACGGAACTTTGAAGATTTAAAATTAGTTTCCATTCCTATGGGATTATTTCTTTTTGAAGAGTTGTTTTACCTTACCCTTTCTGTTTTTAGAGTTGTTTTACCAAGTAGTTTTGAATGCTCATAGTTTGGAGAAAAGATTAGTTTTGGGTAGAAACTTATTAAAGGATGAAACTCTACATGAATATAGGTATATTTTCTTATGTTTTTGTTTTATGTTGTAAATGAATTCCTCAAGATTATGAAAAGAAACGTAAAACAAAAACGTTGTTGGTTTAAGTTTCCTACTAGGTAATCAAATACCGTTTACACACATCATAAGTTTGGAATTTTCTTATGGTTAACGTTCTCCTAATCATGTTATCTATCACTCTCCCCCAGAAATTGACCCTTTGTTTTTCTTCCATGTCCATTTTTTCCTCCATGGAATCCTAGTATGGGTTAACTCGGGTGACCTTTGTACTTACCTTTTGTTCTTTTAAAGTAATTGTTTTACTGACTCCATTGCCGATGTGGGACTTTCAATGAAATTTCAAAACCCAATTTTAAAAATTACGAGGACGCAATTTCTTAAGGGGGGAAGATTGTAACGACCCGAAATTTTTGAATAAATCTTATTTCCTAATTTTATGTGTTATTTTATTTTATTTTTATACTCAAAAAAAATGTTTCTTTTCATAACATGAGTATAATTAAAATGAGACTGTTGGGTTTTGACTATTATTTGACCATTGGTCAATATGACCGCTGGAAATAAAATGTTTTGATTACTATCTCTAAATACAATCTATCTTGGTTAATTAATATAGAAAGAAGATTTGATGGCCTCACCCAGTAGTCTTGGACCGATCGAAGCCCATCTAACAGAACTTGGGAAGGAGGTAGCACCACTGGGCTTTGCTCTGGACCAAACCCAAGCTGAACTTCATCGTGTGAAGCTAGAATGGGATGGCCTTCGCGATAAGTTCAAACTAATAGAAATTACGACTCGTGCGATGTTGGCCGAGCCTCCCTCGGATTCTCTCACCTTAGCACACCTTACACTTAGGCCATATGCTGGGGTGATAAGGGGCTATGTAAGGAGACCGTGATTGCCTTGTGTAATCCTATGTTTTAAATAAAAATTTGGATTTCCTCTTATGATGATGTTTATGAATTTTCAAATGTCCATATACATATAGTATGCATATTTTTGATAAATTTTAGAGAAAGGATATTTAAAAAATGTTTATGTAAACCTTAAATAAATAAAAATGTGTAATGATTTTCAAAAAATGGCCTTCTACAATTATGTTCACTACGAAATTTCGAGTCTAATAAGATCAACTTGATTTTTGATGAATAGTAAATTATGAATAGTGATTTTACGCTTAGGATTAGTAATGTGACCAAATGGATTAGTAATCTCACTTAAAGAAAGTATTAATATAATCTAGGCACCTTGATTAAGTAATGTGATTCAATAAAATGGTTAAATAACGGTTTCATAAATTATTATTCAAGTATTAGTTTTTCAGGTGAATAGTGTTTTTTAAATTAAAATTTTAATTAAAAATATTTAGAAAATTATTTTTATAAAACGGATTTCATTTTTGAACTCAGAGCACCGATATTATGCTATGGTAATTTTTGGGGTTTTTTCTGAAAAAATGAATTTCCGATGAATAGTGTTTTTATTTAAAAATTAAATTAAAAATATTTAGAAAATTATTTTTATAAAATGGAGTTAATATTTGTAATCAGAGCGTTGATATTTGGTTAAGGTGAAATTTTGGGATTATTCTGAGAAAGTTGAATTTTCGATGAATAGTGAAAATACAGTTTTTAAGTTACGGGTGTCTAATGACATCATTAAATGATTTATTAAGTATATATTCAATATGGTCGAATTGTGAATAGTAAGATAAGGTATGAGGTGTCCCAAGTGGCCAATACCATGGGCAAATACCATGGGCAAGACCATGGTTTTTCCAAAACCACTAATGAGGTATCCCTTGGCCATTAATGCCTTGTCCCCTCACTTTCCCTATAAATACCCACACATTCATCCTTTGGTTTTCACTCCCAACTCTCCCATAACGATGTTCTAGTCTTCATACCTCCCAAGGAGTCCTCCCAAGGTGCCCCCAAGCCCTCAAGGTCCAAAACATTGAGTTTCAAGAGTCACGTTTTAAGGTAAGGGATCCGACCTCTCTCTTTCATTTCAAGTAATCTCTTTTATGTCATTCCTTTTATGCTACATGTTCTTATGTTGGAGGATGTTATTTTATACTACTCTTACTGCCCTTTTTATGTTCATATAATGAGATATCCCATCTTACTCTCATTATTTCGTTTTATGATGTTTTAAGTGGCGCCGTTAGGCTGCCGAAATTTTTGTAACAGACTGTTTCTCCCTTCTCATTTTTGAAGATCTATTTTTATGTAAAGTCTTTCAAGTTCCTTTTTCTTCTGTTGGGGTATGATCTCTAAATTTATCATACTGATCTTTAATGATCATATTATGAGAGACCCCATTTTATCTCTTCAATTAAGTATTTTGAAGTTTTAAGTGGTGCCGTTAGGCTGCCGAATTTTTAAGTGGTTCTTCACCCTTCTCGTTTTGAAGTTCTACTTTCATGTCAATTCATTCAAGTTACTTTTTTTGTTATATTGGGGTATGATATCTATATCTATCATACTGGACTCTTATGTTCATATGATGAGAGAACCCATTTGATCTCATCAATTCAGTATTTTGAAGTTTTAAGTGGCGCCGTTAGGCTGCTGAATTTTTAGGGGATTCTTTCACCCTTCTCATTCTTTTCAAAGTTCTACTTTCATGTCAAGTCTTTCAAGTTCCTTTTTAATTATTTTGGGGAATTATCTCTATATCTATCATACTGAACTCTTATGTTCACATGATGAGAGACCCTATTAGATATTTTCAAATCATTATGTTTGAAGTTTAAGTAACGTCGTTAGACTGCCGAACTATCATAAGAGAAATCTAATTTTTGTCTTTCTTCCATGTTTTTCATTTCAAATGGTATGTCCTTTAAATTTCATTACTATGATCATGTATCCTTCTTATTCTGTCCATTTACTGTTTTATGGGTCATTTATAAATGTTTGACCCATTTTCCCTCTCTTTTTAATGTCTTCTAAAACCTCGTAACATAGCTGTTATGCTGCAGAATTTCCATCTCAAAATGTCTCTCTCTTTTTCTAAAGTTCTTTTATATTATTAAGTTAATACTCAAAGCTCTTTATTTTAAAGGGGTATTCACATATATACCATAATGTTCTATTTTAAATTATGGGATTTACATACATGAGACCCACCTTTCTTTTCTGTGGGTTTTAAAGTGATGTAAAGATCATGTCTTTAAAGCAGTTTTTAAAACGTTATGATTACGAAATGAAACCCATTTATTTTGTGCTACATGGGTTCTTTATGAAATGTTTGATGATGATATATGTGTCTCACATGATAATAAAGGCAAATTTAAGGGTTCGCCCTGATAGCGCTCCAATGCATTGGGTAAAGACTTAATCTCTAGAGATGACCATTTTTAACGACGCCTTGGTGAATAACCTTGGTAATTTTTAATGACACCTTGGGGATGGACCTTGGTGAAACGAAACGATTGTCAATATTAAATGTTGCAGCCACATCTTAAAGTTATGAAAAATGTTATTTTTATGCCTCATGATTTCATTCTCATTCCTTAAAGTTCTTTTCATGACCTTATTGAAGTATCTCATGTTCACATGTAAAATGTTCATCTTGTTTCCCTTACTGGGCCTTTTGCTCACCCTTTCTTTTGATGTATGTCCCCAGGTTATGAGATGCAGTAATGAACCTAGGATGCACTTATGGAGAAGTATTTCATGTTTTTAAGAAGAATGTTTTATGTTGTTTTCAGGTATTATGTTCCTGGTTTCCAAGACACTAAACCTTAAAGATCCTCAGTTTTGTGTAATGTAATGAAAGTTTATGTTATAAAAAGGTGGGATGATATAATTTCTTCCTAAGGTAAGGCTTCTAGAATGAAGAGAGGGATATTGGGAGCTTATTTGAGTAGAGGTTGGACGAGAAAAATGGCTAGAGAAGTGTGAGAGATGGATAGGATGTGGGGTTTTTTTGTAAGGAAGAGGATGGGCTCTTTTGGAAAGCATGAAACTATAATTTTATTATATAATGCTTTTCCTTTTCTTAAAGTCCCAAAATCATTAATTTAGAAAATAAGGTGGACCATGTTCGAAATAAAATCATTAAATAATAATTGGACAAGTGTTAGATATTATTTTAAACATTATATTCTTATTTATTTAAATCATTCATTAATGACGTAAACACTGCATCATCATTGTGTCATAACTAATTTTATTTATTTGATGTCAAAAATTTTTAAATCAAATTACCGTGTTATAGGAAATATTTTTAGATTTATAATTAATATTTATAGTCAAAAATATAACATGTATAACCCCTTCTAAAAATTGTTTTAGTAAAACAATACATGTTTGTGACATTTTTATTTTTACTTTAAATAAAAGGTATTAATGTCATTATCTTACCCAAGTGGCTCCATGGGGTCCCAAAAATTGTCCACTGGATTGTCTTGGTCGGCCATGACTCAACCAATATGGGTAGTACAAGTTTAATGGTAATTTCATATTATTTAAACATTATATTTACCTTAAATTACACTAATTACCTTTAATAGTGATTAATAAAACATTAAAGTTACTATTCACCAAAAATTATTTTCATCCCATTGAACCAAAATTTACCTACTAATGACAACCATGTATGTCGGATTTTTGAAATTAAATTCATAGAAGAGGTAATGTTTCATTAAATGAGAAATTCAGTTTTTTAACTACCACTTATTGGTTTCACTATTCATCAAAAAATGAAGTCTTTCAGAAAAATACCAAAAATTTACCCTAAGATATATTTGATATTCCGATTTATAAAATGATTTATATTTTAAAAAATTCAAAACAAATAATATGTATTAATTAATTTTATAATTAATTCCCATTGTCAAATCAATTATCGTGTTTTTATGAAACAATACCTTTCAAAAGATTTATAATTTTTTATGTCCAATTTCACAGTAAAATTCATTCAAATGACCACCATTTGATTAAATGGTAAAAATAAATTCTAATTACTCTTTAAAACCAATTAAAAAGATAATCTATACATATAAATAAATTCTATTAACAAGAGGTTTTAATTATATTAACAGGAGGTTTTAAATTAAAATACAACATTTTTCACTATTCATTAAAAATTGAACTTTATCGAAAAAATAACAAAACCATACACAAAGTAAATTTTTATGTCCCGATTCTATATATGGATTTTATTTGGTCCAAAAGAATGTATAAGAGTGACCAAAACTATTTTTAAAGATGGTTCACCATCAAAAGGCGATAAATCGACCTTTTAGTGAATATTAGAGTATTTATGCCTAAAATTGGATTCATCCGCATTTTAAGCCTCTATAATTTATTGGGTAATTGTTAAAATATTTAACAAACATATATAATTATTTTGTAGTTAGTTCTATTAATTCCCTCTATTACAACGGCTAGGAATTAACTGTCATTTAAAATAATAATCTTATATTATTAGTGTATAACATAGGATTTCAAAGAAACCCGTTGTTGCGTATTGGGCATGGCATCGAACATAGAATTCCCTTTAAAGTAATATTAACATTCTATCCACAAATATTAATAAATACGAAAATGTAATATTTTTTATTTACTTGGGATGTTACATGTGGTGACCTAATAGAGGGAAGTGGCAGAAATGGATATCTATGCTTCTTGAATAAGAAATTAAACTAATATTCTCTCAAAGTGGATGTGGAAAAAACGCTAGTGGCTATGATGGGTTAGAAATTAAAAAAAACTGTTGAAAATCATTCAAAATTTACTGTGTTAAATTATATTATTTATCTTAAAATTGATAAGTAACATAATTTTAATGTAACACCAAAAAATGTATTTATGTCATTAAAAAAACTTATGTCTCACAATGATGATTTACAATATACCCACATAGAGAAACATTGTTATTTATTGGGAAAACATTTAATAATATTTATTATAATATCTATTTATAGAATAGGTTAATAAACACTAAAATATAATGTATATATAATAATTAAATACATAGGATCAAAATCTATCATGAATATCACTCCTTATATAAAAATAATAAAAAGAATGAGAACAAATTTTAGTATAAATTAAAATATCAAGGGAATTATAGAATCTTCATACGTGGATAAGTGAATAAGGAAATATGGGAATCTTGGATTTTATATATGTATATAGAATTGATTTAAAATATATAAATTTAGGATATAGACATTACCTTATCATTGGTAAATGTGTTTATTGGTCAATATTATCCTTGGGCACTATAACCATTGGTAAAAATGTTACTATTAGAAATACGATATGTAAATGGTATTGAAGAGGTAATTGATTTATAAGAGGGAAATTTTGGACTCAGTAAGTAGGATCATAGATTTTATATCCTATTATTCATTTCCTGGTTGGTAGGTAACATCATTGTGGTTCACACTTGACCAATTCAAAGAAGAGCTCCAACAACTGAGTCTAAAGTTGAACTATCTATGGGAGGAGTTCATGTTAGAAGAAATTACCATGATATCAATATTATTTGATCCACCACATGAATGTACACGCATCGCAAACCTCGCCCTTTTGGATTATTTTGGAATGATATGGGTTTATGTATCTTGAAAAAAAATTATTAGGTTCTAAATAATTTTTGAAATAAAAAAATTATTTCATCTGTCTCGTAATTTCATTGACCATATCACCCTTAAACAATGTTATTATGCACGTAATTAGTGCGTAAATATATAATATAAGATTAAATAAAAATAAATAATAATTATATTTTTTATTAAAAATATATTTTCATCATGTTTTCAAAAAAAATTATTAGAAGATAAAATTACGGTTCATTTTAATAAATAATATGTAAACAACAATATTAATTCCAACATAAATAGAAAAACAATTTAAGAATATGATATTTATTTTTTGTAAGTTTTATAAATGTATTAATATAATAGAAAAAATTATTTTTCTATCAATAATTACTTTATTTGAAAATATTTAATTACTCATACTTAAATAATATTATCAATATAATGGTTTTAATTTTTGAAATCTGTATGATTAAATTATTTATTGGCTAATTTTCCAGAAATTCTGAAGATAGAATAATATTTGTGCAAAACGTAAAGTATGGTATAAACATATGGTATGTGATTTGACCTCCTAATGATATAAAAGTGATGAAATAAATAATTTACAGGCATTATCATTAAAATATGTTCTTTCTTATTAAAAAAATGTGTTCTAATGTAATATAATTATTTTTCCAAACCTGTAATGAATCTTATATAACATAAAATATATCATAAAATTTTGAAAATAAAAATTTATGAATATGACACACTTCTATATTATGAATGATATTATTTTAAGTTTTTATTCTCATAAACAATTTAAATTATAAAAAAACCTACCCAGAGAAAATATAATGGGATAAAACTATGGTAAAGCCAATGGTATTTCATACATTGTAACTTAGAGTCCAGAATATATGTTTAGAAATTAATAAATAATTTCATCATATTTTTTTTAAATACCCACCCATTGTCATAATATTATATAGATAAAGTCTATTTTTAATTTATTTACACTCATTTTCACTCTATATATCCTTTCTGTCGAGTTTTTATATTTCTATGAAGCTCTTATCATCCTTTTAGAAGCCACTTTTGTAGTTAAGTACATTCTTCCTCTATTATTTTGTTCTTGCAATTCATTTTTAATATGTACTTTCATTTTAAATTGTTTATTTACTCATGGTCATATCATCATTAATTTAAAATCCATTTGGCCCCATATTAATGGAAGTTTCATACTCTCTCATTAAAAAAATTCTATAAATAACATTGTATACCTATTATGTTTTTCATATAACTATTTGAATTTTCCTCCATGATAAAATTTTATTTTTTAAATATCTAACCCTATTTTTTAAGGTTACTCATATAGATGTACTTGTAAAAAATATCTTTTGAATTTCCATATATAAATCCTTGAATCACTTCACATAGGTTTGTAATAATGAAAACACCACTTCCTTAAGCACTAATGAACTCATAGACTTTTATTAAAAGCTCACTCATTACTTCCTATGTGTATTTTATGAAATATATTATTATGATGATATATTTATTTGGTAGACATTAATTTAGATATATAAAGGGTGCACCCTTATAATCCTCTTAATCATTGGGTAAATAAATACTCATTGGAGTTAAAAAATTTTATGATACCTCAATGAAAAAACCTAGTTAAAATGTTTTAAAAAACCATTGTGATAAAACTTTGGGATATACTTTTGAATGTCTCATTTTTTTATCATTCCATTTCAATGTTATGTATCATATATTTATGATTTTCATCTCATGTTATAAATTTTTTTTACCCATGTTGATTTTTCATGTTTCATTTCCTTTTTCTATCCTTTAATAGGTCGTATGATTACCCTTGACTATAAATCTATGTCCACAAGAAATATTTTTCTGTGAGGAAATCTTGGATGGGATCAAAATGGAGACTTTCAAGGGTTTAAATATTGTTAACAATTATATTTATTTCTTGTACTATCCCTATTACGTTTCTTGTTTCCACGAAATTAAACCACAAAGGTTCATATTTAATTTTAATAAAATTTTATATAAACCAATTATGATAAACAATGAAACAAAATGAATATTATCTATAATTTATGTATAAATGAAAGGAAAGAATATTTTAAATTTCTATAAATCAAAGAGAAATCTAGATTCAATTTTTATTTACATTACTCACACTGATATATATAGTTTAATGAAGCATTCATAAATATATGTGGAAGTTATTTTATAATTTTTTTATAAATTACTATTGTGGGATAATTAAAATATGTTAATTTAAACAAAAAATAATGTGTATTAATTTATCAAAAATTATTATAGGTGATATAAAAATGAAACTATAAGTATGGAAAATGAATATATCTAGATAATGGAAAAAATATACATTTATAAAATTTACAATTACTATGAGAATGAAATTAAAGATTAATTATCATTTTGTATAAATCTATAGAAAATATATTTCATGAAAAGGGAAATTGAACCCCACAAAAAATGGTTAATATTTCCCATTAAAAGTGGTATCTCAAATAAATATTTGAATGTGGTAGTTAAAATTATGATATATATAGGTAATTGTTTACTATAAAATGTATTATTTTCTATGAGATATGGAATAGAATAAAACTGACACCAAAACATTTTATAGTAATCCAAATAATGTTTTTCATTTTAAACAATGAAATATTGTCAGATTAGTAAAATGATGTAGTACATGAAGGAATTTTTCATGGTTACTAAACCAAGAGTAAATATTATATGTGATCTACTAAAAGTATTTACAAGATATTTAAAATCACTTATGTTAATTTCATTGATGAACAATAACTCAATAAAAAGGAAATTCAAATAAAAAGTAAATATTGGAAGAATGTGATCATATGATATCAAATTTTAGTGAACCTAAATATACACCACATGTGGAAGGATCTATGAGATAATTGGAATTAAAATTTGAGGTAATTTAAAAATAGAATATACAAACAAAAAATAATCTTTAATTTATGAATCTTTTATCATTGGTGAAAAACTAATCTAAGATAAACTTATTCAATAAAGTATATAAATAAAACTATTTCATCATCACTAGTGGATTTAAATCATTTTGAATAATATATAATGGATGATCATGGGTTATACCTTGATATAAGAATTTGATCAAATTGAGAATAAACTAGTATGATATCTTCTAAAGAGTAATGTTTTTTATAAATTAATTGGAATTAAATGGGTGATAAATAATAAACATTATAAAAACGAAATGTGACCTAAAATAAATCAAGGTTGGTGTATATATTCTATTTTAAAGTTGAGGGAATATAAATTTTACATATGACTCCACTAGTGAAAATACATCAATCAATTTGTTTTTTATTTCATAAATATAAAGTTTGTTAAATATGTATCTAGTTGTTAAAATGATGAATTTAAAAAATAGAGTGAATAAATAAAAATCCTACATTGAAAAATCAATGGATATTAAATTTTTTTGATGGGGGAATAAATGGATTTCATATCAATAAATAATTATGAATATTAAATCAGTCACTAACAACTAGGTATGATTAATTATATTCAAAATTATTTAAATCAAAATTTAATAGATATATTATTGGTTACTTAATCTATATAAATTTTTTTAAATAAATAAAATTTCATGGTTCTTGTTTAGGTCTAAAAATATAATATTCCTTTAAAATGAGAATACTTTTGGACACAGTTTGGTAAACCTAATACAATTTGAGTTTGAAATTTCTAATATTGGAGAACTCATTTATTTTATTGTCCAAAAGTTAATTAAAATGTAAATAAACATTTATCTAACCAAAATTCATTAAATAGAAATTTTTAAAAAGTAAAGCACGCAAGATAATAATATATTTTCAACTCAAATATATAATGTAAATAAACATGGAAAACAAGATGATAGAAATAAATGATCCAATATTTTTTCAAAGAATGATTGGAATCGTAATATTTTAGACATAAATGAGTTTATAAACTTCCCATAAAAAAATTACATTCATGTTTTCAATGCAATATGAAGGAATATATTGGTATAGAAGTGAAACATATCATGAATTTTGTGTAAAGTACTCTTGAATATGTATTTAAAAATTAAGTTGGAAATAATGTGAAATTTAGTGTCATATAAATATTTATATAGAGTAATGGACAATGTGTAGATAAAAACCCATAACTACCTAACCATTCAGTATTTTAATAAAATTTATTGGATTTCTTAGAAAGAATTAATAATTAAATTCCATTTGTATATCTAAATCATATTGTATCTTGACGAAAAGTGATTATACCCAATTGATTTTTATGATTCAATATCTCTAAAATCATAGTGATTAAGTAAATATTATCACAGTAATATGCTGTGGAAAAAAATATAATTGATTTTATAATAAATCTTGTACTATATTCACAAAATCAACATAATCATATTTGATACCAATTTACTAATAAAATATAGAACAAAAATATTTCAAAGTACCACACATTGGAATAGAACAATAATTTTTTACCATTTCAATAGAAAAATTGGTCTTATTACTGTCTGAGAAATAAGGGTTGACACTATATGTCCAAAACATCCCAAATCCTAAATACATTTTAAAATCCAATTATCCTCATATATGTCTAACTCATAACATAGTTTTTTATATATTTTTTGTTTTCATAGAAATTACATTATGGGTTTATTATCGTAGTGGGTTTAGTAATAGTTAGAAATGAAATATTACTCTTAATTAAAATGGGGAAACTAATATTATGGGAAAGTATCTTTGGATAAAAGGTATGTATAAATGATTATATATATTCCATAGGGAGTGGAATGGTAAATTATAAGATATTAATGTCAAAATAAGGTATTTTATACAAAAATATAAGTTATGTAAGGGATGTAATAAACATATTTCTATAACAATATGTTATATAATGAACATAAAATAACATAATATATAGTTATATATGACATATTTTAATTATATTTTGTGTAACGCCACAATATTTTATGGTATGTACATTCTTAAATTAATTCAATTTCATTGATCTCTTATATTTCATGGAACACTAACCACATAATAAAATATTAATATAACATAGCAATTAAATTAGAGAGAATGAATAGTATTAACCACATTATGAAATTTATATATTATATTTGAAATATAATTTTTAACATTCTAATTATGTGTTTTGAAGACATTTTATAAAAAAATCCAACTCTATGCATAAAAATAAATATTTTATAAAGGAACTTTAGTCACCTTATGATGGTGCAATTATTTTTAATCTAGATTTTGAAACATCTATAAATTATCTTTGAAAAAGTTAAATTATTTTTTTAAATTTTAAAATAAACATTTTTTTGGTTTAATTGTGTTTATTTCTCTATTAATTTTTTTGTTTGGCTGAATGCTGGAAAAATATTTAATTTTAATTCAGAACAAATTTTTCATATAAAGAATTTATAGTGATAAATTATATTTTTTATTATTTAAATGTATAATTAGATAAATTTTATATCCTTTATTCTAATATAGTTCATTTGAATTAATTACAAATTTAATTTTGATATAAAAACATTTGAATCTTTTAAACCTTTTCCCTTTTAATACATGTATTCCCACATTGTCAAAAAGATTAATTTTAAATTAATTTTATCAAAATTCATGTTTTAAATTTTAAAAAATTAATTAAATATTTTTAATAAAAATGAATTTTTGTAAATATTTACCTTTTATTATTTTCCAATATGAATAATAAACTTCTGTAATTTTTATTATCACAGTTAAGGGTCAATTGAGTAATTAAGGGTAAAAATAATAATATAAATATTAGAAAACTACCCAAAATCTTATCCTAATTTTATTTTATGAGTGATTGTAAACTAATCTCATACTTGGGATGATTTTATGAGGTATTGGAGCCACGACGATCACATTAACCCATTTAGAGTATTTTATTCAAAATAAAAGTCATGGAAGTCATACATTTGTTTTTAAAAAGCTAAATATTATAATATTTGGTTACATAGGGTATATGTTCGACTATAAATATATTTTTTGAGACAAAATAAATTATCATAATCATGTTAGTTTTTAATTAATTTTTATGAAATAAATAATTAACCTAAATGCTTGCGCAATGATGATGCAGTAATTGATTAGTTAATTTTAATATCAAAATAATGATATTATAAGTATTACAATAAATGTAATTTGATATAATTAATTCCATACACATATTTTATATTAAACTCTGAAATTTATTTGATGTTTTAAAAGATTTTTTTCAATGATGTCACATTTTATGGATTTTTTTGTAATAGTCAAATTAAAGAATAATAAAAAAATGGCTTTAATTTTATATTCAAATAAATAGTTCATTATTAAATGATATAAAATTTATATAATTATAAAACTCAGACAATGGTTTCATATAATATTTAAAATATCATCCATGAATCATATATGGTTCATTTTTCGTTTTGTAGTATCAATATTGACCGTTAAAAAGTAAAAATCCATGTTCTCAGGGTTTGAGTTAAAGTTGTTAAAAACGGCTAAAAAATATATTGGTATAATCATGAAATAAACATGTCATCAAATTATTTTGTGAATATTATTTGACCCTAATTGCATTAATAATGAATTATAGTTTTATAATATAAACTTTTACATGAAGATAAGTTAAATATTATTTAAATTGAAAATGGTTACAAAAATGTCACTCTCTTTGTATTTAATATCATATATCAGTCTAAAAAGGAAACCAGAAGATATAAACGAATCTAAATGTCTATATTTAACATAATGGAGTTATATTTATTATAGAATATTATTTTTATTTTTTATAAATCGTATAATTACATTAAATGTATCTTCAATGCTAAAACAATATTTATTAAATTAATATAAAAATAAAATAATTAATTTTCAAAATTGTAGTTTTGATATATTTTGGATGATACAAAATGTATAATTAATTTTATATATTTATAGTATATTCTAGAGTATCTCAAAGGTATTATTTTTAAATTATATATTTTCCTTGATGTATTAAATTCCAAATTAAATGAATAGTTTCAAATTTGACTATAATGATATTTTATTGAATTAATATTTCATTAATTTATATAGAATACATAAATAGTTTTAATAATTACAAGGAGAATAATATATGGACGAAAATTTGTTCCCATATTCATTTATATACTATTTGGTTGACATTAAATCTATAATATCTTTTTTGTATTTTAATGTTTTGAAAAATCATGAAAGTGCCCCTCATCTATGTTATAAAAGGGCACGTCATCCCTCACATACTCACACCAATTAAAACTATATGTATTGACCAAACCCCACCCATTTATCTTCTGAACATTTTAGTTAATTTTTAGTGATTGTGGTCCTTTTAAAATATCATCCCTGGATCACATAAGAAGAGATTAATGGAAGTCTTCCAAAGAAGAGGTAGTCATCCTTGTCGACTCTGTCATGTTGTTTCTTCTTCCACTTCTTATGCATATGTTTCTAACATGATAGAGTAATAACTTTGTAATCATCTAAATTCAGAGTTTTTATAATGATTATGGGACAACCATATTCCCCCTTTTATCGATCATATGAAAAATTAATGCATTACACGTGTGTATGAATGGATTACCGTCTCCAAACAATAATGTAAGTTGTTTTTATTCAACACTATACTCAAATGTGTATAATGATGAAAATAATGGATATATATGGTAACTATGACATAATATAATTTTTTATCATTAATATACAATCCAATGGATTTCCCTTTACCATTAAAGGAATGACATTGTCACTCTTGTGTATGTATGGCCTACCATCTCCACCACGTGAGGCGATTCATTTTCTATTTATGACATTAAAGAGTGATTATAAAAATTCTTATAATGAATAAATATTATTTTAGGGACCTTAAAATAATTTTTGAAATGACTTAACTATATCTTATTCACGTGAACCAGGATTACCCAACAAAACATGCAAAGGAGAATGAAGCAGTTGACACCCCAAGCATGAGTCATAATGAATTATTATAAAAAAATGGGTGATAATGTGATATAATAGGATCATATATGATATAATAAATATGGACATATTCTATTACAAATTAATAAATTTATATAAAACAATATACAGAGGTTATGTCATGTTCAACTAAAGGAAAGTACAATGTAAGGGATTTTCTCATCTTACTTTTATTTCATTGAGAAATGCCTTATTCACCACCTATTTATTTTATATAGGTGACTTACCCTGTGATATATAGTGTCTGAAATATATTTATCTTCATGGTATTTGATGTTAAATTTCAAAAAAAAATTATAGGGATTATGATTCAGATATTTCAATATGTCATGGTGCACTTTTATTTAAAAATTTATTTTTAATTCAATTATTTGACATATGAGTAATTATTTAGATATGAAATACATGGGTTGGATATAGGTTAATGAAATAACCTCTATGAATCAATAGGTATCATGAGACAAATCAATTGGTGATAAAACATTCATATTTTTACCAATTAGAATCAAATGGGTTTCTCCCGATGGAAAAATACTATATTTTGAGAGGTCTTGATGGTATTGTGATTCATGTACTAGATATATGACATCAAATAATTAATAAATTATTGAATTCAAAATAAATATATTATTATCTTGGAGGATTTCAATACTTCAAAATATAGGGGGTTTCATACTCACTCTATTGACTAAATGGAATGTGTGCTCAACTATCAACCGTCCCATATTGATTATGCTCTTTGATTCATGATAGTTTCTACTTTAATTAACCTTTAATGAGAATTTTAAATCACCTTTATTATGTTTTCTTTACACATCATATGAAGATAAATTCATGGAATAAATTTTATAGATTCTAAATAGTCTATTTTTTTATATATTATGTTTCATTTTTTATTCCTGATTTAAAATGGGTATAATGTTTAAATCTGGTTTACTAAGACTTCTAAACTATTCAATCCACTGGGAATTGATTCCATGTAATTATTTTAATGTAATAATATAAGAAATAGACTATGCTCTTGTAACACCTGATACTTTTATGAGAAATATTTTGTTTTTATGTTATATAAACCATCAAAGGAATCTTTCGTTGCACGCAATCGCGACCTTCCTCGAGAGCGTGTGTAGTATGCAATACCGAGTTCCACTAAACAAAGATATATTATTATAATATTATAAACTAGCCATTATGAATAGTATTAACTGAATTTTAAATTTTACAACATTATTATTCATCTTACACATTTTCTAGAACATGGTATGAGTACAAAATAATTGTTTTTGGGTAAAATAAGTATTTATAAAAAAATGCAGTTTTGCCGCCTTTTGATGGCGCACCCACATTAAATCTAGTTTTTGACACATTTATAATTTCAATTTGAAAAAATAAAATTCTTCTTTTGAATCAGGATATAAAAATTTACTTTGGATAAATTTTTGATATTTTTCTGATAACTTTCATATTTTGATGAATAGTAAAAATACGCTAATTTTTAATTAAAAACAAAATTTTTCATTGAGATAATTTATATGGTTAAATTATAATATTTAATGGTTTTAAAGTATAGATAGAATATATTTTTACCATTTAATATAATGTATGTCATTATAATTAATTTCACATTGAATTCATAGGTAAAAACATTTCAATCTTTGGCAATGTTTTAACTTCTAAAACCCGTTTTCTTAACAAAGGAATTTATTTTAAATTAATTACTGCAACCAATATGTTTTGAATTTTGAAAAATGGATTCCATATTCAGAATCAGTGGGTCCAAATTATGTTAAAAGGATACTTTTTATTTTTGGGCATTATTAATAGTAACTACGGTAAATTTTATTTAGCATAGTTGAAGGTAAATCGGGTAATTAAGGGTAAATATAAGATTATAAAATTACCCTAACACCTGCCAAAATCCAATTGGATGACTAATGGTCGACCCATATCACCTAAGGGTCAGATTAGATTCATTTAATTGACTTTTTTCCATGAAAATAATATAATTATTATTAAAACCAAAGAATGTGACAACATGCCACTTTCTTAAATCTTATAAGTATAAAAAAATTAATTTGGTGATAAACTTAATGAATCTTCAAACATAAATATTCTACAGAAATCTAATACTATTATCTACATCATAGTAATTTATTTAGAATTTTTAGGGATTAAATAATTATAATTAATTATGACACAATAGTGATATTGAAATTATTTTATTAATTAAAATATCAAATAAATGGTTTTAAAATATTAAAATAATTATTATATGCACTATTTAATGTTCTCCACTAATTTTATAGATACATATGACATTTTATTAATCTATTAAATATTTTATTTCGAGCATATACTCTGTATATATTATATTTAAATTCAAATAAATGAATAGTGTCAAAATTGACACTATTGTTATTTTATAAAAATAACATATTATAAAATTGTTTAAAAATCACAAATATATTTAAAAATTATAAATTAAAATTTATATGGTCTAAAATGTCATAAAGTGTCAAATTATGGAAAATTCAAAACACATATGTAGTTATTAATAATAATTTAAAATTTAGAATATTATTACCAAAAATAAAATTAAATTGATAAATAAGGATAAATCAAGTTGGTAATGTTTAAAATAAATTCCTAACATGTCTAAATCTTATTGGTTGAGGATATTACAACCCTATATCATCAAATCTTCAGATATGAGTCATTTTGGAAGTTTTTAAGTGGGGTTGGGATTTAATATAAACTAATATTTCTTATATTTCCAAAGGTGCCCCTCTCCTCCTCACACCAATTTGAGCCTTCACCCTCGGCCAAACCCTACCCATTTTTCGTCCCCAAATCCCTAGAATCATCCTATAGGTTCTGGTCCTCTTTAAAGACCAACTCTAGTGCCCTAAGAGGTGGTTAAGAAGAGGCGCGTCAAAAAGAGGTAATATCCATTACCGCTCCATTCCAAATACTTTCTTCTTCAAAATCGTCTTCTTTAGTTGTTTCATTATTAAGTAATAACATCAGTATCACTCATATACTGATATGTTATTATAAGTATGAAACAACCCTATTTCAGCTTCTATCCATCTTATGGAAAATGAAATCACTGCGCGTGCGTACATACGGAATACCGTCTCCATGCCATGGTGTAATCTATTTTCCCCCACCACCATACTTGGATGGGTATAATGATGTAAATAATTACTATATATGATTATTGTAAAGTTATATTGATTCTAAAATAGTATACATACACTCCAATACAATTCCACGATCATGGGAACGATATCATCGCTCGTGCGTACGTACGGAATACCGTCTCCACGATGTGATGCGATTCGTTCTACATGATCTTCATTGAATAATGATTATATAAATAAATTGAATGAATAAATATGATATATATTACATTAATACCATTCTATAAATGATGTATCTATAACCTAAAGAGAAGAATAAGAATTTATTCGACAAAACACGCATAAGAACAAAACGTTATAAACACCCGAATAACAAGTTGTAGTGAAATATTACTACTAAGAAGCTAAGAATATAACCATATATGATATCATAACAATAATTATGATTTTGGAATAAGTCAATAACATTAGTTAAATCATTATAGAGGAGGTTCGTACACTTACGAGGCAAATCAGACCTAAGGTAAGGGAAATATCACAATCTCATTTTTATCCGAGATTGTTTATACTTTAGTATTTACTGGGGTGTATTTTATCATCTACATCCATGTTTCCTCAATATGTAATATTATTTCCATCCACATACAATTGATTAAATTCAATTTTACCCTTAGGTTAGTTTTTAGTAAAATATATTAAAGGAATCTTTTGTCGTTTTTCGTAAGAGGTACTTTTTGACTTTTCTGACAAAAGTACGAGAAGAATGTTTTTTTAACTTATACAACATGAATGGATTTTTAAATTTTTTTCCATGAATCTTCCTTTACAAGTTTTTAATTATATTTTTAATCAACTTTTTTTAGTTTTAAATTTTATGACATGTTAATAATGGAAAAAAAATTGATGTAGAAAGGATATTTTCATGAAGAATTGAGTTCAAGAGTTTTATCAAAATTATTTTCCATATAATATAATACAGGGTTCTGTTTCTATCCCTATTATTACAAGGATTTGACTATGTTGTGATGGAAATATTATTATGAATTCCTTTATGTTATATGAATTGTTTTATGATGTCACGATGCTTAAGATTCCCATTTTTATTACATGGGTTATGCTATGATGTATGGTTTATAATTTTGTGGCACACATAAGAATGGTATCATTATGAGATGGGTGGGACCTATATCTCCCTCCAATGAATTGGGTAAAGATTTTATATCTCATGAGATAGACATGGCTGGAACGGTAGGTTAAACCGGTTCAGTGAAACATGACTGAAACGAGGAGTGAACTCGGTTCAGAAATAGACTTTGTCCACTAAGATAGTCTTGGAAATGAGTCTTGACTAACAAGAAATGATTCTCTATGATTATGTGTGTATTCCAAATAGTTTCATTTTTTATGTTATGATTATTGGGATTACATTTCACTACTATGATTTATCCCATGTTATGAAATTATGATCTCTTTTGCAGGTTAAGATTTCCAAAAGTTATGTTCTTATGTATATGATGTCATTGATATTTCTTTTGTTTACCCTTACTGAGCATTTGAGCTCACCATTTTGTATGTTTTATTTCCCAGGTCAGGAAGAAGGTTATTAAGTAGTATATTCCAAAAAGGGACTCTAGATATGATGAAAAAAATGGGAGGAAAAGTATATGCTTTATGAACCAGTTGTTTATGTTTCCCGGTTTCTAAAGACTCTATACCTATATGGTCCTTTCTTGGTTTTGTTATATGTTGTAATAAGCGTGCTTAAATTCTGAAGTAATGACAAAGTATGTAAATCATGGGTCGTTATAGTTGGTATCAGAGGAAAGGTATAGTCAACCATTGGATGCTAGGATGTGAAAGCCTTAGTAAGAATCCTAAGGATAAGTCTAAGCATAGAACACAATCTTAGTGTTTTATAAACGGCCATGAAAAACCTATGATAAGACCTTATGTGTGAAATTTTATTCTTGATTATGTGGTTTTCCTATTATAATTAGTGGTGCTCACACTATTCTTCTTGGTTTTAGTCAATGACTGGAACCCAAAGGAACCATGTTAATGCGGAATGCGACGGGCAATGCAGTGATTTCCCACCTGAGAAACCAAAAGTTATGGGAGATGGAATGAAAAATCTTGTATCCATGCTCACACAACATTCTCAAGCTATGAATCATGCAGTACTTCCAAACGAGCAAAGGAAGGAGCAACATTCTGTTGAATCCTTCATGATTCAGCGTCCAGCTTCTTTCAGTGGGTCTACTGTTCCATTAGTTTCTGAACAATGGATTAGAACTACTAAAAAGATATTTTCAGTTCTTCAATGTTCTAAACATGATAAAGTCATCCTAGCAGTGTATCATTTGGAAGGAGATTCTGATCAATGGTGGAATCTTATTAAGAATATGAGGCAAAGGGATGAAATTGAGTCCATGGAATGGGACGAGTTCAAGAACTTATTTTTTCAATAAGTACTTCCCTCGTATTCTCCGAACAAAGATGGAGAAAGAGTTTCTTGAACTGAAGAAAAAGGATGAAGAATCTGTTGGTACTTATGAAGAAAATTTTTCAAGACTTTCAAGGTACGCTTCTGGTATTATTATCCAACCTGAGAGTAAAATCGATCGATTCTTTAGTGGCTTAAAACCAAGTCTTAGAAGGGCGTTAGCCATAAGGGACTTCAATAGCTATGAGAAAATCGTTCGATGTGCTCTCAAAGTCGAGATGGACATTGGAGTAACCCATCAGTCATATGTGTTTGATAAGAAGAGGAAAATGGAATTCATAGGAAAATCTAAAGAGCACACTGAAAAGAAGATGAGATTTCCCTTATTCTCAAAGTGTAGAAAGAAACATGGGGGGAGTTGTCTTAAAGGGACAAGTAATTGTTTCAAATGTGTAAATGAAGTTCATAAGGCATTTGAATGCCGCAATGATGGGAAGAAGATTTCTAATGATGCAAACAAAGGAAAGGACACACAGAATGGACCTACTACACTTCAATGTTTCAAGTGAAAGGTGATAGGGCATTATGCCCATCAATGCCCAAATCCAAGGGTTGATGATGATGGTCGACGTCAACAAACTCTTAAGGCTAAAGGAAAAGGAAAGTCACATTCAATTTCTATCAGTGATATGGAGTATGATAACGTTGTGGTTAAAGGTACACATACCATCCACTCTATAGTAGAAAATGTTTTATTTGATTCTGGATCCACCCACTCCTTTATTTCTGAAGAATTTTCTAAGGATATCACCGTATTACCTCAACAGTTAGATGTTGAGTTAGCTGTGAGAACCCCTAATGGCACAACAGTCACATCAAAAGTTTATAATTCTTCTCCGATTGAAGTTTGTGGGAAAGTGCTTCCTGCAAATCTTGTGATCCTTCATATAGTGGAATTTGATGTGATTCTTGGCATGGATTAGCTTTCTCTACATGGAGCTCATATCAATTTCCAAAGAAGGGAAGTCACATCTCATATTCCAGATCAATCTATGATCGTCTATCGATGCACGGATGAACATAACCTTCCAGTGGAAATTTCTTTCATTTTATGGCTATTGATTCCACTAAATGAATGTTATTTATCTCAAATGGTTGGTGAGAAACTCATGATTAAGAATATGCCCATTGTACGGGAGTTTGATGATGTCTTTCTGGAGGAATTACCGGGTCTCCCACCAAATTCTGAAGTTGAGTTTTAAATAGAACTTCTACCAGGTGCTTTGCCTATTTCAAAGAAACCTTATAGAATGGCCCCAATTGAGTTGCAGGAACTGAAGAAGCAACTCCAAGAGAATCTTGATAAGGGGTTCATACGCCCTAGTGTGTCACCTTGGGGAGAAATTGTTCTGTTTGTTAAGAAGAAAGATGGATCAATGAGACTCTGCATTGATTATCGAGAACTTAACAAGATCACTATCAAGAACAAATATCATCTCCCACGCATTGATGACTTATTTGACCAACTAAGAGGAGATCAATACTTTTCCTAGATTGATCTTTGTTCAGGGTATCACCAATTAAGGGTCAAAAGGGAGGATATACAAAAGACGACTTTCCGTACAAGGTATGGACACTATGAATTTATAGTGATTCCATTTGGTCTTACTAATGCCCCTGCTATCTTCATGGATCTGATGAATAGAGTATTTAGAGACTATCTTGATCAGTTTGTGGTAGTCTTTATAGAAGATATTCTTGTATATTCAAAGAGCAAGGAAGAACATGAAGATCACGTGAGAATTATATTGAAGACCCTGAGAAAGGAGAAGCTTTATGACAAATTTACCAAGTGTGAATTTTGGATTCAAAGAGTTTCATTTTTGGGTCACATAATCTCCAAAGAGGGGATATCTTTGGATCTAGCAAAAACAGAGGTTATCGAAAGATGGTCGAGACAAACAATAGTGACTAAGATCTGAAGATTTCTTGGTTTGGATGGATATTATCGACGTTTTGTGAAATATTCTTCATGATTATCTAATCCACTCACCAAGTTGACTTGGAAAAGAGTTAAGTTTTTTTGGATGGAGGAATGTGAAGAGAATTTCAAGGAGTTGAAAAGAAGGTTATCTAGTGCACCTGTCCTCACACTGCCTTGTAGTGGAGAAAGGTTTGTGATTTATAGTGATGCTTCCAAGAAGGGTTTGGGGTGTGTTCTTATGCAAAATGATATGGTAATAGCTTATGCCTCACGACTGTTGAAAATACATGAGCAAAATTACCAAACTCATGATTTGGAGTTAGCTTCGGTAATCTTTGCATTAAAGATTTTGAGGCATTACCTTTATGGTGAAAGGTGTGATATTTATACTAATCATAAAAGTTTAATGTATATTTTCACACAAAAGGAGATGAATATGCGCCAAAGAAGATGGTTGGAGCTGATTAACGATTACGACTGCTCAATTCATTACCACCGTGGGAAAGAAAACAAGGTGGCAGATGCATTAAGTCGACAAGACCGTGCCAGTTTATCCTTGATGAGGATCACAAAAGATCCAATATTTATGGATTTACAAAGGATGGATCTTGGAATTATAATTAAAGGAGAAAAATCGTATCTTTCCCAAATGAATGTTCAACCATCTATACATGTGAAGATTAAAGAGGCACAGAAAGAAGATGTCGAGTTACAAAACATGGTGAGAAATGATCCTGAATTCAACCTTGATTGTGATAGGATAATAAAGTTCAGGAATAGGGTTTCTGTTCCTCCCATCCCCGAATTAAAGAAGGAGCTGCTGGATGAGGCTCATAGTTCTTCATTCTCTATTCATCCTGGAAGCACGAAGATGTATAGGGACCTGAAAGAGTACTTCTGGTGGGATGGCATGAAAAGATATGTTGCTGAATATGTCTCTCGATGCTTGGTTTGTTATCAAGTTAAAGCTGAGAGACATAAGTATAAGGGGATATTACAACCATTACGCATACCCGAATGGAAATGGGAAAACATATCTATGGACATTGTCACATGACTTCCTAAATCATCTCAAGGAAATAATGCTATCTGGGTCATAGTTTATCGTCTTACATAGTATGCACACTTTATCACTATTAGAGAGGATTTCTCTCTAGATCAGCTTGCCAGGATATATGCGAAGGAAGTGGTAAGATTTCATGGAGTACCACATTCTATTATATCTGATCGGGATCCGAGGTTTACCTCAATGTTTTGGTGAAGTCTTTAGCATACTCTGGATACAGAGTTGAGTTTCAGCACTGCTTATCATCCTCAGACAGATGGTCAGTCTGAGAGAACAATTCAAACTCTAGAAGATATGTTGAGAGCTTGCTCTATGGATTTCAAAGGTGGTTGGGATCAACACCTACCATTGGTTGATTTTTCTTATAATAATAGATTTTACTCCAGTATTCAGATGGCTCCTTATGAAGCTCTCCATGGATATAAATGAAGGACTCCAACTTGCTGGGATGAAGTTGGGGAAAGAAAGCTATTAGGACCTAATATTGTTGAAGAGATGGTAGAAAAGGTCCGATCTATTCAAAAACACATAAGAGCAGCACAGAGTCGACAGAAAAGTTATGCCGACAACCGAAAAAAAATACCTAGAGTTTGAAGTGGGTGATAAAGTGTTCTTACGAATATCTCCCTGGAAGAGGGTCATGACATTTGGAAAGAAGGGGAAGTTGAGCCCTAGATATATCGGTCCTTTTGAAATACTGGATCGTGTTGGGAAGGTAGCTTACCGATTGGTGCTTCCACCGAATCTCTCTCATGTTCACGATGTGTTCCATGTATCTCTCCTGAGAAAGTACATACCTGATACTTCACATGTACTCAGCTCAGAAGTTGTACTGCTGGAGCAAGATCTTTCTTATGAACAACATCCGATAGAGATTCAGGATCATAGTGAAAAATTCATACGAAACAAGACCACTCTCTTGGTGAATGTTTTATGGAGGAACCACCAATTAGAAGAAGCTACATGGGATCTTGAGGATATGCTGAGGGAGAGGTATCCTCATCTATTTGTTACAAAGTGACGAATTTCGAGGGCTAAATTAATTTTAAGGGGGGTAGAATGTAACACCCGAGACTTTTATGAGAAATATTTTGTTTTTATGTCATATAAATCATCAAAGGAATCTTTTGTTGCATGCAATCGCGGCCTTCCTCGATAGCGTGTGTAGTACGCAATACCGAGTTCCACTAAACAACGATATATTATAATAATATTATAAAATAGCCTTTATGAATTGTTTTAAATGAATTTTAAATTTTACAACATCATTATTCATCTTACACATTTTCTAGAACATAGTAAGAGATCAAAATAATTTTTTTGGGTAAAATAAGTATTTATCAAAAAATGCAGTTTTGCCGCCTTTTGATGGCGCAACCATATTAAATCTAGTTTTTGACACATTTATATGTTCAATTTGAAAAAATAAAATTATTCTTTTGAATCAGGATATAAATATTTACTTTGGATAAATTTTTGATATTTTTCTGATAACTTTCATATTTTGATGAGTAGTAAAAATACACTAATTTTTAATTAATTTTTTTTTCATTGAGATAATTTATATGGTTAAATTATAATATTAAATGGTTTTAAAGTATAGATAGAATAAATTTTGACCATTTAATATAATTTATGTCATTAGCATTAATTTCAAATTCAATTCATAGGTAAAAGCATTTCAATCTTTGGCAATGTTTTAACTTCTAAAACTCATTTTCTTAACAACAGAATTTATTTTAAATTAATTACTGCAACTTATATGTTTGGAATTTTGAAAAATGGATTCCATATTCAGAATAAGTGGGTCCAAATTATGTTAATAGGCTACTTTTTATTTTTGGGCATTATGAATAGTAACTACGGTAAATTTTATTTACCATAGTTGAAGGTAAATCAGGTAATTAAGGGTAAATATAAGATTATAAAATTACTCTAACACCTGCGAAAATCTTATTGGATGACTAAATGTCGACCAATATCACCTAAGGGTCGGATTAGATTCATTTAATAAACTTTTTTCAAGGAAAATAATTTAATTATTATTAAAACTAAAGAATGTGACAACATGTCACTTTCTTAAATCTTATAAGTATAATAATTTTAATTTGGTGATAAACATAATGAAACTTCAAAAATGTATAGTCTCCAGAAATCTAATGCAACTATCTACCTAATAGAAATTTATTTAGAATTTTTAGGGATTAAATAATTATCATTAATAATGCACAATAGTTATGTTGAAATTATTTTATTAATTAAAATGGTTTTAAAATATTAAAATACTTATTATAGGAACTATTTAATGAGCTCCACTAATTTTATAGATACATATGACAGTTTATTAATCTATTAAAGCTTTTAGTTCGAAAATATCCTCTGTATATATTTTATTAAAATTCAAAGAAATGAATACTGTCAAAATTGACACTACTGTTATTTTAAAAAAAATGACATATTATAAAATAGTTCAAAAATCACAAAAATATTTAAAAATTATAAATTTAAATTTATATGGTCAAAGATGTCATAAAGTGTCAAATTATGGAAAATTCACAACAGATATGTAATTATTAATAATAATTTAAAATTTAGAATATTATTACCACAAATAAAATTAAATTGATAAATAAGGATAAATCAAGTTGGTAATGTTTAAAATAAATTCATAACATGTCTAAATTTTATTGGATGATTATATTACAACCCTATATCATATAAGATTTTGATATGAGTCATTTTGGAAGTTTTTATGTGGGGTTTGTATTTAATATAAAATAATATTTCTTATATTTCTAAAGGTGCCCCTCTCCTCCCTTATAAAAGGGAACCTCCTCCCTCTCCTCCTCACATCAATTTGAGCCTTCAAGCTCGGAAAAACCCTGCTCATTTTACTTCCACACTTCCCTAGAATCATCCTAGAGGTTCTGGTCTTCTTCAAAGACCAACCCTAGTGACCTAATACGAGGTTAAGAAGAGGCGCGTCAAAATAGGTAATATCCATTACTGATCCTTTCCAAATTCTTTCTTCTTCAACATCATCTTCTTTAGTTGTTTCATTATGAAGTAATAACATAAGTATCACTAATATACGGATATGTTATTATAAGTATGAAACAACCCTATTTCCACATCTATCCATCCTATGGAAACAAAATCACCGCGAGTGCGTACATACGGAATACCGTCTCCACGCCGTGGTGTAATCTATTTTCCCCACCACCTTACTTGGATGGGTATAATGATGTAAATAATTACTAGATATAATTATTGTAAAGTGATATTGATTCTGAAATAGTATACATACAATCCAATACAATTCCACGATCATGGGAATGATATCATGGCTCGTGCGTACGTACGGAATACCGTCTCCACGATGTGATGCGATTCGTTCTACATGATCTTCATTGCATAATGATTATATAAATGAATTTAATGAATAAATATGATATATAGTACATTAATACCATTATGTAAATGATGTATCTATAACCTGAAAAGAAGAATAAGAATTTATTTGACAAAACACGTAGAAGAACAAAAAGTTATAAACACCCGAATAACAAGTAGCAATGAAATATTACTACTAAGAAGATAATAATATGACCATATATGATATCATAACAATAATTATGATTCTTGAATAAGTCAATAACATTATTTAATTCATTATAAAAGAGGTTCGGACACTTACTAGGCAAATCGGACCTAAGGTAAGGGAAATATCACAATCTCATTTTTATCCGAGATTGTTTATACTTTAGTATTTACTAGGGCGAATTTTATCATCCACTTCAATGTTTCCTCAATATGTAATATTATTTCCATCCACCTACAATTTTTTAAATCAAATTTTACCCTTCTGTGAGTTTTTAGTAAAATATATGAAAACAATCTTTTGTCGTTTTTCGTACGAGGTACTTTATGACTTTTCCGAAAAAAGTACGAGAAGAATGTTTTTTTAACTTATACGACATGAATGGATTTTTAAAACAATATTTCCAAGAATATTCCTTTACATGTTTTCAAGTGTATTTATAGTCAACTTCGTTTAGTTTTAAATTGTATGGCATGTTAAGAAATGAAAAATGTTTTTTGATGTAGAAAGGATATTTTCCTCAATTATTGAGTTCAAGAGTTTTATCAAAATTATTTTCCATCTAAGATAATACAAGGTTATGTTTATATCCCTATTGTTACATGGATTTGATTATGTTGTGAGGAAAATATTTTATGAATTCCTTTATCTTATATGAATTGTTCTATGTTGTCACGATGCTTAAGATTCCCATTTTTATTACCTGGGTTATGCTACGATGTATGGTTTATGATTTTGTGGCACACATAAGAATTGTATCATTATGAGATGGGTGGGACCTATATCTCCCTCCAATGCATTGGTTAATTATTTTATATCTCATGAGATAGACATTACTGGAACGGCAGGTTAAACCAGTTCAGTGAAACAGGACTGAAATGAGGAGTGAACTCAGTTCAGAAATGGACTTTGTCCACCAAGATAGTCATGGAAATGAGTCTTGACTAACAGGAAATGATTCTAGATGATTGTGTGTGTATGCCACAAAGTTTCATGTTTTATGTTATGATTATTGGGATTACATTTCACTACTATGATTTATCCCATGTTATGAAATTATGATCTGTTTTGCAGGTTAAAATTTCCCAAAGTTATGTTCTTAGGTATATGATGTGATTGATATTTCTTTTTTTTACCCTTACTGAGAATTTGAGCTCACCCTTTTGTATGTTTTATTTCCCCAGTCCAGGAAGAAGTTTATTAAGTATGATATGCCAAAATGGGACTCTAGATATGATGAAATAAATGGGAGGAAAAGTAGATACTTTATGAACCAGTTGTTTATGTTTCCCAGTTTCTAAAGACTCTATACCTATAGGGTCCTTTCCTGGTTTTGTTATATGTTGTAATAAGTGTTCTTAAATTATGAAGTAATGACAATGTATGTAAAGTATGGGTTGTTATAGTTCTTTTGAGTTCAGTGAATTACTATTGGTATCCACGGATATTTAGAAGAATACTTGGGATCTATATTTAGTAAATCCCGAATTAGGAAACATAATAGCATAACCACATTTGAGGATATTTAGTTTTAAGGAATGAAATCATATATATTTAGTAATGAAAATGGAAATCCTAGGATTTATGAATTGACTCATATATTGAGAATAATATGTCATGATGGATACATGCACTAAATAAATCTTCATGACTATAACACTATTCTCAGTGTTTTGGACATTTTTTTTAGGTTTCAGTTAATGATAATAATCTAAAATGTTATAGAAGTAATGGTTATTCTACTCATAATGAAGAGACTATAAAAGTAAAATGTAAGGAAAGAGATATTAATGAATAAGATGATGAAGTGTATTTAATGTTTTATGAATTGAGTGGAATGATTAATGTTATTCTATATTTGGACTCAACTATTATTTTATCAATGATGATTTAGATATATAAGGATTGTACTCTATAACTTCTTCATGAAGTATTTGGTTGAATGTTATTAATAATACTAGTAACCAGGAAAATTAATTTGATTATGCCCAATGATAAAGAATTGATAATGGGATAGTATGGGTTACCATTGAATTGGATAGTAATTTGATGGTTTATATAGTTTCCTATATGGCTGAATTTAATGAATATATTAAACAACCTAAAATTTTATTTTTTGTAGCATGCATGTTTTCATTAAGTTTTTATATTGATTGAGGTATTCATTTATCAGAATTTTGATGTTTAAAGATAAATTATATTGTTTGTTTAAAATTTAATGTTATGTTTATTTTTAAAATTTAGTGACATTCCTTATAAATATCCGACCTTTGAAATTAGAGAGATATATTTTGGATGAGTCTTAAAATTAACTTCTTATGGAATATATTATGATGATATTTGGATATTAGTTCCTATGGTTAAAGTGTGATTTATTATATCAAATATCATGTGTGAACCATTTTTGGTTCATTAAAATTTTAACGTCTGAAGGATTGACTTGTGAATCTTATGATTCATTAAAATACTTTAGCCATAAAAATTCTTGTTGAACATCTATTTGTAGGAATAAAATATAATGTGAAAATAGATTGAAGAAAAACCAAATAATGAGACTATGATTATGAAATGGAAATTAATAAAGAAAGTCTATTTTGTCATGGTATTACTATTAATGAAAAGGAATCCCTCAGCTCATTGAAATGAATTTTGGAATAAAAAAATTATCTATTTAATTTTATTTCTGAAAAATCAATGGTCTTTTAACTAGTCACAAATTTACAGTTTTGTAATAGTTAAAATTATACTGAAAAAGTTATATATCACTCTCCATGAAATGTTTACAGTTATATTTATCTTCTATGTTCTAGTTTTCTTGTAACTATAATTTTATCCAACTCCAAAGCATAATTATGTGGCAACCCTTTCATTTTACTTCCCCTCTTATTAAAATACTGTTTTATTAACATTATTTCTAATGTGGATTTCCCAAAAATTAATATTCAAGTATCAACCTTTGAATTTATACGTTCAAATTATATTTTTTTGGATTAACATTATTTAATTAGTGGCTAATTCTACACCCCTATATTTTACAGTATGTATATTAATAGATTTAATTTCTTTGATATCTTCAATTGCATGAAACACCTACTTCAACTACCCTAATAAATTTTTAATATAACCTAGTTATTAAATTAGAAAGAATCAATTGTGTTTACCAAATTATGAAATTCATATACTATGTGTTCAATCTATTGTATAAAAACTGTCTTTTGTGTTTTCTAGACATGATATAAAAATCATTCCACTTTTATCCATTAGAGATATATTCTTTTCAATGCAGTTATTTCATCTTTTGATTGTAATCTTGTTTTAAATATATATTTGACACATTTATAAGTTTCATTTTAAAAAAATAAAATCATACATTTCAATAAAAATATCAAAAAAATTCATTGGTTGAAATTTGTTATTTTTCTGATAAGTTTCAATTTTTGAAAATTACTGAAAAAAATATTGAATTGTAATTGAAAGTAACTTTTTCATATAAACAATTTATTAGGTTTAAAATTTATTTTGAATTGTTTTAGAGTATAATTATATCTATTTTATATCATTTAATTGAATTTATTTTCATTAGAAACAAATTTATATTGAATGTGGAAATAAAATCATTTCAATATTTTGATCATTTTCTCATGGAAAACACATTTTCTAAAACTATCAACATGACTAATATTAAATTATTTTTATCAAATTATGTGTTTTAAATTTAAAAAAGTGGAATCCATATTTAGAATAATAAGGTATAACTTTAACGAATATTCCCCTTTAATGTTTTAAAAATTTGAATAGTAACCATTAGTAATTTTATTTTCCACGATTAAGGGTAAATTGGGTAAGGTTAAAAATTATAATATAAATATTGTAAAAAAACCCGAAAACTTTTCATAATTTTATTTTATGTGGGTTTTTCGATAGAAATCATCCTTGGGGATATTTTTGGAGCTCTTGGATCCACTTGAATGATGTTAAATAATTTATAGTCTTTTATTTTAATGAAAAGTCAAATATGACATACTTTTGTTTTTCACAAGTGAAATATTTAAATATGGGATTACATAGTGTATATATTTCACTAGAAATAGTATTTTGAAATATAAAATTATTATATTAATCAAGGAAATTTCTTTTTTAGTTTTATGATATATATAATTAAATTATATTCTTTCACAATGATGATATAGTAATCAATTTATTAATTGAAAAATCCAATATATTATATTTAAAATATTAAAATAAATTTAATTTTAAACAAATAATGTTATCCAAAAAATTTATAGATAAAATTGAAATATTATTGATATTTTTATTGAGATTATTATAAGAAAATTTGTTTTAATATATTTTCTAAAAGTCACAGTACTAAATAGTCTTGAAAGTAACATTAATATTATATTAAAATGTATAATATTTTGTTAAATGATATAAAATATTAAAAAATTATAATTCAGCCAAAGGATTTGTATGAGGTTTTAAATTTTATCCATGATTCGTTTATGGTTCTTTTTTAATTTATTTACAATAATATTTACCTTCAGAGAGTAGAAAATCATGTGTGAGGGAGACAGTTAAAGGGCTAACAAAGGGTTAAAATCAAAAGATATTTCTATAACCATAACTGAAATGTGTCTAAAAATTATTGGATAATGTGTATTTTAACCTTATAACCTTAAAATATAATTTTAATTTTTTAATAAAATTTATCCCAAGAAAATTAATTATATATTTTTAAATGAATGATAGTAATAAAACGTCACTCTCTTTATGTATGCTATTTGATATTTTTCTACATACAAAAAAACTAAAGATATGAAAAAATACCTATTTTTAAATTCATGAAATTAGTTTCATTATATAAATTTATTTTAACTTGTATATATTAGATAATTAAATTAGCTATTAATTTAATGCTAAAAAAATATTTATCTAATTAATATAGAAATAAAATAATTGATTTTAAAAATATTAATTTTGATATATTTTCAATGAATTGATGTTTATAAAGAATTTTATAGATTTATATGATATATTAGTGATGTTTTAAATCATTATATTCTAATTACATATTTTTTATGATTTATTTAATGTCAAATTGAATGAATAGTATCAAATTTGACAATATTTATATTTTACAGAATTAATATTTTATTATATTATTTTAAAAGCACAAATATATTAAATAATTAAAAAGTTAATAATATATGGTATACAATTTCATCCCTTTTACAGTTATAAACTATTTGGAAAAATATTTCTCTATAATAGCCTTATTATATTTTCATATTCTGGTGAATTTCCAAAGTTCCCCTCATTTGAATTATAAATGAAAACCTTCTCCCTCACATCCTCACACCAATTTTAGCCATCTAGCTCATCCAAACCCTCCCCATTTCAAAACTAAACAACCTAATTTATGCCTTATGGGTTCTTAGCCTTCCAAAATACCATCCCAATATCACTTTAGAATTAATTAAATGATGTTTTCTAAAGAAGAGGTAACTGTCATTATCGACTCTTCCAAGTTTATTTCTTTTTCCACTTCCTCTCCATATGTTGTTTCCAATACAAAAAAAAATAAAAAATAATCTATATTATAAAATTTTATTATGATTTTGTGAAAACAATATTACATATTTTATCTATCCTATGAAATACTAAAGCACCACACGTATGTATGTAAGAATTACTATATCCACATCATTGTGATTTTTTTTTCATGACCACTTTAATTGGATGGATTTAGTTTTGAAAATAATTTATATATATAGAAATTATGAAATAATAGTTATACAATAAAATTAATATACCATCCAATTCCTTATGTGGTTACTATTAATGGAATTATATCGTCGCTCGTGGATACGTACCACCTACATTCTCTACGACAATATCATATTCATTTTTCATGTTCAACATTAAATAATAATTATTAAACATTATATAATGAATAAATATGATATCTATGACCTTAATATAATTACTCATATGATATATGAGTATCATATATGATATCTTAAATATAGATATAATTTTGGTATAAATTAATAAAATCATTTAAAACATTATACAGGAAGTAAAATAATATTCAACTAAAGGAACCGAAAATGTAAGGTTTTTTCTCATATCACTTTTCTTTCTATTAGATATTCCATATTCACCACTTATTAATTTTTTTGTATTGTACTACCCCTTTGATATATCATATCATGAATCTATTTATCGTCATGTTATTAAATGTTTCATTTCATAATTATATATTTTTATGGGGCTAATCATTGAAATATTATAATATGGTATGGGTCACATTTATTTGAAATTGTATTTTTAAATATATTATTCAATATAGGTGAAATGTTTCTGATATAAAAGACACAGGATGGGGAGAGGTTAATAAAATTCCCCTGATGCATTAACAGGTATCATGAGATAAATCAGTTGGTGAAAAAACCTTCGAGTATTTTTCTGAGAATAATCTGGTGGGTTTCTACCCACAAAAATCAACCATCTAATGAGTAATTTTGATGGTATTGTGATCCTTCTTTATTATAAATTATTTATCATAATAAATAATTTCTTATATTTAGTATTTATATATTATTATCTAGAATAATTTCTCTATGAAAAAAATATGGATGAATTTCTTTTTTAGTTTAATGGTTAAGTGAAATGTTTCTTGTGTTATAGTCTAATAATTGTTGATTATGCTTTTTTATTCATGATATTTTCCACAATAAATAACCCTTAATGTGAATTTGAGATCACCAATATAATATTTTATTTACCCATGATATGATGAAAAATTCATATAATAAATTTCAAGTATTCTAAGTAGCTTATTTTATTATATATTACGTTTCATTTTATATTACCAAGTTAAAATGGGTTTCTTGTATGTATCCAGTCTACAATGACTAATATATGATTTTTCCATTTAGGATTTATTCCTAGTAATCAAGCCAATGTAAAAAATTAAGGCCATAGATTTGAGATTCTGTGGTTGAGGTGTTACATTTTGAGTTTTTGGAGATATAAAAGACATTAAATTATCCATTTTGGAGATAAGAAAATATTAATAATTTCTAATAAATACAAATGGGTATAACATGGTAATATAGGTTATTAAATAGGATAATGATCAAATGCTTTATAAAATGATTTTTTATTTTTATTTTTTCTTAATATATAATATATTGTTATGATGATCTATGGAAGAAGTTATATGTATTTTGAGGATATTTGAAAGTAATTTACTCAATGAGATATATATCATGTTATAATTTTTACTAATATATAAAAATTATTATTATATAGATTTTTAAGAATACTATTAGCTAATAATGTGAAATACTATATTGTAGTGGAAATTGTTATGTCATGTTTTAATGATTGGGATTAAATTGTGATTAATTTTCTTCTGATGTTCAAGGAATTAAAAGTGTAATGGTAATAAATATTGTAAAAATCGTTTAAATATCCATAAAAATTTTCAATTATTCTATAATGGAAAATATATATATATTTTAGAAGATGTTTTTACAGTGATTTAATCTATACTAAGAAATAGATTTAAGGGGGTAAGACTATTGTAGAGAACCATAATTTCTCATTGAATAAGGTATTCTGATATGTTTTTAAAATTATTATCATAATGTTTTATCTAAGGGATTTCCTAGTAAAATTAAAAACATAATTTTATACATAAGGTATTTTTTACACCAATGTTTCAGAGATATCAATTAGTTGAGATTAATAATATATTAATAGATGTCATTTCATCATGGTTTCGTAGATATGTATACCATTTATATCTATTAATATTCTAAAAAAAGTATTATTTTATTAACTAATGTGAGATTTAGTTAAAACATTATATATGATTATAAATTTTAATCCAGATGAAACATGTTGCATAATAATTTATATAATTTGGAAGGATAAATCATAATTTATTTTTAAAAATTAAATTAGAAAGATAGAGGGTCATGGGAAAAAAGTTAGAACTTTTGTATATATGATATTCTAATTGATTTTTTCTTTCAAGGTTAAAGAACACACTCATTATGGAAGATATAAACCATATTTTATAGATATATCTAAATTTAATCACCCAACATTGTATTATTTGTGTTTTTTTATACCTTGATTATAATGAAATAAGAATGGTTTTAACCATATCATTATCATAAATAAACAATTAGGGAGATAAAAATATGTGTTTATCCTTCAACGTGGTAGTGAACATTATATAAAATTTGCATTCGATTGTGATTGTGTTAGCGGATTCTATAAATATTATAAAATAATTTGTTTGGTCTCTATGGGTTTCTATAATTCTATGTGAAACAAAAAAAATCCTTTTACATTATTTTTCATTTTTTTTCAATGTTGTTATGTGCTTTTATCTAATAGGTTCTAGTATGATTACTAATGGGAGAACATAATCTATTCAATGTGATTTGATACATTCCCTAATTAAAAAACAAAAATATCGAATGAGACATTAAGAGTTAGAACAATATCATAAATAATACAAATAAATAAAACCACATTCAATGAAACCAATAATAATTAATGAAAACTCCTTCATAACATGGTAATCCACTCAATATTAATTATCCAAGAATAATTAAAATTTACACTCCATGTTTTAAATAGTATATATCATTTAACCATATCCCTATATACTTACGAATAATTTTTTAATTATTTAGATCAACCACTTGATCAGTGTTGCTAAGGACCTTATGAGCACTTGTAGATCAAAAAAAGAAGATAAATAGAATTTATGGTTTCCATTATGTCCGTTGAGTATATATTTACACAAAAATCATATACCAAATAAAAAATATAGCAATAAATAGCTAATAATAAAAATAAATATGTAATATAATAACACATGTGGAATTAAAATTTAAGTCAATCATTTTTAATAAAATATAATATCATGACCATCATGTAATGTTATATAATTATATTCAATCATACATTATGCTTCACCTAGTGGGTCAAATGTTTATAATGTAGCATACAAAAAGGAATAAAAATTATATAGCCACAAAATACTAAATGTATCATATCCCAAATAGTACATAGTATATCTAAAGTAATTAGTCTCAAAATTCTCTCATCAAAACATAAATAATTCAAATACATATCATTCGTCCCATACAATTACTTATTTCAAGAGACATAAAATCTAGAAATACAATAGGGTTTCTGTGTGGGGTGTGAATATGAATCTTGGTAAGAAAACACAAATATATTCTTCAAATATTCCAAAATATATATTAGTGCATTCAAAATGATGATTGCAATATGATGAAGAGGGATGATTATCTACCATATAATCTAATTTGGTCATTGTGTACTTACCAATCCACCATAATTTCAATACACACCGCCTTTATCTAGAGTATTTCCAAAAAATCCATTATAGACTACATAATCACAAAAAGATGTATCAGGATCCACATCATGTAATTTTCATCCTATATCAACTCACAATGTTAGGAGTCCTAGAAAAATATAGTGTTCATGAGTCACAATATATTGGATATCTTTGTATATCATAGTCTTCTCATATTTCATTAAATTAGAGGAATATCATGACATATATTGGATTTCTTATAACATGACAAGATACATGGTGTAGAATACTATGCTTGAATAAAAATCATATGGGAGATAAAAACTAACGTTTTTGGATTAGATCATTTCATTTTGTACTGTATGGTATAATATCTTATGCTTTAACATAATCATTTTTGGATATATTATATAACAAATATTTTTCAGATTATTTCATATTAGGAGATTTAGTGAAACATAGTTAGACCATATTGCATCATTTAAGGGACATGATGTAATATTGTTAGCTCAGATCAATCATGTTGGTAGATATGGTGTACTATAATTTTTTCAAATGAGAATATATTAGGTGACATAATGTAACATATCTATATCACGATTTCTTATATCCTCCATTGAAGCCAGGGTCATGAAATTGTATAATGGAGCCTTAGTATAACATCACATTCCATAAAAGAACATGTATTTCCATTAATATCTTCATAGAATCCAAAATCTATGAATTAGAAAAATAAATAAATAAATAAATAGGTTACTAATAAACTAAAACATAACCCCAAGCCCACTCAATCTATTGTAACTCTCTTTTCCTTACTCACATATCCACTAACATGACCAAACCCATCATGGTTCTTCATAGGATAATAATAAATTGAGTTTTATATCCCCATACCACCTTTAATGTGTTAATTTTTGGCGATTCATACTGAGTAAGAGTATCACATTTTATAGGAGTCCTTAGCCTATCTCATCCTAATATATACATATATCTCCACTACATAAAATTGAATAGGAACATCATTAATAGATATATAAAATCTATTGTAATGTATAAAGCACATGAATGAGAAAACAAATACAAAATCAAGCCCATATAGGAAAATTTATACATTGGTTAAGCCTCTAAATATGATAGATATAAAAACAAGGGAAGTTCCACCTCTCTTATTTTACAAATGAATCAAGCATCAATGGTCCCCACCATCATCACGATCTCCCAATAACAAATATCATGTAACATGAAAAACAATAAATTATCAATGAATAAGACACGAAAACATTATAGCAACCAATACAATATCTAAAATATGCATCACCCAAAAAAACAGACCACACATTGGTACAATTCCCATGTAGAGGTGAGAATAAACTCACTCAGTAAAACACCATGATACCGTATAGAAGTGTAAATAATCAAGTAAACTCAAACTATAGTATAAGAAAGCACAAGGGGGACAAGGTTCCAGATAAACTCAACCAATATAATTGTCAGGGTTATATCTATGTCTATATCTTCTCCACTCTAACCCTCATGGATCATACATCATAAGAATCTAATGATGATCACGGAATCATAAATTCCACAAATTCTGAAGTCAAAATACTAACTATATTCTTCCTCTTAAGGGTAACCAATGAGTGAAGTTTGAGTCATAATTTACAAATTATCTACAATACTTACCCTTTATAACTTCAAAATCATCACTTCAAACCATAATGTAAGAATCGCTCCTCACTAGATTATGCACATCAGAAAATGGGTTTCAATACCATATCATCCATTTATACTGAGGTTATCATTATTCTAGATACACTAAGGGGAACCAAAAAATTTCCCAATAATAGTTCTGGATAAAGGGGTTATTAATATTTACTATCATAACCACCCATGTATTAAATAATGTAGATAACCCAAGACATAAGAGAGAGTCCCACTCTTCATATATTGAATGTTGGACAAATTGGAACATATATCCATGAATTTGATCTACACAAACCAAGAATCCTAAGTCACCTCTCTATAAATATAGTATAGGACTCTCAAAATACCAAAGGATAATTATCATCCATTGGGGGTACCAAACTCCATAGATAGAAGATCTAATTCCCTGGTTCAGTATGGTAGACTACTATCTCTACCTGTGATGGTTTGGAGGATCATCACCCCGCATAAGATCTTAAAAGGGGGTACTAACTCAATATATATATGATCTCAATCCCCTAGTTTCTAGGAGTAAACCAAAAACATTTAGGTTATAGGGGACTTATACCTAATATAAACATAATTACATGCAATTACTAACTACAATAATGCTATTATAACCCTATATGATGCCCATTTTCAGATCTTTGGAGATAAGGAAACAAGAAAACATTTCATACCTCATGACTTTCCCACGATAATAAAGGGAAACATACAATTGAATCAAATATAAAAAAATACAAAATATAGACATCTAGTATTCCAAAATCATTGTATACAATAAATAGATATTAAAATACACTAAGGATCCAAAAGTAAATGGAACGAAATATAGTTGTACACAGTGTATAGGACCGTTGAAACACTATAATCATGTACTACCTCACAACTTGTTTTGTAATGGTCCTTTATAAAGAATATAAGATATGGTACATGGAATTTGGGGTCAGTTGACTCACATGGAACATACCATTGGAAGATATAGTATTATAATCCCTAACATTATGACGTTTCTTCATAGACATGGGATGTGGTCTATATAAGTCATCATTGGCATGCAATACTACCCAATATTTGCCTTGTAAGCCACATGTATCATGTATCTGAACTATAATCATGTCCCTTGGGAATGTACATGAATCCCTAATATTACAAGTTAATAATTTGAGAACACAATGTTACATTTATAAACATCTAAAACCCTAGCTTCACATCTATGGAGAAATACATTGTGTGTTATTTAAATGTATATGCCTCTATCCATGTTGTCTCACCACCTATAAAGGTCCAATGATTTTAGGGGTCCTTCCCAACATTCATTACATTGGCCTCCACATTCCTGTCATTGAATCATCTTGATATTTTCATTCCTAAATCATCTTCATATTGTCTATATATTTTATATCTCCATATCCTTTTCAAATTTGATCAATGTCACCTATAGTCATTGATTCGATGCCAATGAATCACCCTTTGGTCAAAAGTACTTCAATTAAAAGGGAAATTAGTTATCTTATAACATAATTAGATGTGGTAGACTTGGAGAAGTATGAATACCATCGACCTGATATTCCATTCACAACACACCACATGTTTCATGAAGAACTGAGAAACTAAAATGGAGAGAAACAAAATTCAGATCATATGAAAACACTTCAAACAACTAAATCATGATGAAATTCAAAATATAGTATAAAATATAATTATTGATGGAAAACCACCAAAAAATAATGGTTTATTAATCAATAACAAAAAAAATTGTGATATAAATCAATAACATAGGGAATTTATAATGATTTAATCATGATATATAACGCATAAATCCAATAAAGAATCCACATCATGGTGACCCTCACAATGGATATTTATAGGGCCATATATACAAGCCTCCAAAGGATCCATTTCTATAGTAGATTGGTAATTGAAGTTATAAATAAACTCATCTAGCCCCAAGTGATCATCCCAAGAGAATCAAAATTCCAGAACACAAGAATAACACATATCCTCAAAATTCTATATTTTTATTTCTATTTGTTCATATGATTAAGGATGGTATGTCATACTCAAATGGATGTGAGATCCCAGAGCCACCTAAAGGCCTTTCTAAAGATGAAAATTGAACCGAGGATCATTGTTAGAAACTATTACCGATGGAACTACGTGCATATGAACAATAAATTTCGCACGAAGATTTCCCTACTCTTAAACCTTGGTTGTATCATGAATGGGTATAATGCTTTCTAATTTGGTCAACCAATTGATCGAAACCCAAATAAAATTATTCTTCCTTTGCATGCATTGGAGGAAAACCACAAATTTCATAGAGACCACTTTTCACATCCATGTAGGGATTTGATGTGGCTAATGAAAGCCGGAATGATTTTGGTGCTTGACCTTAACCTTTTTCAACTTATAACAATGCGAGGAAAATTAATCAATGCCCCATTTCATATATGGCCATAAAAACTATCAAATAATGTCATTGAACATAATTTTTAATCCTATGCGCACTTCCCATTTGGAATTATGGTAATCCCCCATTAGAGATTTCGTTACCGAATATAGTACCAAAAAACAGTTCCAAAATCGTAAAATGACCTCCTTGGAGAATGAACCATGAAGAATAGTCTTTAAACCATTAAGATAATATATAATTCTAAGAAACTCATCATCAATAATCTATTCATTAATAATCAGTTTGATAAGAGAGTATATCAATTGAACACTGGCCAAGAGATCCTAACCCCTTATTCCCTGAAAAAAATACATAATTGTGTAAAATTAGCCATCATGTTCCACTCTTCTAATGATTATTTCACTTATTGGCTATGAAGTTTCTTGGTCAAAGAATCTGTAAGAACATTCCATTTACCCAAGGTATATGATATGTTGAAATCAAAATATTATAGCTTTTATCGCATTGATTTAAAGCTTTTGAGAGAAGACATAACTCAAGATCTTATGGCCTGAATAGCTAATAGGCCTATATATGTAATGGTAATGTCTCCGAATCATAAGTGAAAACATCACAACAAGATTTTATTGGTTAGGGTTCAGATAAATCTTATCATGTGGCCTAAGATGACGAGATCCATAGGAAACAACATGATTATGTTGCATAATAATGATACCCAATCCGGATCATAATGCATCACAAAAGACCACATAGCCCATCATAGCCTGTTGAAGAGTCAATACTGGTGTTATAGTCCAATTTCGTTTCATACCAACAAATACATATAACATTTATCATCCCAATAAAGTATTACTCCATTCCATGTTAGAATAGTCATTGGAGAAGCCAAACTTCAGAATCCCTTCATCAATCAGAAATAATATGCAACTAAACCAAAGAAGATCCAAATATTGAAGGCATTTTTTGGTTTCTCCCTATTCATATTATCCTTTACCTTCTAATGATCAATATATATTCCTTATTCTGACACCATGTGTCCCAATTATTTCATTTAGTGAATCCTAAAATCAAAATTTTGATTCTTGGTATATAATGTATGATTTCTTAGAAAACTCAAAACTATTATCAAATGATTCACATGATCCTCCCTGGACATAGAGTATATGAGGATTTAATCTACATAGACTACCAAAAATTTCTGAAAATACTCATTAAAATTCTTGTAAATTAAATCCATGAATACTAAAGAAGAATTATTTATTCCAAAGGAAAAAATAAGGTACTCATAATGACCATAAAAACGCCGAATGTCAGTTTTTGGGATGTTGAATTCTTTTATCTTCAAATAATGGTAACCAGATCAATGATAAATGTTTGAGCACCACCTCACCACTTTCAAGTGAACAAAATGGTAATATATTAATGTAAATGGATACATTTTCTTTACCATAACTCAATTGAAATTTTTGTAATCAAAACACAGGTGAAGTGAACTATAATTATTCTTAAAAATGTGAACTGACTCTACCCAAGGGGGCATGCTCGAGCATATGAAACCTTTCACAAGAAGATCATCCAACTTGTACATTAGCTATTACATTTCATATAGTGTCATATAATAAGATGGAAAAGATATATTTTGAGTACTAGGAATTAAGTCAATAGAAGAATCTACCTCCCTTACCCATGGATTCCAAGAGAAGTCAGAAGGAAACACATTGGAAAACTCAAATACCTCTATAGGTAGATCACCTCTCAAATATCCCCACTACAGATCAATGGAAAACATAGATACCACATTATTGAACTTCAGATAAGAATTCCAGGATCAGTATGAACTTAGGTCCCATTCTCCTTGGAAGGGATGAAACACACCAACGAGTATAGTAAAGGAGTCCCTTTGAAGATAACAATCAATCGTGGATTTATTTCTAATGATCCAATCCATTCTAAAAATCAATTTAGGTGGTTTCATGTTGACAAAACACAAGAGTGTCTATGAATAACCTATTCCATCTTCGTGTCAATTGATGTAGTAATATCCATTGAAAAAGATAAAATATCCCTAAGAAGATTTAGAAGATTAATAACACATGTTGATGTAAACGAATTAGATGCACTAGTATCAAATAGATAAGTCACTAATGATGATGATATAGTAATGGTAACTCACATGGTTGCTGAACCTGTATCATTTTCCTCTAGAGACTCTTCTACTGAATAAAGATTATTCGTTCCAGATTATTATGGTTGGAACCATTTTATACATGAAGAATATGATTTCATTATAGTTTTGGAAGTAGATGATGATCTTGTTCCACTACGTAGAGTGGAAAAGATATGGTTGAACCTCTATAAGTGACCTAAATAACCGTTGGAGCCACAGTTCAACGGTTCCTCAATGCCAACAATAATTGAATTCCCTGTCTTGATACAGTAGTAGAAAATGATAGGACATCTTGAATGAACTATAGGAGGATTTTAATGACCATTCTACCATGAACCACCGTGATAATCATCAAGCTTCATCTTTCCTTATAACCCATTCTACCAATAAGAGAATATGAAACTCTTAAAAACCATCACTTTCCATCCTTATCGATTTCAACCATTAGATCTTTATCTAGAACATCAATATAAGATTGAATATTCCTCAATAACGCATGAGAATAAATCTCTCGTCGGAGTCCTAAAACACCACATTTAGTCTTCATCTTCTCATTTGACAATATATCAAGTGAAAAATGCACAACTCTTCAAAAAGATTCAAATACCCTAACATAGTCCTGTCATCCTGCATGAGTTTGAAAATCTTTGTATCCTTGGATAACAAAATCAACTCTAGATTAAACGGGTTGGTGAGAAGTGTTTTTATATATTTTCACTATAAACCATCATGTATCTTCATATTCAGCATCATGTAGAATCGTCTCATGATTGGTTGTTCCAGAATGAAGGTGGAACACATCACCTTGATTTCTTCATGTGTATCAATGAATCCAAACAAATTATCGATCCTTCCAAACCATTCCACAACCTCTAAAAGATCATTTTATACCTTTAACTCTCATGTCTTATTACTAATTAACTCCTAATAATTGTTCCTAAGATCATACCTATGAGGTTTGAATGAATGAGAAATAATGGCGGTGCCTATCCCAGTGCTTGGAGAGTACGTACCATCACCTCAACCAGATTTTGTACCATAAGAGGATTCACTCACTATGGTTCATCAGTAGCCTACACCTGGATCTATTTCACATGTATTCTAGGAGACATGATGTTATAAAACATCAACATATAGTAAAGATGGTAACTTATAACCCTCAAACATAGAAACAAAGGAAAATAAATCCCAAAGGATTGAATCCATGATTTGGATTTCACCCAGTCTAAATTAAAATCAAGGAAAATACTTGAAACAATCCTCAAGATGACTTTCCATGACCACACCTAGTGATATAAGATTCATTATAGTGACAAATGGTCAGTTATTCAATCAAAACTACCACTAAAATCACACAAAGATTACCCAAACATCATACATACATCAAAGCAGGATAAAAAACCTACTCCATTGATAACACTCTGTATAAAAACATCCCAGGTACCCTGGTAACCTGATAAATGAGTCGGTACTAACATAGCCTAAAAGGAATTCCTGATCCCCTGAGTCTTCAACTAGAACCAGAAATTTTTCAAAATGATAGTGGGAATGATTTTTCCACAATCAATGAAGATGTGATGAAACAAGACAGTATGAATACAATAGAAACTCAACTATAAGTATTTTATTAGAAGTAATATTGGTATAAAACAACCCAAATTACTATATAAAAGTTTTGGAAAGTAATAATGAAAGAATAAAAATTCCCAAAATACACAACTATACAAGTCTGCAGGTCAACAGTTAGAACCACCTCTAAATAGTGCTTTACCCCTACTCAAACATGGAAGGAGATAGTCTAAAAACACCATAATCCATGGGTATGATGTGATAAAAAATCCTAGAAGGTTCTAACCAAGGATTCCATAATAGATGCTAATAATTAATTAACCAAATAATGTGCATTCAATTTTCAAATAACGATGTTTAGAATTTCAAGATAATATTTAAATAATACATGTTTTAAATTTCAAATGATGTGACACATATTAAATGTTTGAATACATTGAACAAATGGATTAAACAAACACTATTCACATAAAATAGTTTATATAAATCTGAATGCATGTAAATTAGTTCATAATAACGGCATATTTTCATTTTAAATACAAACAAGAGGGCAACATGGTTATACGCCTAAATAGTTATGACAGTTCTATGATATAGAGACCCCACACTCAAGGTGACACAATAATATTGACATAAAACCCATTGAACTCTGGCTAAATAGTACATTCATTACCACCTAAGGGATGTGACTTGCTTCATATTTGTTTTTCATCATTGTTATTCATAAAGTGTCATCTATATAAATAACAAACTAACTAAGGCTTTCATGTTCTATTTTACAAAAAAATAATGAGGGGGAATTTATTTTAAAAAATATTAAAGAAAAATTTATCCCATTCTCTCTTTCAAATATTCTAATTTCCATTCAAAAACCATAACACTTGTTTTAATAAAAAAAATCCATTTTCCAAGATAGAACCAAAAGGTTTCAATCATAAACATTTTGAGCCATTTTTATCAAATTCAATTTGAATTCAATTTCATAAAATTAATTTCCACAATTTTTCTTCAACCCAATTTCACAATTTAATTTTTACCCATTTCAATCAATTTCCCAAACACATCCAATTCAGAAGAATTTAGATTTTCCCACAATTCTGGATGAATATATATTTCCAAAACCTAATTCCCTAGATAAATGTAATTGTTTATTTAATAATAAAATTAAAAGAAGTTTCATGAAAAAAAATTTAAATAAAAATATTCGAAATGAAATCAAGAAATTGAGGTTAAATCAAAATCTCTCATCATAACAGAACCAACTTCCCTAAAAAAACACAACGCAAATAATGGAAAAACCATGTAGAGAGATATAGAAAATGATCTAGGAACTCAGCCTAGATACATGATTCATCAACATGGGGTTTAGTTCCATCAATCCTATGATGATCTATCAGATTCCAAGTAGGTAAATATATAGAGATGGAGAGACGGGTATAATGATTCCACTAAAAGTCACACCACAATCAAAACAATAATCAATTGGTGATAAAGATATCATTGAAGGGACTAAGAGAAGAAAAATATCATGGGAATTGAACTAAGGTCTAGAGTAAGGAGTTCTAGGGATAAGGAAATAATATTTTTCACAAATTTACCAATTTAAAATTAAATCTTGAGGTTTTATGCGATGTGTAACCCAATTACACATCATATAATTGAAAATTCCCATAATTACCAAAAACTCGTCACCTTTTTTTTAAAATTAATTATTTTCATTATATGTTTTACACGACATGTAACCATATTATATGGAATTTGAATATCCAAAAGGTTTCACAAACAATAGTATTTTATGCTGAGAATCCAATAAGTCTCTGACTTCACCATTATATTGATCCTCCCTTTTTTTTCTTAGCCCTATATTGATAACAAAAAATGAAATATATTAAAAGGTCTAAAACATACATATTATAATAGTAATGTAATTTTATATAATATGTCTTGAAACATAGTTAAATAAAATTAAATTACAATAATAATAAATTCAATGGATTTTATAAAAAATATATTAAATTTATAAATTATTAAATTAAATAATGAAAAAAAGTATAAAGTTATTTAAAGTGTCAAATGAATTGAAGAAAATGTAATGAAAAAAGTTCAAAATAATAAAATTCACTAGTGGTAAAAAAATCTAGTTGTACCATTTATTTCAACGAGGAGTAGCATAAAATAATACCTGATGATAGAAAAAAATATTGTTGATGGTTCTAAGCATCTGCGATCGTTGTGGATCAAATTTAGGTTAACATGATCATAGAATTAACATTTAAGATCTACTATTAGAGTCATATTATTTATAATTAGTTATAAAGAATGATCTACCATCAGTTATATAAATGTTATCTATCGTTGGATGAAATTGTGATCTAAAATTTGAACTAATTAAGCTTCACCATTATAGGAAAATGAAATATATTTTTGTATTATAATAGTGATATAGAATTTTTTTGGTGATGTAAAATTATGTTTTTAATAGTGATCTATAGTTGGTTTCTTTAGATATACTATTGAGTTTTGAACATTGATCTACCATTGGTTTTCATAGATATATAAAAACATCTTCTACTATTGGAGAATAATGAGGATCTGATGTTTAAGGGGAGAAAATCAAGAATGGATTTTTGTATATCATTACACATATGATTAAAGTGAGAGAGAACCTACTATTGGAAATGGAGAAGTATTTGGAGAGTGATTTCCTAGAGGAAAATGGTTAGAGGAGCTTGAAGATGAAAGAGAAGATTGATAGTGTATCATCTTATTCACAAAAATGACAGAGAATATCTAGAGAATTATTAAGACATATAAATAATTGAATTAGATATTTTTCAGACGGGTTAAATTTATATAATTTTTAGATATTTACAAAAATATAAGAAACACTTGAATCTGAATAGTATATTATGTTAAATGATTTAAAATCTATGAAAAAATGATTTCAAAATGCATAAAAATTTACAATAGATAGGTCAATTTTAAATGAACTTAAATGACATTTTATGACTCTCATGTAGTTGATAGAAATGTATAAAAACAAATTAAATTTCTATCAGAATAAACATGGAGTGATTAAAAGATCAATTGAATTATATATCAGAGAACTATAAATGATTTCCCATTATAGAAAATCCAAAATTCTAGAACTGAGGCATAAATATCCAACATTTCTCACAAAACATAAAATTTAAATTAATAGTTTAATTTTTTATAAAGTTAATCAAAAAATGTTATTTTCTACCAATGGAAGATGTTTCAATAGAATATGTTAAGTATATTTCATGTTATTATTGAATAAATAAATAAAATTATAAATAATTTAAACTAAATATTATTCTTAAACTAAAAAATGTAGTAAGTTTGGGTAAAAAAATAGGCATTATAGAGATACAATTAGACTTCATCATAATTTAATAAAATTAATATATATATCTTTGTTTTTATATTAAATTGTAATTATAAAATTTTGATCATTAAAAAACGTATTTTAATAAGAATATAAAGAGAAAGGAAAAAATATTTTTTTCGAATAAATGATAAGAGCGTTCCAGATTATTAAAAAAGAATAAACTAACAAGTAATAAATCCTAACAAAAATTGAATCATTCACATGCACAAAAAATATCCCCATTTTTGATGTATTAGAAAACTTCTACATTTACTAATAATTTTCTCCTCCATTTTGTAATTAAATATAAAAATATTGAACTAAAACTCCCCTATTGTTATGAAAAGAAATAATCTTTATTCTTACAACATCCCACATTCAAATTTTTTTTTTCAAACTGGGTAGAGTCTAAAGGATTAGTAAAGATATTTGTGAACCTATTTTTAGTAAGGATAAATTCTTATTCAATGTCACCCTTATTTTCATGATCCTTAATAAAATGGTGTATATTACAAATATGATTTGTTCTAGAGTGTTGAAGGGGATTTTTAGAAATAAACGTTAGAGAAGTATTATCACATAAAAATAGTCAATTTATCAAGATAAAAACCAAAATTATATATGGTTTTACTAATCCATAATCTTTGGGAACAACTTTAAGAAATTGATACATACTCAGATTCTGTAGTAGATAGAGAAATAGATTGATTTTTTATAAGAACAATAAATTAAACATTCCAAGAAAATGACCTATACCTAATGTTATTTTTTCATCAACTCTACATACATTAATAGTAGGGTCAGAATAATATATTAAATTTTGAAATTAATATTTCAAATAAAACAAACTAGAGTAAGCAGTTCCTTAAACATTTCAAATTATTATTTTTTATAACTTTGATATGATTTTATCTAGGATCAACTTTAACTAAATCACATAGAAAACACTAAATGACATACATGGTCTTGCATCAATTAGATAATTAAATCTACCTATAAAGCTTCTATAAAAATCAATATCAACATATATACCAAATCCATCAACATCAAATTTAAAACAAGTGTTTTAATATATTTAATGACTATACCTTATTCTATATAGTATATATTAGAAAAAAATCCTATTATTTTTTACAGTATGATCAGATTCATCTATATGGTTTCTAATGATCCCCTTAGTTACAATTACATGCTTATCCTCATGAAATTATAATAATGAAAAAATTATTTCTCAAAAACTGATTTAGTGAATTATGAATAGATCAACTCAGTTTCCATATTTTGAAGCATCATTAATATTATTAGGCTTGAAATCCAAAAATACAATTCGAATTGTAAAAAAAATAAAACAAATTTTTTAGTTTTAATGTTATAATCATAATTACTAATAATATTTTGAACAATAATATCTTTATGAATCCTCTGTTATCATGGATTAGGTTGAGAAATATTATGCTCTCCCTCAATTGATTCATCATTATCTGAAGGTTTTTCTTCACCAAAAATTAAAATCTCTAAACTGATCATCAAAAAACATTTGAATCAAAATATAATTTAACATTGATTTCATCAACATTTTTTGAAAATATTCTTCAATATCCAGAGTTAATTTATTGAAAACTTTATAATAATTAATATTATTATAATAAAATATAAAAAAAACTTCATCGATTTTAGAATTAAATTTATCTAAATAATCTTTTCAATTTAAAAATAAAACATCGGATCCAAAAACACTATAATAACCAACATTAGGATTTTTATCTTCAATGCAATCATAAGTAGTGTTCATTAACATTGGCCAAATAATAATTCTATTTGTAATTTAATGACATGGAAAAATTTCTTCAACCCATAAATATATAGGAAAATTATATTCACATAATATAATTATAGCCATTTCAATAAGAGTCTTATTTAATTATACAAAACCATTGTTGTTTTGTTCTATGAGAAGAAAAAATAACAAAATAACCATTATTTTCACAAAATATTTTAAATTATAAATAATAAAATTCACATCCATTATCACTGTGAATTGAATCCATCATACAACAATTTTCATTTTTAACAACACTAAAAAATAGTAAATCTTGATAAATTATCTTCTTATGATAAGAAAAGTATACCCGTGTAAATAAATAGAGTCAACAATAATAACTAAATTATATTTCATTCAACCAATCTATGAAATTTTTTTACTACCAAAAAATCAATATTTAGTAACTCTAAAGGGCTATTAGTTATTATCTAATAGAAAGTGCTAAAAGAACATTTTTAGTGTTTACCTTTCATGAAATTATAAAAACCTTGGAGTTTTTATTTCTTTTTGGAAAGAAATTGTAACCCAATATCATGTTTTGAGATGTTATGTAATATTTTGAAATGAAAATAACTTAAATGTTGATGCCAAAGGATGCTGCCACTCTGCACAGAATTGAAGGATTTAACATGTGAAACTGTTAGTTTAGAAAAATTAATAGTATGAATATTTTATTTTTAATAAGAAAAAGTTAATAAATAATCATTTTTAAAAACTGAATACATATCATTTTGAAATGTAGTTTCCATTTCATCATAAAATAATTTTGATATACTAGTTAAATTGCATTTTAAACAATATATATATATATATACTTAGTATTAAAAGCAGAATTTCATATGTGTTACACTTGTTAAACATTGATGGTTTCATAATCATACACCTGGAGTACCGAGTTTCCCTTTAGCATATGTAATTCATGATATATCCAAATAATTTCTTCAAGATAAATCCATTACATTATAATTTTGGTACCCAAGCACATTGGTTAGAGTATGATTAGTAATAAAAATTTTAGATACCCACACTGAATTAAAATAATTTTTTATGGTACCCTAGATAACAATGATTAAAAATATGATTATTAAAATCCCAATGACTGTTTAAAACTAACATAACAATAATTTGTATAAAAAACATTCAGGTCACATTTAAAACACATAATAGTATATATACAACCATTTTTACTTTAAAAAACATTTCCCAATATATTTTAGTTAATATTTTATCATAGAAAAAACATATTTATTTATTTATTATTTTATTAAAAGACTCTATTTTATAAATATTTTTACAAACATGAATAAAATTAAATAATATTTGTTTAAGAATTTCAACTTCCTTTTTAAATTTTCATTAAAATAATTATTAGATTTCAAATTATGATAAAATGTAGAATGATAAGAAGAAGAAAAATTTCCTAATATTTCATTCTCTTTTAATAGTATTTTATTTTCACAATAAATTTTTTATTATTTAAAAAAAATTATTTTATAAATCAGATTCTAAAAAACAATATTTTCATAATCATTCAATTTTTTCATTGAAATCAAAAATGATATGGTTTTTATAATCATAGCTATAATCAAAACATGAAGAATAAAATCCTGAATCACTTACATTATCCATATGATCCATGAAAGATAAGCTATCATAATCATTATCATTTCAATATTATTCAATGGAATCAGATTATTTGGTACAACTTCAACTAGTTATTAAATCTTTTTACCCTTCCTTTTGTATTCTTATTTATTCTTTATTTTTGGATATCTAGGAATGATATTACCTTTCTTCCCACAATTAAAAAAATTATAGGATAAACTATTTTAATTAATTCCACCATTTTTATTTCCATTATGTTTTTCTTTTTGAGGATTTATTCTAAACTCATTCACGAACCCTTTATTTTTAATTTATTTGTTATCCCCTGTCACAATCTTAACCATATCTACTTTTCACTATCTAGTTCATCATAATTAGATGATTCAGTAAAAAAACTTTCACATATTAAAAATATTTTCCATTTAATTTAGTTATCTCCTCTTATTACATGTCCTTTAATTCTAGTTAATACTGCATGAGTCATCCAAAAATTTATCAAGATGTAATATTTTAATTTATTTCTTTCATTAATAGAATACATCTTTCCAATCCATTTTTTGTATAGCTCACAGGGTTCATTCAATAACAATGGGGTTCTCCAAATCTATTCTAATTTAATTCATTCCATACACAATCCTTGTGAATTGGTGGAACATTTGGTTTATAGTTTTTTCTTCACCTATCTGGATGTACTTATACTCCGCACAATGCATTACAATCTTAGAAAGAATTAATTTTTCAGAGTCATAGTGAGTAACTTGTATAATAACCAAAATTTCACGAGTTTTACTATAAGTAGATACATAACTAAACAGATTTCTATTAATATAATGATATATAATATATAAAATCATTGTAATTTAAAACATATACAATAGAATCATTTTCAGTAAGTGTATTTGGCTCAACTTCTAGTATATTTTATTGTTTTTCATGATGGACCGATGTGCTGGGAATAATATTTGGAGGTATTCCTCCATTCGAGATCTCTAGTATCAATAACTATTTTATAAAAGTGTTCATGTCTTCTAAGGAATCCATCCATCATTTGTATTTAGTCCTTCCATCATAATGATCTTACCCTTAGACAGTTAGGTCTAGGAATAGTTGGGAACATTTAAATGTAAATAAGATAATCTATATTAAAATTGGAAAATTACCTAAGGAAAAACCAAGGGTACTAATATTTTGGTATTGAGAAAAATAATAATAGAGATAGAGTATCCTTAATAAGGGTATCCTCTAATATCATTTATTGGGTAAGATAGGGAAATGGAAGATGGTCTTTAAGGGGAAAATAGACCAAATTAAAATTCTAATTAAATAATTTTATTATTTAAATTAATTGATAATGTTAATTATTTTAATAGTTAGTAGTATAAATAGTAAAAAACACATGGATGTTCTTATATTATTCTGGTCCAAAGAGTGACTAATCTACTCTTATACTTGTTTAATCAGTGAGAGATATGTGTGCACTAATTTGATTTTTTAGGGGAAATCATAACACAATTACAGGATCCAATTATAATGGATGGGTAACCATGACACACCGAATTTTGTATGGGGACACACAACCCAATTAAAAATTTTAAATTAGAATATAGTAGTCACGATGCTAATGGTCATGAATATAGAGTCTGAGATTCCCAACCTGAAGAAGATAAAAATAAATATAAATATTCCTTGCAAAAGAATAAACCAAAAAAGGGTCCATGTGAGAGATTGGAAATTGAATTATAGACATAGTAACAATAATGAAGTATAATATGAACAATTAAAGCATAAGTAATGTTTATAGAGTAATTCCTATGTTCTGAAAAAGAACTAATTGTCGTACAATATATCATTTAGATTGAGGGACTATCAAAAAGATGGTAACATTATCACACAAGTATTGGACTGTACAAATAAGTAAATATGTGGTTCATAAAAGTAATGTGTTCTCATAGATATGGTCTCAGTATATTTTTTTTAAATCCTTTGAATGTGTATCGATTACATTAAATAGAATTTGTAAATACTAACATTCTAAAATCCAACCTATTAAAACAATTCAATTTCAAATAACATAATTAACTAAGAGAGATAATATTATTGAGAAGAATAATCATAACAATTAAATTTTTTAATTCAAAAATAAATTATCGATTCAAACATTCGGAAAAAAATGTTAAATGATTATATGTCAAAGAAATCCCATAAAAATCATAAGGTAACTTAAATTAAAAAGTTCAAATATCAAATTCAATATAATTTAATGCAGAGTTTAACATAAAAATTTATTACATGGATTTAATTATAATAAAATGTTTTTGAATAAATTCAGTGTCATTAAAAATTTATTTATAAAATACATTGTCAAATAAATTATTTTAAATATTAATACAAAAATATTCTATATGTGTTACATAAGAAAAATCCATAATTTATTAAAAAAAATTAAAATATAATAATAAAAATTTGAATGGATTATATATAATATATGTTGATTTTAGATATTACCAAAACTATTAAAATAGTTAAAATAATTTTAGAGTTATTTAAAGTATCAAAATGTCGAAAATTGGAGCATTAATAAAATTCAGAATAATAAAATTATATTGTCGTAGCAAAATTGTTTTTCTTGTGGTAGTGTATTTTTCAACTGATTGTAGCATAAAATAATACCTTATGATATAAAAAATATAAACCTAGTTGTAGGAAACATCTACTACCATTAGTGATCAACCATTGAGTGACATTGTCATAGAGGAACTGATGTATATCTACCATTGCAGGGAAAACATCTACCATTATATATATGAAAATTATCTACCTTTAATTATATAAAAGTAATTTAACATTGAATGAAATGGAGGAATACCATTGGAGATAAGGAATATCAATTTTTATAAAGAAAAGGAAGATAAACTATTTCTTATAATAATGATCTAAAATTGGTTTTTAGATAATTGCCATTGAGATTGTAATAGCTGGGTACTATTTCAGTACTATAGCAGAGGCAGAACTATTGCAGCGGCGACATTGTAGCGGTGGAGGCACTATTGTAGGGTACTGTAGCAGTGGCTGGTACAGTTGGGGGCACTGTTGCAGCGCGGGTACTGTAGTGGTACTGTTCACCATGGGGTCCTTTGGGCCAAAAAATGGGCTTTCAAGCCTTGTATTCGGGACACTTGGACTTGGGCCTTCGGGCTATGTAATGGGTCTCCCTCTACCTATACTAAAGAGGTCTTTGCATTAAATAATAAATTGAGGCTTTGACCCTATCCGTTAAAAAAACATTATAACAATGATATACAGACGTTTTCTAGATATCTACCATTAATTCTAAACATCATCTACTATTGTATCATAAATTGGGTTGATGTTAAAGGGGGAACAAAAAAAGAGTGGGGTATATCATTATATATTTTCATTAACTGAGAAAAAACCTATCATTTTCAATTGAGATGAATATAGAGAGTTATTCAATATTTATAAAATAACATGTAATATAACTAAAAAAATTAATTCATGCAGATGGTTAAACAATTTCCTATTCATTAAGGAAGTTGAAAATTCAAGAAAATATTTATATATCCCTAGATAATGATCTACAAACCATGATCATTGTGTCAAAAATTAAAGACACTTCTTATATCATGAAATATATGATATATATAATGAATTATTGAGCTTCAAGTATATGTTACCTCAAAATGAGTTAAATATTAATTAAAGAAGATAATTGTAACTACTCAAGGAATTTGATTTCACTATACAATGTCACCATATAAATGATAACAGAGTGGAAATGGGTTGAGTATGAGAGACCACTGATTTCCATCCACGATAAGGATTAGTAACGATCCGATACATATTAAATCTAGTGAAATTTTATATGGTGAAATTTATGAAAGGGTATAAAATTATCCTTTTCTAAGAAATTTCTAAACAATACATGCTCTAATTGAATGATAAGTCTTGGCCTAATGATGAGAACAAACAAATAATGATTAAAGTAGAGCATGAGGGGGAATTGGGTGAATTTACCTATAGAAATGGTGTGTTCAAATTTGGGAATATTTTCTGGGTTCACTACTATATGAACCACACAACCTGATTTTCTCCAAACACCCTTGTATAAAAAGGATGTTTAGTGACTTAATAGAACATTTATGATGGCATGCTATGAAGTGGGAAACTTTATACTATGTGTTAAGATGCTTTCTAAGTCTATAGTTAAATAATGAGAAATACATCCTTAGGGATTCATATAACCTCAACCTATAAATATTTTAATATTTTAAAAAATTTAACAGACTATTTCATTAGACTTCCAAATACTATAAGGAAGACTGATGATACATGGTTCATCATTGAATGTCTTACTAAGTATTCTCATTTCACTGTTATAAGCGAATATTTCCCCTTTTATGCCTTTCTCATATCTATATCAATAAAATAATTACATTTCATGGGGATCCTCTATTAATTTTTTATTATTTCAAACCCTGGTCACTTTGAATTTATTTAATAGTATTCAAAGGTTTCTCAACATTAAGATACATTTAAACACTACGTATCACCTATAAACAAATTGGTAGTCCAAAGGAATATCTATAACATTATACAATTTTTATGACTGTGTTATCTTGATTTATGAGGTATTTAGCATCATTATATACCATTGATAGATTAATCATATAATAAAATCTTTTATTAGAGCATCTAGATGGCACCATGTGAAGCATGGAATGGGAATAAGTGTCGTAATCCGCCTGTTGGAAAAAGTTTGTTAAAAAAAGTTAGCTCGACCATTGATTTTAAAGGATATGACAGTTAATGTATGGACTATTATGGATCACATTAAAGAATCCCAAAATAAAAAATGATATTATGAAAATAGAATGGAATACATCAAATTTCAAGTTCGGGATCTTGTATTCTTCAAGGTTTCACCACAGATGGGTGTTATAAGATTTGGTAGAAAAGGGATATTAATCTCTAGGTATATTCAAAGTTTATAAAAAATAGAAACAATTTAGGATATATATATTAACAATTGGATATTCCAAAAACACTTTCTAAAGTACATATCATCTTCCATATTTTATTACTGTGGAAATACTTATTGGATCCAATGTATGTGATCACATCTAAGGTAATAGAGTTTGATCCTAACTTGTCGTATAATGGGAATCCTATCCATATTTTTAATACGAGGGAGTATGTACTATAGAATATTACATTTCTAATAGTTATATTCAATTGGATAAATCTCAAAAATCGAAGAAGAAGAAACCAATAAGACTAAATAATTTATAGGTAAGGAGTTTCCAAAAAAAATCAATAAATGAAATATACACCAATTTCATGGAAGAAATTATTTAAGGTGGGTAAAACAAATCATTTGAGACTATACTGTAGTAGGTAAGAATAAACTTTAAATTATGAAAATAATTTATGTAATCAAATATGAATGTATGTAATAATAATATATGTTTTATAATGTTATTTTACTTTATAAATACTATGTTGAGTGTTTTTAGAACAAATTAAAAAAATTTAATGAAAGAAAAATTTTGGTCTTTTATTTTAATAAAGTATTTTTAACTGAGATTTAGGTTTTTATTTCCATAAAATCCTCATAATTTTTTTATAATAAGTCAATTTATGTCATCATAATCTATATCCAATATAATATTATCTTTTATATATATTTAAATCTTAAAAACATTCATAGTCATTTTTTCATGATAAATTATATTTATTTTAAAATTTAATTTCCACATCATCAAAAATTTTAGTGGATATAATTAAATTGAAATTTTAAATTATATGTGCTAAATTATGTAAAAAATGAATTGTAATATTTTTCATTAAAATTTATTACTATGTTTAAAAAATTAATTATAAGGTTTAAAGTGAAAGTGTTAATTTGGTATTAACCTAGTGTAAATCATCTTAAATTATAAAAAATTACTTTAATTGAATGTTTTCTATTTTTCTAAACTAATAAAAGTGTCCCCTAAACATTTATTCAAGTTTTATTCATTTTACAAATAAATAGTGACCTTCTAAAAATTCATTTTTTGATTTTTAAAATCACCTTTTGGGTAAGTGAGAACCGAACAAACAAAATAGAGGTGGCAGGCCCAAGGGGATCCACCATTGCAGACACAGCCAGATTATCCCAAACAAAAACGAACAAACAAAGCACCTAAAATGCTCAGCCTTTATAGCAATCTTCGGGTCTTTAAATTATATGAAAAATCAGAGGAAAAGTTGAGTCCCCAATGAGACTATTATCACCTAATTACTTTTCTTCACGACTATCATCATTAGAATTTATTCTATCCACACTAGTATAATGATATTATTTTTATTTATATACTCCAATATTACCATAATATGGTTATTTTAATTATTTAATCATAGACACCATCCATTAAGAAAAACAAAACTTTTGTTTATGTGTTATATGGACTACCACCTCATCAATGTAACATGTTTTGGTTTCTTTTAATGTATTACACAGTTGGATATTAGGATGGTATTAAAGGATAAATATTATTTTTATTTTATCATCAATTGTTTTATATGAAATGTTGTAGAACATAATAATGATGTGATCGATAAATGATTATTATTAATTTAATTGTTTTAAAGAAGTGCGCAAAGAATATAATATTTTAATCAAATCGTGAACAAGTATCATATCCATTAATTATTATTGTTATTACTTCCAATTTGGATAAATCACTCTAATAAATAGTAAATCCTATAATTTTTCTTTTTGATAATTGTATCACAAAAAACCAAAATAATTATCCATTAAATCATGGTATGTTTAGGTTTGGGTTGATTTAACCACCTACTTGAACAATACAAGGTTTTTATATCATGTATGACTATGAAATATTATTTAATCATATAATATGATTTATATATGTAAATACGTATCTTTTTTGTTTCATGGTATATCATTTCAATATCTAACTCATTAATTAAAGAAACAACATTTGTTTATCAAAAATCACCAAAGCATTCTTATTAGCAACTTCATCTTCTAGGATAATGTATAAAATAGGAATTAAATGAATTTATAACATAATATAGTTTTATAAATAATCTATAATATAATATTTATTTTCATATGAATAATCAAATATGGAGGAATAATGAATACAAATACAATTATTATAAAACTAGTACAAGCACTCAAAACTATAGACATTGATGTGGAAAAAAATAATGAAGAGAATGACTGTTTATGAAGTGTATGAACTAAAATATATATGATTAAGAATATAAATTTATCAATTGAAATATATATATTTATGATATTCTATTTTTAATTATATTCATGGAATTCCTAAATAAATATCAGGAATTTTGGTCTCAAATTCCACTCTTTGATACATATTATGTATCATGCATCTAATTTTTATTTTGTGGTGTACATATTATCTATTTGAGAAGTCATAGATTCAAATTACATTATTATTATTATTTTAATATCATGTTTACTCTATCTCTTTCAAGTGGTTATTATTTAATAGCTTCATGATCCAAAATTGGGATTTTATGTCTAAATTGACAATCACTAGTACTGATATTATAATCACCATCAATTTCCTTTTATTCGGTTAATACATCAACATTAATGATTTTTTCCATGTTACTCGTGATGTTTAAGGGATCTAAAACACTACTTATTTCTAACTATCTCATTTTCTCTACAATTAAGAGTTAAATGTTTCATAGTGTAAACCCCATCATATGTTTTGGTAATGTAAAATGTGTATAGTTTTTTGAAAATACATCAGTGTATAGATATTGACATTTTTATAAAGCTATATAATAGATACACCTAGGGTTAGTAACCTGAAATATGGGTTTTTTGATAAATTACTCGATCTATAGCCTGATCCATGATATGTGGTCCTAAAAATACACATTTGTAAGACACTCTTGGGGGATATGCTTTCAAATATTCACATGATCAAAATGAACAAAAACGAATGATCTTTCCTACCATTAAATTGCTTACCGAATACTGAAAACTATTGAAACTAATTACCATATTCCATAGACAACCCAACACATTAAAGAAACCCCCTATAATATTTTTCAATAATAACGGTATAACATATTACATTGATGATAACCCATAAGTTCAATTTTCATTAAAAGATGCTCTCATAGACATCCATATTATTCTATTAAATAAGGAATTATTTGATGTTCATATTTCCCAATAAACATATAGACAACATTTATTCAGTAATAGGGTCCTGAAGGAATTTTATGAAGGGAATTAATGATTCTTATATTGAATTCATTGGGCATAATCAGATGCTGGGTGGGGAATGAAATTATATGGACACTCGATGCATTAGCCAGTCTCATGAGACAAAACTCTTTGGGTTTTGGTCTATTCCTTATCTTATGACATGATATTTCATAGCATTATGACCTAAAAAAATAATGTTCAGTATTATACTTTACATCACTATCTGATCAATGATTATTATTATTCATTTTTTCATTTATTTCCATGGATATAGAATTCCATCGATTTTAGTTGATTATAGATTCATGTAATTCATTGATTCTTATCATTTACGTTATATCATATTTATGTTATGTATGATTCCATTATGTTGTACTCCTTAGTAATAAAATTATTTGTCACTTTTATGTTTTAATTTCCTTACTAATCTTATTGGAGGTATATGTGTAATTTTATGGGATGTGATGGAAGAGTTATTCTTTTTGTCACAACATCTCCATGTCATATCTTTTGTTATGAAATGTATTTTATGTGTATATTTAGTATTACAATGCTAAGAAATTGTATAATTCTTCAGGAACTCTTATAATTTGTACCAATAGTTTAATATATCTACTAGAACATGGGTTTTGTACACTAGGATGTTATACAACCCATTTGGAATTTTTTTCCACATTATTTGGCACACTATTTAGTATGTTTTCTGCAATATTTAATTTTTATCCTCGAAATTATATAATAAAACTTTGATCACACACCATAAATACAACTATGTCCAAAGAAATATTTCATTCCTCCTTTCATTGACACCATTCCACTATAGTGTATAAGGTTGAGTGAGTTAACATTGTATCCAAATATCCCATTGATAATCAATGAACTCTTGGATATAATATTACCAATCATGGACTATGTTGACATTATTTATCATATTTCATGAATGATTCTCTAAATTATTCTAATATTGATTAAACTTATACTACGAATCACAATTACGCCACATTAATTAAATATATCCAGATCTACTAATGTATTCAATAACAGTTAAGAAGTAAGAGTATCCACCTCTAGATTCAATTAGAAAAGGTCTATTCATGTCTGTATTAACTATTTATAGAATCCCTATATAACTTTTACAATATCTAATAAATAAATATTAGCTCATTTTTACTTTCAAAGAGATGTTATTATATATCCATGGATATTAGTTTCATAAAATCTAAATATCCTTCTTTATATAGCTTTTTCAAATGATTCTTTATTACATGAACAATCCAATGTTACAACATTTTGTTTTGATATGACTCTTGTAGACTTGATTTTGTTATCAATTTCCAACAACTAATTTCTATATAATACTACATTAATATCATTATTCAAATGTACCATCCTATAAAAATCATTACCTTCCTAAAATTAAAAGATCATAAATATAAATAAGAAAATGATTTCATCCATATATAATCTGGTAGTGTATAATATGTATTTTCATACATTAAAACATGATAAAAATTATTTTAAAACAAAATCAATCGTTCATCTAGGTTGGAAATCAAATATCCCCTGCAATCACTTGTTCTCTATTTGAAGCTCAAGGATTACCTTCACTATTTTTAATATTTTAAAATCTATACGGATTAATTATAAGGATTCAAATTTCATAACCAAAACCATTATCTAATATAGGATCAGTAAAAATATAGAGATTATATTCAATAATGAGGCTTATAAAGCATCTATTTACTTATACAAAAAGGTATAGTTTTTTTCTAGTTCCCTTCTTTCCATATGAAAAAAACAATTACATTCTTATCCTTAGAATACACTTTGTTCTTTCTCCTCTAAAAATGGTAGTGTGATAGTTCCTTAAACATTACCTTAATCATAGGTATTTTCTCTTTGACTACAGTCCTCTTCACCAATATTTTTAAAAGAATTACATGCTTTATTTTTTTATCATCCGAGAAAATTATACTCATGATATAAATCATAATATTATCTACATTTTTAATATTAAAATTGTTAATATTTCCTAATAATCACTGATTAACTAATGTGATAATGAGGTTTGTGCATAATTCTATAGGTAGATTAAATCCTAGAATTTTTAAATTGTAAATATATCCAATCATATTTAGTATAAGAGGACCATATGAAACACCTTATCCATGCTTTCATGTAAGGAGTATTCTAGAGATATCATACCACTCTTATATTGATTTCATATAAAAATGATAATAGGGATTGGATATCATGGTTTATGAATCCATATCTTTGTGAATATTCTAGATATTGTGATTCATGGAATTTTACATGAGGAATTGGATATCAAATTCCTCATCAAGAAATTTTTTGTAATCTAGAATTATCATCCTCCCTAGATTTTTTAGAGGAATCATTACATATAAGGGACTCAAGCACATTAAACATCTGTTTAAGGTGTTGTATGATGTGAAAGATCATGTAAAACTACAAGAACCTAGAAATTGTTTTAAGACTTTCATTCCCCAATATCAATAAAAATGATAATTGCGTGGTTCAATGAATTTCCATTTTTATTATAAAATTATAATATTTTAGTAATTTATATATATTATCAATTGTGATGTATAAAAATAATTTTAGTAGTCTTCCACTCTTTTATCAATTACCAATAACAATAACACTTGGATTTCAAATATCATGTCATGTATAAATTCTAGTGGAAAAGATATGTATTCCCCTAAAAATAACCAAGGCATATTCCTTGTCAAATTATTTTATGGTACTAATATACTACATCTTGATAACATTATTAACTCATACATCCTTTATCTATTAATAGTAATCCCTAATAATAAAATATTAACCATTTATTTTCTCAATCCTTTCCTCCATGTAACTCAATTTTGTGTGGATCTTAGTTCTCTTGATGAAAACATGGTTATGTTAACCTAAAAAAATAATTTTAAACTCCACCATAAATGAAATTGTCTAAAAGGGGTCCAAAAAATTGTTTAATCTATGTTTTTAATCTAACACATGTAACGAATAATGACATATTAATTAATTTTTACTTAACTGGGGTTTTTATCTTTATATATATATATATATATTATTTCTTTTATCCTTCACATGATCATTAATATAATATATATTTTACATAGTGATGTAGCCATGTTTAATAAAATAATTTATGCATAATAAATTTATTTTATTTCATCTTTCATTGTTATTAATTCATTTACATTACATATAAATGTTTAATCCTCCAATAAGAATTATAACTCATAAATAAATAAATAACCAAGCACATGAAAAGTCTAAATAGGCACATGATATGAGAAAGATATTTAAACTATTTTCTGGCTTATCAATTGGAAGATTAACTAACCCTTGACCCATGGGTAATTACTATGGGATATTACCCATCTTGAGTTGCATTTTTCATCCATTAAAATTTGTATCTCCTTGTTCATTTTCACCACAACCTTGTCTTGAACCCCCACAACTTGCCTCAATCTCATTCCCCCACATACTCTTACTCACTCATAGGTAATATGATCCATGTTTTAGGGCTACATTAAACAATTATGGACATGCATGCCCTTATATAATAATGAGGGAGAGTTAATACATAAATTATCACAAATAATTTAGTAATAATTTTATCACAAAATCCAAGAATTAAATAATTAAATTATATAAATACCGAACATATATATAGGTTTTTACTGATCATGAACATTCAACATATGCTATGACCACTGTAATTTAATTAAATTCAATATTTATTAAGAAATAGTTCATTAATTAATAAATGAATCATCTTATTAATTAATTAATTATATATCTTAAATAAAAATCCAGGTAATCCTTGAGATTCTCAACCATTTTAATGTTAAATTAATTGAATAAATTAATTTTAATTTTAGAATATTATGTACATGACTTTTATTAGAGGTGAAAAATTGTGTACTCTTCTACATATTCATAAATCCATTTCTAGGATTTAATTATAACATGTAATGAATTGGAACACAAAATGATGTGTAACAAAAATTGTGTATAGTACTTGTTGTGTACTTTGTACTTATACAACATGTATGCCTCCAAGATCTATCTTGATATTGCATGGAAAGATGACCAATGGGTCAATCTGTGTAATCTTTACAACATGTATGACCATACCACATTCCATGAATATATGAAGTTTGTACCACTGTGGATTCTTGAAATGTACATGGTTTGTATGTAAACTTCAGTTGTTGTTTATTTCGAAAAAAATGTGGAAAATAATTATCGAATAATTACATCTTTATGAAATATCAAACAAAAACATGGAATATACCTTCTAGGGAAAAACCATGTCACATAGTGTGTATATGTACCAAAAAATCATGTTGTTCAATTTTTTTATAATTAATTAATCTAATATTTGTATTGACTCACACGACACTCTAATCTTAGAATGCACATTACATGAGTTTTCCAAGGAAACATGGTATCTAAATTCAACTATATGGAATTTCATCCATTTTTTCCACTCACGCTACACAACTAGGGGCATGGAATATATCTTGTATAGGTTATTATGTGTTACATGTTATGTAGAAACAATTGAATTTCATTTACATCCTGGGATTCCATTTTTAATAGATTGTAGTCAATATGTACTGTATATTATTTACAAGTTGTTTACTTTAACCCCACAGCTTATGCGATTTATATAATAATAAATTTTTGTGGTTTCACAATGTGTACACCAAATACATGTTTGTACTATTTATTAAACCACATCAATATAAGAAATAAAAAAATGTTTTGTAATGGAACTACATAGAGACCCCTGTATGGAATTTCATGATTTTCACAGTTCTCCCTTGTGTGGTTGACCATGGGTATCCAATGTGTAATTTTACATTACATTTCATTAAAACATGTCACCTATCTAGAATCCATAAATCCGTTGTATAGGAACTTAATTCATCTATATATTTTTCCTGGATTGTTCTTATTCATATTAAACTGATTGATCATGTTATCTTGACATTTAAAAGAAAATATTAAAACCTAGAGATTAAACTTTCCTAATAAAACATGAATATGATCCAAAAATAAAAAATAATAATAATTTATAATGTCATATCCTTGATATTAAATAATGTTTTAGGGGTATAGTGTAAATATTTGGGCCCCTTCCCAATAATATTTTTTATCAGTTTTAAGATATAAATCAAAAAACATCATAAATGAAGCGTTGTAATATTCAAATAGAGTATATTTACACATTTAATTTATGGTAAATTTAAAACCAAAAATTACATCAGCTTGATTATTAATTAATTCATGTTAATTAAATATCTATTCAATATTGTGATTTATTTTTCATTGTATTGGAAGAAAAAACATAATGCATCTAGTTGTTTCCACACTATCTCCACGAATCTTGAAACATCATCGTAGAGATTTTGGGTGCTAGCATGGAAAATCAATGTGTCTTACATCATTGAATAGCTATAATAAAAATTAATATTTATATTTTGAAAAAATATTTATAATTTTCTCTCATTCATTAGACAGAGGAGAATAATTTCCTCTCTTTGTTATTGAGTGATTTCATAGAGGTGCTTTCCATCATGAGATAATTTTGAAGAGATTGGTTTTTATGAAAATAAATTATCTCTTAAACAATTTAAATGGTGTAATTGGGAATATATAATTCATATTTAATAACTAAAAATATCACAGATTCCATTCCACTAATTGTTTATTCTATGAAAACCTCACATAAAATAATAATATTATTGTTATTATTTTCTATATTATGTGATGGGGTGTAGATATTTAAATTTCATTTTCAAAAATATAAAATAGAAATTTATTTAAATCATATTTAAAATATATATTATTTATAACTGTCTTTTAAAACAACATATCATTCCTCCTCTGAAATTATCAACCCTTAAAAATGAAACTTTATTCTGAATAAATATCATTATATTATTTGTTTATAAATAAATTAATAAACAACCCTCTTGCTTGATTTTTATAATGATGTTATCATTTTTTTCTAAGGGACGAATATAGAACATAAAAAACATCAAAAATAATCTCTTGATCTATGAAAGTGCTTCCAGTTATGAAATAAACTATATCATGTAATTTATCTACTTTGGTAAGAATTTGCCAACCTCAAGAAAGAGCGTCATTTTTAATTATTTGGGCATAAGGGAAGGATCAATCACCCTTATTTACCTTGGATTTCTGATTTTCTGGGGTAAACCCCATGATCCACATTTTTGTAATGGAGTGAGTAATGTTAGAAGGACCATAGCTACCATGAAATTCATGTCACTCTCAATGGTAGGTCGAATCTTCCTTATTAGACATGTTGTGGTCTCAATGATGGTTTACTCTTTAATGGTTTACATATATCCTTTTTCTGTCATTAAGTCCAATAAATCAATGATGAGGAATTTTGTGTGGAGTGGAAATGTGTAGGAAATGAAGATCCTCGCATCACATGGGAAGCAATGTTGTATTCTCCAAGACCTAGGTAGCCTTTTCATCACAAACTTGATCATCTTCATCAAGGATCTGTAGGATTGATCCATATGGTATTTAATCAACAAGAAATCAGTCTCCTTGTATTCTTATAGATCAATATTCCATGTAAATCCTATTGATGGAAAATATAATTACATGTAATCCTTTTTTTGGATTGTCTTTGGAACTATTTTCCAAAAAAATCACAATCACTCTCATTGGATGGTAAGTAAGAATTCCAACCATAACTTCTTGCATGTTAACTAGACTGGAGAACCCCTAATAAATCATGTTATATGCTTTGGTATCAACCAGATCATATCAATCAAGGATCAATTGTCTATTATGTAATCTCTATCTGAAGACATTTCTTTAGATATATGAAATCATGATTTTATTAACCCGGATGATATAATGGCATGAGATCAGTCCCCAACTAATCTACATGATTCTATGTTTTTCTATAATCATATTATACTAGGAGATCAACAATGTATCATACTCTTTAATAAAAATTTGATAGATCCTTAACCAATTCCCATGATTTTAAGTCTATCACTTAACAGGATTCTATTTGATGGAAATCTACAATGAGTGGGGATCTCTTGTTTCTCCTAGCATGTGATTTTTCACCAGCCTCGAGAGGGTTTTGAACACCTACTCATTTAATAAAAACCAATGCATCTTTATGGAGGGTTGTCTTAAAGATATTTGAGACCCGTACACCTCAATCGACTTCAACACATTAATTTATAATCTAAATTATCCAACTCCAGTTCTCTAAGAAGATCATTATTCGCTTCAAAGTTGCATGGGAATAACTGATTCACACTATTTGGAAGGGTAAAAATAGATCCATTCACTCCCATATACTTTTTAACATCAAACACGCTATGGCCATTGTCATTACAACAATTAATAATGAAAACTCAATGAATGAATAATTATGCAATAACTTAGTAAAGGACATCACTATTATTTCGTGTTTGAACATTACAGGAAGTTTTCCTAAACATTCTATAACTCTTGAAATCTCATGGCTCCCACTATTTTTTGGATGGTTGAGGTGCAACACTAATGGTGTTTCGAGGGGAAATCCAGATCCCTTTGGGAATGAGATCATTTTCCATGATCATAACATTAATGTTGGGGAGTTATTATATTACTCTTGTGGCCATATCACTACCCTGAATGTAGAAATAATGGGATGTATCAGAGCAATTTACCTTGCTTTCAAAAGAGGTTGGACCAACATATTGTTCAAATGTGAATGTAATGCCATTTTTTAATCCAATATAATGGGAATAACTAATTTTTAATGAATGCATAGTGTTATGTGGGTGAATTTTATTGACAATCTTTCTTTAAGTATAAACTTCATTACTCACACATTTTGGGAAATCAACTTCCTTGATTATGGACTTTAAAAAATGTTGTAATTGAAGAGGGATGCACATACATCACTACTCTCCCCAGTGAAATGTTCCCAACTTATCTAAGAGACAAATGTAAAATTCCTTCTTTCATGATCTTGTACTCTTTTCTTTTCCATTACTAAAGAGCCTATTAGCGCATTTTTCTAAAAAAACATCAATCACATTGGTTAATGGAACTAGCATAGAACCTGCTTGATTAGAGATTTTGTGATAAAGGTATTCTATTACACAATAAGCATTTGTATGAGGCAACATGTCATTTTAGAATTAACTTCCCTCTCTATGGGTGACTTTTCATATTTCAAAACACTATTCTAGGATATTTGGTTTATTTTCAAGATGCCACTGAGAAAGAGGCATATAGGTTCACACTCTAGGTGTATCCGGAATCTTAGATAAAAAGTATATTATTATTCATTATCTATCAAGTCCAAAAGAGATTATTATTGTCTGTTGTTTAATAATTGTTCATTTATGATTGATCACATATAAATATTTATATTATATTTTGTAAATATAATATTTATTAATTTGTTAGCGAATAATACAATTATATTTATTTAACAAATAAATTGTCATTATTCATTTTCCTATAAATATTATGTAGGAATGACGGACTGTGTTTTTAGGTTTAGTGAGAAATAATAAATATTGAATATTATTTTATTAAAAACCATTTAATTATAATTGTCTAGTTAATAGCATGTTTAGAAATAATGATATTATTTTTATTATTAGACATGGGGTTTGATAGGATTAAATATATAATTTAAGGCGGTTGTGAAATTATTTTAGTTTAACCCTATCAATATATAAAACCAATTATGTTATTTTATCATTATGATAATTATTTTTTCTTGGTTGTGCCAATGGATTTTGAGAATTCCATCAAGCCAAGAGATCTCCCTTCTCAAAAAAATGTCCCACGAACTGAGTGCAATCCACCTACACTTGATCAGGGAGAACTATTTAGAAGTAGTTATCAATTTGATAAAAGTAATATGACAGAAGCATACAAATATTCCTTGATATCACCCAAATATTCCTTCAAATACATACGAATGTTATTGGAACACGTGTGGATCTCCACTATAAGAAATCCACAATTGGTTTTAACAATGAAACGACGACGCCATATAGATCTGTCACTAGATTAATCAATGAAAAAATAATTCCATCAAGGTAATTATATATTAAATAAAATTAATTGTAAATAATATGTGATAACCCTCTCTGTCTGTTCTAGTGTAATTATCCATTTTCTATTTTATTGATTCAATTCAGTTGATCATAGTGTTCACCATCTCATTGATTTCAGATTCATCATTGATTATAGAAAAAATCCATGTTTGAAATCCCCCATTGCATGCTTCGAAAGTGCCTATAAACTACACTCAAAACCCATAAATTTATGTATAAGAATAATATAATACATTCATGGGGTGTATACACCCCACACAAAATAACGTTTTGGTGAATAAAGTATGTATCTCACAGAAATAAGAAAGTGAGAAGAAATTACCTTACCTTTTCTCGTGACTCTGCTTGTACTCATTCAAACCTCATTTATAATAAATTAATTTTTGTTATAAACATTTTACAAAAAAATATTCTTATATATAATACCATATATGGTTTTATTATGACTCAATATTACCCACTTTCTAACAATTTCATGTTAAGGTCATTCTTTGGGTAATATTCGCTTGGTTTTTCACTTATGTATTAATTTGTTATATCTTGGGTCTTTATACTTATATCATGATTTATAGATGTAAACCATGATGTAAATATCATGTGTATTTTGTACATTTTTATTATAATAGTCAATATAATATAGAAGTATGAAATCGAATACACCGTTTTTGGATATGGTATTCCATATGTACGTATGAACACTGCTTTCATTTTTATTGACGTTTTGAAAGAAAGAATGTAAATGAAATATATGAATATGTATATATGTATATAATATAATTATAGTAAAATTAGTGTGTCATATATAACATATAAGTTTACTAAACATACTTTCATGACCCCTCCCTCCAAAGAGACCCCTCCTGGGCTAATAATGAAGAAAGGGAGATAATGACCCCTAAGTCAGGCCTACCTTAGAACCTGAGTTTGAGAATAGCACCAATGGTGTACAATTTTCGTAATATAAGAGGAATTTCCCTTTATAATATTAATATGATCAGGATATAAGATGAATCAAACACAATAAAATCCATGACATATATAAAAATTAAACCCAAACCACCCCACAAGAATGTATAAATAAAAAAGATTTAAATAAAAGCCTCCAAAGTAATTACCCGAATACAAAACTAGAGAAACAACACAAAATCTATCAAGGATGTGAGGTAGTAAGTTCTAAAACAGTCTGTGAAATTCTCCTTCAACCCTAAAAATTTTTATATACATATGGTGAGCATAGAAGAATACTCAATTGGAATACCAAAGTTTCTCATGAACATGTAAAAAGAAGAATAAAAATTCCCTTGTGAGAAAATATAAGAACCAATCAGTCACTTATACAGTTATACTAACCAAACCAAACCTCACTAAGCCGTGCTCACAAATTAACATAAGTAATGTAATTTAATATAAATTTTATTTATGATAGGGTACCACATAATGCATTCCCATTGATTATCCTCTGTCACACACCAATCAAAAACATCCTAGAACTCCAAACTCTTCTGAATATACCACATAACATCCCACCCACACACACCTAGGCCTCACAAGACATCCCACCTACACACACTTGGTTCTCACAACACATCCCACCCACACACACCTCAGAATCACAATACATTCCACCCACACACACATGGGCCTCACAACACATCCCCACCCACACAATACTTGGCCTCAAAACACATCACATCTCATCATAATGACACATGGGAAATCAAATCACAACTCATCCCGAAGACACTAATGAAAATACATCACAAATAATCTTGATGAAACCTAGAAAACAAACCAAATCACCTTTAGGAACCTAGGCTAACACATCTAACCACATCCCACCAAAAGAAACATGGTTCATCACTACCTGGAAGAAGAAGTAGGGAAGAGCTAGTGACTAGCCATCTATCCTCCCACTGGGATGTTGAGAAAGACACCCCCTCTGTGGCTATATAGGTGTTCGGCACATAACGCTCTACTAGGTTGGGGTGCATATATATTTCAAAAGGATAAATACATTTAGAGACATATATGATACCAAATGATCAATCCCAACCAATGGGATCTCATAAAAACCACCAAGTCACAACACTAAAACCACTAAATGCCCAACACCGCATAAAAATCCACAAAACTCGATTCACATTCCCAACTAATTTTTTTTAACCAAATTCATTATTTATTAAAAAAATTCATTTATCCAATCTGTCACTACCTGGGAAACTGATAAGAACAACACACAATAGGAAGAATAGTTTTTCGAATGTGAATATCCCTAATATATTATGGAGCCTTCACTTTTCCTCCCAATTTAACACCCATTCTTGATATATCATATATGAATCCAAGGATACAAGGGGATGTTTTTTCATGTTATCAACGGTGAAGCACCCATACCAATCACTAGTATCCTTCTCAATCAGGTCATATACCAGTAGAAAAAAACCCGTCCCACAACCCCATCTGATATCAAATCACCACACAAATAGTTTTCATCCCTACTCTACAATACTTCTCATCCACCCCATAATCAATTAATCCCTCAAATGGAGATTCCATTATTCCACGCAAGCCATCCCATAATACACAACTGTGATCACACCTATACTACAACACAACCCAGAGCAATCCCACCCACATAACATCACCACACAAACAAAGGAAAACTCAATTCCTCTTTTAATAAGGAATCCCTTATATAATTCCACTTTTTAATTCAAGGGTTATCATCAAAATTGTATAATATTGGGGAATACATTCATTATGAGAATATATTTGATTAACTAGTTTTCATATATACATGTACAAATAAACAAAAACATCAATTCCATAATTTATTTAGATAAAAAACAAGGTCCAACATTGTTCACGATTTTCATTGGGTAGTTATCCCATACAAATCATAACATAACATTACAAGTAACAAAAAGGCTGTAATGTCATGAAAATCAAAACCTTATACACCTTTTAATATAATGTATCAAATTATTATATTTGTTTAATTTTTCACAACCAAAATCTACATGTAGACAAAATAAACCACTCCTTCAAGATGCACATTTGAATAGAAATGATATAAATCCAACCTCTGAAGGGTGTCAACCTTTATCACATGATATAGATCACATATCAGACCTTCGATCACCTCTCCTGCAAGATCTACAACCACCCAAGGATGTCATGTAATGACTAAATCTGCATCATCCAATAATAGCCCCTTTATAACTAAGAGATATCATCCAATATCACATGTCAAGAATAACTAGAGGAAAAATGATATCAACCCAGAAAAATTGAATGAATGGGTAAATAACACACCTTAGATTGAAGATAGATCACTACATATCAAAAGAGATAATATAGGTATTGATACTCGATGAAAGAATCCCTAATAATCTGAAGAGGGTCCATCAAGTCACCTAGGGTCAAGAATGAGTCACTACAGTCATAGTGTTTGACAACATGAGCGGCTGGGAAAAATGTAAAACATTACAGTAGTGGGGTATTACGGGACATGTAATCCACTTTCACATCATGTAATGCCTCATGGTTGGATTCCCAGGAAAATTCCACAGTATTTTGATTTATTTTTTTTCAACCCCCAAAAAAATATACAAAATGGACCACCCAGAATAAGTTGTGATACTAAGCATCAGGTCATTTAATCTAATTACATGACATGTAACCCCTACAGTTGTTTTTTTTGCAGCCCCCAACTCTAGAAAAAACATTTTGAACCTCCTATGAACATCTTCAATGACCAAAAATCGATAAATTAATAGACTTGGTGCCCATGGACCATTACATCAGATCGCTTTCAAATGATTCTCATCCTTGAGAATCTGAAACCAATCCTAAAATGAAAATGTGGTATCAACAACAACCCTACAAAATACCTATCAAGAGTCTCTCCACTCCTTATGACCAACCACAAACAAAAAAATTCAAATCCAAACAACCCCAAACATACTACACAACCTACCCACCACAACCGTAATTTGTCTCCTCTAACACAACCACACTACTAAAAATCCACCATGTTACCGTCCTAACCTCTGCATAGCCCAAACCAACAACTGCTACGATAAAGGAACTACACTATCCCAAACACATGAATCATGGGATTTCTCCCAACATATCACGATATTGTCTTATCTGGGAATCATTGACTCACTCACATGAGTTTAATCACATACAAATTAATGCATCTTGTTTAGAAATTAGGTCTTCCTCTATCCATATGTTATAACATTATCACAAAGCACACTACAAAAAAACATAAACCATTATAAAATAGCTAATTTCATACAATAACAAGGTTAGAACATTACATTTAATGGAAAAAAGGAAAAAAAATTAAAACAAATCTATTTACCAGTCATGCATCTATGTTTCTCTCTCCCATATACTCTCCTCTGGACCAAAAAGCCTCCATAACAGAAGAACCAATAGAATGGTATATCCACATAGAACCTTCTCTTGATGATCCTAGATCTCTACTAGCCTCTCTAAGAATGTCACATCGTCCTAGATATCCATATCTCCCCAATCAAGGACATGGGATTCATTGTGATGACAGTAGAAAAACTGAGATTTAGGGAATACATCACTGATATTCTTGACCCGTGGTGGCAGTGCCAAAAGATACGCCACCTTTCCAACTTGCCCCAACATGTCGAGGGGTCCAACGAACCTTATAGAAATCATACTCTTTCTCCCAACCCTCTGCTACCCATATCGAGGTAAACCCTTCTAAAATACATTTTCCCCACCCTCGAACTCCAAGGACCTCCTTCTATGATCAACACATGACTTATATGGTCATGTGCTGCTTTAATCCCCTCACGAACGTGGTGAACTTTCTCTATCATGCTCTCCACCACATCAGGAGTTGTAACATCTCTCTCCCCAACCACTATCAAGAACAATAGAGAATAATGTATTCTCTTATACAGATACCCAAACAAAGACATGTTAATGAAATAGTGATAGATATTATTATAAGAAAACTCCACCATGAGTATTTTTTTACCCAATATCCACTAAAGTCAATGACGCAGACCGACAACATTTCCCCCAAAGTTTTCATAGTACGCTCTTTCTTACCATTTTTATGTGGGTTGAAAGAAGTAATGGGGAATAACTGGGTGCCAAATGAATGTTTCAATCCCCTCCAAGATAATGAGGCAAACCACACATCCCTATCTAAGACAATGGAACTCTGAACACCATGCAACCACACTACCTCATCCATGTCCCTCATAACCAAGAAATCCACTTTTCGTGATTATATGGTCTCTATGAAGTGGGATGATTTCATCAAATGATACACTATAACCCAAATAGGATCATAAATTACTTTATATTTGGGAAAAAATATGATGACATCCATCCATATATGATCACATTTCCACCCGATAACATCTTTCGGCTATAACAAACCACCTGGAACATGATGCTCGACCTTTACCTACTGGAAAACCAAGAACATAACCACAAATTCTTCCATTTATCAATTAATCCAAGGCCACCAAAACTAAATATTAAAACCATGGTACATCTTAGATAATCAAATATATTTACCGCCAAGGGTGAGAGATGAAACTCACGAATGAATCCATTATGCATTGCTACCAAATCAAACAACATTCCATGAAACAAAATCTTATTCCAATCATCCCCTAGCCACACCTACTAAGCATCACAATGGCCAAAAGAATCATGAAATAACTCAACATATGAGTCTCCCTACTCAGACTCCTACACCTAATTCATTAGAGAAGACTGAACCATAATCTAAAACCAATTTCCCTTACTACCATCCACACTTGAATCTATTTGTAATGTTTCCAACTCCTCCATTTCTTTCCAATCATCCATAGATTACAGAAGATCATTCTTATATGACTTTTTACTCAATGAAAAAGCCATGAAATTTACCTTCTAAGTCTGTAGGAGAAATCAAAATCATAGTCATGAAGAAATTGTATCTATCTTTGCTGCCATAGGATCATGTCACACTATAAAAATATATACATAAATATATTGTGATATGAGAAGACCATAAATCACTCCCTAATGAGTTAATTCCACCACAGCGTAAGTGAAAAAGTAACTGCTTCCAACTCCAAATCCTGGGTGGAATTGTTATGCTCATGAGGATGTAACTACATGGGCACGTAAGAGATCATTTTCCATTGATGCCACAACATATATCCCAATACCAGATGGGAATCATCATAGAACACATCAAAAATCACCCCTTCCTTAGGACACTAGATCACTACATCACTGACCAACTTCTCCTCCGTGTGTCATGATGCTTCCTGACACTGATCATATCACACAAAAACTGTGTCATTTATAGACAAATCTATCAGCGGGGATGAAACTTGCGATAAATTGGGAAAATCATCAATAATAATTGATGAGACCAAGAAAACTATAATCCTTTGTCATGTTCTTGGGTGTTTCCCATTAAACAAATGGTTCATCCTTTGATGGGTCTACCCCCACACCCCGTTGAGACCCTACATGCCTAGGGAAAAAAACCTCTTATGTTTGAAACTTACACTTAGTTAACGTTTCATTGAGCTTGTGGTGTAAATAAACATACAAGACATTTCCCGGATGATCATTGTACTCCTCCTCTAACATCAAGTAGATTAAGATATCATCGATGAATATCATGACAAACCAATCAAGGAAATCATGGAACACAGAGTTCATAATCCTCAAGAACATGTCTGGTACGTTCGTTACACTGAATGACATGACTAAAAACTCAATGTTCCCATACCTTCATCTAAAGTTAGTCTTTGAGATATCTCCATCCTTCACCCCAAACTGGTGATATCTAAAACACAAATTGATCTTAGAAAACCAAATATACCATCTCATCTTCTCAAAAAGATCATTTATCCTTAAAATGGGTAATGATTATTGACTATCTCATGATTCAACCACTAGTAGTCTATCCACAACCTCATACCACCAGCTGCCTTCTTTATGGACAACACTTGAGTAACCCATGGTGATACACTAGTCTAGATAAAAAACTTCTACATCAAATAATCTATCTGAATCCTAAAATACCACATCTTGGAAGATTTCATTCGATAAGGATCCATCAAAATTTTATAATCATTGGGCAGTAAGTCTACCACAAACTCAACATCACGTTGAGGAGGTAGCATAAATAACACCTTATAGAAACCATTAAGTAACTCCCCAATGACCATGGGAACCTATACTATCTAGCATCCACTAATTCCACTAACATATTATCGAACAATGAATGAAGGGGCTCCACACGATGACTTCCCACCTAACAACCCCGCTCAGAAATGAAAACCAGACGTAGAACATCAACATATAAAATCATGACTCTCCTCCAGATGTAGTCAATAATCGCACATATGAAATACAAACATTCGATATCGAGGGTGATGTCGTATAGCTGTATCTATAGTAAGAAAAGATCCATATGGGGCAGATGTGTTCCCATCATCAATTTATACCCTGAACACACTAAAACAAGTTGTTATGGACTTTAACTGGAATACTCAACACCATTGGCACGAGAATCGTCTCTACTTATTATTCAAGAGCATGGGATATAGTAGGTGAAATAAATGAGTTTGATCCTATTGAATCTAACAAAGAATAATCAAGTGTAGTAAACAAATTAATCATTCCTATGATGATCTCTTTCCCCACTGGTACAAATAACTCCACTATGTTCAACTGACCATGCTTGGATCATCTACCTCCCTACTGATGACAATCTCTTTTTACATGCTCAGGACACATTCCATGATCACTGGGGACATCTTGTGGTGGGCCTCTTCCTTCTCCAGCACCCATAAGTGGAGAGAAGGCATGATATCCCTACTATTGAAGTTGTCTCACTAGAAACTGCTATGGAGAATGATGTTGAGCCTATCCTACTCTACCAAAGTGAGCACAGGCATCCATTATGCACGGATTCTTAAGATGGAAATAGACCCCATATAAGAAACAAATCATCCGAAAACCCATATTAAAAACATAGATAATTATTTCACTAAAAGGACACAATATAATCTTTTATGGTCATCTCTCCAGTGGGCGAATCCTTAATGGTCTTGACACCTGAGATTTCCCACTGAAAAATCTACCTCTTGAAGAACTCTGTTGGCTTTCCTCCCATGGTAGACCACCTCACAATTGCATCTTCTATATCCAATCTTCCTTTTTCTGAACCTCCCAGAATGTCAGCTCCCTAAAAGGAGTAAATTCAAACTTAATAGAAGGTTAAAGTGCCTCCTAAAGACATATTTCCGGAGACTCCTCACCCAAAAAGTGATTTGGGGAAAATGAAGGAGGTCCTTGAATTCAATCCTAAGATCCCACCCTGACACACTCCCCTAATAAAGGGAGTGTAGCTATTGACACTTATTATCCTTCACATTCGATGAAAGGAACTCTTCTTGGAACTACATCTCTAAGTCACCCTAAAACTTTTTCCTCCTTCTTCTCTCCCAGATACAACATCCCCCACTGATGTGAAACTCTTCTGACCTGACTTAATGCCAAAGGATCCAAGTTCTATATCAGGGCATGGATCAAACTGAATGTGAACTCAAGCTCCTCAAGAAATATTTTTGTGTCCATGTCTGAAACACTTCCCGCGTACTTCCCCAAAGCCTGCCTCTTTAAATCACACAATGTCCTCTTCCACTAGTCATCCTCCTCAATTGGATCAACCCTCCATCCATCAAAAAGATCCACCTACTGGGCCTCGACCACCAAATTCACATGTGAATGATGACCAGGACCCATATCTGAACGTTAAACAAAGATTTTCTAAGCCCAAATAGTATGGAATTGTTAATTAAGATTCATTTAAAAAAATTAACTCAATTTTTTATTCATTTTAAGTTTACCAAAAAAAACCTAATTCAAACAAGATAAATGTACGTATTATCCATGTACCTTTCCTAGGGTATCTATCCTGAAAATTTTGTATCCTCACATGGTAATTTGATAGGATTAGAGTCCTTACATTGGATCACAGTAGGTGATACAATATTGTGTCATAGCCAGTCTACCATGGCCTATGTCACACACCATGATTATCTCACATTATTGCCAACCTACCAAAGATATCGTCATAGTTCTTAACCCCAAAATTCATCATATCTCTCAACCATCACCCCAAATAATACTCAAATATTGACCCTACCACTAAAGATATCCTCCTAGGTTGGAAATGAAGAAAGGGAGATAATGTCCCCTAATTCCTGCATTCACTAGGCCCTGGGTAGGTAATTAGAACTAAGGGTGTACAATTGTCACTATATAGAAGGCATTACCAATTATAATATAAATATGACTGGGAGATAAGATTAATAAAACACAATAAAGTTCATGAAATATATAAAAATGAAACCCAATCCATCCCACATGCAGGTATAAATATAACTTATACAGATAGAATTCTCTAATGTATGTACCTAAAAACAAACTAGGGATGAAATAAAGAAACCATTAAGGATCCAAGCAAGAAATTTCTAGTACTATCTTTGATATCCACCAAGAAACATGAAAAATATTTTATATAAGTAGGCTATGTATATAATTGGACTCAGTAAGAATATCGAAGACTCTCAAGAAAATGTGAAAGATTAATACTAATTCCCATGTGACAAAATAGAAGAACAAAACAGTCACCTATAAAGGTATACTAAGAAAATCCATCCTCACCATGGCACACTCACCATGTAATGATTGTCAAATAATATAATATAAATCACATTGATGATAGGGAACCCCACACTAAATTCACATTGATTAGAAAATCTCAGAAAATAATGTTAAACATCCTGGTGCTCCCACCTCTTCTGAATATACCACATCACATCGTAAACACACATGCCTAGGCCTCATAACACATCCCTCCCATAGAAAACTATGCCACACAACACATATTTCCTGCACACACCTAGTCCTCACAACGCATCCCACCCACACACATGTGGTCCTCACAAGACATCCCATCCCATTCACACTTATTCCTCATAGCACATCACATCACATCCCAAACACACCTGGTAAAGAACATCACAACCCATCCTTGTGACACATTGGAAAATAAATCACAAATCAACTCAAAGGCACCTAACAAAAAAACCTCCTTACCCATAGACTCTAGGGATACCACATCTCACCACATCCTACACAATGAGAATTGGGAACTAATAACCTATAAGAGGGAGAAGGGAGGTTTGGGTGGCCATTTATCCGTCCTCCCAACATGATATTGGGAAAGACACCGCCCGTATGACAATGTGGTTCTTCCACACATACTACTCAACTGGTGTGGGGTGCGTATAGAAATTATAAGTAAAAATAAATGTAGATACATATATGATACCAAACACTGAATTCCAATATATGGGTTCATAGAAAAACCACCAAGCCGCCACAATACAACCTTTGCTTCTACCTCTAAATTCACAACACCAAACAACGAGCCGAAAAACCCTATTTTCATTCCCAACCAATTTATTTATCCTAATTATTTATTTATTAAATGATTCATTTTCCATTCCATCACTGCTTGGGAAACAACTAGTAACAACAAAAAATAGAAAACACAGTTTTCTAAAGGTGATGATCCATGATAGATTAAGGCAGATTCATATTACCTCCCATTTTCACACCCATTCTTGATATATCATATGTTGATCTTCAGATATAGGGTGAAGCTTTCTGTATGCTATCAATGGGGAATCACCCATAACAATCAACACCATTATTCTTAAAAGTCATCCTACCCAGTTTATATACAAATAGAATCAACCCCATTCTCACAACCTCATCTGGTAACACATTTCCACACAACCAGTTGTTAGCCCTACTTGAAAAAACATATCATCCTCTCTACAATCAATCAATCTTTAACCTAAAATTCCATTAAACAACCCAAGACATTGAACCTCACACAACTGTGCTCAAAAACATACTACAGAACAACTTAGATCTATCCCACTCACATCACATAACCACACGTACCAAGGAAAACAAAATTCTGGATTTAATCAGGAATCCCTTATTTAATTCCACTTGTTAATTTAGGGGTTATCCCAAAACTATTTGATAATGGGGCTTTCATTAATTAGCCAAATATATATAATTTGAAAATTTAAATATAAGTTTACAACAAAATAACAACATGCTTTCAGTAATTTTTTAATTATGAAAATAAGGGGCCCAACCAATAAATGTTTTTGTTGGTAGTTATCCTATACAAATAATAATATCATTGGTAACAACAAGGATGTAATGGAATGAAAATCAAACACCTCTATAAATTATAATTTCATGTTTCCAATTATTATCATTTGTTAATTTGGTAAAACCAAAATATATAGGTATAGAAATGAAATCACCTTCCACATGATTCACATTTTAAGATAAACGAAGAATGTCCTACCTCAAAATTGTGTCAATGGTCTTCGCATGAGACAGATCACATAACAGATCTCTGATCACCTCCACTGCAGGATCTGTACCAACCAGAGGATAACACGGAGCCACCACATCAACAAAAATAACCAAATATAACCCAATTAGAACCTAGGAATATAATCCTCTATCACATGGAAAAATTAATGGGAGTAAAAAGGAGATCGACCCATAAGAAACTGCAAGAACGGGAATGGAACACACCTTAGATCAAAGATGAGCCACTATGTTTTGAAGGAGAGAAGCTAGAAATCGATACTCAATGAAGAAATCCTCAAAATACAAATGAGGGGTCACTGGGACATCTAGGGTCAAGGGAGAGTCAGTGAAACCATAGGTTTTGACAACCCAAGTGGCTTGGAAATCATAAAACATTATTGTAGTGGGTTATTACATGATTTGTAATCCCATTTGACATCATTTAACACCTCAACATTGGATTACATTGAAAAAACCCATATCAATTTTAATTATTTTATTTTAAAAACAACAAAACATTACCCACTATAGACCACCTAGAAGTATCCATGAAACAAAGCTTCATGTCATTAATCTACTTACACTATGTATAACCCCTACAGCAGCTTTGTTACACCCCCAATTCCAATGAAAAATCCCATAATCTCCTCATATCAACTCCAATATACAAAAAACATAAAATTAATTGATTTTGAGGACATTTACTATTAAAAATATCACTAATATATTAAATGTTGTTTGTTTACAAATCACTTCAATTTCACGGGGCGTTATTCCACACTTTCCCAAATGGAATTATCATATTTACATATAATAGAATGAATAAGTGTATAGTATAAATAAAAATCATAGAAAAATAGAGAAATTATAAATATCAAATGTAAATACCATGTCTATCAAAACATCCTCCTTGAGATGTGGTAAAGTCAAAATGATCCATCATCATTTCCTGAGGCAGTAGTTCGTCGTACACGTAAACTGTATGTTTGCTACCCATTAGATGGAAGTGTGTGAAATTGTAGGTAGAAACCCTAGAATAAAAACACACAAGTATATTAGGGATAATATTTTAATTTTAAAATCATGTAATAAGAATAGTTTATATAGTGTAGAATAGAAATAAAATAAATGACCTTCGGGGAGGGTGTTACCTCTTAATCAGGTACCACCTTTTAGTTTTCAGCAAAAGGATTCCATGGAATAATTTATGAATAAAGGGATTATTAAAGTTGGAATTAGGGTGTTAGAAATTTTATTGGGTATATATTGATGAACCTATGTGGTTTGATAGGTTTTAGGGAGTGGGATAGGTGGTGTACTTTTATGTGTAAGGGAAAGGATGCACTTGGAATTTTTTAAAACAACTAACATATACCCATACTGTTACGTAAAAAGTCCTACCAAAGAATAAAAAATAAATAATGGAAGGTGTATGGAATAAATAGGAACAAAAAATGTATTTTTTTCAAGTTACTAGATCATTTGGTGAATTATATTTATGGATTATTCCCTCATTAATCTTAATTTTACCTTAATAACTATAATTAATTATAACAACATTCACTAATAATTTTTGATAAAATATATTTTAAACTTATTATAAATTATAAATTATGATGATTACAAATTTTTAATCATTTTTTCTTTATTCAAATAAAATATTTGTTAGAAATTAATTTTAATTTAATCTTGCTGATGGGATGACACTGTATGTTTTTATAATAAAAATATCTATAAGTTTGTAAAGTTTTTATTCAAAATCTGAAATTGAAATTGATTCTCATTACCCAAATTGATTTAATTGATAAAAATATGATCAAATTAAGATATTTAAATGAATTTTAAAAAAATATCCTTAGAAATAAATTATATGAAAAAATATGTTTTTAACTAAAATTCATAATTTTTTACCTATTCATTAAAAAATAAAAACTTATGAAACAACTACCAAATATTTTTCACCTGAATAATTTTTATGTTTATCCATGTAAGATGAATTTTATTTTGACATATATTTTATAAAATTCCCAAAATTTGGATTTAAAAATAGGTTCTCCATTAAATTGTGCTAAAAACTATAAAACAATTAATATAGTATTTTATGTATAAAAATGGGATTATTTCGTTCTTAATAATATCGAATCTATTGGATGAATATAAAAAATATTTAAATGAATATAATATTTATATATATCACATTAATATCACTCCCGAATGGAAATTAATTTAATTTATTTGGTTAAAACAACTTTTTGGGTATAATAATGTTTTCTTTTATATTTAATCGGTTTTCATATTCATTACTAATAAATTTGTTGCCCCTGAATTCATTTTATATTTGACTACACTAAATAATTCCATAAGTTATTTAAAACTTTTCATAACTACTAATTTAATTTCTAGGTAATTTCAAATATAATATTTTCATTTGATAAAACATGGACTTTTGTGTTACAAAATTCATCGAGGAAAGTAATTGTTGTGTGTAACAAAATCTAAACTCAATCTTCCATGTAGAGAAAGATAAAATTTATGTTGTGTGTAGTGAAAATTATCTTAGTTTTTTATTTATCTAGAAAAAATGGTAGTTATTTAATATAAAATAATCTTATTTAATAATTTTTTGAAATGATAAATATCAATAAATTAAATTAAATTGAAAATATATATTTCACAAAATCGTTGGGTGTTACATAACCAAACGATATTTTATAAGAAAACCATGTGACACCATAACACTCATAAAACTAGATAATAAATTTATATATAAGGGTAATGACTTGTTTTTCAGAAGAAAAATGAAATGAGAAGACCCTACATATCCTTTTCATTTGATTTCCAAAAATAGGTAGAATGTTTTCACCACATGTTGACTTCTGATATGAATTGATTTTTAAAAAACACAGAGAAGAGATTTTTGAGACTAGGATTCATATTTTTTCAAAAATTCACAATGTGTTGGTGGATGAATAGGTGATTCTTGGAAAAATTTTATGGATTTACCTGATGGAATTGTATGCCATTCTAGATAAATATTCCATGTTAAATATTAATATTATTTACTAATCTTAATTTCAAGGACATGTTTCATTGAATAATTTTTTTTATTAAAAAATTAGAGTAGAATTAGAATTAGAATAATAACATGAAATGATAAAAACATCAATTTTATAGAATTATTTAAAAGGCCACGTAGAAATAGGGAAGTACATCTCTATTTTTCATGAAGAAATATATATTTTAGAAGAAGATGATTGAGGTAGTTTGGGAATAGTTATTAGAACTTGGTATTATATTATATAGTGGAATATATGCTAATTATAATTTTTAATTGTGGGGTTATTAAAAATATGGGCTAGACATTGAAGCACCCATGGGATATCCCTCAGAAATGTTTAGGGTGACCCAAGGGACAACCACCTTGGGAGAGCCTACAAAATTATGTTCTACATGGTGAAATGTGTATGGGTCTTCTTGAGTATAATTCCCACTGGATTTCACACCCTTTGGCATGGATGGGTCCATGTATAGAGGATATCGGATATCCCGGGGTCTATGCAAGTGATTCATTCCCTAGGTGGCATAGTTAAATAGTCTAATGAGGGATGATTCCCCATAGTCATATCGAACATTGTCATGTGAGGGATTGAATGATATATTGAAGCCCTAGTGTAGATCACTTCCAATGTGGGATGCATTATTGTGGCCAGTATTCATATATCTATTAAATAAATGTAAATAATGAGAACCATTTTATATTTCAGTTCGTGACCCTCTAATTTCCCACCCAATATGTATTCGAATTCAACCTTCATATTCAACCATTAAATGATGGGGATTCTAGCCCTGTGATATTGAGACAATTGACTATCAAATGTTATCAACCCAAGAAGTTGATTTCATTGAGCATGTGCATGAAATAATTTTGTTGTATGGATGACATGATTAATTGAAGGATTTGGATGAGGATGATCAAATTCTCTTATGAATCCATCACATGATGTTATTGCAAGAACAAGTGAAAATAACAAGATATTTTCATGTCGTGATCTTAAGATAATTAGAATGAAAGGATATATACAATGTTATATCACAATAATATGTCCTGAGAATAGAAGAGAACAATGAATACATTATATGATGATGAATGTATCGTTGATCACAACTTGATTTTTATTTTTATTGGAATTATTATTGAATTGTTTTGAGTATTAAGAATATGTCCCCCAAGAAATTACATGATCATTGAATTTATAATGAAAAGTGATCATGTGAATCATGTGATCACTCAAGAATTTCATGAGGTTTAATAAAGTAGAATGTTTAATTATTAATAATATCCTGATATACTCAAGAGTTTGAATGAGTCATTGGAAAGGAATAACCAAGATAGGAGAGGCAGTGTATCATCCTCTAAAACAATTTGTGCATGAGTGACAAAAAATGTTTTTTTGCTTTAATATTTTATGATAGATCATAAAATTGAGAACTCACATGAACCATTAACATGAAATATTAGAGGATTTATCATGATATTATTATATGAAAGAAGATATTACAAACGTCTTTTGTTACACAAAGAATACCATACACAACCATTTTATCAGGAAGAAAACACTTATGGGCCATCCAAGACTACAGAAGGTGTTGAGAATTAACCTTTGGAAAACTCCTCTAATTACTAAAATTCATTACATGAAAAAATAATTTATTTCATGAAAAAAGTTGATTAGAACCATGGACAAACCCTTTTCATGCAAATCCCTTCCGTGATGATATTTGAGATCCTACAAAGTACCATTTTACTTATATGAAGGAACACGAGGATACATCATTCAAAGAACCTTATTTCACATGATTATCTTCTGTAAAGACAGTTTTAATAAAGGATAACTATTTTCATGAGCCTCATCGGGTGACAAAAAGGGGCAATGATATTTTGAAATCCTTTTATGCAATGGAAGGCGGATGTTTCATGAAACCCATACCTGTATACATAACAAAAAATTAATTTATGAACATAACATGATTTTATGTATAGCGACCCAGCCTTTTCTTACATTAATATTACATCATGTCATAGATAAACAACATAATAGTATTACACAAAGAGGATCCAAAGGCTTAGTGTCTTGGGCAAACTAGGACCACACATAACAAATACAACATCTAGCATAAACATTTATTTAATTTCTTCTTCTATAGATTCTTAATGGAACTTGTCCTCTCCTTAGTACATGTAGCCACCTAAGGATATAAATCCAAAGGGGTGAGCTAGAAGCCCTGGAAGAGGATAGATAAGAACAATATATCATGGGGTGAGCATAATCATAACATAGGAAAACGATCATGAACATGAGAGGAGAATAAATAAAAGACTTGAAATGTGGAAAAGCATAAAAATGAAACATCATGTCTTAGTTTTTAACTACCACACATACCTGTGAACCAACCTAGCATCTTGTTCACACATCATTTCACATTTACTCAAGAGATCCATCCCTTTACCCAATGCATTGGAGCGCTATATAATTCCGGGTGCACCCATCACATCATAATATTATCATTTATCATGCATGCCACAATGAACCTATAATATAAATGAACTTAACTAACCCATTAAAAGTAATTGATTTCATCTCATAAGAACACATTCATAAACTGTGGGTTCCCAAACGAAAGAGGGAACAACATACATGATACAAGAACCATCAACCTTGATTGAGAGGTAATATTTGGGTTCTTAAGAGTGGAGTTCTTTCGGAAAACATTTGGATTGATATAATCTTCATTAGAAAAAAATTAATATCCCATAAAAGGAGATAAAATGATGAAAAAATGATCTTTAAGGAGTGACCATATCAAAAATGGAGTGAAAGAGGTAGAACACGAAGGATGAAAGTTGGGTTCGAGAATTTCCCCTTATCTTGTACCCAAATGCTTCCTTCTATTTAATGTCCTATTTAATGACATTATATTAATTAATTAGAAATACATAACCATTTGTACATTAATTTCATTCATTATGGCTTCATTATGTCATTTTATGTTCCTTTGGATGACTTATAGAGTTTAAAAACATTGTTCGGGGATGTTCGTTTTTATGGTTTTTCTTGGGTTGTTCACTGGTATTCATAAATTAAATTTTGGGTAGAACATGGGTAAACATAAAGAAAAATTTATTACATGTCATTAATGGTATTAAAGGATTCATAATGATCTTAAAATGAATTATATTCGATCCATGTGGATGAATCATTAGATAAGAATTAAATGATGGTTATTTGGGTAAATATGGGCAGTTTTTGGATCACACGAACTTGTTTTAACTTATAACTTAGTAATATGTACATAGGTTATTTCATGAACTTTAAATAGAACATAATACATATAAAATATTCTGTTTCAACCATAAAAATGGTTTAATGACCCGATCTGAAGGTAGAAATGGAATAAGAAAGCATGTCGTTTTTGAAGGAGATAAATTAACACCTCACAAACAACATTCTCTTTAATAAAATTAAAGGAAGAGGGAAAGGGGGTGGATGATATAATATCCCATTAAAATAATAAAATTACATTATATTTATAATACTAGAGTTAAAATAAAATTTTTATGAAGATAGGTGGGGAGAGATCAAAAATGAACTTGAACTTGAATGGAAATTAAAGGAGAAGTGGGAGGGAAATTACCTCTTGAATCATTTTCTTGAAAACCTCCTTAAGGGGCTAACCATGGTCATTTGATGAGACCAGATGCTCTTGGACGTGGGGGAGGGGCTAGGGAAGGTGTTTCTTCAGAGTATAGAGAAGTATTGGAGCTTGAGAGGTGTGAGGAAATGAGGGTGTGAATGGTGGCTTTTATAGAGGAGGGGAGAGGGGTTTCCTTAATATAAAATTCATTAGTTTATTATTTCCCCACAAGACAAGGAATAGTGAGTCATGAATGACCAAGAATAGTAATATTATAATTTAATTCCGAACCAAGTTGTCTTACATCAGCAGAACATCACACATGACCCTATAATTAGCTTATTTATATTATTTTTTAAATTAAAGTACTTCACTATTCATAAAAAATTCAAGTATCTCATAAAAATCCCAAAAATTTACCCCAACCATCTATCGGCATGTAGAATTAAATAATGAAGTCCATTTTCAAAAGTAATTTTCTAAATAATATTAATTTAATTTTTAATTAAAATCATAATTTACTTAAAAACAGTTTTTAAGATTAAAACAGATTTTATAGTGCTTTAAAAAATTTCATAGGGTCTTATAAAATTATCGTAAAACTATAATACATTGATTCAATAATTAATGAATACATATTAGGGAAATAAATATTCTTTAAATTAATTACTTATTTATAATTAATTATTTATGACTTACAAAATACCAAAACGTTTACTAAGGTCAAATTTTCACTTTCTAAGATGTCTAAATTTTATAGGTAATGTTACGCTTCTGTTGGATGATTTACTATTCATAAGGTTCATATTAGTATTCATAAGGGTATGTTACTATTCCTAAGGGTATGTTACTATTCACCCAAAATTATTTTTGTTTCATTAGACTCCAAAAATCATCTTGAACACAACCGTGTATGTCAAATTTTAAAAATTCCAAACATAGGAGTGACAAACTTATGTTTAAAGGTTACTTAACACTTAGTAGTTCATTATTTTGTGTTTTTATGACATAAATATAGGAAGGTAATTTCCATGGAAAAACATTGGGTAGTTACATTCTTCCCCCCTTAAGAAATTTCGCCCCCAAAATTTCACTTTACACAAACAAGTGAGGGTGTTTTTCCTTCATTGCCTCTTCTGGTTCCCAAGTTGCTTCCTCAAACATATGGTTCCTCCACAACACTTTGACAAGATGGGTTGTCTTTTGGTGTAGAACCTTATCTCTCCAATCCAAAATCTTTACTGGCTGCTCCTCATAGGAGTGATCATCTTCCAGCTCCACCACCTCTGAGTTTAGTAGATGTGAGGGGTCTGGTATGTACTTCCTCAGTAGTGATACATGAAACACATCATGAACTTGAGCCATATTTGGTGGAAGTCCAAGACGATAGGCCATGTCTCCTATATGGTCAAGGATCTCAAAGAGGCCAATATACCTTGGGCTTAGCTTCCCTTTCTTCCCAAATTCATGACTCTCTTCCAGGGATATATTCGAAGGAAGACTTTTTCTACCATGTCGAACCCCAAGTCCCTTTTACGGTTGTCAGCATAGCTCTTTTTCCGACTTTGAGAAGATTTGATGTGTTTTTTGATGACTTGAACCTTCTATATAATCTCTTGAACAAGATCTGGTCCAAGCATCATTCTTTATCCCACTTCATCCCAACAGGTTGTAGTTCTACATCGCTTTCCATACAGAGCTTCATATGGAGCCATATGATTACTCGATTGGAAGCTATTGTTGTATGAGAACTCAACCAATGGGAGATTCTGATCCCAACCACCTTTGAATTCAAGAGAGCAGGATCTTATCATATCTTCAAGTGGCTGAATATTACATTCAGATAGGCCATCGGTTTGGGGGTGATAGGCTGTGCTGAAATTTAATTCAGTACACAAAGCATGTTGAAGGATCCTTTAGAATTTAGATGTGAACCTTGGATCACGGTCAGAGACAATTGAGAGTGGAACACCGTGCAGTCCCACCACTTCCTTCACATATATCTTTGCAAGTTGTTTAAGCGAGAGTTCTTCCCGAATAGTGATAAAATGGGCAGTCTTGGTGAGTCGGTCAACCACAACCCATATCGCATTATTTCCCTTTGACGTATTCGGGAGACCCGTGACAAAGTCCATAGTATCATTTTCCCATTTCCACATGAGTATAGGCAATGGATGCATCATGCCTTTGGACTTTTGTCGCTTAGCTTTAACTTTCTAACATACCAAGCACCTTGATATATATTCCGCAATCTCCTTCTTTATGTTATCCCACCAGAAGTGTTCTTGGAGATCCCGATACATCTTGGTACTCCCAAGATGGATAGAGAAAGTTGAGTTATGTTCATTATCCAATAGCTTCTTTTTTATCCTGGGTGATGAAGGGACACAAAGCCGCGTTCCAAACTGAATCAAACCATTATAGTTGATATGTAACTCTTTCATCTTCACTTCTGTTACTGCATTCACCCTCTTTTGTATCTCCACATCATCCCTTTGGGCTTCCTTAATCTTCTCTTGGATGGATGGTTGCACAATCTTTTGTGAAAGGTAGGATGTATCCCTTGCCATTGTGATTTCCAAATCCATTCTTTTCATATCCATGAAGATTGGGTCTTTCTCAATCCACAACATGGATAGAGTTGCAGGTTATTTTCTTCTTAGAGCATCAGCTACCGTGTTCGCCTTTCCCGGATGATAGTGAATAGAGCAATCGTAATCCTTGATTATCTCTAACCATCTCCTTTGACACATGTTGATCTCCTTTTGTATAAATATACACATTAGGCTCTTGTGGTCGGTGTATATGTCACACTTCTCACCTTAAAGGTAGTGCTGCTAGATTTTCAAGGAAAAATCATGGCTTCCAGCTATAGATCATGTGTCGGGTATTTCTTCTCATGGATCGTCAACTGTTGTGAGGCGTAGGCTATCAAATTATCATTTTTCATGAGTACACAACCCAAGCCTTTCTTTTAAGCATCACTGTATATCACAAAACATTCTCCACTTTTCAATATTGTGAGTACAGGTGCAATGATCAACCTTATCTTTAGGTCCTTGAAGCTTCCCACACATTCATACATCAATACATACTTTACCCCTTTGCTTGTTAACTTAGTTAGCAGGCTTGAGAATCATGAGAAGTTTTTCAAAAAACATCGGTAGTACCCAGCTAATCCAAGAAAACTACGAATTTCTGTGACACTAGAGATCCTGGTCCATTCTTCAATTGCCTTTGTCTTTGAAGGAACCACATAAATTACCTCACTTGTGATCACATGTCCCAATAACGTGACTTTATTCATAGAAAAGTCACACTTTCTGAACAAGTCGTACAACTTCTCCTTTCTCAATGTCTCCAGCACAAGTCTTAGATGTTCTTAGTGTTCCTCCTTGCTCTTGGAGTAGATGAGAATATCGTCGATAAACACTACAACAAATTTGTCGAGGTAATGTCTAAAGACACTATTCATCAAATCCATGAAGATTGCAGGGGAATTAGTAAGTCTAAAGGGCATCACTAAAAACTCATAGTGACCATACCTTGTATGGAAGGCAGTCTTCTGAATATCTTCCTTCTTCACCTTTACCTGATGATATCCAGAACGGAGATCCACCTTTGAGAAGTATTGAGCTCCTCATAACTGGTCGATCAAGTCATCAATCCTTGGGAGAGGATACTTGTTCTTTATGGTGATCTTGTTGAGTTCCTGATAATCGATACACAACTGCATTGTTCCATCCTTCTTCTTCACAAAGAGCATTGGTGCACCCCAAGGTGATGCATTAGGGCGTATGAACCCTTTGTCCAGATGCTCTTGGAGCTGCTTCTTTAACTTCTCCAGTTCAATAGGAGCCATCCTATAGGGGCACATTGAGATAAGAGTAGCTCCGGGTATTAGTGCAATAGAGAACTCTACCTAAGAATCTGGGGGAATTCTGGGTAACTCTTCAGGAAGTACATCGTTTTAATCCCTCACAACGAGCATTTCCTCATGGTTAGAACTTTCCATCAACTCAACCATTTTAGTGAGTTATGCTTCATCATAGGTAATCAACACCCACACCATTTAAGTATTTTTCAATGGAGATTCATGATCTTCCTTGCATTTTTAGGGGAGCATGGGATGGTTCGGAATATGAAAATATATTTCCTTTTTTCTGACAGTTGATATGTGCTCTATATAATGAGAGACAATCCATTCCCATTATAGCATCGAATTCCACCAAGGGAAGTATTAAGATATTTTCTGGATGAATTTTCCCACATACGCCAATAAGAGAAGATTCAAACACTTGGGTTGCAATGATTTTACTACTTGGTGTTTTTACAGAAATCTCTACTTCAAGGTTTCAGGGCTTCGATTCTATAGTTCTAGAAAACTTGCAAGATATAAAGGAAAGCGTAGAACAAGAATCAAATAAGACTTTCTCCATTCTTGAGTGAATAGGAAGTGTACCTTGTACGACTTCATTATCATGATCCACCTCCACAGTAGTGATGTCATAAGCCTTTTCTTGTTCCTTTGGCATTGGTGGCTGTTGAAGCTAATTACCCTCGAGAACATGAGGTTTAGTGCCCTAGTTTTCATGGTTCCCTATCTCTTTACAGTTGTATTATTGAACCATGAGTGGTTCAATCCTTTCATCGGCTATATTATCCTTCCTTTCTGTTTCTTTTTTACACTCATGATCATGGTTTCCTTCTTTCCCACACTTGAAGCATTTCCCCATCCCTTTGAGGCAGTTCCCATGGTGCATCTTCCCACATTTTTTGGCATGTGGGTTGTTGATTTTTCTTCCCACATCTGTCACTAGATCCACCATCATGAAATTCCATCTTTTGTTTCTTATCCCCATAGCAATGGGACCATTATCCCAAATCAATATCCACTTGGGGAGCACATCGAACAACTTCTTCATAACTCCCAATGTCTCGAATTTTAAGATCCTTTCGAAGGTGTGGTTTTAATCCACAAAAAAATCTATAAATTTTTCTATCATTGTTGATATCAAAACTAGGAGCATACCTTTTGAGCCTTGTGAAATTCGCTTCATAGGTTGTGACAGATTCTCCATCTTTTTTCTTGATCTCTATGAATTCTCTCTCCATCTTTGTGTGAAGAGTTCGTGGGAAATACTTATTAAGAAACATTATCTTAAATTCTTCCCATTCCATCTCTTCAATTTCCTCCCTTGGCATGGTGTTCTTAATAAAATCCCACCATTGATCGACTTCTTCATCAAGATGATAAACGGCCAGAGTAACCTTCTCTGTCTCAGAACAGTGAAGCACAGAAAAGATCTTCTCCATGGATTTGACCCACTGTCCTGAAACTAGTGGATCGGAAGATCCACAAAATTTTGGTGGTCGTTGCCGTATAAAACATTCAATATCAAGTTGCTCCATCTTTGGTGAAGGAGGAAGTTCCCCATTATTATGGTTATTTTTCATAACCAGAGATAATTGGGTAAGCATCTCCAAGAAGTTTTGAACTCCACCTCCCAAATCATTAGGGATTTCATTCGGGCAATCATTGCATTGGCCCTCGCATGAGTTGTTGGCCTAATTTCTCCTAGTTCCCACCATTTTCTAAAATAGAAAACGATAGAACAAAACATAACTAAACAAGTAATGAATAACTAATTCATTTATACAATTATACCAAAAACCTATCATATGGGATCCCTAGGTAAATATTTTTATGTCCATATTTTTACTTAGTCTCACACTAGATGTTTTCTCTCGGGTTCACTAATCCTAATTCCCTAATTAACTAAACCTTTCCTCTGATACCAACTATAGTGACCCGGCCTTTTCATACATTACTATTACATCATTTCAAAAATAAACAACATAATTTTTTTACACAAATAGGATCCAAAGGCCTAGTGTCAAGGGAAAACTAGGACCACACATAACAAATACAACATCTATCATAAACATTTTTTTAATTTCTTCATCTCTAGTTTCTTATTGACACTTTTCCTCTCCTTATTACATGTATCCACCTGAGGATATACCTCAAAATGAGTGAGCTAGAAGCCCAGTAAGAGGATAGATAATAACACTATATCATGGGGTGAGCAAAATCATAACATAGGCAAAAGATCTTGAACATGAGGGGAGCATAAATACAAGACTTGAAATGTGGAAAAGCATAAAAATGAAACATCATGTCTTAGTGGTTAACTACCACACATACTTGTGAACCAAGCTAGAATATTGTTCACAAATAATTTCACATTTACTCATGTGATACATAACTTTACCCAATTCATTGGAGCGCTATATTATTACGAGCGCACCCGTCACATTTAAACATTAATATTGTGCTATATAATTCTGGGCGCACCCGTCACATCATAACATTATCATTTATCATGCATGAAACAATGAAAATATAACATAAATAACCATAACTAACCCATTAAAATGAATGGGTTTGATCTCATAAGAACACATTCATAAACATTGGGTTCCAAAAAGAAAGATGGAACAACATACATGATGCAGGAACCATCAACCTTGAATGAGAGGTAAAAGTTGAGTTCTTAAGTGAATAGTTCTTTCAGAAAACATTTGGATTGACATAAACATCATTAGAAAAAGGTATATCCTATAAAATGAAATACAATGATGAAAAAATGATCTTTAAGGAGTGTACATATCAAAAATTCAGTGAAAGAGGTAGAACCTGAAAGATGAAAGTTGGGTTTGAGAATTTCCCCTTACCTTGTACCCGAATGCTTCCTACTCTTTAATGTCTTGTATAATGACATTATATTAATTAATTAGAAATATAGAACCATGTGAACATTAATAGGGTTCATTCTGGTTTCATTATGCTATTTTATGTTCCTATGGATGACTTATAGTGTTAAAAAACATTGTTCGGGGATGTTCATTTTTATGGTTTTTCTTGGGTTGTTCACTTGTATTCCTAAATTGAAGTTCGGGTAGAACATGGGTAAACATAAAAAAATGATATTACATGTTATTAATGATATTAAAATATTTTTAATGATCTTATAATTAATTATATTAGATCCATGTGGACGAATCATTATATAAGAATTAAATGATGGTTATTTGGGTAAATTTGGGTGGTTTTTGGATCACAATGAACTTGTTTTAACATATCACTTAGTAATATGGCCATAGGTTATTTCCTGAACTTCAAATAGATAATAATACATATAACATATTCTGTTTCAACCATAAAAATTGTTTAATGACCAGATCTGAAGGTAGAAATGGAAGAAGAAAGCATGTCGTTCTTGAATGTGATAAATTAACACCTCACGAACAACATTCTCTTTAATAAAATAAAATGAATAGGGAAAGGGGGTTGTATGATATAATATCCCATTAGAATCATAAAATTACATTATATGTATTATACTGGAGTTACAATACAATTTGGATGAGGATAGGTGGGGATAGATCAATAAATGAACTTGAACTTGAAAGGAAATTAAAGGAGAAGAGGTAGGAAAATTACCTCTTGAATCCTTCTCTTGAGAACCTCTTTAAGGGCCTAATATTGGTCTTTGGATGAGACCATATATTCCTAGACATGGGGTAGGGTCTAGGGAAGGTTTTTTGGTAGAGTTTAGATAAGTCTTGGAGCTTGAGAGTTGTGAGGAAATGAGGGTGTGAAGGGTGGTTTTTATAGTGGAGGGGAGAGGGGTTTCCTTAATATAAAATTCATTGTTTTATTATTTCCCCACAAGACAAGGAATAATGAGTATTGAATGACAAAGAATATTAATTTTTTAATTTAATCCCGAACCAAGTGGTCTAACATCAGTAGAACATCACACATGACCCTATAATTAGCTTATTTAGCTTATTTTGTAAATTAGGGTATTTCACTATTCATCAAAAATTCAAGTATTAGCGAAAAATCCCATAAATTTACCACAACCATTTTTCGACGTGTAGAGTAAAAAAATGAAGTCCATTTTTTAAAAATAATTTTCGAAATATTATTAATTTAATATTTAATTAAAATCATAATTTACTTGAAAAACAGTTTTTAAGATTAAAACTGATTTAATAGTGCTTTCAAAAATTACGTAGGGTCTTATAAAATTATCTAAAAACTATAAGACATGGATTCAGTAATTTATGAATACATTTTAGGGAAATAAATATTCTTTTAAATTAATTAATTAATTATAATTAATTATTTATGACTTACAAAATACCAAAACGTTTACTATGGTCAAATTGTCACTTTCTAAGATGTCTAAATTTTATTTTATTAATCATAGGTAATGTTACTCTTATGCTGGATGATTCAATATTCATAAGGGTCATATTACTATTCATAAGGGTATGTTACTATTCCTAAGGGTACATTACTATTCACCAAAAAATATATTTTTTCATTAGACTCCAAAAATCATCTTGAACGCAACTGTGTCTGTCAGATTTTCAAAATTCCAAACATTGGAGTGAGAAACTTATGTTTAAAGGTCTCTTATCACTTAGTAGTTCATTATTTTTTTTATGACGTAAATATAAAAAGTTAATTTCCCCAGAAAAACATTGGGTCATTACAGTATGCAAGAATATATGAAATACATTCATGAATAATAAATAAAGAATATAATAAATGCTATTATATGAATATGATCACAAACACACATGCATGTGAAAAGATAATGAAAAATTATCCAGAATAATATAAATATAAATTTCATAAATAAATTCTTTATGCTTTTAGAGGTTGTGAAATACATTCATGATGTGATATAGAGAATTAAATAATACATTAAGCTAACATTATGAAGTATATTTATTGCATAATATATAGTATAAGAATTTGTATGCACCACTTGGATGCATATTAGTGAGGTTGGACCTCAGTAGAATGAAGGGAAAGCCTAAGAATAATTAAACTGAGTAAAATGGTCATTTATGAGTGATTAAAATTACTTGAGAAATACTTATAGACTTGTCATAGGATGTTGATGATTTTTTATGTGTATAAGAGTGATTCAAATCATATAGTCAAATGGATGAAGATCAAAGATCAACCTATGGTGGATAATTTTTTCATCAAATATAAAGTGTTATGGTTTCTATTAAGAAAATAAGGAGTCTCTCAGTTGGATTTGGAGTAGAATTATTTTACTTAGATCTAAAAAAATAGATTCTATCATTTGGAGCCACTGTATTGTAATCACTTGTTTGATAGTGAAGATGTTTAACTAAGGGGGATAACCTGTTTCTGCAACAAGTATGATTTTTTAAAAACTTTTAAATACTGAGTGATGTTATCTCTATATTATTACTACTACAGAAAATTTGAAATTGAGATATAATAATTTTTGGATCGAGAAACTTTAGAATTTCAACATGTTCAATTGATAAGAAAAGAAATTAGTAAAAATAAATTGTTAATTCTCCCCTACCCTCTCAATGGTCAATCACGACCAAGTATTTACAATAACCATGGACTTAATTAAATAGATCCATTTAATAAAATCACATGGTATATCTTATTTAATTAATATAGATAGGGAAAATCATTTCACAAATTATTCAATCAATGTAAAAACACTTATGTGGAACCAAATATATCCTACCTCATTGAGAGCATATATCATCACGATTTTCATATGTGCATAAAATTTAATGATTTATTATATAAATTAATAATAATCTCAAGAATAATAACCAATTCAAAAATCTATGGATTTGAATATACCGTGAACAAATAACTTGTATAATTTCTATAAGTGATCTATCTTCATAACCTCCACTCTTAGAGATTAAAAAGTGAAACATTTATCAGAATAAGCCTCATCTGGTTATGAGATTCAAAAACCTAATTGCCAAAGATCATTTATATCCTACTAAAAAATTTAATCCAGGTAATATAACTGATATTAAATAATATTTTCACTGAATTTTCCATGTTCTCAATGAAATGTGGAATATTTATAACAATTCGATGTGACAAATAATCTATGTACATTTTAACTATACTATTATGTGGATGAATAATCAACATGTCATAAGATATTTAAAAATATATTTTAATCAAAATTAAGGAATAGTTTTGGTTCTAATGAACCCACTACAATAATCACTACTGGAATAACAGAAACTGTAGAGGAACTATAGTAGAGAACCAAGACAGGAAGATGGTGAGGCAGGATTCATATTCCATATAAACTCTTTTGACTATCAGTCTACAAACTAGAAAATAATATATTAATGAATAAATTATATAAATTATTTTCATTTAACATATCTATAATATCCACATATTTTTAGATAATAAAATGAGCTCATTAAATCCCTTTTCAATATGGGTCTAGATTTTAATTTCTTCTCTTGATATAATTGGATTCATAATTATATCTCTAGTGCCACTGAGAGAAAAATGTTAAATAATATTATTATTATATTTATTATCCTATATAACTTTCTATTTATTATTATTTTACCAAAAATATAATTTCATTAAATTCTTGTATTTGTTGAGGATATTGTAACATAAAAAAACTATATTGTTTTCACGATTCCTTGTTTTCCATCTTCTCATAAAATGAAATTTATTTAAAGGGTTTAATATTTATGGGATGAAAATAAATATCAATTAAAATATACATTAAAATCATGTTTTCAATTTAATTCACTAAAAATAATTAAATGGTACAAAAAATGAAATCTTTATTCCTAAAATATTTATATATTAATGTAAAAAAGGTTATTCATTATAGGGATTTACTTTCTATTATAATGAAATTATTTATATGTATGACTGTATTGAATTCATTATTATGATACTAATGAATTTTGTTAATGCTATATTTATTTTTTAGTTAATATCCATGTTATGATATGTACTTGTGTATTTTGGAGTCATAATAAGTGACACTTTTGAAAAACATTATGTTTTAAATTAAATTATTAATCATCAAATTAATTTTTTAATACATGAAAAAATATAATCAACTATATGTTTTCCAGTGTGATGATATAATTAATTTAAATGAGAGAATGATACCTTGAAATTTACAATATACAATTTTTAATTAATATTTCATTGATACCAAGTTATCCAATTATTTAGGTGAATGAATATTTGATATAATTACTATGGTTGTAGAATTTTGGAATTTATAGACTAATGTAACATAAGATACCCTAAATGTGATTCATGATGTATTTTATGATATATTAATTTGGTGTGTCTTTATTATTAATTTTTCAATAATATTAATCCATATAAAAAGATAAGAGTCAAAAAAATATAACTCTAGAGAAAACGGGTTGGTTCACATGCCATCCATTTTGATTCATTATACAAACATTGATTTTAATTAAAATATAAAATAATAGCAATAAACTAAAAGGCTAGTAAATAATATATCTAATAATAAGGCGGTGATCATACATACATACATGCATATATATATATATAATTATAGTTTCATAGATATCATATTTCCTAATACATCAATTAAAGTATTAAGAAAATATGAATTTAAATTACTTGAAATCATAATTTTATTCAGGTACTATAGAAAAAATATACCATGAACTATAGATGCAACAGTAGAGAAACTATTTACTATATAACAAAAATCTCAGAGCTGAGTTTTTATTATTATTATCATCATAAATTTACTGGATAATAGATTAGAAATCCAACTCATACATTCATTATTAAATGAAAAATAAAATACAACAACAATTTTTTGAGGAGAAATGAGCTTTCGCAAAAAGAAAATACTATTAAAACAATACAAATGTACCCAACGTGAATATAAAAGAAGAACTAAAGTTCATATTTTACATTTTGGATCGATCATGATGATAATAGAAATAATAATAGAATAAGTGGTAATTATTATAATTAATATGATTATTATTTCTATAATAATAATAATAATTAGTATTAGTATTATTTTCATTCATTTTGGAGATTCGGGCAGTGAAGTTTTATATGTAGTGTGGATGGTGAAATTTTTAGATATAAAGTTACAAATTGATTATTGTTAACATAATCAACAGTTGTTCATCCTAAATTTCATAATATTTATTTTAGGAGAATAAGAAATTTTTATAGACTATGGTATAAACACAGATAAGGGTCTAACACATCTACAAATAGGGAAGATAATTTATTGATTCTATATAACAAAGTTTATAGAGAAAGCTTCATCTTTATGTTCATTTACATTTCCAAATTATTGTGTAATGAATTTTGTTTTTCTAGTTGGTTCCTTTGAATATTTCTATATACATATCCATGTTTTCGTTGTATTCACTGCTATTTTTGGGTATCACATAACTCTAAATTTAATATTTTAATTATATTAATATATAATAAAGCACACATATGAAGATTTATGGAATTTATATTTTCATTATCAGTTAGGATCTTGAATGGGAAATATAAGGACAAGGTTTCTTCTGATGTGAGGGGTTTACCTTAGGCATTATAAAAAGTTAGTTGGTGTTGTGCATTCAGGTGAAGATGAAAATTAGAGGGTGTGTTAAGTGAATTAATTTTTTTAGTTAATTAATTTATTTCATAACATAAAACCTATTTCCAATCTATTATTATTCACATAATAATAGAAGATAACAAAGTAGAAGTATATCATTGATGGAATCAGAGGATCTGAAATGAGGAACAATGATGAACAATCAAGGAGGATCGCGACAAAAATTTATTACAAAATGGGATCATATTCTTATTAGGTAGTAGATGAATTCTTCACTAGATATCAATCTATTCTAGGGGTATGGAACATTATTCTTTGTATTTACTAGATTCTATTACGTGTATGGTTAAAAATTTGTATGTTTCAGTTTTTTATTATACCACTACATTTTTTTCATGGTGCTTCTTGTGTGTGTATACAGTTACCAAGGCTAATGCATCTCAATTTAGTGATATCCCTACTCAGTGCTAGTTGATATCCCCTATCATATTGGATATGGAGTTAAGAAATCAACCTAAACATTCTACTAGCCCATGAGGGTTCCCAGTTGTTCATGTCATGACATATTTTATCAAAGGATTCTTTCCCTTGAGGTAATTTTTGTATTTGGACATGTTGTGAGGTTTTTTTTGGTTACTTATGGAAATAGTGTCAATGTTTCTCAAGTTTGAATCTCATGATAGGGAAATAAGTGTTGGTGTTGTAGATGACATACTGATATTTCAAGTCCTTAAATTCCTATTTTCAACTTGAAATACTATGAAATAAATATCATGGAACCAATAATACATGAATCATATAGGATTGGGTCTTTTGATATTAATTTCATTTTCTATTAATCTCCCCACATATGCACATTTATTCTGGACACATTTTTTTAAACTATCAGGATACCTATGTGCTAAAAACTAGCTATGATGTTGATACAAGATCATGACAACAATTAGTTTAGTGATGGGGACATAGTTTTGGGATACACTCATGAGGTGTTCTCTCTTGGTGGTTATAGAGAACTATCACCCCCATTTGGTTTGTTCATAGTTCAATAGGGTTAGGATGAAAATATGTGTAGTCTTCATGTGTTATGTGTGTTATAGTGATAGAGAACAATGAGGTTTCATGGTGATCAAAACCCTATGGTTTTAGTGGATTGGATCAATGAGGCTGTGTAATTGTTTAAGATTTGTTAGACCCAAGTCGATTATATGGTGGTGCTGGCAACCAGTCATCTTTATAAAGACCCAGGCCACTAGTGGAGTCTAATCACTTATATTTAAGATTGAGTGGAGATATCATATTTAGACTACATTTATTGGTTTTGTGACCAGTATTACCCTTAAGTCGTATGCTATGGGAGTAACATGGTTCATGCTACATTAACAACTACCACCTAGCATCTCATGCTAGTCTCATAGGGATAGTGGTCATGGGCAGTGGTAGGTACAGGAAATGAAGGGATATAATGACGTATCTCATGAGATGATTCAAGGATCAAAATGGGTTGTTTCTAAATCATATCTAGTAATTTTAGGCACATTTTATAGTCAATATTTTACCTCTACACCCCTTGTGAGAGGGCTGAATTATTTAGTTGAGCCTTTATCCCATAATCTATTGATGAAAGTTTATATGCAGGGAAATTTTTCTATATCACTGATTTCTTTCAGTTTGATTTGGTTTTCAATGGAAATAGTTTGTCTAGCGATCTCTTGGTCATTGTGATGAAACCTTATAATGTGACCGTGGGTATGGAGTGGTTTTTCACAGTGCACACACAGATTTACTTTCATCACCAGAGAGTTAGATTCCTTTGTACTGATGGGAAAATATTATCTTTTATTGGTGAGAGAGTTATTATTGATGGCCATATGGGTTTCAGAAGTAAGATGATGAAATATATCATAAGACCATTGTAGATTTTCTCCCATGGTGTAGTGGAATATTTTGGAATCAAGATTCCAATGGTAGTGGAGCATTATATGGAAATATATCCCAAAGATGGTATTGGACTACCTCTACATTAGGAGACCGAATTTTTCATTGAAATACCCCTTCATACTCCACAATTAACTTTTTCTTATATTGTAAGTCCCATAAAATTTTCTAAGAGTTTAGGATGCAGTTATAAGACCTTTGAAAGAAAGGTTTTATCATTTCTAGTGTTCCCACTTGGGCGGCTCTAGCTCTATTAGTAAAAAGGATATATGGTATCTTGTGGATATTTCTTAAATATCAACACATTATTGATGTCAAAATTACGAACAAGTACCCATTAATGAATTTTTTTTACCTTTTTGACCTATTGGACGATATAATTTTGTTTTTAATCATCAGTCTCATGTTTAGGTACCATTATTTGTGCGCTCGTAAGGGTGATATTCCAAAGACAGTATTATGATGTTGCTATGAAAACTATGAGTTTATGGTGATGGATTTTAGTGCTATGAATTGAATTTTTTGTTTACAGATCATATGAACATAATATTTTTTACATACTTGGATCAATTAATAATTTCCTTTATATATTAAATTATAATAAACTTTGTGACAGAGGAGGAGCATGAAAAAACATTTCAGGATAATCCTAGAGTTACTCTGGGAGAACTAGAATTATAGAAAGCTCTCAAATTTTCAATTATGGATTCATGAGGTATAATTCTTGGTCCACGTCATCTTTGAGTATTTTGAAGCTATGGAGCTTGTAAATATTGATGTAATCATAAGTTAGGAACTGTCCCTGAGAATGTTAAAATTGTAGAGTTTTCTAAATTTTTTGATGCACTAAGGAAGGTTCATGGAATAATTTTCAATTATTATTTCTAGTTTGAATCACTTAACCAATAATGGGATGTCATTTTTCTATAATAAGTAGTTTCAATGATAATTAATGGGGTTGATTTTGATATTGACCAATGTTCATGTTTTGTGACTATTAGAGGAGGGCATTGAGTATGTGGTGTTTTTTTGTTTTTTTGGAGCTAATAATGGATTTGGATATTTCATATGTATATAGTTATTGATTATGGAATGATTTAGTTGAGACCCCACAAGAAAAATAATTGAAACTTGACTTGGAGTTGTCAGTTGTGTCCTTTTCCTTGAAGATGTTGAAGCATTATCTTCTATGTAATCATTTCATTATTTACACAGTCCACTAGAGTCTTATGTACGTCTTCACATAGAGAGATATCCACATGACATGGAATTATTAGTTGGAATTTTAAAAGGAAAATATCTTTGAGATAGTTCATATTCTATGTAGGGTAAACATAGTGTTATATTCCATCAATAAGAAATCACATTCACACAGGGTGGAGGAGGTATCCAAGTAGTTGGGTTCAGTACACCTAGAATTGGTGGATAAGAGGGGTGAATCTTGTCTTCATTCAACAGTGGTGACTCTGCCACTTATTTAGAATATGTGAGAGGCCCAATCATGATTCATAAACATTGAGGTTCTATGTGACCATACATCGTCCATATATATACTAGATATATTTTTTGAAGGAGGGGAGTGTGTCATCCTTTTCTAGAGATGGATGGTGGATATGGTCACATTGGGTAAATAGGTAGTGAGGAAGTCCATAATCCTCATTTTTGTACACTCATGGGTATGAAATATATACATGGACCTTTAGTAGTAGTTATTATGTGATGGAAATACATGGAACATTGTCGAGTTTTCCTCTCAATGTCTCATATGTCAAAAGGTAAAGGACAAGAATAAGGTTCTAGTGGGCTTGAAACAACATATTGAGGTCCTTGAATATAATTTATATAGAATATTAATGGATTTTATAATTTTAAATATGTACATAGTGAGGTTAAGTAATTATATATTGGTTAATTTTGACCAAATTAAAAATCCAGCACACTTTCTTGCAATTTGACCGCAAAGTTCACTTGAGATTTCGGGGCAGTTGTATGTTCATTAGCTCATACAACATTATGGGATACCCACAAAGATCTTCTATAGTCATGATTCTTGGTTTATTTTACCATTGGTGAGGGGCATTTAGTGGGTTTTTTGAACTCATTTATAAATATATATGGCATTACACCCCTGGAGAAATGGGGAAACTGAGTAAACTATCTTAGGATTAGAGGATATTCTGAGATCCAATCTATTGGAATTTTCTAATAGATAGGTGGATAAATATTTTATGGTAGAGTTTTATTTTAATATTATTTATCACTCTACTATCATCATACACAATTTCGAGGCCCTTTATGAGAGACCCTATATGCCACACTTTTGTTGGACTGAGATTGTTGAGACATCTCTTATTGGTCAGGAGCTGGTGCAGCCAATGACACAAATATTTCTTGTGATCCACATGCATGTAAGGATATCCTTTTTACAAAAAAAATCTTACGTGGAACAATTCTGTAAGCATTTTTATTTTGAGTGTGGAAGCTATGTTTTCCTAAGAGTCTTACCATCATGAATGATGTGCAGATTTAGTAAGGGAACAAAGTTATCCATGAGTCTTATCAAGATGTTTGAGATTATTTTGAGGGTTGGTGAGGTTTCTTACCACATTTCATTTCAACCACAACTGGACCATGTGAATTATGTATTCCACATGTCACATCTGAGGATATATGTTCATGAAACAATGCACATTATTAAATGGGATGATCTAGACGTTGAGGAAATAGCCAAGTTCCAGATGTTTTGAGTTTTGATTGAGGTTAAGCATGATATGATATTATATGTATAGACCATCACTTTGGTTTGGGGGATTTGGCATAATGGGAGAGTACAATAGATCTCTAGATAATGCCAGAGTTAGTTGTGACTCAGTACCCAAACCATTTGGTGTAACCTTTTCTTTTTGAGAAAAAATACTTAATGGAGGGGAGGCTATAATGAAATTTTTTTTTTGTAGTTTTTCCCTTTTAGTAATTATATATATATAAGTCCCATGATATTTCTTTGGAGTCACTATTGTGTTTGGGTATTACAAGACCCTAAAATCAGTATATTGAAAATATAAATATATAAATGAAAGAATGTCTGAACGTAATTTTGGAATTGTTTATTTCAAAATTGATTGGGATATTGGATAATAAATCAAATTTCATTATTGTTACCAAAATGTGGGTTTTACCCAAAACACAACATAATGTGGGCATTCATTGAGAATTCGGGTGAAGGATTCCATTAGCTGGTGCATTATGTGAATTTATTTTTTTATTTATTTTATTAGCTAAACATTAATCCCTCTCTATTTATATGTAAATATAGAAAATTTACAATGTTCACCACATAAACCTAGAAGATTAGTGAGGGGATAGATTTCTTAGTGTAGGAAGATTAAGTACAAGGACTGATTCTGAACTATAGAGAAGGATCATGAGATAGGTAAATAATAGAGAGGGGCCATCTTCTTCTTCACTATTGGATGTGTTCTTCATAATTGATCAATCCATTCATGGTGTATGGAATTTTATTTCATGGATTTATACCCAAAATGTATTTAGAAACCATGTTTTATTTCATTCATGATCATTAATAATTGATTTATGGGTATGTTTTTATATTACTAATAAATGTAATGGCTGGTTTTATGATTATTATATTTTCTATACGGTCCTTCTTCATTTTAATTGAGGCCTGAATCAACCATGTTTTTGGTTCATTCCTCATATTTTTATATTCCCTTATCCACATGTTTATCATCTAGGGGTTTAGATTTTTGAAAAAATCACATTGAGGTGTTATTTGGTATAGTAGGATAATAGAAATGGATCATAGACCTGATCAGGTGTTCTTCATCCATGGGTTTGGGAATTTGGCGATGAGGTTTCATGGTGATGATTTAAAGAAATATTGGGAGGTCAAGATCCATCCACTGATAATAATTAAACATTGGTAAACCCAATATATTATTTTATTAGTTCTTTAATTGGATAAATTGAATGTGGAAATGTCATGCCAGGATATTTGTGAAGGCTGTTGGATTATTCAAGATCAACAAATATACAGCCTATAGATTGGATGAACACACTCCATGTAGTCACTAGTCATGTTGTTTATGGTTCTTTAAAAATCATTATACCAAGTTCCACTTGATGTTTTGTTTTCATCTCATAATGTAACCCAAGTGTACTTTGGAAACAAGTTGTCTAGGAATACGGGTACCACCCAGTACACGGGTATAGAAATGGACATCAAAACTATACTTGGTAATGTACTTGTTCATGGATAGTCTATAGTGTCACGGAGAAGAGTACATGGTGATGGGTTGGATTATATGGGAATGTTCCAAATATTTCTATCAGACCTAGGTTATCCAAAACACACCATGTGACCCTACATATATTCCATGTACTATCCTATGGAACATCTACATCCTTTTTCTTTTGAATTGAGACTTAGATTTGGTTCTCACAAGTAGCCTATTCTGAGAATTTTTCTATATAGAACACAATGGAGGACTTTATTTTGGAATTAGATATATGGAAAAATGATATATGTCATGACTTGAGTAACCATGTCCCACCTGGTCAGTTATAAGATGATTTTGACTACCCCAAGTCTCCCTCCAATAGTCTAGGGGATAGAAACCAACATCGAGTAGTCATAAAACTCTCAAAAGAGGCCTTGTAATAAGGTAATTTTAAACAAAAACAAACATATCAAATCTCATTCAGTGCTAAATGTTAAATACAACTATAACCCAATGCATGAGCACAATTAATCATATAATCATAGTATAAAAAGTTACTGGACAGTGATAAGGCACAAACACAGGACCACTAAAAACTGTAAATATGTCCCACCTAATAAGAATGGGGAACTACAATGATATGTGAACCTTGGCATGAACCACTCTCTCTCTATCTAGCCCAAATGTGATATTTTTACACTCATGATCAAATAATAAAAATTGTTGAATGATCAATAATCTTCATGTGACATGACATGTGTTGAAATAGACCATGTAGGGATGAGTATGAAAATACCATGTAGGATACCTTTAAATAACTAAGTATAAGGAATCAAGAATAGTAGTCATATCATCATAGGGAAATGTAAAAATACTATATAAAAATATAATAGAGATATGTTCATAGTAGACAAACTGCCTTAAAGTAAGACCAAAGCAATAATTCCATCCTTGGATTATTGATCAGGGGATCTATATAATGCACATTTGGGAGAAAAAACCCCATGTGTAAGATATTACTAGTGGATTCCATCAAATATTTTTTCCTTTTTAGGTTTCTCGATAAAACATAAATGTTGGAATTCTGAAGAGATTGATACCCAGTTTTTTATCACACCCATGGACGTGGGGTATTCTAATAACGTAATTTGGATTAACCTGATCTGTTGGGGGTCAATTCCCATGTATTTCTGATATTAATTATTTTGAGAACCATGCCTAGGGTAAATAATAATGACAGATTATATCACTAAATGACTCATAAAAGGATTCCAACATCTCTATCTGCAACTGAAGTTACTCAAATGGGATCACCATCTTATAAACTAGATGGTATTCCATAATAAACTCATAGGATAAGGATTAAGGGGATATAACCAAACAAAACATGACCAACCTAAAGAGGAAAAGTGATTCAAGCCTTCTTTGAGAAGGTACATAATGTGAACAATGAGTACATGGAACGTTCCCGTAGCATGGTGTTCTACACATGTATCGTGTCATGTTCTTGTGTTCATGTCTGAGTACACAACATGTGTCCTAACACACAGAGCGTGTGGGACCACATGATCTCCTAGATATGTACCCCATATACATTTTGACATATATTACAGGATTTATAGAACATGTGGAATGATTGTTTCTGATGATTTTACTGGGGGGGTCCGTCTATGGAGTGCATGGAACAGTTTATTTCCACACATTCTAGCTTTCCAAATGCAGGCGACATCCATTCCATGTTCTAGGATATTTTATCCTTGGTCGAAACAGGATGATGGGTTGTCGGTTCTTCCTTCTATAGATTCATCGTTGAAACACGTTGCCTAGTTTTGGTTTCCATTAAAGATTATGTTGTGGTTCATGAATCTCACTCTCAGTACCATATCTTTGTGGATTCTGGTTAATTACACCACATACGTTAGAACATTCCATGGGGTCTTGACAAGGTATCAACATTCAGTTGGTGTAGATGAAAACATCAAGCATGTTAGGGAATCTCTAGATGTGTGGACATTGGGGAATCAGTATTCTTCCTCATAAGAGGGCATCTCAAGGGCATAGAACCTAAGGCATCCCACTTTAGTTGCGGGGTATCTTATGGTTGAGTAATGTCTCTGAGGTTTTCCTCTTATTCCCCTATTTAACACGGGGGAAGCCGTGAGTTTAACTTTTAGCGGAGACAGTCACACCAAAGGAATGTCTTACAAGGTTTTCCTCAGGCATCTAATGTTTAATACGAGGTAGGCCGAGAATTTAACGTCTTGCGATGACAGAGTGAGGGTGATAAGAACATACCATAGACATGTATAAGATTGGTACATCCCTAGGAGGTAACACCTAGACGATTTATGGGGTGCATGGATCAGAACACTCCATATGAGCAGAACAAAGATGGTGTGTCCCATAAAGAGATGGTGTCACACTGTGATGGTTTATCTGGACACCCTTGAGGGTGGATCAGGGAGTGTGCACCGCAGAATGGGGGAACACCAAGGTTTAACGTTGGTTGGGATTGAACTTCGTGGAGGTTTCATACTTACCCTGTATAGATAATAGGAATCAAACCCCACATAGTTCGAAGGGGTAATGAAACAGGGTGTACAAAAAAGACAGCAACCTGAATACCTTCTGGGGATTATACAAGGATATCATCCCATCACAAGAGGGATACTCTAGGGTGGATGGTTATGGATGTTGTGGGGCTTATGCATGGTTCTCTACTCAGGCGCTGCAAGGAGCGGCGCATGGATTAATGGATTGATCTCACCAAGATGTGGCTGCCCGATTAAGAATCAAGATGGATGATGGAGAGTTGAATGTATTGGAAGGGAATGATATGGAACCGGTATGAGGATGATGGTGATGTTGGTATTGAGAATTGAAGAGACTTCCTATGTATCCCCATGTAAGGGAATCAATGTCTGTGTAGTTCGGTGAGACGATGGGACACCTGAGGAGGCGACCTGTGAGAATGGACGCATGGATGTGATATGGAAGAAATAGAACCTCCGAGTTGGGGTGTGATCTTCCCAGAACCAATTGGATCAAAGGATACACTATTATGGGTCATGAGTGAAGGGATGGAACCTAAGGGAGACTTCTTAAATATCCATGTGGCACGGAATCAAAGTCTATGTAGTTCATCTGATGACGACTTATCGTCAATTAGGGACTTCAACGGCTTACCGCCAAATGCGGTTGGCAACGGATTACCACTGAATGGTGTTAACAACGTCTTACCAGTAGTTTGGATTGACGATGGATTATTTCTGGATAGGGGATTGACAATGGCTTACCACTGGATGGGGTTACAATGGCTTATCGCTGGATGGGGTCATATAATCTTACCACAGGATGAGGTGACAGTTTAGTGTCATGCGGGAAAAAGGGGAATATAGTTTAACGTCATGGAGGATGGGGTGGACTGACATGAAGGGGGTTGGAATCAATGGATGATGGTCTTGAACCTTAGGGAGGCTTCCTATATACCATTCTCTGGAAAAGATCAAAGACCACATAGTTCCGGTTTGGTTTGGTGAACCGATGTGAAGGTGGTCGGGACCAATAATTGGTGGGGTTGAACCTTAGGGAGGATTTCTATGTTCCTTACCATGTCAAGGATCAAAGTACACGTTGTTCAGGAATAGTGGGAACTAAGGTGAAGATTGTCATAACCAATGGATGGTGGGCTTGAACATCATAGAGGCGTGCAACGTACCTTGTCTTGGCAAGGATCAAAGACAACCTAGTTCAGGTTTGTGGTTAGGGAATACACTCAAGGCAGCCCAGGTAGGATTCCATAATCATTTCTTACTACTCTAACCCCATGAGAGTCATGCTCAGTCTGAGAAACAGGAGTTTCAAGGACCTAATGATCACAGTGCAATGGTGAATGGGGCTTACGCAAGGAATCATCCCAGGTGCCGCTATGGAGAAACAATGGTGCATTGGGAATACGCAAGGAAGTTTCTTGTGTGCCACTATGGAGCATCCATGGTGAATTGGGTCTACACAAGGAAGCTTATCATAATGTCTTCCTCATGTCTGGCCATGGGGGCATCCCAACTCTCTGGTGGTTTGAGACACATAATTAGAGCCTACACCTATACGCTAGTGCACAAGCTGTATTATGCCTAGGGTGTTGGAATCAGTCCAAACAAAGGGAGATGAAAAGTGTGAATCACAAGACTGACATTCGGAATACGGTGAGGGTGGAGTGGAGATGAAGGATAATGGTTGACCATGTTCGAAACATAGCATCCATATCTTGTTAGTATGAAATGTGGACAAAAAAATGAGGGTCGACTATTGACCATGTTCGAAACAGAGGCCCTCACTCAAAGTATCATCTGAAGTCTTCTATAGCATTGGCCCAGGACGGTAGGTGAGTCGATGTGGCTTGTGATCATGCCATTATGGGGTCCTGTCAGACATGAAAGATGACGATGATCCAAATGAAGGACACTCAATGTGTGAGGTGTAGTGATGGATTTTTTTATTGGATTCCAATGCTCTTGAAATTATGCCACTGTAATCATGGCATGAGGCATCTTATCCTTGTCACATAAGGCATCTCTTATTTGGAATAAGAGAAATCCTATTATTTGGATGATAGGGTGCACTACAGTGTATAGTCATGTAGATAAGACTGTTGGAATCTTACAGTAGGAGAATAAGGCATCTATTTTTTTGGAGCAAGAGGCATCCTATGTTTGGAACATATGGTGTTCTACAGTTTAGAGTTATATAGAAAGGAATATTGGCATCTGATGCATAGAGCATATGGAATCTCTTGTTTGGATCAAGAGGCATCATATGATTGGTACATAGGGTTTATTTTAGTTTATAGTCTTCTAGATAAGACTGTTAGCATATTAGGCTTGGAGCATAAGGAATATATGGTTTGGAGCAAGAGGCATACTATGTTTGGAACATAGGGTTAACTACAGTTTATAGTCATGTAGATAAGACTATTAAAAGTATCGAACCTAACAATGGATGGTGTTGGGACTTATGCAAGGGCAGCCCTTTCTGGTTCAACCTGACATAGGAGCCAGGTGATTGGGTTTGGATGACTTTCTTGAGGAATGGTTTGACTCAAGGTATTCAAGTAACTGATGAGGATAATCACAACTCACGACATGAGAAAGGAACCAAGAGAAGTATATCGACTCAAGGTGTTTAATGGTGCGTAGAGGAGTATCTCAAATCATGGTATTCCATAGGTGGAAGGTGGGTGCGCATAAGGAAGAAATGGAAAACTATAACACCTCACCCCGAAAATTTCATAGTGCGACTCTCCAATTTTCATGGGGGTTAGTACCGGTAGTGGAGGGACCAGCCCGTGCAGCCCCCGCGGTATGGACCGGTGGTCATGAAGGAAGGATCATCACAAAAAATTGGTCTTCACAAAGTATCTTTTCGTATCAAAGGGGATCGTGGAGTATGGGGTTTCATGGAACAACTTCGCAAATGAAAGGATCTTGCAAATCATGTCCTTGTGGGGCTATTTCGAGGAGGAAAGAAGCTCGCATAGCATGGACTCGCGAATAAGCTTTACAAAGGAAGTTACTCACAGGTCCTGGACTAACAGAGAAACATTGTGATGGAAGATACTCTCTGATCATGGACTTGAGGAGAAAATTTGTGATGGAAGCTACTCACGGAGCATGGACTCGTGGAGTAGCTTCGCAAAGGAAGATACTCGTAGAGCATGGACTCGTGGAGCCGCTTCGGAAAGGAAAGTGGAGCTCTGAAAAAAGGGAGATCGGATAGACTAGGAATGGAATGACCATCATATAAAGGATGTGATCTGGTTATTTATAGGCAAGATGCGCCGCGATACAGACCCTACTCAGCGCGAAGCTAGAGCTCGCTAAAAGGAGGATTACGAATGTCCAAGGGGTTCACATAGCATTTTGCCTCCTTGCTCAATGGAGGATCGTGGACATCAAAGGGGTTTGAGGAGCATCTGGCTTCCTTGCTCTATGGTGGAGTCATGAAGGGGGATCATTGCATCAACCACAAGGCTCCAGGGGCTCCAGTCATGTTCCCTAACTCCACAATCGTGAAGGGAGCTTCGTGAATGGGATCTACAAACCAGTTTTCCAGTCCAACTTCAAATTTCCATAACTTATAATCTTTAACTCTGTTTCGGCAAGGATAAAAGAAGACATAGTTTGGGATGGGTTTGGTGAACTGACGGGAAGGTTTTCAGGACTAATGATAGGCGGTATTGAACTTTATGGAGGTTTCCTACGTACCATACCATGGTAGAGAATCATATTCCACGTAGTTCAAGAGAAGTCTGAACTGACGTGAAGATGGTTGTAACCAATGGGTGGTGGGACTGAACATTAGGGAGGATTGCAATTTACCTTGTCTTGTTAAGGATCAAATACCACATAGTTTAGGTTGGTGGGGGGGGCTTACACACTAGGCTACCCAGGTTGGATTCCATAGTCAATGATTACTACTCTAAGCCCACATGTTTCATGCTCGGTGTGAGAAACAAGAGGTGGCAAGGACCTGACGATCATGGCGTAATGGTGCGTCCATGAAGGGTGGTGAATGGAGCTTATGCAAGGAAGCTTCCTAGGTACCCCTAAGGAGAGACAATTGTGCATGTGGATTACGCATGCAAGTTGCACGTGTGCCTCTCTAGAGTAGAAATGTTGAGTGGGGATTAAGCAAGGAAGCTACCCGGGTGTCGTTATGGAGCAGCAATGGTGCATGTGGATTACACAAGGAATTTGCCCGTGTGCCGCTATGGAGAGACAATGGTGAATGAGGCTTACACCAGGATTCTACCTGTAATGTCTCTTTCATGTCTGGCCATGAGGGCATCCCAACTCGTTGGTGGGTTGCGGCACATAATTAGAGCCCACACCTGTGCACTAGTGCACAATATGGATAATGACAAGGTCATTGGAATCGGTCCGAACAACGGGAGATGAAAAGTTTGAACCACATGACCAATATTCGGAATGTGATTAGCGTGGCGTGGAGATGAAGGATAAATGATGACAGTGTTTAAAACATAGCATTCATATCACGTTAGCATGAAATGGGGACAAACAAATGATGGTCGACTATTGACCATGTTCAAACCACATGACTTGACACAAAGTGTCATCAAAAGTCTTCAGGGGAGTTGGCCTAGGACGGTAGGTGAGCCGATGTGGCATGGGACCAGGATGTTAGGGGGTCCCTTCAGACATGAATTAGGATGAATATCCAAATGAAGTACATGAAAATCATGAGGTGGAGTGATGGAATGTTTGAGCGGATTCCAATGGTCTTGAAATTATGCAACTGTAATCATGCAATGAGGCTTATCATTATTGTCACATAAGGAATCTATTATATGGAACAAGAGGTGTCCTATTATTTGGAAGATAGGGTGTACTACAATTTATAGTCATGTAGACAGGACTGTTGGCATCTTATGCTTGGAGTATATGGAATATCTTGTTTGGAGCAAGAGGCATCCTATGTTTGGGACATAGAGTGTTCTAGTATTTAGAGTTATGTTGAAAGGACCATTGGGATCTTATTCTTGGTGAATAAGGCATCTCTTGTTTGGAGCAAGAGGTATCCTATGTTTGGTACATAGAGTGTACTACAGTTTATAGTCATGTAGATATGATTGTTAGCATCTAATGCTTGGAGCATAAGGCATCTCTAGTTTGGAGCAAGAGGCATCCTATGATTGGAACATAGGGTTAACTATAGTTTATAGTCATGTTTATAAGACTATTGGGCACAAGACGCCTAACAATGGATGGTGTTGGTACTTACATAAGGGTTGCACTATCTGGTTCAACCTGACATAACAACAAAGTGATTGGGTTTGGATGAGTATCTTGAGGAGTGGTTCGACTCATGGTACTTGATGAACTAATGAGGAGAATCTCAACTCATGACATGAGAAATGATCTAAGTGGAATATGTCTACTCAAGGTGTTTAATGGTATAGGGAGGAGTATCTCAAATCATGGTATTCTATAGGTGGAAAGTGGGTGCGCATAAGGGTGAAATGAAAAATACCAACACCCTGGCCCGAAAAGTTCACGGTGCGCCTCTCCATTTTTTGTGGGTGTCATTGCCGGTAGCAGAGAGACCTCCCCACATAGCCCCCATGGTATGAACCAGTGGGTGAGAAGATAGAAACCTCGCTAAGGATCAGTCTTCGTGAAGTAGATTCATGGAGAAATGGGGATCATGGAGCGTGGGGTCTCACAGAGAATTTTCACAAAGGAAAGGTGCTTGTGGATCATGGACTCAAGAATCAGTTTCATGGAGGAAATCTACACGTAGAGCATGAACTCGTGGAGATGCATTACCAAGGAAGCTGCTTACAAAGCTTGGAATCGCAGAGCAACATTATATAGGAAGCTACTCGCAGAGCATGGAATCACAGAGAATATTCGCAATGGAGGATACTTAAAAAGCATGGACTTGTGGAGAATCTTCACCAATGATGATACTTGTGGGGCATGGACTCATGGAGCCACTTCGCGACAGAAATCAAAGCCCTGTAAAATGGGAGATCGGGGTGCATCCAGCCTCCATGCTCCATGACAGATCGCAAATGTCAAAGGTGTTCACAGTGCATCTCGCCTCCTTGCTCCATGGAAGCTTCTTGAAGGGGGATATTTTCATTAGAAGTGAGGCTCTTGGGGCTATAGCCATGTTCCCTCACTCCATGATCGCGAATGGGCTACACGAACCAGTTTTCTAGCCGAACATCAAATGTCCATAACTCCCAATCTGTAACTCTGTTCAGGCATGATGACCTACCAAAATATGGATTTAGAAACAGGATAAGGTCTTGAATAATGTATAGAAGCATTTCAAATATTTTGGGGAAGCATTTTCTAGTTCTAACAAATTCACCATAAGAATGGGTCCAACGAGGACTAGGAGGGCAAGGCGGACCACGTTATGAGTAAATGACTGAAGCAAATTCATGTCTTGTGATCCATTGTACATAAATCACATTGAAGAAATAGACAACTAAATATCTAAGCATGTGTGATCCATGCTCAGTGGGGGAATAAAAAGATAATCGGAGATCATTCACTTGTACGAGAGTGCTAAACAATATAAGGTGTGAGGGGATCGGAATGGGACATCAATAAACATTGAATAAATACTAAAATAGGGATTCTAGATGGAGAATGGGGGTCTCTAAACAATCGATCTGTATTTCTAGGGAGAAATAGGGAGACGTGACTGGAGAATGAAGCTCTCAGAATAGTCAAATTACTGTTTGACCAATGTTCTCTTGTGCAAGAGTGGGGTAATGCCAAGGACATTGGAATCAATCCGAATATAGGGAGAAAAATGCTATGAATCATGACACCCATGATTCGAAACTCTGTGGGGGTGGCATGAAAATTAAGGATAATTGTTGACTATGTTCGAAACACAGTATCATTATTGCATTAGCCTGAAATTGGGATAAAAACAAGAGCCGACCATTGACCATGTTCAAAACATGGGTCCCCACTGAAAATGAATCCCATTAGTCTTCCCGAACATTGTCCCCAGATAGTAGGCGAGCCATAAGCCACGAATACAAACTGTTAGGGGGTTCCTTTGGACATGAAAGAGGATGAGGTTCTGAAGAAAGGGTACACCATATTTGAAGGGTGGAGTGATGGGTTGTTTGAATGGAGTCCAACACTCTTGAAATTACACCACCATGGTTGAAACAAATTATTTGGGTGTATCCGTCTGATTAGGGATCATTTCTACTTCTGAACATGACCTCTCTAGTAAGGACCTGGAATGACATGTAGTTTTATGTTATATAGTGAGGATGATGAACAGTATTTAGAGGTCATACTTCATGGACCAAGGTTAGCAGTTTAAAGACATGGTGCATGGACTGTAGGTCCCTAGTTTATGTTCATAAGGACTGGACCATGATTAGGGACAAGGGGGAGGACGGTTAATGACCCTAGGGCTGGGCCAGAGGCGAAATGACTGGGAATTTTCTACGTATCTCATAATCATGATAATCATTCCAAATGTAGTAATTAAGTACGATGGGGATGGAGGCCAACACTAGAAGGGGAAATTCTTTCTGGAAAGGGATCTGGTGCATCCCATGCCTAACACAAGGTATCCTAAACTTGTTCTGGGTAGAACGTAATCCAGTGTCATGCGTCAAGGACATGTGCACTAGTGCAATTTAACATCATACGATAGGATGGAAAGAACCCAAGAAGGGTGTATGTGGTGCGGCAGCTATAAACTAGATGTGAATGGGGATATACGAAATCTGCACCACACCACATATCCCTGGAGGAAGTTCTTTAGGTCAAGGTACCAAAAGTGAATGTTGTAGGTTCTGGGCGTAGCAGGAAGGGCGTTGGTGGGTTAGCCCGACATTAATTTTAACGGTAAACAATGTTCAATCCAAGATCCTTCCTGATATAAAATTCCAAATATTCATAATAGAACTAAGAACGAAAAGAAAAGAAGAGTCCCAGAACCCTTGAGGAGGATCATCATATGTTGATTATAATTAATTTAATTAATGCATAAGAATTAACTCGTTGGAATTCTTTCTTCGTTGATGTTTCTAGTCACGATTCAGTGATCCTACATTGCGTCGTAGAATCCAAGTGTAGGATTCCTCTAGCGGTGATCCACACGTCTGTCATGTATCTCTGGACGTCACCGAAGGGGTCTCCGGGTGCTAGCGTGGAAGAACCTTCGCTTGCGATGCCCACCTTCGACAGCCTTATTCCGGTGGAGGATCTTGCTCTCGTAACATGAGGGCATTCGTGGTGGAATGGGAATTCTCGCTTGGCTTGAGAGTATTTCCAAATCCATTGTTCACAACAAAGGCTCTTTTAAAATGTTGGGGTTGCGAGGATATTTATAATCGGGTTTGAGGTTAATAGAGTTATGAAAATAAATAAATGAGTTACGCGTTTTATATATTTCATTAACTCTTATTGAAAACCCCCATGTCGAATTTTTAATTCCTTGACATGCACCCACGCTGCTTATTATAAATATCATTTAATAAAACAATATTAAATCCTCAAAATCCCCACTGGAAAAACTACACGTCGTTTAATAATTAATACACGGTGTGTAATTTTTTTCCATAAAACTACATGGTGTGTTTATTTAATATACACAGCGTGTACTTTTATTTTCCATTTTTCTCCACCATATTTATTAGAACATGAGTAATGACTATTTATTTCTTAAATAAATGTAACTGCATTACTCGATAATAAATATATTATTTCGTCCACAATATATTCTCTCAAATAACTAGTGTCAAAATAAATGCGATCAGACATCCTTAAATAATTATTGAACCACAGTCTGGAATAATAATTATTTAACTTGTTAAATTAATATTTAACTGATATTCATGGACACACTTAGTGTGTGACCCTCTAGGCCTCTTTCTCAGTGGCGTTAGGCTGAGCCTACCTAAAGTCCAAGATTAGCGTCTAGCAACACGCCCAGGCACCCATAGAGAAGGAAGTTAACGCCACAATGATGTGTCACCTCATACGAATGCTCACCATGTAATATAATCCCTTTATCTCGATATCTCCAATCAAGCGGGTTTCATGCTAGTGACATCAACCCATGTTCTTGATTATTCATTCTTTGACTTCCCAGAATTAAACTTTCCCATACCTTACCATGGCCATGGATTTATTTAGGCTATATCAATTCAATCAAAGGACCTGAGATATCTACTTCTGATATGGAACGGAAGAGACAAATCCTTTCTCGCATTATCTATTTATGCAGTATTACTAGTGACGCACCCAACGTATCCTACCTCGCTGCGAACAGTGTGTCGTCATAGTTTTCATCAATACATCTAAGTGAGCAAGTTGTAATACACATTAATAATATTATTAAAGTCTATAGACCAATACACACGTCCGCAGATAGGAATATCCAATGACACTATGAAATGTGGATTTCCTACTGGCAGGTCTCGTTCTCAAAATATCCTCCTGGATATTACCAAGGGCGCACACCATGAGAAGGTGCCACAATGTTTTATGAGTCCTCACCTCTAATGACCTGTATTATTTCTGTCCCTCATATAATATCATCCGGCCAAAGAACATACATTCAAAAACAGTGTTATGGCACTTTCGGGTTCTCGTTATAGCATGGATCCGCTACGACCCTTTAATGCAATAGCTGTCCTTAGGACATTATCACATGACATGTCATACAAAAGAACAATCAAGATGTGACAAGGCTTTTATTTAATGAATAATGTACAAATTAGTTGGTTTTAGACCACCAACTCCAACAGACTCCCACTTGGACTAGAGCCAACTGCTAACAACCTTTAACCTACTAGCTCTCACATGATATTCATGCTTCTACTGAGATAGGCCTTTAGTCATGGGGTCCACTACATTCTCTTCCGTGGACACTCTTCTCACTGAAACTTCACCCCTTTGATAGAAATCCCTCAAGAGTTGATACTTCCGGAGTATGTGCTTTGACCGTTGATGTGACCTTGGTTCTTTTGAAAGAGCCACCGCTGCAGTATTATCACAATACAATGTAATGGGATTTTAACTGTTAGGACCCACATCAAGCTCCTCGACAAAGTTTCAAATCCAGATGGGTTCTTTGGCTGTATTAGAAGACGCTATATACTCGGACTCCGCTATAAAATCGACTACAATTGGCTGCTTTGAACTCTTCCAGCTCACAACTCCTCCATTGAGACAGAAAACATATCCAGATTATGACTTCAGATCATTCTGATCTGTTTGAAAACCAGCATCAGCATACCCTCTAATGACAAGCTCCTCGTCTCCTCCATACACCAGGAACATATCCTTAGTTCTTCTCAGATACTTAAGGATAGTCTTAACAACAGTCCAATGCTGTTCTCCTAGATCTGCTTGATATCTACCTACCATGCTCAGTGCATAGGCAACATCAAGCCTGGTATATAACATGGCATACATGATGGATCCTATAGCTGAAGAGTACGGGATCTTACTCATCCTATCTTTCTTCTTTTGTTTCTAGGGATACATTTTCTTAGAAAGATGTAAGCCATGTGACACTGGAACCAATCCCCTCTTGGATTTTTCTATACTAAATCTCTTTAGTATATGGTCAATGTATGTACCCTGACTTAGTCCAAGCAGCCTCTTGGATCTGTCGCGAATGATCCTGATCCCTAGAATGTAGGCTGCTTCTCCTAATTCCTTCATGGAGAAACACTTGTTCAACCAGTCCTTTACTGACGGTAAGGCTGGTACGTCGTTTCCAATAAGCAATATGTCATCAACATATACCACTACGATGATGACAGCATTCCCATTAAACCGCATATAAATACATGGCTCAGATTCATTCTTAAAGAAACCAAATTCTTTTATGGCTTCATCAAATCAAATGTTCCATGACCTAGATGCTTGCTTCAATCCATAAATGGATTTCTGCAACTTTCAAACCCGTTTGGCTTCACCTGGTGTCACAATCCCTTCTGGTTGTGTCATATAGACATCTTCCTGAAGGTTCCCGTAAGGAATTCTGTTTTGACATCCATCTGCCAAATCTCGTAGTCATGGTAAGCTTCTATGGAAAGTACAATTCCTATTGATTTAAACATGGAAACTGGTAGGAAGGTTTCATCATAGTGAATTCCTTGATGCTGTCTGAATACTTTAGCTACTATCCTTGCTTTATAGGTTCTATCTTTACCTTCCATGTCCAGCTTTCTTTTGAATACCCATTTGCATCCAACGGGATTTACATCAATTGTCTCATCATCCAGAACCCAAACTTGGTTCTGATACATGGAATCCATCTCAGAATTCATTGCATCTAGCCATCTTGCAGCTTCTAATCTTTCTACTGCTTCCTTGTTGGAGAGAGGTTCATCATTTTCCAACAATAATGATTCACCATCCTCGGTGACTAGGAAACCAAATCTCTCTGGTTCCCTTACCTCTCTTGAGCTCCTACGCAGTACTTGTGTTTCTGGAACCTCTTCCATGGGGACCTGTGGAACTTGTTCCTATACCAACTCCTGTGTATCATGAGCATCAACTTCGTCGAAGTCAATCTTTCTCCCACTATCCTTCTTGAGGATTTTCTCCCTCTAAAGAAAGACGGCTTTTCTGGCGAGAATCACATTCTTGTCTTCAGGGTTATATAGGTAATATCCTTTTGTTTCCTTGGGATATCCTATAAAGATAAACTTCGTGCCCCTGGGTGCTAGTTTGTTTCCTGAGAAGGCCTTAACAAACGCCTCACATCCCCATACTCGTGTGTGAGACAAAGTGGGTTTCCTTCAATTCCATTAACTTGGATGGAATTCCATTTTCTGCCTTAGTTGGTACTCGGTTTAATGTGTATGTTGCAATTTTTAATGAATATCCACAAAAGGATAATGGATGATCCGCTTGACTCATCATCGACCTCACCATGTCCAACAAGGTGCAGTTTTTCCATTCACTAACACCATTCCACTGTGGTTTATAAGGAGGAGTGAGCTGAGATAGAATCCCAGACTCCTGTAGAATATTGATGAACTCTTGGTTCAGATATTCTCCACCTCGATCCGATCGAAGCTTCTTTATCTTCTTACCATGCTGATTCTCTACTTCATTCTTGAATTCATTAAATTTCACTAAGATCTCTAACATATACCTGATTAAGTAGACATAGGCATATCTAATCAAATCATCAGTAAATGTAATGAAGTAATAATATCCACCTCTAGCTTCTACTAGAAATGGTCCACACACATTCGTGTGTACCAATCCTAGAAGCTTTGTGGACCTTTCACCTTGTCCACCAAAAGGCGGCTTAGTCATTTTTTCTTGTAAACAAGCGTGACATCTATCAGGTGGTTTTAGCTCAGTAGAGTCTAAATATCCATCTTGGAAGAGCTTTGTCTAACGCTTCTCGTTCACATGACCAAGGTGGTGATGCCATAACTGGGTGATGTATGATTTATGTGAGTTTGTTTCATTATTGATTTCCAAAACTTGTTTTTCGTAATTCAATACATAAAAACCATTATTTAAATGTGCCATACCATTACATATGTTGTTCTTATAAAATAGAAAACCCTTATTTCCAAATTTGAAAACAAATCCATCCATATCCAATCAAGATATAGAATTTATGTTCTTGGTAACACTAGGCACATAATAAAAGTTATGTAAAACCAAAATCATCCCAGTCGGCAATGAGAGGTGGTAGTCACCAATAGCCAATGCAGCCAGCCTTGCGCCATTGGCAGCTCGAAGATCCACCTCTCCTCTGGCGATCTTTCTAAATCTACTTGGTTCCTGCATTTGAATACATATGTGATCCCCACAAGCTGTATCTAATACCCAATGTGTATAAATAGAAAGATTTCACTTGATAACAAACACACCTTTAGCATCCCAACTCTTCTGGGTGCAGTTCCTCTTCCAGTGGACCTACTTGCCACATGAAAAACACACTGCTTCCCGTTCCTTTCCCTACCTCTATATCTTCCTCTTCTTGGAGGGACGGTGCTCGGGGGCTTCAGACCATTTATAAGTCTTTGGCCCCTTTTCCTTGTCCTTCCATTTTTGGTTCACCATAAGGACCGTGGGTTTGTCACGTCACATGTCCTTATCTACCTGGCGAATCAAGGTCAGAAGCTCTGATAGACTCTTCTCATTTCCACTCCTGTTATAGTTGACAATAAAGCTAGAAAAGGTCTTGGGCAGTGATGATAGGATGAGATCTGTACGCAACTCATCCAAGAATTTAATCCATAAAATGTCCAAGCGTTCAATGTAGCCAATATGGTTGACTACATGAGGCCCAACTGGCGCAGAATGTCCAAGCTTCATGGTAAACAAAGCGTTGGAGATCTCATACCTCTCATGTCTCGCCTTCTCTTGGTAGAGATTTTTAAGGTGAGACATCATTCTATATGCGTCCATTATTCATGTTGCTTCAAGAGCTCATTAGACATGGCCGATAGCATGAAACGCTGGACATCTGTGGAATCATCCATGTGTTTCATGTAGAGAGATAATTCCTCATCACTAGCCTCTTTCCTAGGCGCAACTGGAATAGGCTCTTCCAGCACATATAATTTCCTTTCGTGGCGAAGGATGACACGTAAATGCCTCTACCACTCTTGGAAATTGGTGCTGGTGAGAAGGTTTTCTTTTTCGAGTATGGTGTGCAATGATTTGTTTGAAGTCATTTTCTTGCCATTTCTACAAATTAAGATGAGAAAAGGTTTAGTAATTTTTTATAAAAATTGAGACAAATAAATAAATTAATATTTATTAGTCTTCCACTATTTTATAGAAATCCAATAGCCCTCACCATTGACTTCAGAATATTCTGTTGCGTGAATATTCTAGTGGCAAGGATCCATATTTCCATTCGCATTACCCAAACTAGGGTTGGTCAAGAAACTTGAAGGGATTTAGGTAGGAATTCGAAATGCCAACTGCATTAACTCGCAGCTCCTTGAACCGCTGAGTGGACTCCCCAATCCTGAAATCCTTTTTGGATTTCCTCGACCTTTTCCTCTTGGTCACACCAAGTCCTGCTGTGGAAATCAACCCTTAATGTGAACCAAGTCAAGTCAACCCAAAACCTTGAATTAGAACTCCCTGATAATTGAAAGCACCACAACTAGGGTTGGTCAAGTACTTTGAACTGTGGTTTGATTCTAACCAAGATTATAGAAGGCTATGCCACCTTAATATTTATTTTGAGGGATTTTATCCTTATACATAAATTTCCATTTTATTATCTTTGATTACATGCTTATTTATATTAAGTGGGATATACTTAAGTGATTAACCATGTCTAAGATAATATTTACGTATAAGACAGTATTATTTTAGTTCCATCTTTCATGCTCGTTTACTTCATTAATTGTGTGATTGTGACAACACACCACAATAAATAAACCATGAAACTAATAGAAATAAAATAAATGGTATGATCATGAGCTTTTCTATTGGTTAGTTTATCTATCGGTTGATAAACTATCCCAAGAACTAGGGGAGAAACACCTTGAACCTTTTGGGTTCATGTTTACAGCTTTCCACATGTCCACCTTTGTATCTCCTTGGATTGGTTTCACCTTGGCTCCTGACGTGAGCCGCCTCCACTAGCTTGGGAGCTCCATCCATTACATAAGAATTTATCTAACACGCACGTGAGGGGTAAAAGGGGTTTTTACATAAATGAATCATTGGGCGCGTAGGCCCTACATATTAATAAGGAGATGGCTCGTAGGCCAACAAATTTAATTTAAATAAATAAATTAAGAGAAACCATTCACATACAAAGGTCTCGGTCTAGCTCACGATCATCCATACATGAAACGATATTTACGCATAAATAAAACTATCATTCAATTCTTTAATCGTTCTTGTTTAAGATAAATCACGCTCGAATCAATTAATTATCTTTAATTAATCAATCCTTTTATCTTAAATCCATTTTCTGAATTTCCTTGAGATTCTCATCCATCATAATTTTAAACAAATAAATTCCTTTAAATTTATCCTTGTACGTAACTTGTACCATAGTGGAAACCCATTGAATTCCAATTTATTACGTAGATGTTAAATTAAACACACATATATATATATATAACACCTATCACATGTTGTGCATCAGCTTTACGCCTGCACCATGGTACACGTCTCAAGGGTTTGTATAATATAATAATAAATTTTAATAAATCTGCGTAATTTGGGTGAGTACACGGCGTGTTGTTCCGACTACACAGCATATACTTTTCCTCACTGTCCATCCAAAGTACACTCCCGGGGATAGGGCGTGTTAATGTACTTCGGAAATTTTCGGAGTACACGGAATGTACAGTGGGACACATGCCGTGTAGTTTTCGCGTTACACGGTTTCCAGCCGGGAAGGCCGTGTACGGAGTACACGCCCCAACCCTGACCTGAAGGGACTACACGCCGTGTTCATTGGACCACACGGCGTGTATTCCGGAAACCGTTTGCCACCTATTTCTGGTCAACACACGGTGTCTTAAATTCTTAGAAAGAATCCAATACACGGCCTGATTTGGCAGACCAGTCAATGCATTAATCCTAGACTACGCGGCGTGTACTTCCGAATACAACCCTTGTATTTTGGTGTTATACGGCTAGAAATGTTTGGCTCCTCCAGATGAGTTCCTATATTTTATTTTAATCAAAATTAAAAGAAAAAATTGTTTCTGTGTGGTGAACGAGAAATGAGGGAGAAGGAATAGATCTCTATATTTAGATTTCCATAACGATTAAACTTGAATTGAAATAACTAAATTATTAAATGCTTAAATTACCAACGAAAAACTGAATAATTATAATCAATGATATAACCTCCCTCTGATACCACTTGTAGGTTTCGGGCGCATCGAAAGTGCGTTGGTGGGTCATCCCAACATTAATGTTAATGTAAAACAACATTCAATACGAGATTTGTCACGATATAAAACACTGAATCTTCAGAATAGAATGAAGAACAAAAAGAAAAGAAGAGTCTCGGAACCCTTGAGGAGGATCATCATATGTTGATTATAATTAATTTAATTAATTCACAAGAATTACCTTGTTGGAATTATTTCTTTATTTATGTGTCCGGTCATGATTCAGTGATCTGTCATTGCGTCGTAGAATCCAAGTGTAGGATTCCTCTAGCGGTGATCCACACGTGTGTCAATTATCTCCGGATTTCACTGAAGGGATCTCTGGGTTCTAGCGTGGAAGAACCTTCGCTTGTGATGTATGCCTTCGACCACCTTGATCTGGTAGAGGATCTTGCTCTCGTAACTTGAGGGCGTTCTTGGTGGAAAGGGAATTCTCTCTTGGCTTGAGAGTATTTCCAAATCCATTGTTCACAACAAAGGCTCTTTTAAAATGTTGGGGTTTTGAGAATATTTATAATCGGGTTTGAGGTTAATAGAGTTATGAAAATAAATAAACGCCTTACACGTTTTATTTATTTCATTAACTCTTATTTAAAACTCCCATGTCGAATTATTAATTCCTTAACATGAGCCCACGCTGATTATAATAAATATCATTTAATCAAACAATATTAAATCCTCAAAATCCCAACTAGAAAAACTACACGGCGTGTAATAATTAATACACGGTGTGTACTTCTTTTCCATAAAACTACACGGCGTGAACTTTTATTTTCCATTTTTCTCCACCACATTTATTAGACCTTGAGTAATGATATTTATTTCTTAAATAAATGTAACTGCATTACTCGCTAATAAATATATTATTTCATCCACAATATATTCTCTCGAATAACTAGTGTAATAATAAATTCGATCCGACATCCTTAAATAATTATTAAACCACGGTCGGGAATAATATTTATTTAACTTGTTAAATTAATATTTAACTGAGATACATGGACACACTTAGTGTGTGATGCTCTAGGCCTCTTTCTCAGTGGCATTAGGCTGAGCCTGCCTAAATTCCATGGTTAGGGTCTAGAAACACGCCAAGTCACCCATAGAGAAAGAAGTTAACGCTGCAATGACGTGTCACCTCCTACGAACGCTTACCGTGTAATATAATCCCTTTGTATCGATATCTCTAATCAAGCGGGTTGCATGCTAGTGCCATCAACCCATGTGCATGATTATTCTTTCTTTGACTTCCCAGAATTGAACTTTCCCATACCTTACCATGGCCATGGATTTATTTAGGTTATATCAATTCTATCAAAGGGCCTGAGATATCTACTTCCATTATGGAATAGAAGGGACAAATCCTTTCTCGCATTATCTATTAATGCGGTATTACTCATGATGCACCCAATGTATCCTACCTCGCTATGAATGGTGTGTATTCACATTTTTTTTCAATATATTTAAGTGCGTGAGTTGTAATACCCATTAATAATAATATTAAATTTTAAGGACCAATACACACGTCCGTAGATAGGAACATCCAATGACACTATGAAATGTGGATTTCCTACTGGCGGGTCTCGTTCTCATAATATCCTCCTGGATATTACCAAGGGAGCACACCATGAGAAGGTGCCTCAATGTTTTATGAGTCCTCACCCCTAATGACCTATATTTTTTTGTCCCTCAAATAATATCATCCGGCCATAGAACATACATTCAAGAACAGTGTTATGGAACTTTCAGGTTCTCATCATAGCAGGGATCAGCTACGACCCTTTAATGCAACAGCTGTCCTTAGGACATTATCACATGACATGTCATATAGAAGAACAATCAAGTTGTGATAAGGCTTTTATTTAATGAATAAAGTACAATGTAGTAGGTTCTAGACCACCAACTCCAACAAAAGCTACGTTGGACCCGAGGCAAAGTGGTCGAGCGTTCCTTTGTATCCCACGAGGATGGGAATCAAGACGCATAATGTTATGATAGAATTTTCTAATGTCATGAAGGATGATTAAAGGTATGTGTGGCAAGGTTGTGCTAGTACATGTCCTACCAGAACTATTAAGCCCACGTTATTCATGCTCAATGTGGGAAACAAAGAGTAGTGATGGGGATTTCATGGCATAGAAAGGCACATGTTAGGGGCGGTGGGAAACTAGGAGAATGATTTCCCAATGATGGTGACCCACCTATATAGCGCACCTAGATACACGGTGGATAAAATCTGAGTATGTTGGAATTACACTTGAACATAATAAAGTGGAAATATTTGAATCATGTTGCTCGAGATATGGACCACAATGATGGTGTCTTAATGATAGGGGATAACTGTTGACCATGTTTGAAACACAATAGTCATATCACATTAGCCTGGAATGGGGAAAGAAAATGAGGGTCTACCACTAACCATGTTCGACACACGAGACCTGTCCCAAATGTCGTCTAAGGTCTTCAGGGTCATTGGCCCAAGAAGGTAGGTAAGCTAGTGTGGTATGAGCCCAGGCCGTAAAGGGGGCCCGTTCAAACATGGAAGAGGATGAGGATCCAAATGAGGGGCTCTAAAAGCTTCGACATGGATTGATGGAATGTCCATGTGAAAATTATACACTTCATCCACAACAATAACACATCTGAGTAAAACAACAAGACATATTAGATAGAGGGATTCAAGTCCCCCTTCAAGGATAAGAGTCCTAATGTTTCACTCTTCTGAAATTAATGGTCGTTGGATGGGCCATTAAGGGGAGATTGATTTAATGGACTATGTGTGGGGTGGTAAAGTGGCCAAGTATGATGCACATTTCTCATAGTGAGATCTTATTTTAGGGTCATAGATCTCAGACCATGCTGATAAAAGACGTGGGAGGCACATGGCATGGCAATTGAAAAACCTGATGTGAATGATGACCTAGAGTCTGGATCAACATGTGTTTCATGAAGAGGTTTTTGGTCAATGGACCGAAAACAGAAGTTAGGATGGGCTCGAGGCAAAGTTCATGGGCCTTCCTACGTATCCCATGAGGATTGGAATCATGCCAGACGTAGTTCTGAAAGAGATCTTATTTTATGGTCTTAGAGCTCAGACTGATGAGAAGCAGAATCCTTCCAAGTAAGTGTGGACCTCAACCCGATCCCTAAGCCCATGTGAGTCAAGCTCGGTGTGGGGAACAAGGGAAGAAGAGGTTTTAGCAATACCTAGAACGCACCCCAAAGGCAATTCGGTGTAGAGCCCCGAATTATGCCTTTACTGTGGTTTTTTCCTCCTAACGTATAAATGCACATTAAGGTATAGTACATGAAGTGTCGAAATTCCATTTTGGAATAATGGGGAGAAAAATAATGTGAATCTTGTGAACAAAATTGAAGACATGAAGGGGTTGGCTTGACGATGGAGGATAATTGTTGATTGTGTTGGAAACACAGTATACATATCGTGTGGCCTGAAATGGGAACAAATAATGAGCGTCGACCGATGAATATATTTGTAACATTGGACTTGTATCGATTTTTTGTCTGAAACCCTAGAGGACGTTGGATGGTAATAGTTAGAGAGCCCTTAGGACTAGCATCCAGGCCATTTGGGGGTCCCTTCGGGCATGAAAGGTAATGGAAGCCCAAATGAAGAGGAACAAGAAGCCTACAAAATGGGTGAATGAATTTCCACATCAAGTCTGACACTCCAGGTTCTAGACCAGAGTACTGATGGGCTAATTGGTGAATCACTAAATAGGGAGAAGGGACCCGACCGAAAAGCAGTCGACTCAATGATGTTAGAGTGTGGAAACAGTGCAAAGGCTGCTCAATAGAGAGAGAGATATAGGCGTTGTGGTTGTTATAAACCTGACATGAATGGGGACATAAGCCCATACCACACTGTATACCCCACTTCTTGAAGAACGCGGCTCAGGGGGGAAAATGATAGGGAGGTTTCAATGAAATGGTGCTGGACCCGATGATCATACATTCGAGTAGTCCTACGTATCTCATGAGTAAGAGAATCAATCCATATGTAGTTCTGGGTAAAAATATGATGCATGTAAGGGAAAGATACACCAACAGGGGGTGTGTATGGAACGAAGACTTACCATATGTGAATAAGGACATAATATCACACCACACCGTGCAACCCTAAGTGAGAACATGTGACAAGGGCCTGCAAAGGCTGAGGGGCCTCAGGCTGGGCCATGGACAGAATTTCTTGTCCATATTTCAGTTTTACATCTTGCTGTGAGGATGGAGGTAGGGGAAAGGTATATCATCTAGGGTTGTTTACGGAATGGTGAGTAACCCTACATGAATAAGGGCACAATCCCACACCACACCATACATTCCAAAGTGTGAACTTGGGTCGGGGGCCCGAAATGGTAGAGGGGCCTGAGGCTGGGCCATGGACACAGTGTCATGTCCAGCTTGTAGTTTAACATCATGTAGAGAAGAAAATGGTCGGGGTAAGGTATCTCATCTAGGGATGTGTTCGGCACGACGAGTAACCCAATCTGAATGAGCGCATAAGCCCTCACCACACTAGACTACCCTAAGTGAGAACATGGGCTAGGGGCCCTAAAAGGCCGAGGGGCCTGAGGCTGGACATTCGACAGATTGTCATGTCCGCCTTGTAGTTTAATGTCATGCAGTGAGGGAGAATGTGATCTTAGTTTAGGGTCATAGAGCTCAGACCGTATGGGTCTAGTTTAATGTCATATGCGTGGGACAGAGAGCGCGAATTCTCGTGCATGTGGAAGACAAAAAAACGACAACAATGATAGAGGTCAATTGTTGACTAGGTTTGTAACACAGTATCAACCCTTGTGTGACGGGAAGGGGGTGAACTATTGAGCATCGACCATTGATCATATTCGCAACGTTGGATTTGTATCAATTTTCCACCCACAATCCTTAAGGACGTTAGCCCGTAAGGGTAGGAGAGCCCTTGGGCCGAGAATCCATGTCGTTCGGGGGTCCATTTAGATATAGAAGATGATGGAAACCCAAATAATGGGGCTATAGAAGCATGGAAGGGACGGTGCTTGTAGAAAAGATGATAAACGGAGGGTTTTCTCAATGGGGGGATGTGAGTCATGGCAAGATAACCCAATGGGAATAAGAACATGAATCCATAACACACTGCATACTCCTAGAAGAGAACTCGGGCCGGGGGGCAAGAAAGGCCGAGGGACCTGAGGCTAGACCATGGATGGGAAGTCCCAGCTAGTTTGTAGTTTATTGTCATGTGGGACAAGTGCTGAGTGGTTTTATGTCCTTTAGTTTGGACAGATCACATTGTTTAACGTCATGTGATATTAACCATTGTGATCTTAATTTAAGGTTATTGATCTCGGACAGTTTTGAAGTTTATTGTCACATTGGACGATAATGAGCAGTTTAACATCATGACAAACGATAATGCAGTTTAACGTCACATAGGATGAAGATGAATAATTTAACATCATGGAGGATGATAATGCAGTTTAACATTCTGCAGGATGAAGATAAACAGTTTAAAAAAATGTAGGAGGATAATGCAGTTTAATGTCATGCAGGACGAATATGAACAATATAACGTCAGGCAGGATGATGATGCAGTTTAATGTCAAGAAGGATGATAATGTTGTTTAACATCATGCAGGATGAAGATGATCATTTTAACATCATGCAAGTTGATGATGCAGTTTAATGTCTTGTAGGATGATAATGAGTAGTTTAAAGTCGTGACGGACGATAATGAGCAGTTTAATGTCATGAAGAATGATGCGGCAGTTTAATTTCAAGTAGTACGAAGATGAATATTTTAAAATCATGAAGGATGATGACACAGTTTAAATCCATGCAGGATGAAGATGATCATTTTAATGTCATTCAGGACGAAGGTGAGTAGTTTAAAGTCGTGGAAGACGATAATGATCACATTAGCTTCATGATAGATGATGATGTAGTTTAACATTTTTCTTGATGAAGATTAATAGTTTAACATCATGTAGGATGATGATACAGTTTAAAGTCATGCAGGACGATGATGCAGTTTAACGTCAGGCAGGACAAAGATGAACTATTTAACATCATGTAAGGGAATGATGCAGTTTAAAGTCATGCAGAATGATAATGAGAATTTTAATGTCATGACGAATGATAATGATGTTTAACGTCATGATGGATGAAGATTAATAGTTTGACGTCGTGCAGGACGATGGTGAACAGTTTAACGTCATGCATGAAGATGGTGCAGTTTAACATCATGTAGGATGATGATGAGCAGTTTAAAGTCATACAGGAAGATAAGGAGCATTTTAATGACATGATGGAAGATGATGCAATTTAACGTCTTGCAGGATGAAGATAAATAGTTTAACATCATGTAGAATGATGGTGAACAGTTTAACACCATGCAGGATGATGGTACAGTCTAACATCATGCAGGATGATGATGAGCAGTTTAATGTCATGTAGGATGATGATGCAGTTTAAAGTCATGCAGGATGATGATGCAGTTTAACATCATATGGGAAAAATATGTATTTTTCAACTTCATGTAGGCGGATGATACAGTTCAAAGTCAAGCAGGACGATGATGCAGTTTAACATCATGTGGGACAAAGATGAACAGTTTAATGTCATGTAGGACGATGATGTAGTTTCACGTCATAGAGGATGATAATGAGTACTTTAACATCATGATGGACGATTATGCAGTTTAATGTCCTGATGAATGAAGTCGAATATTTTAATGCCATGCTGGACGATGGTGAACAGTTTAACATCATGCAGGATGATGATGTAGTTTAACACCATGTGGGATGATGGTGACTAGTTTAACATCATGCAGGGCGATGATGTAGTTTAAATTTATGCTTGAAAAAGATGTATGTATCAATCAACCATATCAGAACACATCCTTCCAAAAATACTAAGCAGACTCGAGTTATTCTCAGTGTGGGAAATAATAAGTAATGATGGGATTTTCTTAACACATGGAATGACACGGGAAGGGGAATGGATATGTGAGTCTAGAAATATCCCAGTGAAACTAGCCCACATATTCGATATGAAACGATGCATGGAAGGGTAACATGAAGGGTGTTGGAGTTCCACCTAAACATTGAGAGGTGAAAAAGGGGTGAATCATGGAAACCAATATCTGGATCCCAATGATGGTGGTGTAACGACAGAGGATAACTTCTGACCAAGTTCCAAACATAGTATTCATATTGTGTTACTCCGAATGAGGATAGAAAAATTATGGTTGTCCACTGACCATGATTGAAACATGAGACCTATAGAAAAATTTCATCCAATGTTTTTCAGGGTGTTGGCTCATGACAGTAGGCGATCCATAGGCTGAGCATCCGTACTATTAGTGGGTCACTTCAAATAAGAAACATGACGTGGATCCAAATAAAGGGACTCTACGAAGCATGGATATGGATTGGGATTATGATCATTTGGAGTCCAACACTCAAGGTTCTACACAACCGCGCATCAGAGTGTGTTAGTGGGAAGATTGAGCTGGACTCAGAGTAATAGACCCTAGTGTGGAAACTTGTTTGCGGTCTTATTGCTTGGACCAAAGGTTCTTAATTTATGGTCATAGAGTTTGGACCTAGCTAGGATGAGTGATGGATGGCCTTTAGGGTCACATAGCATTGACCATAGTTCTGTAGTTTTAGGTCGCATATCTTTGACCAAATTTTGTACAACTTTACATCATGTGACCCGGATTTTGTCCCGCAGTTTAACGTCATGCTACTGGGACGTGAAACTAAAAGGATTGTGTCGGTAGGTGGATGGTCATATCTACCCCATTCTAATGGTTTCGGATGAGGGTGGGGGGAATCTATACGATGGGATTTCCCTGAATTTCCCTGATCGTATGCGTGGATGTTCTCAATGCGTGAGGTAGGATACCTCAAAATGAACCTTCCATGAGATGGTGTCAAGTCCATAGAGAGGACCTCTATTGTTGAAGAAATGTGGTTCTTGGGATGACACAGAGTGTACCAAGTGTGGTTGGGATGACAATATTCCCTCAGTCAGGAGGGGAGATGAAGCCAGGATTGTTGGTATGACGGGGCGATGGAGCCCGAAATCCATGGTAACCTGGAACGTCCGCACGATGGGGAAATGGATCCCAGAAGGCGTGTAATCCAGGAGTGTCGGTATGAAGGGGGTGATGGAGCCTGAAAGGAATGGAAGCCTAGCGTCGGTACTATGGGGGCGATGGATCCAAGAAGGTGTGGAATCCTGGAGCGTTAGTACGATAGGGAAGATGGAGCCTAGAAGGCCTGGAATCTTGGAGTGTCGGTACGATGGGGGTGATGGAACCTGGAAGTTGTGGAATCCTATAGCATCGGTACGATCGGGCGATAGAGCCCGGAAGGCCAGGAAGCGTGGAGCATTAGTATGATGGGGGCGATGGAGCCCAGAAGTCCTGGAAGCCTGGAGCGTTGGTATGACGAGGGCGATAGATCCCAGAAGACATGGAATCCTAGAGCATCGGTACGATGGGGGTGATGGAGCCCTGAAGGTGTGGAATCCAGGATCATCGGTACGATGAGCGAGATGGATCCCAGAAGGCGTGGAAGCCTAGAGAAGCGGTACTACGGTGGTGATGGAGCATGGAAGGCGTGGAAGCTGGGAATGTCGGTACAATGGGGGTGATGGATCCCAGAAGGCGTTGAAGCCAGGAGTGTCATCTCATAAGGCAGGGAAACATTGTTGTTGAATTGGGAGGACCTCCCTCATGGTTGGAGGTGGGGATGGGTAGAACCTCTTTGGCGAATGGTATTGGTGTGGGGAGAACCTCCATAGTGGTTGTTGGTGATGTTGGAGATGTTTCATTGGATTGGGGGAGGTTTCACGTATCGTGTCCTATGAGGGAAGCTGAGTCGACCTAGATCCGATGAAGTAATGGGGGGATACCCCCAGTGTGGCCTCTTAACTGGTAGAGTGGGTGAGGAGCCGAATGAGTCAGGGGTAGATGCACCCTGTTCAGCCCCATAAGGCGGAAAAGTCGGCGAGGATCCGAAGGAGTTATGGGGTATATTCCCCCTACACGGCCTCATAAGGCACCAGAGTCAGCAAGGAGCCGAGGGAGTTGGGTTGGATTCCCCCTACATGACCTATTAAGGTGGCGGAGTCGGCGAGGATCCAAAAGGGTCAGGGGTGGATGCCCCTTGAGTGTCCTCTTGAAGAGGAGGTTCAGCGAGGTGTTGATGGAGTCAGGTGGTGGTTTCCACCTTCGCGGCGTCTTGAGGCGGTGGGGACGGAAAGGAGCTGGTGGAGTTGGGTGGCGGATTCCACCTATGCTTCTACTTGAGGTGGTGACATCGGAGAGGATCCGATGGAATTAGGTGGCAGATGCCACCTGTGTGGCCTCTTGAGGTGGTGCGGTCAGCGAGGAGCCGATGGATTCGGGGGCAGATGCCCCCTGCGCGGCCTCTTGAGGTGGCTGGGTCAGCGAGGAGCTGATGAAGTCAGGCGGTGTATGCCACCTTCACGGCCTCTTGATGCGGCGGGGTCGGCAGGGAGCCGATGGAGTCAAGGTGTTGATACCCCATGCACGGACTATTGAGGCGGTGGGGTCGGCTAGGATCTGATGGAGTCGTGTGGCAGATGCCACCTACGTGGCCTCTTGAGGAGGTGGGGCCAGCATGGAGCCAATGGAGTTGGGAGGCTGATGCCCCCAGCACGACCTCTTGATGCGGCAAGCTCAGTGAGGAACTGATGGAGTTGGGTGGCAGATGGAACCTTAATGGCCTCTTGAGGCAGTGAGGTCGGCGATGAGCCAAAAGGGCTAGGGGTGGATGCCCCCTTCATGGATTCTTGAGGTGGCGAGTTTGGCGAGGATCTGATGGAGTTGGGATGTGGATGCCCCCTGAGAAGCCCCTTGAGGCGGTGGGGTCTGTGAGGAGCTGATGAAGTTGGGTGGTGGATTCCACCTGTGCAACCTCATGATGCAACGAGGTCGATGAGGAGATAATGGAGTCGGGGGAGGATTCCCCCTACGGGGCCCCTTGAGGTTGTGGGGTCAGTGAGGATCCAATGGAGTCGGGTGGCGTATACCACCTGCGTGGCATCTTGATGCGGTGGGGTCAGTGATGAGCCGATGGAGTTGGTTGGCGGATGCCTACTGTGTGGCCTCTTGAGGCATTGAGCTCGGTGAGGAGCCGATGGAGTCGGGTGGCCGATGCCACCTGCATGACGACATGAGGCGGTGAGGTTGGTGAGGAGCTGAAAGGGTCTGGGGTGGATGCCCCCTACGTTGCCTCTTGAGGAAGTAGGGTCAGCTAGGAGCTGATGGAGTCGGTTGGCGGATGCCACCAGTGTGGCCTCTTGGGGCGGTGGGGTCAGCGAGGAGTCGATGAAGTTGGGTGGTGGATGCCACCTACGCGGCCTCTTGAAGTGGTGATCTCAGTGAGTGCCTAGTGGAGTCGGGGGGGATTCCCCCTATGTGGCCTCTTGATGTGGTGGGCTCAGCGAGGAGCTAAAAGACTGTAGTCTTCACACACCCGATGGTACTCATCCTCTCACATATGAATGATAGAGGATTCACATGGGTGATGACTTAATTTTCCCAACATATTTGGTCTACTTTCTTTTGAAGTAGAAGATATTAACGTCAAGTTCACAATTTTTATTTATGATGCTTTCTCCAGGGTTCATGCATCCATCTTTGGAGTGCGCGCAGTTGTTTGTGGCCCCACATTCCTACTTTCCAAAGGCAGGTGGCATCCGTTCCTCGTTCAGGGACATTGGTTCCTTGGTCGAAACAGGTTTATTAGATGTCGTTTTTTCCTTTTGTGGATTCCTCCTCGAAACTCGTCACCTAGTCTGGGTATCCCATATAATTTAAGTCATGGTTCGTGAATCTCATTACTGGTGCCATATAATTGTGGACATCGGTTAATTACTCTACTTTCAACAGGACATTCCATGGGGTCATGACTTGGTAGCATCCTTCGGTCGGAGTTGATGACTACATCAGGCATGTCAGGGCATCTCTAAATGCGTGGACATTGGGGAATCTAGATTCTTCCTCATAAGAGGGAATCTCAAGGGCACAAAACCAGAGGCATCCCCCATCAGTCATGGGGTATCCAATGTTAGAGGCCTTTCCTTGATGTTTTCATCATCTTCCTATGTTTAACACAGGGTAAGCCATGAGTTTAACGTCTAGCGGACACGGTTACGCTAATAGCGTGTCTTTGGGGGTTTTCCTCAGGCATCTAATGTTTAACATGAGGTAGGTTGTAAGTTTAACGTCATGAGGAGAGGGAATGAGGGTGATCAGAATGTCCCATAGGGGTGGATCAAATTGGTACATCCCTAAGAGGGAGCACCTGGAAGTTTTGCAGGGTGGATGGATTAGAACACTCCATAAGAGCAGACCCAACATTGTGTGTCCCATAAAGGAAGATGTCACACCGTGAAGGCTGATCTGGACACCAATGAGGGCATATCAGTGATTTTCCACCCCAGAATGGTGGAACACCAAGGTTTACCATTGACTAGGATTGAACCTCGTGGAGGTTTCCTACGTACCCTGTATAAATGATAGGTATCAAAAACCACATTGTTCTAAGGGGTGATGAAACAAGTTGAATACAGGGGAAAACAACCCGAATACATGCTGGGGCTTATGCCTGGATAGCATCCAATCGTAAGAGGGATTCTATTGGGTGGATTGTTAGGGATGTTGTGGGGCTTATGCATGGTTAGCTTCCTGAGTGTCGTAAGAAGTGGTGCTGGGATGAATGGCATGATCTCACTAGGGTGTGGCAGCCTGGGTAAGAATCAAGATGGGTGATGGAATGTTGAATGAAATAGAGGGGGAGTGAGATGGAACCAGAATGAGGATGATGGTGATGTCGGTCTTGATCCTTAAAGAGACTTCCTACGTATCCACGTGGCCCGGAATCAAAGTCCGCGTAGTTTGGTTAGACGATGGGACACCTGATGAGGTGACCCGTGAAAAAGGACACAAGGATGGGATATGGATGAAAAAGAACCACCGGGATGGGGCATGATATTCCCAGAACACAAGGGGTTGAGGGATTGATCAAGATGAGTTATGAGTGAGGGGATGAAACATTGGGGAGGCTTCCTATGTATCCCCATTGAAGGTAATCAAAGTCCACATAGTTATCTGACAACAGCTTACCGTTGATTGGGGACTCCAATGGCTTACCTTTGAATGGGGTTGACAACGACTTACAACTAAATGGGGTTGAAAATGACTTACCACTGGATGGGATTAACAACATATTACCACTGGATAGAGGGATTTTCAAAGGAATACCACTGGATGATGTCACAATGGCTTACTGCTAGATAGGGGCACATTGGTTTACCACAAGATGGGGTGATAGTTTAGTGTAATGCGGGAAAAAGGGGCGTACAGTTTAATGTCATGGAATACGGGGGGTGGACCAACGTGAACAGGTTTAGAACCAATGGATGGTGGGATTGAATCTTAGGGAGAATTCCTACATACCTTACTATAGCAAGGATCAAAGACCACAAAGTTGAGGTTGGGTTTGGTGAACCGAAGTGATGGTGTTCGGAACCAATGGTTGGTGGGTTTGAACCTCAAGGAGGTTTTCTATATACCTTACCTTATAAAGGATCAATGTTCACGTATTTCAGGCGTAGTGGGAACCGATGTCAGGATGGTCGGAACAAATGGATGGTGGGCATGAACCTCAGAGCGCCTTCTTACATACCTTGCCTTAGCAAGGATCAAAGACCACACAATTCAGGATGGTGTTTGGGGCATACTATCTAAGATTCCCAATTAGGATTCCATAGTCAATGCTTACTACTCTAATCCCACCTAATTCCTTCCCGGTGTGAGAAACAAGAGGTGGAATGTTCCTGATGATCACAACACAATGGTGTGTCCATGATGGGTGGTGAATGGGGAATATGAAAGGAAGCTGCCTAGGTGCCGCTAAGGAGTGGAAATTGTGCATTGGGTGTAGGAATGGAAGATTCCCATGTGCAACTATGGAGTGGCAATGGTGAATGGGGATTACGCAAGGATGCTACTCGAGTACCACTATGGAGTAGAAATGGAGCATGGGGATTCCCCAAGGTAGCTGCCCGTGTGCAACTATAGAGTGACAACAGTGAATGGGTCTTACACAAGGAAGATGCTCGTAATGTCTTTCTCATCTCTGGACATGAGGGAATCTCAACTACTCATGGGTTGAGACACAAAATTGGAGCCTACACCTATGCACTAGTGCACAATAAGTATAATGCTAAGGGCATTGGAATCAGTCTGAAGAAAGGGAGATGAAAAGTGTGAATCACATGCCCGACATTCGGATTGCGGAGAGGGTGGCATGGTGATGAAGGATAACTATTGAACGTTTTGGAAACATGACAACCATATCACGTTATCTTGAAATGGGGAAAAACAAACGAGGGTCGATTATTGACAGTGTTTGAAACACATGACCTAACTCAAATTGTAATCCCAGTTCTTCTAGGGCATCGGTCCATGACGGTAGGTGAGCTGATGCGGAATGGGACCTGGCCATTAGGGGGTCCCTTCAGACATGAAAGAGGATAGAGATCCGAATGAAGTACACCAAAAGCGTGAGGTGGAATAATGGAATGTTTGAACGGATTCCAACACTCTAGAAATTATTCCACTGTAATCATGGCATGAGGCATCTTATAATTGTCACATAAGGAATGTATTATTTGAAACAAGATTCATCATATTATTTAAAATATAGGGACCACTATAGTGTATAGTCTTGTAGATAGGACTATTGGCATCGTACACTTGGAGCATAAGGAATCTCTTGTTTAGAGCAAGAGGCATACTCTGTTTGGAACATAAGGAATTCTACAATTTAGAGTTATGTAGAAAAGACTGTTGGCATCATATGTTTGGTGCATAAGGCATCTCTTTTTTGGAGAAAGAGGCATCCTACATTTGGTACATAGGGTGTACTACATTTTATATTCCTATAGATAGAACTATTAGCATCTTATTCTTGGAGAATAAGACATATCTAGTTTAGAGGACGAGGCATCCTATGTTTGGAACATAGGGTTAACTACATTTTATATTCATGTTGATATGACTATTAGGCATAAGGCGCATAACAAGGGACAGTGTTAGGACTTATGTAGGGGCAGCCCTTTATGGCTCAACCTGGAATAGGATCCAAGTGATAGGGTTTGGAAGAGTTTCTTGAGGAATTTTACAACTCAAGGTACTTGGATAATTTATGAGGAGAATCTCAACTCATGACATAAGAAATGGACCAAGAGGAATATGTCGAGTGAAGTTGTTTAATGGGGTGTAGAGGAGTATATCAAATCAGGGAATTCCATAGGTGGAAGGTGGGTGCACGTAAGGGCACAATGGAAAATTCCAACACCCCGGCCCGAAATGTTCGTGGTGCGACCCTCTATTTTTCATGGGGGTCAGTGCCAGTATGGGAGGGACCGGACTGCGAAGCCCCTATGGTATGGACCTGTGGGCCCAAAGGTAGGAGCCTCGTTTAGGATCAGTCTTTTCGAAGTATATTTGAGGAGAAAAGGGGATCGTAGAGCTTAGTGTATCATCGAGCATCTTCACAAAGGAAAGGTTCTCATGGAACATGAACTCCTGAAGTAGTTTGGAAAAGGAAATATGCTCATGGAGCATGGACTCAAGGAGCAGATTTATGAAGGAAGCTACTCATGGATCATGGAATCATAGATAATATTCACAAAGGATTCTCCTCGCAGAGCATGGTCTCAAGGAGTAGCTTCGCGAAGGAAGCTCCTTGCGGAGCACCTTCGTGAAGGAAGCTCCTCGTGGAGCTAGGACTCACGGAGTGGCTTCGCAAAGGAACGAGGAGCTCCATGAAATGGGAGATCAGGCACCCAAGAGGAGTAGTGACCATTATTTGAAGGTCGGTGATCCTGTATTTATAGGATAGAGGCGTCGCGAAGTTGAGCTTGCTCGGCGCGAAGCTAGATCTTGCTCTGCAGTGGATCAGAAATGTCAAAGGGGTTCGCAGAGCATCCCGCCTCCTTGCTCCTCCATGGATCACGAACATCAAAGGGGTTCGAAGAGCATCCCAACCCCTTGATCCACATCCGCTTTGTGAAGGGGGATCTTCGCATCGGCCATGAGGCTCCAGGGGATTTGTTCATGTTCCCTCACACTGCGATCGTGGCAGGAGCTTCACGAATGGGCTCTGCAAGCCCGTTTTCCAGTCCAACTTCAAATGTACATAACTCCTAATACATAACTATGTTTGGGCCATACGACCTACAAAATAAAATATTGAAAAATGGTCTACAATCTTTGATCATGTTTGGATGCATTTGAAATATTCTGCAGAAGCATTTTCCAATGCCAACAACTGTCCTTTTAAGAATGGGGTCCAACGAGGATAAGGAGGGCGAGGAGGACCACCTTCTAAGGAAACAATTGAGGAAAATGCATTCCTTGAGGTCCATTATACATCTATCACATTGAATAATTATCCAACTAAATCTATAAGCCTGCGTGATCCATTCTTGGTGTGGGAAACATGAGATAATATGAGATTATTCACCTGTACAAGAGTGCTAAACAATGGAAGGTGTAAGGGAATCAAAATGGGACATCGAACAACATTGGGAGAATCCAAAAATAGGGATCCGAGCTAGAGAATGGGTGTCTATATACAACCGATCAGTATTTATAGGGAGAAATAGTAATATTTGACTAGTGAATTAAGCTCTCATAATAGTAGAATTATCATTTTCCCAGTGTGCTCTTGTGCACGAGTTGGGAAATTCCAGGTGCATTGGAATCAGTCCCTACAGATCGTAACTGAAGGTGTGAATCATGAAACCCAAGATTTAAAACACTATGGGGGTGGCATGAAAATGAAGGATAAATGCTAATAATTTTCGAAATAAAGTGTCCTTATCTTCTTAGCCTGAAATGGAGAAAACAAACGAGGGCTGACCATTGACCATGTTCGAAACACGGGACATGACTCAAAATGCATCCCATTAGTCTTCTAGAATGTTGGAATAGGATAGTTGGCGAGCCATAGGATGATCATCCATACTGTTAGGGGGTTCCTTTGGACGTGAAAGAGGACGATGGTCTGAATAAATGGTATGAAAAGAGTGATGTTTGGAGTGATGGGTTGCTTGAATGGAGTCCAACACTCTTGAAATTATGCCACCGTGGTGGAAACACATTTGGTGGGTGTATCGGTCTGATCAGGTATCATACCTACTTCTGAACAGGACCTCTCTTGTAAGGACATGGAATGACACGTAGTTTTACATCATAGAGTGAGGACAGTGCACATAGTTTAAAGGTCATACTTCATGGACCGAGGTTAATGGTTTAATTCCATGGTACATTGACTATTGGACCATATTTTAATTTCATAGATACTGGACCATGATTGGGTCCAAGGGTCCAGGAGGGTTAATGACCATGGGGCTGGGCCTGAGGCGAAATGCTTGTCCATTCGCTACGTATCTCATAAGGATGAGAATCAAGCCAAACATAGTTCCTAAGCACAAAATGGTTGGAGGCCAACACTGATAGGGAATGTCCTTTCTAGTAAGGTATTTGGTTAATCCCATACTAAAACGGGGCATCCTGAACATGTTTAAGGTAGAACCATAGTTTAGTTTCATAAATCAAGGACATGTGGGATCATGCAGTTCAACATCATACAATAGGATGGGATGATCCCAGCAAGGGAGTATGTGGTGTAGTAGATTTAAACCTGATAGGAATGAGGACATACAGAGTCTTCACCACACCACGTATCCCTGGTGGAAGTTCTTTAGGTCAGGAGACCAAAATTGAAAGTTATGATCGGTCTGAGGCAAAGCAGTCGAGCATTATGACATATCCCATGATGATGGGAATCAAGTCGTGCTTAGTTATGACAATGTATTTTAATTTCCGAAAGGAAGATGAAAGGCATGTGTGGCATGGCGGCACCCATACACGTCCTATGAGAGCTACCAAGACCATGTGAGTTGTGCTCGATGTGGGAAACAAGGAGTAGTGATGGGGCTCTCCTGGCACATGAATACACAAGTTAGGGGTGGAGATACTCTTGGTTAATGATGTCCCAATGATGCTACCCTGCCTATATAACACCCCATGATACACGAAATAGTAAAGCTGAGTATGTTGGAATTCCTCTTGAACATAAGAAAGTGAAAATATTTGAATAATGATGCTTGGGATTTGGACCACAATGATGGTGGAATGATGATAGGGGATAAATGTTCACCATGTTCAAAACACAATATCCCTATCGCGTTAGCCTAGAATGGGGAAAAACAAATGAAGGTCGACCACAGACCACGATCAAAACATGGGACATGTTGTAAATGTTTTATGAGGTCCTCATAGACATTGGATCAAGATGGTAGGTAAGATAGTGTGGCATGAGAGCAGGCTGTAAAGGGTGTCCCTTCATACACGGAAGACGATGAGGATCCAAATGATGGGCTCATGAAGCTTGGACATGGAACGAGGAAATATCTTTGTGAAAATTCCACACTTTGGGTGCTGCAATGATGCATCTGAGTACGAAAAAAAGTCATATCAGATAGAGGGAGTCAAGTCCCCCTCCAAGGAGAAGGGTCTGAAGGTTGCACGCTTACAAAATTAATGGGTGTAGGATGGTCCATTAAGGGGAGATTGATTTAATGGACTGTGTGCAGGGTAGCAAAGTGACAAAACATGACGCATAGTTCCCATAGGGAGATCTTAGTTTAGGGTTATAAAGCTCAGAACAGGCTGAAAAAAAGACATTGGAGGCACATGTCCCTGCTATTGCAAAACTCGTCGTCAATGAGGACCTGGAGTCCAGATCACCATGTGTTTCTTGGGGAGGTTTTAGTTCGAGGGACCAAAAATGAAAGTTAGGATGGGACCGAAGCAAAGTGCATGAGCATTCGTACGTATCCCATGAGGATTAGAATCAACCCACATGTAGTTCTGGAAGAGATCTTAGTTTTTGTTCTCAGATCTCAGATCGAGGAGAAGATAAATCCTTCCAAGTAAGTGCAGACCTCAACCCAATCTCTAAGCGCATGTGAGTCAAACTCGGCATGGGAATCAAGGGAGGATGAGTTTTTTGAAATACCTGGAATGCACGCCAATGTGAAGTTGGTGCGGATCCCTGAATGATGCCTTTACCACGGCTTTTGTCCTCCTAACGTGAAAATGCACATTAAGGGATAGTGCGAGGATTATCAAAATTTCATTTGGACATGATGCGGTGGAAAATAATATGAATCATGTTACCAACATTCATGGAAAGAAGGGGATGGCATGATGATGGAGGATAACTGTTGACCGTGTTTGAAACACATCATTCATATCATGTGGCTTGAAATGGAAAAAAAATATGTGTCGACCACTAAACATATTTGAAACACTAGATTTGTATCGATTATTTTTTTGAAACCGTTGAGGACGTCGGCCCAAAATGGTTGGAGAGCCCTTCGTCCTATCATCTATTCCATTTGGGGGGCCCTTCGGACTTGAAGGTAATGGAAGCCTAAATGAAGAGGAACAAGAAGCTTGAAAATGGGTGAAATCATGTCCACATAGAATATGACACTCTAGGTTCTAGACTAGAGTACTCATGGGAAAATTAGTGAATCACTGAAGAGGGCCAAGGGACCTGACTGAATGGCAGTTGACCCTAATTGAAGAGAGCGGTGAAAGGGAGCGAAGGCTGCTTTAGAGCGAGAGAGGTATGTGGTGTGGTTGTTATAAAACCGACATAAATGGGGACATAAGCCCATACCACACAGTATTCCCCTCTTCTGGAAGAATGTGGGACAATGGGAAAAATGATAGGGAGGTTTCTAAGAAACGGGGCTGCACACGAAGACCAGATGTTCAGGCGGTCCTACATATCCCATGAGTACGGGAATCAATACATACGTAGTTCTGGGGGAAAGGATGATGAAAGTAAGGGAAATATACCCCAATTAAGGTCATGTATTGCACGATGAGTAACCCGACATGAATGAGGACATAATCTCACACCACACCATTCAACCCTAAGTGAGAACTAGGGCCAGTGGCCTGAAAAGTCCGAGGGGCCTAAGGCTTGTCCATGGAAATAATGCCATGGACAACAAGTAGTTTAACCTATTACAGTGAGGATGATGGTAGGGGAAAGGTATCTCATCTAGGTATATGTACGACATAGAGAGTAAACTGACATAAATGTGGACATGATACCTCACCACACCATACAATCCTAAGTTTGAACTTGGTCCTGGGGCCTAAAAAGTCTGATGGTTCTGAGGCTAGGCCATGGACAGATTGTCATCGTCATCTTGCAATTTAACGTCATGTAGTGAGGACAAAGGTTGGGGTAAGGTATCTCAACCAAGGATGTGTATGGAAAGGAGAGTAACAGGACGTGAATGAGGGAATAAGCCAACACCACACTGGACAACCCTAAGTAAGAACATGGGCTAGAGGGCTCGAAAAGGCCGAGGGGCCAGAGGATGGACCATGGACAAAATTTTATGTCCACCTTGAAGTTTAACATCTTGCATTGCGGATGAAGATGATCTTAGTTTAGGGTCATTGAGCTCGGACCGTATATGCCTAGTTTAATGTCATATGTGTGGGATAGAGAGGTAGAATCATCGCTCCTATGGAAGACCACAAAGTGGCAACGATGATAGAGGACACGTTTTGACCAGGTTCGAAACACATTATCCACCATTGTGTGACCAGGAGGGGGACAACAATTGATCGTCGACCGTTGACAATATTCACAACATGGGACTTATAACAATTTTACACCCACAATCCTCATGGACGTTAGACCGTAATGGTGGGAGAGCCATTGGGCCAAGCATCCTTGCCATTCCGGTGTCCTTTTGGATATAAAAGAATATGGAAACCCAAATGACGGGGCACACAAAGCATGGAAGGGATGGTGCTTGCAGAAAAGATGATAAATAGAGGGATGTCTCAAAGGGGAAATGTGAGGTGTGGAAATATAGCCATACGTGAATAAGGACCTAAATCCATACCACACCGCATACTCCTAGATTAGAACTCCATCCAGGGGGATGAAAAGGTTTATGGACCTGAGGCTGGGCCAAATATGGAAGGTCACAGCCAGTTTACAGTTTATTGTCATGTCGGGCATGTGCTGAGTGGTTTTACATCCTTCAATTTGGACAAATCACACTGTTTTTCGTCTTGTGATATAGATGGTAGTGATCATAGTTTAGGGTCATATAGCTCAGAATGTTTTGAAGTTTATTGTCATGCAAGATGATAAAGAGAAGTTTAACGTCATGCCGGATGATAATGCAGTTTAACATCAAGCGGGACAAAGATGAACATTTTAACGTCATGCAAGATGATAACGCAGTTCAACATCATGCAAGACAAAGATGAATAGTTTAACATCATGCAAGATGATAATGCAATTTAACATCATGCAGAACGATAATGCAGTTTAACATCATTCAAGACGAATATGAAGAGTTTAACATCATAAAGTATGATGGTGTAGTTTAATGTCATGTAGGATGATAATGATCAGTTTAATGGAATGAAAGATGATAATGTGAAGTTTAACATCATGATGGATGATTATTTAGTTTAATGTCATGCAGGACGAAGATGACTAGTTTAACGTCATGCCGGATGTTGATGCAGATTAAAGTCATGCAACACAAATATGAAGAGTTTAACATCATGCATGTGAGCAGTTTAAAGTCATGTACGATGATAATTAGCATTTTAGCATCATGACAGATGATGATACAGTTTAAAATCATGCTGGATAAAGATTAATAGTTTAACATCATGTAGGTTGATGATGCATTTTAATGTTATGCCGGAAAATGATGCAATTTAACATCATGCAGGACAAGTTGAACATTTTGACATCATGTAGGACGATGATGAAATTTAAAGCCATGTAGAATCATATTGATCAGTTTAATTTCATGATGGATAATAATGTAGTTTAACGCCATACTAGATGAAGATGAACAGTTTAATGCCATGTGGGATGATGGTGAATAGTTTAACGTCATGCATGACGATGATGTAGTTTAATGACATGTGGGACGATGATGAGTAGTTTAAATCAATGCAAGTTGATAATGAGCAGTTTAATTTCATGACGGATGATGATGCAGTTTAACGTCATACTAGATGAAGATGAACAGTTTAACATCATGTAAGATGATAGTGAACAATTTAATGCCATGCAGGACGATGATGCAGTTTAACATCATGCGGGATGCTGATGAGTAGTTTAAATTCATGCTGATCGATGCTACAGTTTAAAGTCAAGAAGGACGACGATACATTTTAACATCATGCAGGACTAAGATGAATAGTTTAACGTCATTCAAGATGATGATGTTGTTTAATGTCATGAAGGATGATGATACAGTTTAACGTCTTGTGGGACGAACATGAACAGTTTAATGTCGCGCATGATGATGATGAAGTTTAATGTCATGCAGGATGATAATGAGTATTTTAATATCATGAAGGATGATAATGTAGTTTAATGTCATTTTGGATGAATATGAACTGTTTAGCATCATGTTGGATGATGGTGAGTTGTTTAACATCATGCAGGATGATGATGTAGTTTAACGTCATGTGGGCTGATGATGGGAAGTTTAACATCATGCAGGATGTTGATTCAGTTTAATGTCATGCTAGATGAAGATTAATGTATCACTCAACCATATAAATACACATCATTCCAAAACTACTAAACCCACTTGAGTAGTGCTCAGTGTGGAAAACAAGAAGTAATTATGTTATTTTCCTGACACATGGAATCACATAGAAAGGGGAATTGATATGTTAGGCTAGAAATATCCCATCGATAGTATCCCACTTATTCAACGTGCAATGATGCATGGAATGGTGACACCAAGTGTGTTGTAGTTCCACATAAACATAGAGAGGTGAAAAAAGTGGTGAATCGTGGCATCTGATATCTGGATCCCAATGACGGTGGTGTAACAACCGAGCATAATTTCTGACTATGTTCGAAACATAGTATCCATATCATGTTACCTGGAATGAGGATAGGCAAATGAAAGTCGATTGCTGACCATGTTTGAAATAATGGACCTGTCTCAAAATGTCATGCAATTCTTTCTGGGGCATCGTCCTAGGACAGTAGGTGAGCTATAGGTCATGCATCAGTACTGTTAGGGGGTCCCTTCAAACAATAAAGAATGTGTGGATCCAAATAAAGGGACGCTATGAGGCATAGGGATGGATTGGGATTATGTTCATTTGGAGTCCAACAATCTGGGTTCTAAACCATCATGCATCTGAGCATATTAGTGGGAAGACATAGATGGACTCAGAGTAATAGACCCTATTGTTGAGAATAGTTTAAGGTCTTATTGCTTTGACCAAAGGTTCATAGTTTAAGTTCATTGAGGTTAGACCTAGCTAGGATGATTAATGGTTGGTGTTTTGGGTCACATAGCTTTGACCATTATTACATTAGTTTTAGGTCACATAGCTTTGACAAAATGTTGTATAGCTTCCCTTCACATGACCAATACATTGTCCAACAATTTATTGTCATGCGACCAAGAAGGTGGTTGTTATGTCATTTAAAGTCATGCAACTGAGACGTGGTCATTACACAGTTTATCATCATGCAACTGGGACATGAAACTACAAGGATTGTGTTGGTAGGGCGATGGTCATCTCTAGCCCATTCTGGTGGGTTTTGATTGGTAGGTAATCTATGTGATGGTATTTCCATAATATTTCACGATCATATGCATGGATGTTCTCCGTTCGTGAGCTGGGATACCACATAATGAACCTTCCATGATCGGGTGTCAAGGCCACATGGAGGACCTCTTTGGTTGATGAAATGTGGTAGTTGGGATGACAGAGAGTGTCGCAAGGGTGGCAGAGATGAAAATATTCCCTCGTTCTGTAGGGGAGATGATGCTAGGATCATTGGTATGATGGGGCGATGGAGCCCGAAAGGCATTGATTCCATGAACATCTGCACGATGGGGTGATGGAGATGAGAAGTTGTCGAATACTAGAGCATCAATATGATAGGGGAAATGGAGGTCAGAAGGAAAGGAAGCAAGAAGCATTGGTACGGTGGGGGTGATGGAGCCTAGTAGGTGTGGAAGCATGGAGAATCAGTATGATGGGGGCGATGGGGCCCGAAAGGCAGGGAAGCCTGGAGCGTTGGTACGATGGGGGTGATGGAGCCCGAAAGGCCTAGAATCATGGATCGTCGGTATGATGGGGGAGATGGAGCTCGGAAGGCATAAAATCCTAGAGTGTTGGTACGAAGAGGGTGATGGATCTCGGAAGGCCCGGATGCTTGGAGCGTCGGTACAACAAGGGCGATGGAGCCAGGAAGGCCTTGAAACAAGGAGCATCAATACGACGCGGGCGATCAAGCCTAGAAGGTGGGGAAGCCTGGAGCATCAGTACGATGGGGGCGATGGATCCTGGATGGCGAGCAATCCTAGAGCGTCAGTACGACAGAGTTGATGGATCCCGGAAGGCATGGAAGCCTAGAGAGTTGGTACGATGGTGGTGATAGAGCATGGAAGGCATAGAAGCGAGGAGCGTCAATAAAATGTGGGAGATGGGGCCTAGAAGCCATGGAATCTTGTAGCATCATGTCATATGGTGGGTCATCTTTGTTGATGCATAGGGAGGACCTCCCAGATGGTTGACGCCGGGGATGTGGAGAACCTCTGTGCTTAATTGTATCGGTGCATGGAGCACCTCCGCAATGGTTGTTGGTGTTGTTGGAGATGTGCCATTGGATTGGGGGTGGTTTCTCCCATCATTCCCTATGAGGGAAGTAGAGTCGGCAGGAGCCAATGAAGTAAGGGGTGGATACCCCTTGCACAGCCTCTTAAGGTGGGGTAGTCAGCGAGGAGCCAAAGGAGTTGGGAGTAGATTCCCCCAACGCGGCCTCTTAAGCTGGATTAGTCGGTGAATAGTTGAAGGAGTTAGGGGATGGATGTCCCATGGGAAGCCTCATAAGGCAGAAGAGTCATCAAGGAGATGAAGGAGACGAGGGAGGATGCCCCCTGCGTGGCCTCTTAAGGTGGTGGAGTCGGCAAGCAACTGAAGGAGTCAAGGGAAGATTCCCAATACGTGACATCTTGAGGTGGCGGAGTCGGTGAGGATCTGATGGAGTCTGGTGGCGGATTCCACCTTAGGGCCTCTTGATGTGGTGGGGTCAGCGAGGAGCTGATGGATTCTGGTGGAGAATTCCACCTGCATGCCCTCTGGAGGTGGCAGGGTCGGTGAGGAGCCGATGGAGTCAGGTGGCAGATGCCACCCGCGCGGCCTCTTGAGGTGAGGCAGTCGGCGAGGAACTGATGGAGTTGGGGGGAATGCTCCCTACGTGGCCTCTTGAGGTGGCCGTGTTGGCGAGGATCCGATGGAGTAGGGTGGAGGATTCCAATTGCGTGGTCTCTTGAGACGGTGGGGTCAACAAGGAGCCGATGTAATTGAGGGTGGATTCCCCCAGCGCGGCCTCTTGAGGCAGCGAGGTCATTGGGGAGCTGATGGAATCGGGTGGCAGATGACACCTGTGTGGCATCTTGAGGTGGTGAGGTCGGTGAGGATCCAATGTAGTCGAGTGGTGGATGCCACCTTCGCGGCCTTTGGAGGCGGTGGGGTTAGCGGGGAGCTGATGGAGTCAGGTGGCAGATGCCACCTCCATGGCCTCTTGAGGCCACTGAGTCGGCAAGGATATGATGCAGTTGGGAGGCAGATTCTCCCTCTGCGTCCTCTTGAGGCGGTGGGATCGACGATGAGCCGATGTAGTCCGGTGGAGGAGGCCACCTGTGTGGCCTCTTGAGGCGGTAGGGTCGGAGAAGAGCTGATGGAGTTGTTGGGATAATGTTTCTTACATAGCCTCTTTAGGTGAGGGGTCTATTAGGAACCGATGGAGTCGGGTGGCAGATTCCAGCAGCATGGCCTCTTGAGGCGGTGGGGTTGGCGAGGAGCTGATGGAGTTGGGGGCGGATGCCACCTGCTATAACAACCCTGATTTTTATTACACACTTAAACCTAACTTATTTCATAAAATCTACACTTGATAAAATATAGAAGATAGAAAGGTATAGTGTTTTTTAGGATTAGGAACATTACATAACAACTTAGAACATAAAACATACATCATCATTATTGAAAACATCCTTTACATGACCACTACATTCCCTCGTACTTAGCATTGCATGGGATAACCTGAGGACATGCATAAGTAAAGGGGGAGCTATAAATCCCAGTAATGGAATAAACATGTACTAAAATGTGGAATACAATACATGTTAGACAATAGGCATATCAATGGAGCACAAGAGAAACAAGAACATAATGTCATGATAAAGCATGATAATCATAGCATGGAAATGTGGCAACAACACTTAACATGGAATTAGCCTGAGCCAAAGATCATTGCATATGGAGAAAGAGTAAACCCACATTGAACATGAATCATGAGTGAAACCTCATTTCACATGAATTATCAAGAGTCAACACCCATTTCACATGATGTATCATGATACTATACTATACCAAATGCATTAGAGCGCTATTAGGGCGCACCCTTCTTAAATATTTCATTTCATGCATTTGTGTGCCCCATGGATCATATAACATGGAATAAATCCACATCATAAGATACTAAATGGTTAATTAATGTGGAATAAATTCATGAAATTATCATTCAATAGGTATATGTGCATAAAGTTGAATACTCTTGATAGATAAATGGGTATGGAATTCACTACACAATGATCTTGGCTTGGAAAAACGCTGTGCAATTTATGCAGCATAACAGCATGAAATAAGGATTCATGAAAATAATTGATGAGATAGAAAAGGGTGTCTCATAATATGTACATTAAATGGATAGTAAGGGGTCATATGGAGAAATTTCCCAATAAACGTAATGGAATTTATATTCATAATACAAAAGGATTACGTGGATGTAAAATATGAGAGAGAAATTCCTCATGGAATTTTAGCATGGTAACAGGTGTACATGAGAGTCTTTAACGAGAGATAAAGGGGTCTCCCATCATCAAAAAAAGAAAGGAATATATGGGGTAGGATCAAAATTAAACCCCAACTTTTTTAATTCAAAACAAACGGGTATAACAACTTAAATAAAATTAGACAAAAATGAGAAAGGAAGAAATCACTTACTTGGAAGGGTGATCCCAAAGGCTTAGGAGAGGATTCATGGGAACTTGGGGCACCTTGGGAGGATTCTAGAGAGGTAAATGTAGGGTTTGGTCAAACTCTAAAGGCTTTGAGTGAAGAGGAAGTGAGAGTTTGGGTGGGTTTATATTGGAAAGGAGAGAGAATTCATTATTATTTAGGTTTGGGACACCTCACATTAAACTAATCAATACCACAAACCAGCCCATGGTTTTTCCCATGGTTTTTGTGAATGTGGAGTTGAAAAAATATGTTATATTTCCAATGGCCAATATTCTTAAAATAATAGGGTTTTTTATGTGGAGTTGAGTCACACTCTTAAGGAAAACAATTTAAAAAGTCATAATGTTTTATAAGTCTTGGAGGGTCCACAAATGCTTTGTAAAATAAATCAAACAAATCTAAAATAAAATTATTTTAATTATATGACATATATTGGCTGAACATTAATGTTTATAGTATTTTATTACCTCACTATTGGGTCATTATGGTGTCATAAGACACATTATATATTTAAATGGTATTTTATTTTTACCCAAAAATTTGACTATCTTAGAAAATTATGAAAATTTCATCATTGGATAATTTAGACGTTCTGATTCCAAAAATAATATTCATTTTATCTAAATAATTTCCAAATATGTGAAATTTTATGTTTAAAATAAAAATTGACATTTACCAAAAATTCATGGGTTTTGACCCAAACAGTTTTCAAACCTCAATCAAAATTACTATTCAATTCATAAATTTATAAGATCATTTATATTTATAATAATTTAATTAATAATAATATTTTATTGAAAAATTATTAAATTAAAAAATTCATTAATTCATCAAAATAGATTTTTGAGTTAAATATTAACTAAAAATTCTCTTTGTGCTTTAAAAACTATTTACAAAGTAACAATAATAAAATAAATGCACATTCATTGTAAATAAATAATATACATTTTCATAGTGCTAGGGTCGTGTAACATAACCCCTTATAACACCCGCATAAGACCAAAGGGTAAGGTGTGCGATGGTGACATTCTCTTGGGGTGGCTCAGATAACATCGCTCATGTGGTAATCTCGATTAACATCCACTTCTCCAATCGCCAGTTCCACTCAAGCTTAACATGTTCAAAAATGTCTTAGGATTGGCCAAGAGAGAAGAAAAATGATGCCACCTCCTTTACGTGCTCCGAAAAATGGGATTCGTATGGGGCAAGTCTACTGGATGGGGTCATTGCTTCCTTTGTCTGAGTAAATTGGATTTGTTAATCCCTGTATTTATACTAATCCTTTGAACACTGTTCAACAGCTAAATTAGCAATGGTCACAATTCAGAATGGTATTTCAAAATCCAAAAACACGAAACCAATGAAGTTAAAATTTTATATAACCATAATAAGACATTTAATTAGATCAAGATGAATTTTCATTAATCAAGGTTTTGGGTCGTTACAATCTCCCCCCTTAAGAAATTTATCCCTCACAATTTCCTTTTCGCACACCAAAACAGATGTGGGTGACTTTGCTTTATCACTTCCTCTGATTCCCATGTCGCTTCTTCAAACTTGTTGTTTCACCACAACACATTGACGAGGGGCATTATCTTATTTCATATCACATTTTCTCAATGATCTAAGATCTTCACTGGTTTTTCCTTGTAAGAAAGATCATCCTCTAGTTGAAATACCTATGAAGTGAGTACATGTGAAGGGTCTGGTATGTAGTTCCTTAAGAGGGATACATGAAAGACACCATGTAATTTGGCAATGGGAAGTAGAGGTGCTAGTCGATAGGCCACAACCCCAACATGGTCAAGAATCTTGAAGGGGACAACGTACCTAGGACTTAACGTTTCTTTCTTTCCAAACCTCAGGACCTTCTTCTGTATAGATATGCATAGAAATACTGTGTCTCCAACTTTAAACTCAAGGAACCATCAACAATTATCTGCATAACTTTTATGTTGACTTTGGGATACCTTGATATGTTACTGAATGGTGTTCACCTTCTCCGTCATTTCTTCAACCATTTCTGGTGCTATAATCTTAAGCTCACCGACTTCATCCCAACATGTCGGTGTTCTACACCTCTTTCCATATAGGGCTTCATAAGGTGCCATTTGGATGCTCGATTGGAAACTATTATTGAAGGAGAATTCAACCAGTGGATGATATTGGTCCCACCCTCCTTTAAAGTCCACAGAACACATTCTCAACATGTCCTCAAATGTTTGGATAGTCTTCTTGAATTGACCATCAGTTTGAGGATGATAAGCCATACTAAAGTTCTGCTCCATATCTAGAGCATGTTGAAGACTCTTCAAAAAATTAGAGGTGAATATTGGATCTCTATCGGATACAATAGATAGTGAAACTCCATGCAGCCGTACCACTTCCCTGATATATATCTGTGCCAGTTGATCCAATGATAAATCCTCCAAAATTTCAATGAAGTTTGAAGACTTTGTAAGATGATCCACAACAACCCATATTTCATTGTTTCCTTTGGATATCTTCGTAAGTCCAGTGAAAAATTACATTGTGATGTTCTCCCATTTTAATTCTTGTATGGGCAATGGTTGAATCATCCCCTTATACTTCTGCCTCTCTAACTTCACATGCTGACACACTACGCACTTTGATGCATTCTCAGTGATATCCTTCTTCATATTATGACTCAAATAATACACTCATATATCTTGATATATCTTTGTGTTTCCTGGGTGAATAGAGAAATTTGAACTATGTGCATCATCAAAAAGTTCCTTCTTCAGCTCCGGACTTGATAGAACATATAGTATTTTCCCAAATCTCACTATTCCTTCTTCATTAGCATTTAACTATTCGGATTTCCCTTTTCTGATAACTTCAACTCCATTCTGAATTCCCACAGAATCCTTTTGAGCATCCTTTAACCTTTCCAAAAGATATGTTTGAACAATAATTTGTGAAATGATTGATGATATTCCCTTCTTTATGATTTCTCTTGTACATCGTCATCAAATATAATAAGATTGGGTCCTTCTCAATATTCATCAGTGATAGAATTGTTGGGTCCTTTCTAATTAAAGCATATCCCACCTTGTTCACATTCCTAGGTGCTAATGGAATGAGTATTCAGAGTCTTTGATCAGTTCTATCCATCTTCATTAGCGCATGTTCGACACTTTTTGTGTGAATATGTACTTGAGGATTTTGTGGTCCCTCTATATTTCACACTTCTCCCCAAAGAGATATTTATGCCACATTTTTAATGTGATGATCACCATAGCCAACTCCAAATCATGTGTTGGATATTTATTCTCATGAACTTTCAATTTCCTTGAAGCATAGGAAATGAATTTCCATATTGCATCAACACATAGCTCGTGCCCTTCTTCTAAGCATCACTGAATACCACAAACAGTTCTCGACTTTTGGGTAAAGTGAGCACGGGTGTAGATTTAAGCCTCCTTTTTGACTTATTGAATCATTCTCCACATTCATCACTCCATGAAAACATTACTCCATTCTGAGTTTGATTAGTAAGAGGGTTGGACAATTGTGTGAAATTTCTCACAAATCGTTGATAATATCTAGATAACCACAAGAAGCTACGGATATCGGTTACCGGTGTTAGCCTTAGTCATCCCTCAATTGAATCTTTTTTGGAGGGATCCATAGATATCTCATTTCTTGTGATGATATGGACCAAGAATGAGACCTCCTTCAACTGGAACTCACACATTCTATACTTTGCATAGATATTGTCCTTCCCCAATGTCTTTAGTATAGTTCTTAGATACTCCTCATGATCCTCCATGGTTTTGAATCATATCAGAATGTTTTATATAAATACTACCACAAATTTGTGAAGGTAATACTTATAGACTCTATTCATAAATTACATGAAGATTGTTGGAGCATTAGTGAGTCTGAATGGCATTACTATGAATTCATAGTGCCCTCATCTTGTACAAAAGCAGTCATGGGGGTATTTTCCTTCTTCACCCTTAATTGATAATATCCTGACCACAAATCCACCTTGGAGAAGTATTGTGCTCCACACAGCTGATCGAACAATTCATAAATTTGTGGGAGAGGATACTTGTTCTTTATCATGATTTTGTTAATCTCAAGATAATTGATGAAAAGGAGAATTGACCTATCCTTCTTCTTGACAAAGAGGACTGGTGAACCCCATGGTGAAGAACTTGGGTGTATAAACCCTTTCTCCAGATTCTACTGTAATTGCTTCTTCAGCTCCTCAAGATCCCCAACAACCATTCTATATAGATTCATGGATATTGGAAATTCCCTAGGTATAAGATCATTTGAAAATTCAACATCCCTTCTAGGATGAAGAACACGAAATTCCTTGAGAAACACTTCAGAAAATTCCCTCACAATAGGAATGTCATCAAGGATGGATGCCTCCTTAGACTCAATCATTTAAGACAGATATGAATGCTCATAGGGTAGTAATATCCACACATGAGATGATGGAGATAAAGGAGATTCACCTTCCTCCTTGCACTTGAATACAATCAGGGGTCGATTATCCACATGCAGAGTGATTTCCCTCTCATAGAAATTTTTGTTGGCTCTATATAAGGAAAGCCAATCCATGCCAAGAATTCCATGAAATTCCACTATAGGGAGTATGAAAAGGTTCGTAAGAAAATTAAATCCACATATTATGATAGGGGAGGAGTTATATTCATGGGATGCAATGATTTCCACATTTTCCGTACTCACCTACATCTTTACTTCCATGATTTGTAGTGGTGCTCAGATTGTTCTATTATACTTTTCAGATATAAAATATTGCGTAGAACCTGAATCAAAAAGTACATTTTCTATTATTTAATGAATATCTAGCATAAATTTCACCACTTTGTTTTTGGGGTTCACTTCTGCAATAGTGATGGAAAAAGCTCCCCCTTGGTGCCTTGGTGGTTGTTGGTTTCCTCAGAAATTCCTTGGCTTAGGGGATTGATTTTCAAATGCATGGGTTCTTTGCAGTTGTAGAAATGAACAACACGTTGAGGTTCAAATAGAGCATTACTATCCTCTGTTGAAGCTGTGGGTTTTTCTTGTCTGCAGTTAGTAGCTAGGTGCCCTTCTCTTCCACAAATAAAGAATTTGCTCACCCCCTTCAGGCAATTTCTTGCATGAATCATTTCGTACCATTTTCATGTGGGGTGCTGGATCTTCTTAGCACCATTGGATTTATCCATCAGACCACCAACATTGAAGTCTACCATAGTCTTCTTATCCCTATGATACCCTTGAGATTCTTTGATCTCCATTTCGACCTTGAGGGCACATCGGAAATTTTCTTCATAGTTATCGAAGTCACGGATTACCAGCGCTTTCTGTAGCCTAGGATTCAGACCACCAAAGAAGTGGTAAACATTGCATTTTGGGGTAATGACAAAGCCAGAGGAGTATTATGCAAGCCCTGTAATGTTTTCCTCGTAAGATCCGATATATTTATCATATTTTTGCTTGAGTTTAAGGAAGTCCCTTTCCATCATAAGTTGGAGGGTTCGTGGAAAATATTTATCCAAAAACACCTTCCAGAAATCCTTCCATTTTAATGCCTCAATCTCTTCCTCAGGCTTTATATTTTTTATCAACGTCTAGTGTTGATCTGCTTCCCCTTCCATATGATAATCTTCCAAAAGAACCTTCTCTTGTTCGGAACATTTATGGATGGAGAAGATCTTTTCAATGGAGTTGATCCATTATTCGGCGATTGAGTGATCAAACAATCCATTAAAATTTGGAGGCCTTTGTCACATGAAGCTCTCGATAGTGACTTGTTCATTCTTTGGGGGGGTGAATGTTCCTATTGACCCATGTTTCTATTCAAAGATTGAGTTAACTGAGAGAGAAGCGTGACAAATTTCATGATTCCTGCTCCCATCAGATTGGGCATCTCATTTGCACAATCATCACATTGATCTTCACATCGGTTCTTAGCCCGAGTCCTCCTATTACTGGCCATTGAATGAAATAAAAGGAAATTTAGGGATGACACATAAAGGGTAATCCAAGGAAAAAACTAATGACTTATAAATAGATTTTATTTCCTTAACTTATGAATCCATAGGCTTCAATATATGTTATATATAATCTACTTTCAAACATATATTCTTAGGGGCATTTTTTTGATAACCTTAATATGGGTTCATACTAATCATATGAGTTTACCAAATCATATCCACCAGGAGTGTCATAACCAAGAGTGAATTAAGGCCCATTGTTTTGCACCAGTTCTCGTTCGAGTCTAGCTCAAAGTGGTGTTTTCGAGTTTTACACCTAGGATACATCTGTGCCAGATCCACCTCTACCTGCTCGTACCCAGATAGGGATGTTTTTTTTTTTGATAAACCACTTACCCAATACTCACCAATACTTTAGGATATTTTTATTTTACTAGTTGTTGTCTCTATTTCTTCACTTGGGTTTTCTAATCCTAATACCATAAATAACTAAACCTATCCTATGATACCAACTTTAACAAACCTGCTTTTTATTACAGACTTAAACCTGATTTATTACATAAAATCTTTACTTGATACAACAAAGAAGATCAAGAGGTCTAGTTTATTTGAGTCTTAGTAACATTACATAATAGCATAGAACATAAAACATACAACATCTTTATTTAAAACTATCATTACATGACCACTACATTCCTTCGTACTTAGCATTGCATGGGATAACCTGAGGACATGCATAAGAAAAGGCTAAGATATGAAGCCCAGTAAGGGAATAAACATGGAATAACATGAGTAATAAAATACATGTTAGACAATAGGAATATCAATGGAACATAAGAGAAACATGATCATAAATGCATGATAAAGCATGATAATCATAATATGGAAATGTGTCAACAACACTTAACATGTAATTACCATGAGAAAAGGCTCATTGCACATGAATCATGAGTAAACCCTCATTGCACAGGAGGCATGATTAAAACCCCATCTCACTTGAATTAGCATGAGTCAAAACCCATTTCACATAACGAATTATGATACTATACATCACCCAATGCATTGGAGTGCTATCAGGGTGCACCGTTGTTAAACATTTCATTTCATGTATAGGTGTGCCACATGGATCATATAACATGGAATCAATCAAAATAATAAGTTATTACATGGTCAAGTAATTTGGAATAAATATATTAAAGTACAACTCAATTGGTATATGTGAATAATGTTGAATACCCTTAATAGAGACATTGGTATGGTATTCACTAGACAATGATCTCGGCTTGGAAAAATGCAATGCAATATCAATAGCATAACGGTGTGGCATAAAAATTAATGAAAATAGTTGATGCTATAGAAAAGTTTGTCTCATAATTTGTACATGAAATCGACAGTAAGGGGGTCTTATGGATACATTTCCCAACAAACGTAATGGATTTTTGATGCACAATACAAAATAATTACTTGGATGTAAAATAGGAGAGAGAAATCCCTCATGGAATTTTACCATGGTAACGGGTGTACATGGGAGGCTTTAATGAGAGATAAAGGGGTCTCCCATCATCCAAATATAATGAGAACAGTATGGGGGAGGTGGGAAATCATACCACAACATTTTTAATTGAATGAAAAATGGAATGAAAAATTAAAAAAAAATAGAAAAAAATGAGAAAGGAAGAAATCCCTTTATTGGAAATGTGATCACAAATGCTTGGGATAGGCTTGAGAGAGGTTTCTTCAGAGCATGGGTCACCATGGTAGGATTCTAGAATGAGGAGGGAAGGGTTTGGTATAACTCAAAAGGTATTGATTGAAGATGAAGTGGGAGCTTGGGTGGGTTTATATAGGAAAAGAGAGAGTATTCTTTATTATTTAGGTTTGGGACACCTCAAATTAAACTAACCAATACCACAAACGATCCAGTGGTTTTTGAAAAAGGGGAGTGGATAACAATATTTTATTAGGACAATGTTTGAAATTCTTAAAATAAAAGTGTTTCTTATGTGGATGTGAGTCACACTCTCAAGGAAAACAATTTAAAAAGACAAAATGTTGTATAAGTCTTGGAGGGTCCACAAAATATTTTTAAAATAAATCAAACAAATATAAAATAAAATTATTTTAATGATAAAAAAATATATTTTCAGAACATAATTTTTATAGTATTTTATTACCTCACTATTGGGTTATTATGATGTCATAAAACACATTATATATTGAAACGGTGTTTAATTTTTAACCAAAAATTTGGCTGTCTGAAGAAATTTTGAAAAATTCACCATTGGATAACATCGATGTCCTGATTCAAAAAATAATATTCATTTTATCTAAATAATTTTAAAAATATGTGAATTTTTACTTTTAAAATAAAAATCGGCAATTACTGGAAATTCAAGGGTTTTGAAAAAAAATAGTTTTCAAACATTAATAAAAATTACAATTAAATTCATAAAATTATATGATCGTTTATATTTAATAAATATTAATTTATAATAATCTTTTTTAAAATATTATTTAATTCAAAAATCCAGTAATTCATCAAAATAGATTTCTTAGTTGAATATTAAATTAAAATACTATTTGTGCTTTAAAAGCTATTTACAAAGTAACAATAATAAAATGAATGCACAGTATTTATACAAAAATAATGTACATTGTCATAGTTCTATGGTCTTGATACATAACCCCTTATAACACCCACATAAGACCAAAGTGTAAGGTTTGTAATGGTGACAGACTCTTGGGGTGGCTCGGATAACATCACTTGGGTGGTAATCTTTATTAACTTCCACTTATACCATAGATAGTTCTGCTCAAGCTAAATGTGTTCAATATTGGCTTGGTATTGGTCAAGAGTGAAGCCCAATGAGGCAACATCCTTTCTGATCTCCGAAAAATGGGCTTCGTATGAGGCAAGTCTACTAGATGAGGCTATCTCTTCCATTGTGTGAGTAAATTGGATTTTTTAATGTCCAATATTTATATTAATCATGTGATCACTGTTCAACAACTAAATTAGTAACTGTCACAATTCATAATGGTATTTTAAAATCTTGAAACATAAAACCAATAAAGATCACATTTTATATAACCATAATAGGACATTTAATTAAATCAAGAAGAATTTTTATTAATGAATATTTGGGTCGTTACACCTGTGTGGCCTCTTGAGGCGGCAGGCATGGCGAAAATCCAATGGAGTCGAGGTGGTGGGTGCCACATGCACAGCCTCTTGAGGCAGTGGGTTCAGTAAGGAGCTGAAAGATTTGGGGGAGGATGCCCCCTACACGGCCTATTGAGGCGGTGGGGTCAGTGAGTAGCTGATGGAGTCTGGTGGTGGATGACACTAGCGCGGGGTCTTGAGGAGGCAAGGTCGGTGAGGAACCAATGATGTTTGGTGGCAGATTCCACCTGTGCGGCCTCTTTAGGCAGGGATCTTGGCGAGTAGCGGGTGGAGTCGGGAAGGGGGGATGCCCCCTACACGGTCTCTTGAGGAGGCGGGGTCAGTGAGGAGCTGATGGAATGTAGTCTTCACACACCCCATGTTACTCATCCTCTCACATATTAAGGAGAGAGGATTCACATGGGTGATGCCTTGTTTTTTTTGACATATTTTTTCTACTCATTTTTTGATGGAGGAGAGATTCACATCGAGTACGCCATTTCTATTTCAGACTCTTTCATCGGGGGGCGCGCACCCGTCTGTGGAGTGCGCATAGCTATTTTCTTCCCTGCATTCATGCTTTCCAAAGGCAGGTAACATATGTTACTTATTTATGGACGTTTTCTCCTTGGTTGAAATGAGATGATTGGAAGTCGGTTATTCCTGATGTGGATTTCTCCTCAAAACTAGTAACCTAGTTCGGCTGTTCCTTAAAGATTAAGTCATGGTTTGTGAATCTCATTCCTGGTGCAATATCTTTGTGGATGCCGGTTAATTACACTACTTCTGGACATTCCATGGGGAATCGACATGGTATAAACCTTCGGTTGGAGTAGATGACAACATCAGGTATGTCAGGGCATCTCTGGATGTAGGGACATTGGGAATCTGTATTCTTCCTTATAAGAGGGCATCTCAATGTCATATAACCCAAGGAATCCCATGCCAGTCATGGGGTATCTTATTACTGAGGCATGTATCTGAGGTTTTCATCAGCTGCCCATGTTTAACACGGCGTAAGCCATGAGTTTAATGTAAAAGAGAGATGGTAACTCCAAAAGAATGCCTTCCAAGGATTTCCTCTTGTATCTCATGTATAACATGAGATAGGATGCGAGTTTAAAGTCCTGTGGAGATGGAATGAGGGTGATCAGAATGCCCCATAGAGATGGATCAAATTGACACATCCCTAGGAGGGAACACCTTGAAGGTTTACCGGGTGGATGGATTAGAACACTCGATAAGAGAAGACCCAAGATGGTGTGTCCCATAAAGGGAAAATTTCACATCGTGAATGCTGATCTGGACACCACTATGGGCGGATCAGGAGGGTGCACCCAAGAATGGGGCAACACCAATGTTTACCATTGGCTGTGATTGAACCTCATGGATATTTCATACGTACCCTGTTTAGATGATAGGGATGAAAACCCTTGTAGATTGAAGGGGTGATGAAAGAGGGTGTACACAGAGGACAAAAACCTGAATACATGCTAGGGCTTATGCATGGATAATGTCCCATCATAAGAGGGAAAATCATGGGTGGATGGTTTTGGATGTTGTGGGGATTATGCATGGTTAGCTACATGGGTGTTGTAAGGAGTGGCGCATAGATGAATGTCATGATCTCGCTAGGATGTGGTGGGCAGGGTAATAATCTATATGGATAATGGAGAGTTGAATGAAATAGAGGGGGAATTAGATGGAACTGGTGTGAGGATAAATGTTAGGATATAATTGAGACTTGGAAAGACTTCCTACGTATCCCTGTGGCAGGGAATCAAAATCCACATAGTTCAGTGAGATGATGGGACACCTAAGGAGGCAAACCATGAGAATGGACACATGGATGGGATCTGGAAGAAATAGAACCTCTGGGTTGGGACATGATCTTCCCGGATCACGTTGGGTGAAGGAATATATCAGTATAAGTCATGAGTTAAGGGCTGGAACATTATAGAGGCCTCCTATTTATCCCAATGGGAGGGAATCAATTTCCACATAATTCATCTAACGATGACTTACCTTCGATTGGGGACTCCAACGGATTACCGTCGAATGGGGTTGACAATGGATTACCGCTGAATGGGGTTGAGAACATATTACTGCTGGGTGGGATTAAGAATAGATTACCACAGGATAGGGGATTGACAATGGCTTACTGCTGGATGGGGACACAACAGCTTACCACTAGATGGGGTAACAACGACTTACCTATTGATGGGGTGACAGTTTTGTGTCATACGAGACAACAGGGACATACATTTTAACATCATCTAGGTTGGGTTTGCATCGACATGAAGGGGGTTGAAACCAATGGATGGTGGGCTTGATCCTCAGGGAGGCTTCCTACATTCATTTCCGTGGAAAGGATCAAAGACCATGTAGTTCAGGTTGGATTTTGTGAACCAGCGCGAAGGTGGTCGGGACCAATGGTTGTTGGGCTTGAACCTCGGGAAGGCATCTAATGTATCTTACCTTGGAAAGGATCAAAGTACACATAGTTCACGAGGAGTGGTAATTGATGGGAAGATGTTCGGAACCAATGGTTGGTGGGATTAAACCTCAAGGAGGATTCTTACATACCTTTCCTTAGCATGGATCAAAGACCACATAGTTCAGGTTTGTGGTCAGGGCTTACACTCTAGGATACCTAGGTAGGATGCCATAGTCAAATCTTACTAGCCTAAGCCCACATGAGTCATGCTCGGTGTGAGAAACAAGAGACAGCAAGGACCTGATGATCTCGGCACAATGGTTCATCCATGAAGGGTGGTGAATAGGGCTTATGCACGGAAGATGCCTGGTTGCCTTTATGGAGTGGAAATTGACCATGGGGCTTATACATGGATGTTTTCTGTGTGACGCTATGGAGCAGCAATAGTGAATTGGTCTTATACAAGTAAGTTGTCCAGGAGCCACTATGAAGCAACAATGGTGCATGGGGATTACGCAAGGAAGTTTCATGTGTGCCCCTTCAGAGAGGCATTGGTGAATGGGGCTTACGCAGTGAAGTTTCCCGTAATGTATTCCTCACATTTGGCCATGAGGGAATCCCAACTCACAGGTGGGTTGATGCACATAATTGGATCCTACACCTATGCGTGAGTGCACAAGCTAGATAATGCCAAGGGCGTTGGAATCAGTCCAAACAATGGGAGATTGAAAGTGTGAATCACATGCCCGACATTCCAAATGCGGTGAGGGTGGTTTTGAGATGAAGGATAACTATTGAACGTGTTTAAAACACAAAATCCATATCCTGTTAACATGAAATGAGGACAAACAAATGAGGGTTGACTATTGACAGTGTTCAAAACATAGGACCTGACTCAAAGTGTCATCCAAAGTCTTCTGGGGCGTAGGCCCATGATGGAAGGTGAGACGATGTGGCATGGGACCTGACCATTAGGGTTTCACTTCAGACATGAAAGAGGATGATGATCTGAATGAAAGACAGAAAAAGTGTGAGTTGGAGTGATGGAATGTTTGAATGGATTCCAACACTCTTGAAATTATTCCACTGTAATCATGGCATGAGGTATCTTATGATTGTCACATAAGGCATCTCTTATTGAGAATAAGAGGCATCCTATTATTTGGAAGATAGGGTGCACTACAGCTTATAGTCATGTAGATAGGACTCTTGGAATCTTACACGTGGATCATAAGGCATATCTTGTTTAAACCAATAGTCATCCTATGTTTAGAACTTAGAGCGTTCTATAAATTAGAGTTCTGTAGAAAGGACTATTGGTATCTTATGCTTGGAACATAAGGAATCTCTTGTTTGGAAAAAGAGGAATCATATGTTTGGTACATAGGGTGTAGTACAGTTTATGTTCAAGTAGATAGGACTGTTAGAATCTTATGCTTGGAGCATAAGGCATCTCTGGTTTTGAGCAAGAGGCATCATATATTTGAAACAAAGGGTTAACTAAAGTTTATAGTCATGTTGATAGGACTATTTGGCATAAGGCTCCTAAAAATGGATGGTGTTGGGACATATGAAAGGGTAGCCATTTCTTGTTCAACCTGGCATAGGAGCCAAGTGATAGGGTTTGGATGAGTTTCTTGAGGAATGGTTCGACTCAAGGTACTCTATGAATTGATGAGGATAATCTCAAATCATGACATCAGGAACGAACCAAGTCGAATATTTCGACTCAAGGTGTTTAATTTTGTGTGGATGAGTATCACAAAACATGGTATTCCATAGGTGGAAAGTGGATGGGCATAAGGGTAAAATGGAAAAATCCAACACCCCGGCCCAAAAATTTTGCGGTGCGACTCCATTTTTCATGGGGGTCAGTACCGATAGCGTAGGGACTAGACAACGCATCCCCTATGGTATGGACCTGTGGGCATGAAGGTAGGAGCCTCGCAAATGATCAGTATTCCTGAAGTATCTTCATAGAGAAAATGGGCTCGTGGATCATGGGGTATCACAGAGAATCTTTGCAAATGAAAGGTTCTCTCTATGCATGGACTCATGGAGAAGTTTCGCAGAGCAAAAGATGCTCGTGAAGCATGGACTCGCACAGCAGATTTACAAAGGAATCTACTCACGGAGCATGTAATAACGGAGTAGCTTCACCAAGGATGCTCCTCATAGAGCATGGACTCGTGGAGTAACTTCTAGAAGGAATCTACTCATGGAGCAAGGACTCACAGAGCAGCTTCATGGATGAAGCTCCTCACAGAGCGTGGACTTGTGGAGCCGCTTCGCGAAGGAAAGTGGTGCTCCGAACAATGGGAGATCAAATGACCATGGGGGGGGGGGGGGGGGAGTGACCATCATCTAAAGGGGGTGATATAGGTATTTATTGGTGAGAGGCACCTCCATGCAGAGCCCACTCGGCGTGAAGCTAGAGCTCGCTCTACAGTGGATTGTGAATGTCAAAGGGGTTCGTGGAGCATCCAACCTCTATGCTCCGTGGGGGATCACGAATGTTGAAGTGGTTTGAGAAGCATACCACCTCATTGATCCATGGTTTCTTTATGAAGGGGGAGCTTTGCATCCACCACATGGATCCAAGGTCTCTGGAAATGTTCCTATGCTCCGCGATCGCGGAGGGAGCTTCGTGAATGGGCTCCACGGACAAGTTTTCTAGCCCAAATTCAAATTTCCATAACTCCTAATCATTATCTCCATTCGGGCCCTACAACCTACCAAATAAAAGCGTGAAAATGGTCTAGGTTATTGGATCGTGTATGGAAGCATTTGAAATATTTTGGGGAATCATTTTTTGGTGCTAACAATGATCCACAAGGCATGTAACGCCACCCAAACTCTTCGGAATGTACCTTATATATATGTTGAGCTATACATAAAGGGTTCATCCTATGTGTGGTAGGGACCATATGATGTTAGATACTTTAATCATGGTTCAAAACATAACCACCACTCTGATGTCTATACATGGAAAGTGTTCATAACATACATGTTGTTTATATTGGATTTTTTATAGAAATCCATATCACCTTTTGGGGATTCACCTAAATCATATGATATCCATGTATCTACAACATAACTCACTGAAGAACAATGATCTTGATCTCTGTGAGTCTTTATTTGGTGTTATCCAAATTCATGTTAATTCAACTCCACCTGAAATTGTCACTATTATGTATCATCAACACTACACACCACACTTGAACTCAGGGTCTCATATATATCCCCAATTGATTATTCATTATATATTTAAATCATAAATATGACCCCAATCACATATTCACCTACAATATTGATTTTTTATGTTGAAATATGATTTCTCAACAATATAAAACCATTAATTCATTAAACCATGGCCCAGAGTAATTTTCTGTAATGGATGTGTATAAATCATAGGAAGAGATTCATGAAACAAGAACACGAGTAACAGAACTCATCCAGTGTTTTAGTTAGACCTAATTAATTTTCATTATAATGGTGACAAAAAGAGATAACAAATAATCAAGATTATGACACCCCAATCATAGATAAATCTGGCCTATACTAACAATACACATGATTAATGAAACAATTCATTAAATGATTGATTTTTTTCAACGTAGGAGTAAAAAAAATTGGGATAAATAAAAAACAACAACAAGTTATCTCTATTTTGGATCAATTACTGATTAATAATGGTCATACTTCATTTTCATTGGAGAGATAATTACACTGCATTGGAGAATAATATCCTCAGTTATGGATCATGGTTCATTGTGTTAGCCATGCTCTCCACTAATGGATCCTTCAGATATCTAGGGCTACGCATCTAAACCTATGAATTACTCATATCTATGTATTTATAAACATCTATAGGTAATTTAAATTTAATTAAATGAAATATTTTAAATTATATAATTTATTTAATAATTCACCCATGACCACACCCATCCCGAGCATCTGATGCAATCCAAGGTTAGGTTACACCTAGGGTAAAACAGGCACTCTAAACTGAATAGCGGCCATTGATTTGGGATATGAGTCCCCATTTGGATATATTTATACTTCCTTATGAAAACTATATTTGTTTGTGTGCAATTAATTTACTTATTATATTTCAAACATCAATTTCATAATCTTCGAAAAAATTAAATAATTATATATCTCAATTCCAAGTATTTAAAATATTACTAGATATATTAAATGATTTTACATGTCAAAAAACAATAAATTTCATTCTCCCCACCTCAAGTATTTATGTCCCGAAAAGAAACAAAATAGGCAACCCAAACTGATATGGTTACTAAGAAAACATTTGGATCTCCCACTCCCAATTTATCTCCTGAATACTCTCATATACCTCTAAACAAACACTAAAGGATCACTATCCCATAAAGGATAATATATCCTTGATCCTTGATCTCTACCAGATACTCTGTAAAATTATCTCCATACTCATTTCCAAAATCACCTCATCCAATAACATATTATGGGTTGTGAATGTACCTCCACATCTGCGACAAGTAGAAGTCATCGTGTACCTTGTTTAACTACAAGGGTAGATCCAAGTGGAATTCCACATCACTGAATCTATGAAGGATCAAGAAAGGGTTAATGGATCTCAGAGATATCTTCCAACATAGCCCTCATTTTTAAAAACAATGTCACGGTGAGACCCAGATGAACACATGGTCTCAATCCTAAAACACTAAAGGCATGTATTTCTTATATTCATAAGACATCTTATTGATTTTTATAGTCCTCATCTATTCCTGGATGATTTTCACATTCTTTTTATTTTATTTCACCAACTCTAGGAACATAAGTACAAATTATCCTAGGTAATCCAAGTATATTGGTGACTTGCAAGTTCTCCCATATAAATCCTTGAATTGATCCATACCAAAGGTGGAATAGTATATTTTTTTGAATGTAAAATCCACCAACGGTAGGTGATCCTACGAACTGTGGAGAATAATAATAAGAAGGATGGAATCATGTCCTCTATGAACTATATGGTCTACTCAATTTGACTATCATTTAGGGATGAAAATTAATACTCAAACACAAATGTGTTGCAATAACACCATAAAATACCTTATATAATCAAAATGTGACGTGATAATCACAATCATAAATGATAGTTAATGGAACTCTATGGATTTTCACAATCTCATGTACATAAAGGAATCCAAATCTCTTTGATGAACTCTATTCTCCAATATATAAGAAGTGGGAAGAAATGGTGAGCTCATCTATCACTACTCAAATGGCATCATTTCCTTTAGACACATGTGGTGACCCAATTATGAAGTCAACATATATCTCATCCCTCTTCCACTTAAGGATCTCGAAGGTTTATCTAAGCCTACTAGATCATGGTGCTCTGTATTCACTTGTTGACATGTAAAGCATCTATAGACAGACTTTTGAACTCCCTTTATCATCCCTATCCACTAAAACTGACTTTGGAGGTCTAGGTACCTCTTTTCCACACTAACATGTATCTATAAATAAGATTTAGGATACTTCATCTTAATATCCTCCTTCAATTTCATTGGTACAATCATACATCCTATAAAAAGAATAATGTGGTCATTGGGTTTATAAATTCCCTCAGGAGTACATCGTGGGGATATTAGAGTACACAGGGTTTCACAATTCGTATCTCCATGTTGAGAATTCAAAACTCATTATAGAGGAAATGGTGTAACAACCACCGATTGGTGCTAAGATACACAATGACCATCCATTAATGATATCTGAAAAAAATCCAAATTATCTGATGCCTTACTCATTATCTATGAACAATATCTTCTTCTGAGATTATCTTTTACCACATTCCACTTCCCATGAGTATATAAAATCTCAAAGTCACAATATTGTAGGAACTCTAGCCGTCACATTTGTATCATGTCAAGATCTATCTATGATAAGATATCCTTCGAACTCTTATGGTCATAATAGAAAATAAATTGCTCTCCCTAAAGGTAGTTTCACCACACATTTAGTGCAAATATTACCACTACAAGCACAAGATTATTAATCTAGTAGTTATACTCATTTTGTCTAAACTAACGTGAACTATATGCAGTCACCACCAACCTCTACATAAAAACACAACAAAGACTAGTCCAATAGGAATTATAGAACACTCTTTACTAGTAACCTTCCTTTAGAAATCTCAAGATGGGAGCTCTCAACAATATCTACATCAACTCTGGGAAATCCTTCTAGCACCTCTCTTTCTATACAAATGGATTCCACATTCAGGTCAAATAATTTGAGGGAGATCATATCCTAAATAAATCAAGTATGAATATTTGATATTAGCCTAAAATCCCAAGGAATATATGAACATCTATCACACTCTTGAGTGGCTCCCAAGATAACACTTCCTTCAACTTTGTTTGGTTAACTAATCCATCATATGTTGAGATAACATGTATGAGGAAGTGGAAACATGAATCTAGAACTAGAATTTTGATATATTCCCCCAAATTTGGTCCTCATGGAGTACACTAGGATATATTCAATGAAAAATACTACAAACCATTCTAATAAAAGTTTAATGATCTATTTAACGAGTCCCATAAACACTATAGAGAAATTTTTCACAGAAAAGGACACTTCCAATTACCCAAAATGTGTATAATTATATCCTAAATCCTTCTTTGGTATATCCTCATCTCGTACTCACATATGGTGATATCGTAATTTGGTGTCAATCCTTGAGAACCATCATGCCCCTCTCAACTGGTCCAAGAGGCCATTGATCCTCGATAGTGGAAACTCTTTCTTCATGTTCACCTGGTTTAGAAAATGGAAATCCATAAGAAACATAAAGTTCATGTGTTCCTTCTTGGATAATAATAGTGGGTCTTCCATGACTAAAACAATGTGTCTGGAAAATGCATTCCTCTTCAATTACTCTTACATCTCCCATACCATGTGAAGCTCGATTTGAGCTATCCTATATGCTGTTATATATATAGAGTCAATCTAAGGTTGTATATCAATGAATAATTAAATAAAAAATGGATAGGTTAGTGTGGAACATCCTTCAAGAAAGTAATCCTTGTACTCTGCCACAAATTTAGGAAACCAAAAGTTCATAGATTCCACTTCACCAAGAGACATGATGTACTTTTGGTGTATAATTTGTTTCATAATGCAATGCATGATCCAATCATAATTAGGCTAGGTTTCCTTTTAACCCATAAAGAAAAAAACTCATCCCATCACTACGGAAGCACTACATCCTCCACCTAAAATATTCAAATAAGAAATAAAAATAAGATAACCATCCCATACATATGATGACATTGTAATGAATCATTACATTTATAAATATATGTAAAAAACTTTCACCTCCAAGAGTCAGGTCACACTGTTTCAAGAAATGTGTGACCACTGATTCACTTCTAGTAGGATTCTAAAATCACAAGGGTCAAGTAAAATCCTAAACCAAATTTCTAATTCCAAATCTAGATAAGTGGAATGAATGAAGTGGATTAGTCCCATATCATTAAATAAATTAGAAAAATTTCAAAAGATACAGATCAGAACACATAACATCTCTATCAGTAGTGGGTCTTAATCCTCCACCGCTTACAACACCCCCCCATCCCCATTCTCCCTGAGCCTCATACGGGCCACACGGGGGTAGTGTTCATAACAAGTCAAAATATATGTCATCTATAGTTTCTCTCCCATATATTCTTCCATGTTCACCACCCGCTATACCTATCTTCACCTTCTACTACCTGTTCCTAAGTGGCCCATCCACTATCTCTCTATTAGTCTCAAGTGGGTTCTAACATTCTCATGCATGATGGCCAAAACTATCAAAAGATAAGTACTACCTATATCTAGAATGACAATATCCATATTGTGATTCATGAGCCGTAGACCCTCTACCCTAGGATTTACTATTGAAACTTCTCACATGTTCATGTCCTTGTTTCTATCGGGGACTAACTTTTATTAAAGTCTCAACTCACACATACCCACTGCTGGAAAAAAAAGTCTGTGACTACTCTTGCAAGAAACTCTCAACCACCAAAGTATTCTTCATCAACCTATCATAGGTAGGAATTCATAGAGGTTTCAGGCTATCTGGTATGTCTCTACACAGACCTTTCTCAATGGTCTGATAAAAAATAACTGATCACACACCATATAAATTGAGTACTAGGAGAGGTTGGTGAACCTTATTGAATACTCTTCCACTATCATACTACCCTACTAAAAAAATATAAGCTATTGGATGTGAACATCCATAAATTTATTTGAAAAAAAATATATTTCCTAAAAAGGATATCAATACCAGAAAAAGCATGAGTCGACTCATTATACAGCTAAGTCACTAATCCCTACCATCATCAAAATGATCCTTGGATAAGGCTCTCTTCTAGAACCACCATGTTGTATGTTGGTGTCCTGAAAAGATGAATGACTCATGTCACCGCCTCAATCCATTCCTCAGCCACCTGTGTGTCCATATCGCCTAGTAACTTGAGGGGTAGTTGTCTAATAAACTCATGAATCACACATAACCTATGAAACTCATCTTTTGGTATTTTTGGTTCAATATTCTTCTCAACATTTGGTGGTAAGACTATGTCACAGATTAGAGGTAACACCTCCTAAAAAGGTCCCTATATCAAATATACATTCTTCATTAAATCAATCCTAGATGGAAAACAACATGGGGGAATCATGAAATTGATAATATGTACCATGGTCTATGAGTATATCTAGAGTGATGAATCAAGAAGTAAATGAAAACCACAACCAATCCCTATATGATTCTTGTGCCAATATTTTTTCTTCTAACTAGTGCATACATATACTGAGTAAACAAGCAGGGATTAGGAGTCCTAGTGAATTGGTACACCAGTCTCCAAACACATAATGGAGTTTCTGGAATGAAATCCAAAATCAAAGCACTTAACACTATTCCAATAAAACCAAAACCAATCTAACTTCTAGTAAAAACCACATAAAACCAATCCCAAGGTGGAACACTCTTTTCTAAAGTTGGAACACTCCTCTTTTACAAATTTTTAATGAACTAACCCCTCAGGGCCTATATGGATGATGATATGTAAAGTATGAATACCCCAAGTCCATCTCTTATAGGCCATGGGAAGGTGACTAGCACTGAGTAGTCATTACACTCAAATAGGATTCCTTAGCCTAAGGTACCTATACTCATGCACATACACATATCCAATACTATAAAATATTTAACAATAAAACAAAACTAATAGCCAATGAAAAAAAATAGTCAATCCCACAATCCGAGTGTAAATACTTACTGGAATGTTATAAGGGCCAAATACAAGCCCACTGAAAATAGTAAAAACATAAAACATGACAGTAAGAAGAGACAATAGTAATATGTGACTTCTATCATGATCCATAGCCTTTGTAACATAAATATAAGCTATGTATAATCTTGTACCACTAAGAAACATGTCGAACAACCATTCATCTTCAAAAGCGATGACAGGTGTGGGAAGAGATCATGCAAGGATGAGTATAGAAATTCTCAGTGGGATGCCCCAAAATCACTAAGAATAAATCATAAAGAATAGTATTCACATCATCATAGGGATATGTAAATATCAAACATAATAAATACATCAATATATACTCATTAAAGAAACCCAGACACAATGTAAGATCTCATCCAAATTCCATCCTAGGATTCTGGCTTGAAGGTTCCACACAACACTCATCAAAGATAACATACTCCATGAGTTAGATAACACAGGATGAATCAATCTAAGTGTCTTTACCATCAGGTCTCTCCATAAGAAGTATACATTGGAAGTCTAAAGATATCGATAAACATATGTGGATCACACCCAATATCATGGAGTATGACAATAACACAATCTGGGTCAACCCATTAAGTAGGGGATCCACACCCATGCAGTACTGGTCATAATCATCATCATTAAATTTATTCTAGGAAAATTAAAAGGAACACGAAGAAGCAAGTAACCTGGTAGTACTGGTCATGATGATTATGAGAACCCAACATAGGGAAAATTATGATGATACAGGATCTAACTATGGGCATCATTAATGGATTTAAAAACATCTCTCTGAGACAGAAGTTCCTGAAAGGGGATAACCATTCTATACACAAGACACTATTACATAATAAACAATCAGATCAAAGATAAAGGTAATTTACCCTAATGAAATAAATAAAAGATAATGTAGAAATGGGGTCCAAGGATTCATTGAGAAGGAACACAATATGTACAATGTGTAAATAGAAAGTACCATCAACATCAGGTTCTACACATGTATCACAACATGTGATCATGTTTGTGTCTGAGTACTTGGTATGTGTCTTTCCACCCACGTAGTGTACGACCAAATTATATCCTAGGTGTGTACCCATTATACATGACAAGCTACCTACCAAGATATAAATTGCATGTTGAATGTCATACATGGTGTTTTCTGTCTCCTAGAATCCTGGGCATGTACCTCATATACACACCGAGAAGGCCAACAATGGTTCACAAGGTTTGTGGTATGGACCACATAGCATGTGATTCTTAACACTCCATGTAAACCCGTCACACCACTCTGATGACCATATATAGTGTCTTTGTAACCTATCAACCTGAGATGCACTAAAATGGTTACTTGAGCCTATGGGACACATGGCATCAAGCGTTCCTACCCATATGCCATACGATTCAGACTAGTAGTGAGGGTCTAATGTGGTATGGTGGAGAAACTATACACTGATATCCGAGTGTAATAGTAGATATGAAAAATAAATAGAAAATAATGAAATTGTAATTTAACATATGGAATAGCTTAAATAAGTATAACAATCAAATATCAAGGTGTTAATAACCAATAAACGGTAATAGTGATAAAATTACAATAGGGTGAGTCATATACATAATGATATCATGGCATGATGATATATAAAAATCATGTGATACAGGGGCCAGGATTATACCACAATCTATATAATAATAAAAAAATCCAAAATAATTCACCTATAGAATCAAAAGAATATGTTTGGTTCTTTACTCTCATGGACCAAGCTATAAGTAAAATAGTTCCACAATATATAGTTGGGTGATTTCCCTTAACCATACCTATATATGTGAAGTCTAATCAGGTACTGAAGGTGGAGTAAATCAGGTGTGGGATAAAGTCAGTAGGCCACCACCCACAATGTATAGAAATAATCCATCCATAATACATAGAAATAGTATCGTGAAGGTAAACCAGTTATAATTAATGCTAAATAATAAATGTATGTCAGTTCAGGTTCTTATAACCAACCTGCAGTGTCCTTCCAACTTCAGTGTAGGCAGAAATGTATCTAATCAATAACTATATATATATAGTAATCATATATATATATAACATTTATACATGTATATCATCACTATATGTGAGTACATTTAGAGCTGTATACAAGGATATTAGGTGCTTTTTGGACCTGTGGCATAACATAGGCATCCATAACAAGTCTAAAGATCCAATGGATCTAGCAAGGGAACCAGCCCATAATCTCATCTAAATGAGATACATCATTCCATTCACATGACATAGTGGGGTGAGTCATTTGGACCAGAACCCAATATAGAATACCATACAAAGTCATTCACATCACCCAAATAATAGTATGATGGTGTGAGACTTCATGCTCATCACCCAAAATATGGGTGTATGAACCACCATGCTAAACAGAACTCATAAATGTTATTCACCAAACAATAGTAATGGAATACATATAATTGTAATAATAATAATAATAACATGATGGATCGCCTCTAATTGATTTATAATTATCTGAAATATATATTCAGGGGTTCAAAATTCATATAATTCCGAATAATAATTATAAAATAGGTGGTGTGTCCATTCCACCAATTTCTCTTCATTTTAATTAATCTATTCAACTAACATGGTAAGGTAGGTGTTTTTTCCTTTCAATAATTATATAAAATAATTATTTTCATTGGTCACACCCAAATGGGTCTCTATCAATAATTTTCCATCATTTAATAAACTAATAGGGTCCATGGAAGTATCAAATCATTGTTTAATTAATTAAATAAGGAAGAACATAATTTAAGGCATTGAATGGAATTTTTTGGCACGAGGCACAACGGTAAAAGATATGAAAACACTTAATATTTCAGAAAATATTTATAGACCGCCTACCTTAGTTTTGTAGATGAACACTCATCCACCCTCATAATATGATTCAAATAAGAAGGGATGAAATTTAAAACATAGATAAATTCCCTAAAATTAGTGAAAATGAGCTCACACCAATATTGATTTTTTGATAGAAATAATACATAAAGAACAAGACTAAAGAATAAGTATCTTAAACAGAGTAATCCAACATGACAAATGAACGTTTAATCAGTGGTCGGATCGATGATTTATCATGATACCTAGGTGAGGAGGAGGAAAGCTATCAAGAGAGTAGAAAGTGATATTGTTCCTATAAATGGGAAAACGAAAAATGGGTTAATGGATTTTATATCATTAAGGATAAAATTATAAATTTAGACTCAATGTTTTGGTCACATAGATTAGTCTCGTGGTTGGCCAAATCATATGCCAACCCTGAGCATGACACTTCCATTGAACACCACCCACACAGACTAGGGGAACAATTTTCCTATCCATACACAAGACTTGAAAAAGCCTCTATCATCAATGCATGAAATCCTAAAATGGTATAAATCATTGATCATATATTTTTAGTAAAAACATGTGGCCTCTCATGTATAACAAGTTCCCCACATGGTTGAGCGACGCGACTGGTTAAAACTTTGTTCTAACCATGCAAGCCACTCTGTTTCTATATTTTATAGAGCTCATAGCTCCGATTGATTCATATATTATCTTAAATCATTTATTAATACATAAAAATGTTTTAAAACATTAACAAATGATTCGTATGGAGAAAAAAATTATTCATAACATCATGAAAATTCAGGTTGTTATAACCACCAATCCTTAAAGAAACTCTTCCTGGAGATGACCGACATACGGTATTGAGGAATCTTCTATGATAATCACTATACCCTTGGCACATATATCAACTTTAAACTCCGACTTTCCATCATTAACTTTTTCATTCTACCATAGAAATTATTCTAAACTAACTGGCCTTCCTTGAAGTTTCTTTATGCTCTGATGCACAATATGCACTAGATACTCCTCGAAGAAATCATCCACCACTAACTAAACTTCATTTGGCTATAAAACATACAATGGGCATGGATAGTATCATTGAATATGTGAAATTCAAATTATATCATGAATTTCCATATATTTATGGAGAATTTCTATCTATTATGCCGCTGGTCCAATTAACAATAGAACCATAAAGGGTGCAAGGAATCGAGGAAAAAGCATACCTTGTCTTTGAATTTATTGATGGATAAACCTTGGTGAAACTCACAAGAATACAAAATCCCTAAACTCAAACTCAAGAAGTCATATATGGGGATATGATGATGATCGATGCCTGGAATGAGATTTCAACATGTTCTTCCAAATCAACTAGACCAACTCTATAGTCTGCTAAAAGAGATGTGGCCTTAGTAAAGCTGCATCCCCAACATCAAATCATCATAGGTGTGACTATAAGGGCTTACAATATAAATTTTCATAAGGATCAATTAGTTTGTTATCATAAAAGATATTTCAATAATATAAATCGACTATGGGTATTTGTTTCTCCTAAGAACCCCCTAAGTCAATGACACATGCTTGGAGCATGTCCTCCAACACCTGAATCGTACACTTTGTTTCTCAATCAGTATGAGGTTGATAGATTGTGATCAGATTCACCTATGTACCCAAGTCCTTCTATAACCCTCTCAATAAATGATATGTTAAGCAATATCCAGTATCATATATGATAGAATGAGGATCTCCATGAATATGTATGACCAGCATAATGCACAGCTTCCGTAGTTCAACTGTTTAGAAGGTCTATTAAAGGGGTAAAATGTTTGTGACCATTTTCAATTGATCTACAAAAAAACAAACTATTTCATATCCTCATGTTGATCTATGAAAATAGTTATTTTCCCTATGGAAACAACATCCCATTTACAGTCTTTAATTGAAAATGTTTGTAAAAATCCATCTGTTCACTGATGTTTTTCCTTCACCTAATGACATGTGGAATACATAGTGATAATTCTAGATATCTCTCATTTTATACTTGTCAAAAAATACTAGAAATGTATGTATTGATACATATTGGTGACCTCAGGGTGAAATTATCATGTTGGCGCATAAAATTGCAACATAAACTCCCCCAGATGTGTTCTTAGACTGGAACAAACCCATGAAATTGTAAAGTCTCATCTACAGCCATGGTCCAACCATATGATGAATCATCATGTAAGAGATGTTCCCTTTAGAAAAAGTCTTTATTATATGATAGTTTACTCATTATCACCCATACCAAAATGGAGGAGTTCATTGCTAAGGATGAGAAGATATTTTACAAATGATCCTCCTAAACCTCAACGCGTATTTCAGAAAACTAGGCCTTGAGCTACCAACCACAACTAGCCTCCTAAACTTAAATTGACTAATTCTTCAAGATCAGAACATCAGATACTATATTTCCTCATCCATTCATATAAGAAATCAGGAAATCAAAGTATTGTACACAATAAACCCATGCACGCTTCCAAATATTCATATCCCGTTCTATGAAGATGTACAAAAGGTTTTTATTGTATGCAAACAACAAAAACATTCTCCCTATGCAAATAGTGTATACAGACACATAGAGAATGAGTTAATGGATCTTTATTAAGGTTTTTAATTTTTTAAATCCACTTGTGAGGGCACAATTGATAAGGCTTATATGAAATGGCTCACTCATCCTACATCAGAACCTCCCCCACCACGATATCCGATATGTTGTAATAAATATTGTCGCACTTTCCTGGCTCTAATAGTATCAAAATCAATGATGAAGTTAATTAAAATATAAAACCCAAAAGAGATTATTCATATGATTATGAACATAAATATTTAATAACCATCTTATTCAATCCTGTAATAGAATGTTTTAAGATTGAGAAATCCTGGATGAAGAGTCTTCAATACCCCGCAGGCCCTAACAAACTCTTTATATCAAGGAAATTGTAGGTATACTCCAATAAAAATATACCTCTTAACTTGTCTAAGTCTATATAAAATTCTATATCTAAGATTATATGATCTAGTAAGTTGATATTGATTATCCAAAACTTTCAATTTTTGATATTTTTGTAAGGATGGTTCTCTCTGAATATATTTGGCTAGATTTAAAGTTGTGTTGTATGGTAATGTAAAGAGATATAATATTCTAAATTTAAATCCACAAAGGATTCTTTGAGTGAATCTAGGTATGGGTGAAATTAGAAATTCATCGTATCCATGATAATAACTTCCTTGTTTGGGAGACATAACAACTATACTAGGTACATTTAAAAACTATACCATCTTTAGAAAGGTATGTGATGTATGTTTGAAAACCTAAAATGCACTTGTTGATAGTCCGACATAAAATCAATATTTAAAATAGCATCTTCCTCAGATCTGATCAAATAGGTCATCCATTTGAGGTATGGGATACAGGTTATTTATTGTAAACTATTCCAACTGTATAAAATCCCTAGAAATATAAAGGGTACCAACTTCCTTCTTGAAAAAATAACTGGTGAACCCCATAGAGATGTATATGTTTAGATAAATCCATTAGTATATAATTCATCCAATTGTTTCTTGAGATACTAAATCTCTGTAGGTTTCATCCGATAAGGAGTAATGGATACTAGTGTGGCTTTCAACATTGGATCTATGGTGAATTCTCCCTCTCTCACTGAGGTATTAAAAAAATTCAACCAAGACAATTTCACTGAGGAGGTCCTCAATAGGAGGTAAAATAGCAGGTCATAACCCCTAATCTTCCAAGATGGGACTACAAATCTATGGTTCTACCCACTCTAAACCCTAATTATCATATCAAGCTTGAGATTAATTAGAATTACATTATCCTATATGGATATTTATACCACCATCTAGTGATTTTAATGTCAGCCATTGGCGATACAAATAAATATAGGCTTGATAGGGAACTAGCCATTAAATCATAACAATTACATAGAAACTTGTCATGTCGTGGATGGAAAGAATCCATATAAAGAGATATCCACCTATCTCCAGGGGAAAATCATTTCATTAGCGAACACTCGCTAATAGGATACTCAATGAGGTATCAAGTGTCATTACAAAATAGAAGAAATCTATCTTGAGCCTATGATACTATAGAATTATTTCATATATAAAATAGTTTGACAGACCTATGTCAAATAATGAAGACTCTAATGTAGTAGATACTAGAATTGTACCTTCAATACTAGAAGTTACGGCACTCTTATCCTATTAAAAAGGTTGTAGTTTATGTATCTCGCCCATATAGTGACCATGAGTCACAACCTAACATTCCTGATAAAGCCTTATATACTAGTCTTTCATTTCCTAAGTTAGATTCCCTCTACCTTGACCACAAGTTCTTCCTTAGCAGTCTGTGGTATGTAGCTACCTATCTTGTATGATTATACAGGCCCCATAACAAAACAAGGATTATGTGTAGATCCCCTATTTCTGGGAATTAGGGAAGAGTCCTACCGAAACACTAGAAGTTACCCATCCTACTATAGTCTCCACACTCCACTAAATCACAGAAACATTGATTTTTTATGTCCTGGATTCCAGCACTACTGGCATATAAGGATGATATCAGTACGAGTTCTCTGAAAACTACTAACACAATGAGAAACTTAAAGATACAACTTTGATCCACTAGAATAGGCACTATATGTTTTGGGTGCTTAACCACCCCAGTTCCCAACCCATCATTGAATTTTATATAAGTTATGATATCATCACTCGATAAGATTAGTGTGAAATGGCATCACTCAATAAAATAAGAAGAATATTACATGATAGAGATGACTCCCTACTCTAGGTTCAAACTCTCTATCAATGTAATCCATCAATGTATGTAGAAAGATGTAATAATATATGATCATATGGATTCCCATCCAAATCATGTCCCAATTTCAGTCATCTTGGGTAGTGAGATCACACAATCTCTCTATTGAACCATGTATCATCTAAGAAACATGGTTTTCCCTCCGCTCTAGTGGCGTCACTATAACAAACCGACCGCAAAATCCTGGATCCAGTGCATTATTTTAATACATTGGCATGATCCCAAGATATGATGTCCCAAAAGACCGATCAATTTAGAGTTTTTGTAAAATATATTACATACATGAAGGTTAAAATACAATTTCTAACATATAAAACATCATAAATAATCAATTTAGAGTGTCATTATTCCCTTAGCATAATCATACATATCAATCGTAATACACTTCATGAAATCGTCAGAAAATAAAACATATGAAAGGGGTGAGCTAAGATGCTCAATAAAGATAACAATATTGTAGAAAAATTAACAAATAAGCATTTACATTTAAGGAAATTTATAAGACTAATAAATAAGCTTTTTAAACTTAGACAAAAATATAATATGGAAAATATAATCAAATAATTCCATTTATTTATTCAAATGGTTATTATACTTATCAAATAATCAAATGTACTATTAATATCTAATTTCATAATGATAAAATGCATAATGTCGGACATCATAACCACATGTTCAAGGCCTTATTCCAAGACTACAACTATATTTTTTTCAAAGGCCATGTGCCAAGAAACTAATTTGTCTCATGAGACCTACCGATGCATCGAGGAGCTATAGAGAGATCCACCCATAAAATACTAAGTCCAATGCATTCCTCATTTGAAAAGGTTGAAACATAACATAAACATTCATATTAAAAAGAGCATACAATATGTTAATACTTTAACCATAAAACATGAATTATATATAAATAGTACATCCATAGTAAAACAAATATAACAAAACCTTCAATACAATATGGAAGACTGTATCATAATAAATATACTTCAAACAAGTGTAAAATATATCAAAGTTTGTTGACATAAATGAAATCAAAACTATTTGAGAAAAATATCTCTTTTAATTTTGAAATCATTTAAAAGTCACATAATTATAAAATAAAACATTTATTTTGAAAATGTTCTTATAAGAATTTATGGGAAGCTTTGAAGTTATTATAACGGTGGAAAATAGCTGCACCGACCATATAAGTTAAAAAACATTCTTACCTTAATTTGTCGAAAAGGTCATATTGTACCTTGTCTGGAAAGAGACTGAAAGATTCCTTTCAAAACATTTTATAAAAAATAAAACATGAATATAAATGACATTAACCCATAATCTAGAATATAGTAAAAAAAATTGAAATACATTTTTAAGAAACATGGATGTGGATGATAAAGAGTTCCTAGTTGATACTCACATATAAACAACCTCGGATAATAAAGAGATTGTAAAATTAACCCTTACCTTGTATTATTCCTTAGTCGATAGTAAGTTAACATCCTATATAATGGTTAAATAATTGTTATAAAATTATAAAATAATCCACATACAAAATTATTTCGGGTGTTAACTGATTCATTTTCCTTTATATGTTTTGTTACATAAGTCATGTTTGTTATGGATGGGATTTATTTTATTAATATACATAATTATATTATGTTCTTAAACATTATTTTTAATCATAAAATGAAAACTATTCTTGAATGGTTACGATGGTAAATGAATCTCATTGCGTTCGTGGAGTAGGTAATTTGTACATACGCACGAGCGATAATATCATTCTATTAGTGGTGAAATCATATGTAATTGGATGGTATATTATATATACAGAATAATTAACATGTTATATTTATTATTTACATAAATTATATTCAATATTATACCCATAAAAATAATGATGTGTTGAATAACAAGCTACCCCATGACGTGGAGACGGTAAGTCGTACGTACACATGTGCGGTGACATTGTCATTAATAGGATAGATAGAATAATGAATATGGTTGTACCATTTTTATAATAACATCATAGTATGTGGAAGCTACTGGGGGTTTTATTTTGTTTTGGAAACAAAAAATAAAGGGGAAGTGGAAGAAGAAAATAACATGAAAGAGATGAGGAAATAATTACCTCTTCTTCGGGTGCTTCTTTTTTATTTGATCAAAAGGGATACATCGGTTGGATTTATGATCAAAGTAAGGCCTCTAAGATGAAGTGAGGGTAGTTGGGAGGATATTTGGGCCGGGTTTGGCCCAACCAAATGGATTTGGAGGTGTGATGTTGAAAGAAGGATAAGTACCATTTTATAAGAGAGGTGAGGGTCGCCTTAAGAAAAGTTTGAAATATTATTTTATTATAAAATAATTTTCAGTTCATAATGGCTCCAAATGGATTTATTTTGAGGATAATGTAGGGATGGGTCGATATAAACTCAAAAAATATGTTTTAGAGAAGTTTAAGCCACTATATTAATCATATCTTTTATATTTATCTCTTAGTTAAATAGTTAAACTTTTACAATGTCTTCTTGTATTTTTATATTGCCTGGTTTATAAACTAATTACAAAATTACAAGTGAATATCAAGTGGTTTTTTATCTACATATATATAATTATATAAATACTTTGTTTGAACCATAGTGTTTTGAAATATTTTATCATTTAATAATATAGTATTTGTTTAAAAAACACATTTATGTCAATTTTGACACTATTTAGTATTTTGTTTTTGTGGAAGTCAATGAAACCTGATTACTTCAAAAAAAAATTATAACATGTCATATTAACCTATAAAATTAGTTTAAATAATTTCATGTATAAATTTACATTTAATTGGATATTTACTATATCTATTATTTTAATGGTTCATTAATATGGTAATTACTGTATCATCATTGTGTAATAAATAAATTTAATTATATAATTTGTAAAAATTTCAAATAAAATACCATTATGTTGAAAATATTTTTATATTTGTAATGAATATTTATAGTCAAATTTATTGTATGTATAACCGTATATTAAAAAATTTAGTTATTAAAATTTGAATTTATCAGTTTTAACTATTCAACAAATAAAATAATAATAAATGTCCTAATCTTATCCAAGTTACTCCGAGAGGGTAATATTTTATTCCTAAGGTTGATTTTGGTTAAAATAAACTTATCCAATAAAATTAGGACATGTGTTGGGTTGATTTTAATATTATTCTTACCTTTAATTTCTTTATTTACTTTTAACCCTGATAAATAAAATTTAAAAGTTACTATTCACTAAAAATTATTTTCATCCAATTGAAATAGATTTTACATACGGATTTCAACCTTGTCTCTCAGATTTTTGAAATTCAATTCATAGAAATGGGAAAATTACATTTTATAAAAATTTTAAAATGTGTATAGAAGGTGGGTAAATTTGCATAGAAGGTGTCTAAAAATACGTTAAAACGGTTTAATACAATTTTACATATCTAAGCTTATTGTAAAATGACTAGAGTGACATAAATTGTACTAATATATGTATTATGTATATATATTAAGACAAATTTTTAATTAAAAAGTATTATTTAAATCATAATCTTTGGTTTTATGTACTATGCAGTATTTTCACTATTCATCAAAAATTGAAAGTTTTCAGAAAAATAGAAAAAATTCACCCTAATATAATTTCGATATTTTGAATCCTAAAATGATGTCTATTTTACCAAATTCGATTTTTAAGCGTGTCTAAAATTAATTTTATTATTTTTCACAAAAAGACATAGAAAGTAGTTCTTTTAAGAATATAGTTTTTCTAAATATGTAACTATTTTAACAAAACTTATATATTTCATTATAAATATATTTTCTCTATGTGAATTTTTTTTAATAAAAGTTAAAATTATTTTTTACTATTCATATTACAATATTTAATTAATAAATAAATGTTTCATTTAAATAATTATAATATTAATGTGTTGTTTCATAGAAACACAATCATGCATATAATGCTAGCCAAGTAAGTGTTGCTTTCAATATAAGCTATTAAATTAATTTAAACATATAACGTACTATGAAATCTTGGGGTGTTACATTCTCCCTTCCTTAAATAGATTGCTTCCTCGAAATTCGAAATTGTTCTTCAAAAATAAAAGGTTGAAATAGAATATACCTCGGTGGGAAACCCACATTGGAAATAGGGTTAATAAAATTCAGGCTTCATAAGAGAGAAAGGTAAATGAAAAAGTCACCCACAAATTATTATTTCTAATAAGAGAACATTGGTGGAATTTAGAGACATAATTGGAGGAGAAACATCAATATTTATAGGGAGTGATTGAGGTCATAAATCAAAAACAAGTGAACAATAAATGGAAAATTCAGGGCCTCAAAGCCATAAATATATGATGATTTAAAATATCATCAGTTTAAAAAACATAAGGTTTTAGGATAATTATTATTTAGTTTTAAGATTATTTCCCTAATGTTTAATAAATAATTTCATCATTGAAAAAAAAGAATACATGACAAGTAGAGTTCCATCCTTGAACTAATTTCTACCAAAAACTCATCTTTCCCTCCAAAAAGATAATAGAAATCAAAAATATTATATTTATCTTAATCACATAGGGTTTCAAAAAAAATGGAATTTATAATTCATCTGTTATACCATTTAAAAAGGACTAAATTATACAAATCAGGAAATCACGTAGGCCAGTGGTAGGTGATGCACCCCTATTGCCCTTCAGTTGTGGGTTCAAGTCTCACAGCCTTCCCAGACACGATGGGTTGTCTCCCGACCTCTAGGTTGTCCTTTTTATAAAAATACAAAAACAATCTAAAAAAATTTAACCATATAAAATAGTATCAATTGTCTAACTTAATTCATTCCTACCATTAAACTTATCGAAAATACTTTTGTCTAAACTCACAATCCAAAATGTTTAAGGGTGATAAATATATTGTAGATCTCTTTTTTCCACGTAATAACATGTGAATACCTTCATCATGTATTCTATTAAAAAATGGTAACACCCTTAATCACTATAAAACCTTATTCATTATATTCATGCTTCGTTATTCCTTATAAAATAATGGATATATTTTTATATCCAAAAATGTTGTAAAATCTAACAATTATTGAATAGACAAACAATTAATTAGTTTCAAGGTATTCAAGAATATCCAATATAATTTGTCCAAATCAATCTTATCTTATTCCAAAATCATTATCTCAGTTTCAGAAACATATTAAGGGTTATATTTCCTACAACCGTATACTTTTGAAAATTTTAACTTCAAACATTATCACATTATTTGGTACCATAAAATATCAAACCTTTAATGAAAACGTACTGTAGTACAATACATATATAATTTATAATTACTATAACTTGTATATCATTAAAACAATACACAAAATACACATTTATATTATAAAAACTTAAGAAAACTAATCATTCCTCTTATTCTACGGTTGTATCATAACTTGATTATTATCCAATAGCATCATTTGGGGTATACTCTGACGATTGGGACATTGATTTTCATGGTGTACCAACGTTTTTTAGAAGAAGCATTGTTCATTAGATACCTTTTTTCTTACCCATGATATCACGAACATTGTGTCCTTTTTATCCACATTTGTAACAAAATCCCATTCCTTTCAAGCATTTTACTGGGTTATTCTTTCCACAGTTATTAAATTTGGGAAAATCATTCTTTCCCATTTTCCATTTATCCAACTTTCTCTCTACAATCCTTTTATTATCTAGATTCCCTTCAATTCCATATGACATAAATAATTCTTTACTTATCTTACTAACACGTGATATTATTCCTTCATATGATGAGAATACGTGGGAGACTATTTCCCTTCTAAATGTTGGATTAAGATCATGAAAGATATGATATTTCTTACTCATTGGATCATGAGTATTGTAGGAGTTCTCCTTCCTTTTACTAGGTTCCATTTCCAAATGACGACATACACTAGGTTAGATCATATCATAATGTATAATCCAAAAACTAGAAAAATTATCAACATTAATTGATGATTTTTACACATCTAGTATCATATTATTAAATATGGTTTATTTGATAAAATATTTACTCATAAATCCTTCATTATTGTTTATAAAAAATGTGAATTATCCTATGTTTATCCCTTGAGAGTGTCATAACCGAAAGTGCATAAGGCCCGTTGTCGTGTACCACTTCACAGTCGAGTCTATCTCAAAGTGGTATTTATTGTGTTACCACTAGATACATCTGTTCCTTAGCCTCCTCTACCTGCACGTTTCTATACAGGGATTTATTTATTACAAAATTCAAAAAATATCTACATTACCAAAATTCTAGGAAGTTCTTCTATACTAGTTCTCAAAGTCTATATTATAGTAATGTTTTACAATCAGAGTTTATCTAAATCTATTTCCATGGTTGTTTCTAAACGTCCTCTGATACCAACTATAACACCCTAACCATAGAATCCCAAAGCCGGGACAATATTTTAATACATTATCATGAGAAAATGAGATCAAGTCCTAAAAGATAGATCATTTTAGCAGTGTGGAAAAATAGATTTCATACATGAATGTAACACTACACTTTCTAACATACAAAACAACATAAATAATCGTTTTAGAATGCCATTATTCTCTTAGCAGAACCAGTCATGTCAATCATAATAAATTTCTTGTAATCTTGGGAAAATAAATCATAAGAAAGGGGTGATCTCAGATGCTTAGTAAGGATAAAAATATAGAAGAATCTTTTATAAATTAGTACAAACATTTAAGTCAATGTATAGGACTAAAACAAATGACTTTTAATCTTAAACTTCAGCATAATATAGAAAATATAAATAAAATAATTCCATTCACTTAATAACATGGATATTCTACTAGTTGAATAATCACATGTAATATCAATAGCTAATTTCATAATTATGAAATGCATAATGCCAAACATCATAACCACATTTTCAAGGCCTCGTAAAAAGATGATAACTAATATTTTTTTCATATCCATGTTCCAAGACACTAATATTTCTAATGATTTCTACCGATGCATCGAGGTGCTATAGCAGGCTTCACCCGTCACTTACTAAGTCCAATGCAGTCCTCATATGAAAAGGATGAGACATAACATAAGAATTCATATTAAAACTAGCATAAGAAATGTTAACACTTTAACCATAAACCATTAATGCTATATAAATAACACATCCAATGTCATAAATATCACAAAACCTTCAATACAATATGTTTGTTTATATTATAATAAATCTACTTCAAATAAGTGAAAAATCCATCCCTGAATTTTGACATAGATGAAATTAAAACTACTTGAGAGAAATATCTCTTTCTATTTTGATGTCATTTAAAAGTCACATAATTATTAACTCAAATATTTATTCAGAAAATATTCTTATATACTTTTAAGGTAAAATTCAAAGGTCTTGTAATGGTGGAAAATAGTCGCACCCACCGTATAAGTTAAAAAGAATTCTTACCTTAATTTTTCAAAAAGGTCATAGACAACCTTATTTGGAAAAAGGCTAGAAGATTCCAATCCATCAATTTATATATCTAATCTTATTATAAAATGACTCCAATGACATGAATTGTACTAAGATATATAGTATGTATCTATTTTAAGATAAATATTTAAATAAAAATAATTATTTAACTGAAAATTTCGGGTTTTTATGTATTATGCAGTAGTTTTCCCTATTAATAAAAAATTGAAGGTTTTCATAAAAATAGCAAAAATTTATCCTAATATATTGTCAATATTATGAAAAAAATGATGTATATTTTTCCAAATTCAATTATTAGGATTGTTTAAAATTAATTTTATTATTTGTCACAAAAGGACATAAAAAGTAGTTCTTTTAAGAAACCAGATTTCTTAAATATATATCTATTTAAACCAAACTTATAAATATGTTTTCTTTTTGTGAAAAAATTATAAATAACATTTAGATTTTATTTTTTATTTTTTATATTTAAATATTTAATTGATAAATAAATATATCATTTAAATAAATATAATATTAATGTGTTGTTTCACAGAAACTCAATATTGGGTATAACGCAAGCCATGTCTATGTTGTGTGAATTATAATATATCAAATTAATTTAAATTGATAACGTAGTATGAAATATTGGGGTGTTATAGTATCATTATGTTTCAAAATATAAAGAATGGCTTCTAACAAGGACTCTACAACATGAGGTCCATCTTCCCCCAAAAAGGTGGGAGGATTATGCTACTGGAACTCCTGAGTAAACTCTTCCATAGTATAGGATGGTCAAGAGACATTTTATATGGACTTCATTATGTAGAATAAACCCCCTAAAAACTGGGATCCATTTACCTTGTTTAGAATAATAGGTGTTTCCACAGGTGGAACCATATGAGGTACCACTGGAGAATCAGGCCCCACCACCTCAAGTGCTTGTTTGTCACCCCTTTATTTCCATATGAATCGTGGATTTGATGGGTGCATGACCCTAAAATGATAAAAAACACCTTAGAAAACAATTTTTTTATTTGAAAATATTAGAAATAGATAACATTATAGGTAGACATCCATCCTATGAAAAAGATTACACCTCTCTGTCTACTCCAAAATCGAGGTCTAGGTGGTATGGAAAACCCAAAAAATGTCATAATAATATGAGAGAAACTGTCAACAACCCACTAATAATTCTAGGTTTGGGTCTTTTTCCCATATCAAACGGTAGACTTTTCGATATATTGAGTGTCAACTGTTAGGTATATAAGAATTTAACCTTTACTTTCTAATTAGCATTGCATTTAATAGTGAAATTTTATTTAGAAAATATTTATTTCATTGATTTCATGGTATTTTATATAGATATATAGATATAGGTATCGTGATCCAATTAGATATGTCACCACTTCCAATTTAAAAAAGTTATACACCTTATAAGTTACACTTGACATGTCATTTAAGTGCACTATGACCATTACATTAGGCATCAGGATGTAATAGGTAATAATTGATTATTGGATTACATGAATCACCATTAGGATTCATATATGTAATTATAACATAAATCACCATTGTAATTCAAGTAACCCTATAGAACTATGATGTATTGGTCCATAGATCATGTAGGTACATGACCCATAACATTATATATTTATCCAATTAAGGTGTTATCACAAATATATGTAGAAAAAACCCATTTATATTATAGTTGGAAATTTAATTAATCCAATTATATCATCCCTATAAGAAATGATAACACATTTCAATATATAAAAATAAAGGCACAAAACTATATGCATCGGGAAAATTCAAATATGAAGTAGACATGGCATTGAAAAATACATGGCATATTGGTTCTAATGTGCCTATAATGATGCATGATATGCTAATTTTTTAGCTGAACATGCCAAGGAAAATATAATACAAAATAAATAAAATAACATCAATAATATTAAAGTCCAAAAAAAATTTGCCACCCAATGGTGAAGTCGTATCAACTGTAACAGGTGTAATCCCATAACACTAATATCATATCCCAGGTAATTTGTATATCCCATGTACATGGGTTGGATAAAACTAGTCACAAGCACATTTATGAATCCCATTGCATCCTAGTATCCTTTATAATAACCAAATGGTAAGATAATAGGAAACCATTCTATAAAATCTCATTGTAACATCACGACCTAGGGGTCACTAAAACGATTCTCTGAGCCAGCGGCTCACATGGCCTCAAGCATTCCTCCCCATACACCAGAGGATGATGAATTATAGGTATTGTTTTATGTGGTATGGTAGGGATACTATACCCTCAAATAAAATAAGAAGAGAATATATAATAAATAAAGAGAAAATTGTGGATGTCTAATATAATAGTTGGAATTGAGGGAATAAGGAAATTAATTGATTGTTGAGGTGTAAATACCCAAGAAAAAATAATATTAATAGAAATCCCACATGCTGATTCATATATATGATTATTTAATGGAATAATGATATACAAAAAATTGAATTGAGGATACAAGGGAGAGGCATATACAACATGCTATAGAAAATTGAAAAATTGAAAAAAGGCTTCTCATCTAGCATATTGATCAAATTCAAAGTCCTCTTCTAGCATGATCCATGATATAAGTAAAACTAATCAAGAAAATATACTAAGGTAATTTATATTATCCATTCAAGTATACATGAATTCCACTCGGGTACCAAAGGCGACCCAATTTGTGTATGAGATAAACTTTGTAGGCCTCCAACAATAGTATATAGAAATTATTTGGGTAGTGTACATTGTTACAGCTATGAAAAGGTAAAACAACTATAGGAAATTATAAAGAATAAATACCAGTTAGATCATGTTCATATAGGATACATGTTTGGCTCAACCTACTTTTGAATTGGCCAGAATGAAACTGATTAGAAACCATGGGTGTGTGTGTGTCTGTCTACATGTATAAGAACACTATATGTGAATATTATTAAATCCATATGCATTGTTATTAGATGTTATCTAGACCTAGGGAATCACTCAAGAATCCATAACTTTTATAACGAGTTAATGGTTCCATTATGGTTACAATCCCAAAATCTCATTTGAATTAATACATCATTCTCATCACACAAGATGATGGTGTGAGTCACCATTACCATTACCTGATATAGTGGAGTTTTTAATTTCATTCCCAACACACAAATTAATGAATAGAAGTGTGAGAATTCATGCTCAACACCCAAAACAAGGTAGCATGAAGCACCATCATCAAAAGAACACAAAACCATTATTTCCTATATATTAGAAATGGTATACTCAGAATAATAATAATAATAATAATAATTAAAATAATAATAACAAGGAGGATCATCTCTAATTCATTTATAACCATTTTACATAGATATCCAAGGGTGAATAATAGATATTAATCTGGTTCGAAATTATAATACATGTGGTGTGGCCATGACACTAATTTCTCTTCATTTTTATTAATTCATTAAATTAAAAATGCATGGTAAATTCCAAATTAGGTTCAATACAAACAATATAATATGTGTGGTCCATTAAACAATTATATAAAAGAAGTAATTTCATTTTTTACACCCACAGGTTTGGATATCAAGATGTCATCATTATCAAATACACTACTTGGGGTCTATGGTAGTATCACATCAATGTTTAATTAATCAAGGAGTAATTAAATATAAAAAATTTCATGGAATTTTTTGTAATTATGAACATTGGATAAATATATGAAAACACTAAAATTTTGGAAAATATTATTAGACTATCTTCCTTAGGTTACTAGAAAACCACCCATCTAGCAACGTCCATTGATTCAAGGAAGAATAAAAAAAATCTAAAATAAAAAAATTTCATAAAAATAGGTAATATGATATTAAACTGAAATAGAAACATAGACAGAAAGAACATTGAATAAATGACCCTAAGGATTAAAGATATTACCTAGTGGGATCCAATGTGACAACCATTAGTTGAATCAGAATTTTGAATGAGGAGTTATCTAGAAACCTAGTTGAGGAGCACGAAAAGCTATTGGGAGAGAAGAAAGGGGTATTGTTGTTGGAAATGGGAAATTTAAATGTAATGCCCCAACTCCAGTTACCCAGAGTAGGTGCATTATTACATAACATTGGCATTATCACAGGAGACCAAGTCTTGAAAAACTGATTAGTTTTGTAGCCTTGTAAGTAATAGATATGTACAAATGTTTTACATTACATTATTATATGAAAACGAAATATTGTGTCTCATTTGAACACATTCTTATCCCTTATCCTATCCCGGTAGGTTAGTCATAATATACTTATTCACATCCTGGGAAAAATTAATCATAATAATGGGGTGAGATCAGATGAACAATAAATATAACAATATAGCATAAACTAACAAAAATAACCATAAACATTTAATCCAATTTGTAAGATTAAATCACAAGTTTTTTAAATATAATCTTCATAATAATATGGAAAATATAGATCAGATAATTTAATTTAATTATTCACATAGATATTCTAATAGATAAATAATCACATGTAATATCAATACCTAATCACATAATGATAGAATGCAGAATGGCGAACATCTTATCCAGAATGTCAAGTCCTCATTCCAAGACCCTAAATATAAATTTTGTCAAGTCCTTGTGCCAAGGCACTAGTTTTCTTCATGAGACCTACCGATGCATCGAGGGGCTATAGCAAGTCCTGCCCATCACTTACTATGTCTAATGCAATCCTCATATGAAAAGGCTGAAACATAACACAAACATTTGTATTAAACTATCATAAGAAATGTTAATACATTAATCATAAACTATGAATGAAATAAAAATAGCACATCCACATTCAAAAATAGCATAAAGCTATCAATAAAATATGGAATATTGTGTCATAAAAAATTAAATTCAATTAAACAGAAAATCCCACAATAGTTGTTGACATATATAAAATAAATCCAAAAACTATTTGAGTAAAATATCTCTCTATACTTTTAAAACATTTAAATGTATTATAATTATAAAAGAAAATATTTATTTTGAAAATATTCATATAATATTTCAAGGTAATATTTTATGGTTTTATAACAATGGAAAATAGCCTCCACTACCATATAAGTTAAAAAACATCCTTTCCATAATTTGTCGAAAATGTCATAATGTACCTTATTTGGAAAATAGCGGGAAGATTCGATTCAATTTTTTTTATAAAAACTCAAAAGGGATTAAATGACTTTAACCAGTAGTCTAGGAAATATTAAAAATGTTTTTAAATTAATTTTTAGGAAACACGGATGTGGATGATAAAGAATTCCTAGTAAATACTTACATATAAACAATCTCAGATAATGGAGCGATTGTAAATTTAACCCATACATTGTACTTTAACTTTTTCGAGGGTTCTTTAACCACCTGTAAAGTGGTTAAATCATTATTATTAAATTATAAAATAATTAAAGGCATAAATATGATATCATTTATGATCATCTAATATTGATTTTTTAATAATATTTCAGTAGTATCATTGTTTTGGGTGTTAACTAATTCGTTTTCCTTTATTTGATTGGTTACACAAGTTATGTTTGTTATGGATAAGATGTATTTGAATCATATCCAGAATTAAATTAAGTTCTTAAACATTATTTTTTAATCATCAAGTGAATATTATTTTGGAATGGTTACGATGGGGAATTAAATCTCATCACGTCGTCGATACGGTAAGTTGTACATATGAATTAGCGACAATATCATTTTATTGATGGTGAAATGATATGTAATTGAATGGTATATTATATATAAATAATAATTAACATGGAATATTTATTATTTAAATCAATTATACTCATTTTTATACCCATTCAAATAAAGAAGTGTTGAATAACAAACTACACCATGATGTCGTGATGTTAAGCCGTACGCACGCACTTATAAGGAATTTTTCATTCATGGGATTGATAGAATAATGAAGATGGTTGTACAATATTAATAATAAAATATCATTATGTATAAGGTAATGGATTTATTATTTTATTATGGAAACAACAAAGAAAGAGGAAGTGGAAGAATAAAAGAACTTTGAAAGAGGTGTTTAAATAATTAGTTCTTCTTTGGGTGCTTCCTTTTGATTTGAACAAAAGGGCTCCATAGGTTTGATTTATTATCAAATTAAGGCCTATAGGTTTAAGTGAGATTATTTTGGAGGATATTGGATCAGGTTTTGGCATATCCTAATGGATTTCGATATGCGAATTTAAGAGAAGGTAAAGTACCCTTTTATAAGAGAGGTGAGGGGAACATTAGGAAGAGCTTGAAATATTAATTTAGTATAAAATCATTTTCGGTTTGTAATATCTAAAACTTTATTTATTTAGATTATAAGGTAGGAGTGGGTATAAATACTCTCAAAAAATAGGTTTTATACATGTTTAGGTCACTATATTAACCCTACCTTTTATATTTAACTCTTAGTTAAATAGTTTAACTTTTACCGCGTCTTCTGAACTTTTTATACTACATGGTTAATATAGTTACTATAAAATTTCAAGAGAACCCAAAGTGGTTAATTAATGAAATATCTAACATTATCTTATTCCATTGGCTGAATCATATATTTTTAGGAATATTATATCATTTAATAAAATGTTATTGTTTTTAAAACTCATTTATGTCGATTTTGAAACTATTTTGTATTTGGATTTTTTGAAAGTCATAACAACATTATTACTTATAAAAAAGTACATTTAATAAACCCTAAAAAGTAATCTTAAACTATAAAATTCGTTTATGGAATCAAAAGTTTCAATTTACAATTATTTTAATATTTATAACATCAATTATTTTAGTCTTTTATTAATAAGGTAATTACTATATCATCATTGTGCCATACATAAACTTAATTATTTAATATCTAAAAATTATAAATAAAATACCATTAGGTAGGAAATATTTCTATATTTATAATTAATACTTATAGTGGAGTTTATGTAATTTATAACTCTATATTAAAAAGGTTTAGTTAAGAAAATTTTAAATTAATACTTTTAAATATTCTTAAAATAAAATATAATAATTGTCCTAATCTAATCCACATGGATCAAAAAGGGTCATATTTTTGTCATAAGGTTGATTTTGGTCAAAATACACATATCTAATAGAATTATGACATGTTTTTAGGTAATTATAATATTATTTTTACTTTTAATTACTCTATTTACTTTTAACTGAGGTAAATAACATTCAAAATGTACTATTTTCCAAAAAACAATTCCATCTTATCGAAACAAATTTTACATACTGACGAAAACCGTGTCTATCAAAATTTTGAAATTAAATTCATATAAGTGGTAAAATTACATTTTATGCAAATTTTCAAATGTTCCTAGAAGGTGGGTAAAAGGCATTAAAAAGTTCAATAAAATTTTATTTGTCTAATTTTTCTATAAAATGACTCCATTGAATTAAATAGGACTAATATAGGTATTATGTATCTATTTTGACTTTAAAATAATTTAATTATTATTATTATTATTAAAATAAAAATTTGTTTTTAAACAATAATGCACTGTTTTTCACTATTCATTAAAAATTGAATGTTTTTAGAAAAATACCAAAAATTCACCGTAAGCTAATTTTTATATTATGAATCCAAAAATGAAGTCCATTTTGAAAAAATGAAATTTATAAAATATCAAAAAGTGGGTATTACTATTCATAACTATTTTTAAAGTGGATGGTTTTATTGGTCTTGGTGTTCTAGAACTCGGGGCTACGTACATCGCAAACTAATATATTATTCAAATCAAACCTACTGTGGGATCTTGGGGTGTTACATTCTTCCCTCCTTCAAATAATTTTGGTTTCAAATTTTCTCGAATATTACTGTATAAAATTATTTGGGTGTATCTTCATCATAATTTCATTAGTTTCCCACATTTCCTCTTTCATTTTATAGTTTCTCTAAATAATTTTTACCAGAAGAGTGGTCCGATTTCTCAACCCTTATTCTCTTGTATCAATAATTTTGATAGGCTCTTCACAATAAGACATTTCAAGTTCCAATTCTATTTATTTATAGGGGAGTACTTGTATTGTTTCAAGCATGTATTTTCTTAATAGTGATACGTGGAACACATCATGAACTTCAGAGAGACTTGTCGGCATTTCCAAATAGTATGCTACAACTCCAATTTGTTCTAGAATTTCGAAAGGTACAGTGTACATGTGACTTAATTTACCATTATTACCAAATCATATGACACCCTTCCATGGAGATACCTTCATGAAAACATGATATCCTACATGATATTCCAAATCCATATTTTGGTTATCGACATGGAACATTTTCCTACATTGGGCTGATTTGATGTGGGTTTGGTAATCATCACTATTCCCATTGTTTCCTCATCATGTTCTGGGCTGACGAGTTTTTTTTCACCAATGTCATCCCAAAAAGTTTGTGTGATAAATATATTTCAATATAACAATTCATAGAATTCCATAAATATTTGAATGAAAGATATTGTTATAGGAAAATTATACCATTGATAAATACTGATCCCATTTACCTTGAAAGTCATGTGAGAAAGATCTCAACATGTCTTCTAATGTTTGAATAGTCCGTTATGATTGTCTATTAGTTTGAGGGTGGTAGGAAGTGCTCAATTGATGTTTAGTATCTATGGATTTCTGAATACTTTTCTATAATCCAGATGCTAAATGGGGATCAAAATGAATAACAACCGATAGGGGTACACCATGAAGTCTTAAAACTTCATTAATATATAGTCTTGTTAAACATTCATGTGGTAAATCTTCTCTTCTATAATAGAAATGTGAAAAATTGGTATGATTATAAACAATGACCCATGTTGCATCATTACTTATAGAAGTCATTGGTATCCCCATTAAAAATTCCATCATAATATCATCCCATTTCCACTTTGGTATGGGAATAGATTTAATGACTCCTTTAGGATGTTGTCTTCTGACCTTCACAGTTTGAAAAAACCAACATCATAATACATAATTAGAAATATCCCTCATTATTTTATACCACCAAAAATGTTCCTTCAAATATCTATTCATCTTAGTTCTACCAAGGCGTATAGAGAAATTGGATCTATGAGCATCATCCAACAATTCCCTTTTTAGATCAGGTATATCGAGAACATAAATCATCTTCCCAAATTTCAAAATTCCATCTTCATATGTGAATTCAAACAATCTCCCATCATTCACAGCATTAATTTTCGTTTGAAACTCCTCATCATCAATCTGAGAAGTTTTATCCTTTATAGTATATATGGTTTAGAAACCATTTGAAGCAAGTATTGATGTTTCACCTTCCATGATTATTCCGAAATCCATTTTTAATAGATCCATGAACATATGATCCTTTTCAACTCTCATCGGGTTCATGACTCCATGATACATTCTGCTCCAAGAATCTACCACCTTATTTTCCTTCCCTCGATGGTAGTGTATTGTTAAATCATAATCCTTGAGTAGTTCGAGCAATCACCTTCACATGCTGTTGAGTTCTTTCTGGGAGAAAATATACTGCAAACTCTTGTGATCAGTATATATCTCACATTTTTATCCATAGAGATAGTGTCTCTATATCTTCAGAGAAACAATTATAGCGTCCAACTCAAGATCATGAGTATGATAGTTTTGTTCATTAATTTTCACCTTTTGTGATGCATAGGAAATAACTCTGTCATTATGCGTTAGGACACAACCAAACCCTTTCTTTGAAGAATCATTATAAATAACAAACCCATCATTACCTTATTGTAGAATAATGATATAAGCATTTAGCAATATTCTCTTTAATTATTCAAAAAATTATTCACACTCTTTTGTCCTTTCACGAACCAACCCGGTTCAACACTGAACCGATCACCCATGCCAGTTAACGGTATATCCTGAAGGTCGTTCCTGATCCCCATGGGATGGAAACTAGGTTCAGGAATTAAAAAAATAAATTGGGAATGATTTAATCCAAAAATCAACCAAACAGAAACAAAGTAATAAACATAATCAAATAATCCATGAAAACTAACAACTTAATGTAGAAAAATAAACAGTTAGTCCAAATACATGATACAGTTGAAGTGTCAGAAACTAAAGGGAACAAACTAAAAAAATCCATGCTACAAAATCTCCATGTGAAATCTTGGTCACCTTCAACCACTAAAACGAACATGCTCTAAAATGAGAACCTACGAGGAAGCCCAAACAAAATCCGAACCATCAACTGAAAAGACAGGATATGTGTGAGAACCGAAATTCTCAGTAGGGATGCCAAATATGACCATTGAATCCAAGAGTTTTTCTCCAAAAAAACATTTAACATAAGTATAAAATATATATACAAAAGTATGGTTTAAACAATTTAAATAAAAAAACATTTTTTACCATTTCAATGTTCAACAAACGATGTCAATCATTTAAAAAACAGATGCCATTTTATAACCAAATTCAAAACAACGAAAACCAGTGTACTGCAAAAAGGAACCAGATAAACCAGAATGAAAAGAATCTAGTACAATATAGGGTAAATAATCAATATGATAAATAACTCTGGGAGATCCTAAAATCCCTAAAAGAACCCCAGATGTACTTTTTTCGGAACCACATGTCGACATATGGTGCAACCCCATAGTCTATATCCCACCAATCGCCCTCGTGACAAAACCAGTAATAATTCCCACCCAGCCTCTCAATCTACCTGGGGGAACCAACCCATCTAATTGGGGATGGTGAGAAACCATCACTATATCATCTATAAGATGACCATGAACCCATGATGGTAATAGTAACATTATGTAAGTAGTATGCTCTCGCACGCGGGACTCATCTCACCGAACTTTCCTACCCCAAACACGAACAACCTATATGATAACCCATGAAGGGAAATCCCTCTATAGAGGTCACCACATACATATATATCATGTCATCAAATCACAAACTGGTCCGTCACCTCACATAATCATTCAAACTATATTTTGAAACACCTTTAGTTTCCAACTGGGCATTCACATATTACGAATCACATTATTTTCCACGTTCAATATAAAAATTAAGCTTTGAGTTCAAAGTTCCAAATGGGCCTTTAGAATGATGTTACAAAAAAAATTTTCCAAAAAAACACCTACAGTACTTCTACATATGAAAATCAAAATGGTCCCTTATGTTCCAGACACATACCCCAACTCTTATCAATTTCAAAATGGGCCTTTTCCATTCCAAAATCACACAATCCATGTTCCAAGGCCAAACAGGACAATACATATGGAATACATTTAAAACATTGTTTTCCCAAAACACATGTTGAATCCCTTTATGAAAAAACAGTTTATAACCTTTTTTAGAAATCTCCCAAGGGAACCAACATTGTTTGAAAACCAAGAGTCATTTGAGAAATCAAGATTTTGTAAGAATTCCATTTTTCAAGTGGCATATTAATTTTTGAGAATAAACATTTGTGCTAAGAGTGCACCCATAGATGTTCCAACATACAATAGAACCCCATTAATCCATGAAACTATTGGAAAACCAAGTTCAATTATTCATTTTTTAAAATAACAAAACCATCCCATTTTTCTCCATAAAACCCCTTTCAAATACAATTAGACCCATATGTCTAGCCACACCATTTCCAAATTACACACATAAAACCATGTTCACAACCATACAATCTCCATCACATGACATAAGAGTTAAAAATTTCATAAAATACTTAATTCCATTTTTTAGGAACAAGTCATCTCCAAAAATGCCTCATATGTGCCTTAAACCTAAACATTTCACACAAATCTCTTTAGAAAAATATTTTTAACAAAATCAATCAACAAAGAATCCTCATATATATCTATTCATGGAAAAAATAGTGGTGAAAATAACATTTTAGAAACAAATTAAAACATGCAGGTTCCAACGGATTATTCTGAAAAGGAAAAGTTGAAATCACCTACCTCTAATCATTTGCGGAAGGGAAAAAACATCAATGATAGGAAGATAGAATCCCTACATGCAATCTGCACATCCTATAGAAAAGAAAAAAAACCACATGAACCAACCCTAAGTATAGGGTTTGGAAAAGGGAGGAAACCCCAAAGAAAACCCTATAAACAAAGATGGGAAGCGAATGAGAAGAGATTTAATAAAGGGAACATGAATAATCACCAACCATCCATGGAAAATCACAAAAAAAGTACCTAAAATGAAGGAGGATGAAGGGAGAAGCTCCTATGGTCGATAAAAATTAGTTATGTATTCATTTTAGAGGTAAAATCACCAAAAACTAGTTTTCGCATCAAAAGTTATTATGCCCGTAATGGGATGCACGATTTTGCAGCACCGTTTGGAAAACCGTCCGCAAACCATACGAGAGAAACTGTAAAGATTCTAGAAACTTGTATGGTTATGTTGCATGGTTGCGGTAAACCTTGATCAAACCATGATTCCCTTCAAATTGGCCAAAAACCCCAAAATTACAACCCAACCACTAGGGAAGCCCACCCATTGATCCTAGAATGTTTTAAACACAAAATAGAGACACAGATGGCGTCACAAACTCTACATCATGACACATTCCTCCCACAAAATTATCAATAACTTTAAATAGGTTCATAAGAAAATAAATATAAAAAACAAAAGGACTTCTGTAGGACACCCAACACAAACCTCAACAAAAATATCCAACATTGAGAAGTACATAAAATGAAGGAGTATATGAGATCGAGGTATGAAAATTCACCCCACCACAAAACTTTCTGCCCTTAGAAAGTCACCAAGCCAAAACCCGATCATGGTTCGAGTCCATGCCACAGAAAACCATAGAAAACTGAAAATCCTAGAATGAACTGACTCTCTACATGTCACACCTGGCCGATTCAAGAATAAAATAAAGATCTAGGCTAAGGGAGAACATGAGACGGTTCTCACCACCACAAAACTCAACTGATTGAAAATCTAAAACCCCAACACACCACCCCATGGGGGACCACAAGAAATTCCATCTATGATTTATTTAACTTCTAGCATGTAAAAAACAACTCTACCGCAAGGACCCGGACATAGAACCTTCTACGGAGCAACCCGGCATACTAGGCACCTGAACGAAAAACTTTGACAAGAATCGACAACCTTCCGTACAAAAGTGATCGAAAACACAAATGATGTTAAACTCCACTATACAGTCCGGGACTCATATCACAAGTGGAAACTTCTAGAATAAATCAACCCAAAACCTTCACCAAGACCAAGAACTCTTGTCACCAAACAAGCACCTCCAAAGCCAAAACCTATCCCAGAAAAAACCGAACACATTCTAAGAAAGATGTGCATTTCCAAAATCCATGGTCAATGAATTGAACTATCCACAATAAAAAAACAAGTCCATCATACTGTCACACTAGAAATATTTACACCCCCACGTAGAAATGAAACCAAGAGAACATTAGGTGTTTCCAATACAGAAAAACATAGACCATGCAAAGATTCCTCACACCCTAAGCAACCCCTGGCTGTCCGTGAGCTTCTCCCTGAGATATGAGACAGGGGATCTGATGGAAAAATCAACTTATTCTTCACAGTCAGGCACTAGCATCCCTCGACCAACACCTTCCATAAAAGGAACAACATTCAGAACATTCTTCAATGACCTGAACAGTCACCATGATAACAAGACATCAGAGGCATGAAAAAAAACGGGTTAAAATGCCTAAACTGACAACATTGGTGGCACTGAAAAGAACAATATGATGATATAAAATCCAACACTAATATACATGATTTGCCAAAAATAGTTTATTCTATCACACCCCACTCACTAGATAGAAAACCCTTAAGAAATCTTACCACCACGAACTACACCTCAAACATCAGTGAAAAAGAAACACTCGACCTCTGTTGGCCCATAACTGGACTATCTGACAAACCCAAGACAACAAAGACTTTAACAATCTTGGGAGTTCCCAACCAACATGAATACACACTCTACCTCTGTAAACCACTTAGAATCCTCTAACAGACCTATGCCACTCCAAAATACAAACAAAATATGAGGAGAATCGAAAAGTGGGCATGAAGCACTGGTAACATAGGTGACCATTCTGGGCATCATAATCCGAACAATATGGAAAACACATATGAAACTGGCATCAATGAAAACTCCATAAAAAGAAACAACCCAAACAAAGGTAAATAGGCTTACAAGCAAAACATATACAAACATAAGCAAAAACCACTTTTCTAAAAACCACAATTTTATTAAAATTACAATGCTTCCTTCTCAAAGGTCATTTTACAAATACCAAAAACCCACTTTCTAAGAAAAATTATGTCCCGAAATCACTTTTCCATTCAAACCCATGTTTGAAAAATCATGAAAAGATTAAAATTTCATAATCTTACCCATGGAATTTTATGAACCATCACAAGTTTTTCCACCCAATTACTCTCACTTCATTCTAAAAAAAGTTCCCACATACACTTTCTCTATAAACCCCATACATGTGACTCTTTATATGGAACACCAAGGGTCAAAAATTTCTTTTCCTTTTCATGTTAAAATATACATCAATTTTTCCCAAACCAAAATACTATTTTATTTAAAACCCATTTCAACAATTTCCAAAACATCTTGGAGAACACCTTTTCCTTTTCAAAACCACTTTAAATTTAAAACCATTTCCATTTCCAAAATCCATTATCATTTTTAACACATGATCATAATAACCAAGGCCAAAACAAAGAACAACCAGAAACGGACTACCAGAATGAGGATGTAATTTTTATTCCCAAACCAGAAACATGGTGGTGGTCATGAACCATGTATGGAATAACACTAATAGGACCTTGAACTGGCCACTTGGACTCCACATTGTTGACTACTTCATGTGAGGTCACAACACGACATCAGTCCGTCTCCATTTTCATTCCTCATCCCAAAACATCCCAAGAAAAGGACTCACTTCCGGACAACCCTTAGTAACCCAGGTACCGTCATGGGTGGTGGTGATCAGGCACCGACTCGTGACCCACTTCTTGAGCCCTAAAAAACCTATTATCCTTCTACTAAACATCCCATATAGCAAGAACCTCCTTTAATACCATATTTTTCATGAAACAACACGGGTTGACACTGAAGCAGTCACCTAAGCCAATCTGCGGCGTGGCACGAAGGGCATTCCTGATTCCCATAGGTGGCAACTAGTGTCAGGCATAAAAAAATAGACTTTTAATTGATTTAATCTGAAAAGACACCAACCAGTAACATATCAACAAACCAAATCAAACAATCCAGTAAAACCAATAACTTAACATAGAAAAATTAATAGTTGGTCTAAATACATGATACAACTGAAGATGATGAAACTAAGAGGAACAAACAGAAAAAAAAATCCATCCTACCATAATCTCAATGTGACATATTGGTAACCTAAAACACCTAAATAGAACGTGCTCCACAATGAGCACTTACCGGGACGTTTAAAAAAAACCTAGACCTGCTACTAAAAAAGACATGATAGGTGTGAGCACCAAAATGCTTAGTTGGGATGAAAAAAATAACCACGGAATCAAAGAATTTCCTTTCCCAAAACAAAACATTTTAACAAAATTTTGAAATACATTTACAAAAGTAGGGTTTTCACATTTTAAATAGAACAAAGTTTTCCCCATTTCAAAGTCCAACACATGTAGTCAATCATTTCGAAAACCAGATTCCATTTAATAACAAAATTCCAAAACAACAAAAACAAGGATAGTGATAAAAAGAACCATATAATAAAGCATGAAAATAATCTAGTACAACATTTGGTAAACATGAAATATGATAAATAACCATGGGTGATCATAAACATACCGAGAAGACCCCTAGACGTACTCGGTTCAGAACCACCTGTCAGTGTATGGTAAATCCCCATAGTCAATAACCCACTGAACACCCTCACGATAAAACCAGCGACAATTCCCACCTGGCATCCAAATATATCTGGGGGCACCAAACCGTCTAATTGGGCCTAGTGAGAAACCATCAATCGATCATCTATAAGATGCCCATGAACACATAATGGTAATAGTAAACTATATAAGTAAGAGGACCTCGCACACATGACTAATCTCACCACACTTTCCTACCCCAAACACGGACATCCTATATGATAACACATGAAGGGAAGTCCCCCTATAGAGGTCCCCCCCCCAACAAACAATCAAACACACACACACACACACAAATATAAATCACATCATCAAAGCATAAAATGGGCCCTCACATCACATATGCATTGAAACAATCTTTTAAAACACCTTATATTTCCAACTAGGCATTCACATTTTCCAAATCACATTATTTTCAAAGTTCTATAAAAAACTTCACCTTTGAGATGTAAGTTCCAAAAAGTCTGTTAGAATGATGTTACCAAAAAACTTTTCCAAAATAACCCACCAACACTGCTTCTAAACATGAAAATCTAAATGGGCCATTATATTCCAAACACATAACCCAACTCTTCATAATTTCCAAATGGGCCTTTACCATTCCAAAATCACACAAAGCATGTTCGAAGGCCAAACATGCCAAAACCTGATGAACACATTTAAAACCATTTTTCCCAAAACAATTGAAGAAATGGTTTATCTAAAACCCATTTAATACCTTCTTTAAAAATCTCTAAAGGGAACTAACATTGTTTGAAAACCAAGAGTAATTTAATAAATTAAGATTTTATAAGAATACTATTTTTCATGTGGCATGTTCATTTGTGGGAACATCCATGTTTTCTCATAATTCACCCATAGATGTTCTAATATAAAATGGTACCCCTTTCTTTTAAGAAACCATTTGAAAACCAAATCCAACTATTCATTATTTAAAATAACATGACCACCCCATTTTTTCCCATAAAACCCCTTTCAAAGACCATTAAACCCACCTATCAACCCACACCATTTCCAAATTACACGCTCAAAACCAAGTTCACAACCACATAATCTCCATCACAGAACATAAGAGTTAACATTTTCAAAAAATACTTAATTCCAATTTAGAAGAACAAGGCATTTCCAAACATTCACCTCATGTGCCTTAAACCTAATCATTTCACACTAATCTCTTTAGAAAACTATTTTCAACAAATTTAATCAACACCAAATCCTCATTTACATCTATTAATGGGTATATTAGAGGTGGAAATAAAATTTTATTATGAAATGAAAACATGAAATTTCCAACAGATTATTCCAGAAAGGTAAAGATGAATTCTCCTACCTCAAATCATTTTCGGATGGGGAAAAAATTAATAATAGGGAGATCAAAACCCCATGTGAAATCCGTACACTCTATCCAAAAGAAAAAAACCACATGATCCAACCTTAACCCTAGGATTCAGACAATGTATGAAACCCCAAAGAAAACCCTAGAAACAAAGATGGGAAGGGAAAGAGAGGAGATCTAATGAATGGAACCTAACGAATCACCAACCATCGATGATTAATATCACAAAAAGTGCCGAAAATGATGGACTATGAAGGGGGATGCTCCTTTGGGCGATACCCAATAGGTATGGATTCATTTCAGAGTTGGAATCACTAGAAATGGGTTTCCACGTCAAAAGTTATTAATCCCGTTATGGGTTTCACAGTTTTTCTCTATGGTTTGGGAAACCAGGCATAAACCATGCGATAGATACTGGAAAGATTCTAAAAATATTAGGGGTATGTTATATGGTTCGGGGAAAATGTGCTTAAATCGTGTACCCCTTAAATTTGGCCAACCCCCCCCCCCCCCCTTAATTACAACCTAAACACTAGGGAAGTCAACCCAATGATCCTTGAATATTTTAAACACAAATAGAGAAACATATGGAATCAAAAACTCTCCAACAAGACACATTCATTCCACAAAATGTAAAATAACCATAAATAGGACTAGAAGAAAAAAAACACAAGGACTTTTATTAGACACCCAACCCAAACCTCAACCAAAAGATCCAATATTGAGAAATATATAAAATGAAGGAGTATCTGAGGTCACGGTGTGACATATCCAAAAACATTTAACCCTTTACATGTGAGCTTGGTTAATTTATTAGCCAATTTGTAAAATTCTAGAAAAAACACTGATAATAACCCTTTAAACTAATAAAAATTCATACCTTAGTTATACTCTTCAGTGTTGTACATTCATGCATTGACCTTGTATTTGAAGGATCAATAGAGATTCCATCCTTTGAGACAATATGGCCAAAATAATAAATATCCTAAATCTAGAATACACACTTCCAAAAATTCCCATATAATTCATTTCTTCTAAGAGTCTTTAGAATAGTGAAGAAGTTATTTTCTTTGTATTCATAGATTTTAAGGTATACCAAGATATCATCAATAAATACCACTACAATGTAATCAATATATTCCGTGAAAACTCTATTCATTAGATCCATGAAAATAGAGGGTGCATTAGTCAGTCAAAAAGGAATTACTATAAAATCATAATGCCCATACCTATTTCAAAATTTTTTTCGTTGGAATTTCTTCCTTCTTCATGAACAACTGAGGTATCTAGATCAAAGTTTAATATTGGAAAAATATTGAGCTCCAAGATGTTGATCAAATAAATCATCAATGTGAGGTAGGGGATACTTGTTCTTTATTGTTATAGAATTGATCTTCCTGTATTCAATGCATAGCCTCATAGATCTATCTTTCTTATTAACAAAAAAACATGGGATCCCCATGGAGAAACACTAGTGCAAATAAATCCTTTATTACTTAATTCCTCTAGTTGTTTCATTAGTTCAACTAATTCCACAGTGGCCATTTTTTAAGGGGTCATTGATATGGGTCTTGAACAAATAATTAAGTCAATGGAAAACTCAATTTATCATTCTGGATGATGTCCAGGTAAATCCTATGGAAAAACATCAATATATTCTTGCAAAATTGCTACATCTTCAATTTGAACATTCCTTTCCCCGCCCATAGTTATTTCACTCCATTACTCTCTAATAATTGAATTTATTATAGCTATAGGGGTGGATCTAGATGAGAATCAGATGGTGATGATTCCTCTCTAAAGATAAGGGATTCATTATCATCATAAAAAAATATAGCCTCCTTCTTAAATTTTTTTTTCACATCATGGTATGAAATCCAATATATACCAAGGATTATATCAAATCAAATCACGGGTATGACAGTAAGATAAAAAATATTGAGCACATATATATGCCATAATGGTAATTAATTGACAATCCTTTGTTGCTATGATACTTCCATTATGAGTTTCTTCTAACAAATACCTTGTTAAGTTAACTTGGAAATATCTAATTTTCTTGTAAAAATAGAAAGATATGAAAGAATGTGATGATCCATATTCAATTAATGCATTGGCTAAGATTGAGGAAATAGTTAAAGTACCTAACCCCACGTCATTCGGAGCTTCAACCTCAGCAGTTGTGATCACATAAGCTTGGCCTTAATCCCTTGTCCTTTTTGTGGTAAGTTTCATTTACTCTTAGGACATTCATTTTCATAATACCCCATTTCATTAAAATTGAAGCATTGAGCATCAACACCCTCTTTCTTCCCCTAGAAATCACGAGCTTGCTGGACCTTTTCTCCACACATGTTACAATCTATCATCCCCTATAGGCATGTACTAGGGTGTTCTTTCCCACGATTACTAAAAGAGTGAAATTCAACTTTTCCCTTCTTCCCTTTATTTCTTTTTCCATAGGGTTCAACAGATCTCTTCTTCTCTTTCTTTTCTTTGAATACATAAGACTTTGAGAATTCCTTTTTTGTCTTAATGGCACATGAGACTATATCTTCATATGATAAGAAGGATTGTGTGAAAAATTCCCAACAGATAAACGGTTTTAACCCATAAAATAATTGAACAATATTACTTCTTGGGTTCGTATATAATCGGAAGCATGCCTTTCTAACCTTGTAATGTTATACTCATAATTTGCAACATTATTTTCCTATTTTTTCCTCAGACTCAGAAATTGTCTTTTCTTATCCACTCGATGTTCTTGAGGAATGTATTTTTCAATGAAAAGATCATTAAACACCCTTGATTCTATATTTGATACTTCTTCATCCTCCTTTGTGTTTTGAATTTGTAGACACTAAAAAATGCTCAAGGGATGAAGGAGGTTTTGGTGAGACAAAGCGAAGACATAGTTTGACCCGATGATCCATTCTAGGGGGCCTGGAAGGGTTGCACAAAAAAATCTCATGGGTGCTTCAAAAAAATCTCTCCAGTGTAGAGACCTGTGGGATTTGAGGATGTTTTCCACACCTGTGTGCAAAATTCCATGTCGTGAAGAAACTTTCGCATCGTGCGCCAACTTCTGTGCCATGTGCAATCTTTTGTGACACGTTCAAACTTCCATGCTAGCGCGGGAACTCAAGCACCATCGGCCACGGGCGTGGAATGTTTCACGAGACGCCCCTGCACCGATGATCTTTCATGCTACCGACACTGGTGCACCAACTTTCGCACGGACATGTTTCTACGTGGATCAAGTGACCACGAGTGCCTATAAATGGAAGAGCGCCCTTTCAACATACGATGGCTGAAGAATCTAAAATGTCTCCTCTGTGTGAAATCCTCTTATCCTATTCACAAAAGATGGCTTTCAGGTATAGGATTTTTCGTGACAGGTCACCCCAGGGTCCACCTTCATGCGAGACCACTCGGGCTTAACCCTCACCTGAATCCCTTTTGAGTCTTGTCCCCTACATGAAATCACTTCCAATTTCATTAAATCCTCTCTAATTGCACACAATATCTTCTGATAGAATGTAAGATCTTCAAATTGTGCGCAGCCCTTATTCCTTTCATGCAATATTTTCTATTTGCGCAGAAAACCCTGGCTCCCCTTTACGCACCCAGACACTCCAATTTCATGTCGACCCAGGCTTTTGTGCTCAAGAGACTCAATTCCTTGCTGACCGATCCTTTTCCACACAAAATGCTCAATTTCACGCTGACCAGGACTTTTCCACACAAGTATCTCAATTCCATGCTGACCTAGTCTTTTCTGCGTAAGTACCTCAATTGCATGATGGCTCGGCCTTTTATTCAGTATTGATCATTTTTCATGAAAACCTCCCTCTTCGTGTTCATGTGTTTGACATCTCTCTCCAGGACATAACTTATGTGTGCCTCCCACATCCAAAACATCTACGGAACACACTATTTTCCCGTACGACCTTTTAGGCTCATATGAAGTACCTTCAATTTCCCTTGGGTGGTGTTTCACATTGCGTTGCTTTGCCTCCTGCTTCTTTGCACAAGCACTCTAACGGCTATTGATTCTTTGCATAGCCATGCTAATTTGGACCCCTAGTGGGATCACCTCATGGCACCCCCTCACCAAGGAATTGCCTATCCCTTCTCTTCACCAAGGTATAGATGTTGATAGTTATTTATGTCCCAGGGTTGTGGGGAGAACCCATTTTCTTCGATATGTAGGGCGTTAAACAGCCAAGCGCCATCATCCACAGCACATAAAGTTAAACTGTGACCTCGCCCTATGCCTCGCATGCAGGGTTCCCCATCTCAGACATTCTCTATGCCCACTAGTCAACACGTGAGTTAAACCATTCCTCACATGGAACGACATCCTCTTTGTCGGACTGGCATCTGGCCACAGGGAAAGGGCAACCACCCTTGTTCAAGTCCCTAGCTTTCATTGCAAGAGGCAGCACCCCTGCTCCTCTCTTCCTGGGTTCCAAATCTCTCTCCCACTGGGCTTTGTCACCACCTGGGCATCCCTCCTAGAGTAAGTCCCAATATTCATTGCTTGGTTTTCTAACCAAACGTAAGCCCTGGTTTCCTGTTTGGGACGCCAACTATGTGTTGCCCCAGTCTACTTCCCATGGACGCAACTTTCACGACATGATCAGTAGGTCATTGTTGCTCTTGTTTTTTATAACAAGCAAGACTCATGTGGGCTTAGAGAAATCATCAACCATGACATCCTTTCAGGGCAGCGAAGAGAATAATCCCCCAAATTCACCCATTCACAAACTACATTTTCTTTGATCCTTTTCAATGCAGGTTACGTAGGAAGCCTCCCTAAGGTTCATGCCCATCACCCAATCATTTTGACCCCCTTCATGTCGGTTCACCAAACAATCCTGAACTACGTGGAATTTGATCTTTTCCAAGGAATGGTACGTATGAATCCTCCATGGGGTTCAAGCCCAATACCTGATCGCTCTGACCCCCTTCACGTCGGTTCACCCACTCCTCCTGAACCCAGTGGTCTTCGATCCTTGCCAATGCAGGGTACGTAGTAATCCTCCCTAAGGTTCAAGCCCAACACACAGTCGTTACGACCCCCTTCACATCGGTTCACCAAACCATCCTGAAGTAAATTAACTTTGATCCTTGTCTTCTAGGAAGGTATGTAAGAATCCTCCCTGAGGTTCAAGCCCAACACCCGGTCGTTCGGAACCCCTTCAAGTCAGTTAACCAAACCATCCTAAACTATGTGGAAATTGATCCTTATCTCATAGGTAAGGTACGTAGGAAGCATCACTGAGGTTCAAGCCCAACACCAGATCGTTCTGACACCCTTCATGTCGGTTCACCAATCCATCCTGAACTACGTGGACTTTGATCCTTGTCTCTTAGGCAAGGTACATAGGAAGCCTCCCTAAGGTTCAATCCCAACACACGGTCCTTCTAACCCCATTCTCGTCGGTTCACCAAACCATATAGATCTACATGGATTTTGATCCTTTCCAAGGTAGGGTACGCAGGAAGCCTTCTTGAGGTTCATGCCCAATACTTGGTCTCTCCAACCCCCTTCATGTCAGTTCACCCACTCCTTTTGAACTACGTGATCTTTGATCCTTTTCAATGTAGGGTACATAGAAATCGTCCCTGAGGATCAAGACCAATACCCAGTCACTCTTACCTCATTCTCATCGGTTCGCCCACTCCACTTGAACTATGAGGTCTTTGATCCTTACCAAGGTAGGGTACATAGGAAGCCTCACTGAGGCTCAATCCCACTATCAATCTAGATCATCGGTCCTCATTCACATCGGTCCACTGACCCCCATCCCATATGAACTATGTGGGTTTGATCTCTGTCTCCAACACCAGGTACGTATCAATATTCCTTGAGGATTAATCTCATCCAGAAGTAAGCCATTGTGACCTCGTCCAGTGGTAAGCTGATGTGACCACGTCTAGGTGTAAGCAGTTGAAATCCCTAGTCGACGGTAACCTATCATGAGATGAACTATGAGGTCTTTGATTCCCTGCCATAGTGATACGTAGGAGGTCTCTTCAAGACACAAACCCAACATCACCATCATCCTTGAGTTGACTCCATCTCATTCTCTACTCACTTCACATAACCATCCAACATTCGTCCTGATTCTTACCCAGGCTGCCACATCCTAGTGGGATCATGCCACATCATTCCCCATTCCCCTCAATAACATTCGGGAATCTAACCACATGTTGGCCCCAACATCAGTGTTCCATCTAAGTGTTTCACCCATATGATCCACTGTAATTAGTGTTTTTATCAGTCTGATCCATATTCACTAGATGTTAAACTTATAGAATACCCTGTGTTAAACATGGGTAGCTGAGGAAAATCTCATATACATTCCTATGGAATATGATTCCCCGCATTCTATGTGGGATTCCTCGGGCTTCTTTGCCCTCAAGAATACCTATAATAAGGGGAAGAAACCTGAACGTGCCACTGTCCCAGCGTCCAAACACGCCAGTGATGTCCAACGTGATTACTTCCGTGATCGAAGTTCGCTGCCCTGACTAGACCCTTTGGAATGTCCTGATAGAAGAAATGTAATTAACCGGTGTCCATGAAGATATGGCACTTGGAAGATTTTCATAAACAATGCCTTAAATATATAAGGGGGACTCAGACTAGGTTACAAGTTTCAAGGATGAATCCATGGAAGGAAGAACCAGCATCCCATCATCCCATTTCGATCAAGGAGTAAACATCCCTATACAAGGAATGGATACCCCCACATTTGGAAAGCATGAATGTGGAAAAACAAAACAGAATTGTCGTCCCCCAACGTGATGTACACGCGCGCCCCAATGAAAGGGTCAGAAATAGAAATGGTGAAAATATCGTGAATATATTCTCCCCAACAAGGATATTAGTAGCGTTCAAGAAATTGGTGGATTAGCTTGTCTCCAGATCTAGCTATCTGGAACTGGGTCCCGCCATGCTAATAGAGGGTCGGGCATGAAACTCAGAAGAAGTTGGGACAATAGAACATTGGACTTCCCAGTCTGCGACATTGTTAGTGTAGTCCACTATTACTTATCATGGAAGATGGGATGGCATTGGGTCACCAGCCATCAATTCATTTTTCATTCAGCATTGATGAGTTAATCTGCCTGCTTTCCGAAACCGAGATGAAGCTCCCTGAACTCGATCACCACCTGCCCACCGACGTAGGGGCAGGGGCTGTACAAGTATGATAGTCTCTCCCAATTATACCTCTTTTACGATGTTCTCAATGACCATGGCCATGGGGCGCCCACACCACATCTCCATGTCCGAGGTTGTTCAGCAGAGGGTGAATAATGATGTCATAAGCTGGAATGTGGAGGCGGGTATTATCCCGACTCAAGATATGGCCCGCCTGGATTTAGAGTCATTTGGACCTCATCATCAATGCCACCCATGAGGGCCACGTAGAAAGACCTTGCTCCCCACTCCAATATATAACAGTTTTGAGAGCTTATCCTTGGAACGCTTCAACGACTCCCTACCCTACGTCGATGAGGTAGGGGATATCAAGGTCAACCCAGCCAGAATCCCATTCCAGGGGCTCCCAGCAAGGGCTCTCACCCGGCCGTGTCAGCGCCGCCACCCGGTCATATTGGAAGAGGAGCAGGTAAGCTACGTACCTGCACCACCAGCTCCGACCTATTTAACCCGACGCCAGCGTGGGGCGCAAGCCGAAGAGGAAGTCCACCAAGGGGCGTCAAAGTTAGCAGCTACTATGGTCTGAGCCACCATTTACGCATATCGCCAACTCCTTGTGTATGATGAGTATGGAAATTCACATGCTCGACCAGGATCGAGGCCCCAAACTCCCCATGGGAAGGATGGGTTGACTCTCTTGGTCACCGTCACAGACAGTGGTCGCCGCGTAAAAACCCATGGTAACGAAACCCTGTTCGAAGGTCCTCCCCATACCACTACCATGGAGAATGTGTATATTCACCCCTCCCAAGCCGTGCATGGAGGTCTGCCCCATGGCACCTTCGATCCGAATTAGGATCCTCCTTGTGGCAGTGATACTTAGCATAGAAGCCTCTTCCGATCCCACTACACCAGATATGGATTCATTCCTCCTGCCACAAACCATTGGTATGGGGACGTTGCACATCTGGTCACTCTTCACCATTGGGACCCTCCCCGTTTCCTCATAGAAGATGGTGAAGGTCCTCCTCGCCCCTGAAATCAGAGGGGTGAGGGCCAGCTTCGCCTCACCAGTGCCCAACACAATGTTCTTACCCGTGTTCAGATCAACTAATATGAGGCCCCTCCTCATACTAATGTCACAAGGGGAAACAAGCACAGAGGTCACCCCCCATGCTCCTACAAGTTCCAATAGAGGTCTTACCCACTCCATCACTTCCCATGGAGGTCATCCCCATGTTCCCTTTGATATCTGTCTCGGTGCTCCTTGCATCCTGGCTTACTCAGGTGGAAACCATATCTGCCCAAGCACCAATATGGCTGTAGGACCTCCCTGTGTCAGGAATCTAACTTCTCTCGAAGAGCCATCCAGGGGTAGGAAGGCGGGTCACGCTTCCATAAGAAGAATTCTAGGAAGGTTTGGAAAAATATCAAACCGTCCACTTATCAAACACTAAGCTAGAGTATGACTCTGTGTAGGAACCCTCCCCTCGCTCCTCCAAGTCAAGGGCAGAGGCAAGAACGAGGTGCACTAGCCTTGTACTCCTAGAATGAGAGTTCCATCAGATTCCCACCTCCCTTAGTAGGTATATGAAGGAGGAATGACAATTTGGGAACCCCATGGGATACGGTCGTGAAATAACCACCATCGTCACCAAAAGCACTGTCTACCTTGAATAGAGATCACAGAGAGCTGTTCTAGGGTCCAATGGCAGGTGAGAAGCAGGATGGCCCATCGCCAGTAGCCCTAGCCCATGTTCCAGGAACTATGGTTGAAATCTCATCCTACAACGATGTTGTGGAAAATTATCTACACTCTTCGTAGGACATCCTGATATTTGGAGACAAGTCAGTCCATTCATCGTATTCCTTAATAGCCAGCCTACTATCTCTGTGGTGTGTCTCAGTATCGCTGCCAGTTCCTCAGTCACCCCTAGTTGACGAATGGGGAAGTCAAGGGTGAGACCCTGAATCTGATCCGAGGACCTTATGGAATATCCTCGCGGCGGACCACGTTATTGAGATGTTTTGACCTATGGCAACACCAAATTTCCGCAAGCCGGAATCCCTCACCCTAGAAGAATTTGAGTGTTTTCGTCAAACACTCTGGGAGAAAGAATTTTTCCTTCTTAATCAGTGTGTGGTTTATCACATGATCCAATCTTATTTTGAGGAAATTGTCATGAAATGTCATCTTGTTGATTTGTCCGCACTCCCTGTGGCCCAATGCCCTGAGTCACTAAGTCTCCATATGGACCTCCAACAACAATGTGTTCAGAGTTTCAAGCTACTCCGCAAGATTACCAAGGAGGATTCATCCCATGTGAAAATATTTGGTTGGGGGAAGTATGGTGCCCTCCTCTTCAGTCTTATCTTATGGCAACCCAACTCTCTAGGCAACATTGAGGAGATTCCCCCAGGTAGATTCATGGTCAACATGGCCATAGTATCGGAAGAGGAAAACGAGATAGATATCTTGGATGGGGAACTTCCCCTTGAAGAAGTCCACAGCTACTAGACCCCTAAGGGAGGGTTACTCATCAATAGAGGAGCCTAATGGGTCTTCATGTTCCCACGGAGGCATTGTTCCTTAGTCAAAATCATGGTAAGGGTAAAGAAAATATCAAAGCCACCAAAACCTCCTACCCATTTAGCTTAGGGAAGAGGTTAGAGGAATTCCTCGAAAAAGCTACATTGAGTCAGCAACTTGCCGAATAGAAGAAGTTGGTCAGCAACCTCATGGATGAATGTGTTGCGGAGTGATGTCCAGATTACAGGTATCAGCAACTAGTAATGAATGTGATGGAACAACTTATCCTCAGCGAGATGCCTCCATGCGACCCTAGCCATCTTTCTCCTACAGACAGGGCTGAAGTGGAAACTTACACCAAGAGGATGTAGTATATCTCGCCAAACCCTCCAGAATAGTGTGAAAATCCAAGGGACCTAGCTCGTGTTCCCCCAGATGCCTTGAGGGTCGTGCTAGTAGCCACTCCAAAAGCTATTGGGCCTGATTAACAGGTTGAATAACCTTCCAACTCACCTGTGGTTATGAATCCCCATCGAGACAGGGACCCCCACCCAGATGATCCAATGCTGACACTCATTGACCGCCTTGAGGTATTGGAATCACGACAGGTGATTATACCACATGATGGCAGTCCATATCTAGCATGGGTGGATGATATGTTGGCACCATTGGGTTTTGGGAATCCCACCTTTTCCCACTTAAATGTGAGAGGGGAGACACCACCACATCTGGTCCACTTCACCTCAATGTGTGGCCCCATGTTAGGGAATCCTGTGTAGAAGGAGGCCGCCATGCTCCGATGTTTTGTGCAGACATTGGAGGGCCCTGTGTTTGTCTGGTATAACCAGATCCCCATCGGATCAGTAACCAGCTGGTAAGACCTCCATAGGTAATTCCTCTACCGGTTCAGCACCACGACGTAGAAAATGAATATCGCAGACCTCTTCAAGTGAAATCAGATGCTTGATGAGCGCGTCGCTGACTTTGTCACCTGGTGTAAAGGACTCACCTACTCCCATGAAATGCCACTAAACGATGAGAAATTACTTAATATATGTGTGGAAAATTTTAATTCAGAACATGTTCCCTCTCTGATCACAGAGAACTACCCTTGAGGATTATGAGACTTCTCTAATAAGGAATAATTCCTGGAAGAAACCCACAACGGGCTGACTAGGCACATCTATTGCCTCCAGAAATTCCCATGAGGAGGGATGTCAGCATTGAGATCTCCATGGTCACCCATTTAGGTTCCCCAATATATTTTGAATTGTTACGAGTGTAGCTGAATCTGCAACCTCATAGAGGACCGCCCCCATAGGCCCAACGTCCAGCCCAGCTGCGGCCCCCTCAAAATTGGCAGGTGGCCCTACGCAATGAACTGCCACCTCCTAGGTGGGACAATCAGGCCCCACCTCTTTGAGAGGCTCCTCTAGCCCCCCGTCAGGGTCAGGATCAAAGGTCCCCCATTCCAGAAAAAAGAAACCGGACCTACGCGTTCAATGGGAATCAGGTCCTCGACTATTTCTGAAGTGCCTTAGAACAATAGACTGTGCATTTTCCTTAGTGCAGAAGGCCAGAAGAGGAAAACCTCACTGATCACCCCAACTACTACCCCTATCACCGGATCTTGGGGAACAACCTCAAAAAGGGTTATGTGTTCAAATACTGGCTTTAAAAATAGGTCGATAACAACATAGTCAGGTTGGACCCTACCCCAACACAAGTGTCATGTGTTTTTGTAAGGCCATATAGCAACAACGATTACAAAGGTGAGTGGCAGCAGGTTACTAACCGTGGGTCCCAGAATTATTATGACCGGATGGCTCAAAAAATGGTTTCCCATGCCCATGGTATCATTTGGGCATGCCTAAATGGGCTAGAGCCATCAGGAGCTGCATCCACCACTTCTGCATCATTGTCTTAGCCAGCCTCTTCCCAGAAGAGAAAACACCAGCGACACAAGGGAAATCAAATTCCCCCAATGATTTCGTCGTAATCCCGTAATCTTGGTGACTTCATGCCCCTGGAGATGGTGATTCCTCACAGAATCCACCCAACAGTGGATGAATCATTAAGTGATTGTCTTGGGTACACTTATGTTAACATCGTTGAGTTAGTAAACCCCTACATGACTCCCGACGATGCGCCAAGAGGATCTCCCCAATGTCCCTAGCCGACGCCAACATCAGCAGAGTTGTGACCATTTGGGTAATCAAGGCACATCAGTTGGAACTTCTAGCTAGGCCATGAACACACCACTGAGACTAGGCAATAGGCCTAACGTAGAGCTCAGCATGCGCAACCTCCTCATCTGGGGTAATCATACCCGCTCGCACTGCTGTTTGTGAAACAGGATCAGGCGGAGCCCCCTCGAACAAGTCACGACCAGCCATGCCCTGCTACAAGCTGGTCTCAGTCAACTGGCCATCATCTGGTAGCCACTCTGTAGGCTTGAACAAGTGAGCAGTAAGATATACCCAACACCCGTCAGCAACCTGCCTAGCCGTCAAGGGCAACTGTACTGCCTGTCGTAGAGCAACCTCCTACATGTAGAAATTCATGCCTAGCATGGAAGTATGATATCTTCAGGAACCTTTCCATCATCACATAAAGTCATTCCATCCTTCAGGCCCTTCGCCTGTTTTCAGATATGCATGAGTCCCTCATTTAGTCTTTAAGACACCCCCTCCAGTTTGAGATGGAGCAAGCAGTTGTAGAGGCCATTCTTGCATAAGAGATCGAGAATACGGAATCCCAGAACATTATCTCATTCTCTGGAGAAGATGAATGCTCTCCTATACAAGGGAATAGTCACTCACTATACATCACCGACCAATTCAACGACATGGAGTTTTGTCACTATCTTGTTGACAACGACTCAGGGATTAACCTTATCCTAACATGGACACTATGCAAACTGGTTTTATCCAAAGATAACTTGACTCCATTCGACCTGAAAATCCAGGCATACGACAGGACATAGCAGACCCTGGTCGGCGTGATCCGTTTGAAGACCAATTTCAATTTCCTAGTTGCTAGTACCGAGTTTATGGTTTTCTCCCAAGACACCATGTACAATGCATTGATGGGCAGTACATGGCTCTACCTGCATGTGACAGTTCCCTCATCGTATCCCCAATGCCTCAAGTACTCCCTCAATGGTCGAGTGGGCATTCTCCAAGATGACACGTCTCATTTTTCTACTTTTGTAGCCCTCTACCTAGTTGCTGAATATTACAAGAGCAAGGACAACCAGATTAATGTTAGTGAGTTTGAACCCAATGCAGTTGCAACTGACCCCTAGGCAGGACTGGATGACACCTACGTCTTCCTGATCCATCGATTGGAGGCCATGAATCCCAATATGGGGAAATGTTTTGTTGTCTCTGGTACAAGGGGGAAGCGTATTCTCAAGTCTAAGCAACGTCGGGAGATCACCTTGTACTCCTATACAAATCAGTCTCAGTTGATCCCGGAGCCACCTAACCCCATAATCTATCGGGATGTCTGCCCCATGACAACAAAAATACGTCATACATTGATATTTCTCCAGGATGGAATTAACTAGCTCAAGCCAACACACAACTATTGCTTTGATATCATCAAGCATGGCCCCTTGGTCTATAGACTATATGGTATCATATCGAAAATATTCAATGCTACGGTTTCGACAGCACTAGAATCTCTTGATGCGGTGACCCCTACCGTTTAGGCTAGTACCAGCCTCTCCTAGCTTCAAGGAAGCTCCTAACACTAGATATACCTCCTCCTCAAGTGAAGAAGAGGATTTGGAGGAAGTTACCCCTGCCTTTTAAGAGGTAATTTCCACCATGGATGATGAGCTGGTACAGGTAAACCTTGGTAGTGAGGCAGATCCAAGACCTACATTAATTAGTGTTGCCATGTCCCTTGATAAGCAGAAGCGGTACGTAGACTTCCTAAAACATCATCGTGATGTATTCTCCTAGATCTACGATGAGATTCCAGGACAAGATCCTCTAATAGTCATCCTCCACCTTAGTCTCCCTACAAATCATCATGGGTTCAAGCATCCTCCTAGGAAGATGCGCCCTTTTCACGACGCCATGGTAGAGGCAGAAGTTGATAAGTTCATCATTTCCAATTTTGTTAAGGAGGTCTAGTACCCCAAATAGATAGACAACATCATACCAGTTAGGAAGAAGAATAGACAAATTAGAAACTACATCGACTTCCAGGATCTTAACTGTCATTGTCTGAAGGATGATTTTCTCCTTCTTGTGATATAATTTTTGATCATTGCTATGGATGTGTTCCATGCCCTCTACTTCATGGATGGTTACTCTGGGTACAACTAGATCTGAATGGCCCCCATGGATGAGGTGTCTATAACCTTCAAGGAACCACAAGGTAATTTTTGTTTCCAAGTCATTCCCTTTGGTTTAAATAATGCAGGTGCCACCTATCATTGGGCCATCCATCGCATATTCAATCCAATCATTAAGACATTGGAGGAATTCAACATGGATGATTTGGTGGTCAAATATTGTCGGCACTAGGAGAAACTCAAAGAAATCGAGAAATTTTTTGGATTCCTCTGTTCTCACTACTTGAAGATGAACCCATTAAAATGTGCCTTTGGGGTCACCTATAGAAAATTTCCTAGCTTTGTTGTCAGATATAGGGGCATCGAGATCGGTCCAGAGAAGATCAAGGCCATCATCCGGATTCCTCTCCCAAGAAATATTCATGATCTTCGAGGATTTCAAGGCCACATAGCCTCCACATGCCGATTCATTGCAAATTTAGCTAGAAAGTGTAATACCTTTTCATGGATCATGAATAAAGGCACCGCCTACAAATGAGACGAAGAGTGCCAGACCACGTTTGAGGAAATCAAGCAGTATCTACTCCAGCCACTGGTCTTAATGCCACCTATCTTTGAAAAACCACTAGTACTTTATGTGACAACCCTAGAATGATCTCCTAGTGCCCTTCTCACCCAGAATAACAATTAGGAGATGAAGAACAACCTTTAATAACTTGTCCACATGATCCTCAATACGGAGACCAGATACTCCCCCTATAAAAGAGCTATCTTGCGCTGGTATTCGTAGTACCGAAGTTGATACATTACTTACAGCACCACGAGGTACAATTGGTGTCTTGGGTAGACCCACTAAAGTACATTTTGAACCTCCCCATGTTGATAGGCCATCTCACTTGGTGGGAAGTGAGTCTCCCACAGTTCGATATCAGGTTTTTCCCAAAGAAAGCTATTAAGGGGCAGCATTGGTAGTCTTCCTTACATCACATCTAGCACGTGCTGACCAGTTGTTGGATCTAGATTTCCCTGATGAGGTGATCCTCTCGGTAGACCAATCCATTCTGTGCTGGAAGATGCATTTTGATGGTGCTTCCCAGATTCCCACCAGCAGAAGGCTCAATGATCCCAGACTAAAAAGCGTAGACATGAGTATCGTCTTTATTACACAGGCATAAGACATTTTTCCATACTCATTTCTGTTTTCAGAAGGCTGCACGAAAAATGAGGTAGAGTATCGGGCTCTTATCACTAGCCTCGAGCTATCCCTCAAGATTGATGTGCCCCATTTTCATGTGAAAGGGGATTCTGAACTAGTGATCAAGAAGATCGACGATGACTAAATCTTCAGAAATCCGAAGATTGTACCATTGTTGGAGCGTGCTCTCCAACTAGTGGCTCAGCTCCCATCTCGTCCAAAAGTTACTCATGTCCCTTGATCTAAGAATGGTCGAGCTGATGACTTTTTTGGCCTGGCAGTATCACTTGCAGAGTCCATGTAGGAGGACCTGATTATCCACGTGGAACATCGGAGAGTCATTTATCCTATCTCCCCAGGTGCCGATGATGACCTACTGGTAAGCCATCTTACCGCCAGAGCCTCCATGTCAAGACCCCCAGATGCAGTGGTTGAAGTGACTCCCGACTTGAGGGCCCCCTTTTTCAAATACCTAGATCACGATTACCTCCCAGCTGATCGGGCTGAGCACCAATGAATATGACGCTTTGCATTACTGTTTACTCACTAGGACTGCCCTAGACGTGATCAAATCTTCTACAAGTATGATTTTTATGGTATTCTCCTTTGTTTCATCCATGGAGTTGAGATTTCTCAGGTCATTCCAGAGGTTCATGCAGGTTCCTACGGCGCCCACTAGACTGGGCTGAAGCTATCTCACCAGATCTAGAAACTGAGGTACTTTTGGCCGTCCATTATCCGTGATTTCATCGACTTCGCCAAAAGATTCCATGAATTCCAAATTCGTGCTATCATTATGCATCGACAACCAGAGCATCTCCCCTCCACCAAGAACATTATGTCATTTGTGTTGTGGGGACTCGATGTCGTGGGACAATATCCACCGGTGATAGCTCGCCATGGCATATTCATCGTGACGGCTACGGATTTTTACCCCATGTGTGTTGAGGTAGTTTCACTCAAGGGGGTCAAGGCTAGGTCCATTGTTGACTTTGTGAGTTCCTACATCATCTACCAACTTGGATTCCTTAATGTCGTGCTCATCGATAGTGACACCAACTTCCAAGAAGCTGAGTTGAAGAAATTGTACGCCAAGTACAACATCCATTCTAACCATAACTCCCACTACCACATGCAAGAAAATGGACAGATCAAATAATTCAACAAGACCCTATATAACATTTTTCAGAAAATGGTTGGTCAAAATAAGAAGAATTGGTCATACAAGCTCGCCAATTCCCTCTGGTATTATCAGACAACGACTCATAATTACACCAAGGGGGCCCTTTATTCCCTGGTGTATGGAATTGAGTTTGTCCTACCTATCGAGTGTCAGTTTACTTTATTACGCAAAGAGTTATATGACTAGTAGGTTCCAGAAAAGTTACATGAAGTTTTTCTAGTTGAATTGGAATCACTTGACAAGAATAGGCTTCGTGCTCTGTACAACCTGGAAAGACACCAGAACAAGATGGCCAGAGCCTTCAACAAGAAGGTCTGCCACCACTTTTTTCTGCAAGGGGATCTAGTATTGGCCCTATGGACACCAATGATACCAGGTAGAAAACCACCAAAGTTGGAGCCCAAATGGAAAGGACCATTCATTGTTCACAAGGTTTACCCTCAATGGTGCGTACTCACTAGTGACCATGGATGGTGAGCGTATAACTCCTCCCACCAATGCCAAATTCCTAAACCAATACCTTTCTTGATCCAGCTGGTCTGACATGACCATAAACTGTCTAGTCTAGCATGACCCTAAACTGTTTGGTCCGGAATGACCCTAAACTGTCTATTCCAGCATGACCCTAAACTGTTTGGTCCCACATGACACTAAACTGCCCAGTCCTACATGACTTTAAACTATAAAATTTCCTACATGACGTTAATCTTTATGTCGTCTTGAAAGACATTAAATTGCACCCTTATAACTATATATGGCATGATTCCCATCCGCATTGGATATGTAATAATGATCATACGCTCGGTCCTGAGTCCTGCCCCCAGACTCTTCTCTTTGACTATCCCCTGGGTATAGTTCTCTCAGAGGGTCCGTGCATGGTATAGTGTATTCTTCTTTAACACCACTAATGTCAAGATACGATGGTCGCACCATGTTCCCCATCCCCATTCTTCTATCCTCACACGTCCTTACTGCACGATTTTAAATTGCATGGCCATTAAGAACTACTTACAGCTTGATTTCCATCCTCATGGGATATGTATGAACGCCCAAACATTTTGTACGTTGGCCCAGCCCAAACTTCATAATATCCCCTCGATTCAAAAGATATGGTATGATACAGACTTTTTCCCCAATTCACGGCAAACTCATATCGATCCCACCATATGTCCCACTCCCCAGAGATTCCCATCACTTTCACCACCCTTTTTAACGTTAAAATTAATGGGCACAACTATGGTTCACCCACTACTTTGATTGGGACTCCATCATCTTTTATAGCCAGAAGTGACCTTGAATGGAATGGATGCTCAGCTTAAGGGCTCTCTTACCACTTTGGGCCAATTCCCTCGATGATGTTGATCATCAAATTGATACAAGACCTGCATTGAAAATATTGTCAGGGGTTGATTCTCATTTGTTGTTCCCATTTTTAGTCACACTATAAGGAAGTTTTGTTTCAAACATGGTTATTGGATATCCTTTTTCATTTTCACCACCCCCCCCCCCGTAGATCTAAAACATTGATGTGGTGGTTCATCCTTCCCACTGTAACTTCGAGTTGCGACTCCCTTCGGGCGATGCCAGCTATCAGACCCTTATATGATAAGGAAAGCCGAATCTAGGTCATTGTTTCCCACATAGAGCGCTGCTCACGTGGACTTAGGAGCTGTGATGAGGTAGTAATCGCACAGGAGGTCATATGGCTAAAGTTGGCTGGGATGCCCAGCCTCATGTTCATCAACACCTTCGTTCCACTTCCCCAAGTTTTCATTTAGGATTGGGTGGTGTCGTACGAACTCATGTCCTCATTCACGTCGGGATATTTCTCCATGACACACACATCCCCTCGAGATATCCCCTTCTTCATTTATTATTCGTTCTGCGAGCACATGCCCTGCCATGCCTGACATGACCCATAATTTGGGTTTCCGTCACCCTATATATCCAGAATAGCCCCCAAATGGCATGGATGCTCGGCCCAGGGGCTCTCCTACCTTTGCAACCTAAAACCCTATAGGATTGCAAGTGAAAAATTGATACAAGTCCAATGTTGTGAATGCGGCCAGTGGTTGACACTCAATTGTTTTCCCCGACCTCCGGTCACACATGGGTGGATACTGTGTTGCGAACCTGGTCAACAATTGTCCATGGTCATCATTGTCGCTTTGTGATCTTCCATAAGCACGATGATTCTCCCTCTCTGTCCAACGCATATGAAATTAAACTATGAATATACTGTCTGATCTCCATGACCATAAACTAATATCAACTTCATCCTCACTGAAATATGTTAAACTACAAACTGGATAAGACTTTCTGTCCAAGGCCCATCTTTAGGCCCCTAGTTCTTATCGGGCCCCTATCCCAAGTTCTCACTTAGGGTTGTACGGTGTGGTGTAGGATTATGTCCTCATTCACAACGGGTTACTAATCGTGTCATACAAATACTTGGACGAGATACCTTATCCCTACTTTCGTCCTCACTACAAGATGTTAAACCACAAACTAGTCGGTACTTTCCGTCTGAGGCCCTGCATCAAGCCCCTTGTCCTTTTCGAGCCCCCACACCAAGTTTGTAGGCATGAAATTACATTGTGGTATGGTATTTTTTCCTCATTCACATCGGGTTACTCTCCGCACCATACACCTCCCTTGTTTGGGGTTATCTTACACATTTGCATCCTTACTGCGTGATGGTAAACTACACATTACCCTCTTATAGAAATATGTGTGGCTTTATTCCCATCCTCATGGGATATGTAAGACTTCCCAAATGTCAAAACTTCAGGTCCATCCCCATCTCTTAGAAATATCACTTTCACCATGGCCCCTTGGCCTGCACTTTCCCAGGGAGAGGGGCATATGGTGTGGTATGGGATTATGTCCTCATTCACGCTGGGTTTGTAACAACCATGCCATGTACCTCTTTCTCTTGATAGTTCTCTATCATCTTGTTATATACTCATATTTTCAAATCAGCCACTCTCATGCTCATCCCCTCGACCCTCTTCGGTGACTCACCAATGTTCCCAAGAGTACTTTGGTTCAACATCTACAGTGTTGGAGTTTTCTTGGACATGTTTCCACCCACCTTCCAGGCTTCTTATTCCCCTTAATTTGGGCTTCTATAATCATTAACACTCATAGGGACCCCCAAATGGCATGGGTGTTAGGCCTAAAGTGCTCTCCTACCATTATGAGATAACTTCCTCGAGGGTTTCAGACAACAAATCGGTACAAGTCCCGCGTTGTGAATATGGTCAACAGTTGACACTCATTTTTTTGTCCCCATTTCATGCTAATGGAATATGGGTGATGTGTTTCAAACATGGTCATCAAATATCCTCCACTATCACCCTATACCCTTTAAGAGTCGAATTTTGGTTACATGGTTCACATTATTTTCCACCCGATCATGTCCAAATAGATTTTTGACACCCCTTGCACTATTCCTCAGTGCACATTCGCACGTTAGGAGGACAAAATCTGTGGTAAAGGTATCATTAAAGGCTCCACACTAACTTCCCTTTGGCGTGTGTTCCAGGAATTGCAAAAAACCTCTTTCTCCCTTGTTTGCCACACTGATTTTGACTAACGCGGGCTCAGGGATCAAGTTGAGGTCTACACTTACTTGGAAGGATTTCTCTCTTCTATGGTCTGATATTTAAGACCCTAAACTATAATATCTTTCAAAACTATATACATTTTGACTCCCATTCCCATGGGCTATGTAGGAATTCCAAGACATCTCGTCTTTGGGTCTAGCTTGAGTTCCAATAATTTATCCCTTATGTTCTGGCTTCAAGGATTTAACTCTTACGGGACTGTGTGGCATGGTATGGTCTTATTTCCTCATTCACAATGGGTTTGCATTACCCACACCACGTACACCCCTTTCTAGGAGTTATCCCCCAACTTCCTATCCCAAATGACAATAAACTGTTTTTTGTCCCACACGATGTTAAAATTCACCTTCAAGAACTACATGTGGCTTGATTCCCATTCTCATGGGATACGTAGAAACACCCAAACATATATATCGTCTTCAGGACCAACTCTATTGGGAGCTAGTTTTTTCTCCCCCTTATCCTCTAATCATTCCTGGCCCCCCACCCCGAGGTTTCCTCCACAGAATTGCACATGGTATGGTGTGGACCTTGTCCTCACTCACATGAGGTATGATTTATCATGTCGTGTACATCCCCTCTAGAACCTCACCTCTCTTGTAAAAGGCTATGCCTGATGACTTTAATCTCTGATGGTTAGTCCCATAAGACATTAAACTGTTTCTTCTATCATGCATGATGTTAAAAATGCATGGTCAGTCCCATCACATAGCTCTAAACTGTGACATTATCATCCAGGATGCAAAAAGAAAAATGGAACTGCATTGTGATGTCCTCACCTGAGGCAACGTCATGTTCGGTATCAGTTACACACTATACCATTTGGAAATTCCTGCATATGGCTTGATTCCTATTGCGATTTCTGGACCTTCCATCCTAATCCCATTGCTTCACACAAAAAAAACACAACCATTCATCCTAATGGACAAAAAAGATATACCAAATGTTGCTTCTCTTGGTGCAAGGGGCATACCCGAATGACCTTATCTCTGGTACTGGTATCTTACCATGCCACCCTCAGAACTATGTGTGGATTGATTCTCATATTCATGGGATATGTAAGAATTCCTAGGAACCTTGTCTCTGGGTCCAGCCAGAGGAATCAGAAATCCTATTTCATCCTCTTTTTAGGCCCCTTGGCCTGAACTCTTTTAGGGAACCCTATAACCGTAATTATTCCCTGAACAAGTTCCAGATACCACATCATAATGTTGAGAGGTGATATTTTCCTCGCCAGAGGGGTCCTGTTTAGAAGAATGAATGACCCCTAATTGGATTGGTGCTCCCACCTAATGTGTTCACAATAAGGTGTCATAATGCCCGGAGTGTTAGATTACATTTGATAAAACTACCAATCCAAATTCCATGCTTTGCATGCCATTTATTAAGACCCTTCCCACCTTAACTTCTAAAAGAGACCCCTAACAGTATTGATGCTCATCCTATGGCTCACCTACTATCATGGGCCAATGTTCAGGGAGACTAATGGATGGAATTCTGAGAAAGGCCCCATGTTCCAAACATGGTAAGGGGTCAGCCCTCATTTTCATCACCATTTCAGGCTAACACAATATGGATACTGTGTTTTGAACACATTAAACATTTATCCTTTATTTTCATGCCACCCCCACAGTGTTCCGAATCATGGGTATTGTGATTTACACTTTCCACTCCCTTATGTTTGGGTTGATTTCAAATTACCCTAGCGTTACCTCACTCATGCACTAGATAACATTGGGAAGGTGACACATCGATTTTTCTGAGGTCCTCATCCCCTAATTCGGGTCTCTAACTTCTCTTCCTAGGAATGTGAATTGGATGTTCGAACCTCGGGTTCTCGAAGATTGGTTGACACTCCTACATTCAAATGACTTAATAAGTACAAGAATCCATTATTTCTCACACTGAATACAATCCACATGAGCTTAGGAATGGATTACTATTTATTTTAGGACTGTAGTTGAATACATTAAACCAAATGAACAAGTAACTAAATCTATCTATACACCTATCCATACATTCAGTTCAGAACAAAAGGTAGTAAGGGGAAATGATTTTACGAGTTCGACCAAAATAGGGCCCTTAAGGACTAGCATCTTGGATATAATGTTCCAGCGCCGCTACCTTTTGGATTCTGGCCTCCAGGATTGCTTCCCCCCCCCCTGAGAGCTCTCTCTTCATTAGAATCCACAGAGCAAAGTGCATTTTCCTTAACTTGTGCTTACGCCTATTCTGTTTGATGTTCTGTAATTTGGTGACCCTCTTCCACTAGCTTCTCTTGGGAGTCAACTAGTTGGGCCCTGAATTTCTCCACAAGCTCGGAACAGTTGGAAATCAATACATCCTTTTCTCTCATTTTTCCTTCAAGGTGTTGGACCTCTTGTTCCGCCTTCAGGAACACTCGGGTACTCCTCGACTCTTTCTGAAACCCAGAAACATCGGAGCTTTGGATACTCTCACGCAACATCTTAGCAATATAGTCATAGAGTTTTGATTAAAGACAGTGAAAATCCACCCCTCCAGCATAGAGAAAGCACAACCCGGTGTGGAGCGATCCCATACATTTTTTCCATTCTTTCTTAGACTGGCCAAGAAATTTTCTGATAAAATACCACCTCTTGTTCCATGTGATACACCTCTCATCGGTAACCTTGGATTTAGCATCAACTATCTCCTGAGGATCTGTAGGCTGATAATTGGGGAAAGCATCCAAGAGATCAGTGGTGGGTCTTTTTCAGGTATTCCTCCCAAGGGGTTGGGATCATTAATGTCTGGGTGACCTTCCTCACTCTCCTCAGACTTAGTAGTCCATTCACCAACTTCAGGCCCTTCCCGAGTATTAATACAACTGATATCCTCAACCCTTTGTTATCTAAGTACCCGGGCCGGCTCAGTTTGGGAAAGGTACCCTGAATGGGATGACATATTTTCCATTGAATCACTCGTGAATGGTCTGTATTCGACATCTTATCGAGCCTCCAATTCCATGATTTCTGCAAATACAATGAACACCCTGATCAGATGGGTTCTCTAGTATCCCATGCAAGCAGTTAAGGGATAAAAAACATAAAATAACTCAGTGCATCAGCCTCTAGCATTCTCATTGCTGCTAGATCTCTCAGGGTGGGGGATCCCTCAGCACTAGTTTTCTTAATAATGGATGTTGGCTCCCCACCTTGTTCAATTGGTGCATTCTCCCCCCATTCGGATGGGGCCTCTAAGTTGGTGAAAATATGCACCTGAGCAGAATAAGGAGATATGTTTGAGGGTTTCAAAGAAACAAAATGAAGCAGGGAAGGATAGATAAGGAATAAGAGATACCACGAGTAGCTCAGTTATGTCTACATTAGAGCCAATGATCTCGCCAATCTCTCTAAGGCCTCCATGGTGGGATGTACCTTGAGACCCTCCACCTTCGAGCTCCTATTCTCCTTCACCTCCTCCTTCCTATTCTCCTTTAAATTCTACATTCGCCTCCTCCTCTTCCGTCCCACTGCCCTCTGGTTCCTCATCACTGTTTCCATCCTCAGGTGGCATCTTGTCTGGATCATGCTCTTGGCCGAGAATTACCTTCACTAGGAGGGGTGGATCCTCACACCGAACCCGCTAGCGTGCATACACATCCATGGCAGTCAGGTATGCGTATCGACGATGGAACATTACCCTTTCATCAACATGGATGAGCCTGAACTCTAGTATCTAGATTCAATATCGTATTATCTTTTTCCAGAGGGCTTCGACATCCATCGACTGTCATTGGGTCAACCAGGACGGTCATAGAGATGGGAAGACTACATCATCAAAAGGTTAAAGCCAATATCTTATTTACTTTCCAAGAAGTTCCCTGAACACTCTATGAGCCCTTCTCCCCTAGTAAATGAAGGAGCAGCCATGTCGTGCAACGTTCCCTCTACTGTAGTCCCGGACTGTGCAGGCCTAGTTGCCCGACTGGCTTCCGGACTTTCCTCCCTAACAACGCCCTGTCTTCTCTCTTGCTGCCCAGGTTCTCGAATGGATACCTCGAGCTACTAAACTAACTTATGAAAATGTCCCTCAGGGTATACTACAACCCAATGTTCGGAATATTATGTCAAGAGTCCAGCATCAACTCTGATGGGGGGAAAGGTAATGGCGTCGCAAGAGTTATGGGCTGTGAACATCAGACACTTTTGGAGTAGAACTCAGGGATGCCTCTCCTCCCTGACATCTGTATACACTTTCTTCAGCATCTTCTAGAGGTATCCAAAGTACCTGATGAATCTTGATGGCACGTAGGGCTCACAAAGGATCTTCTGATCTATCCGGGCCACAAGCACCCAACCTCTGATGCCTTGGGAGAATTCCCTTTTCTCTAGTGAGCCTTTCCCATTGTCTATCATCTGGCCAGTCGGGGTCAGTAATGTCCTAAAAGTGAAGTTGTCTTGATTTCCGAATCTGATCCTTACCCCCTTCTCATTGAGCATCAACAACATGACCCCGACATCATTCTGCAAGGAAGGTCCCATGCCATTACCCGGAGGAAGAATGGCATTTAGAAAGGTATACCATCCGCAATGAGTTGTGACCCCACCATGAAAGATCTGGAAGGGACCATAGATCCTCCTCGGTGACCTCCTCTTGAAATGCACCCTATAATGGAATACAAGATGGCCAACATGGGGACTCCTAGATTGAACCTCAGATTAGTGGCCATGAATCCATCTATCACCAAGGTCGCTGGATGAACTCCCATACTTGGGTCCCTCACTTGTAGGAGCCACCCACTCAAGAAGGTTGCAAGAAATCTGGCATACCAGAAATTCGTGTCCCGAGTATCATTTATAGTAAATTCCCATGATTTATATTCCCCTACCACTAGGATCCTCCAGTATGATCTACGTTTGATCATCTGTGGCGTAGTCGGACATCGCCATCCTCACCGTGGAATCTTGACATTCGGATCCCTATTCAGAAACAAGCTAAACCATCTTTTTGTAGGTGATGCCCTTCAAAAAGTCCCTGACCCCCAACCTCTCCTTATCCCACTCCAAAAGATGTCATGTTAGGATGGGAGTTCGTGATCTGTCTCCCATGATGTTCTACATTGGACGGAATTCATCGTACTTGTGCCCATCCAAAGGGATACCCCTGATGCAATGAATGTCCCAATGGATGGAACCAACTTCCCCATGGTGAAGATGGAAGGCATTTGTTTCGGGGGACCATCGGGTGAACAGCTTAGGCCCAAGTTCATGCTGATGGTAGAAATGGAACTGCGATGACCACACCGCCTCGAACAACCCAATGTGTTGTCGTTCGGCCTCAAACTAGTCAACGGTCTGGCGTACCCAATAAGCCCAAGCTCATTCACTAGTGAAATTTCCTACGTACATCAGATCCCAATCCTTTAGCTAGCCTTTAGTTTTGTTAGTGAAACTCTGTCGGAATGCACTTGTGTAATGGGCCGGAGAATCCTCTGCTACTAGGTCACTTCCCAAAATAGTCGTCGTCCTGGGATTCAGGACGTAAACATCCATATTCCTAGTTTCTCTGGTAGGATGGCAATTTTTCGTGATATTATATCGAGGTAGGTCATCCTCGCGGGTCACCCATGACCGTGGTGTGTCATCTTCAAATTGGGGCACGAGTACCTCCTCCAACATACCGAAGTCCCATATCAGCAAATTGTCAGATAATGTGTACTCTGTCTGGGCTGAGGTCAACATGTTCAGGTGAGTGTGGTTACTGGATAAAATCTTTCAAGCACTATAAACCTCATGTTTGGAAACCAATTTAGGTCTCTGAGTGGAAAATATAGTTTCTCCCTTAGTATCAGCCCGATTCTCAGCCATCTTCTTCTGGTTAGGTCTCAAGGAGCCAATGCGAAAATCTAGGAGTTGTCACGAAAAACTAGATGGTGGTGAAAAAAATCAGAAGTTGGCATGAAAAACCCTGGCTTTTCGCGTAAAATAACGGTTGGAATTAAGGAATTATGTGCAACCGAAGCGGATTTCGCACAAAACATGGGATGTTTTTGACGCATGAGAGCTCAGGATTTATTGCGTGAGAAAATTATGTATGGACCGAGTAATCCGCGAGGGTTTTTATAAGCATGGAGAAGGAATTTCACACATGCGAAAAGATATTTACGTGCCCCTTGCCTTATTTTTGAACTTCTTCTGGATTTTCGCATGCGTGAAAGAGATTTGCAATCCCATGGCCATATTTTCACACTTCTATAGGGTTTTCGGGCATGAAAAAGGGATTTTTGCACCACTTTACAGTTTTCCGTGCATCTACATGTTTCTTGTGCACGGACTCCAGGAAGTTATGTATCTTAATGTTTCCCTGAGAATCCGACCATTACGTCCCCACGCTGATCTGATTCTGTTGGGGGGGGGGGCATTTGTAGATGCCAAAAAATGCTCAAGGGCTGAAGAAGGTTTGGGCGCGAAAAAGTGAACACATATTTTGACCCGGCAATCCATTTTTGGGGGCCTGAAAGTGTCGCGTGAAAAAATCTCACGGGTGTGAAAAAACAAATCTCTTCCCCATGTAAACCCGCTGGATCTGAGGAAGTTTCACATGCCTACGCACAAAATTCCACTCCGTGCGCAATCTTTTACATTGAGCGCAAACCTTTGTGCCACGCACAAAATAGAAGGTGCCCCTTCAAATTCCTATAGATGAGGAATCTTAATAGTCTCCTCTACGTGAAATCCTCCTCTCCTACTCAAAAAATAGGGCTTTTAGGTACTGTATTTTTCTTAACAGGTCTCCCCGGGGTTCACCTTAGTGCGATCCCACTCAGGCTTAACCCTCACCTGGATCCCTTTTGTGTTCTGTCCCCTACGTGAAACCACATCCAATTGCATGTAATCCTTTACAATTACATACAGGCTCTACCAATTGTGTGCAAGATCCTAAAATTACACACAAACCTTACACATTTCATGAAATCTTCTCTTTTAGTACAGAAAACCTCGGCTCCCCTTTACTAACCTAGAATCTCTAATTGTGCGCTGACCCAGGCTTTTTCCTGCAAGCAACTCAATTCCATGTCGACCCGTTATTTTCCATGCAAGCGGCTCAATTCCGCACCTACCTGGTTTTTTCCACACAAGTACCTCAATTCTGTGTAGACCCAGTCTTTTCTGCACAAGTACCTCAATTGAGCGTCGGCTCATCATTTTCCATGAAATTGTTCCTTTTTCACGCAAGCCTCCCTCCTTGTGTGCACGTGTTCAATGTCTCTCTTGAGAACTTCATTTCTGGGTGCCTCCCACGTCCAAAACATCTATGTCACAATCCATTTTCCTATACGACCTTCTAGTCTTGTACGAAGTAACATTAAAGTCTCTTCAGAGATGTTTCAGACTGCGTTGCTTCACCACCTACTTCTTCACACAGGCATGCTAACGGCTATTGCTTCTCGCATAGCCATTCTAACATGAACCCCGAGTGGGATCACCTCATGAAACCCCCTCGCCATGGCATTTCCTGTCCCTTCACTTCACCAAGGTGTAAAAGGTGCCAGTTATGTATGTCCTAGGGCTACGGAGAAGACACATTCCGTCTGATCTTTAGGACATTAAACTGCCATGCGCCATCATCCTTAGCACATGACTTTAAACTGTGACCTCGCCATGTGCCTCGCACTCAGGGTGTCCCGTCTTGAACATTCTCTATGCCTACTGGTCTCCATGGGAGTGAAATCGTTCCTCACATGGAATGACATCCTCTTTATCGTAGTAGCGTATGTCCATGGGAATAGGGCAACCACCCTGGTGTAAGCCCCTAGCAGTCCATGTAGGAGGCAGCACCCCTACTCCTCCTCTCTTCCTGAGTGCCAAATTCCTCTCCCACTAGTCTTTGTCACCACCTGGGCCTCCCTCCTGGAGTACATCCAAATATCCATCTCTTGGGCTGCTAACCACACTTAAGCCCCTATATTCTCTTTGGGATGCCAAATACATGTCTTCCCAGTCTACTTCACAAGGATTAACCTTTCACAACGTGATCATCAGGTCATTAATGTTTATTGTTTCTCACACTGAGCATGACTCACGTGGGATTAAAGAAATCATCGACCATGACATCTTATCTGTGAATCCTAGAGTGTAAGCCCTTAAATTCCCCCATTTACGAACTACATGGTCTTTGATCCTTTCCAAGGCATGGTACGTAGGATGCCTCCTTGAGGATCAAGGCCAACAACAGGTCATTCCGACCCCCTTCACGTCGGTTCAACAAACCATCCTGAACTACATGGACTTTGATCCTTTCAAATGAAAGGTACGTAAGACGCCTCCATGAGGTTCAAGCCCAATACCCGATCTCTCTGACCCCCTTCATGTCGGTTCACCCACTCCTCCTAAAATAGATGGTCTTTGATCCTTTCCAAGGCAGGGGATGTAGGAATCCCACCCGAGGTTCAAACCCAACACACGGTCGTTCCGACCCCCTTCACATAATTTCAACAAACCATCCCGAACGACATGGAATTTGATCCTTGTCTCCTAGTTAAGGTACGTAGGAAGCCTCCATGAGGTTTAATCCCAACACCTAGTTATTCCAATCGCCTTCATCTTGATTCACCAAACCAACCTGAACTACATGGACTTTGATCATTGTCTCCTAGGCAAGGTACGTAGGAAGAATCCCTAAGGTTCAAGCCCAACGCCCGGTCGTTCTTACCCCCTTCACGCCGGTTTACCAAACCACCATGAACTATGTGGACTTTGATCCATGCCTCCTTGGAAAGGTGCATAGGAAGCATCCATGAGGTTCATTCCTAACACCCTGTCATTCCGAGCCGCTTCACATTATTTCACCAAACCATCCTGAACTACGTGGAATTTGATCCTTGCCAAGGTAGGGTACGTAGAAAGCCTCCATGAGGTTCAAGACCAGTACCCGGTCGCTCCGACCCCCTTCACATCAGTTTTCCCACTTTTCCAGAACTATGTGGTATTTGATCCTTACCAAGGTCGGGTACATAGGTAGCCTCCCTATGTTTCATGCCCATTACCCGGTTGCTCTGACCTCCTTCACATTGGTTCTCGCACTCCACTTGAACTATAAGGTCATTGATCCTTGCCAAGGCAGGGTAGGTTGGAATCCTCCCTGAGGTTCATTCCCACCATCCATTTGGACCCCATGTCCTCATTCGTGTCGGTCAACCAACCACCATCCCATATGAATTAGGTGGGTTTGATCTCTATTTCCTAGACAGGGTACGTAGGAATCTTCTATGAGGATCAATCATATCTAATGGTTAGCCATTGTGAACTCATCTAGCGGTAAGATGATGTGACCCCATCCAGTGGGAAGCTGTTGAAATCCCCCATTGATGGTAAGCTATCTACAGATGAACAACAAGGACTATGATTCCTTACCACAGGGATACGTAAGAGGTCTCTTTGAGACTCAAACCCAACATCATCATCGTCCTCGAGTTGAATCCATCTCATTCTCCACTCACTACACTTAACCATCCATCATCTAACCTTATTCTTACCCGGGCCGCCACATCCCAGTGGGATCATGCCACCTCATTCCCATTTCCCCTCAATAAAAAATGGGAAGCTAACCACACGTTGGACCCAACATCAGTGTTCCCTCTAGGGGTTACACCCATTTGATCCACACTAATTAGTGTTCTGATCAGTCTGATCTGTCTCCATTGAACGTTAAACCCACAACATACCCTGTGTTAAACATGGGAAGCTGAGGAAAAGCTTAGATACATGCCTATGGCATATGATTCCCCGCATTCGACATGGAATTAATTAGGCATCTGTTCCCCCATGAAGCCCTATAATAAGGGGAAGAAACCTAGATGTGCCAGTGTCCTAGTGTCCTGACACGCCAGTTATGTCCAATGTGACTCCTCCCCTGACAGAAGTTTGCTGCCCTGACCTGACCCTTTGGAATGTCTTGATAGAAGCAATGTAATTAACGGGTGTCCAAGAAGATATGGAACTAGGATGAGTTTCCTGAAAAACCTCTTATATCTATAAGGGAGACCCAGACTAGGTGATGAGTTTCGAGGAGGAATCCTTTGAAGAAAGAAACGACATCCCATCATCATGATTCGATCAAGGAGAAAATGTCCCTGAACAAGGAATGGATGCTGCCAACCTTTGGAAAGAGGGAATTCAGGGAAACAAAACAGTGATGACATCCCCCAATGTGACATAAACATGCTCCCCGACAAAACCGTCGGAAACAGAATTAGTGACCACCGTTGATCTACATCCCCTGATAGGAGTTAAACTACTATAACAACCTTTCCCCTTTCATTACTCCCCAAATTAAGAAATATTTTATCTAAGGAACTTATCCATTTCTTAGATACAAATGGTTTTCTAGTCCCATTTAATATTGGTGGTAGTTTCCTCATGAAGTGGTCTAACATTGATCCTCTATGTTGCGGATCTGAGTGCTCCATACAAGTAACGTTATTATTCATATCTTGAGTGAGTTGTCCGAATACGTTTATAAGTTGTTCAGTACTAGTTGCATAACCAGCCCCACTATAATTATCTGGAATAAGAGGAAAATCCCAACATTGATTATTTGTGTTGATACAGTTTCCATATCTTCCACTAGTTGTCATTTCTAAACAATGGCATATACTAGATAAGTTTATGAATCACAATAAAAAATTCCAAACATGTAAAATACTTAACATAAAATGAAAAATTTATGCATATAATCCATAACCGTAAAAATATTTTTTTGGGGATGTATTTACTCATAAATACTTCATAATTTTTTGTAAATAAAATTTGAATTATCCTAAGCATATCCCCTAGGAGTGTCAAATCAGGTGCCCAGTAAGGCCCATTGTCGTGTACCAGGATACCCTGGGTCAATCCCAAAACACTTTCTAAGAGTTTTCACTCCTAGGTGCATCTGTTCTAGAACCACATCTACTTGTTGTATCCATAGTGGGATTTATTTATTTTAAAACCCAAAAAATATCTATATTACCAATTTTGTTTGATGTTATTCAATACTAATTCCCAAATCCTATCTTAGAGTAATGTTCTATAATCGGGGTTTTTGTTCTAAATGTAGTTTCTATGGTTTGTAATAAACTTCCCCTAATACCAACTATAATTCCCTAACAATAGTTACCCAGAGTCGGTGCATTATTACATAACATTGAATTATCACAAGAGATCAAATCCCAAAAGACCGATCACTTTAGTACCCTTGGAAGTACTAGATACATACATATGTTTTACATTACATTATAAAATTAAAAAGAAAAAGTGTTTCTTCTTTGAACACAATCATATCCCTTAGAATATCCCTATATTTCATTCACAATACACTTCTTCACATCCTCGGAAATATTTAACCTAATAAATGGGTGAGCTCAGATTCTCAGAAAGGATATCAATATAGTAGAATCTATCAAAAATAAGCATAAAAATTTTAGCCAATGAATAATACTAAATCACATTCTTTTTAAACATAAAATTCAATATAATATGGAAAACATAAATCAAATAATTCCATTTACATATTCACATTGAAATTCTACTATTCAAATAATCACATGTAATATCAATTGCTAAACTCATAATGATGCAATGTATAGTGCTAAACATCTTAACCAAAAATTCAAGGCCTCTTGACAATAACCTAAATATAAATTTGGTCAAGTCCTTCTTCCAAGACAGCAGTTAATCTCATGAGACCTATCGATGCATCTAGATGTTATAGTGGGCCCCACCCGTCACATACTATGTCCAATGCATTAATCATATGAAAAGGGTGAAACATAACTTAAACATTTATATTAAACTGACTTATGAAATGTTAATAATTTAACCATAAACTATGAATGACATAAAAATAGAACATCCATAGGGAAACATATCATAAAAATATCAATAAAATATGGAATATTGTATCATAATAATCAACTACAATTAAACATAAAATCCAATAATAGATATTGACATAGATAAAATCAATTCAAAAACTATTGGAGATAAATATCTCGTGATAATTTGAAATAATACAAAAGATTAATAATTATAAAAGATTTGTTTTAAAAATATTCATATAATATTGTAAGGGAAGCATTTAAGGTTTAATAAAGATGGAAAATAGCAGTACCTGCAGTAGAAGTCAAACACAATTCTTCAATAATTTGTCGAAAATGTCCCAAAGTACCTTTTTTGGAAAACGACTGAAATATTCCTTTCAAAACATTTTATAAAAATTATAACATGGGTATAAATTAAATTACCACATAATCAATTAAATAGAAAAAATGTTTTGAAATAAATATTTAATAAACACATATGTGGATGATAAAGAAGTCCAAATTTGTATTTATGTATAAACAACCTCAGATAATGAATAGATAGTAAAATTAACCCTTACCTTGTGCTTTTAATTTGTCGAGGGTATGTTAAACATTTATATAATGGTTAAATAGTTGTTGTTAACTTATACAAGAAGGACATACATAAATAGAATATCATATATGATCCTATAATATTGCATTGTTAATAATATTTCAGTAGTATCATTGTTTTGGTTGTTAACTAATGCCTTTTCCTTTATATGTTTTATTACCTAAGTTATGTTTGTTATGGATAGAATGTATTTGATTCACATCCAGAATTATATTAACTTATTTAAAGTTATTTCTTAATCATTAAATGAAAATTATACTTGAATGGTAACGATGGGGAATGAAATATCATCGCATCATGGAGGCAGTAATCTGTACGTACATAGGAGCGATAATATCCTTACATTAATGGTGAAATTATATGTAATTGGAAGGTATATTATATATATAGAATCATTAAAATGTTATATTTATTATTTACATAAATAATACTCATTATTATACCCATCCCAATAATGTAGTGTTGAATAAAAAACTACACCATGATGTGGAGACGGTAAGTTGTACGTAGACACGTATGATGATTTTTTAATTCAAAGGATGTATAGATTCTTGAATATGGTTTTACAATATTTATAATAATATATCAGCATGTATAAGGAACTATAATATTTAATTTAGTAAGGGAAAAAAGAAATAGGAAGTGGAAGAAGAAAAGTACTTTGAAATAGGTGATGAAATAATTACTTCTTCTTAAGGTGATTTCTTTTGATTTGAACAAAATGGCTCATAAGGATTCCTTTATTATCAAATTAAAGCCTCTAAGTTCAACATACAGTATTTGTGAGGACATGTTATTAGGGGTTCCTAATCAAAATGAATTTGGAAGTGTGAATTTAAGATAAGGGGAGGTGCCCTTTTACAAGAGCGGCGAGGGGCACTTCAGGAAGCACTTGAAATATTAATTTATTTTAAAAACATTTTAGGTTTAATATAAATAAAAATTGATTTAGTTAAAAGAAAAGGTGGGTATGGGTCAAAAATCCTCTCAACCAATAGGTTTTAGATATGTTTATTTCACCATATTAACCTTGTCTTTTAGATTTAACTCTTAGTAAAATAATTTAACTTTTACCATGTTTTCTAGTATTTTTATAATACATGGTTAATATAGTTAAAATAAAATGACAAGAGAATATAATGTGGTTAATTAATGTCATATATAACATTATATATCTAATTTTTCTAAATCTTATTTTTTGAGGAATATTCTATCATTTAATAAAATAGTATTGCTTTTGAAAACTCATGTATGTCGATTTTGACATTATTTAGTATTTGATTTTTGTGAAAGTAATAAAAACATGATTAATTCAAAAAAAATATTGAATCAACCCTAACATATCATGTTCACTTATGAAATTCGTGTATGGCATTGAAAGATTCAATTTACATTTATTTTAATATTTATAACAACAATAATTGTAATCTTTCATTAATAAGTTAATTACTACATCATCCTTGTTTCATAAATAAATTTTATTTTTTAATGTATAAGAATTAAAAATAAACTACCATGATATAGTAAATATTGTTAGATTTCTACTGACTATTTATAGTCAAATTTTTCTTATGTATACCTTTATATTAAAATGGTTATTTTAATAAATATTTAATTTAACACATTTAACTCTTCTTCAAGTAAATTATAATAAATTTACTAATCTAATACAAGTTGAAAACGGGTCATATTGTTGTCCTAAGGATGATTTTTGTATAAATACACTTAACCAATAGAATTAGAACATGTGTTGGGGTAATTATAATATAATTTTACATTTAATTACTCTATTTACTTCTAATTGTTGTAAATAAAATTAAAAAGTTAATATTCACCCAAAATAATTTTCATCCTATTGAAACACATTTTACTACTGATGACAACCATGTCTATCAGAGTTTTTTAAATTCAATTCATAAAGGTGGTAAAATTATATTTTATGATATTTTGTAAATGTGCCAAGAAGGTGGGTAAAAGAGGATAAAAAGTTCAATAGACTTTTATATGTCTAATCTTATTATAAAGTAACCCCAACGAATTAAATATAAATAATATAGGTATAAGGTATCCATTTCAACATTAAAATAAATTTAAATAACAATTATTATTATTTAAATAAAATTTTGATTTTAAACAATTACACGGTGTTTTTCACTATGCACAAAAAAATTTATTTTTTTTTGAAAAATTCAAAAAATTCACCCTACTATAATTTTGATATTCCAAATCCATAAATGAAGTAAATTTTGAAAAAAAATTATAAACTTTCGAAATGTGTGTATTACTATTCAAAATTCATTTTAAATGGATAGTTTTATTGGTCATGGGGTGCTAGAACTCGGGGATGTGTATAGCGCAACCTATTGTATTATTAAAAGAGAAACTTATCGTGAAAGATTGGGTTTTTATAGTAAAAGTGGGTAATTTATTTGAGATCATTAAATGTAAAATTGTATATTCACCTTCTGAATCATGGTTTCTTGGTTTGTATACATGGTTGGAAAAATCGTGTGCCAAGCCCACACAAGACACTACCCTTGAACACCACACGCTTGGGATAGGCAAATTTTTTGCCTAAATGTGTGAAATCCATGTAAAAATACTTGGTAAATTATGTATATAGTAATATATAATAGTGAGGCCAACCTTACATGGTTTGAAAAAATTTCATCCTCTCCTGTACAACATGTTCCCTGCATAGTTGAGTCGTACGGTATGTACTAACCGTCCACTACCTATGTGGCCCACCTAGTTTCTCTATTTTTATGAGCTCCAGACTCCGAAAACTCCTAGAACACTCCTAAAATGTTTCTTATTCCTCGAGGCTTTTTTATCAAGGATAAAAAATTATTGAAATTGGAAAATAAATTATTTGTACCTTCATGATAATCTAGGTCATTAAAGTGTGTTCCTAAAGTACAAGATTTGTATAATTTGTTTTTTCATAAATCTAGTACTACACGGGTGGATTTTCCCACGCCTTCAAAATTCCAACGATCTAATACCTAAAAATTCCAATAACATATATCTAGATCTATGTCATTCTATTCTCATCATGAACAAGATTTGGGTCAATTCTGCCACTTGGGATGTGACCAATGTCGCATCTCATGGCCGCAACACACCACAATAGAACAGAGGGTCTCTAATCAATCCCCACTCATTCATCCATCAACTAAATGCACCAAAAGTTCATCCTCAATCAAATATTTACCTATGGTATTCATTTTTCCATCGAATAATTGTCACCCAACAAGAAAATACTAGTTATTCGTCCAACTGTGGGCCAATGAAATTTATCATGATGAACGTGTGAAGAACAATGAAAGAAAGGCAAATAATAAAAAAATAGGGAATGTACCTTGATAATTTTTTATACTTTCCTTGATTCAATTTTACTATAATGAAGAAAAAATGACATTATATAATCAAAAATTGAAATCATCAATCCGAGAAAAATCTAAACTATAACAGCAATACACATGATCCATGAATCAATTCATTAATTGATTTATTAATATTCATAATAAGAGAGATCATATGGTGAAAAATCTAAATGAAACATCATCAAACATAAATTTGGATCAATACCTAGTGAAGAATGACCACATGTCATTGTAGTTGGTGAGATACACACTCTATGTTAGTGAAGATGGTCCTCGGTTATCGATCAAGATTCATTTCATCCACCATGCTCTCCACAAATGACTACTCTATATCTTTAGGTTTATGTGGATAACCCTAATATTTCATAATAACAATGTATTTATATACTACCTAAGATCATTGGAATTTAATAAAATAAATTATTTAAAATTAATTAATTTATTAAAACATTCACCCATAATGGAATCGAACCCAAGCACCCAACATTATCCTTGGTTAGGTCACGCATATGGTAAAAAAATTCCATCAACTCAATAGTGTCCTTTGATTTCCTATCTGAGTCCCCATTTGTAATTTTTCCACCTTTTCTGAAGAACCGTGTTCACATGCATTTAATTTAATTAATATATTATAAACATCTATTTCGATCTCACTGGGCCTCAAAATCATACTTCATCCTAGAACCTGGTCTCAAAAAACTTATTAGATATATTCGACAACATTACATGAAAAAAAAATAATGTATTATTTGTTCTGAGATGAAAACATAATTTAGCGATTCATGGTCCATGGAAGTGATCTGTTTTTATCATTATATAGATGTCAAGGTTGGTACTCTCCTGTCACACCCAAGAATGGGTTATCCATACTCTTTACATAGGTTGAATGGGTAATCTCCCATAGTAAAAATGTAATGGTTCCTCTAACTATGGTGTGGTACTCCCTCATCATCATGCCCTAGTGTGGAGCGGTTCCTCCACTAGAGACTATGCACCCTCAGCTATATATCACAATAGAAAGAAGTGGGATTCTAAAATATAATTCCTACGAGGATGCACGTGGAGTTATTATCAAAGATGGACCTCTGAGATCTATAGAACGAGTCATCATTCTTAGTTGGACGTTGAGATAGTGGTCTTATTTTTCTCTTGTTTGGGTTCATTTTGGGCATATCTATGTTTGGGTTTTTATTTACCCACTTTATTATGTGGTGAGTATACTATTTATTTTTCTGTTAATCCATTAATATTTTTTGAGGAATCATACAATGTATGTATATACTCACCACTAAAAGTTATTTTACCCCAGGTGTGGTGTATTATGAAAAAAAGTTACAGATCAGTGATGAATTTGGTGAACGTGGTTTAGTGGACAGCAACGGTATTTAGTGGAGATGGTCGTGTTTGTTATCCAGCCTCAGATATTGTGAGTTGGGATCTATTTAGTCTTTTGTTTTCCCATTTTTTGTTAGGTTGTGCCCTCGTTTCTTGTAGGATTTTTTTTCCACTTTCTGTATTTTTTAAAACACTGATATACTTTGATCTATTTCCTAGAGGTTGTTTCATTCATGGATTACACTATAAATGTTTTATAATTTCATTATATCTAGAAACTATTTCATGGATATGGTTGTGTGAATGTGTATATGTACATAGGATGACGTTTACCTTTTCATTTATATTCCCTATTGATTCTAGTTTTTATCCCATATCAAAGTAGAGGTAGGATTTAGGTATTACCCATAGCTAACTGCTGGGTCAGGAGGGGTTTCAGTGGGTTTGGTCATCAACGATTGTATGTCATGTCACCAATCAATTGTCAGGGGAGATTTATATTCTCATGTAGCCTTTTTTATTTATAAATATATTATTCATGGTCTTATATGGTAGATTTCTGATAATGTGTCTGATTTTGATTATTGTTGTTGATGTTTTTGTTTTTTTTATTAGTGGTGGTGGTGGTGGGGTTTTTGTTTTTGTTTTTGTTTTTGTTATTATTATTAATTTTTTGTTGTTACTACTACTTCAACTGATTTAGTTGACGTATCCATTGATATTATTATTATTATCAATTTTATTCTTCAGTATTAGGTTATTGAATATAGCGGGACCATTACACAATGTGATATACCATCAATTAGGTCTTTAACACATGGATTTCCCTCCATACTATTATATCAAAACATATAAAGTATTTTGGGGACATTTGAAGTCAGATAATGATAATAATGAATCTGAAATGATTTCAATATGCCTCTTTAGCTTTTCCAATAGACGGAATCACGATTTCTCAAGTTTCTCCAAAAAAGGTAACAAAAATTCCATTATTGAAATGGTTAGGAACAATAGATTTTTCATACTGATGAACTACAACACATTATAGAGTCAAATGATTTTTATTTAGAAATCATCAAAGTAAATAGAATATTAATTAAAAAATCCATGAATTCAAGCACTGGATTTCAGTGAGGCTGTCATTTTATGGTAGGAAAATCTGAAAAAGATTTTGGAGCAAAAGAATTGTATTCTTAAGATATTGGGATTTCCTAGATAGATAATTACATCTATTGGTAAAGGGTACTTTCATATTTTTTTAAATTATAAGGAAATTAATTTTATGTATTGAGATTTAGGATTCATCTCCATTAAAACAGGAAAATTTGGGATCCATGATTGGGATCTATTATCCCATCTTACCTTTGGAAGGAATTATGTCACATAGACATGGATAAAAATTCATAGTATTTATTGGTCTATTTGGAATACCCAAATGATGTGAGACATTTACTATATTACAACATAACTAATTAAATTCAGAAGAGAATCTGATATTTCTCATTTAGGGGGATTTTTAGATTAATAGTGGAAATAGATATTTGATCACCACTTAATGATTCTAAAAAAATTCTTCTTATTATTAGGATATTTAAATTTCCAATAGAGTTAGAAAATAATCCTCCATTTTTTTAGTAATGCAATAATATCAAGAAATCGAATTACAAATGCTAAAAATTTATATCAATTGATAGAGAAATGGATATTCCTAAGTGAAATGAGAATTTTATATTCATTTAACTAAGGCCATAAATGATGAAAGTGTAAGAGGAAAAATACTTTTAGGGGTCCCATGGCTATATAGGGTATTGAGATATATATTTTGGAACACATTTTGGGTGAGGAACATGTTTTAAAGTTTTTTGATGGTACCAATGATTTAGTCCATGAAGACTAACCATTAGAAAATACTCCCCATGATAGAACTCTTGATGAGAGGAATGGATCAAGAGAGTCCACCGATCCTGCAATACAATGTTTCTAGATTGGATTTTTGAAGGGTAGTCATGATATAGTTAACACTAAATTGGTTAATTATAAATGGATTATAACATAAGGTAATTATATCTTTTATGTATCACCAAACCAGAAGGAATAAGTCAATGTTTATAGAATAGTTTTGGGCATGGACAGGTGGTCTTCCAGTGATGATGACGTTGAATCCATGGAATTTCATGGAGATATATATTTTTTGAATGTTAGAGACATAAAAGGCAATAAAACTCTGACACGAGTCTATTCATAAACTTTTCATCCAATTACAACTAAGATAATCTCTATTAAAGACTTTTTTGGGTTTCGTCGTCTATTATTGTGGAACACAGTAAATCTGTACTAATATTTCCATTCAAGGAATATTCTATACAAAATCACATAACTTCTCATAAGTTTAATGGAGGGTAAAATGTTCTTGATTCTAATTAATAATGTTTTTTAGAAGTTATGGGACCCATCTTCAACATTAATGAGGAAGAAAAAACTAATTTCAAGGCTACTCTAGTAGATAACAATTTGGGATCTATTTGTGAAGAGGTTTACATGGGTGATATGGAGGGTGTATCCAAATCTACTAGTATTTATAAAAATATATCATCCCTCACAAGTCTAATATATATATATATATATATATATCATAACCCAGGAAGGAAGAAGTAAAACTATAACACACAAAAAATTATAAAATTATAACATTTTATCTGATAGCATATGTCAAACATAATACTAACTTTTATTTAGTAACATGAAATAACATATTTCTTTGATAGTTCGTGTTACATGTAAGACAGAGTTTAATCGTACAAAATATTTTATTTATATATTTATTATTTAATATAATAGTTATAATCATGTTGTGAAATTAGAGGGTATAAATAGGACTAACTAACTTGTTAAAATATATAGTTTACAATCATTTATTGGTTATCTATTGATTATAAAAAATAATAATATTCATTAAATTGTTTTTCTAGAAAATAGAATTGTTCCTAAATGATAGTGTAATCATGCATTACACCCTTAATTTAAAACTAAAATTTGACACTTTTATAAAATTTATTATAAAAAAATAAATTTAATTCTTGAAATCACAATACAAAAATTATCTATGCTTGTATTTTTTGGATTTTTTTAAGAAGCTTCAGTTTTTGATGAATTATGAAAATACCAAATTTTTATTTAAAACTACAGTTTAATTTGAATTTTATATAGTTTAAAATTATATTTTCAATTGTAATATAGTTAAATTATTTCACTTATGCATCAATAAATACTATTTAGTTAATTTTAACAATTTTTATTTTGAATTTAGAGATAAATAATTTTTATACTTTTGAACATTTTCACTTTAAAAACATACTTTCTCATCACATCGGGTGGGATTATTTTAAATTAAAATTTTGACACTTATATGAATTGAATTTGGAAAATTTTATTCCCTATTTATAATAATTATTATTTATAATTTAATAATTTCAACTCATTTTTTGATAAGAAATGAATATTTAACAATCTAAAAATTAATTACTACGATTAAGGTAAAAATGGATTTACTATTGTGTTAGACAAGAATAATAAGTGTGTAAATGTCATATTTTTCTTAATTTTATTGAATGATCTTATTTAAAACATTGTGATCATGGTGTTCAAACTTTGAAAATTTATTTCCAATTTCTTTTTAATATGACCCATATAGTAATTAATTTAAATAAGAAAGAAAAATAGATTCTCTTCTTCTATTTAATATCTTTAATAGCTGGATATTTGGAGAAAAACATTGTTTGGTTATACACATTATTTTGAAATATTAAATATTATTATTTTATAATAATTTATTTATACTTTTTAGAGATTAATTAGTAATATGAAATGCTAAAGAAATGAAAACCTGGTAATTATTTAGATAAAAAAAATAACTGATAATAAAAATAATAAATTTGAAGTAAATTCAACGAATTAAGGTATAAAAACATTTTCTAAGTTAAAATATTATTTATTTCTAGTTTGGATAAAATATATTCAAATTCTATCATCATATTAAAATTTTAAATTTCAATTTAAATGAATAACATCAAGAATCACATTAATTCCATTTTATTATAAATTATATTTAATAATACAATTTCAAATTAGTAAAATTCATATATTATTCCAAGTTATTTTTAAATGATAATAAATAATAACTATGTTTCAGTCATGTAAAAAAATTTCTTTTGTAATGAATATAATATCCCATAAATAGAAAAAATGTGTCTCTATGGTTAAGGTTAAAATAGTGTTTTTACACATTACATGTGGTTGTGATAATGTTAATTTCCAACGCACATGGGATTTATAATTGATAAACTGGATTTAATTCATAGAATAATGTTTTCCTAATTGTTTAATAGGTCTTACTTTAATTTATTCTTTGTGAATAAATTAACTATCATAGAAAAAAAGTTTCCATATTGAAAAAGAAAAATGGTAAAAGTTAGGTAACATAGAAGTTAAGGGAAAAATGTTTAAATCATGTGTTTCAATGTGTAGTAGAGGTGTGTCTAGACCATATAGTCCCAAAAAATGCTATAGTTATCTGTCATTACCCAGCCCAGTGGGGCTCAATCCATAATGACCCCAATCCCTCCTCCATAGACGTGGTTTTAGTGACAAGCGCAGAAATACATAACATGTATGGGAGGCCATTTACTAATATAATTTTACACACACATCATACTATATCAATGAAAAATTGTAGAGGAATAAAAGAGAATTATAGAACATCTAGACTAATAACCAGGCATGTTAGGCCTCTAGGGAATACAAAGAAGACTGTAGTGTAAACTGAAATGTAAAGGGGAGAAATACACTCCCAACAAGAAAGATGTCCCAACATTAAAAAATTTGAAAAATAAAATTCTAATTGATCTCGGCTCTATATCTATAATCACGAGCAACCTAACATGGTCAAATTATCCTGGATTCCATATTCTCTTCTATAATCATCAGTAACCTATGCATTTTCTACATAATAAATGATATGTGCTGGAAAATACCATGACTGGGTTAGTATATAAAAACCTTATAAGAGGCCCAAAAAGCACAAGGGGGTAGTAAGAGACATGATAGAAAATAAATATCTCAACTCATAGTAAGAGAGTAACAAAATCCAACAACATGGCTATCGATATATATATTTATATTCTCAATAAATGAAACCCAAATGAGACAGAAGGGGGGTATCTATCTCAGAACCAAGCCTATGAAATATTACCATCATTTCCAAAGGTCGATCAATAATTCTCAAAATCATTCATATCTATCCATAAGAGTAACTTTTAAAAGGGCCCATGCCACACATTCGAGGCACCACAGTCACTGAGTTGAGGCCATGATCCCTTTTGGACTAAGGTAATTCCACTCAATGTAAATATGACCCATGACCCATTCAATAGGGGGAACAACTTAGTAGATAGTGAACCCTCACCCAAATTCCATAGGTGGTACCACTCAATAGATATAGGAGTCACACCCTAATCCCTTAGAAGGGTACCACCTAGTAGATATAGTACATGAACCCTAATTCCATGGGGGTACCACTCAGTAGATAGAGGACATATACTCTAATGTCATAGGGGGTAAAACTCCAATCGGTATATGAAGGACCTACAACCTAATTCCACAGGGGGTACCACTCAATAGATATAGGACCCAGACCATATTTATAGAGAGAGTTATAAATCAATAGATAAAGGATATGCACCTTGGATTATCAAGGGGTACCAATCTAATGCTACTTCCAAATCACTATCATCATTAAAAACCAATAAAAAGAGAATTAAAATCTATAAAACATCATATCATTTCTCAAAATCCACTAAAAATGGTACCATTACATTCCAGTAGAAAAATAATCAATATAGGATACCCACGATACAAAATCCGAGTCCTAACGAAAAATATACAATAGGTAGATGTTGCCTAAAAATGTAGTGTTACACAACATGCGAGGGTATCCACACTATGTGTGGCCCAACTCTCCTACCTGGATGTGTCCATGTTAGTACAAAAATAACTAGTAATTGATCCCAACATGGAATTTAGAGGTACTACACAGTGTTTTTATGCAACTCGAGGTACTTACTGGGCTCTTAACCAAGTCAATTTATTCATTCCCATGTTTATTTACTCTGGTACATGACATGTATTCCCACATAGGGTTCTACCCATGTCCTTCTCACCAAGTACATGTTTTCTGGACATATCTATCTAATATTTTCCAGGATTGTATAATTAGGTTCATGGTGTGTCCTCCCTCATAGGGTTCTACCTATATCCTTAGGTTTGTCTATTTGTACCCTAGCCCTCTACAAGTACACATCTTTATCCCACCCATACCCATGTTCATGTACTCATGGAGTACAGACTTGTAACAGGATGAGTGAAGTTTCTCTCTCTCTCACTAAACCGGCGGTGGATTAGGGTTTGGCGATGAGAATTAATCCCCATGGCCGTTTCGACACCCAGTGGTTCTTTAGAATCGGGGCTCCCAGATCTACGTCATCACATTATTTCGAGGTTCATAATGCTTATAGCGAGTGCGCGATGGCATCGGGTGGAGATGTTGTACTGACCTCCTCAGTTGAGCAGAGTGCGGCGATGGCATTAGGTCACAAGGATGGTGACCTCGCAGTGATGAATGGAGGAACGAAATTGCCTGATGTTGTTCGAGCTGTTGATGGCGAGCTCGCGACAACATCCGATGGAATTTTGGCTCCAAGTTCTGTGGTTGTAGGGCATGCATCGGCGGTTGCAGATGATTTGGGTTGTGATGTTAGTGACCTAGCATCGAACAGAGGTTTTTTGGCACGGCCTAGATCTAAGGGTGGGCATGGTGCGATGGAGTCGGTGGTAATAGCCGAGACTCATGCATGTGGTGCTGCAAGACTGGACCAAAATTGTTCCTTCGATGATGAAATTGTGGTCAATATCCAGAAGGCCACATGTGCAGGAGTCGTCGGGGAAGGAACTAGCAACACCAAGATGACCTCTGATTTGACAAACCTAGAGAATCAGATTCAGGCAGGACATGCTCATGTGGTTGGGCCTTCATTGAATCATTCCATTGCTTGTTTCAAAGGTGTACATAACTCCTATATCTGAAGAAATGGAAACATTGAGCACATCATAGTGGATCCTAATGTTGTTTTTGAACGACTTAAGATGGGTTAGTTTTAAATCATTGCTCGATTATTTCTTCCTAAAGGATCTCAACATTTAAAAATCGTTGAACTTAAGAAGTGTATCTCATCGATTTGTGGCTTTACATCCTAGAAATGTCTCTCTCTAGGATGAGGATACTTTCATATGCTCTTCCCCATGGAAGAAATTAAAATTCGGGCTTGGGGCCTTGGTTCCATTGCTCTCAAACCAGGGAATATTCACCTCAGAGAATGGGATAAAAAATTCAATCCATTTGAGGTTGGGAACACCACCACAAAAATTCGGGTAAGAGTGTATGGGTTGAATTGGATTCTTTGGCACCCCAAAATTTTGTATGATATTGCTCTGTCAATTGGGATTCCTATAAAAATTGACAAGGAAAAAGAAGTGGCTATATTTAGTCATTATGCCCGTTTTTTAGTTGAGGTTGAATTGGGATCAACTCTGGTTGATAAGGTTATTCTTGTAACTGGTGATGACATTATTGAATTGAAGATTGTTTATGAAAAAATTCCAAATTTCTTCAAAGATTGTAACATTATAGGTCATGACTCATCTACCTGTAGGCGTTCAGCTGTTTGCATCTTCTGTGCTTCGCGTGGACATGAAGTGAGAAATTTTCCTTAAAAGACCAAAAGTAAACATGTTCGGAAGCCCGATTGTAATAGTGGTGATGGACCTTCCATTCCCGTTGATAAGAAAAACAGTGCAAGGAGTTGTTCTTGAGGATGTTGTACATCCAACAGTTGATTAGAAAGGTCACATCTATGCATCTACTTCTTAGAACAAATAAAAATCATGGGCTTCCATCATTTCTGAAGAGGCGAATTTTCAAAATTTTGATACTCAATATCAAGGAAAATGTGAGAATTTTCAACAAACTCAAATTTCTTTGCCTCCCCTATTGTCAGGACATGTTGATAACTCCAGAGATGGAAAAGAGACTAAATATGTCACTTAAAAAGAATCTCAGCATCCACCTTCAAATTATGTGATGATTGCTTCAGATATCCGAAAGGGTAAGAAAAAAATTAGAAACTGACTTTCCCGTTGTTTCTAATCCTGGTCATGCTTCTTCAAAACCCCCTGTGGATAGTGAAGTCTTTCACCTTATTTCACACAAGAAGGAAAATTAATCAGTTGTTTTGACTACAGGTAACCCTTCCTTTGGTCAACATATTGATGATGATTCTAAGATGTAGTATACCACTTAGGGCTCTCTTGATGAGACTCAGGAGACCCTTGTCCAGACTACATCAGTTGAGGGGGTTGGTTCTCCTGGAAAATACAAATAGCATGAAGATAACTCTAATTCTAACAGCACCAATGCTGAGACACTTTTAGAAAGGCTACAAGTTCTCCCTACTAGAAGAGGAAGATCAAGAGGTTGGGGTCAGGGTCGTGCAAGGGAAGAATGGCATGAAATTCAAGAAGAAGAGAGAAAGCTAACTGGCAGGTTATGAAAAATATAGGTAGATAGTATTTTCTCTTGTGCTTTGCCATGTTTCCTATTATCTTTCTAGATACTCTCTTTTGGTTGAGTTTTAATTTTAGAGGGACTGCCTCCACCTTTAAAAAAATGCACTCATGGAGTACAAGCTGATTTTCCTCCACCATGTCACATGGTGTGTTCTGGTTCAACACAGTGTGTGATACTTAAACAATCACGAAACCATAGAATCATGTATTTTAGAAAAAACACCATCTTTTCCTCCATACTATATGACATGTAGTTGATATTTCTATAGAAACATAGATAAATTCTCCAAATTCCTGATCTAGCCTTTCCCCTTCAAATCTCGCCTAAAGGTCTTGTGAAATTGAAGGGTATGAATTCATTGGATGTTTCTAGACATATTTGGGCCAAAAAACAAATCTCAAATTTACTCATATGAAGACGCACAAAAAAACAAAACTGAAGGCGTCTCTCATGCCACACTTAGTCTCAATTTTGAGCCTCATTTGATGAAGTAATCATATTCAACCTTAAAAACCCTTAATTCTTTCCCTAATCCATCAAACTATTTTCTATAAATGATTCCTCCATGAATTAACTGATCTTATTGTGCTCAATCCTGCCTGGTAATATGGAGCTAATGCCATGTAAGTCAATCGATGAATAACATTAATCATCATTGGGATAAATGCATAAAAAAGTTAATAAAATACTTTTCTATGTTATATTTTCTATAAAATAAACATTGCGATTCCCAATGTTAGAAAAGGTGAATAAAAATTTAAAAACAGGCTCATGGGACCACAAAAGGGATTAATTTTAACATTAATAAAAGAAATAGTATGATCCTAATTAATCGATAAATAAATTGGGGACACCCCTAAAATTGATGTGTCCTACCTCAATTTGGATTATTCGTAAATGGATAATGCACTCTCCAACGAATGAGGGAAGTCATTATGTTCAACGCCTCTTGATTCTACTAGATCTAGTGTATTGTTGTTGTCTGGTTCTGATTAACGAATGAGAGGTGGAAGAAAACTCCTCTCAATGGTCCCCTAGGTTTTGATGATAGTCCAATAGACCAATATAATGGTCTATTTAATGATTATTTCTAATTTTAGGTTTTTTATTTCAGGAAACTATTTTTTTAATTATTAAGCTAAATTCACCCACCAATGGCTACTTTTATCTGAATAGTCCATACAAACTCATTTTTGTCTATTCTAGGTGGAAAAATCACATTCCAAACACAAATGTGGTATCAAATATTTAATATGACACTATATTTATGTTTTATCCCATTTTTTTAAGAAACCATCCTTGGATGATATAAATTATATTGAATATTTTTATAGCTTTAATTTTGTGAACACCGTGCCTTGGAATCGCAGACCATCTTTAAACATAGCCTTGGGTTTATTTCAAGACATATTCCAAAGTATTAAAGGAAAAAAATATGGTCTCTACATAATTACGTCCCTCAATATTTGTATCACTGAAAGGAAAAAATTAAACAAAAATATTGAGATACAGATCCCACATCTAATTATCTCGCTCTCATAAGCTCTCATGCATGCTCTCATGCTTCCACATTACAAAAACCAAGATACTAGTCTATCCACATACGTACAACTCCTATCAATCCTCAATATCCATTGGATACTTCAAAAAACATTATCCATCTTTGTTGTCTATCTCACCACAGTTGAGAATGTGTTTGGGGTCATGCGTGTATCTCCTCTGTTGCAACACATGTATAATGTTATACACCCGCTCCAACCATGGGGGTTTGATGAGGTGGTACGAAACCTCGATAACCCCTAAAATGACCATGAATGGCCCAAAGAACCTCAGTGATAAATTTTCTCCGCATTTGAATCTTTGCAATCCCTGTTGTGGGAAGACTCTTAGAAATACACAGTCTCCCTAATAAGACTCTAATGGCTTGTGACATCAATCTGCAAAAGATTTTTTCTCTATCTAGGTTATAGTCATTCACTCATGAATGACCTATACCTTCTTCATCATTATCAGCACTATCTCTATACCAACAGGATATGGCATACTGATCTAAATCTAGAATATGGGTGACCTTCAAGTTCTCGCATTCAAGGCCTCAAAAGGTACCATGCTAATAGTACATTGTTAGATATTATTGTACACAAAATCAATTAGTGAAATTTGATCCTTAAAACTATAGATGAAGTCTAACATCTAATCCCATAGAATCTCCTCTAACACCAAGACAATGAACTCAGTCTTCCCATCTATCTTGGGTGGATGGCTATACCAATCCTCATCAGGGAAGTGAATGCCTCTTATAGGCCTCTCCACCATCATGACATGAACCATGAATTATAGTTATAGACCATAGTTTAAGTCACCCCATGAAGGAGAACGTTCCCACCTATGAAAAATGCCCCAATCTCTTTACTAAACCCTATTACCTAATAGCAAGGAAGTGATCCGACTTCATGATTCTGTCAACTATCACCCAGATAGAATCCTAGACTCCCATTGTATGTGTAATCTTGATAAAAAAAATTCATGGAAATTCCATCTCATTTCTACTCGAGGGTCTCAGGAATATGCAAAAAATCATATGGGGACCTTGTCCTTATCCTTGTCATAATGATAGGTGAGTCACTAAAAGATGAACTTAGACATTCTCCATCTCTTTCTAACCCACTAAAAACTTTTGATGAAGGTCCTTATAAATCTACCCATAATGGATATGAATAGATAGTGTATATGGGTAGAACACTCTCACTACCTCACCCCATATCATGATTGGTACCAAAGTCTAACCCTGAATAGGATGACATGATTCCCTCCTTTATAAAATCTGTCTCGTGAATCATATGAGGATATATAGTAACACAAGACATCATAGTTGATGTTTCCCAACGAGGAATCTCTCACATTCTTAAGGAGTGTAGTAGACAACACCATCGAATTGAGAAAATCTACAACCTCATGCTCATCCATGGTCGGTTATAAAAAATCCAACTTCAATTATTCCCCCTACACCAAAAGATCATGGAACTTCTTGTTAAGAGAATATGGTACCATGTTTTCCTTCCTTAGAGTATATATTATCTTTAAGACATATTACAATAGGAAGAGTATGTGCCTCATGTTCAAATCTCTCTATGTGATGACATACCTGAGACTATATTGTTTTGAGTAAATAAAAGACAGTCTCCAAAAATATTTTTCCTCAATATCCTCCAAGTGAAGACTACCACTTCAACTATGTCATGAATCACATAGTTCCTCACATGGGGTTTAAACTACCTTGACCCATCAATGATAACTTCCTATATCTAAATCAATATACTTGAAATTGTAACTCTTGAGGCATCTCAATACCCTGTGTACTCCATGCCATCCTATTGTAGTGTCAAAACATGTGAACTCATCTGCCTCAGCCTCAAATACTCAAATTCCCTCCAAAACCGCTCAATCTAGGTAAATGGATTCCCTTTTTAAATTAGTTTGGTCAATGTGTGTATAATCCTAGTGTTTCCTTCCACAACCCATTGGTTTTACCCCTCTAAGCAATGAAAAGGTTGCACCTATGACACAATGTAAGAATTCTCCACAAAAATCATGTGTTTGATCTTCATTAGGTATACATCTAATCCACACATAAAAATGAAATTCTCTAGAAAGAGAACCTTATGGATCCAGATTGCAATATTTGAACGCTTACCATAAAGTGGGTACTCCAGAAGAAAATCATGGACCATCCTCATATGCCATGTATACTCCACCACTAATGCAGAGCATATGAGTATGTTTATAGTAAAGACTACAGAAAATTGGTCCACATATGGATAGAAAAACGGGTTCATCAAATCCACAAACCTAGATGGGAAAATTTTCACACTAAAAGTAATCACCATGAACTCATATTGTCTATAGAGACATCAGATATCCATCTTCAAAATTTCATCCTCGCAAACTCTTGACATGTGGTTGTCGGACCAGATATCGATCTTCAAGAACAAACTCATGCTTCATAACGAATAAAATAGTTCTTAAATCCTTAGAAATTGGTTCATTTTATTTATTATGTCTTGGATCATAAGATGATAATCTACAAAATGTTTCAATATCTCATTCACCTTTTTCACGAGAAACACTATTGCTGCCCTTAGGGACACATCGGGTATGACAAAACCTTTCTCTTGAAGATCATCCAACTGAAACCGTTACTCCTAGTTCTTGGTAGGAGAAAACAAATATACCAAAAAATATATCACAGAGGTCAAGGGATGTAATCTGATGAAAAAATCAATCACCCTCTTTAAAGGTAGCCTCAGAACATCCTCGAGGAATACATACATAAAATTATCCATCACTAAAGTAATATAGCAGCTAGAATATCTAGATACACAAAGGGATACATTGGATAGATTATTTTTAATATACTATATCATATTTCATGAAAATCCCACTATTCTTACCTTTATATATATATCACCCATAAAAGAGAATCATTTCACATTAGTATAACGGCATCTGAATCATCTGCGATGATAGTCAATCTACTCTAGGAACACAATAAAAAAATCCATAACCAATATAAAACCATATTGTTCCATAGGGATTCCTATAAGGTCTCAAGATAACTTCTCCACAATGAACAATCTCTCTCACTTTTGACAGATAAAAGATAGAGAAGAAGCATTCCCTGTAGGAATCTCAGGACAAAGTTGTTGGGATAACACCTCAACTGAAAGATATAACTCTCACACCCACAGTAAAGAGAGGAAGGAGTGACTCACACGTGTGCCTAATAATATATATGTAAGAGTATAATAAACATATATTTTACCTCAATTCATGTTATGTGACGATGGGTCATACACATCTAGAGACCTCTATTGTCCATGGCCCCAATAGCCAACTCCCTAAGCATGATGTGGGCCACCTAGTGGTGATGGTGGAAGGACCAAGAGCTTCTTAAACCACCCAAAACTACTATTCCTAGAGATCCACCTATGCCACATCCATCTTTGCCTCCATGGGGGAAACCCTACACACTCTTAGGAGATCCTTGATTCACGGTGCTGCCTCCTAGAAAATCCTAGAATCTAGTGAAACCACCAAATTAATCAGTGTCCAAATAAACCTGAAGTCACGAATCACAAACTGTTTCCAATCATCCTCTGGTTAGGGATCCAGATGACTATATAATCTTAGCATCCACTAATTTTTGAACTCATGGAGTGAACAAAGACTATGATCATCCCCACCATACTCTACTGGTATGATATTCTATATTATAGGTGGGGTGTTGGTACCTGTCCAACTAGATGAAGAATATCCTAGGATGAACCCAAAAATGAGTCCTCATCACTCATTGGGACATTATCACAATTGAGAATTGGTAACCATGTTAGCTGTCATCATGGAGGAATCAGGAAAATTTAATCAAGACATACCAATTTTAGATGATCATATATATTTATATATATATAATGGGGAGATGACTCATGAAGGGAAATCAAATATGCAATCCTATTTGATGTATGTACAATTGATCCCTATGACCAATGTATCTGTATGTCGATCCAAAAAGTATGTATTATGATTTTTGTTGAATGAATATGTTGGTCACCACACCAACACAAGCTTAGATATATTGAAATCATATCTCGATACAATATGATGAAACTATTTCCATAAATCTCAACCATAATATCATAAGGGTACAAATTAAAATACTATCCCAATGAACAAACCAACTTTGATACAAAACATTCCTGACCTGACCGAATGGGATCTAACCATAACTACCCTAATCCTACCTTCATAATCCATGGACTAACGATAAGAACCAAAAATCATAACTAGTATGGAAGGCATTTTCCTAATATACATGTACACACACCGCCAACTATCTCAATGTAGAAGTGCAGAGGAATAAAATAAAATGATCCAAAATCTAGATTAATAACCAAACATCTGAATCCTCTATAAAATACAAATATTACTATATTCTAAATTGAAAATTAATGGGGAAAAATACATGACCAACCAGAAAGATGACCCCTCCCACGAAATATAGAAATCTAAATTGTTGAAAGAGCCTGGTTCTAAACCTTTATTCCCCGACAACCGTATGTGGTCAAATGCACTAGGTATCCCTATGCTTCTCTATAATCATCATTGAAATGTCCTTAAACTATATAAGACACAAAACGTGTGGAAAAATCCATGGTGGGGTGAGTATATCCCTACCGAGTTTGATGCCCCAAAAGCTTAAGTGTGACCAGTAAGAGACATAATAGGAAATTGACATCTCAACCCTTATCGAGAGATTAAAAAAGTCCATAATCATGAATAAAAATATATATTCTAAAAAAGAAACCCAAAATATAGAGAAATTGAATCTTCATCTCATATCCCAACCTAGGAAGGAGTTACCTTAGTTCTAAAGGGTCATCAATGATACCCATAAATCTCAAGCCCATGTCCATAGGAATAATATTTTAAAGGACGTACACCTCCCAAACATGGAAAATATTCAAGTGTGAACAATATTTGAGTATATAGGAAATTACCTAGTGCCTTAGAGGGTTTCCACTAAGTATAAGAAGATCCCACTCACTATCTGAAAGGGGTACCACTCTATAGATCGAGGACATGCAACAAATTTGTATAGGGGGAACCACTGAGTAAATAAAAGGCCTGGACCAAAATTTCATAGGGGTACCACGTAGTAGATAGTGGACCCACACCTATTTCAATAGGAGGGTACCACTCAGTAAATAGAGGACCGATACCCTAATGACATAGATGTATCACTCATTAGATAAATGATATGCACTCTAATTCCTCTGAGGGACCATTCATTAGATAGAGGACATGTACCTTAATTGGCTAGGTACCAATCAATAGATGGAGGACCCACACCACAATGTCGTATGGGGTACCACTCAATCGATAGTGGACCTGCACCCTAGTATGTTAGGGGTGTAGCACTCTAATTATCCTTCTTGATAACTACCATTATTGAGAACTTCCTAAAAAAGCATCACATAAGGAAGACCTCATATCATATCTCAAAACCAAATATAAATTCTTCCATCATGTTCTAATTTGAAAAAAAACATAGGACATGATATGCACAGTCTATAATTTGAGTCCCAATGAAGGAGATGTGATTGGTATAATTTCTTACAAAACCAAAGTAGGGGTACACGATGTGTGATGGGACCCAAAATACATGTGGGCCTACTATGATACATATCCATGTACATATCGGTACACAAATCACCTTCTATATAGAACTAAATGGTGTTTATAGGTAATACACAACATACCATTGCATACTGGGGTCCTACCCATGCTATTGGTCATGTATGAGTAATCTTTCCCGTGTTTGTGTACTTTGGTACATGGTGTGTCCTCCCATAAAGGGTTCCACCCTAGTACATAAGACAAATCAATGTACCCTATCCATTTCCATGTAATCATTCACGTGTCTATGTGCTCTAGTACATAGTTTTTCTTCCTACACGGGGTTATGGTCGGGTCCTTCAGGCCATGTCCATGTATCTTGGTCATGTGAAGGTATACGCCATGTTTATGTATATGCTTGTGTCCACTAAATTCTATTGTAGACATTGGATATCCTTCTCTAGGATAGATGATGTGTTGGGCTTCCACATGACATGTTATACTTATAATCTCACAAAACCCTAGCATTGTGTATTTCCAATGAACACGCCATGTGATCTTCCATAATACAAATTGTGTAGTTAAGTTTAATCTAGAAACTATGATATATCCTTTGGATTCCTGATACAACCTATCCACCTTGAATATCAGCTGAAGGCTTCTCAAAATCATTGGGTAAGCCTTCGTTCAACATTTTTGGTTGTCTGCTAGCTTGAAAATGAATCTCCAATTCACTCAAATGATGTTACACATCCCACAAGCACTCATGATGACTATCATATTTTTTTAAATCCCACTTTAGATCCCACATCAATGAATAAATCATATCAAAACCCACACATCCTCTGAATAAATCACTTATTTTTCAAACTTTTCACCACAAAAGATTATACCATGAATACAGGGGTCTGCTCAGGCTCGATCCAGACTAGCAATGTCAAACTAAGTCCAGGTAGGCCAATCATTGAATAAGGTAAAAAATAATTGGGATAAATGGATAATAAGAATGTTTTAAAAATAATTTTCAAGTCATTCTTGTCCAACCAATATATATTTGGATTCCCGAGTGATATGAAACCACAAACAATTTAAAACGGATTCGCATGCTCATGAAGCGTTTAAATTAGAATTCAAATTAACAAAACAATATGATAATGATCATGTTTTTAATCAATTGGACCTAAAATAAAATATTGATGTGTCATAAATCTATTCATATCATCCGTCAATGAATACTGTGATTTCCAATGAATTAGAAAAGTCTTTGTGTTTGCTATGTCACGATTCACCAGGATCAATAATTTTATTTTCCTCTGATTCTGATCCACCCAGGAGATGTAGAAGAACAATTCACTCAATGGTTCCAATTATATTTGGATAAACCAATCAACCACCATAATGGTCTATTTAAGGATGGATTATAATTTTCGATCATTTGACACAAATAAATAAAATTATTATTATTTATAACTAGCCACAACATCCAATGTCTGCTTTTATCCAAACTACTCATGCCTACCAATTTTAGGTCATTCCTAATGTAATCATCAAGTTCTAGAATCAATTTTGGTATCAAATTTTGGATCTAAGGATATTATAAGAGTTATCTTATTTTCTTTATGAAATCATGTACAAGTGATAAAAAGTATCATTAATATTTTTGTAAAGTTATTTTCAGGCACATATGTTTATAGAATCGCATGTCATCTCAGCATTTGGAGCAAAAACGTTTTCTAGATATATTAAAAAGTATTAAAATTAAAATAAATAGTCTTTAAATTATCAATCATGTACAAAAATAGTTAATATTTACCTCACAATAGGGAATATTTTTTGGTATTTACAAAAGTACCACACTTCCTCAACTATAATAGGGTACTTACACCGCTCAAGTATCCAAACCTCTCAAGACATATGGATCCTCCAAAACCTACCAAAATACACTTATGAAATCACTCCCCTCACTATATATGACAAATTTTGGTAATAAATAAATCCTTTGAATTATTTAGTGAAAACCAAAGGATTCTTCCTAATGAAGAGGCAATGTTCTACAATGAGCATCTTCATTTTCTTTTATCCTCCACCAACTTCCATTATTTTATAATAATAATGATATAAAACCGATAGTATCATCTTTATACTAAGAATTTTTTATTTTAAGGGTAATAAATACAACCACACACACTTCCTTGAAATGGGATATGAAATCATCAATCATGTGCATGTAACACTATATCCTTGTGATGTCATTTGTTTCGCCTTTCACTCACACTTCACATGAAAGGTGATAAACATAAGTTTAATTAATGTATTTAATATAAATTGAATATTAATAAGATTCATGAAATTATTATTATTCTATAATGAAAAACTTATTTTTTTTCTCTTTTTGACCTTTTCACTCACATAATGGTGATAACATCATTTGTGTATGTGTCGACTACCACCTTCATGAATCGATGTGACTCTCTATTCAACAAAAATATTTAATGATATATATGTAAAATTATTTAATTAATATGATAATTATTTCATGAAAATTATTATTGAGATTAAAGTACAATATAATATGAAAAAAACAAATATTTCATGATGAAATACAGATGAGAAAACAAGGCAGTGAGCACCCGAAACAATGAGAATAAAAAAATATTATCAAAAATTGATAAGATGATATACAAGTATCATATATGATATGATAAATATTAGTAAGACTATAAAATAATTTAATAACATGTTTAAAACTACTATATAGGTGATTAAATTATGTTCAACGAAAAGGAAGCATAAGGTAAGTGACTTTTAACTCACATACCTCTCAATGGATTAAATCTAATAATTTGTTGATTATGTAATGATAACATTAGGTGTGTAATTTTTTTTGATTATTTTATGTTTTATTTAAAAAATTTATTGTTAATTTAATTTTCGTAATCATAATTGATTTATGGATTCATTCTAACATCAATTTTATAATCATTTTAAGGTGTTATTTTACAATCTCATCATAATTAAGATTGTTTTTTCTTAAATATCAGTTCAAGGAAATTACATGACAATTTTCTAATAAACCCATTTAATTATCTTATACTATGGTTATTCATGATATTTTCATTTAATAAAACCATTTTCCCACACATTAGAATATAAATTATATTTGAAAATATTTTTAATAAAATTCGACTTCGTTTCTCTATTCATTCAAAAATCTGTTTTCTTTCGAAACCATATTTTATAAAACAATTCAAAAATGTTTTAAAATTTTTAAAATGAATTATTAAGTGATCTTCTTATAATTTCTTCTATATAAAAAGTTTTTTCAATACAATCTTAAGTCATTTTATTTTTTCCTTTTCACTGATAAAGTGAAAGAGAATTTTATTTTTTACATGTGTGGAATGAACAGAACATCCAGTCATTATGATCCCATAAATATCAGAAATATTATATTATATTGTTGAAAAAAAATCAAATAATTTTTTTTCAAAATTTCTTATGTAATTTTCGATTTAAAAATTAATTTTCAAATTAATTTTCAAAATGAAAATGATATTTTCTTCTAGAATATTTTAAAATATGATTTTATGGTAATTTTATTCATCAATGAAAAAATAATTTATTCTTAAACCAATGGGTATATATTGTATTGATACCATACTTATTCATCATCTATATGTTTTATGATCATTTGGACTAAATAAAGTATTCACATTCACTTCCTTGAATCCATTTTTGTTTTCAATATCATTTCCTTGAAATGTTCACCTATTATGATCATTGACTATAAAAGTTTCCATAGATAACCATAAAATTTACTTTGGATATGATAATTTACTCAAATTTATATAATTTTAACATACCGTGTTCACTTGGAAAGTTATTTGAATAACAAAGGACATATTGGAAAATCTATATCCTTTAATCAATATAGATATTTAATGATAAGGCACATTTTTTACTAATAAAAACAATTATTTGATATAAATGTAATTATTTTGATAGGTAATAAAGGGTTTAGAACCAATTAATTCAAGCCCATTGATGCATTGGTTGTCTCATGAAACAATAATCTGTTGGCCACAATCCCTTCACAATTATAACTAAGTAGTTTTAAATGATATCAAGGACATATATTGGAAGTAAGTTTCTTTTAAATGGTATTGACTCAAATACAATAGTTTGGTACCCCTCATATGTTAAATATCCTTGAGGATAGATATTGATACTGAAGGTATCATGTTCTTGAGATTCATGACATACAACAGTTAATAATTGCCTCATTCCGAATTCATTTCTTATTATACAAGATATTTTTTCTATGTTATAATATAAGGATTTATTTAATTATAAACCTATTGATTAAATGGGATTTTTTCAAAGTTATTTACCTTTCCATATTTATTTTTCCTTATCTTAACATGATCGTCATGTTATTTAAGTGAAATGTGTATTAAGTTATTAAAATTACCATATTTATTTTTCTAATTGGTTAACGATAGTCTCTTTTGTACATAACCCATACTAAGCATTTGAGACAACCCTTAATTTTCTTCTATTCCCCATGATCCAATGAGGATTACATTAATTGATATGTAGAGATAATATTTATGGAAAAAATGTATTCTCTAATTTTTTTTGTTATAGATCGTGTATTTAATAACAACTCGCAACTCGAATGTTCATATAGTCTTCCAAGACTACTAAACTATTTTGTTATTCGTGATTTGATTCTATGTATCTTGTGCCAAGGGTAGCAAGCATCAGCTTCTGGTTGCTGGGGTTGGGGTCATAAGTGTTGGTATAAAATAATGTTTAGTAGAAACCTTTGGAACTAGATTTTGGAATGAAAAGTTTATGGATCATAACACTATGATAGATTATAAGGATAATTATTGAAAAACATACCTATGTATTTTTATGTTTTATATTATATGATATTTCGGGAAATATAACCATGCCTAAAAACTAATATTGAGTATGGTTCTAGACCAGAAGTACTTAGGGGTATTAAATTTGAAAATTGTGTATCAGTCATAACCTAAGCATTACCAGGCGCAAGATAAAATTCCTTAATGCAGACCATGTTCGACACTCATGGGGGATATGCTTAATATAATTCACACATTATTTAAAAATATTATGAAGGTTTTCATTAGAAAATGATAATCAATGACTCATTTTAAATCATAGACCAATGAACTATTGGGTTAGAATGAAAATTATGATGAAATAAGAGTGTGTTAAATAGTTTCATTTTAAAAAAGTTTGACAAAATTAAAAAAACCGTCTTCAAATTAATTGATCCACTATATATCTCTTAAAGACAATTTATCATTAGGAATAAATAAAGAGAAACACATGGAATTATACAGGGGGTGTGGGGAATAAAAATCACCCAGTCCACTCCACTAATTCCTTACTCCATGGGAATGGTGATCTTCACAAGTAGTTACTATTATCCAAATACATAAACAATTGAGTACAGATAGTTAAAACCATAAAAGTACTTTACAGGGCCTTTTAGTTCTTTTATTGGGAACCAAAATATCCATAGGTTATTCTGAGAAACTAAAACACCACCATGACCGAGTTCAAACTGTAAATACTATAATAAACCAATAAAGATTGATTTGATCTTAAATAATGCACAGTGGCAGAAAAATAGTCTTCAATGTCATGGAGGATTCTTCTTCCTAAAACATGATTAAATAGATAAAAATTATTGATAAGTATCCCTACTTCTTTTCACCACGAGATAATAAGAATGTTCAAATATTATTTCTCTCTCCTTCAAAATTATGAGCAGTATAATGTAAATATACCAACACATTATTTTCATCAATGTTTTAACATCTCCACTCTTCTTCATATCATAATCATCCATAGAAATATATACATATATATAATCTCCATTAGTTGTAGCAAACATATTCTTTTGGATACTAAAAATAAATTGAGTTAAGAGATTTCATAAATATCACCAATAATATCACAACATAATTTCCTCTTTATTCCTATATAATAAGTCTCTAATAAAAGTATACAAAATAATTTGGATAAATCCTCTAGTAATATCTCTATAATAATAATAGTATAATAATATTTATAAATCCTATTTAAATCCATTAAAAAAACTTTATACCTATTGAAAACTATTCCTAAAAACTGTAAGTACACTCTGAATATATATTTATATATTTATATTTAACAACCTTGTGTCCTTCGACTTTACGGGAAAAATTATGTTAAAATAAAGTAGTCATTTTTCACCCTAAAATACATATAAATAATATTTTAAATCTCTTATATTATAATCCACATATTTATTTAGAATTTATCTAGTTGAAAAAACAATAAAATTCATTCTGATAAGAAGGAAGTAGATTGGAATTCCAAGAAACATATGAAACAGAGTATCGTAACAACCTTTGGAAATATCCAAAATATTGGACAATTTATTTTTGATAAACTCATTATTCTATATTAATTTAATATTATGACTTACCAATATATTATTTACTTAACATTTTCAATAATAATGATGTTCTCGATGAAGTGGACTAGCCTATCATAATCTATAACATAACATCATACTATTTATAAGGCTTCGGTGGCAAAGAGTCCTCCTTCAAACATCTATATTTTCATAATGTTATATCAAGAAAATTATATATTGTGAGAAATCACATGAAGTAGAAAACTGAATAGAGAAATTTCTAGGTCTAAGGAACTATTTATATACTTTATATATCAGTTTCATTTGAATAGTTTAGTAGGAAATCTCTTTAAGAAGTTTGATACAGTAGACCAGCTTTAATCATTCAGAGATTCATTGAGTAAACATGGAGAAAACAAAACATTATCCTCCATATTGAAATAGTATATCTAAACCTCAATTTTTAGCACATAAAAATAACCATTTAATCAGGTGATTCATCCACATGAGGATAACCATTTTATTATACATTAGGTTAAGTAGCAACAAGAGTTCCAGTAAACACCTTAAAATCATAACACACAGTTGGAAATGTCTCTATATTTTAGTGGCAGAAGTATGATGTGACATCATTTTCTATGAAATCATCATTTTACCTCATAAAGAGATATAAAATAGGATGAGTACTTTTTTAGGAAAATTACACATGTTGGAAGCAGTAACGTAGGTTTCATTCTCACTAGAGTGTACGGTTTAAGAATGTAGTGTTCATTAAAGCAAGGTTCATGAACATAGGTTTAAAAAAGTTGTACAAGATTCATTTCATAAAACCTTATATTACATGAACCATAATTATATATCAAAATTAGGGTTCAAAATTAGGGTTGGTTTTTAAATACCGGATTCATCAAAATAGTATAGGGTTCATTTCATCATAAAAAATGGAACATGATCCAAACTTTTGTATCAAAAGTAAGGTTGCTGAAAAGTAGAGTGTAGCTAATAGATCTATAATTTTAACCTAAAACTTTATTTGATATAAATTAAGGTTCAAAATTGGGGTATAAAATTAGGATTCAAATGTTGGGTTACTGAAAAGTAGTGATCAATTTTCATCCCAACATAGGGTTCAAATAAACATTCACAAAAACTAAACTATATACATTTATAGATTTCAATAATTTATTAGATCCCTTCAACATTGTATACGAAATTTTTACTATTACACTAATATTTATACAATTTATATACCTTTCTAAAGGATAAAGGTACAAGTCAATAAGAATACCACAACACCATTTATCTTTTAAATATAGAAGCAAGGACATTCTGTAAATACTACAGCTCTGTAAAAACATGGAAAAACATTAGATAATTTATTAACCAAGATAACTACAATTTTAGTCTTTTATTTAAAATAATAAAATTAAAATAAAATTATTTTTTATAAATTTCACTAGGTTTCATGTAAGTATTATGCCTTTAGAAATTGTAGTGAATCAAGTATAGTATCTTTCCAAATCTATATATTGTACTGTTTCTAAAATAATAAAGAATATTTAGTGATTTATTTTGGAGTATCAAACAATATGGTCATAGTTCCTAATAAACCTACGAATTTTACATAAATCTCTCATATATCCAAAATTATATGGAGCTTTCTATTCTATTCATTGTATGTTGATATATAATCAAAATTTGGTGGTGGATTTAACCTGAAAACTATAATTTCACACGAACAACTTGTTAAAACTTCATTGAATTTTTCACCATTGAAATATTTTAATTTGATTTAGACGTATACATATTAAATGAATATAATATTTTTATCTTTCCTATAGAATAAATTCTATAACAATATGATCATTATTTTTTCAGAAATAAAATATATACATGGACATACTTACTCTAAAACACATAAATAATTTTTTTAGAAAACAAATAATGATGGGTTGAAGTAATTATAAAAAAACCATTATGAGAATTAAAAGGTGACACTAAAAAGGACGAACTGGTTTTGAAATAAACTAGATGAATCATTTATGTATTGGTATTCATTATTTAAGTTGTTGAGGTATTATACAAGTGGTATTTTGGTTATAAGAATTATGACACATATAAGTATTATATTACATTATTGGAAGCACAAGTGTAATTATTAAAACAAGTGTGGTGAACACCATTTTGGTTAAGTGTTTAAAGTTGATCATATGTTCAAAGTCCTAAACAGTCATTTTTAATAAAATTTGGGTAAGAATATAACATGATTAAGGATAATTTTAGCGAAATTTATGGCAATATGACCCATTAGTTTAGTATATGTTTTAGTGAAAATTTTATTTTGGGAATAATGAATTTAGATTTCAATGAAATAATTTTATTGGTATTGGGACCTTTTAGGGTTGATATGGTGATTAATGAAATTTTAATAATAAGACTATTTGTCTTTGTGAAAAAATATGTTTAATAAACAACATTAGTAAAATGGTTATTTATTGATTAATTTTATTTCAAGGATGTAAATCATATTTTTCAGTACATTCTAGTATTTATTTTTATATTTTTCTACAAAAAGGGACAATGGTATTATTGGTGATACCCATCATGTCTGAAAATTCCTCGAGGCTTGAACCCATGACTAAAGGATGATAAGGATTCAACGTCTACCAATTTCCTACACAATATCCTGGTAAATATTTTATTGTTTTTAGTTAAACAATTTGATGAATAGATATTAATGATGAACCACTAGTGTTACTTTTATGGTTTAGAGAATAATTCATTATACTTTATAACTTTTCATAATCATATTGTTTTCCAAAAACTGGTAGAGAAAGATGAAAACACATGTCACTCTTTTTGGGATCTTACAATATGGTAAATGTGAATTTTATTTCTTCAGGAATAAAAAAAACCGTTTTTGTATATTTATTTTGTTGAATAGGTGGTAAATTGAATATTTAAAGATGAAAACCGAAATGCTAAAATTATAATTATTAATTATTAATGTATCATTCATTTATATTTCCTTATATTATTAGACACTAAAAGATCCCCCAATGTTATTAAACATATCTTGAAAGAAATATTTTTAACTAATATATACATATTTTATGAATCATATGTTATTTCAAATCATCATAGATTTAGGACTTTGAGGCCATTAATTTTTCATTTTTTGGTTATCATTGAAATAAAAAAATATCTATAGTTCTTCAAAATTTTCCTCTATGCCCATATCTTTATATTCCACTGATGTTCTCTACATGGACACCTAGATTACTATTATTCCATAGGACCATGGTATATATACTTTCTCTCCTTTTGTGAGGATGTTTTATAAACCATTTTATGATTTAGATTTTTCAACAAATGAATTTACAAATATCCAACACTAGTTTTCTAATATCAAATTTAAATTATAAATACACAGTTTAATTAAGGGTATAAATAAGAATAAATAAATATAAAAAATATATAGTTTAAAAACATTTATTTTTTATTTATTGAAATAAAATAATATTTATTATTTTTAATAAAAAAATAAATGTTTCTAAAAACATTATTTTCCCCAAATGGCGGTTTAGTCATGCTTTGAGCACAAAATTTAAAATTAATTTTTACTAATTTTATATAATTGGTCTGAAAATATAAACATAATTTTAGAAATCAGAATACCAAAATGATTTTATGGTGGATTTTTGGGTTATTTATGAGAAGATTCCTTCTTTGGGGAATATGGAAAAATACTAAAATTTAATTTAATTTTTTTTCATTTAGATAATTTATAGTGTTAAAGTAATTTATTAATTGGGTTTAAAATAATATTATTTCAAGTATACATTAATTAATACAATTTTAGTGCTACATGTTTGAATATGTTGAATATGGATCTTGTTCTCAAGGTAAATGCGAATCTTTCAAATATTCCTTCAAGTATACTAGAAAATTGATACAATGATTAATCTTCAATCTCACTTTTCTTTTGGTTATTAGTGTTTTTATCCTAGATTGGGAATTAAAATTCAATGATGTGGTATGTGAATATTTAGAAATTAAAGAAAAAAATATAATTAAAAGAATAAATATTGCTGGAGATTCATGGAATTCAAAACACAATATAATTTTATTGTCGATGCAATTCACAGTGTTAATGTCATCTTGAATGACCTCCTCATACCTCAATGATTTAGAAAAATTGGAGAACAATTTTTTCCCTATCATTTTTGTATTGAAAACCCATCAAAAAGGACTTGATTGGTGTAAATTGTCAATTTTTCAATGTATTTTGGTTTCCAAAAGATACAAATCATGGTCCAATGAAGATGTAAAATCTATGATTTCACATTGTTTGGGAAGTAGTTAATTGAAGATGATTCTGATTAGAATAGGTTTAATCTATATCTTGATAAAGAGTAAGGATGACCTCAAATAAAAGTATAATTTTGGTAATACTAATATAAAAGTTAGAAAAAAAAACTAATTTTTTATTTTGAATAATATTTTTTATCCATTAAATTAACTTAATTCAGTGGGTCAAACCTTGGTTAGATTACATGGCCTGAACTGGGTGCGTTGGAACCCTAAAATCTGGAATAATATTGTTGTGTGTAATGGAGTTCCCCTAAAATTAGATCAATTAAATCTTTAGGGAGATCTAATATTATATTCTAGAATATCATTTGATGTTACTTTTGATACAAAACTTTTAGAATCTATCAATTTAAATGATAATGATTGTTCCATTGAATTAATGGCGGTGTATGAATATGTTCCACCATTTTGTGAATGCTACAGACTTCTTGCACACAATTCCTCTATTTTTTAATATATTCAAATGTAATTCAATCCACTTTTTTATGTTAATAGTTGGAAATTTTTTCCATAGTGGAAGAAGGGAAAATCTATTCTCCTAGAAAAAAATATATCCATAAATAATAGATAGTCCTGGTAAATTGTCAAAAATACATCATGTACATATGATGTTAAAAACATAAATAGAAAATATTGGGCCACTATTACTATTAATGAGAAAGGATAATATGATTCATCTTATCCCTCTACTAATCTAGTTGTTCCAAGTCCTTTTGATAGCAATATGACTCATGATAGAGTCACAAATAGTGATCATGATGAAAGTTTTCTTCAAATTTCCAATTATATTGTGTACCTTGTTTATTATCATCAATATGATCATGGTAATTTTACCTCTATTAAGAATGTACAATTTCCAACCTCTCATCCAAGTAATAATAAATAGTGTGTTGTTCTCCAAGATTGTTTTGGTGAATCTAATGGTTTTTTCTTTAAAGTTAAGGTAGATTATTCCATTTATATTAAATGTTTCCAAGATATAAAGACTCTTGATGAATAATTTCAATATTGGAAACCAATAAGTGTTTATAATATGAAATAACTAGTTATAATTTCCAAAAAATTATGTATCTTTGATAATTTTATATTCATAGGATGTGAATAACACCATTTACAAGATAAATTTGGAATCTATTGGTATAAACCTAGATTCTATAAGGTTAAGTGTTCCATACATTCCTAGGAATACTCCTCTATCTACTAATATTCAGAAAGAGAAACATCCATTAAATACAACTAGAGATAGTAAAATTACATTTCATTATATAGTTGGATTTGTGTACAATATAAGGGTTATCAATTTCAAAAGAGTCAAATGCATTGAGAATTACTAAGATAAGGATCTAATTTTATTGTTAATAATAGAACAAATACTAAAATTATAATTATGAATGGAGTTAATTACTATGGTACTGATAAAATTAATACCTATTTGAACTCCACATGTAAAGGTAGTTTAAATGGAATTTTAATTTTTATAACATACCATGGAAGGGAATTAATTTTTACCAATAAAAAAACTCCCTTAAAGGAATGTTCTGTCAAAATTATGGATGGGGAGAAATTATTTTCTTTCTTGAGATCAAAGGGAAAAAACAATTTTGTGGTATAAATAAATTGATCCATATCTCTGAATCCAAGTTTAAATGATTATTCTGTTCTTTTGTTGTTTTGGATTGCATAACTCTGAAACAATCACCTCTATTATGATTTTTCTTAACAAGAAAAAGGCCTGATCTTCATGGTCTATATGAGCATGATATGATCATTTTGAGAAATTATCTACTCTTTTCATTATGGGATTCCATGAGGTTGGTACTAATAAATCCATTAATAACACAAAAATGCTTTGGGTTTGTTCTCATTTTAGACTTAATGAGGTCTACCTTAGCTATTCTATAGATCTTATGTTTACCCATGGGTATACTTTTTTAGGGAATTCCACAATATTTCTCCCACATTGTTTCATACAATGATTTTTAAGAAAGAATATCTTTATAGATTATTATGCTTTATTTAATTATCAAAATTTAGGATCTTTGGTTTATTATCGATAATTTCAATTCTATTCTCAACTCGAATGAAACATTAGAAATTGTTTTCTCATCTACCTCATCCAGGGAATTGAGGACATGTATAGAGCATAGAAATTTAGAAGAGGTTAATCCTTTTGGTGATTAATATACTTGGTATTGGACGAACTTGAATATGGATGTGGCTAATAAATTTGATAGGAATTTTTTTTAATATGGAGTCCCTTAATTCTTGTATATTTATTCATGATCTACTCTAGAAAGAATTAACATAGAAAAATTTCTTATATTGGTGAATATAATTATTAGAGATGTTAAACCACCTTTCCCATTCATGCATGATAATTCCTTTACACAGCTTCCTAAATGAAAATAGTGGTTCAAGCCACATGGAATTCCTTAAATTATAGGAATGATGTATTATCTTGTGTTCTTAAACTCAAATCCCTTAATGTAATATTGAAAATTCAGATTTTTGATAACATTATCCTTATAGAGAATAATATAACTCATCTTAAATACTTGCTTTATATAATTCAATAGAGTGATACTTTGGAGGATTTTTCAACAGGTCCTCAACTGGAGAATATGGTACTATATGATATAATAATAATGTAAATATTAAATAATGAATATAAACAGAGGCTTTTAAAGTCCAATTAATAAAGGAAGGGGTTTATAATACCTCATTTTTCTTTCTCTCATCATGTAATCTAGAATCTATAAATAACGCTGGCTATTCTAAAGGATAATGGTGTGCTTCTTTATAAAAGAGTGGATTTGGATGCTCTGGATGATTATTTCTACAAAAATCATTTGATGGTCCTATTCCTAGTATTTATGTTATTGATGTTATTATTTTTAGACTTTTCATATATGAGGTTAAATCTAACCTTATTTGTCTTCCCGTTGAGTTTGAGATTATGGATGTTGTTTTTGGGCTAAACTCTAGAAGATCTTTAGGCCAAATGGGTTCACCAACACATTTTTTGAATCACTTAGGAGACTATTAATATTGATGTTTATATGATTGTCATTCACTTTTTCATGTTTTTTTAGTTTGTACATTGAACTAATGCTAAATTTCTAGCACTAGTTCCTAAAGTTCCCAATGCTAATGGGTGTCAGCTTTTCAGAAATGTGGTTCTGGTTAATACTATATAATAATCATTTGTAAAACTCATCCCAATGTGATATCTAGTATTTCTAACAAAAATGCGCCTCTAAACTATTTTGGATTCCTTAGAGGAATAACTATTTAGGATTTGTTTATTACTACCTCTGAATGTATAAATATTCTCATAACATACATTAGGGGAGGTAATGTTTCTATCAATCATAATGTCAAAAAACCCTTTGATACATTAGAATGGGGTTTCATCTGTGTGGTTCTATGAAATTTTGGATTTTAATAAATCTTTTTAAATTCCCTTTTCACTCTACTAGGATGAGAAAAAATCTCATTTCCTAGCAATGGATCCCCTAAGAGATATTTTACATGTACTAGATGTTTCAGAAATGGTGATCCTCTTTTAGAAAACATTTTCTCAATTGTTAAAGATTACTTAAACATGGTTTTTCTCAATCTAGATAGTAATAACAAACTCTAGTCCATCAGAGCTTCCAGAGACCTTGTTTTAGACACATAATTATTTTATACTGATAAAGTAATTTTTTCACTCGAAGTAGAAAAATAAATATCAATAACATAAAAACGGATCTCCTTCACTATGGGAAAGTGTCAAGGTAAAAGATAAGATGGAATAAGTATTTTTAATACTTGGGAAAGAATATCACCTCATACATAAAAATAGACATCATTGGATTGATGTGAATTAAAGAAGGTTTGTCTTATTTAATTATCATGGGGTCCCCATGTTTTTGGGTAAACCATAACCAAATATTTTTCTAATATTATTAACCTGGTCAGAAACTAGCTAGTAACCTAGATGGGTAAGACACACTATATGGTTGTGATGGTTATTCTATTCAAATATATTATCACAAAATTTTTTTTACACATTTTTCTGTATAAAAGGCCAGTGGATATTATCAAGATTATCAATACCACCATCAAAAAAATATCTTGAGTGGAATCATTCTTTGTTGAAAACATTATATGGTTCCATGTAATCATTGTGGAAATACAAATGAGCAGGGTGGGATTAGAATTTAAAAAAAATCCAAATTAGGTGGTGGTATAATTACATGTGGATACCTATTAATGAAATATTGAATTATCTTTCTTTCTTGATATACAAATTTTTAAACAGCCTCAAATTGTGTAATTTGAATTTTTTAGACCCTTTGATTTTTCATGATTTTAATAATTTATTTTCCATTGTACCTATTAATTATCAATGGTTATCAAACATCAATTATTATAAGAAATTTTGGTTAGATAATATTCTAGTTACACTTCTAATAAACTATATTACGTCTTAGGATACCTCTGTGTACACGAGTGTTTCAATCATAGAGCAATTTGAAATTCGATTTTTTGTGATCTTTTTTGAGATCATGAAGTTTGTTTTTAATTAAAATTTCATGAATGGTGAGTCTAATATTTCTTTGGAACCTTAATTTAATTATATAATTTAATCAAAATATTTATATCGTGAGGTTATTAAAAGAAATTTCAGCAATTGGCCCATGGCATTAAGATGCTGATTTTTTATACCTTCCATGTTTTATTTTTTCTAGATAATTATGTAATCAAACTACATAATAATGATTTTTTGAAGGATTTTAGTAATAGTATTTACTTATTATGTGAACTATATCATTAGTATAGAGAATAAATTGGCGATATTTTATTAGGATAAGATACTACACAAGAATTATGGACTACAATTAAGGATTTAATTGAAATTAGTATTCATAAAATAATCCGAATTTGGTATCATCTACATAACTATTTCTCTCACCCTATTTCTCAGAATATTCACATCCGCTTTCTAGTTTCCAATTTGGAGTTAGATCATCTTAAATGGAATAGCTGGAATAAAATGATTCATGGGGGTTCTTCTTTCATAATTCAATCAACATTAGGTCATATTTTATCTATTGTGAAATATGTGAATGATGGCCAAAATATATATTGGGATAACTCAATTCATGGTTTATATATTATTAAGAATTTCTTCCTTATAATTAATTACCTTACTCTTTATGTGACCTTTGAAGTCATGTGGATTTCTCCAATTCTGAGATGGATCAACTACATCATTAGTGGTGCATCAAGAGGCAATTCTGGTCCTTCTAGTTATGGTCAAATTTTTAGAAATCATTACATTGAAGTAGTTGGATTATTTTAGGGCCATTTTGGTATAACCACCTCCATTGATTTTGAAGATATTGGTAATATAAATACATTTTATATTGTAAATAAGAGAGGTTATTCTAACTTTTATCCGGATTGTGGTTCTACTACTATTGTTCAATTTATTATAAATTGTGTCATTGATTTACACTTGAAATTAATTGAATTTGGGATTAAATTCATGGATTAGATTTGATCTTTGAGTTATCACAACAAACACACATTTCGTGAGGAGAATTATTTGAATGATGGGATTACAAATAAATGGGTCACTACTACATATTTGAAATGGTGTGTCAACATTCATTATGATCTTTTCTCCTTTTTTGAAAATTGATTATTATGAAAAATATTCATTTAAACTTTTTTAATCTAATTTTTATTCAATAAATGTGACTTTTCCTTTATGTAATGTTATAACTATATCAATATATATATATTTTTGTTTTAATCATTTTGATATTAAATTAGATATAAATAAATTATTATCTTTTTAATATTTTCTCTTTAAAGACCCTCTTTCTCATTACGTATGTGATATTAATTTTAAAAAAACCACTTATATGACATAAATTTCTAAAAATGGATTAAATATTTTTGATCATAATGATATATGAATAATAATGATGTAAATATAATTTTTGACCAAAATGAATAGTTAATTCATTAAAAACTAATTGTCATGATTACGGTAAAAATGGATTTACTATGGTGATAAACATGAAGGAAAAGAGTGAAAATGACCTCAAATCGTATGTTACGTTTATTTAATGAATTTTTTTCTTATTTTCCTTGAAATTTTATTAAATATGGAAATTCCTTCTTAATTTTCTTTGATAATGACACATATAATATTTTATGGAAAGAAAAAGGAAAAACAATACCTTTCATACATATAATACCAATAATACTATGACATGGGGACAAAAAAACACATTGGATTGGTTATACATATTATTTTGAATGATTAATTATTTTTTATCATAATAATTTACCTTTAATTTTAGATATTAAAAATTTACAAAAATTATTAAGAAATTCTAACACAGTAATTAATTCATTAAAAAAATTACTAGTACTAAAAGTTATAAAAGTGAAATAAATAGAATGGATTATTAGTTTCCACTATTTTTGTAGACAAATATATAATTTTAATATTGGGTGAACTTAATATATTTGAATTCCATCATTGTATTTATTTTTTAAAATTCAATTTAAATGAATAATTTAAAAAATGGCATTAATGTCATTTTTTTATTAATTATATTTCATTAAATTATTTTAAAATAGGAGAAATCATATATTTTAATAAGAAATATTTAATTGATAATAAATTTTAATTTTTTTCTATTCAAGGACTAGATGGTATTTCATAATAAACATTTTTACCCTATAATTGTAAAAAATATCTCAGCATGGTTATGTTTAAAGTGATTTTTTTACACATTATATGAACTTGTGTTAAAATTAATTTCCAACACATATTGTAATTTTAATTGATAAATTCGATTTAATAAATATAATCAGTGGTTATAAATTATAAAATCAAAATCAATTTACTTTAGTCATAATATATAGATTTTCTAGTTTAGAAAACTAGTTTCCATAGTGAAAAACCCAAATGGAAAAAATGAGGACACATAGAAGTTAAAGAACAAAATGTTTAAAATATGTGTTTTAACATGTGGTGGTGGTATGTATAGACCATATCATACCAATACAACTTTAATTATCAAACTTTTAACTTCTTGAGTTATTATTAACCTACCAATAGTTAATACTATTGTGTAATTAATAAAGTTAAACACCACCTCAACTATAAAAGGGAACTCACTCCCCCAACATATCTACAACTCTCAATACATTTCTCATACAAACACTAAAAAAATAATTTCCCAACATCTGAATCATTTTATATAATCCTCAATTGTTTTTTTCACTAATTTTTATAATTAAAAAGAAATTAAATGATATCTTATCCCATTTTAAAAATAATTCTTGTTTAGGTTTAACTAAAATAAAATGAAATAATACATTATTTTAACATGTACAAGATGGAAATAATTTTCAGTTTTCATGAGCACTCAAATATTTGAAATATTCTATTATATGTTTCAAAGGATATTTTCAAATAAGTGTATATTCATATTATTTTCTGTAATATTAGTTTTAAAATTTTATTTTAAAAATGAAAATGATATTTTTGTAAAGAATATTTTTAATGATATTCTTGTAGTGATTTTATTCATAAATGAAAAAACACTTTATTCTTACATCATTGGGTTTATATTATATTGATATTATCTTTCATCTTACTCTATATGGTTTATGATCATTTTGAAAAAGGATATTGTTTACATTCACTTTCTTTAACCCTTTTTTGTAGTCAATAGAATTCACTTAAAATTTTCACATTTGATTAATCATTGAACATAAAATTTCATCTGAGAATCCATATTATTTATCATTGAAATTATTATTTCCAAAACTATATTCCATTTTAACATATGATTACAAATTTTAATTTTATTTGACTAAATTGACAAATATTGATAAATATGCTTCCTTTTCTCAATATGGATGTTTAATAATAAGGAAAAATCATTATAAATTAAATTGATTATTCGATATGTAAGGAATACTTTAGACTTAAAATACATGAGTTGGGGCTAGTTAATGAAATCTCCTTGATGAAGTTTTAGTCACATAAGACAAAATTAGTTGCACAAAATCCTTTCATATTTGCAACCAAGTAGTTTTAATTGATCTGGAGGATAGATCTTTCTGTAAGTGTCTTATAAAATATCTTGGAAATAAATAGATGGGTTTTTACACTAGAAGTTTTAAACAATTTTGAGTATAGACCTTAATGTTGAGGGTATCTTGTACATGGAATCCATTAATTCTAATAAAAAGTGTGGCCTCATTTAGAATTCAGTAAATATTATCCATGATATTTTCACTATGTTTTAACCTATGAATGAATTTTATTATCAGGTTATTGATTAAATGCGATATATTCTCATTTATTTACATTTCTATGTTGATTATTACTTATCTATATATGAAATCCATTTTTTAGATGCTTTTGTGTTCACTTTTTTACCCTTTTATATTGATTATTATTATTGATTTATGATAGATTTTTTTACATAACACTTTGGGAATTTGATCTGATTCTTATTTTATTTACTTTATCTCGGATTACAAGAAGTTTACTATGAATGATCTATTTGGATATTCCTGATGGAATATAATTATTCTTGAAACAAAATATGTTATAATTTTTGTGTTCAAGTGTAATTCAATTCTCAAGTATGTATCTTGTTTACCAACGATACTAAAAAAAGTTGATCCTTTGAGATGTGATTTCTTTTATCATATAACAATGTAACATTCACTAGCATCACCTATAGGGTGTTGGGTTTGGGGTCACAATATAAAATATTTATGGTGTTTCTGTTACTAATTTCATTTATTTTTTTGAATCTATCAATAATTCTAAACATGATATTCTCTATTTTGATATCCTTGAGAGGAAAGGAATATAAAACCAAGAAACGATTAACCTTGATCTTAATGCATCTTCTTCTAATATGTTTAATGTTTGGGATTTAATTGAGGAATACATTTTGAATGTTATTTTCCAATAGGATATGTATATGCCAGATGATGTTGGATCCTTTAGAGATAATAATAGAGGTGAGCCTCTCCCAAATGATGCTCTATATTAGGATGCTGACCAAAATCAATACATTCTTGGTGATAGTGGAATTGAGGAAGGATATTAAATAATTGGATCAGAATGAGATTTTTATGGTGACCATGCTAGTTGGTCACATAGTGATAAGGAAGATTCATCGGGTATGGAATATCATACTACTACCTCGAATTCTTCTAAGAAATGGAGGATAGGTAGACACCTGAGAGGTAGAGGCAGATCTCCAGGTAGGGGTGGTAGACATACGCAAATATGACACCTTATTTGATGATCCAAGTTAAAAAATCATAATAATTATCAACACACTTTCTTATTATTCCCACCATTCTAGATAATTTCACTTTTCCTTCTTAGTGTCATTTTTCTGGTGGCATTGTGTCTTCCACTTCTTTGAACGTGAAACCCTGTATCTGTTTTGTGTGTTCTTTTTTTATATTTTTATAATTTTTCAAGACCATTAGTTTCTAATTTAGTCATTTCTAGCATTTCTAATCATCATCATTACTTTTAATTCCAATGAGATTTTTTGTTAGATATTCACAACCTCTAATGGAATCTAGGACCTATTGTTTTGTTGCCTCCCTCCATGTGTGTGCATGTGCATGCATAATTGATTTTTCAAATATTTCACCCAGTATCACAATTTTTTTAATTATTATTATCTGAAATTATTAATATTTTCATATATTTTATTGCTAAAAATAATACTAAATCAAAAAATAAATATATTTAATAGTGGTCATTGTAATTAAAAATAAGTTCATTTAATAATTATATAAAAAATATATTTCACATGATAATAATTTAAAATATGAATTTAAATTAAAAATATTCCCATTAATATAAATTATTTTATTAATTACTATATTTAAATAATATTATTTATAAAAATGATTAAAAAATCTTATTATTAAAATTTAACAAAATTATTGATATTTTTATATAATAATTTTTTTAAAAAGTTGATAAATCTGAAATTAATAATTATAGTTAATAATAATATAAAAATTAATTTCATTTTATGATAATTTAATTATTTATTATTATTAATATATTTAATACTTAAAATTACTATCATTAACCAATTTGGGACCTTGGGAAAACTTTCAAGAAAATTGAGGCGATATGGGGCATCAGTCTCATTGAAAATCATGGATTTTGGGACACTCCATCTTGAAGGGGACATTGGAAATTTAATTTTTTTTAATAAAGTCCATACTGGTGGATTCATAGCCATTATAAAGAGGATGAGGCTTGAACCACATGGATTTCTATGGTGTAGGTGTGTTTCTATTTTATTTGGAACCCTGCTACATACAAATGATTATTAAATTTAATGATTTTTGGTATTTTGAAGGAGTGTCTCCCAAAAGTATCCTATGGTGATATCCCATACCATGATGATTATCAATCCATTGTAGAGGTAGTTGATATGCATCAATTTATAAAATCAAATGATGTTGCTGAAATCATAATTTCAATAGATGAATATGTCTTTTCATGAAAAAAAATTGAAATAAGGGTTTAACAATGATTTTCATATCTATTAGAAACAACCAACCTGCATTTCAAATTTTCTCAAATTAGACATAACATTATGGTTTCTAGCTCTATGAATGATGAAAAAAATATTCCCATTAAACATCCTAAAAGTACTTCCAAATTTTTATGTGTTGAAAAAGGTTAGAAAAATATACTATAGGATATTACTCCTATTTAAAGGGAAAATCTTTATACATGTTTTTGTGTTATATGGGATATAGTATGAATTTAACTATGCATGTTGAAAATTTGTTTGTGGGAAAGGTAAATAGAATCTAATTCAAGAAACCAATCTTACTTAAGGATTAAAGGATCATATTACTAGTGAAAATATAGCCGGGGTTACTTTGAATTTAATAGTACAAGGTGAGAAATTGAGGTGAATGTATGATTCTATTGTATCTATCTATAAGACATGGCCTGCTTCTAGTGTTTTTCAAGATACAAAATATAGTTGTTTTCTCTTGACCAAATAAAATATAAAAACATTACATAGTGTGGATAGATTTTATATTATACAACAAAAGAGTGAGGCCTCAAAATGATTTCTCATCTTTTATGGGAACCAAGATAACTAGATTATCTGGTGTAGATATTGAATAACAGAAGACTATTTAGACCGAAGTTCAAAATATAGAAAAAGACTGATTAAAATGAAAACATGTTTTATAAATTAGGTTCTAATCTATTACTCTGGATTGATATTTGAGTGATGAAGATTAATATTTTGAGTCTAAAATTCTTATTAATGTTAAATATATGCATTATAAACCTCTTTGGCATCAATATGAATAAATGAAAAATAAAGATACTAATATTTATAATAAATAAATAAACATCTTCAAAATTCATAATTATGTTATAATATGTGATTAAATAGTTTTAAGAACCGAGGATGAGTTCCCAAATAATCCTAATGTGGAGAAATCATATTTTACATGGTAATATGTTATAGAATATCCATTTACAAAGATTATGTTTTCCCTATATTGATATCTTATTTTATCACTTGATGTTATCACAATCTTTTTATTCTTATAGGGAAAATATTAAATTTCATTCTAAAATATTTTTTTCTAGTGCACATTGATCTATATATAAGATTTTCAATCTCATGGGTGTTTTTTAGATATGTCTATATAGAATCATTATATAACACTTTATTTTTTCTTGTTTATTAGTTTACTTCTCATGTAGGATTTGGAAATATATTGGTCCCACAAGTTTTAAATATTGGTTTCTAATTTAATGAATCTAATAAGTTTATTTTCATCATATAAGAGATTCAAAATTTTATTAAATAGAGGGCCATATTTTATTTATTTAACTAATTTATTGTTTTTTGGGGTTGGAGGTGTTATGAGTGAGGTTAGATGTGATTGGGTAGAAATAATTAGGGATTTATCTAAAAAATCTTCTGAAATACAAATCATTACATAAATCTTAACATTGCATCAAATTCTGCAGTTGGGTGTTATATTTTGTCTTATGTGATGGAGATAGAGAAATAAGTTTTACCAGCAGTCAATATGCCATGTTCTATGTAATAAGATTTATTTCATTGGGGTGTGATGTGTTATATTCCACTGAAATTTTTTATAGTCGATGAATACCAATCCATTATATCTATTGGGAAAAGAAGGTTATGACATTCTTATGAATTCACCCTAAGAGTGGGTGAATTACATAACATCTAACTTAAATCTTCTTCCATCTCATATAACTATATGTGTAATGTTCCCTAATATGAAGTAATTTATTTAATCTATTTTTACGTTAATTGAATCCCCACTGAATGGTAATCATATGATCATAAATAATAAACATATTAACATAAATATTTTACGAAGTTCACTTGTACTGGGTTACATCCATGGGGAATGCACATGACGATGTGCATTTATCCCAAAATTAAATATACACATTGTTCAGGGAATAAATATTTTGGTTATGGACACCCCATTCCATTGATCCCTACCAATAATATATATTAGGGATAGTGAACTACCTCCCAAAGGATACACCCTACAATTCCTATTTTGTACACTGATTTAGGGAATTTTCATTAGTTTATAGACATGAAGGTCTCCTTATATTCAACATGGATAACTAAAACACACTTTATTTGATCTTCTATAATGGTTGTTGTGATGAAATCAATTTCTCTATGATTTACTTTCAAGGGAAAATTAGATTAACTTATTTATGACGTAGATGAATAAATATATTCTAAACAATCATTGCAATAATTATAAAAAACAAAAAAGTGAAATATATTTATACACTATAATTATCTTATTATGTTATATCCTCTTCTCCAAAAACTGGATGTATCAATGAAAATCAAAATTCATAATACTTCCATTAATGTTAAATATATATAAAAATAATCCAATTCCTTTTTTACCCTCTTCCTCTCTATAAAATCAAATGTATTAATACTTTTTTAGACTGTTTTAAAATACTTTAATTGTTTTATATAGTCTTCTAAACCTACAAATCTTCAACCAGTGTTTGGGATTGATTCTTATCCATCTCATGTTATAAGATATTTCTAGGTGTCTCAGTTGATCTAATTTTCTCAAATATGCACATAGAATCCTGGTATCTTTCTCCAATATAAATCCTCTCCATTCCCCATGTACATTTAAACTAGATATTAAATAAATTATAAAAAACATCAAATTTAATAATGAATCTTAGTTTTTTTTGTATTACATGATTCAAAATTACCAATATTGTGTTAATATATTCTTTATGTTAGTGTTTTATCCTTTTCAATCATAGATCAGGAAAATTAAAATAATATCCAATTTGGAAAACCATGAAATTCATAACATGATCCTCCAAATATCCTAAATAATTTAAGTCACTATGAAATAGAAAACATTCTTATAGAGTGATACATAATTATTTCATAAATCTAGATCCACAATAAATTTTTATGGTTCAAAAAACATTAAATATAAAAAATCTCAAAACAAAACCAGGTATGTTAATGCATGGTCTTTCCTTCCTCATCTCTATCTCTCACATGCTTTCATTGTAAAAATTATATTTTGGCACGACACATACACATTTAATATTACATAGATTGAATTTATTTCTTTGAAATAATAAAGTAGTTGGTTCTCAAATTTCATGAAATAATTATAGTTCACTTCATTTTTCTCATTCATAGCATTGAATTATTCATACTCTTGAATTATAAACACTCACCAACTCTTGCATAGGCTAAAATTTTAAAAACTAATATTCTATGAGAATCATTTTACCCATATGTTCCCAATTAATTATCTATATTACACTTATATAACTTATTTAATAGATTTCTGGTCACACACAGACATTTAAATTAGTGAGTTACTCTTATTTACCTTTTGAGAATCTGATATTAATCTTACGTGGTCATTTACATTGGTGAAATTATACTCCAACCTTGTTAAAATGTATCCAAATAGAATCACACATATCCCAATGATATGTAAATCCTGAATAAAAAATGTTAAACTCAAAATAACATCTGACTGATAAATATAATCATTTTCTAGTATTTTCATTCCATATCATTAAAATTATAAGGCAACATTCATCATAACTTTTCTATAGATTATTTTATTTATTATGAGGAATTTAACACTTACACTTATTGATTTAGAAATATAATATAGATTATCTAATTCCATATATCAATTATAATAATCCTTAACAAATCGTGGTTTCCTTTTATCAAACAATCTTCTGTTTCATTTTTCCCACACTAATTATAGTCTCTATGTAAGAAACCATCCCCATATTCATTCACTCATCACCATATCTACAATGTCTTATCTCATACCAGCTACACCATGGTGTTTTATAATATCACCATTAGGTTTATTTATTATTCCCCATTTTGATTTCTCTCCACTAATCTCTATGTTTTTCTTTATATTCTCGATCATACAATCAATTAATCGTCATTTATTACTATCACTCATCTAAAAATAACCATTATCTGAAAAAAATACAATATATAATCGCTGGTTCCAATAATTTCAACATTATTATTTCATTATCAATTAACCAATAAATACTTATTCATAATTAAACTATATATGGTACAATGTTTATGATTGGTTTTAGGTTGAATTATGTATCCATATTTGATAATAAAAAAATGTTCATTACTATGGTTTTTCCCATAATTTTCCAATTTCATAACTAATTGAAATAAGGATATCATCACCGAATCTTTTATTTTCACCCTGCCTTTTTAAACACAACTCAAGCACTAGATTTGTAGATAATAATATACCCCATTATAAAGAAATCAAAATTATAATACCTTTAGCCTTCTTCAACATATTATAGGTAATATTCATCTTTAATTTGTATTTTTTCGGTGAATTTTTATCTCAATTGACCACTTTTGGAATTTTATACTTTACCTTAATTCTTTTCTCCTTACTTGATATCAATTATTGTTATACTATGATCTCAAAAAACAACTTATATTTATATTTATTACTCCACTTCTTCAAAAAATAATTCTAGAAATATTTCAAATATTAAAACATACATCACTCATATCTTCACTCTCAAATAATTTTAGTGTGTGAACTTACAAGTTAGTAGGGTTTCACTATGACAACCCTCTTTTTATTACTCAATTAAAACTAATTTATTACGTAAAATGCACGTGATACAACATAAAAGATAGAGAGGTCTATTTTATTTGAGGATTAGGAACATTACATAACAACTTAGAACATAAAACACAAAACATATTTATTGAAAACATCTTTTACATGACCACTACATTCCCTTGTACATAGTATTGCATGGGAGAACCTGAGGACATGCATAAGAAAAGGGTGAGCTATGAATCCCCATAAGGGGATAAACAAGGAATAAAATAAGGAATACAATACATGTTAGTTAATAGGCATATCAATGGAGAAAAGGAGAAATGTGAACATAAAGGCATGATAAAGCATTATAATCATAACAAGTAAATGTGGTAACAACACTTAACAGGGAATTTACATGAGCCAATGCTCATTGCACATGGAGAATGAGTAACACTCATTGCATATGAAGCATGAATTAACCAATTTTCACTTGAATTATCATGATTCAACACTCATTTCTCAAGACTTATCATTATACCATACTTTACCCAAGGCATTAGAGTGCTATTAGGGGGCACCCTTCTTAAACATTTCATTTCTTGCATAAGTGTGCAACATAGATCATATAACATGGAATCAATCAACCTCATAAGTTATTACATGATTATGGAATGTGAAGTAAATACATGAAATCTTCATTTTTTATGTAAATGTGCATAAATGGGAATACCCTTGAAAGAGACATGGTTATGGTATTCATTATAAAATGATCACGGCTGTGAAAAATGCAGTGAAATTTCGGCATCATAATAAAGTGATATAGGAATTCATAAAACAATTGATGAGATAGAAATGGGTGTATCATCATATGTGCATGAAAAGGATATTAAGGTGGGTTATATAGATACATGTACCAACAAATGTAATTGAATTTAGATACATAATAAAAAATAATTGATTGAATGTAAATGAGGAGATAGAAATTTCATACAGAATTTGGTCATGGAAATGGGTGTACATATGAGGAATTAATGAGAGAGAAAGGGGGTCTCTCATTATTCAAAAATTAATAGGAAAGTATGGGGAGGTGATAAATCATACCCCAAAATTCATAATCGAAATAAAAAGGATATTACAATATAAAGAAACTTGGAAAAAAAATTGAAAGGAAGAAATCCCTCACATGGAAGTGCGATCCCAAAAGCATGGGAGAGGCTTGAGATTTGATTTGTGGGAGATTAGGGTTCCTTAGGAAGGATTATAGAGAGAGTAGGGAAGATGTTGGATCAAATTTGAAGGATTTTATTGAATAGGTAGTGGGAGTTTGGGTGGGTTTATATAGGAAAGGGGAAGGAATTCTTTATTTTTTAGGTTTGGGACACCTCAAATTAAACTAATCAAAACCACAAACCAAACCGTGGTTTTTTCTCATGGCTTTTTACAATGGGTAGTGGAAAACAATATTTTTTATGTCCAATGGCCTAACTTCTTAAAATAATAGGGTTTCTTATGTTGAGATGTGTCAAACTCTCTAGGAAATAAATTTAAAAAGCTAAAGTGGTTTTTATATCTTGGAGGGTCATCTAAGGTATTGAAAAATAAATCAAAGACACCTAAAATCACATTATTTTAATGGTAAAACATATATTTTCTGAAAATTATTTTTATAGTGTTTTTTCACATAACTATTGGGTCATTATGATGTCATAAAACACATTATATATTTAAACGGTATTTAATTTTTACCCATAAATTCAACCATATCAGAAAATTATGAAATATTCACCGTACGATAATTTCAACATACTGATTACAAAAATAATATTAATTTTATTCAAATGATTTTCTAAATATGTGAATTTTTACTTTTAAAATAAGTCCAACATTTATCGAAAATTCATGGGTTTTGACAAAAACACCTTTCAAATCTTAATAAAAATTACAATTGTATTCATAGAAATTTTACAATCATTTATATTTAACAAAAAACATTAATAATAATAAAATTTTATTAAAATTTTATTTAAGTAAATAATCAATTAATTTATCAAAATATATTTCATAGTTGAATATTAACTAAAAATACTATTTGTGCTTTAAAAACAACTAACAATGAGACAGTAATAAAATGAATGTATATTCTTATTTATATAAAAAAATAATTACAACAATTATATTGATAAGGTATTGTTACAAAACCCATTATAACACCCGCATAATACATTTGGGTAAGGTTCTGGTTGGTGACAGAAACTTGGGGTGTCTCAGAAAACATCACTCGAGTTGTAATCATTATAATCTTCCACTTCTCTCGTAGGAAGTTCCACTCATGCTTAATGTATTCAAGCTCAAGTTTTTATTTGTCCAAATGGAAGCTCAATGACACCACCTCCTTTATGAGCTCTGAAAAAAGGGCTTCGTATGGGGAAAGTCTACAGGATGAGGCCATCACTTCCTTTGTTTGAGAAATTTGGATTTTTTATAAAGACCTATATTTATACTAATCATGTGATCACTTTTCGATGAATATATTATAAATGATCACAAATCATAATATTATTTTAAAATACAATAAATAAAACCAAATAATTGCATATGTTTTACATAACCATAAGATGTCATTTATATATACCAAGAATAATTTTCATTAATTAATTTTTTGGTCATTACAATTATCCCCCCTTGAGAAATTTCACCCTTGAAATTTATTTTTCTCACAATAAAACAGATTTGGGTAACTCTACTTAATCACTTCTTCTGATTCCCATGTCATTTTTTCAAACTTGTGGTTTTTCCATAACACCTTGACGAGGGGCATTGTCTTGTTTCATATAACTTTTTATCTATGATCTAATATCTTCATTAGTTTCTCTATGTAGGAAAGATCATCCTCTAGCTATACTACCTCTGATGATAGTACATGTGAAGGGTCCGGTATGTACTTCCTTAAGAGAGATACATGAAAGAAAATATGTACTTTGGCCATGGTAAGTCGATGTTCTAGTCAATAGGACACAACCCCTACATGATCAAGAATATAGAAGTGGGTGATGTTCCTAGGACTTAACATCACTTTATTTCCAAATAGCATGACCTTCTTCCATGTAGATATGCATAGAAACACCATGTCATGAACATGGAACTCATGTTCTCATCAACGGTTATCTGCCTAACTCTTTTGGTGACATTGGTCTTCCTTGATATGATGATGAATGGTTTTCACCTTCTCCATAATTTCTTCGACCGTTTTAGGTCCTATTAGCTTACGCTCACCAAATTCATTCCAACATGCCAGTGTTCTTCACCTTTTCCAATAAAGGGCTTTATATGGTGCCATTCAGATGCTCGAGTGGGAACTGTTATTATAGGAGAATCCAACTAGTGGAAAACATTGGTCCCACCCTACTTTTAAGTCCATTGAGAATGATCCCAATATTTCCTTATGTGTTTTGATAGTCCTCTCATATTGGCCATCAATTTGAGGATGATTAGTTGTACTAAAGTTCAGCTCAGTATCCAGAGCATGTTAAAGACTCATTCAAGAAATAGAGGTGAATCTTGTATCTTGATCGGAAACAATAGATAGTGGTAATACATTTAGCCTTACCACTTCTTTGATGTAAATCCGTGCATGTGGATCCAATGAGAAGTCCTCTTGAATCGTGGTAAGGTGAGCCATCTTCATAAGATAATCCTCAATGACCCCCATTGATTTGTTTCCTCTAGATTTACTTAGAAGTCCATTGACAAGGTCAATGTTAATTTTTCCCACTTCCATGTTGGTATGGGTAGTGGTTTCATCATACCATTACACTTTTTCCTCTCAGACATCACTTGTTGAAATAATTGGAACATTGACGTATATTTAGCAATTTCCCTTTTCATATTGTCTCACCAAAAGTTTTTTCAGAGATCTCGATTCATCTTTGTACACCCTGGGTGAATATAGAAGGTTCAACTATGTGCGTCATTCAGAAGCTCATTCTTTATATTTGGATTGGATGGAACACATATTCATGACCCAAATCTCACAATTCCATCCATATCAACCATGAACTATGAAAATTTCCTATTTCTGTTAACTTCCACCATTTTTTAGAATTTTGACATCCTTTATTTGAGAATCCTCTATTTCATCCAAGAGGTATGGTAGATAAATCATTTGAGAAAAGATTAATGATGTTCCTCTCTTAACAATTCCCTTGTCCATCCTCTACAATTCTAAGAATATTGGATCCTTCTCAATTCTCATCAATGATAGAATTACTGTATCATTTCTACATAGAGGATCTGCCACATTCTTTACTTTACTAGGGTGGTAATGGATTGAGAAGTCATAATACTTTATGATTTCTATTCATCCTCATTGGTGAATATTAAGACCATTCTTTGTGAATATGTATTCGAGGCTCTTCAGATCAGTATATATCTAACACCTCTCCCCATAGAGATAATGCCGCCAGCTTTTCAATGCAAAGATCACAGTACATAACTCCATATCATCCATGGTATAGTTTCTCACATGTATTATCATCTTCCTTGGGTCATAGGCAGTCACTTTACCATTCTGCATCAACACACATCCAAATCCCTTCTTTGAAACATCACTAAATACCACAAAGAGTTCTCCACTCGTGGGTAAAGTTAGCACATGCGCAATGATAAGTCTTTTTTTTCAACTCCTTGAATCTCTCATCACATTCATCACTCCATGAAAACTTTACTCCCTTTTGAGATAGCTTGGTAATATGATTTTAAAATAATGTGAAATTTATCACAAATCGGCGATAATATTCAGCCAACCACAAGAAGCCAATGATATTCGTTACCGATGTTGGCCTCGGCCATCCCTCAATTTTAGATGTCTTGGACGGGTCCAAAATTATCTAATTTCTAATGATTATATGAACCAAGAATGATCCATCATTTATCCAGAACTCTCACTTTATAAAATTTGCATATAGGTTCTCCTTCTGCAAGGTCTCTAGTACAGTTTTGAGATTCTCCAAATGATCCTCCATGGTTTTGGAGTATATTATAATATCAACTATGAAGACTACAAATTTTTTTTGAGGTAATATCTAAAGAATCTATTCATCATGTCCATGATGATTTCTTGAGAATTATTGACTCTGAAAAGAATTAATATGAATTCATAGTGCTCATATCTTGTAGAAAAATCAGTCTTGGGGATATCTTCCTTATTCACCGTTACTTAAGAATATCCCGGCTGGAAATCCACCTTGGAGAAGTATTGTGCACCATGTACCTAATCTAACAGGTAAACAATTTGTGGAAGAGGATACTTATTCATTATTGTGATCTTGGATATTGGAATTGCCCTAGGAATAATGTCAATTTAGAATTCAACATCTCCCCTAGGAGGGAGGCCAATAAATTCCACAGGAAACACTTCAGCAAATTCTATCACTATAGGCATGTATTCAAGGACTGTTGCTTCCATGGAATCGATCATCTAGGCTAGATACATGTGATAATAGTGCAGTAATATCCTTGCTTAGATGATGGAACTAAATAAGATTCATCCTCCTCATTGAACTTGTACAGTATTAGGAGTTGATTCTCCAAATGGAGAGTGATTTCCCTCTCACGACAATTTATGTTTTCTCTATATAAGGAGAGACATTCCATGACAAGAATTGCATCAAAATCCACCAGAGGAAGTGCGATGAGGTTCACCAGGTAGTTCAATCAATAAATTATGATAGGGGAGGAGTAATATTCTTGGGATGCAATCATTTCCGTTTTTTCCGTACACACAGACATCTTCACTTCAATGATTTTTGGTTGGTTTTGGGATTGTTCTACTAAACTTTCAGGATATAAAATAATGTGTTGAACCTAAATTAAAAATTACATTCATAATTACAGAATGAATAACTAGAATACCTATCACCACTTCATTTTCAGGGTTCACTTCGGTGGTAGTGATGGTAAAATCTCACTCTTGCTGCCTTGGAGGTTGTTGGTTGCCTAAAAAAACCCTTGGCTTTGGGAACTGATTGGAAAGATGCTCTTCTTCTTTGTAGTTGAAGCAATAAACACTGTGTTGAGAGTCGAAAGGAGCATTCCTATCCTCTATTGTATCTGTGGGTTTTTCTTGTCGACAGTTAGCATATTGTTTTCCTTCTCATCTACAACTAAAACATTTCCTCGTCCTCATCAAGCAATTTCTAGGTTGCTTCTTTCTAAACCATTGGAAAGTGGGGTGATGGATCTTCTTAGAACCATTGGATTTATCCATTGGTCCACTACAATTGAAGTCTGCAATATACTTCTTATCCCCATGATACCTCTGAGATTTTCCAATCTCCATTTCGACATTGAGGGAACATCAGACAATGTTCTGATAGTTTTCAAAGTCACGGATCACCTGGGATTTCTATAGGCTAGGATTCATCCCACCAAAGAAGAGGCCAACTATGCATTCGGGGGTAACAACAATGTCAGAGGCTTATTTTGAAAGCCTTGTTAAGTTTTCCTCGTATGGTCTGACATATTCATCGTCTTTTTTCTTGGGGGAAAAGAAGTCTTTTTCCATCTTAAGCCAGTGGTTGCACGGAAAATATTTATCAAAAAACATCTTCTGGAAATCCTTCCATTCCAACACATCAATATCTTACTCAGTCTTTGTATTTTTGATCAATGTACACCATTGGTCAGTTTCACCATCCATACAATAATCATCAAGGAGAACCTTTTTTTTTCAAAACATTGAAGGATGGAGAAGATCATTTCAATGGAGTTGATCTATTTTTTGGAAATTGGGGGATCAGATGATCCATTAAAAGTAGGAGGCCTTTGTCTCATGAATATATCGATAGTGACTTGTTCTTTCATTGGGTGGGGGGGTTGAATGTTACTATTCAACCATGTTTCTATTCAATTCTTGATTTAACTGAGAGATTATCATGACAAAGCTTGTAATTCCTACTCTCATTGGATTGTGGATCTCATTAGATTATTCATCACATTGATCTTCACATTGGTTGTTAGCTCGATTCCACTTATTACCAGCCATTGGTTGGAATAAAACAAAAATTAGGGGTAACACATAAAGGTTAATCCAATGACAATAATGGTTGAATTATTAATTACATTTATTTCCTTAATTTTTGAATCTATAAGATTCAATCTATTTTATCCACGATCTACTTTCTAACATGTATTCTTAGAGGGATTTTTTTTTAAATTCCATTACTAATGGTCCATATTATGATTTTTAATTTTCCAAAGCATATCCCCCAGGAGTGTTGTAAACAAGAGTGAATCGAGGCTCATTGTCAGGTATCGGGTTACTCTGGGACAAGCCCAAAACTCATTGATGGAGTTTTCACTCCTAGGTACATCTGTTCCAGAGCAGCCTCTACCTTCTCGTATCCAAATAGGGATTTATTTTTTTCAAAACCCACTTACTCAATACTCACTAAAACATAGTTATGTTTTCCCGATACTTAGTATAGGATATAAGGATTCACTATGGTTTTCTAATAATAATCCCAAAAATAACTAAACCTATCCTCTAATACCAACTGTGACAACCGTGATTTTTATTACACACTTAGACTTGATTTATTACATAAAATTAACTTCATAAAACATAGAAGATCTATAGGTATAATTTCATTGGAGTTTTGGAACATTACATAATAACTTTGAACATAAAACACACACCATATTTATTGAAAAATTCATTTACATGACCTCTACATTCCCTCGTACATATCATTGCATGGGATAACCTCAGGACATGCATAAGAAAAGGGTGAGCTATAAATTACAGTAAGGGGATAAACATGGAATAACATGAGAAATACAATACATTCTAGTCAATAGTCATATCAATAGAAAAAAAGATAAATATGGACATAAAGCCATGATAAATCATGATAATAAAAACATGGAAATGTGGCAACAACACTTAAAAGAGAATTAGCATGAGCCAATGCTCATTACACATGGAGCATCACTAAACCCTCATTACACATTGAAGCATGACTAACCCTCATTGAACTTGAATTATGACGATTCAAAAGTCATTTCACATGACATATCATGATATTATGCTTTACCAAATGCATTGGAGCTCTATTAAGGGGAACCCATCTTAAAAATTGAATTTCAAGCATAAGTGTGCCACATGGATTGTATAACATGGAATCAATCAACACCATAAGTTATTACACAATTAATGAATGCGGAATAAAAACATGAAATTACCATGAAATATGTATATGTGTATAATGGTGAATACCCTTGATAGATTCATGGGTATGGTATTCATTAAACAATGATCTTGTCTTGGAAAAATGCAGAGCAATTTCGGCAGCATAACGACATGACGTAAGAATTCATAAAATTGGGTGATGAGAGATAAATGGGTGTCTCATAATTTGTACATGAAATGTAAAGTTAGGGGGTTCATATAGATATATTTCCCAACAAATGTAATATAATTTAGATATGTAATACAAAATAATTTCTTTAATGTAAATGAGGAGAGAGAAATTCCTTACGGAATTTCGGCATGGTAACATGTGTACATGGGATGAATTAATGAGGGAGAAAGGGGATATCTCATTATTCAAACATTATGAGGTATGTATGGTGGAGGTGAGAAATCATAACCCAAAAGTTATAATTTAAATCAGAAGGATATAAAAATATTAAAAAATATGAACAAATTTTAGAAATGGAGAAATCCATTACTTGGAAGTGTGATCCCAAAAGCTTGGGAGAGGCTTCTTGAGAGATTGGGGCACCTTGGGAGAATTCTTTAGAGAAAAAGGAAGAGGTCAGATGAACTCCAATGGCTTTGAGTGAAGATGATGTTGCAGCTTTTGTGGGTTTATATAAGAAAGGAGAAAGAATTCTTTATTATTTAGGTTTGGGACACTTCACATTAAACTAATAAAAACCACAAACCAACCCATGGTTTTTGTTTATGGTTTTTTCCAAAGGGGAGTGGAAAAAAAATATTTTATATGTCAATGGAAGAACTTTTTAATATAATATGTTAGCTTATGTGGAGGTGAGTCACACTCTCAAAGAAATCAATTTTAAAATCTAAAATGTTTTATATGTCTTCGAGGGTCCTCTAGGACGTTGTTGAATAAATAAAACAAACCTAAAATCACATTATTTTAATGATAAAACATATATCTGATTAATGTAATTTTTATAGTATTTTATTACATCACTATTGGGTCATTATGATGTCATAAAACAGGTTATATATTAAAATAGTATTTAATTTTTACACATAAAATTGACTATCTTAGAAAATTATGAAAAATTCCCCATTGGATAATTTCAACATGCTGATTCAAAAATAATATTAATTTTATCCAAATAATTTATTAAAAAATTGATTATTTTATATTAAAACAAAAAGTGACATTTATCAAAATTCGTGGGTTTTGACAAAAACAGCTTCCAAACGTCAATAAAAATTACAAATGTATTCATTAAAATTACATGATCATTTATATTAAACAAAAATAAATTTTTTATAATATTATTTTTTTAAAATATTATTTAATACAAAAATCTATTAATTTATTAAAATATAAATTTTAGTTGAATATCCACTAAAAATACTATATTTGTGTTAAAAACTATTTACAACGTAATAATAATAATATGAATGTATATTCTTCGTTATATATAAAAATAATGCACATAATCATAGTGATAAGGTATTGTTACATAACCCCTTATAACACCCACAAATGTCATTAGGGTATGGTGTGCGATGGTGACAGACTCTGAGGGTGGCTCGGATAACATCGATCGATTGGTAATCACTAAAAACTTCCACTTCTCTCATAGGTGGTACTGCTCAAGCATAACGTATTCAAGCTCAGTTTGTGATTGGTCATGGGTGAAGCCCAATGTTTCCACCTCCTTTATGAGCTCTGAAAAATGGGAATCGTATAGGGAAAGTCTACTGGATGAGGAAATCACTTACTTTGATTGAGTAAATTGGATTTTTTAAATCCCTATATTTATAATAATCATGTGATTACTGCTCAACAAATATGTTAGCAATGGTCACAATTCTTAAAGTTATTTTAAAATCCAAAACATAATACCAAATTTTTGCATAAGTTTTACAAAACCATAATAAGACATTTAAATAGACCAAGAGAAATATTTATTAATGAATTTTTGGGTGGTCACATTCTCCAAAAATTACATAATTTATACTAAGTCAAAAATAAAATTAAGAAATAATATTTTATGTAAATAACTTCAATGTTTTCTATTTCACTAAATATCCCCTTAATATAATGTATCATTAGTATTTACTTCACTCAATTATCACTCTTTGATCTAACCCAAAAATACACAGTATATTATAATAGGAAAATAAATATAAATACTTTTCAGTCCAAAAAACATATTCAACCAATCAATACCGCTTTTCATAATAAACTTGTGATATAAATTGATGAAACAAATCATTTTCTTTTTTGCATGGATTATTCATATTTTATATAAGTCTTATTAGATTTCAAATCTTCCTCACAAACATTGTTTAATTTTTTATGGATTTTACACTATCACTCCATATTGATATTCACCATGAAGTTATAATTTCTTAAAAAAAATTAGTATGAAAAATATTTATTTGATGAAATTCATTTACATAAAAAATGAATTGAATAATAAATTCCCCCATTATAATTTCTAGAACATCATTAAGTTGTTTTTTCTTCTAATCAAGGTTTCAGAACACCTGGTATATAGCATCCAACACTTATTGACCACTATATTTTTCATGATGCCCTGACAAAATTCTACATCAATATTTTAATCCTTTTTAATTAATAATTATTCTTTATACATTTGAATATCTACCTTACTGATTAAAATTATTGATTTAAAAAGTTAACACATGATTATTCACATTAGGCTATGATACCAATTTTTATTTCTCTTACAACCATTTTTAATTATAAATAGGTTTCCTTCATAACTTGAAATTAAAAATTATACATAATTTTCACATATAGAAACAAAAATATAAATTTTTTTTAAATCATATAATGATAATTCATTCATCCCTTCTTGATATATCCACCACATGGATGGTATCACCCCTTTAAAATTGTATCAAAACACCAGTATTTATAACTATTAAATGAATTTCATGTGGGGTACTTGTAGATACCTGTATAGGATACAATCTAACCTAACACCTGACCCCATGTGCAACAATTCCTGATAGGTATTCCCAATCCTCCCAAAATGGAGACCAGCACCAATCATCAAATATAAACCATGAAGGGATGATTTTTCTATGAAAATAAAAAAACAAACAACAAATAAAGAATAATGCTTAAACTAATAAAAGTAGATAATTAATAAATACATAACTAGACCCAAATACATTTTAGTTGAGTAAGTCAGAAAATAAAAATAATAGAACTAAAAAACCAGACTAAATGATCTCCATGTGACCTCTTGTTCACCAAATCCATATAACCATCCAAGAACACAAGAAAACCTGAACTCAAAACTTGATCCTGAAAAACATATTGCATCTACTAATGTCAAGTGGAATTCTTATATGTGAGAATAATAGTGTAGTAGGTAAGCACCATGGTTTTTATAGATTTCCTTTCTCTAAAGACTCCATAAATTATAATTTTAAATACATTTATAAAATATGATTGTATCACTTTAAAAAACAAAACAAAACTCTCCATCCTTAAAACAAACACACACACCACTTTCCACTTTTAAAATAGATTTACAATTTGAAACCCATATTAAAACCAAATACCAAATAAAGTATCCAATTTTCGTGATAAAACTGTTATACTATGAAATAAATAATTAAAATAATAAGGTGTATCCTATAAAAGTAAACAAGAAACTATAGTAGAGTAAATAAAACATAAAGATATTAATCATCAGAATTTTATAAATATCTCTAGAAGTTATCCCTAGACATACTCAGATCAGACTCAATGTCCTGTATATAGTGTATATACATAGTCAATAACCAATAAATTTCATTAAATGATCCTCAGCAGTGGAACAACCCACCTGGCCCCTTAGTAAATCCAAGGGGTAACAACCCTTCTAATCGGGGTCGATAAGAAACTATCACTCAACACTATAAATAATGCCCATGAATCACATGATTGTAGTACATAATTAATGTGGCAGGCCCCACATGAATGCAATAGACCAATAGCCCATATATTCCAACATTAATTCCTATTAAAAATGTTAACAAAACCTATTGGATGACCCTCTCCACATAGGGACGACCATAATGGGGCCCATCACACATCATGTCATCCAAACTGACAACTAGTCCTACACATCAATCCGTATTAATACCAAATTCCTAAAATTCCATAAGGAACCAACTAGGTCTTTATATTTCCAAAAACAAATCATTTACAAAACCATTTTGAAACCATTTTGAAAGCACGAAACATTCTCTAAAGGTTCCAAAAAAGTCCATCGATTCATTTAAATACCAATCCTTGTCCAATTTTTCAAAAAAAATATATATATGTTTTTGCATGCACATTTAGGAACCACTTTTTAATTACCTAGAAGACTAAAATACATTTAGGGAAGATGATATCTTTTTACTGGAACCATTGGAGATGAGGGCTCTAAGGAAATGCAGTGGGAGAATAGATAAGTGTTTGAAACCCAAGAGTTTAAGGTGAAAATCATTATATAAAACCATTATCATTTGTGTGACCATCCATATGTACATCAAATTAATATAATGATGTCCCCACATCTAATGGTGCACTAATTTATGCCACAAAATACCAAAGGTATCAATTTAAGAGTCACAATTATCTTAAAACCCCATTATTACGAATCACACATACACACAAAATCTGTTTTACCAAAGAAATCTATATTACCAAAGAAAAATAAAGGCCAAGCATAACCTGAATCACCCAATTTCATTATTAAGTGACAAGTGAAATTTTATCAAAAAAATTATATTTACAAACATAAAGTCATAATTTTCAAAACCCTTTGAAACTACATTATCGTAAAATTTCCATTGTGAAAACACTATAACAATTCAATATCATATACAGTAAGCACAATCAATACATTTCAGAAACCATCTAGGATGTCTCAATAATCAATGACATGTTATGGAAATGAAAAATAATGGAATCATGTACCTCAATGATGTGAGGATACAATGAATCCATTGGAAGAGGGAAAAAATCACTCAAGAGACAATCTACACAACCTAGAATCAAAGTACTAGAAATCACAAGTTAGTCATAACCTATAGAATTTATTCAATAGAGAACCCACCAAATAAAAACCAATTAACCATGGAAAAATGAGAAAAATAGGAAAAATATAACCAAAATCTAAAGGAAACCCACCTTAGTAACCTTAAAGGTGCCTCAAATGGTTGATGGAGAGCAGGGGTAGAGGGTTTTCAAGAGCCCCCTGGGGCTCATAGGCCAATTTGAGGATGGAATTATCGAGCAAGGTATAAACAATAAGAGAGAAAATTATTGAAATTAAACATTTTAAGGGTTTGGAAAAATCATTTGTTTTGGCCACATAGTTTTTCAAGCCTTGAGCCCATAGTGGGCACCCTGTTTAATAAGAGGGACACCCTACATTTTTTTGGCCACATTGTTTGGGAAACCTTACACAAACCATGGGAAATGGATTTGTCTAATTATAAAACCTCCTTGATCACTTCAATCATGGTTTATCTTAGCCATTGGAAATCCATGTTCTTTATCCCTACAACAAAAAAAGAGCCACATGGTTTCTTCATGGACCCGCATGGTTTGGACCAAACCAAGATCAAATCATTATAGGAAATTAATTCAGTAGAAAAACAAAATAGAAATTCCCCAGCCTTCAAAATATGTATTGTAAAAGCACAAAAACATGCACCCAAATCATTCATAACACAAAAAACAACCCAGAAATTCCAATACGAAAAAATTCTCATATAGAACTTGACCCAAACCTCAACCACAAGAACTGCTACCATGAAAATAATAAAATATTAGGAACATCGTGGTATGGGTGTTACAATTACTCCCAACAAAAAATATTCTTCCCCAAAATTGACACCTAGCTAAATGAGGATCAAATCTAAAGCTCAAAATAAAATGAGATTAAATGAATAAACGGTTCATGGCATGACCTTTTACTCCAGAATCCCCACCTGACAGACTCCAATAAAAAACACCTCAATGAAAGCAACATTATAGTGAATAAAAGGGTTCATCCAACTAAAAGGAATAAACTAAAACCACAACAACCACAAGGTAAATCCTGACCAAAACCAAAAAACCATAACTCAAGGGACCCTGATAAAATATAATTCAAACTAAGTGAAAAACTATCCTACAATTTATCATTTCTTCAAGACCCAGGAATCTCGAAAGTGATCCCAACCCTAAACCATAACAAAAATCCATCTACAAGGAAAACCAAAAAGGATCCATAAAAACAAATAACATATATTATATTTATAGGAAAACAAGACTACTAAGTATTTAAAATAAAAGGATATCTACAAACGAACATAAAACTATAATAGATGAACTTAAATGGACTATACTCTGATGTTAGAGAAAAAAACTGGTCCAACGACACCAAAACATCCCACAATTCCAAAATATGTTAATATATTCACTCATAGACCTATGGATAGAGCACTAATGTCGTTAAGCAGATTTTATGCCACTATTATGACCAAAAACTTCCACCAGGGACTTCCTCTTCTTCCCATAATTCTTTTAAAATGTCTCCAAATGACTCATATGGTACATCATTAACAAACCATTAGTGGATTACAACAATAAATATTTGAATTCCCAAAACAACATCACTAGAATCACATGAGAAAGAATATTGATGAAAAAGAAGCCGTAACAAAAAGAGGTCACTCCTTAGGGATAGTTTCCCTTAGCACACACTTCTCACCAGATGGGGATCCTTCATGAGAACCAAACTAAATCGAATAAATCCTAAAAACAACTTGAAATGAAATGATTCATCCATGATATTTTGGAATAAAAATTCATAGGATGAGAGAACATGATGATAAATATTTAAATTAAGTTCTCAAATGAAGATTGGAGACTTAAACTAATCACCTTTCACTATATTCATAGAAAAAAGAAAATAGATCTTCATGGCATTCAACATAGTCCTTCACCATCAATTGTCCTTTTTGTACACCCAAGAACACCACTGCATTCTTTACCCTCATATTATAATAAATGATAAATCGTATAAATGAGGTTTTAATCACCTCCATTGTAATCGTAACATGCATCGATGAAGGGCCTATTGTAATGACCCAAAAATTCATTAATGAAAATTAATCTTGATCTAATTAAATGTCTTATTATGGTTATATAAAATGTGAACTTAATTTGTTTTATGTTTTTGGATTTTAATATACTGTTATTAATTGTGACCGATGCTAATATAGTCATGAACAGTGATCACATGATTATTATAAATATAGGTCTTAAACAAATACTATTTACTTTGAAAAAAGAAGTGATGACCTCATCAAGTAGACTCGACCCATTGGATGCCAATTTGTCAATGATCATAAAGGAGGTGGCATCATTAGGCTTCACTGTTGATCAATCCCATGTCGATCTTGAACACGTTAAGCTTGAGTGGAACCGACTATGAGAGAAGTGGATGTTGATAGTGATTACCACCCGAGTGATGTTATATGAGCCACCCCAAGAGTCTGTCACCATCTCCCACCATACCCTTCGGTCTTATGCGTGTGTTATAAGGGGTTATGTAACAAGACACTATCATTATAACAATGTACAATATTTTTGTATAAAGAATGTGCATTTATTTTATTTTTGTTACTTTGTAAATAGTTTATAAGCACATATAGTATTTTTAGTTAATATTAAACTAAGAAATATATTTTCATGAATTAGTGGATTTTGTAATTAAATAATATTTTAATAAAATATTATTATTAAATAAATATTTATTAAGTATAAATGATCATATAATTTTACGAATGCAATTGTAATATTTATTTAGGTTTGAAAACTGTTTTTGTCAAAACTCATGAATTTTCTGTAAATGTCAGTTTTTATTATAAAAGTAAAAATTCTCATATTTATAAAATTATTTAGATAAAATGAATGTTATTTTTAGAATCATGACATCAAAATTATCTAACACTTAGTTTTTCATAATTTTCTGAGACAACATAATTTTTTAGTAAAAATTAAATACCGTTTAAATATATAATGTGTTTTATGACATCATAATGACCCAATAGTGAGGTAATAAAATACAATAAACATTACTTTCTTGAAATATATGTTTTATAATGAAAATAATGTGATTTTATTTTTGTTTTATTTATTTTAAAAGGCTTTTGTGGACCATCCAAGACTTATAAAACATTTTCTGTTTTTAAATTGTTTTCTTTGAGAGTGTGACTCACCTCCTCATAAGAAACCCTATTATTTTAAGAATTTCGGCCATTGGGATTATAAAATATTGTTTTCCAACCCGCTTTTAAAAAAACCATGGGCATAAACAATGGGATTGTTGGTGTTATTGATTAGTTTGATGTGAGGTGTCCCAAACCTAAATAATAAATAATTCCATCTCCTTTCCTATATAAACCCTCCCTAGCTCCCACTACCTCTTCACTCAAATCCTTTGGAGTTCCACCGAACCCTACCATACTCTCATTAGAATACTCCCAAGGTTTCCCAAGCTCTCAAGAATCCTCTCTCAAGCCTCTCCCAAGCCTTTGAGATTACACTTCCAAGTAAGGGGTTTCTTCCTTTCTCATTTTTATCAAATTTGCATTAAGTTGTTATGCCCATTTTTTGTCAATTAAAAATGTTGGGGTGTGATTTCTCACCCCCCCATACTGTCCTATTTATGTTTGGATGATGGGAGACCCCTTTATCTCTCATTACAGCCTCCCATGTACACATGTTATCATGACGAAATTCTGTGAGCAATTTCTCTCTCCTCTTTTACATCCATGTAATTATTTTGTATTATGCACCTAAATTTCATTACATTTATTGGGAAATGTATCCATATGACCCACTTTAATTCCATTTGATGAAAATATTATGATACACCCTTTTCTATCTCATCATCTATTTTCATGAGTCCTTATGTCACGCTGTTATGCTGCCGAAATTGCACCGTGTTGTTTCAAGCCGAGATCATTGTGTAGTGAATACTATACACATGTCTCTGTCAAGGGTATTACCCTTTATGAACATATATCTATTTAATAGTACTTTCATGTATTTTTTCCACATTACATAACCTTGTAATAACTTATGATGTTGATTGATTCCATGTTATATGATCTGTGTGGCACCCTTATGCATGAAATGAAATGTTTAAGAAGGATGCGCCCTGATAGCACTCGAATGCATAGGGTAAAGTATATTAGCATGATACGTCATGTGAAATGGGTGTTGAATCATGCTAATTCAAATGAAATGTGGTTTTACTCATGCTTCATGGGTAATGTGGGTTTACTCATGATCCATGTGCAATGAGCTATGGATCACGAAAATTCCATATTATGTGTTGTTGCCACATTTCCATGTTATGATTATCATGCTTTATAATGCCTTTATGATAATGTTTTTCTTGTGCTCAATTGGTATTCTTATTTTCAAACATGTAATGTATTCCTCATGTTATTCCATGTTTATTTCTTTATGGGGATTTATAGCTCACCCTTTTCTTATGCATATACTCAGGTTATCCTATGCAATGCTAAGTACGATGTAATGTAGCGGTAATGTAAAGGATGTTTTCAATTAAGATGTTGTATGTTTTATGTTCTAAGAGGTTATATAGTGTTCCTAAGCCCCAGATACACTATACCTCTTGGTATTCTATTTAGTATTAAGTGATGATTTTATGTAATAAATCAGGTTTAAGTGTGTAATAAAAACAGTGTTGTTGTTGTTAGTGGTAGAGGATAGGTTTAGTTACTATTGGGATTAGGATTAAAAACCCCTAGTGATTACGTGGAGACATGAATAAGTATAATAAACACATACCTAAGTATTGGTGAGTATTGGGTAAGTGGTTTATCAAGAAAATACATCCCTCTTTGGATACAAGAAGGTAGAAGAGGCTCTAGCACAGATATATCCTAGGGGTAAAACGTGAAAACACCGCTTTGAGCTAGAATTGATAGGGAACTGGTGGATGAAAATGGGCCTCTCTGCACTATTGTTTATGACAGTCTAGGGGGATATTCCTTGGTAAATTCATAAGCTTAGTATAAATCCATATTAATGGAATTAAAAAAATTATCCTAAGAATATATGTTAGAAATTAGATTATGGATAGCAAAGATTGAAGCGTATGGATTCAAAAGTTAAAATAATAAAAGTTATTTATAAGTTATCAATTTCTTCCTTGTATTACCCTTTATGTGTTACCCCTAAATTTCCTTTTATTCCAGCCAATGGCTGGTAATTGGAGGACTCAGGCTAACAACTGATTTGAAGATCAATGTGATGACTGTGCAAATGAGATACCAAATACGATGGGAGTAGGAATCACAAACTTTTTCACGCTTCTCCCTCAGTTAACTCAAGATTTGAATAGAAACATGCATCAAGAGGAATGTTAACCCCCCCATGAAATAACAAGTCACTATCGAGAGCTTCAGGAGACAAATTCCTCCTACTTTTAATGGATTGTCTAATCCCTCAATTGTCGAACAATGGATCAACTCCATTGAAAATATCTTATCCATCATTCAATGTTCTAAACAAGATATGTTTATTCTAGTAGCTTATCATATGGAAGGTGAAACCGATCAATGGTGGAAATTGATCAATAATACAAATCTAGAGGAAGAGATTGAGATGCTGGAGTAAAAGGATTTCCGAAATATTTTTTTTATAAATATTTTCAATGCACCCCCAGAGTTAAGATGGAAAGGGACTTATGGACCTCAAGAAAAAAGACAATGAATCTATCGAAGTTATGAGGAACACAAAAAAAGGCTTGAATTATATGCCTCCAATTTTTTAGTTACCCCTGAATGCAAGGTTGACCGCTTATTTGGTGGGCTAAAACCTATCCTAAGGAAAGTGCTAGTGATCCGTGACTTTGACAGCTGTGAAGAAATTGTCCGATGTTCCCTCAAGGACAAAATGGAGATCATAGAATATAAGGGGTATCATGGGGATAGTAATAGTAAGGTGGAAATAAATGCTGGTGGTCTGATGGATAAATCCAATAGTGCTAAGAAGATTCAGCTCCCCACTTGACAAAGGTTCAGAATAAAGCACCCCAGAAATTTCGTGAAGGGGATGAGGAAATACTTTATCTGTGGAAGAGAAAGGCACATAGATGTTAACTTCCAACAAGAAAAATCCACGGCTACAACAGAGGAGAGGAACACACCATTCGAACTACAACATGTTGTTCACTGTTACAACTGAAAATAACTAGGGAATCTTTCAAATTAGTTCCCGAAGCTAAGGAATTTTGAAGGAAACCAACAACCTCCAAGGCACCAAGGGTGATATTTTTACATCACTATTGCCAAAGTGAACCCTAAAAAATAGTGGTGATAGGTACGCTAGTTATTCATTCAAGAATAGAGAACGAAATTTTTGATTCAGGTTCTACGCATTCTTTTATATCCCAAAAGTTTAGTAGAACAATCTCTGTACCACCACAAGTCATGGAAGTAAAGATATCAGAGAGTACAAAAAATGGGGAAATCATTGCATCCCATGAATATAACTCCCCCTATTTCATATCTATGGATTTAATTTCCCGGAGAAACTCATCATAATCCCTTAGGTGGAATTTGATGCAATTATGGGCATGGATTGGATTTCCTTATATAGAGCCAACATAATGTTTTTTGAGAGGGAAATCACTCTCCATGGGGAGAATCGACCCCTGATTCTATACAAGTTCAAGGAGAAATATGAATTTTATTTAGCTCTATCATCCCAATCGTGGATATTACTACCCTATGAGTATGAATATCTAGATTATATGATTGAGTCTAAGGAGGAAACCACCCTTGAAAACATGCCTATTGTGAGGGAATGTGAAGAAGTGTTTCTCGAGGAATTTCCTGGGCTCCCTCCTAGAAGAGATGTTGAATTCACAATTGATCTTATACCTGGGGCATTGCCAATATCCAAGACTTCTTATAGAATGGCTATTGTAAATCTTAAGGATCTGAAGAAACAACTACAGGAGAATCTGAATAAAGGGTATATATACCCAAGTGCTTCACTATGTGGTGCACCAGTCCTCTTCATCAAGAAGATGGTTGGGTCAATTCACCCTTTCATCGATTATCATGAGCATAAAAAATCACAATAAAGGACAAGTATACTCTCCCATGAATTGATGACTTGTTTGATCAGTGACATGGAGAAAAATACTTCTCCAAGGTGGTTTCGCAGTCGGGATATTATCAAGTAAGGGTGAAGAAGGAAAATATCATCAATACTTCTTTTAGTACAAGATAGAGGCACTATGAATTCATATTAATGCCTTTAGGACTCAATAATTCTCCATCAATCTTCATGGACTTGATGAATACACTCTTTGGGGATTAGATTGAAACTTTTGTGGTAGATTTTTTAGATGTTATTCTGATATACTTCAAAACCAAGGAGGATCATGAGGAGCATCTAAGTACTATACTAGAGACATTGTATAAGGATAATCTCCAGGAAAAGTACAAGAATTGTGAGTTATGGTTGAAGGAGGTCTCATTATTTGGCCATATCATCACAAGAAAAGGGATATCAATGGATCCCTCCAAAACAAATGCAATTGAGGGATGGAAAATGCCAACATTCATAATAGATATCTGTACCTTCTTAGGGTTAGCTAGATATTTTCATCTATTTATGAAAAATTTGTCACAATTGTCCAACCCTATTACCAAACTAACTCAGAAGGGAGTATAGTTTTCATGGAGTGATGAATGCAAAGAAATCATAAAGGATTTAAAAATGAGAATTATCACTGTGCCTGTTCTCACTTTACCCAAAAGTGGAGAACTTTTTTGGTATTAAGTGATTCATAGAAGAAGGGTATCGACTATGTGTTAATGAAAATTGACAAAGCCTTTGCCTATGCTTCAAGGAAATTTAAAGTTCATGAGAAGAATTATCAAACACATGATTTGGAGTTGGTTTCATTGATCTTCTCTTTAAAAGTGTTGCGGCATTATCCCTTTGGGGAGAAGTGTGAAATATATATGGACCACAAAAGCCTCAAGTATATATTCACATAGAAAGAGTTCAATATATGCCAATGAAGATTGTTAGAGCTGATCAAAGACTATGTTTTCTCAATCCATTACCACCCTGGGAAAGTGAACTAGGTGGCAGATGCTCTATGTAGAAAGGACCCATCAATTATTTCATTGATGACAATTTAGAAGGACACAATCTTCTTAGATTTTGATGAAGATGGACATGAGAATCATAAATAGAGGAACATCATCAATCCTTTCACAAATGATTACTCAACCATCTCTTTTGGAAAGGTAAAAGGATGATCAAAAGGATAATGTGGGAATTTTGAAGAGAGTGTAAGCTATTAGAAAAGTAAAATCCTCAGATTTCAATGTTAATGAAGAAGGAATTGTGAGATTTGGGAAAAGACTATGTGTTCCATCAAATCCGTAGCTAAAGAAAGAACTTTTGGATGATGCGAATAGTTAAAGTTTCACTATTCACCCAGGAAACCCAATGATGTATCAAGATCTCTGAGAGAATTATTGGTGGGATAATATGAAGAAGGAGATCGCTAAGAAAACATCAAAGTGCCTAGTGTGTCAATAAGTGAAGGCAGAGAGGTAGAAGTCTAAAGGGATGATGCAACCATTGCCCATACCATCATGGAATTTGGAGAACATCACCATGGACGTTGTCACCGGACTTTCGAAGACATCCAAATGAAACTATAAAATGTTGGTTGTTGTGAATCATCTTACAATGTCTGCACACTTCATTACAATTCGGGAGGATATCTCATTGGATCACCTCACATAGATATATATCAGGGAAGTGGTAAGGATGCATGGAGTGCCACTATCTATTGTATCTGATGAGGATCCAAGATTCATCTATATGTTTTCGAAGAGTCTTCTACATGATATATATAATGAGATAAACTTATGTATGTCTTATCATCCTCAATTCGATGGCCAATCCTATTAGACTATCCTAACACTTGAGAACATGTAGAGAGCGTGTTTTATGGCCTTCAAAATAGGGTGGGACCAACATCTTCCACTGGTTGAATTATCTTATAATAATAGTATCCACTCGAGCATCTAAATGGCACCTTATGAAGCCCTATATGGGAAGAGGTGAAGGAAATCGACATGCGGGGATGAAGCTGGTGAGCATAAGCTACTAGGACCAGAAATGGTCACAGAAATGGTGGAGAAGATGAAAACCATTCAGCATCATATCAAGGAACCCCATAGTCGACAGAAGAGTAATGTAGATAACCTCCGATGAGACCTTGAGTTTAAAGTTCGATACATGGAATTTCTATGTATATCTCCATAAAATATGGTCATGAGGTTTGGAAAGAAAGGGAATTTAAGTCCTATGACATTGGCCACTTTGAGATTCTTGATCGTTTTGGGGATGTGGCTTATCGGCTAGCACTTCCACCTACCATGGAAAAACAACAAGATGTATTTCATGTATCCCTCTTAAGGAAGTACATACCAGACCCTTAGCATGTACTCTCTTCAGAGGTAGTACAACTAGAGGATGATCTTTCTTACGAGGAGTGACCAGTGAATATCTTAGATCATAAAGAAAACGTTCTACGAAATAAGATAATGCCCCTCGTCAAGGTGTTGTCGTGAAACCAGAAGTTTGAATAAGTGACATGGGAATTATAGGAAGTGATGAATAAAAGTCACCCACATCTATTTTAGTGTTGGAAAAAGAAATTTTGAGGGTGAAATTTTCTAAGGGGGGAAGATTGTAATGACTCAAACTTTCATTAATGAAAATTCCTCTTGATCTAATTAAAAGAATTAATATGGTTATATAAAATGTGAACATCATTGGTTTTATGTTTTTGTATTTTCAAATACCGTTATGAATTGTGATCATTACTAATATAGTTATTGAAAAAAGATCACATGATTAGTACAAATATAGGGTTTTAAGAAATCCAATTTACTAAGAAAAAGGAAGTGATGGCCTCATCTAGTAGACTTTCCCCATAAGACGCCCATTTCTTGGAGCTCAGAAATGAGGTGGTGTCATTGGGCTTCACTATTGACCAAGCCCAAGATGATCTTGAACACATTAAGCTTGAGTGGAACTGACTATGGGAGAAGTGGAAGTTAATAGAGATTAACCCTGATCAATGTTATCCAAGCCACCCCAAGAGTCGGTCAGCATCACACACCTTACCCTTTGGCATTATGTGGGTGTTATAAGGGGTTACGTAACAAGACCCTAGCACTATGAAAATGTACACTATTTTTGTATAATGAATGTGTATTCATTTTATTATTATTACTTTGTAAATAGTTTTAAAAGCCCAAATAGTATTTTTAGTTAATATTCAACTAAGAAATCTATTTTCAGGATTTAATTGATTTTTGAATTAAATAATATTTTAATACAATGTTATTATTAATTTAATTTTTATTAAATATAAATTATCATATAATTTAATGAATGCAATTGTAATTTTTATTAAAGATTGAAAACTGTTTTTGTCAAAACCCATGAATTTTCGGTAAATGTCGGTTTTTATTTTAAAATTAAATATTCACGTATTTATAAATTAATTTAGATAAAATGAATATTATTTTTGTAATCAAGACATCTAAATTATCCGACGGTGAATTTTTCATAATTTTCTGAGACAGTCGATGTTTTGGGTAAAAATTAAATACCGTTTAATATATAATGTGTTTAATGACATCTAAATGACCCAATAGTGAGGTAATAAAATACTATAAACATTATTTTTGGCCAATATATGTTTTAGAATTAAAATAATGTGATTTTAGATTGGTTCCATTTATTTTCAAATGAATTTGTGGACCCTCCAAGACTTATAAAACATATTGTATTTTTAAAATTTTTTCCTTGTGAGTGTGACCCACCTCCACATAAGCAACCCTATAGTTTTAAGAATTTAGGCCATTGCGCTTATAAAATATTTTTTCCACTCCCCTCTGGAAAACCCCATGGGAAAAAACCATGGGATGGTTTGTGGTATTGATTAGTTTAATGTTAGGTGCCCCAAACCTAAATAATAAAGAATTCCATCTTCTTTCCTATATAAACCCTTCCATGCTCCCACTTACTCTTCACTCAATGAATTTGGAGTTCGACCAAACCCTTCCCTACACTATCTAAAATCCTCCCAAGGTTACCCAAGCTCTGAAGAAGCCTCTCTCAAGCCTCTCCCAAGCCATTCGGTTCACACATCCAAGTAAGTGATTTCATCCTTTCTCATTTTTATCTAATTTTCTTCAAGTTATTATGCCCTTCTCTTTTCATTTACAAATATTGGGGTATGATTTAAAACCTCCAACATACTATTCTATTTATGTTTGGATGATGGTATACCCCTTTCTCTCTCATTAAATCATCCCATGTTAACCTATTACCAGGCCGAAATTCCTTGATGGATTTCTCTCTCCTCTTTTACATCCAACTAATTCTTTAGTATAATGCATCTAAATTCCATTATGTTTTTGGGACATGTATCCATATGACCCCCTTACTATCCATTTAATGTACATGTGTTGATACACCCTTTTCTATCACATCAACTATTTTCTTGAATCCATATGCCATGTCGTTATGCTATCAAAATTGTACCACATTTTTTAAATCCAAGATCATTGTGTAGTGAATACCATACCCATGTATCTATCAAGGGTATTCACCTTTATACACATATACCTAATGAATGGTACATTCATGTATTTATTCCAAATTACTTAACCATGTGATAACTTTTTATTTTGATTGATTCTATGTTGTATGATCCATGTGTCACACTTACGCATGAAATGAAATGTTTAAGAAGGGTGCACCCGGATAGCGCTCTAATGCATTGGGTAAAGTATAGTATCAGGATACATCTTGTGCAATGTATGTTGACTCATGATAATTTATGTGTAACAAGTTTTTACTCGTGCTTCATGTGCAATGAGGGTTTACTCATGCTCCATGTGCAATGAGCCTTGGCACTTGCTAATTCCATGGTAAGTGGTGTTGCCATATTTCTATGTTATCACTATCATGATTTATCATGCCTTAATGTTCAGGTTTCTCTTGTGCTCCATTGATATGCTTATTTTCTAACTTGTATTGTATTGCTCATGTTATTCCATGTTTATTCCATTACTAGGATTTATAGCTCTCCCTTTTCTTATGCATGTCATCATGTTATCTCATGCAATGCTAAGTAAGATGGAATGTTGTGGTCATCCAAAGGAAGTTTTCAATAATGATTTTGTTTGTTTTATGTTCTAAAATGTTTTGTAATTTTACTAATCCCCAAAGACACTAGACCTCTCGATCTTCTTTGTTGTATCAAGTGAAGATTTTATGTAATAAATCAGGTTTAAGTTTGTAATAAAAAGGAGGGTTGTTGTAAAAATAACCTTCAACCAATCCAAGGTTGGACCTCAAAACGAACCTAAAATGGAAGGAACTATAACAGCTTTGGGATCTTCTTACATCATGAAAACACCATCTACTTACTCAAGTCACTCCACATCATCAAATAGACCATCATCCACATGGGAAGAAAGAGATAATTTCTTAACTCTAACAATCCAAAAGGAGTCTAGGAAGGGCCAACAACTGGAAAAAAAACATGAAAGACACCATGGGGACCTTCTAGGCAGCAAACTATGAACGACATAAAAATATTTCACCATATAAATATATAATCAAGTATCAACCAGAAAGAACAACACAAACTCAAACATCTCACTAATAATCCAAACACCACAAAAACATAAAACAAAATTATCTTTTAAAAACATTATTTAAATTCTAATTCAAAATTATTTTCATCAAAGGTCACTTTTAAAAATTACAGACTCACATTGAAATTAAAATTCAACTACATAATCACAAATTTTCAACAAAAAAATCCTTGAAATAATTTCCCTTTTGAAACCCTCCTTTCAAAAAAACACTTTTTTTAAAACTCACTCAAACTGACTGAAATCAAACAAATACACAAGTGACACCAAACTATAATAATTGAGAACCATGGGCTATGCAGAACATGGTGACAAGGATAGTGGTTCATGACCTTTCCCAATACTAATCAAGAGGAATGTATTAACCCATAAACTATATCTCCAAATTTGTCACTACACAATTCCAGAACACTACACCACACAATATCACCTCAACTTTCATTCCATATCCACAGAATCCAATTAAAAGGCTAAAATCCCAGAATACCCTTTGAAACTCAAGGATCATGATGAGGAAGAATTTAAAAATGTATTACCATACCGACCTACCGAGCTCCAATAGTCCTATCCCTAAAGGTACTAATGACCTATATAAAAAAGGGATTCTCTGATGCCATTTTTTCATGACCTAGGTCGGTCATCCATCCAACATGAAACCTGAACTGAAACAAAACCTGATCTGTGAGAAATCCCGAGAGGTGTTCCCAATCCTACTAGTCTAGTGAATAGGGTCGGAATAAAAGATAAACCATGTGGGAATGATTTTCTAATAAAAATAAAAAATAAAAAATAATTAACAGAGTACGCAGTATAAACTAATAAAATATGATTATCTGTAAAAACATAACCCAGTATAAATACACGGATGTTGAACATGACATAAAAAGAAAAAACAAGAACTGAATCAACCAGACTAACAATATATCCATGCGAACTCTTGATCACCACCATTCAGAGAACCAATACTATCTATATGAAAATCTAAACTAGAAACGTGAAACTGTAAAACCAATCAAGTCTACCAACGTTGAAATTCACTAGTTGTGTATGTGAATAACCATTTAGTAGGTAATAACCAAAAATCCCATACATTTCCTTCCTCTAAACAATCATTAAAAATATTTTTAAATAAATTTATAAAATATTTTTTTTCATTTTAAAGAACCAAACACGGATTTCCATTTTCTAAAAAACACGCAAACAACTTTTCACGTTTTAAATAGAATTCAATTTTAAACACCATATAAAAATCCAATACCAAAATAAAGAACTGTTTTAATTGATTAAAAAAATATACTGAGAAGAAAAGTAAATGATGAAGAAAACTACTAGAATAGTAAAAATGAAATTTTAGTTGAGTAAAATAGAGAATACAAATAGTAATCATAGGAATTTCCACCACATATATTGACGAAAACCCTATACATACTCTGATCGGAATCACCTACCGGTATATAGTGCAGCTTCACAGTGAAAAACCAACTAAATTCTATAAACAACCCTCACTAGTGGAACATCCCACCGAGCCTATTAGAAAATCTAGGGGTACCAACCCATCTAATTTGGGTCAATAATAAACCATAACTAAACTATCTAAATGACACCCTAGAATCCCATGATAGTAGTACATGGTTAATGTGGTGTTCCTCACATGTGTGTAAAAGGCCACTAACCCATTTATTCAACTCTTCATTCAAAGCTGAAACACAGACACAACCTATGTGATGATTGTATCCTTAAATGGACCTCTACAGACATTCCCATCACACGTCAAGTTTGTAACTCCCCAACCCCTGTTACTCAGAGTTAGTGAATTATTTTAAAACATTAGCATGATACAAGGAAATCATGTCCCGAATGAATACTCAGTTTAGAAGTCTTGGAAATAGATTACATACATCCCCTTCACAATACAATTTCAAACAAATAATACAACATAGATAGTTCTACGATAATGTCATTATTCCCTTTTAGCTTAACCCTGTATATAAATCATAATACACATCTTGGAAATCCTACGAAAATAAAACATAAGGGGGTGAGATATGATGCTCAGTAATGGTCAACAATTTAGCAGAAGATAACACACTAAATAGGAATGGTGAATAATTGAAAACACCTACTTTTAGAAATAAAAAACAAGAAAACTTTACGTTAAAAATATGATCTATGTAAATAATTCCAAAATAAAACATAGTCATGGGTATTCAACTAGTCGAATAACCACATGAACCATCAATATTATTTTCCTAATGAGAGAATGAATAATGGCAGACATTCTGAAAAGTGCAATGTCAATGTTATAGATATATGAAATAGAAGGTACCATTTATTGAGACAGTTGGTCGTAAGTATGCATAAATGTTGTTTCAGTTTTCATATCGTATTGAACTAAAGTAAGTGAATAAGATATATGTAAGTAAACACACACAGATATATATATATATCTCCAGTATCATTATTATTTGATATATTACATACTTTTTAATAATATATATTTTTATAATCATTATTGAATGGTGAACGTGGGAATGAAACTCATTGCGTCGTGGAGATGGTAATCCGTACGTACGCATGAGGGACACTATCATTATATTTATGGTGAAATATTATGTAATTGGATGGTATATCATATATACAGAATCATTAACATGTAATATTTTTTATTTAAATCAGTTAAACAAATTATTATACCCATCCAAATAATGAAGTGTCTGAATAAAAAACTACACCACGATGTAGAGATGGTAAGCCGTACGTACGCATGTATAGAAACTTTGACATTCCTATGATTGATAGATTAATGAATATGGTTTTATGATTTTTATAATAATATAACATTATATAGAAGACATTAAAGTTATTATTTTATAATGTAAACAACAAATAAAGAGGAATTGGAAGAAGAAAAGAACTTCAAAGTGGTGATGAAATAGTAACCTTTCTTCAAGTTTTTCCTTTTGATTTGATCAAAAGGTATCCATAGATTGTATTTCTGAAAACATTAATGCCTCTAATATGAAGGTATAAAAGTTGGGAGTATATTCGGGCTTGGGTTGGATGATCCAAATGGCTTTGGAGGTGTGAAATTAGGAGAAGGTGGAGTACCCTTTTATAAGAGAGGTGACAGTCACTTTAGGAAAAGTTTGAAATATTATTTTATAATAAAATAATTTTCTTTTATAATGGATCCAAAATTATATATTTAGAGTCTAAGGCGGGTAGGGGTCGAAACCTCTCAGCCAATTGGATTTGGACTGGTTTAGGTCACTGTATTAACCTTATCTTTTAGATTTAACTCTTAGTTAAACAGTTTGACATTTATCAAGACTCTTTGTATTTTTATTTGATATGGTTAATTAACATATTATAACTAGCCTATAGAACCGCATATGGTTCATTATTATTATTTATAACCTTATCTAAGTATTTTGGCCAAATGTTAAATTTTTAGGAATATTATATCAATTAATAGTATAGTATTTGTTTTAAAAACTCAATTTTGTCAATTTTGTCACTCTTTGGTATTTAGTTTTTTTGAATGTCATAAAAACTTTATTACATAGAAAAAAATATGTATAATCAATCATAACATTTCATATTATCCTATAAAATTTGTGGATGGAATCAAAACTTCAAATTATATTTATTTTAATATTTACAATACCATTTATGAAATTCTTTCATTTATAGGTAAATTACTATATCAACATTGTGTCATAAATAAATTTAATTATTTAATTTATAAATATTATAAATAAAATATAATTATATAGGAAATCGGTTTATATTTCAAATGAATAATTATAGTTGAAGAGATAAATTATATTACCCAATATAAAAATGTTTAACTAAAAGATAAATTCTTTTGTTATTTTTGTCTTTACAATAGATAAATTCATATAAAATGTCATTATAACTCCCAAGTGGCTCCATGGGGTTCCAAAATAATCCAAAGGATTCCCCTGGTCGTACATGTATCATAAAATAGTTTTAAATTTGTGTTAGGGTAATTTAATATTATTATAATATTATTTTTTACCCTAATTTAGCTAATTTACCCTTTAACCATGGTAAATAAAAAATTTACTAAAGGAAATATTCATTATGTTGTTTATGACTCTTTCGCTATGGCGCACGCATCCGTCTATGGGGATGCACAGATGATGCCCTGCATTCCCGCTTTCCAAAGGCTGGAAGCATCCATTCCTCATTCAGGGACGTCTGCTCCATGATCGAAACTGGGATGATGGGATGTCAATTCTTCCTTCCGTGGATTCCTCCTCAGAAATCATCACCTAGTCTACGTCTCCCTCATAGATTTAATACATTGTTCATGAATCTCATTCCTGGTGCCATATCTTCATGGATGTCAGTTAATTACACTACTTCTGTCAAGACTTTCCATAGGGTCTTGACATGGTAGCGACCATCGGTCGGAGTAGACGGCAACATCAGGCATGTCGGGGAATCTCTGGGTGCGTGGACATAGGGGAACCTGTATTATTCCTCATAAGGGGGAATCTCAAGGGTGCAGAACCTGAGGCATCCCACATTAGATGCGGGGAATCATATTCCATCTGAGGTTTTCCTCATCTTCCCATGTTTATCACGGGGAATGCCGCGAGTTTAATGTCTCGTGGAGACGGTCATGCCAAGGGCATGTATTCTGAAGTTTTCCTCAGTTTCCCATGTTTAACAAGGGGTATGCCTTGATTTTAATGTCTTACAGGGATGGTTACGCCAAAGGCGTGTCATCCGAGGTTTTCATCAGGAATCTCATGTTTATCACGTGGTAGGCCGGGAGTTTAACGTCTTGCGGAGACAGAATGAGGATGATCAGAACGTCCCATACAGATGGATCAAATAGGTATATCCCTAGGAGGGAAAACCTGGAAGGTTTACCAAGGGGATGGATCAGAATGCCCAATGAGGACGGATGTGAGGTGGTGCGCCCCATAGAGGGGAGATGTCACACAATAATGGCTAATCTGAACACCACTGAAGGTGGATCAGGGAGAGTACACCCCAGAATGGGGGACACAAAGGTCTACCATTGGCTGGGATTGAACCCCATGAAGGTTTCTTACGTACCCTGTGTAGAGGACAAGGATCAAAAACCACGTAGTTCGAAGGGGTGATGAATCGGGGTGTACATAGAGAACAAAGACCCCGGAGACATGTTGGGGCTTACGCGTGCATAGCAGCCAATGTACTGCTAGGAGCAGCAAGGAGATGGATGGCATGATCCCATCGGGTTGGGGCAGCCCAGGTATGAATCAGGATGGATGATGGAGAATTGCATGGAGTGTAGGGGGGATGAAATGTGCCATCGTGGAGATAGCGGTGGTGATGGGATTGAGTCTCGGAGAGACTTCCTACGTATCCCTGTGGCAGCGAATCAAAGTCTGCATATTTCGGGATGGTGTGTCGGAGGGCCGACGTGAAGGTGGACCTTGGTCTGATGGGCATCGTCAACGAACCGACGTGAAGGTGGACCTTGGTCCAATGGGCATCGTCATCGAACCGACGTGAAGGTGGACCTTGGTCCGATGGTGTGGGGCTTACACACTAGGCTTCCCTGGTGTTGGTGGACCGACATGAATGAAGTCAGACTAACCAACGAGTCTTGGGCTTGATCCTCTGGAAGTCTTCTTACATACTATGCCATAACATGGATCAAGGACCTCGTAGTTTGGGAGAAAAATGGGGGCTTGGCACACTGATAATAAGATGGTATGGGCCAATGATTGTTGGGCTTGACCCTCATGGAGGCTTTTTATGTACCATGCCTTAACATGGATCAAAGTCATTTTAGTTTGAATGAGATGTGGAATGTAGTTTAACATCATGTGGGACAGGGGTGAACCGACGTAAATGAGTTCGGAATGACTGGGTGAACGGTTTGAACCTCATGGAGGATTCCTACATACCATGCCTTGACATGGATCAAAGACCTCGTAGTTCAGGTTGGACGCAGAAAGACCAACATGAAGAAGGACTTGGGGTCCAGGTGGCAGTGGGCTTGAACCTCATGAAGGCTTCCTACGTACCATGCCTTGACATGGATCAAAGACCTCATAGTTTGGTTTGGTCACAATGGCTTACCGCTGGACCGGAATGCAGTTTAACGTCATGCGGGATGAAGATGAACCATGACGTGAATAAACGATTGGAGATGGGCTTGAACCTTGTGGAGGCTTCCTACGTACCATGCCTTGACATGGATCAAAGTCCACATAGTTCAAAATGGTGTGTCGGCGAACCGACATGAAAAAGGACCATGGTCCAGATGGTGTGGTGCTTACACACTAGGCTGCCCAAGTGTTGGTGAACTGACGTGAATAAGGTCAGAGTGACCAAAAAATGGTGGGATTGAGCCTTTGGGAGGCTTCCTACACACCATGTCATGACAGGAATCAAATTCCTTATAGTTCAGGTTGGGTTTCGTCAGTGAACCGACGTGAAGGTGGACCTTGGTCCGATGGGAATCGTCAGCGAACCAACGTGAAGGTGTACCTTGGTCCGATGGGCATCGTCAGTGAACCAACGTGAAGGTGGACCTTGGTCCGATGGGTGGTGGGATTGAACCTCAGGGAGGCTTCATACGTACCATGCATTGGCATTGATCAAAGTCCACGTAGTTCGGGATAGTCACAATGGCTTACCGCCGGACTGGAATGCCATTTAACGTCATGCTGGACGAAGGTGGAACCTGACGTGAAGAAATGACGGGTGGTCTTGAACCTCGTGGAGGCTTCCATCGTACCATGCATTGACATGGATCAATGACCTCATAGTTCAATCCGAGGGGTAGTTTAATGTCATGCTGGAAGTGGCATACAGTTTAACGTCATGCTGGATGAGGGCATATAGTTTAACGTCATGCTGGACGAGAGCATACAGTTTAACATCATGCTGGATGAGGGAATACAGTTTAACGTCATGCAGGACGAGGGAATACAATTTAACATCATTATAGATGAGGTCATACAGTTTAATGTCATGCTGGATGAGGGAATACAATTTAACGTCATGCTGGATGAGGGCATACAGTTTAACGTCATGCTGGACGAGGGAATACAGTTTAACATCATGCTGGACGAGGGCAGACAGTTTAACATCATGCTGGATGAGGGCACATAGTTTAACATCATGCTGGAAGAGGGCATACAGTTTAACGTCATGCTGGATGAGGGCATACAGTTTAACATCACAGTGGATGAGGTAATATAGTTTAACGTCACGGTGGATGAGGGCTAACAGTTTAACGTCATGCTAGAGGAGGGAATACTGTTTAACATCATGCTGGACGAGGGAATATAGTTTAGCATCATGCTGGATGAGGGCATATATTTTAACGTCATACTGGACGAGGGAATAGAGTTTAACATCATGCGGGACGAGGGCATACAATTTAACGTCATGCGGGACGAGGGAATATAGTTTAACGTCGTGTTGGATGAGGGAATACAGTTTAACGTCATGTTGGATGAGGGCATACATTTTAACGTCATGATGGACGAGGGCATACAGTTTAACGTCATTTTGGATGGGGGTATACAGTTTAACGTCATGCTGGACGAGATGTTGTCATGGACAATGCTTACTCTAAGCCCACGTGAGTCGTTCTTGGTGTGAGAAACAAGAGACAGTAAGGACCTAATGATCATGTCGTGAAGGGTGCGTCTGTGAGAAGCGAAGAGGGGCTTACGCGTTAGGCAGCCCAGGGTGTTGGGACTTACTCTAGGATAGAGGCCCAAGGTAAAGGATGATGATAGTTTCGGGCTTGAGCCTTGAAGAGGATTCCTACGTATCCCCATGGAATGGAATCAAAGTCCACGTAGTTCTTCAGATGACGTCTTACCGCCGATTGGGGGTTTCAATGGCTTACCACTGGATTGGGTTATAATGGATTACCGCTAGATAAGGATGTGAACGGATTACTGCTAAATGGGGTTGAAACTGCTTACCACTGGATTGGGTCACAACAGCTTACTGCTAGAAAAGGATGTCAACAGCTTACCACTTCATATGATCACAATGGCTTTCGGCTGATTGGGATCACAATAGTGGATGGGGATTACATGAGGAAGCTGCTTGTGTGCCGCTATGGATCGGTAATGGTGAACAGGGCCTACGCAAGGAAGCTTCCTGGGTGCCGCTAAGGAGCAGAAATGGTGAACGGGGCTTGTTCTAGGAAGCTGCCCGGGTGCCGCTAAGGAGCAGAACTTGTGAATGGGGCTTACGCTAGGAAGCTTCCCGTAATGTCTTCCTCATGTCTGGCCATGAGGGCATCCCGAATCACTGGTGGGTTGAGGTTTATGATTCTACACCTATGCACTAGTGCACGGGTGGGTTAACACCAAGGGGTGTTGGAGTTATGCCACTGTAATCATGGAATTAGGGGTTTTATGTTTGGAGCATAAGGCATATTTTGTTTGGAGAAAGAGGCATCCTATGATTGGCACATAGGGTGTAATACAGTTTATAGTCGTGTAGAGAGGACTATTGGAATCTCATGCTTGGAGCATAAGGCATCTCTCATACAGGGCAAGAGGCATCCTATGTTTGGAACAAATGGATTACTACACTTTAAATTCATGTAGACAGGTCTATTAGGCGACTTATGCTTGGAGCGTAAGGAATCTCTTGTTTGGAGCAAGAAGCATCCTGTCATTTGTTAGATTGGGAGTACTACAGTTTATAGTCTTCTAGATAGGACTGTTTGCATCTCATTCTTGGAGAACAAGGAATATCTCGTATAGGGAAAGAGGGATCCTATAATTTTTTAGATAGGGAGTATTACAGTATAAAGTCATGTAGATAGGACTATTGGTATCCTATGCTTGGAGCACAAGGAATCTCTTGATTGGAGAAAGAGGCATCCGATGTTTGGCACATAGGGATTAATACAGTTTAGAGTCATGTAGAAAGGACTGTTGGCAGAAGGTTCCTAGAAATGGTTGGTGTTGGGACTTACGCAAGGGTGACCCTTTCTGGTTTAACCTGGCATAGGAGCCAAGTGATAGTGTTTGGAGGAGTTACCTGAGGAATGGTTCGAATCAAAGTACATGGGGAATTGATGATGAGAATCTCAACTCAAGACATGTGAAAGGGACAGAGAGGATTATGTTGACTCAAGGTGTTTCATGGTGTGTGGAGGAGTATCTCAAATCATGGTATTCTATAGGTGGAAGGTTGTTGTGCATAAGGGCGCAATGGAAAATCCCAAAGACCCGGCCCGAAAAGATCGTGGTTCGACTCTCCATTTTTCATGGGGGTCTGTGATGGTAGCGAAGGGACCGGTGGGCGTGAAGGTAGTATCCGCTCAAAGGATAGGTCGTCGCGAAGTGGCGTCGCAGAGCATGTCCTCACGGAGCAATGGTCTCTCGCAGAGCAAAGGTGTCTCGTGGAGAAAAGGGGTCTCGTAGAGCGAAGGGCTATCACGAATCTTGGGGGTGTCGCGGAGCAAGGGGCTCTCACGCAGCTTGGTCTCGCGGAGTAGCACCACGGAGCCTTGGCTTGCGAAGCATGGAATCCCGGAGGATGGTCTCGCGGATCATCATCACGGAGCATTGGCTCACAGATCATGGACTCACGGAGCCTCGACACGTGAAGTAGCAACGAGAAGGAAGTTGCTCGTGGAGCATGGCCTCGCGGAGCAGCAATGTGAACCTCAGCGGACCGGGAGATCGGCCGCCCATGGGGCGAAGTGTCTGTGGCCGTGGCCATCGGGAGAAGGGGGTGAGCTGGGTATTTATAGGCATGGGCGCCGTGAAGTAGAGCTCACGCGGCGCGAAGGGCCGGCGGTTGTTTCATGGCGGGTCGCGAAGGTCAACCGGGTTCACGTAGTGTTCCCGCCTCTGAGGCTTCGCGGCGGGCTCGCAAACGTCAGGGCGTTCGTGGGGCGTTACCTCCTCCTCTACTTCACGTCGGGTCTTTGCAGTTCTTCACAAACTACAGTTGGGTTAGCGGAGCCTCTCGCCTCATTACTTCGCAGCGGTGCTCCGCAATCACGGAGGGGGCTCCACAAATGGGCTTCGCGAACCAGATTTCCAGCCCAACTTCAAATGTCCATAACTCATAATCCGTAGCTCTGTTTGGGCCCTGTGACCTACCAAATTGAAGCTTGGGAAATGGACTAAGATCTTGGTTCATGTATGGAAGCATTTGGAAAATTTGGGGAACGCATTTTCTGGGGTCAACAAATGTATAAAAGCAAAAGTTATCTATTTACACAATTTGTACCTCCTGATACAAAATATGGAATCAATTTTTAAAAAATCGAAACACAGAAGTGGCAGAATATAATTAAAAATTAATTCCAGTTGTTAAAACAAAAAGCATGTTACTATTATATAATAACTACCAAAATATTGACACTTGTTTATATGAAATTTAAATTTGAAATTACATACAATGACCTAAATTATATTGAATGACAAAATTATATACTAATTATACTTTAAAACCACTCAAATTTATAATTAAACACTATAAATTATTTTTATTAAAAAAGTTGTTTTTAATTCAAATTTAGTATTTTTCACTATTCAATAAAATAAGAAATTTATCAAAAAAGTACCAAAATTTTATCCAAACTAGATTTTTATGTACCTATTCTAAATAATAATTTAGTTTCACTAAATTGAATATATAAAAGTGTAAAATATTTGATTTAAAAGGGTTCTCCATTAAAAGTTGGAAAAACTACATTTTTGAAAAGTACATGTTTTTTCTTTAAATTTTAATTTTTCTTATATTATGTCTATGAAAAAAGATGAATGTTAATACTATATAGGATATATAAAATATAAAATTCAATTAATACTATTCATAACCTCTTTTTTGAATGGCTAGTTTGGTAAGTCATGGTCTGCTCGACCTCGATGTTTCTTGTAGCGCAAGTTATTGAAATACTTTGAATAGATAACAAACATTAAAATCGTGGTATGTTACAAAGTCATCCAAACTTCCAACCATTCCTACATGCCATATGACCTTAATCCCAATTTCCCAAAGTTTCACAAGGTAGCAACCATGACTAAATCTTTCCAAAAAACTCATTTTGATGACCATTTTGAAACCAAGGCATAAACATGAAATATGATCTAAAAGTACCATTCAAGGCTTCATTTAAATTCCAAACCACATTCCAAGGATCCAAATATGAGAAGATTTGGAAAAATAGTTTTGGAACCAAATTTTAGTCATTAAAATTCCAAAATCCATTTAGGGAACTTGAGAGGTTTGAGAGGACCCACTTGAAAATAAGAGGATAAGGAAAAGATAACAGGGAAGGGAAAATATTTTGAACACTTGGAGTTTAAGGTGAACCTTATTATGGAAAATAATTACCAATTTTTTTACATCCATATGTTCACCCTGTGAATATAATGATGTCCACACATCCAATGGTGCAAAAATTTAATCCAATAAATACTGAAGTTCTAAATTTAAGAGCCAAAAAGATCTCCAAAATCCATCTTAAGTGACCACACATACACACCAAATCCATTTTACAAACAAACCATGTTACATATTCATATGAAATTAAACACGCAACCCAAAGAACCCAATTTCATCATTAAGGCCATTTGGAATCTTATAAAAACTATTACTTTCATATTCATATAGTAAAAATTGTAAAAACCATTTGAAAATACATTCTCTCCAAATAGTCATTGTGAAAACACCATAACAATTCAAAAAAAGACATAAAAAGTATAATAAATGCATTTTTGGATCAATATAGGAAATATAAAGAATAAATTATATGTTCTAGAATGGAAAATAATGGGAACACCTTCCTCAATGATGTGTGGATGAAAAGTAACCATTAGAATAGGAATAACATGCCCCTCAAGTGAAAATCTACACATCCAAGAATCAATTAAACAGAAAATGTGCATCAACCCAAATCTATAGGTTTTTACCAAGAGAAAACCCACAAATGATAAACTAAAGAACTAAGGGATACAGAAAAGAAGAGGATAAGATTTACCAAAACGTTATATAAATTCAACTTAGGATCATTAGATAGGCCATAGTGGTAGAAGGATAGAAAGGGAGGAGTTTTTTTATGAGCCCCCTGGTGCACCTAGGTCGGAGCAAGGAAATAAATCCCAAATGAGGGTTAAAACATATGAGGGTAAAAGTGTGGAATTATAAAATTTAAGGATCTAGGGAACTCTCAGGGTTTGGATGCACAATTTTCCCAAATTTGTGCACCCAACAGGATAAGAGGGACACAAAACATAGTTTGGTCACTCGGTTTTGGAAACCATACATCGACCATGAAAAACTGATATGTCTAATTGTCGATCCTCCTCACTCACTTTTTACACGATTTCCCCAAAATTTGCGCATGCCTTGCACCTTGTCCCTAACTCCAAAAAGGAGTCATACTATTTCTCTTATGTATTTCATGGGTTTTCCCAAATAACGATGAAACCATGAAGTAAAACCATACAAGATAAAAAACAACTAGATAATCCCCCAACCTTCACAGGCCACATGATTAACCCCCAAACCATTTACTCAAATCATGCATTGGCCAAAAAGCCAAAAATAGACTATAAAACTCAAAAATGATCACTGAAAACATGACACAAACTTCTACCTTAAGAACCACTGTTATGAAAGGAAATAAAAAGAGGAAAAACCTAGTCTGGGAGTATTAGTATTTATTAACCATATTCAGGTTGTGTAATATTGTTTTTAATTGTGAGATAAATATTTTCTTCCAACATTATGCTTTTAATTTTTAGTGGTTCTCCATCTAACACCACTTTTGAAAACATTTCATGAATATTTTTTTTATAAATATCAAACTTATTAGGATTGTGTTTCATATCCATTATCAGAATAATCCTACTTCAACATATTTCTTCCTTTGATGTACCATCACTTTATATTTTATCACTCTTACTCCACTATAGGATAAGTCTTCCACTGGACTTCTCCACTAATATTGTGGTATAATTTTCAAAACACCCATGAAAAAATCTTTTATACTATTTAATGTCTCTTAGAACCACCTCTGATTTTGTAAATCTTCCTTTGAGATTTCAATATTACTTTTTTCATTTGTAGTATCTTCAATGTCTTTTTTACATGTTCTTATTTTATTTATATGATTGATTTCGTGTTATTTCTACCATTGGAGCTTAATACTCCTTCCATTTCATTATATCTTCACCCTCATTAATCTTGGTGGATATACTCTTAAGCATAATAGTTGTGAATGGGAATTTTCTACTTCAAATTCCTATCATTTATTTTCTAAATTATTTTCCATATATCTATGGTTTGAATAAACAAAAAATCTCCAAATAAAATCATACCTCATCTAGTCATGCCTCAATTGAGATGATGCAGTAGTTCTTCATCAACTATTGTGGGATTTATCTTCTATAAAAACAACCACATTATGGATCAAAACCCAATAATATTATCATGTCAATAAGACAATTAATATATAACAATTACACCCAAATTTAGAAATAATCATTTTTTTCATATAGATTCCATATTTTTATCTTTGAAAACATTACTTGTTGGGGGAATCAATTTGATGTATTTCTTTCTTTACATGTGATGTTTTCAATCTCACTTAAATCTCTTTGATCTTCAATTTATTCTAAAAAATTCTATTATATTGTTCTCTAATATTGGATAATAATTTTCACCATATTTCATCCTACTTAAATGTTTTTTGCAGAATAAATTTTGCTTTAAGCACCTTATTTTGGTTAATATTTTCCTCTTACTTGTGTACAAGTTATCCAAGTATATCACATTACCGTTTAATGTTTTCAGCAGTCATTGAAATGTATAAAATCAAGGAAATTCACTCTTTATTTATCCTTTTAATGTTATGTTCTAACTCATATAAGAATACATAATCAACTACCTAAATGATCTCTTGTTGATATATTTTTTTATATATTGGTTGGATCAAAACATTATCCCTAAAATAACTACCTTATAATTTATATATTTTATTCATTTACACTTATACTCCAAAGACACCACTTCATTTATACACTGAGGAGGTATCCATATCATTATATTTAAATGATTTTTTATATCATTATTAGAAATAAATTTATCAATAAATGAAATCACAATTACAATAATGGATGTATCCGTTTTCTCATGAGTCTTACTCTTATTATTTTTTTATCACTTTTCCTTTTTTTATAAGGTAATTTACATTGATTTGTTAGTCAATAACCCACCATAATGTTTTTAATCTATGGATGATGACACTTCAACATCCTTTCCTTCCTCAAATCCTCTATATGTTCATTCTGATGACTTCCATAAGTTGAATGACTAAAAAAATTAATTAATTTTTTGAGTTACCCACTAGATATATATTAATCAATATCTTTTTTAACCTGCATAATGAAAATATTCACTATGATTACTCAAATAAGTATCTCGATAAATTAACTTCAAAAAAAATAACCATGAGCCATCAAAAACCAATGCACCTGTTTTTTTCATCCATCATAGTTAATTCCTTTGAAAATAGGATGATATATGTAGTAATAAATATATTAAAATATAAAAAATATATTTAGAATATATATTTTAAATTAGATCCTTTATGACCGAATTCCACTTTTTAGGACTAGAAAATTACGATATATGTCCCAAATTATAACTTTTTTTAGAATCCTGATTAAATGCATATATTATTCCATCATTACAAGGAACACATTAAATCTACTTCTCCATTAATTTGAATCCCAAAGAATAAATAACATATATATAGAAATGGAAATCACATGAACATATGGATTCTCATTGGTTCACCTAAACTAGGATACATCCAAGGAGGATACACTTGGTTTATTTTTTTTTTAAAAAATCCATTATAACCACTATTAAATGGATTCATGTTTCTTCTAAAGAGACTCAAAACTAAGTCTCACAACATTTATAACATTTTTGAGGATTTTGAACAACCTCCCAATGATGACTACCTTCTTTTCCATTATTTGGGACTACTTCTGGGAAGTCATCTTTAGTATATAAACATAAATGTCTCAAAAAAATTGGTAGAGAAAATAGATATTTTGTACATAAAGAATTATAGAATATATTATCTAAGGAACTCTAATTCATTTTAATTATCTTAAAACTCTATATTAGATTTAGAATTACATTATATAGATGAATCATTATATTCATTAAAAGCATTTAGTAGTGATAAAAAATACCATGTGAAAAATAACACCACATCAGAACTGTGATTTTGAGATATTTCCTCTAATATAATAATCAGATTATTTAGGGAATACTCACATTACATAAAATAAAATTAACTATATAGATATAGAAATTTAATCCCCCGTGTTTATCACTCTACATTTAATACGAGAAATATAATATGTTAATTCAATTCTAATCATTATGGAACCACTCCATCAATTTTCATAATGTCTTCTAAAACTGAAAATATCTAATGTTTAGTTGGGATAAATTAAAACACATATCATATTCTATGATTTTTACTGTTTACTTACATGGTTTAATGTTTTCATGATTTTTCATTTGTGTCACATATCTCTCTATAACTGTAGAAACATCACCATCCAAAAGAATATAAACTATATTTTCAATATCATTGGGTGACTAACATATTCTAGCATAATTAAAACACTTTTAGCATTAAAGACATCTATTTCACCTATATTGTGACATTATAATCTCAATTGTGACATGATATTCTAGTCATCCATAAATCTAAAAATGGAGTTTGTTGATTTGGAAGTTTTCTTTCAACACTTTCAAACCCTATTTTTGAAAATCCCCAGCCACATATTTAAAATTGTATACCATAATAAGTTTTATATTTATTATTATCATAAGAATATATATATAGAAATATTATTTCACTAGACATAGAATATATTTTATTAAATGAAGATAACATCTTTAAAAGAATTTTTTAAAGTGGAAATCAGATGAATATAAAGTTCATAATATAAAGGTTTCTAAAAGTCTATCAAATGATATATAAAAAAGTTTTAACAGGTGAAGTTATACATATTCAACCAAAAATTCTTCATCATAAAGAGGAAAACATGTCTACCAAATGAAATTTTCTGAACATACTAAATGGATGAACTTTATTCTTTCAGCTAGACAACCAAATTCATTCTATCATATGGAACCTTAAATAAATGTAGTGGTGCTCCATAATAATGAACATCATATGAATATATTGTTCTAAACCATTCATGTAATGAACTTTTTATATGATTTCATTTAATCTAACTATAATGAAATAAAAATATGATTTTTGGAGAAATTCATGTAAATTGAAGTTTCATTTGATGAATGGGTAGCTTCTTACAAGTACATGAACAATATTTTTCATTATCAACTTTCTGGAGTTTCTATGAAGATTTATTAACATATTGTTCTGAATGAATGATTTATTATATTTATTAAGAGATTTTTAATTACGGTATATTATTTGGATGACGTTTTTAAATACTTTATATTATTTAATTCTTTAATATCTTTGTATGATCAATCGTGATTGAGTTATATAAGGGGTTTGAGAGATAAAGGTTTTTCTATTATAGCGTGATTAGGGTTACTAGGGATAAGGACACAGAATATTTTTCAATCTTATTGAATGAGAAATTATGGGGATAGGAATGTAAAATGATATTTTTTGGTTAAAAACATTTTTATCTTAAATTTAATTCAGTATCCCTTTACACTTAAGGATAAAGTGTTGTAAATTCTTTAGGAATGTTTTTTAATGATTTTCACGAACCCTTTACAAAACTATTGTTATATTTTTATTCTTATTAATTATAAGTTTTATATATTTTCTAACATGAAAATTTTATAAGGAATATTTATATTTATTGTTATAAAATTTTATAACTTTGATAATATAAATAATATTGGTATGATTATTCATCTGATTAATTTATTATAAATCAGAAAAAAGGTTTTTTAAATAAATCATCTTAATGTGGTAGGTGAAAATTTTATGTTTTATTTTATAAATTATATCTCACCCTCTCCCTGTTTTTCACAAACCTATACTCTTTTGATCATAAATCTTGTATCTAATCTAGATTTTTTTATTTTATTATTTATTGCACTAACATGTATTTGTGGAAAATAATATACCTATTTTTATAAGGTAAGGGTTTTCCATTGGGACTTTAAATAATTTGAACATAAATTGACCACAAATATTTGATGGTGCTCATTATAAATATTGGAGATATCGTATAATGGAAATTTTTATCGAAACTAGTGATCATAATTTCTTTAATTTCTTTGGAAACTAATTATTTTCCTATAGATTAAGTCACAAAATTCACTATATAAGAAATTTGGAATATCAACTAAACTATAAAGTCAAAAAATACATTATTATTCTCAATGACAAGAAACATTTATTATCATATTTTTTAATGAAAAAATATTAATATTTGGAATAAAATATTAGTTACTAACTTCAGGACTAATAATGGTGTTGAAAATATAAGATCTAGGAAAATTAAATATTATAGAGCATTTGATTTCATTACTAGAGAATCAATGGATAAAATGAATCAATGATTTTTTATGATTCTTAACAGTATTTACCCCCTTAGAGATAAAAAATTGAATGAAATTTTTTTTTAGAATATAATTAATAATATGAACATGAATGGTAGTCAAAGATAAATACTCTAGATTGAATAAATAATCCTAAAATGCTTAGTTATTGGTACTCTCATTCAGTATGAGGGTTTATTCAAATGATATGTTGAGGAAGATTATAAATTTAATGGGGTATATTTTGATTCAAATTATAAAATATATAATAATGTTATATTAGCTGATAATTTTACTAAATCTTCAAAGAAAAAGGATGTAAATATTATTATAGAAAGTAGTTCATCTAAACTGAGTGATAAGGAACTTGAAAATATTGATAAAATAACAAAAATTCAGCGAGAAAGATTTTAGATACATTTAATAGAATAATACTAAAGAGAAAACGGATAATAAAAAATCTAGAGATTAAATTCTATGAATTGAAAATTCCTGGACACATAAGACCAGAATTTTGAATATAAAATAAAAAAATATATATATATACATTTTAAGATATTTTAAAATAATAAAGGAATAATATAGAGGTTTTAAAAACACGTAATTCTAGTGGGGGACACAATTAAATTGAAAATTATTCATAGAATAGTAGTTATATTCATAAATATATTAGTTTCATTAACTGAAATAACAAATATCAATTATTGCATCAGGGTAGTGTTATTTGATAAATCCTTAACCAATTTAAATCTAAATTCAAATAGTCTGTATTTTTATCTAGAATATTCCATATATTCTGAAGAAAAAAATCTAACACGTATGATGATGATGATTCATTACCTATTTTTGTGGATGTTTATTGATATGTTACTTTGTTAGAAGGAAAAAAAAAATTTACAAAACGTATGAAAATTATAATACATAACGTGATAAGGAAAATTTAAGTATTTAAAAACATTACTTGTAGATTTAAAATCTACCTTAATAAATAGATTATAAATCATGTCTTAATTAAGATGATGAAATTAATAATTTTTTTCTGAAACTAAATTATAAAATATTTATACTAAAAAATTACTATCAAATTTTTCTTCTTGGAAATAAAATTTTGATAATATGTATTGAAAGTTGAAACCTATTAGATATAATTCATGGATTTGTATTAAAATAACAAGACCTTATTTTCAAAAAAATACTATCTTCCTAAAAGTGATCCTTTCTATAAAAAATATAATTGTGGTGGAAATCGGAAAAGAAAATATTAATTAAATATATTTAAAAAATTTGGTTTTCAAAAAACATATATATCTAAAGAATTTGTCGTTATAAAGAATAATAATGTTTGAAAGATGGTGATCAATAATGTTTTATTTTTTAATTGTTCTAGAAACAATCAGGTTTGGGTTACAAAACCACAACATTGATATTTTAGGAAAATAAAAAGATTTTAAATAGTAATATATGGTGTATAGATATTGGGTATTTGGATCATATGACTAGAAATAAAAAATTCATTCTAAACATTATCCAAATAGAAGGTGGAAAAGTCTCTTTTGTACATAATTCCCAAGGATAAATATACGTTATATATTTAATATTGTCCTTAGAAAATCATAAATTTCAAATATTTCTTTTGTTATTGGGAATAAAAAACTCATAATTATAATTAAATTATGTGATAAATGATATATTTTGAACATTATGAATGAAAAATATATTATTTAATGTTTAAAGGGTAAAGATTTTCTTTATAGTGATAGGAATGAAAATTTATACTCACTAGAATTTGATGACCTTATAAGTGAAGATATACCACACCATTTTGAAATGGAGGATAAATCTTGGTTGTTGAATAATAGGTTAGAAAACTATGATTTTAGAACAGTATCTAAACAATATATGAAATGACCAGTAAGAAATTTATGAAATATATGGTTTAATTATTCTAAATTTTGTGATCACTCTCAATTTGTAATGCAACATAAGTAAAGATATAATTTTATTATTGAAGTTACAACATATGATTCTTTACATTTAGTACATGTGGATTTATTTATTTATTTTAATTCTATCTTGATGTATTTGAGGAAAATACTATATATATGTCTTATTTCATGACAGAACTAGATATATATGGGTCTATATTCAACATAATAATTTTTAAGCCTTTCATTTCTATTAAAAAACCTATATCCTATGTTAAAAATGAGAAAAATATACGCTGGGTTACAATTCAAGTTACCATGGTGGATAATATTCATATTCTTATTTTGAAATATTTTATAATAAAAATGTATTATGAATAACTTCTCATAACCTAGTTTTCCCCATAAAAATTTTATAGTTCAATTAAGAAATAAATTTCACCCTGAGATTACTAGAGCCATATTGATTGAATACTCAATTTGTAAATATTTTTGTGGTGAATCATAAATTTATACCTATGATACTATAAATTAGGATTTAGTTAGAAAATTTATTAATAAAATTCCTTAGAATTTATTGATAATAAGATATATAAAATATTTATTACTTCAATTTTTTAATTCAAATTATTTATCCTAAATACTAAAGTTAATTTGTATAAATTTTATAAAAAATATAATGAATGAATCTTTCTTTTCCATCCTATAATAATTATCTACAATATAGTTTTTAATAATAATATGAGTACATATTATGAAATAGTGGATGTTAAATTTTTATTAAACTGATCCATTTGATTTTATATTACCTAAAAGAACATCTTTAGATAAATTTTCTAAAACTACTTTTCAACCATCATTGGAAAATTCTTCTCATGAGATAACAAATAAAGAATCATTTTATGATGTTTTACCATAATAATATATTCAAAATTTTGTTAAAGAAATATATTTCACAAACCCATGGAATGAAAAAAAATACTTTAAAATCATCCAAATAATAACATCATTGGTGATGTTGATCGACCTGCCAAAACAAAATGTTTATTTACAATTGAATGTCAATATTGTAATTTTTTATCAAAACATGAACCTAAGACTTATGATGAGGATTTTGGTGATAATGATGTGATATATTCAATGAATGATAAACTAAAATAATTTGAGTGGAAACATGTATTATGTTTTGTTTAATGTCCTAAAATAATTTCTTTAACTCGAGATAAATGGGTATTTTCCAATAATCATGATAAAAATGGAATAATTGTTATAAATAAGGAAATACTTATTACAATGGGTTATAATCAAAAATAATAAATAGACTATAATGAATCATTTTGTAACATCCCATACCCAAAAAAACTCGAGCAGTGCTGAACGAGTTGGGTGTTACTACCATAGCCGCACCTCCCAAAATGCTAAAGGCTACCAACTAGCAGCAAGGGTGTAACAAGTACAATGGGGAGGATATACCCTATCAGAGAATAATAATGTTATATGTTTGAGAAATAATATATAACATGAATTAGAAATAAACAACTCAGGAAACTCAAACTAAAACCATAGAGCAGAAGCACAATCAATAACAGATAAACAACAGAGGCAAAATAGAAACAAAATCAGCAAAAAGTCAACAAACTACATGTCAAAAATCAATTGTAACAACTACTAAACAACGAGAATGCATCCATAACAGGTCATTCATGTCAATATATATATATGGTGCCAATGGTTAACCAATAGTTTCTGCATATTTAATTAACAATGATGATATAGAAAAAATGGAAACTAAATAAGCATTCTCCATCTCGGCATGAACTCAAGGTCCATACAATCTCCAAGGAATAGAAAATACAATCCATATCCCAAAGCTAGTTGCTTTCCTACACGTAAATCTATAAAGTCTACACACTTCCCAAAGGTTATGTGTAGGGCGTGAGAGGATTCTCAATAGGATACCACCCATTGGTGTGTACCAAATATATTTTTCTAAGAAGGCATGAATTTATATGGAGAGAAGTAAATAGTACGACACATAAATAAATATAAACTCTACTGCTTCTCATTAGCCACCGTGGAGTGTCACCTTCTTCGGCCAATGATGAAATCTCTGCCATGTAACCCAACACCATGTGCCTCCTGAAAACTCGTGTATCAAGTAACGACGTCCTGAATGCATGCCCAATCAATAATAGCCTTTTTCAAAATCCCACACCTACCCATGGCACAACAACCATATAAGCAATGATTACTGTCCTCAAATAAAAACCAGAGGGACAATGATGTTTTCCCTAAAATCTGTAACTGAAAGGACATCGTTGTCTTCCCTCAAATCAGTAACTGGAGGGACAAAAATGCCAAACCTCAAATTTCAGCAAGCCTTTTCCTCTAACTCGATAGCCTCAATGAATTACCCTAAAGGCTCCTCATCTTCCACATGGATTCCTATGGTAGGCACCCCCAAAACCAATTTTACCTATCTAAATATATTGGGGGCCTCTACCCAAAGAGTTTTCAAAGTCACCTCATCACATAGTCTACCTTTGTGCACACTACTCAATGTTATGGGTGAGAGGTTGTCATCAAAATATGTTCCCAAGCACCAACATATCTAAAAGCTCATGTCCCTGCAACCATGTCACTCAAGTCTGATGCCCTCTCCATCTAAGTAACCAAGGACATGCCCAACCTGACTATCACACTACCTCATGTTGAGGTTCATGATGCCCAATCCCATGGTCTGTGCCACCAAATATAATCTGGGCCATGCCCAACTTGCGATCAGTCTCACTCAACAATACTCAGGCCATGCCCGACACAACCCAAAGGTTAAAACATATGATATTTCATACATCACATATATATAATAAAAATAAATACTTCTAAGAGTAAAAACAAACAAAATAGTTGAATTTCACTAGCCATGTTCTCCATTATTCATGCATAACAAGTTTACACTCAGCAGTTTAATGAAAACATTTCAATTATACCCATTTTGGCACCCCTGGCTAAAATCCCCCAATGGATTAATGACCTCTATCCCGGCCTTGATCAAGCATAAAAATTTGAGGGAATTCCCAACTACATCTCTTGATGCATACATTCAATTTAATATAAAGAAACATTGGTCTCGCTCAATACCTGACATTGCGCTAAAAAGGATCAACCCCAAATGTCTTCGAAAACACAAAAACATGTATGTGACACCTACCTGATACTTGTAGCTATCGGAATGTCCAATATTAAGATCCAATTTTAAGATGATCTTAATAGATCTACATTTTCATAAAATCTTGACAATTCTGGTTGAACGGAAACTCCGTTGTGTGATGAAAATAGACTAGAAAAAAGTGGTTGTTCGTGTTTAGCCATCCTGATACAATCCTCTAGCAACTAATGGATTGAATAAAAGAAATAAGATGAAGAATCTAGTGTAAGGTATGTTCTTCAGGATTTCAGAACGGAGCTGTTCTAATGATGGGGAAGAAGAAGAAGTTTTATGAAATTAGATGCGACTCCCTCCAGTAAAAATAAATAGATATAAAAGTACACGGTGTTTCGGAATGACTAAAAGCCATGCAGTAGCTTTTTTCATACTCTAACTTAATCAGAGGTAGTCACATGGATTGGATGCACAACACGGATCAACACACTTTTAAGGTTATGACGGTACATGAATGAAGGATCCGCAACATTTCAAGTGACACTACACGCCATGTAGTAATAAATTATTACATGGTCACCACAATACATGTACTTAGATAGACCACGTATAGTACATGCCTCACCCACACATGGAGTGTACATTGGATTACATGATGTGTAATCTGTAAATTTTTATAACATCCTCGATTTTCCTAGTTTTCTGAGAAACAAGTAAAAAATTCAAATAGGGTCGGGATTTTAACCCATTCCAAAAAAATCCGAGTTCTTACAATCTCTCCACCTTAACATAGCTCATCCACAAGCTATCAAACCAAACATGGAGATGGAACTGAACATACCCATCCTTGTCAAAGTGAACCTAACTACCACAGTTTAAAACATCCTTGCTAAAATCCTCCATGGGCTCCCCACTTCTGGAATTTCCTAACTTGGTCTCAACCCGACAAAACGCAAACCAAGAAAAGGTCCGACGACCAATTTCCAAGACTCATGGTCCTCTTGTGAAACATAATCACCCATTCACCTCATCTATTCTCTCGTTTCATTTCTAACACCCAAAAATTTCCCACACTGCATCGATGTCCTCTTCCACATGGTCCTGCATCCCATGGATGCTCAAAGTAGAACATGATGCCATGCTCCTCAAGTAACATACAACCTTGATGCCTTAATTCCCATGACACCTCAGGTAACATGCATCCTCGATGATCCTGATGCTATAAATATCTCATATATATATAAATATCACACACCTGAAATAGTTTCAATCCCACTGACCAATATATAGTGAATCCACATATATCTGGTTTACCTCATTCACTCAAAACAGACATCCATCTATAGGTCAGGCCAAAAAGAAAAAAAGTATGTCATGACCACACTTGTGGAGTACCTCTATACATCGTTGGCTCACCAGACTGCTCAGCCCCTCGAAGCTCCATGACATGAAACTGACCTGACCCATGACTATTTGAAGCTTGTCCTCCCAACGGTGATGCACCAGTCACCGGCCACTAACACCCCTAGATGGGTCCCACTTTCTCTATAATTTCCTCCTCATGTGGCTGAAACTCGACTACCCTCTCTTGGTACTGAAACTAAATCGACTCCAGATTCCATAGTCTATCTCAGTCCCTGTTTACCAGCCTTTTAAGAGGGTTTCCTATATAACAACTAGAGATGCCCAACTGATCTACATGACCGAAAATCCTTTGTAGTCCTATAACATTGAGTGAAAACATTACCTATATTCCCACACTAAAGGAAAAACCCTAATGAACTACTACACGGTGGCCTAGCTAATTCATTGGCCTGACTTTCCTCTTTAAACTCATTCCTCCCTCACTTCCGGCTATCTGAACCATCACTTTAAGTCATCATCCAGTCGAACAGAGGCCTCTCTTTCTCTTTTACCTCTTCCATGAGCACTTGATTCACCGTCTCTAAGAATGAACTCAGCCAGAAGATATTCACTTGGATCTGGTTGGTGTGTCGTAAGACATCCTTGATTAACCATACCCTTGCTGAGTCATCACTGACCATACCAGGTGAAAAGCAAGACAGCTTACTGAAAGTTTAAGCATAGTCCATGAAAGACATTTCTCCCTGCTGATGGCTCAAGAACTCTCGAGCTCTCTCATCCCTTAGTGTCTCTAGGTAAAGGTTCTCAAAGAACTATTCCTCGATGTATTTCATTGCTAGACACTCATGTATTGTCACGAACCAACCCGGGTCGACCCTGATCCGGTCTCCCGAGCCGGTCCGCGGCAAGTCCCGAGGGGCGTTCCCGATCCCCCCGGGATGGCAACCAGTGCCGGGCATTAAGACTTGATCGTTGGGAACGATTTCAGCCCAAAGCAAAAGTAAATAGAACAGAATAAATAAACACTAACAGCGGAAAAGAAGTAAAAGCCACACAACCACGTACCTCCATGTGACCTCTCAGGTCACCACCCAACTAGAAAACAACCTCGCTCCAACACTGAGCGACTCAAAACAGAAGACCTGCGACTGAAATGGTAAAAGATAGGCGTGAGCACGAAAGTACTCAGTAGGTGAGCCCAACAACAAATCCCAATGCACTGCCAGTAAATAAAGAATCTACATAATCCAGGTTTGAACTATAATGTATAAAAGTAAGTTTTCACAATGCTTTACTTGAAAATCAAACACGAGACATTTCCCTTATTCCTTTTTAAAAGTTGGTTCCATTCCATTAGTTTTAAACTCATTCTGATAAGCAAAATGTTACATTTCCAAATCTTACCCAAAGAGAATAAAACATTTTCATTTGAAAACCATTTTTCCAAAAATCTAACAGTACAGGCTGTAAAGGATGACTGAAAGTAAACAAGCAGGGAAAACAAGTGCAAGTAAAGGTAAACAGGCAAGGAAAACCAAGTGCAAGCAAAAGTAAACCAGATGTTATCAGCAATAACCATGGGTGATCCTGAACATCCCTAGAAAACCCCTGGACGTACTCGGGTTCAGACTACCTGCCGGCATGGTACTCCATAGTCAATAACCAACTGGCCGCCCTAACAGCCAACCAGTGGCACATCCCTCCTGGCCTGTCTGTAACTCCAGGGGGTACTAACCCGTCTAATCAGGGTTAGCAAGCAACCGTCACTCGATAATCTACAAGACGCCCAGGAACCCATAATAGTTTTTGTAAAACTGTGTAAGTGGGAGACCCGCGCACGCGTGACTCATCTCACCGCACTTGCCAACCCCTTACACGGACATCGCTACACGACAACCCTCGAAGGGAAGTCCCCCTGTAGAAATGCCCTCACAAGTACGTATATATATATATGATCACTTCACATTCAAAAAAAATGCCAACCGGGCCGTCATGTCACTTACATTTTGATCATCTAAGACTAAAGCATTTTTAAAGAGGGATGACACACGCCATTTCATTGAAAACCAGAAACGCACTTAGAAATTTATTTAAGAAACTCAAATCAGCATCTTAACCTGGAACACATTTGTTTCACAAGTAGAATTATTTTCCAATATCAAAACACACCCCACTTTTATCAAGAGCCAAACGGGCCTTTAACCACCTTTTGAAAGAACACCATTTCCAAAATGAAATCCAAACTTTTGTTCGCGTAACAAAGGAAAACATCTTTCATCAACCAAGAGCCACACATAAAGTTTCCAAAACAAGTTCAAAGGTCACACGACGTTTTCTATAATCACGGTTCTAAGAAAACACCATTTTCCATAAACAATACATCTACAAATTTACACACGCCAAAAACATTTCAAAACGCAATTTAACATGACTTTCATTATTCAGGAAGAACCATTTAGCAATACTACCATGGAAGCACAAAACTAACCAAGAAGAACACTTTTAATGAAACTCTAGAATTAAAAACGGCTTTTATCATCAGCAGATCACCACACTATAAAAACTACTAAATTTTCCTTTAAATTTACTGAAATTCAATTAAAGCAAGGAATAAATAAATTCTTAATTTAAAGGCGAGTGCAATGGGAGACCTACCTCAAAATCCAAGCACGACGGTACAAAGACCTTGGAAACAGGGCGCGATGACACGACGAGTGTCTGAGGCCACGTGACAAAGTCCAACACTCTCGAAACTGAGGCGCGGAGACGGCGGAACCTCGGAAACAAGGCGCAGCGATGGCGCTCTCTCGGAAACGCCCTGCGCGGGTCCTAAAACAGAAGACCGTAGAACGGGTTCAACGATCAATAATAATAATATAATAGCAGTAACCAATACATAATGTTAATACCAGTATCAATATAATAACAATAATATAGCCGTAACAATGACAATAACAATAATAATATAATTAGCGTAATAATAATATATCAATAATAGCAATAATAATAATATAAAATAATGTTAACATAATAATAATAATAATAATAATATAACGACAATAGCATAATAACAATAATAATTTAACAATAATAATAAGAATATCATAACATAATAATAATAATAAAAATAATAATAATATTAATAATAATAATAATAACATGATAATAATAAAAATAGTAATATTAACATAATATAATAATAAAAATAACAACATAATATAATGATAATTAAAACAATAATATATTTATAATAATAATAATAATAATAATAATAATAATAATATGATAATTAAAATAATAATAATAGTAATACAATAATAATAATAATATAATAATAATAATAATGTAATAACACAATAATAATACTAGTAGAATAATATTAACATAATAATATAACAATAATGAAATCACAATAATGATAATATGATAATAACAATTATAATATGATAATAATATTATTATAATGACATTAACATAATAAATAAGTAAAATAGAAAAGAACTCACGAGAGGGGGAAGAGAAACGCACGGATGGTGCGGCGGGGTGAGGGAGGAGGCGGCGGCCGGAGGTGGACGCGGTGACGGCAGGGGTCGGGACGGCGGCTGGAGCCACCGGAGGCGGCGGAAAAAGGCCGGGACAGGGGCCAGGGAGGCGGCTTGGTGCGGGGCGCGGCGCAGCCGGGCGCGTCGGCTGGGTCGGCAGGCCGGGACAGGGGGTGGAGTCCTCACGGGAGGCGGCGGTTCCGGTTTGGACGAGGCGGGACGACAGGGGGGTGAGCAGGGGAGGCCGACGGGGAGTGGAAAGGGGAGGCCGACGACGGGAAAGCAGGCGGGAGGGCAGCGGGAAGGAGCAAGAAGGGCGGCAGGTCGGGTGGCGGACTGGTGGAGGCGGCAGGGGTGGCCGGGCGTGGTGCGCCGGACGAGGAGCATGGGGGGGAGCAGGCGCCAGCGAGGCGGAGGCGGGAGCCGGGACGCGCGGCGGTCGGCTTGGCAAGGAGGGCGCGCGGCGGGAGGAAGGAGAAGGAGTTGGCGCGGCGAGGCCGGGACGGGGCTCCGGCTTGGGCGGCGCGGCGAAAACGGGGGTGCAGGGGGAGAGCAGGGGCGGCCGCGGAGAGGGAGCGCGCCGGGGAGAGGGAGTAGGAGGGCGGTGGTCGGGAGAGAAGTCGGGACAGGCGGAGGGAGGACGTCGGCTCGTGGGGGTTTGCAGCGCGGCGCGAGGCAGCCTGGAGCAGAAGGGGGAAAGTGGCGGCTACGGGGTAAGGGTAGGGTTAGGTCTAGGGGTTCTAAAAATATATATATATATATATATAATATTAATAATAATATATAAATAAAAAAAAGGGAAATAATAATAATACTAATAATATGATAAACTAATTAAATAAATAAAACCAAAACTTAATAATAATAGTAAGACATTATAAAAATAGTAAAACTTTATAATAATAATAATAAGTATAATTTTAATCATCAAACCTTAATATATTAATAATAACACTAAAACATCATAATAATAATGATATAAAACCCTTATAATAAAAATAATTAAACTTTATAACATTAATGAAAATACTGATTAAAACTTATAATAATAATAGAATTTATAATAATAATTGTAAGTTAATTCTAATAATAATCATTTTGATCAAATAATAAAATAATCTAAACATAATACATATATGTATACATTATTACACATATATATATATATATAAAACATACATAAACATATTTAGACTAAAATTAACTATCATATTAATAATACAACTTAAATAGTAATAATAACAAAAAGTCAACGTAAAAACTTTAATATTTAAAACGCCGGGTGGACACATCGTCACCCGGGCCGAACGCACGATCACCGCTAGCGATGCGATGACCGTGCACCGGCGCGAAACCACCAACCGCAAATAATCTTCGAAAAATTTAAACCGGGTCCAAGAAAGAAGGAAAAATTATGGACGTCCGCGGTCGGGGTGTGACATGTATGAAATCCAGAACCTTTACATCCCACCAATGCTTAACTAGTCCTCTCATAATGTACGTCGCTAGCAATACCCATGGCATAGGATGAAACTTGAGGTGCTCGAAGATCATCTTCATGCTCTCTATCCAATTATCAGCTTCCTCTTGACCACCCTCAACCTGAAAATATGGTGGGTGTTGTGACTTGAACTCCCATGTTATAAAATCCATTGATATATTTATACCCAACACACCTATGTTGATCCCCTGCAAGACAAGTGCGTAGATATTTTGGAGCTGCTCGTTGATTCACAACCTGAATGCGGCCAAAATTAGTTGCTGTCCTACCTACACTAGATCCTGAACATGATCATGTCCCAAAACCAATACCTACAGCCCATCCTCTATCTACACCAGATCCTGAAATTGATCCTGGTCTTGTGGAACTATACCATCTCCTGCCTGACACTCCATCTAATTCATCCAAAAGAAACCCACTGAATACCATAAATGGTCATACCAGCCATATATATATATACAATATATTCAATGTAGATAAGTAATGAAGTATAGAGGTAAAATATAACAACTACCCTTACACTCCTTTATCGCAACCCATGCCCACAGTATCCCAGCTTCATGGCCTCCTTACTTGCCCTCAATAGAGCCATGTATCAAAAATACCTCAGGCCATGCCCATCCTGACAACCAATGTTACCTCAAACCAATTACTATGTCTTTGAATCCTGATGATCAAAATCACATCAACCATTATACATGCCTTCTAATACAAGAGTTAGAACCAAATATGCTTCCACATGCAACTTTAAAAATATATATACTTCATGGAATATTACATTGAAATTAACAAGAAATTATATCAGGATGTCCACCCTTAACATTTCAAAAGAATCTATAGTATGGAAATTGATATTATTCAAATTGTATTATCACATAAAAAATAATTTGTTCAGTAATGAAATTGGAAAATCCTAAAAATGTGTCTATCAAAACACAAACAATCACGCCTTTCCATATAGAGACAAGGTCTAATACTCCCTTACTACCTGAGGTCAAGGGTCACATATCACTATAAATAATATAAAACACAAAGTGATCCACCGAGGAGTAAATCATATAAACTATAAACTGATAAAAATGATAACATCAATTCTCACCCAAGGAAATTTGGTTCATCCCTCATACCTAGGGCTGCAGGAAGCTAAGGAAAATCTATAATCCCAGTTCAAAAAAAAACCCTATCTCTAGTCTACCATATTCAAAATTGTGAAACCATTGGAAATAAAAAGATAGAATCAATCTCATTAGTAGTCAGTCAGAAGATGATATTAAATCATTGTAAATAAAAAACTACTTTGATACCACTTTGTACCATGTTGGTCCCGAACAACCAACCGAACAATGCTAAATGGTTCAGTTGTTACTACCTTAGGCCAACCTCCCCGAATGCCAAATGTTTACCACTAGTATTGAGGGTGTACTAGGTAATGTGGGAAGGGTATACCCTATCAGAGGATAATAATGGTACTGATCCAGGTAATAATATATAACATACAGTAGGAATAAATTACTCAGCAGACCCAAATGAGACCCATAGAGTGGAATCATAATCAATATAAGATAAACGATGGAGGAAAAATAGAATCAACAATAGCGGAAGGTAAACAGAAAGCACACCAACAATAAATTGCAAAAACTACTAAAAATGATCATGCCTTTATAACAGGTCATTCATGTCTCTATATATATATATAACATCAATGGATAACCCATAGTTGCTACATATTAAAGAAAGAATGCTGATACTGATGAAAATTGAAACTAAAAATGTAATCTATTGGTAGGCCTGACCTCAAAGTCGATACAATCTATATGCAACAACTAATACAATCTAGCTGCCAAAGATGGTCACTTTCCTGCACGTAATTCCATATTGTCTACACGCGTCCTAAAGGGATCATGTAAGGTGGGAGAAAAATATCAGTAGGATACCACCCAATGGTGTGTACAAAATATAAGTGTTTAATTAGACAAACTTTTATAATGAAATCAGTAAATAGTATGATATAAAAATAAACATAAACTGCATTATTGCTCTGCAGCCACCATGGTGTGTCCCCTGCTTCAGCCAACATCAGAATCTCTGTCATGTAACCTGGTACCATGTTCCCTCTAATACCTCTGGTCTCAATTAATGACTTCTTGAAGGCACACACAAATAATTTTAACCCTACTTGAATTCCCACACATTCCCATGACACAACAACCAGAGTAGTAAGGATGATTGTCCTCAAATAGGAACTGGAGGAACAATGATGGCTTCCCTAAAATTAGAAATGATAGGGACACTGATGGATGGCCTCAAAATGAATATCCGTAGCCACAAAGATGTATACCATAAAATCTGCGCGAGTCTCTGCCCCTAACTCGATAGCCTCAAAACAATCCTGTGAAGGCTCCTCACCTTCCATGTGGCTTCCTATGGAAAGCACCCCCAAACCAATTTTACATAACCACATCTATCAGGGGCCTCTACCTTACGAGTGTTCAAAACCACCTCATCCATGAGTCTACCTATGTGCACACTACTCAAAGTTCTAGGTGATCGGTAATCACCAAAATAAGTTCCCAATAAACAACATCTCAGACACCTCATGTCCTTGTGACCATGCTGCTCAAGTCTGATGGGATCACCATCCAAATTGTTTGACGGAGAAAGAAAGGAAGTGATGGCAAGATGGGGGGTGAATTGCCTTTTAAAAATTAATTAACAAATTAAAAACAAAGTGAAAGTGCAGCGGAAATAAAAGAGGCAAGACACAAAATTGATAACGGAGTTCGGCCTAAAACCCGGCCTACGTCTCCGCTCCCAACTCAACCGTTGAGAGATTTACTACCGCTTGCTTTTTAATGGTTTTAGCAAGAAACCCACTAGACATTAAGGTTAGTCTAGAACCTATTACAGCTTGCTTTTGATGGTTATGAAAGAACCCACTTTCTTTCAATGGTTGATCAAGAACCCACTAGCCTTCTTACAGGTGAAGGCTAGCTCACCTATGATTCAAGCCTTTTGAAAGGTAAGGCTTGACTAACCTCTTCACACATTGAAGGTGGTGTGAGAACCCAAATGAAAGGATGAGAGAAAGAGGTGGGGGTTTGTAGGCACAAACCCAATTTGATGCTCAAAATAAATAAAGCAATAAAAACCGTAATTGGGGAGAAGCCTTGGGTGCCAATGGATGATTGGAGTTGAAGACGTGCACTCCCAAGATTCTATGGTTGTGCTCCTTGGATGTGGAATTGGATTGGAGCAGTTGGGGTTCCTTGGAGGAATGCGCCGGAGGTTCGCCAAATGATGGAAAATGTGTCCGTTGGCTTCACAATTGTTCCGACTATATTCCTTTGGCTTCCGGGTGTTCCTAGTCCTTTATTTATAGAAGGGGAACCCTCATATGGCCTTTGTAGGTCTTCGGAGCCGTTGGAAAAGGCTTCGGAGCCGTTGGGAGGCAAGTGGACCAGCCTGGTCAAAGGCCCAATGGATAGTTTGACTGCCTCAACCGGCTGACCGGTACAGGGCCACCGGTTGGCCGGTGTGTGCAAAATGGAGGAGGGCTTGGGCTCAGGCTCCACCGGCTGGCCGGTGAGGAGGCCACTGGTTGGCCGGTGTTGAGGCAGTAGCAACCACTGTGCTGGCTGGGTGCCACTGGCTGACCGGTGCTGAGGCCACCGGTTGGCCGGTGTGGAGGCAGTAGCAACCTCTTCTGTCTGGACTCCACCCGCTGGCCGGTGCTGATCCACCGGTTGGCCGGTGCTCTGGACAGTGAGAAGACTCTCTGCCCAGGTACTACCGGCTGGCCGGTGCTGAGCCACCGGTTGGCCGGTGCACAAGAAAACAGTTCACTTTGCTCCTTTCTTGGCTTCACCTTGCTTGGCCCAATTCTTTGGTAACCTGAAATGATTCCTATCATCCAAAAACACTTGAAAGAGGATTAGATAAACAAGTGAGTGATTGTGATCATGAAAATCAAACCATGAGGGGTACGAGAGGTACAACAATCTCCCCCTATTTTGATGATCACAATCACCAAAACAAACAATGTAAAAACTGAAATGAAAGGCATGCTTTAAAGGATAAATTGAAAACAAGCAATGCATGAGAGAAATATTTCTCCCCCAATCAACCAAAAATTTCTCCCCCTTTGTGATTATCAAAATAGCACAGGGCATAAAACTTGATTGAGGGATAACGTTGAAAACGAGATAGAGATTTTAAACCAATTGAAATTTTTGAAATTTGAATTGAAAGTTTTGAATCGAAAATTTGAATTGAAAGTTTGAAATTGAATAACAGTTTGAATTGAAAGTTTGAAATGAAAATTGAATAAAAAATTTGAAATTGAATGTTTTGATACCAAGTGTTGAAGTTGAATGTTTGAATTGAAAGTTTTGAATCGAAAATTATGAAAATGAAATCAAAAGGGCTTAAACGATCCTAACTCCCCCTAAATAAAAACAACAAATCACCGGGGAGAGGTTTTTGAAACCGAGACAAATTTTGGTCCGGTGAGACTCGCTAAAAGGGATTTTTCAATCCATACTTGTCTAGTGGCGGGTCTTCTACTATAAAATTCATCGTTAAAGAAAATGGTTTTGGGCCTACCATACCGGGCATTTTTTCAATTGCACTCATAAATTAAGTTCCCGGGTTTTTTGCAATAGTTACAAAATTTAAATTGGGAGCTCGCCCTTACAAAAATAGTGGGTGCATGGGATGAGGAAGCTTGCTTGGAATAGCCAAGCCCTTGGGTGGTTCTAGCTACGCGTTGGGAACCGAGGAATTTGGTCAAATTTGGTTCACCTTGGGTGAACTTAGCTAAGGATTCCCTTAAATCTTTGATAGTTGATTCCATGGAATCAACATCGGGAAGGTGTTGGATTTTGAGGGTCAACTCTTCCTTCTCTTTGAGAAGTTGTTCTTTTTCGGAAGAGAGTTTTTGAAATTCTTTTTTAAAGCAACAAATTTGGAAGAAAGTTCGTGAAAACCATCCTCCAATTGATCTCTAGCATGTTGGAGATCCTCGTAAGATAAATGATTAAAAGAATTTGAGGAACTAGAGGAAGAGGAGTCGGAAGATGTTACCTCATGAAATGCCATTAGGCATTTGTTACCGTTGGTACTTGAGGAGGAGGAGGAGGATGTGGAGCTATCACTCCATGTGGCCTTGAATGCCTTCTTATTTTCCTTTTGCTTGGCCTTTTTCTTGTTGAGTGGGCAATCGGGCTTGTAATGGCCTTTCTTGCCACACCCGTAACATTTTACCTTAGGCTCGAATTTTTCGTCGGGTTGAGCCTTGCGGGATTTCTTCTTCTTGTGCTTCTTCATAAACTTGTGCATCTTGCGGGCAAGATTCTCCATTTCGAAATCGCCGCTTGAAGAGGAAGAAGATGAGGAGGAGGATGAGCTTTCTTCTTTTTGTACCTTGAAGGCGATGTTCTTTGGAACTTTGATCGCTTTACCTTCCATTTCAGCTTGCCTCCTCATGGTGATCTCATAAGTCATGAGGGATCCGATGAGCTCTTCGACCGGCATGTTCTTGATGTCCTTTGCTTCTTGGATTGCCGTGACTTTTGGTGCCCATGAGCTTGGTGAGATCCAAAGGATCGTCTTGACCATTGTTTCTGCAGAAACATCATCACCATGGGAATTTCTCCCATTGCAAACATCAGTAAAACGTGTAAACATTTCAGTAATAGATTTGGATGGATGCATGGTAAAAGACTCAAAATCTTGACGGAACATATCCAATCGAGTATCCTTGACATTGTTGGTCCCCTCATGGGTAACCTCCAAAAGTTTCCAGATTTCGTGTGAGGAGGTGCATGTGGAAACTCGATTGAATTCATTTCGGTCAAGGCCGCAATGAAGAGCGTTCATGGCTTTCCCATCAAGCTTGAAATTTTTAATATCGGCTTGGGTCCATTTGGATTCATCGGGGGAAGAGAGAGTGCAACCATGCATAACAATTTTATAAATAGGATAACCTATACTTCTAAGAAAAGTGGTCATGTGGGTTTTCCAATAATTATAGTCGGTTCCATCAAAAAATGGTGCACGACCCAATGACAAGCCTTCGGGAGCGAAAGAGGTTGAGGCCATCACAAAAAGTATCTTGAATTTGAAACCGGTTAGGGTATTACTCAAATTTTGCCTCTGATACCAATTGTTGGACGGAGAAAGAAAGGAAGTGATGGCAAGAGGGGGGGTTAATTGCCTTTTAAAAATTAATTAACAAATTAAAAACAAAGTGAAAGTGCAGCGGAAATAAAAGAGGCAAGACACAAAATTGATAACGGTGTTCGGCCTAAAACCTGGCCTATGTCTCCGCTCCCAACTCAACCGTTGAGAGATTTACTACTGCTTTCTTTTTAATGGTTTTAGCAAGAAACCCACTAGACATTAAGGTTAGTCTAGAACCTATTACAGCTTTCTTTTGATGGTTATGCAAGAACCCACTTGCTTTCAATGGTTGAGCAAGAACCCACTAGCCTTCTTACAGGTGAAAGCTAGCTCACCTATGATTCAAGCCTTTTGAAAGGTAAGGCTTGACTAACCTCTTCACACCTTGAAGGTGGTGTGAGAACCCAAATGAAAGGATGAGAGAAAGAGGTGGGGTTTTGTAGGCACAAACCCAATTTGATGCTCAAAATAAATAAAGCAATAAAAACCGTAATTGGGGAGAAGCCTTGGGAGCCAATGGATGATTGGAGTTGAAGACGTGCACTCCCAAGCATCTATGGTGGTGCTCCTTGGATGTGGAATTGGATTGGAGCAGTTGGGGTTCCTTGGGGGAATGCGCCGGAGGTTCGCCAAATGATGGAAAATGTGTCCGTTGGCTTCACAATTGTTCCGACTATATTCCTTTGGCTTCCAGGTGTTCCTAGTCCTTTATTTATAGAAGGGGAACCCTCATATGGCCTTTGGAGGTCTTTGGAGCCGTTGGAAAAGGCTTCGGAGCCGTTGGGAGGCAAGTGGACCAGCCTGGTCAAAGGCCCAATGGATAGTTTGACTGCCTCCACCGGCTGACTGGTACAGGGCCACCGGTTGGCCGGTGTGTGAAAAATGGAGGAGGGCTCGGGCTCAGGCTCCACCGGTTGGCCGGTGAGGAGGCCACCGATTGGCCGGTGCTGAGGTAGTAGCAACCACTGTGCTGGCTGGGTGCCACAGGCTGACCGGTGCTGAGGCCACCGGTTGGCCGGTGTGGAGGCAGTAGCAACCTCTTCTGTCTGGACTCCACCGGCTGTCCGGTGCTGATCCACCGGTTGGCCGGTGCTCTGGACAGTGAGGAGACTCTCTGCCCAGGTACTACCGGCTGGCCGGTGCTGAGCCACCGATTGGCCGGTGCACAAGAAAACAATGCACTTTGATCCTTTCTTGGCTTCAGCTTTCTTGGCCCAATTCTTTGGTAACCTGAAATGATTCCTATCATCCAAAAACACTTGAAAGAGTATTAGATAAACAAGTGAGTGATTGTGATCATGAAAATCAAACCACGAGGGGTACGAGAGGTAAAACACAAATGACCTGGGCCATTACCAACATGATAGTCACATTGCATCATGATAATGTCCATGACGCCCAATCTCGTGGTCTATACCACCCAATTTAATTTTGGCTATGCCTAACCTTTGACCAGCGTCACTCAAAAATTCCCATACCATGCCCAACACAACCTGAAGGTTACAACATATACAATATCACATATCACACATATATAATAAAAATAAATACTTCTAATTTGAAATAAAGTAAATAAATGAATTTCACTAGCCATGTTCTTCTTTAATGATGATTAACTAGTTTACCTTAGTAGTTTAATCAAAACATTTCACTTATACCCATTTTGGCACCACTGGCCGTAATGACCCAAATGAGAAACAACCTCTAACCCGAACTTTCTCAAGAATAAAAAGGTGATGGAATTCCCAATGACATCCCATGAGGAATAAAATCAATTTATTATAATGAAACATGGATCTCTCTCAATACCCGATGTTGGGGAAAAAATATACAGTCCCCAAATGTCTAAGAAAACATTAAACAAGTGTGAACCTCCTACTTAGGACTCATTTCTGTTGGAAAGTCCAATATCAAGTTCCAATCCAAAGCCTATCTTTGTAGATCTATGTTTCTGTCAAATCCTAGAAATTCTGCTCAAGTGGAAACTGTGATGTGTGAGGAAAAGAAACTAGAAAAATAGAGGGTGCATGGGTTTAGACTTCCTGATGCGATCTCGCAGCCACTGACAGATTGAAGAATTTACATTGGATGAAGAATCTATTATAATGTATGTTCTTCAGAATTTCGTAATGGAGTAGTTATGAAGTTGGGGAAGAAGAAGATGTTTTCTGAAATTACACGTGATTCTCTCCCATATAAACGAATAAAAATAAAATTACACGGTGTGTATGATGTACTACACACTATTTAGTAGCTTTGTCTATACTTCAACATAAGTGGAGGTTGATAAAGGGATTAGACACACTATATGGGTCAACACACGGCTAAAGTTCAACCAGTATACGAAAGGAAGATACACGACATGTCAGGTGACATAACATGCAATGTATTAGGAAATTCCTACACATTCATGACATTTTATTTACTTAGTTAACCCATGGATAATTCATTCCTAACCCACACATGTCATATACTTTGGAGTACATGGCGTATAATCTAAAAATTTCTAGAACTTCATAGATTTTCCCAGTTTTCTCAAAAACATCTAATAAATTCAAACCGGGTTGGGATTTTAACCCGTTCTAAAAAAACAGGTTTTTACACCTTCTCTTCAATAGCTAGGCATGAATAAATTCGTAAATTCTATAATGTGTAGAATTATTATTTTTAAACATTATAATATTGATATGAAGTGCTCTTTTAATAATGGGTATTTATAGGGGAAGGTTAGATAGAATTACCATATGGTTTTGAAAACAAAAAAAGTTTCTTATAATGTAGTTAGAATTTCTAAGGCCCTCCATGTACATAAATAATCTTTAAAAACTAGGTATGATAGCCGTAAAATAATTTTGAAAACACTATTTTGTTGAGATAGATGTGGATCCAAATGACTTTTTTAAAAATGTTTTTAATGGAACTATTATTATTAATATTTATGTAAAATACATTATATTTTTATCAACTCAAAAACCAATTTCAGATTCCTATTAATATTTTATGATATTTGAGTTTGAAATGATCATGAATGGTAACATAATTTTTTTCTTGTGTTTTCAAATATCTAAAACAAGAAATTTTATATCTCAAAATAATATAACAAAATATCTTCCTAAAATGTTTGGATATGATAATACATGTAATATTACAATAATTTGAACGTCAAAATTTTTAGATCTTAACTAATATAGGAATTCAATTGATCAAAAATACTTTCAAAGAATTATTAAAAATATACCACACCTTATATTTAGTTGAATAGATTTAAGTTTTTTTAGAATTATTTAATAAATTTCATGCGGATATAAATAAATATCATCATAAATATGTAAACCAATTATTTTACCTTAAGGGGCTATAGATAATTGAATATTAAATTCTTTTGAAAATGATTTTGAGTTATCAAATTTTACAAATGATATCTTCTATGTTGTAAAATGGATGAAAAACACATAAAACATTTAATTTATTAAGATAAGATTTAGTATCTTGGTCTTGCAAGAAACAATATTCTCTAGCACCTTCTGTTACTAAATCTCAATATGTACTAACTATTAGTTATTGTGCTGAATTTTTTTGGTTGCAACACACACTCACTGATTTTTGTTTCGGGATAGTTAGTAAAAATAATATTATTTCTGATGACAAAAGTTCAATGTCATTAATTAAAAAACAATCACAATATTCCTAAGCTAAGAATAAAGATATAACATACAATTTTTGCAGGATCACACGAAAAAAGGAGATATCATTTTTTACATTATCATAATCCAATAACAACTTGAAGATATATTTACAACCCCCCTAAATTATGATAGATTAGAATATATTTAACAGAATACATCAATGATCAACATAAAATGCTAATTTATCCACTTTCTATTTAAAAAATCTATTAATATTAAAATAGAACTTGAAAAAGGAGGAGAACATTTTTACTTTGTTTTTGAAAATATTAGTTCTCTTAAATTTTTGTGTTTTCTAAAAATATTTTGTTTCTTAAAAAATATTTTTTTCCTTAAAAAAATTTGACAAACTTTTTTCTATTAACAATTATTGGGAAAATATTTTTTACTTAAAATTTTTTAAATAAACATTTTTTCCTCAAAATATTTCAGAAGAACAGTTTTTCAATAAGATATTTTAGACAATATAATTCTGGAAAACTTTTTCATATATTCTCTAGATACATTAAAGTATAAATTCCCTTATAATCATCTTAAGAATTTTTAAATTTCATACTAAATGGTAAATTATAAATATATTATTCCAGATTGTTTTTGTAAAGTTATGAAAATTTATGTTCATTTTACACTTTTTGAAACATTTTGTTTCAAAAACACCAAGAGTTCAAACCCTCGTGCATATTTTGAGAATTTAAATGAAATTTTGTTCTAAATGAAGGTTTCAATTTGACTCTTAGATCTAAGGGAGATTAAAATTCTCTCATTAATTATATATAAATATGATAGGGGTCAAAAAAACATTTACTTTTTCTAATTACATATAATAGAAAACTCCACTTTTCTAACAAGATATTCTGATTCTTTATGATTCATATGTTTCTAAAAGTGTGCGTGGTCATATAAAATTAATTTCTAAGGGACTTACTCAATATAATATTAGTTAAAAAATAATTATCAAAAGAATATGGTATGAAAATTATGAATATTTACTATTGTTAGTTATAGTTTTATAAGTATTGGGGTCACATTGTTTCTCCAAGGATGCCTTTGATTTATATTATCCAGATATAGTTAAGTAATTTTATTCCTCTAATGAATTATATAAAGTTAACGCATTACGAGTTAGGTATTATACTTTTTTTAAGTAAGGTAACCCATATATTCAACAAAATAAAGAAACTATAAGAGTCAAAAGGAGGGGATCTTATTAAAATATTTTTCATAAAGCAGAAGAAGATTGATCGGATGGTCATCAAGCCAAGTGATGTCATGGTTGATTACCTTATTTGAAATATTTTCAAAAACAATGTTATCATCACGAAAGGCATGTGTGAAAATATATATGTCATCCAGAAGCGACGCATGGAAACTCATCCAACATGTGGTAAGAAGCCTGGAAAGGTGCACCACACCATTCCAGATGGTCTGGACAATGGTGGTTGAGTCACTTTCAGTCCATATGTTGTTCCAGCCTTTTTATTTCAAAAAATAAACTAAATGAATCACATTCAACATCTATACCTCCAAGGAGGAGACCGAATCACAACTACTGAGGAATCATCAATGATAATGACCAATAAAGTCTCTGAAAATAGCACTGCATCCCATAGGGCCCTGATTCCCTTTAGAGGCTCCATCAACATTTATATTAATCCAACCTGGGATTAGATCTTTCCAGATCACCTCAAAAGTTCACATTGGGTTCCAGTAGAGACCTTTGATCCAAAGATGGTGAACGATCATAATGTCTCCAATAGAGTTTTCACATAAATCTTTCTGAATCAAGGGTGCATCCCTAATGGCATTGAGAATTCGGGTCCAACCTGCATTAAGATTAAATGAGTAATTTTTGTGAATAATAACATTTCTATCATACCATATCACATGAATGATCTCAACAATAGTATTTAGGAAGGGATTTTTTATTTGTTTTGAAAAGTCTATCTCCACACAATGGTTTATTTGGGATTAAATGGATTGAAAGGATAACCATCTGCATTCAAACATACCAGTAATATAATGCCAAAGGGCCAAATCCATAGTGAAAGACTAAAATAGATGATTGGTATCCTCTCTATTGGATGATATAAGGGAAATTTAGAGAATATTTGGATACCAAAATACTGGATACCATCCTCGGTAAGAATGATGTTTTGAGCAATGTACCAAACAATATTGAGTCTCGAGGGTTTAATCATTGGTTTGTCAAATAAGTTCATCCAACGGAATGTAAGGTTTGAATTTGTGAAATAGTGTTTATAAAAAAATTTGGAATCAAGAATACCATTATGGGTAGGTCCCCAGATGTGGAAATCATCGTAGTTATAAAAAGGGTAATTTTCAACAACATTCATGATATTATCCGTGAAATTGAAATTACGAGATTGAATCACATCTCTAATTGTTCTAGTGGTATTGTCAGGAGGTGCATTAGGATATAACATAAACATAAGGGGGTGATAGTCCAATTTTCTATCTAGAAATACATGGAAGAATAAACTCTAACGATCCATCTAGAAATTTTCATGATTTTAGCAAGGGAATGTCTAATGGATGGCCAGATCTAAGAGTTGACATAGCTCAAATTTTCCATCTTTAATTTCATAAGGATCATATTTTTAAGAAAAGAAATGGAGGTGGAGTTATTATTGATTAATCACCATGTGAGTTTGGCTTGGAGGGCCTCATTAAAAAGATGATATTTTTTATTCCATGGTCTCCCTTCTCAAGAGGTTTACAACAGGTGGACCAGGGGATGGTAACAAGCTTCCTTTCAAGAAAGTTGCTAGTCCAGAATGTTTTTGATATAAGAATTAATATTTTTATAGATACTAGAAAGAAATTTATATAATATCAAGGAGTAGGCCATTTTAGAGACAATATTAGATTTCACAAGACATATCTTTCCCTCTATGGAGAGGGATTTACCTTTCTAGGAGATGAGTTGATTGATAAACTGGTCAACAACTGTAGTGAAGTATGCAGATTTAGTTCTTCCCCAAAAAATGGTAACTCAAAGGAAAATAAAATGGAAGGATACCTCTTTGATTCCTAAATTATTGATGATGTTTTTTTCCTAATAAGAGAAAAAATTTTCTAAATAAGAAAAAAGATTTATTCTAGTTAATATATTGACCTGAGATTTCTTCATAATGGACTATGGAATTTTTTAGAGTTTGAATGTTTCTTTTATACCCTTACAGTAACATGATGAAATCATTGGAATATAAAATATGCTTTGAAATATTTAATTTTCTAGCCACCCAGATGGGTTTACGATTTTTTTGAGCTACTAGGAGAGTGAACAATCTACCAAGACAGTCTTCCACCATAGCAAATAGAATAGAAAATAAGGGATCACCTTGACTTACACCCTTGGTGAATTTGAGTTTATATTCTTTTTTATGGTGATGAAACCTTGGAAACATATAATCTATCTTAAAACATAAGATGATTCAAAAAATGAAAAATCTAAAATATTGTTGTCCATCACTTCTAAAAAGACAATAAAAGATTATAATCTTTCTTCAGATGCATGTATTGTCTTGTTATGGGTTCAAAATTATATTATCATTTGTAATGGAGAAATATATTCCCTCGAGTTGAAAAAAAATAATTTTTTGTATTTTTATTTTATTTTGAGGAAATTTAATATCATGAAACTCATTTTAATTTTCATTGAAGTAATAAAAGTGGATTTGTGGATGTTGGAGATTATAATTTACAAAAGTTATATAATAAATATTTCAGTTAAAATTATGTGAGTTTAAAATATTTTAATTGAAGAAACCTTATTAAGTGATAGGGAATCTTATATTAGAGAAGAAACTAAGAAAAAAACATAAATTATATATATTCCTTATGTGAATAAATTTTTTGGATAAAATAGAAAATTATTTTCTATTATAGAAGTCGAAAAGATGAAAAACAAGATCTACAAAAATATTAAATCTAGAGAGAAGTCTCCCTCTATGCCTATTATTAAGTAAGAAAACCCATTTTTAATTATTCTTTTCTACAAAATCTCAAAAATAATGTTAGAAGATTGATGATGCCGATTCTTTTGGTCTGGATAAGGAAGAGGCCTGACTATAAAGAAGGTAACTTCAAAAAACCAGTGAAAATAAGTGAAGAAAATACAATGTAGGCAAAAAAATGAATGTAAAGACAATATTTCTCGGTATTTTCTAAAATGGGGTGAACATGGGAATTCAAAATTTGAAATTGAGGAAAAATGTACTCCATCTATCCAAAATGTGTTCAATAATACTGAAGAAAAACAAACCTAAGGTTTATTAAATGAAGAAAATGTTTATTGGAATATAGGAAATGAACTTTTGGTTGAATAATGTTAGTCTAAAGTTGTTAAAGATGATGTTTAATACATTTCTAATGAAAAATAAGATATTGAATTAGGGAAATAATTTACAAATAATTTGGATTTTAAATAAAATTATTATGATACTTCAACTTCATTTTCTTCTCAATAGTAGAAAAATGTTGATATTTATGTTTCAGATAAACAAAAATATTTTTATGAAGAAGAACAAAATTAAAAAACCAGAGTATCAGATAAATCATCACAAAAAAATAAAATAGATGATTAATTCAATGTTATGTATCTTTCTAAAAATTTATTTGATGAAAAAAGGTATGACCCTCAACAATGAATATTTCCCTCTTCATTAGCTTCTGAGGATTCCTCATACTCTACCAGCTCTTCCGTTGGTACAATAATATAAGGAGATAATATTATTATAAATTATCTCAATGATTTAATCAAAATTCATGATTAAATAAGAAAAATGTTTCTTGATATTCAAGTAATATATAATTATATCCAAGGAATAATTTATTATTTTTAGAAATAAAATTCATTGAAAAAACATATATATTTTCTTATACAAATGTGGTATAGTAGAAAGATTTCATTAGAAAATAAAAAATATATTCAAGAATATTGTAGCAAGTTATCATGTTGATTAATAATTCAAAGAGAGATATGAAATTATATAATGTGAAAATTGATGGAACGAGAAGATAAATAAAATTAGTTCCAAATCACACAAGAAATGTTAACTCGAATATTTGTGAAAGTTTAAGAGATATTAATAATCTAACGTCTCATGCAATGAATTGTGAATATAAAATCTCATATTAAAATAATAGGATTAAAGCTCTATATAATGAAGCATTGATGATTAATAATGAGAATATGAAGATACTAGTTCAGGAAGGAAATTTTTGAAGGATCAAGTATTTTGTTGATGAAATAGATAACTACAAAGAAGATTTCCATAATATGAATCTTACTTTCAAAAAACCATCAAAGAAAGATTAATTTTTTCTATCCTATAGAATATTTATAGTAATAAAAATAAAATATTTTTGGAAATATATTTTAGATTAATTTATTTCTTTAAACATTTTAGGGGATATTCTCCTGTATATTCTTAGGATAATGTATTTCTTATATATTTCTTAATAATTTTTTTATATATAAATTATTTCATAGTAGATATTTTGTGAACATTTCAGTTATAATTTCTTCCTCCCATTTATTAGTTCTGAAAATTAAAAATGGAGATAAACTATTCAATCATTTGAAGAAAAAAGATAAAGTACTTATATTTTATTTGATAGAAAGAAGAAATGATTAATGAGAAAGAACTGAATTTTTTGGAGATAGGGAATTTTCAGACAAAGAGGTAAAAGGATAATAAAGTCTTATATTTTCATGAAAATGGAAAAGGGTCGTAAATACATAATACCGGGGGATTAATTATATTTTATAGTTCTTTAACATTATTATTTCTCTTTCAAAGTTGTGTTTTAAAGATTCCAAAAAATCGGAAGACCATTGAGTCAAAAGTTTTCTTTTAATAACTTTTTGCCATATTTTTCTATATTACAAACCATTTATTTAATATTTTATACATTACATGTTTTTATATTTCACATCAAATTAATAATATTTTTTATTATGAAATTATGTTACTATATGTAGAATATAATGTATCAAATGGATAGTACTTCTTTAAAATAATTATTGATCGGCGAATAAAAATTGATATAAACGTCATTAGATGGAGGTTTCTAAAATTCCAGAATTCAAAATATGAAAAACCTTACTTGCAATAGGTATAAATAGGCCATTAGAAAAACTTCATCAAATGGGGGAAAACTTTCAACCATATTAAAATTTTCTAACTTACTAAACAAATGAAACATCATAATTTATACGAGACAAACATATTCACTCTACCGCATGGAGTCATAAATCTGTATAATGTTTCTTCATCAAAAAAAGAAAAGTAATTGAGATGATGTCTTGATCCTTTCAAGTAATGAATGATTTTTTTATTATTTTCTTGTAAATTAGACAAAAGAATATGGAATATGGATTTTAAATAAATTCTTAAAAATGGATGATTCATTTGAATAGAAGGTATGTTTTTTCACGTGAATAAAAAAAAATTAATTATCATCTATAGGTAATTTCTCTGAAGAGTTTGTAACATCATGTTTTGAGTAAATGATTTATTATATTTGTTTAGAGGGTTTTACTGAAAGAAACTTTCAGGATTAATTTGGTAAATTCCTTAAGTTCTTTTCCTTTGAAATAATTGTGTCTTATAATTCATAATCAAGGGATCATGTGGATTTAAAAGAAAGAGGTAATTCTAGTACTGTGTGATCGAGGGTTCTTAGGGATATATAAAAAGAAGATTGACTAATATTTTTTATAATGTAATTTTTGGGTTAGGAAAAAATACTTTTAGAGTTGGGTTAAAACCATAAATATATTGATTCTAATTAAGTCTCAATTTATACTAAAGTTTAATGTATTCTAAAATTCTTGATAAATTTGGTATTTATATATTTTTTACACCCTTTTTAAAACATCTATTTTTGTGAAATTATTATTAAATATAATTTTTATAAATTTCCCACTATTTAATTTTTTAAGTAGTTTTTATATTTATCTTCATGAAAATTTATAACACTAATTATATAAATTACATTTTTTTATTCTTCAATCGATTTGTTTCTTATAAATCAGACAGAATTTCTGTCTGCAAAAAATATTCAAGTTGTTATTGAAAATTGAATGTTTTATTTTATAAACACAAATTTACCCCCCCCCCCCCCAATATTATAATCGAATAATGAAAATTAAATCCTTCATTTATTCTATCCAATTTAAAACTCATTGAAATTTTTTATGTGATAATCCTAATATATTCAAATATCTATCCCATTTTGTGGGAATTAGGTTTTATAGTGTAGTACATCATAAAAGAAAAAATGAAGAGTTCCACCAAATTTCCTGGAATTTTTTTCATAGTAAAATCCCTATAAAACTGATAAAACTAGTTATATTGATACAAGATATTTCATTACTTATCCCTAGTTCTCAATTTATTATATCACAAAAAACATAGCGTGAATTCATCCTAAATTGTATACTCTTATTTATCTTGAATGTATTCCTACACATATCTATTTTGATATTGTCTCTTAATTAATAGTGTGGCTCAATTTTAACCTAGTTTACACATATATAAAACCAAATTTAAATATATAAAAGCATTAGAGGCTATATAATACTATTTTATAGTCCAATAACTTTGAATCCAATATTATGTGAATATAAATTAACTTATATATGGTAAATTTATTCTCTAGGCTGCACTTATGTAACTCTTTTCCCATATTTATAATCATACACATACAACTGACTGTTTGAGTTACTCTTATGAATCCTTTAAATATCAAGATCTAATCTTATATAGAAATATATATTTCCATAATAGTAATCCAACCTTGTCAAAATGTATACAGACATAAACACACATCGTTTAATTCCACAAAATGAAAGAAAAACAAAATAACATCATTATATCATCTTTTCAATCCATATCATCATTATCCAACATTTTTATTCAATATCCTTCCCATGATGAATACATAATGTAAAGGCTACCACCCCCACACCTTTATTATAGCTTGATGTAGTATTTTTTGTAACATAAACACTCACACTTATTGATTTTAAAAGCTAATAAATATATTTTATATACCGTATATCAATGAAAAGAATAATTCACTGAGCATGGTTACCATATATAAAACTATCATAATGATAAGGTTGAGTGGATCCTAGAAAATTTATTTGTGTCATGATAATTATGATTCACAGATTACTTACTTCATTATGTTTTTATAATTACGTCCCTCGCATATTATTTTATTTGAATTTATTATTATTATGTTATTATCTACTATAATATGGAATTTTAAGATATTAATTGTTTTTATATTTTATTTCACTTATTCGATAAAATTAAAGATTATATGTTTAAATATTGCAATAATTGTAAAATAAAAAAATGATTTTGAATTTAATGATTTATTATTTAATTAATTTTTATTTATTATTTTCTATTTATTCATTTCTTATTTCCCTATTAATTTTATGCCAAATATATTTTCTAATGTTCTATTAAAAAACATATGTTTAGAGTTATAACAATTTTAGTTAAGTCTAATATAATTTTTATTCTGTATAAAAATTAAAATTGTGTTATGTTTCTTATTTTTAGTAAAAAAAATATATTTTGCGTCATTCTTTTTCAAAGTTAAATATTTTAAGTATTATAGAGAGAGTTGAAATTTATATTGTGCATCAATTCTTTTCGAGTGTAATTTATCTTATGTATTGTTTGTCGGAGGAAAATTATGTTACGTATTCATAGAATTTATAAAATTGTCTTATGTATTGAATTTTTTAAATTTTAAAATATCATACTTCTGCAATATATGTTTGAGTAAATATCTTACTTACTAAATTAATTCTATTATATATTTCTTCTACATAAATATTTTCCTATGTATAAATATATGGGAATTTCTCTAAGGAAACTATATTATGTATTAAGTATCTTTTGTTTAAATATATTAAATATCAGTAATATTAGAAAAATAAAATTGATTATGCATTAAGTGATATAGACATTAACCTTTCTTTAAATTATATTATGTATTACATCTAATCAGAACTATGTTATCTATTGTTTCTTTTTAAATTTCACAAATATATAAATTATCATATTTATATTAGAGTAACTATTTTTATAAATTTAATTATTTTTAACTATGAATTAAAATAGTTATTTTGAAATAAAAGTTTTTTATAAAATTTCAATAAATTAATTTGGAAAATATTTTTAAAATAAACCTTTTTTCAAATAGAAACTTAATAATGATAATTTATGAATTTTTTAGTGTTTTGAATGTGTGTTCATGAATGAATACTATAGTTCTTAATTTTAAGGATTGTAAAATGCTAAAGTTATTTTTTTTCAAGTGTAATATTTTGTAAATATGACTATGTATTCATGTTTGTTTACTAGTGTGTGTATGTTTTGGAAAATATCCTCGATAACATTATTATTTTTCATTTTGAATCAAAAACTGCCATAGTGTGTATAGCTATTAATGATTATTATATAAATGGAATTGAAATAGAAAATAAAGCGAATGATTAATAGTAAAATATTTTGAACTTGTTTTAATAGATAAAAGTGTTGAATGAAATTCATGTAAGTATAGAGTATCTTTCAGAATCACTATTTCATTGTTGTTGAAATACTTAAATGAATTTTCAAAAGTATACTGAGATGAAAAATAAATCTAGATAATTTATTCATTATTGTTTTTTTGAATTTGGTACATCATTTTATGTAATATTTTATTGAGATATAACTATTTACTTGTTTAATTTTTTTCCACACAAAATAATGTTATGACTATTTATAAATAATAAATGTTTATTTTATAATTAATTTGTGACTATAATTTTAATGGAAACATTGTATCATAGTATTTATTCAATTAGAAAAATAATGGTAGTACAATAGGTGTAACTTACTGTTAAAAGAAAAGTATTTTGTGATTTCCATGCCTTTTAAGGAGTACAACGATGCAAGGGATAGATATAAAATAATTATATATTAATGATTCTAATTTTTTTTGATTATTTACATGTTTTGAATTTCCCATTAACTAATATATTAACTGTTATGTTGTTTTAAATTTTTATCTTGTATATTAACCCCCGCCCCACTTTAGACCTTATATAAATATTATTATGTTGTAAAATAATTGGAATCTTTGATTTCAAATATTATTTAAAAAGTTTGATTGACCAAATTTTTAATTTCTTTATTTTTAACCATTTTATAGCCTTAATAGTTTATGGGAAATATCTATCTAAGATAGTAGGTCAAAATTGAAATAATTTTTTGATTACTTAGAAACCTTATTTTATTTTATGGAAATTTATATGGCTACAGGAATGATATAATGAAACTATATCAAGAAACATAGAAGTGAACATTTTACAACAATGATAAAACCCTTCAAATTAACTATATTAAACCCTAATTCTATTAATGGATATGATGTATTAAAGTATGCTCTTAATTAAAAAATCATGATTATTAATTATTTTACAATTACTATATGTGTTTTGAGTCATGTATATACTTATAAAATTACTCATAACCCTTGGAGAATTTTTCAATTTACTCACTACGGTTAAAAATACTAGAAAGTAAATTTTTTGGAATATATAAAGATGAGTATATGGACATCAAGAATGGATAGAATAACTATTTTAGTAGTATGTTCCACAGATTCTCCATCATTGTGAATGGCATGATTTCCCTTTTATAATAACTAGATAATATATATTTTGTTGAAATGGTTATCATATCTCTTCCACAAAAGCACACTAATACCTTTTCATTGAAAGAAGTAATAATATTGAGAAATAAACTCTTTATGAACTAATTGATTCACTATTTTAATATGAACCATTCCTAAAGAATAATTATTTAGAAGGCACAATCAATAAAATATTTATTGATTTTATATTTTTTAATGTTTTTTCATTTTAATCTTTTAATTCTATGAAACATGGAATTAAAGAATGTTATTTGGCATAACATGTGACATGATTATATAAGATAAATTAAAGGAAGGATTCAAAAAAAACTCAATGAGAGTTGATGAAAAACAATAATAAAGTTAATGTTAACTCTAAATTAAATATATTAGGTGTTAAATTTTTCTTGTTAAAAAAACCTACATAAGGTCAGACTATCCAATATTAAATATAGAAATGAAAAAGAAAATGTTCTATGAGAATAAGAAAATGTAATTGGTTTGAGGATGGAATTGTATTAAATAATATAATTATTCTGAAATATTTATAAACTAAAATGAATTTTAAAACTTCTGTATCTCAGAATATATTACCGATCATTGTGATTTTAATTTTGATTTTAAATATTCTAATTTTTTATTTTATTTTTAGAGACCTAGTATTAATGAGAAAATGAAGAAATTTAAAAACTATAAATACATTCCACTATAATATTTGAGCTATATAAATATCTCAATGGAAGAAATAAGATATTTTTAGAGGATAACAAGTTTATTTCTGAAGAAAATAATAAGTTTAAGACTAATTATTACACCTCAAATAAAAACATTTATAATGTATCAAAGTCTATCATGGAGTTATATGAAAAGGTGAATATTAAGAATTTAAGGTTGAAATAATTCTTGTCAACTTTTGTTAAAGTAGTTGAATGTTAAGAAAACATTCTATCCATGGAAAAGTTAAATAAAAAAGTGTTTAATAGTATATAAAACAAACAATATTTTACTAAAATTTATTTTTTTGAAAATATCAAAAGGTATTATCTCTATTATTTTATGTCTTATAAGAAAAATACAAAGACATTATAGTAGTGAATTCTCTCCCATATTTCTAAAATAATTGGATAATTATAAATCTTATACTTCTAAATATTTTTCATCTATAATGCCTATTAAAACTTGTTTAAATTCAGTATGTGTACATAAAGTTTGTTAATAATACTATTGATCCTAAAGTTTCATGGGTTTCAATACTTTATATTAATCAAATATTTATGATGGATTCCTTAAAATCATGAGAATGATGTATGGAACATGGACAGTGGATGATATAGGCATATTATGGAAGCCCCATCAAAATTAATTTCTTTTATTAGATGTGATAGATCCATTTTCCCTTTTAGAGAAAATTAAAAGGAAAGATAAAAGCATTTAGTGAATTTTATTTATCTAATTTTTCTATAATTAATAAGGTTATATATATTTATGGTATAAAATATAACTTGATTCTTATTCTTCAATTATATGAAATACTTAATGCTAAATTTATAAATGGTAAATTTAATGATTTTAATAATAATTAAATAGTATTTTATGTTAGTTAGAAGGAAAAAATATATTATTTAGAAATTGTTGGGAAAACATTCACCATGTTATTTGTTTGAAAGTTGTGTAGAAATTTGATACCCATTGGAAAATGGGAATTGGTCATGTTTATTTCTTATTTTTGAATAAACATTGAAATCTAGAAATAAAACTACATTTATTGAATCTTAGTAAATAATATATTCATGTTTACGATTCATGAATTAAAGGAAAACATCACAAGGATTAATTTAGACTAATCATCTAAATTATTACTTAAAAACCAAAAAATTTTGTTTTTATTGATCTATTTTTTCCTACTCAAACTTCTAATCTAACATATTAGAGATATGTAACTATAATTTTGGAATATTTTTTTGATTTAGAAAGGCTTATTTTCATTCATATAAAATAGAGACTTGGTCCAAAAAACTACTTTAAATTAGTTCATATTGATAAATGTTAATTAATTTTATATATTCATAGTGATAGAGAATGAAATTTTCAAAACTCATATTTAAAAATAAAATAGAGTAGTTGTTATCATAAATTCTCTACCCCCAGAAATCCACACTAAATAATGTTATAGTGTGGAAAAATATTAAAAATAAAATAAATTGATAGAACTATGTTAATCAACTATGATTTTCATAAATATCATTTGGATCATACTGTGGATAAGTATTTTTATGTCTATTATAAATTATTTATTAGGATGATTTTGAAGAAAACCCGTTATGCATTATAAAAAACAAAGAAACAAAAATTTTGGATAATGTTGGAATTTTTTGTTGCAAGGTATTTATCTATAATAATAATGAAAATCATGATAAATTTTATATTAAAATAGATGATGGTACTTTTTTAAGAAATTATAGTTTTAATAATAAATATTAAGTTTATAATTAAATATATGATTATTGAATAATATATTGATGTCAGGCTTGAAAAAAAAGTTCTAAAGTTTAAATTATTTAATAAAAATTATATTAAAGATGATTTTAGAGATTTTAAATATATAGAAAATAAAAAACCAGAATTTAATTGAACTATTTAATGGAAAAAACAAAATAATAAATGAAATTAAAAACTCTTTGAGATCACGCTATAAGTTTATTTATTTAAAATATTGATTCTACACTTCATACAAAAAATTCCTAAAATAATTTTAACGTTCATTTTTCTTTTATTTATTATTTTTTTCCAAATGATATTTTAAAATCATTAAATGAACCTATTTGAATTTTATCTTTGGAATTTTAACATAACTAGTTTTCTAAATATGATGTTTAGAATTGGTTTTTCCGTTAATACATTCATGATTTATTTGTAATATAAGCATATTCAAAATCAAATATGTTTAATATAGACATATTTTTAGAAATAAATCTAGATTAGTTGAACAAAGTTATTATCAAGAAAAATTTATTGATTATGATGATCCTTTTTTACTTATTGTTAGATTACAATATATACAATCCTTACTATCTTATTTATCTTATCCTAGAATAAAACATTTTAAAAAAGATATCAAAATATATTTTTTTCAGAATATAATTTCTAAAGATGTTTATATTAAATAACCAACTAGTTATGAAAAGTAAAAATACCGTAATCTATTTTTAAAACATTCCAAGTCTAATTAGGGGCTTAAAGAACATCCCTGAGCATGGTATAAAAAATTATTTATTTTTATTTTTGTAAAATATTTTTCTAAATGGGAAATCAGAACCTACATGATTTATTAAAAAATATCTTCAAGATATTTCGATGAATCATATTTATATTGATGATATTTTTTTGATCACTTAATGTTTTTATTTTTAATGAATTTTCTGATTTGATGACTTTTTAATTTTTAATGAGTCCTATGGTGGTAATAGATTATTTATAGTACGTTATATATTTTAGATAAACAATAGTATTATTTTAATAGGTATAAGTATGCTAAAGAATTAATTACAATATTTGGAATTGATTCTTGTATTTGTTTAAGAACCCCAATAAATAATTTATGTAAATTTAATGAAAATGTTATTTTAATGTCTGTTCATATTAACATTTTCAGTGGAATGATTAGTAATATAGTATATTTAACGATATATAGAGTAAACCTAACGTTCTATGTATGCATGTGTATGATATTTCATGATAACCCTTATCAAATTCCCCAAAAAATTGTTAAATTTAATAGTAAATATGTTATAGTTTCTATGAATCTTGGTAAATTTTATCCACACTTAATTTCATTGGAATTAAAAAATTTGTTTTCATTCTGATTTAAGTTGTTTCTAAATTAATAAAAATGAACTAGTGTAATGCCTCTATTTTAGGTATGATATTGGTTTATTGGAGTTCAATTAAATAATTATTTGTTTCTTTTTCTATAAATGAACTTTATTAAAAGATATTTTCATTAAACCCTTGGATAAAAAGAATTTTAAAAGGATTATATATGAACAAGTAATGATGGAATTATTATTTTAATATGATATAATCAATGTTTTTTTAATTCATTATTCTATATGACTAAATTTATTTCTAGATTGTATGTAGTTATTTTCTTCCTTATGGATGAGTAAATCAAAGGAAAATACATTCACTTCTATATTCATATCTAGTAAGAAATGACGAAATTTTAAGGATGTTAACACTATTTTAAAATCTCTGTATATGCAAAATATTTATTTATCATTTTTTATGCATTGATTTACTTGGAGATATTTTTTATGTTAAATATTTAATTCTTTATTTAGTTATTAAAAAAAATTACAAATAAATCAAAAAAATTACTTATTTATTTATTATAAAAGGGGTAGAATTTTCTTTTTTAAATTATTTTTTTTGAAAATACCAAAAATTGGGATATTGTTCAGTGAATCATTTCTTCTTATTTTATTTTTTTATAATTGTAATTCTTCACTTAAAATATTTTTGGTTGTTTTGATAATTATATCATTAATATATTAATTTATATGATATTATTAGTACTTTCTTAATATCTAATGTAATCCATAATTATACTATATTAATTCTTATATGTTGTTTTTTGTTTTTTGATTGAATATTGAACTGCTTATAAAATAACATAATTATTTTAAATTTATTTATTTATTTTCAACTTAATTTTTCTATAGGGTTTTATATTTTTCTTTATTATTTCTTAGATAATTATATGAAAAATGTTTATTTGTAGTTTAAAAAAAAACAAAATACATTAAATTTCATAGAATTTCTTAAAGATTAATACCATACATATTCTCGATGAACTGAAAAAATTATGTGGCATGTGTTCTCGAGACTTTAATATTTTTTAAATATCATATTATTTAAATGTTAAATATGTTACACACTATAGTGGGAGTTAAAATTTATATTATGCATCACTTATTTAGTGATTAATTTATCATATGTAATCTCTATAGTGGGAAAATAAGACACGTATTTAGTGAAAATATTTCATATTAAATTTTTTACAAAAAGATATCATATGTATTCCGTAAAAGTTTAATCAAATATCTTGTGTATTAATTTAATTATATTACAAATTTCTTATGATTAAATATTTTCTTAGAAGTTAGCATAATGAAATTTTTATAATGATTTTATATTACATGTTATATTAATTCTTTTAGAATATGTTATGTTTCAAGAATAGTGGAAATGAAAAATATATTACACCTTAAATATCTTATAGATTATCCATTTTTAAAATTATATTACATATTACTTATATTTTGGATTAAATTACACAATTTTCAGGATTAGTGTTTTCTTACGTATCAATTATCTAATGTATATTAGTATTTCTATTTATGTACATTTCATGTTTATTATGTATATAACATAAATGAATGTTTTAAGGATATAATGTTTTATCACATTGCAACACATGTTTTAGAAATGTTTATTAAAAATTAAAATATTTTTAATTAGAAACAAAATATTTTTATTTTTTCATTATTCAACATATTTTGAGTGAGTTTTAATGGGATTTTATTAAAGAATTAATTTTATAGGATTTGAAAATAATGAAGGGTTTTATTGTATGAAGGAAAATATTATGGAATGCTGAATAAGTATTCATAAGATTTTATTAGTAGTTTTATTCATAGATAATATCACTGGAAACATCATTATTACTCTCTTTGAATTATTCTAAATTTTATAGTTTTTGTACCTTGTTTAGACTCTTATAAAAGGGAGTTGAAGCTACAAGTGACAAACCAATACAAAACATAATAAAGTAATTTTTTGTGAGATCATTGTTGGAAAACAGTAATAAATTAACAAAAGGTCATATATGATCACTATAGCCTTACTCTTGCAGTACCTGGATGATCTTTCAGAGTCTGGCTGAGCTGCTAAAAATGATCTATTTCATCTATTGTTCTATGGTTTTTTATTATTTTACTATATTTTTATATTTATAAAGTTGGGATATAATTATTTATTTTATTATGATTTTCCATTTAAAATAATTTTTTGACTGGTCATACCTCTAGGTAATATAGTATTTTAATATTTGTTGTCCCATTTTAAAATTTTGGATGAGTTATGGTTTTGATTCTACTGTAAAAGGATGTTTTCACTGAGGTTATATGTTCCAATAAAAACTAATGTCTTTTAGTAAATACCATGCCATTGAAGAATTATAGGGGTGTGAAGAGTAAATATATGATTCATTTTTGTCGAAACTAATATAAAATTATCATGTGATCATATTTTTATTTTTTTTATATACAATTATTTTCAATTTGAATTATTTTAAATTTTATTATATTCTATTCACTTCCCCCAAACACACAACTTCTGGACATATTACTCTCTCAGCTGATACTCAGTTAACCTATCACCATGTATGGTCTATATGTATGGAATAATATTCATTTTTTCATTCATCGCAACAGCTTTTATGTCTTTTAATATGCCAGCTACTCGATGATCTTATATCATATCAATATTCTGTTTCTTTTTATCTCTCCTATATATTTTGTTCCATTCATTTATATTTTTATATTCACATTCACTAATGGATAATATATCAATCATTATTGATTACCATAAATAATCTCTAATAAATCGGCCATCAAATTAAAAAACTAGAATATAAAATTTCTTGTTACAATATGTTACCTGATTTTGATAAGGCTTATATGTCAAACCTTGATGGTAATCATTAGATCATGATGTTATTTAGTTTATTTATTGTTTCTATGATGAGAAAATAGTGTAATTAAAGGGGGAAACAACTGAACTATGAAGTTCAAAAGCCTTTTCCATTATGGTGTGATGAGGTTAATTATGTTATAACATACCTTGATATCATTATATTTGAATACATAGTATCATAAGATAAGGGGGATTTGTTCCATAATTTTTTAAAAATAATTGGAATTACCTATATTATAACATAATGTGCATCTTTATTTTTTTTAATCCCTTCTTAAATAATAAATTGATTAATTTCATATATTCCACTTTATTTATCTTCCTCACTCCCATATTTTAGTGGCCCTAAAATCCTTCTTAACATCTTTGAAATCCCTTTCAATGATTTTTTAATTTTTTATTTTACTTGATTTTGAATTCATATAGATCAACAGAATTTTTATGTAATTATTATTTAAATAATGTTAATTATATTTCTTCTAAGAATATAATAACTTATAAAGTGTGGGATTTATTTGATTTTGTATTACTATTCAGTTATTATTGAGTCATTTTAAGAACATGAAAATTGAGTCTTGTTTTCATTGATGTGATTGATAAATCATCAATTAAGGCAGAGGATTATACCATCTTTATTTTATATGTGTTAATTGTAATTATATAGTTCAGTATATGTAATGAATGGAATTTTTTTGATTCAATTGATAAATATATAATTAGTAAAATAAATTTACCTGATGTGTGAGGAATAAAGGATTTATATATAAAGTCATCATTCAAAAATGAACTGATGGAATGTTTTGTGAATTTAGTAGTGAATTGACTGTAAATAATGATATAAAAGAGGATAAATAAGTTTGATAAAATGGAGAATAAATGAAGTATTTATATGTTGTTATAACCTTATTAAAGGATTAAAGTGTGGTAATGTTTTTGTTTTATTATTGATTGGTATTTTATAAATCTATTATTTCCATAGTAAAGTTAGATAAATAATGAAGATTATATAATTTTTCAGGTAATTTTGGTATATAGGTTTTATATACTTAATTAGTAGCTAGTTTCTGTAATTTTACCAAATATATTTGGTTAATATTATGGTGTCTTAGATGTGTGAGATAAGATTGGGATAGGTTGTTATAGTTTCCTTATTTTGAATTTGGTTTATTTTAGTTATTCATTTCTTTTTTTATGGTGATTTTCTTTTCATATAACCCAATTTGGTGATGATATATTATAGTAAAATCCTATCCCATCATTGTACACTTATTATGAGGTGATCATTATGTATTTCTCATATACTCTTATGTTGACAAGGATATGGCATTCAATAAAATTTTGGGAAGGAACGGGATGTTATATTTGGACCCTAGATATATTTTTTTTTGTTTTTTACAATTATCAATGTTTTTTGTTCTTTTGTATAATTCTTGTTATGGTGGTAGGTAATTATTTGGATAAAATAAATTGTTATTAAAAGTATCGATTTCATGGTACAATGTTCAATTTATTATAATAGAGTTGGTGAATGAAAAGTGATAGAGGTTGTTTTTTAATCATGCTTTGTTTGATTAATTTTATTAATACTTATATATGTTAATAAATAATGAGTTATTGTTAATTTTTACATGATTCATTGTAGGTTATCTGAGAAACCTATTTTGTATACTTTCATACCTACCATATTATTCTGAAAAAATAGGTTTCCCAATCTCGAATCAAAGTTTGTGTTGAGTGATATTACTTCATGCATGATTTAATCTAACTATTAGTAGGTGGAGCCTTAAATTGGTATATTTCCATCATATTTAATAGATTATTTCTGGGATATGACTTAATTTATTACCTACTCATGTATAGGTCTTCTTGTTTATGTAGAAATTGATTGTAATATTAATTTTTGTGGTGAATATTCGGGTTGTTGGTTTGTATTAAAAAATGAAGAATGTCTCCCAAAAAATATTTTATACCTTCAGTGCTAGTCCCCAACCCATGGCGGAGGTAGCAATAAGGGGTCACTCTTGAACTTCATATTAGTTCAAGAGGAATCTTAGTGGTTTTGGGCCGTGAAATATTTTTGTTTTTGATTATCCCATAATAACATGATTAGAATATCTTTTTCAAAATTAATTTATTTCAATATTTGTTTTAAAAATAATATTAGTGAACTTTATGATTATGCATGATTTGGAAATCTACATGATTCTAATATTTCAAACAAATTTCGTTTTATAATTTTTCAAGCCATCATTTTCTGACCTATTGTTAAAATTAATATTTTAAAATTAATGTATTTACATTGGGTAATTAATACAAAAATTTAATATTTAATATGTTAATTAAAAAATTTAATTATTTGAATACATATATTAATACATTCATATATTAGTTTCTCATATTAATAGATAATTAATCCTATTTTTCTATGGATATTTCATGTATGTTGTTTGATTATTCATTTCATTTCTCTAATTAATTAATAGTTTGTAATCTCCTCTTAATTAATTTATATGATATTCTTCACCGTCAAGTTTTTTATCATTAGTGTAATATCCAATACAAAATTAAATATAGAGACTAATATGTCATCATTGTTTTGTTTCGTAAAGTTTTCTGATGAACTCTTAATGAAATTATATTACATTTATTATATATATATGTATATATTATAGGATTATAATATTATTTTTCATAATATAAAACCTATCATCTTCAATATCATATATCCATTTTAATGAAAAAGCTGATAACATTTAATGTTCTATGAATTGACATCAGAACTAATTAGGATATTATCATTCATCTTTTTTCATTTACCATTTCCACATGTGATAGAAAATTATTACATCATTTAACACATACCATGAAAAGAAAATGAATTTTATATGAATCAAATTATATATATTTATATATACTATTACACACAACATCTAACAAATATGATTACAAAAATCACTCATTTCATCATTGAAATCCAAAATCCTTCTTTAATTATTATCATATTTTATCATCAATTTTTTATGGAATCTAATCTATTGTAGTTTGTCCTATGTGGAAATATATATATCTATATTGGTTAAAAAATATTAAAAATTATTTTGAATTTATTTTCTATATAATTAATCACTAGTCATATTTTTACTTTTTATTATTTGTTAATAGAAATATTTTTATTATGATTTTTTTTGGGGGACTGTTTTTTATGGTATCACATTTCTAATGCTCTACCTTTGTAAATAAATGGCATTTTTAACCATTTTAATATATAAAGGAACTAAAATATCATGGGAATGATTACAAAAAATTTTATATGATATAATTTTATATGTGATTATATTTTATTATTATTAAATGTATATTGTCAATATATTATCATTTGTAAAATTTATTTATTGATATGATTTTTTTTTAAAAAATATTTTTTATTTACTTAATTATTAGTGTTATACTTTTTGTGATATAAATTTCATAAATAAATTCATTATAATATTATTTATTATAATTCGGGAGTCCTAGGTGATATCCTGATAGATTGAATTATGGGAATTGAATAATTTTTATGCATACAGATTTATTTATTTTCATTTCATAAATAATTAATTATGTTAAATGATTCATTTCTAGATATAATGTAATATAATCATTTATAAATTTTATAAATAATTTCATTATAATTTTATTTTTTATAATGTGGGCATCTTAGACGATATCCTAACAGATAAAATTTTGTAAATTTAATAATTGTGGTTAATATATATTTATTTATTTTCATTGCATAAATAATTAAATATATTAAATAAATCCTTTCTAGATATAATGTAATATAATTATTTCCTATTTCAATAATAAAATTAAATGGGGTTAATTTTTAGGACATAAAAATATCAAGATAATTATTATTCCCTTACAAACGTAGAGTTAGGGAAGGAAAACCTATATCTCTAACTGTTAATCCCAATAGAACATAAAAGTGTTATCCGAAAATGTGGGTTCAATCCAAATGGGTGTGTTTTATACTGATGAACTACATGATTGATTTGAATATTTGATATATAATTCCATATATTAAAATTTTATTATATTTTAGAAAATTTATTGCTATGAAGTTGTATAATTATTACAAGGCTCAAAAAGACCAAAATCTCTCATTGATTGAAAATAATAAATATGATGTTGTTCAAAAAATTTAGGAATAGATAATGAAAATGTATATCCTTAATATAAATAATAATAAATAAGATACATTCTAGATTTTTAAATTATTTGACTAAGATTTGATTAATGATTTACGTAATACTTGGTGTTTGACTCAAGTGTAAAAATTCATGTAATGAATTCTCTTTAAGGATTTATAAAAAAAAGAAAACCAAAGGAATTTGAGTCAAAAATAATAATGGGTTATGGATCCAAAAATTCTATGGCATAAAAACATTATTATTAATGAAATTATTATTAATACATATTTTTTATGGAAATATATATTTTATGTTTCTTCTATGAGAAGAAATATGATTTATGTCTCAATATTAGAATATTGTGGTTATATGTTCGAATTTATAACATGAAATGTTGTTAACTTTTTTAATTCTATTATATATGATTATGGAATACAATTTAATGGTTATACATATTTAATTTCATTGAAAAGGTTTTTAATTTTATAAGTTTAAAAATACAGAGTATGATTGATGGAAAAAAATTATATTATCCATAAAACAATCCAGGAATTTCATTAAAAATCATATTGAAATATTAATATAAATAAGAACGCTACCAAATTTTTATTTTTAATTTTGGAATTATTGATTACAATGTTAATGGAAAATATACAATTAAATTTGAAAATAAAATATATGATTAAATAAATAATTCTTTGGAGTTGGTTCACACTGATATAAATAGACCTATTACACCTTATTAAATGGGAATATAAAAATATTTCATTTCTTTTATAAATTATTTTTTTAGATTTGGTTGGATATGTATTCTTTATGATAAATCTAGATCCTTGGTTTCTTCTAAATGATTCATTGTTTCAATTTAATTAAAGATTAAAAAAATTATATTTTTAATATCCAATACTAGAGGAGAAAATTTTATTAACTGTAATGAATTTAACAAAAACCTAGGAATTTTTTTTATGTTTCTTAGTGAATTTTGAATTGAGCCTTAATACAATATGTCACGTACTCCTAAAAATAATTTAATTATTGAAAGAATAAATCATACAGTTCATGAAATGGTAATGTGTACGATCAATTATTCATTATTACTTGGTTTTCTAGGGGAATATTATTTGAGAACTACATTGTATTTTATGAATACAGTAATTGTAAAAGATATTCCTAAAATTTCTTATGATTTTATGGATAAAAACAAACCATGTTTGAGAACATTTCATTTTTGGGGTCGTGAAGCATTAATGAGGTTATATAATCCAAAATTTAATATATATATATATATATATATATATATATATATATATATATCTGTGTGTGTGTGTGTGTGTCTGTGGTTTCATTATTGGAAACTCTATCGGTTATATAGGTTAAGGAATTTAATTTCCATTTTATTCTATAATAATCATTAGATATTATAATCATATATTACATTGGGATGATCTTTATTGTATTGATTATTATCTTAATCCAATAAATTTTAAACAAGATTTAGTTGAAGTTTTGGTGTTATATATTTCATTTCATATTAATTTTATGATCTGTTTGAATTATGATAATCATCAAAACATTATTTCTAGAAAATAAAATATGATTACATTATCCTTAGGTGATGTGAAAATTGATTTCTTTACTCATTAATTTATACTATAAATATCTCAATGGGTTTGGGAAACTTCTATATCTAATGACTATATTTTTTATCATAAAGAAAATGAATTTAATATAAATGAAAATAATTACCGTATAACATTAAAATATAAAATTTTTAGTAATCATTCCTCAAAATGGTAAAATTTTATGGAAGATGAGATATCATCTCTGAAATAAAATAACATAGGAGATCTGGTTGAATTTTAAAAAGGTTTATTTACATTAAAATACAAATTTAAGACCACGTGTGATCTATATATTAATATGGAAATATATAATAACAGTTCGGAAAAAAATAATATAATCAATTAAAGAGTATTGATTATAAATAATATTCCTTACCAATATCTATTAAATATAAATTTTGAGATGTCCTAGCCTTAGTAGCTCAGTTTGATTTGTAACATCACCAAATAGATATTAAAACATTTCCTTTTAATTGTGATATGATTAAAAAAATTCTTTATTCATTATAAGGGTTAATCCAAATTATTAAATGTTGTTTAGTTTTTAAGATTATGAAATCCATTTATGGATAATAATATGCTTTGAGATAGTGGTATCTAAACTTTCACTCTTAAAACTTGTAGGAGAAAATTTATAATATATTTTCTATATATTGAAAAAATATATTTTGGTTCTAGTGGTTGTGTTACAGATTTAAATAAGGAAACAATTGTGTTGAGTTGTCACTTTGATATGAAATACAATTGGTGTGTGGTAGAGAAAAATATTTCATTATTTTTAATTTTCAATTTGATGAATTAATCCCAGTGAATTTCATATTATAAGTAAATTTATCAAATATTTAGTTTATATTTTTATTTTTGAGATTAAAATGAAAGTGGTCAAAATTCATGATTTTAATTAATTTCTATTAATTTTTTGTATTTCATTTCCTTATAAAAACTTTATTATGTGTGATTTTTTATTCATAGGAAGCATGTTCTATAAGGTAAATATTATGGATAAATGAAATTACAGAAGATTCTTAAATTTGACAAAGGACCTCATATATAAGATTCATTTTAAAGAAACTAAGCAGAAAATTTTGGAATGTTCATAGTCAAGTAGACTCTAAAATAAAATTTTAGAAGAAAATTCTAGAAGTGAGGGTAAAACCCTACGTATGGTCAATCCCATAGATGTGTGTCTTGGACCACTGTGTAAAAAATTTCATGAAGATAGATAATATATTTATTTAATGCGTATTGAATTTTAATTTCCCACTAATAATCCTCCCTGGAATATATAATACGTTTTTGGAGGATATATAAAGATTCTACGATTTTAGCATAAAAGAATGGAATTCTAAGAATGTAATTCATAAACCTTGCATTTTTTTCAGTTCATACAAAATATTCCTCTAGTTTAATATATCATATTTAACCCATGGACCAGTGATACATAATATATTATAATATTCTAAAAGGGGTGAAGAGTTTGAAACATAGATGAAACGTAATTATTAATTGATGAAATATATTTTTTTCAAAGGATACATAATATTCTCAACTTGGTATTTAAAAAAATATCATTTTTACAAAGATGAAGTGATGAACTCCATCTAATACATAACAAAATTTGTGCTGATACGTAAGGTTTTATACATTATCAATGTGGAAAATTTTAGTAAGATGATATGTATTATTTAATCAAGGAAACTTGAGTGTTTTTACATAAGAAAATTTCATCTAAGATTCTCACATAAGGTTTTATATTTTTAGAAAATAAAACAAAACAAAGCTCTGTGGAATGTCTCTGAATACTATAATACCTATTAAAATATTTCCATATTTATAATTTGTTATGTTTATAAGATTGAATGAAAATATGGTAATAGGATCAAGGATAATATTTTAATGTGTGGCAAAATATAATGGAAAATTTGAAGGAATTAAAATCTATTGAAAATCATAAACCTTGTTACTATATAAAAAGATCATAATGTTCAAACTAGGACCATATAAAATAATCCAACTACTTATTCTATATTATTGGGATTTGATTCCGTGAAAAAAAAATTCACTATATTAATTAAATCCATATTCTTCATTTTAAAGGATTCAAATTTCACACTCCATGCCTATTGGATGATGATAAAAAGTAGGTTAGGGTTTTGTGGTATTTTATTATTATAATTCATTATCGATTTTAATTAATATTCTCTCTCTACATATACTATCATTTTTTATTACCTTTACTATGATCATTAATCTTCAGGTTGATGAAGAACTATCCCAAGGGATCTACTGGGGGAAGAACCTTGTAATGAATTGGTGTCATAGTTTATTCATGTTAAATTGGATTTTTTCAGTATTAAGTTTCTTCGAGGATTATAAGTAGTGTGAAATGGTGATAGTGTGTCTTTACTATAGTTATCTTATGTTTTTCATTACCTATTTCTGTATATTCCATCTCATCACTTGATTATCATGTTATATGTTGACTTCATGGTGGTAAGGTGTTGAATGGGCGTGATTTCATACAAGGAAGGTCGTTTATGGGGTGCCCTAAATTAAGTGTTCCACTGGATTACTAACTAAGTGTGAGGGGTATGTGAAGTTTGATTGTTCATTTCTTGGTACAATATATATTTAAAATCATGTTACAGTTTTATAACCACACATATGATGATGTGTGATCATTAATTAGGTAAGAGGCAAACAAATCTATAATAAAGGTTCACTCAATGAAATTCTTCTAGGATCATTTAAATTATTTCTAATATCATTTAATTTCATTTATATTTTCATGTTTCTTTTTTTTGTCATAATAAATATTATAAACCCTTATATTTATTTTTTAAAATTATATTAAAAATAATAATAAGTGGACATAATAATAAGTGATACCAAATATATTCATTTATAGAAAATTATGTTCATCCACTATGTTAAACTCATAGTTTTGTAAATATTACTTAATAACTCCCATTAATTGTTTTTTCAAAATATAGTGTCAATATTAGGGATACAGATGGTCACATATTATTCCTTTTATAGTTTTTAAACAATGTTTCATATATTTTTTAAAAAACAATTTAAAAAATATAATTATGTTTTGTATGTTGTATTAAGATTCATATTTTTTTAAATGGAATAACTACTTGCAACTAAGAAATGAATATATGTTTTAGCAAATAAAACCCAGTTTCAAAATCTTAGGTAATAAATATAGGAGATAACGTACCAAATGAAATTGTCTATTGATTATTTCACAGAATTACATAAACAAAAACATTTGGATATGAACAAGAACCAGTAGAGAAGGTGATTAATCCACTTATTTTTAAATTTTATGAACCTGAGGAGGAAAATATTGAATTATTTTCAAATATATTTTTGAATTCACCGTAAAACTACCATATGATATCACTAAAATAGATATACTAGTTTAAACATATTTGGGAGAATAATAAAATTTGGAAGATTTCTAGAATTATTTTGTATCTAGTGAGACTTAAAGGGACTCTATTTCTTTAAAAATGAAAAAAATTCAACTTTATATATTTCTATTGAAATAAAATAAAAAAATATTAAATTCGATGGTTTTAATGAAATTATGGTCAGATTAAATAATTTCTTCCATCCATGATAAACTAGTTACAAGAGCAACTTATCATTGAAGAATAATTCATAGTTTGGGATAATACAAGAAGAAATAATGAACATGAACTCATTGGTATCTATTTTTATTGAAAATTAATTATGTACTAACTCTCACTATATTGAGATGATTTATTCAGCCAAAAAATATATTTCTATATATAGTTATGAAAAGGTAGATAATGCACCTTTAGAAGAAAATATAAATCTCCCAGAACTATATTCATATTTTTAAAAGGGATTAAATGAATTGTTCTAATTTTAATTTTATGAAGATAAATTTATAAGATAATGTTTTTTAATATAAATATTTTAATATTGATTCATCTTGTTTTTATTGCATACAAAGAAAATAATTCACTAACTTTGACATTGATGAAACATTTGTTATAAAATTTATATAGCATTACATGGAAGAATCCATAGAAGTGGTGGTTAAAGAAGAGGACATGTACATTATTCTACCCCAGAAAAAATTTTGCCTCATATAAATAGGCGAGGAAATTAATAACACTAAAAAATAGATTTCCACTCATAGTTCATGTGGATTATCACGGGAAGTATAATGATTTGATGCTTCATAACACATAAATTCAAATACCACATTGATTCGGTGATAGTGACTGAGATCCTAACTATGGGATATAGAAATCATGTACCCACTTGGGGGTTCAAAAAATTATTCTTTTCTAATCTATTTCATTTAATTTATTTTTATCCAATACATTTTTCTGTTTTATATTATCTACTTGTAGTTTTTTAGAGGAGGAAAATCACAGCTTAACTCAAACTTCCCCTACTCAATAAAACAATGCCTTATTTTTCATTTTTATTTGATCAAACACCTAAATATTATATTTGTATTGTATTTAACTAAATCCATTTTATTAGTTTCATTTTTGTGTGGGGGAGTATTTCTTATATGAATATTTTTTTCCGTTAACTAATAAGAATATTTTTATTCAATTGTAGGATAGTGTCAACCTATTATTTTATTTTATTTAATGTTTTTTTTGATTTTCATCATTTGAGAACATTGATCTTAAATTCATTTTCACTAAAATTTTACAATATTGAATTTACTTTGATATTTTTACATTATTTTAGAAACAATATTTTCAAATTATTTTGGATATTGAAACATTCACTAAATATTGATTTTCAATCTTTTTTTTTGATTTTGACTAATTTTGTAAATACATGTACTTGAAAAACTATCTGAAATTATGGTTTCAATGTTGAGAGATATTATAAACCCTTTTTCATTGTTGTTCCTATTACCATTAATTTTATGAGTGAAACTTATTACTAATGTGAGAACTAGATCTTGTGATTGTTTATCATTAAATTAATTGGTGTTTATAAAATGTTTTTTATATTACTGAAGTAATTGTTTTCAAGCCACATTTTTAACATGTAAACTACCCTTTACATAAATATTCTAATCCCATTAAATGAATTATTTTCATATCAGTTTAATCTTTATTATAGATTGATTTATCTTTATCAACCTTCACTATTGATATATTTACATTATTATTTTATGTTTTTGTGTGGGGGGGGGATTGTGATGTGTGTTATATGAATAATAAGCTCATTGATGGGTGATGAAATCCATAATTCATCATTCTAGACATTAAAGGGAGGAATTGTAATGTGTAAAGTTTATCTATGTTTTACTTTTTTTATTCTTATTATATTCTACGTAATAAATAAAGATAAAATTATGAATGAAATTGATGTCTATCGTATTTAATTATTATATATACTTACCTAAATTACTGAGGATCTTCTTAAGAATAAAAGTCCATTAATTTTCAATAATTAATTTTAATCATTGATCATATCATCCTCAATAATAAAAAAAGAATAGATAAAAAAATAAAGTGCCCTTTGATTTTGAGAATCTTGAATTATATTTTAATTACTATAAAGTAAATCAATATATGCTGAAGGAAGTGAGAGGTATTCACATGAATTTGGGTAGTAATGAATTTAATTAATTCCTTGCTGAGAAAATCACTACATAGGATGGTTGTATTTTTCTCTATATGAAATATATCAATGTGTGTTAAAGGAAGTGATAATTCTACCCATGAATTTGGGTAATGGAGATTGTGGTTGGTTTGATAGTGATAAACCCATTAATTTTGACAATTATAAAGTTGGTTTGTATGGATATTACTTTTATTGATGAGTTTGAGATCATGGTCTTTATTATTAAACACTATTTGGAATATTCCTTGAGTAAATCAAGCTAATTGGGAAATTCAATACTATTCTTAATTATGAGAAATGATAAAAACCCATAAAAGGGACTGATAAATGTAAAGGCTATTATGAATATTGTTTAAAAAATCTTTGATAAAGGATTAAGAAATCTAAATTTGAGTTGTGATATCCATTAAATAATTTAAATGATACATATAAAACTGTTAAGTACCTATGTTTCATAACAATAATTTCACTCATGTGTGTAAGAAATATTTCAACATTTAAAAATTATAAAATTGAAATGGTTTTAGTTGTCTATAAATCAACATTGCAATGCATAATCATTAATTCACTATTTCTAAAACATAATCTATTATTGTGTATGCATGAATCATATCATGTGTAACAATCGAAAATAGTTTCTATGTATCATAAAATCAGGTATAACTACTTAATAGGTTGTGTAAACATGATGAATTTTTACATATATATGATTTATGGGATTTTATACATGATTTTGATCTTTTTAAGCACCATTTAAATAAATATCTATATATTTCTACGCATTATACATTAGATAAAAGTTATATTTATAAAAACAATGTGATAATTATTGAGAATTGATAATATAAAGAGAAATTTAGTTATGATGATTCCAAAAATTTTCTTATGTTTCCAAAACATAACAAACACACAATTGTTTTTTTAAATCAATCCAAAAATTTTGATATCTGATCTACAAACATGGATAAAAGTTAAATAGAGGAAGAGTTTTTGAGAGACTTATTAATGTCTGAAATTGAGTCTTTAGAATTTTTATTTCATAGGAAAAATACATTTGAAATGTCAATAGCTATGTAATAAATTTTAAAACATTATAGAGCCCAAAATTTCCATGATTCAAGATTGTATAAGAAAAAACTATATTATATGTTTTTAAAAATAATGAAAATAAATTTACAATGAATATAACGATATTCTTTAAATTCTAAATCACTGAGATCTGGGATGCTTAAGAGAATTTTTGATATTCATATTTGATTTAACAGATATTAGAATATGATAAAAATATAATAATTCACCCAATCCTATAATGAATAATTTCAATATCTCATTAAATTTTGGAGTTAAAAAAATGTGAGGATGTTAATGTTGTATCCTTAGTTTGATAAATATCAAAAACCATTTTTGAGTCAGGTTGAATTTTCTATGGTAGAAAAAGAAGGTATGATATATTATTGTTTTACATAGACTCAACATAAATTTTGAAATGTTCATAATGGTTTTACTCAAGAAAAGATGATCGAACCAAACAAATGTTATTGAAGTTGTGTTTTACAAAACCATGGAAATATGATTTAAATGTGTTGGATTTAGTTGTTGTGAGTAATTCACTTTGAGAAGTATAAGTTCATATTTATAGAGGAAAAAAATAAATTTTTATTTATCCATTTGAGTTGTAATAATTAAGGGTTTTTTTTTGAAAATTATTTGAAGTAAATAGAGGAATCATTAAATATCATGATCAACCCAAACTGAATAAATTATAACCATGGTTTTTAGTTGGAAATGAAAATAAATATATATATGCATTATGCTATAGGATATTATAAATGGGTTGAATTAAAATATATAAGTATATGACATTGATAAAATCTAGGAAGATTTAAAAGTGGGAAAAATGAGGTCTGTCGCAACTGTAGGTGTGCTAAAAAACTAAGTTAGTTGAGAGTGCAATAGAGAACTCAAAGGAACAAAAATAAAATAGATGAATCAGAGAGATTCTCAATCACTTTTGGAAAAATGGAGAATGTATCAAACTAGTAATTAAAATAAATACAGTTGGGTTTCAAATAATAGAAAGAAAAAAATATGATTAAGGTAGTGCTCAATTTCGAGTTTGTGTGAGTTGTGTTAAAATATTTATCACTGAGATTTAATAGGTAATAATAAAAAAGATAAATAAGAGTTCTTTTAGTAATGGTGTTGGTAATTAGAAAATAGTTCTTTCCAAGGCTTACAGTATTGAGTTTTATGGAAGACTGTTTTAGTTGGGTGTAGTCTTTGAATAGATTTTGTAGGATTTGGAAGTAGTATTGTATATAGAGTCCAACTTACAAAAAATATTATTAAATACATGAATGAATTATACTTCACACTATAATTTAAGAAGTGTATTAGTGTTGAGTTTCCATAGAAATATATGGAAATCATTTGGGATCTAATTCAAGAATATGATGGTAGAAAGACTATATGGTACAATTACAGCTTAGTGGAATGCAATGGGATATTTCATAGTATATATTTTTAATTTTTTAAATTTACTTACCTACAAAATATGGTTACATAGTGGGTAAGGATAATAAAAATGAGCATCCAAGTTTATTTATGATAATATCTATAGTATACAATCTATATACCTGGATAATAACTGACACTGGTAAGTAGTATATAAAAATTGAAAATTAACCTTATAAAAATACTTGTACCATATGTATTTCATTGTCTTCATTGAATACTTTTTAATGCTATATTAAATTTAAAAAAATATTCTTCTACTTTAGAAAACATCATATTTTTAAAACCAACTGGATTTAGAGGATGAAAAAAGGATTTTTTTTTGATAAAACAATTTAACCCCTAATTTACCCACCTCTTAGGTGTGTCTACATGAACATATTGGGACATTGAATTGGTATAAAATAATAAGTTTACTATAATTGAATCTAATTTTTAATATCATATTTTTATTAGAAAAAATGATAATTATGTTGGATATATATTTTTCATACTTATTTGTTTCTAAAAGACATACATGAATTGTAACTTTGAAGAGCTTTAAGATATGCTTCAAATAGAATTGACTATATCAATATCTATCAAGAAATATTGTTAGGAATCAATTTATTCCATGAATAAATGGGTGAAAAAATTTGAAATAATATTAAAAAAAATTTAAAAAGGTATAGTAAAAACAATTATGTTAAATTAATCCAAACAACATGGTGTTGTCAAATGAATATAATGATTATTATTCTTTCAATGACTCTAGTAATCATTATGATAATGGTTCAATTAAATTCTCTAAATACATCAATATTAAGGTGAAATATTATTTAGATAATGTCCCCATCATTGTGGTGGCCAATATATTTATATTTATTAGGGAAATTTAGGGTGATATGTCACAATGGGACAAAGCATGTGATTCTATGGAAGAAGCATTGGAAACAAATTTGGAATTATAATATTATCATAATTATATTAAAAGTAATAGAAGAAACTATTTCACTTTTCAAAGAAATATTCTCTTAAGATTATTAATATTTTCAAATTCCATTATACGATAATGAAATTTTTGGGAGTATTGTTAAATAAGTGTTCCATGTATTGGAACAATTGCATAAAGTCTTTATGGATTTTTTTCCTATGAAGTTGGAATCTAAAGAAAACAATAATTATGGTGACATATCTCTAGTTGAGACAATACAAAATAATTGGGATAATATTAAAAAGTTACAGGAAGGTTATAAAAAATATTTAACTCAATTGTTTCTTAAATTAATACTCTCAATTTAACATGTTTTATTTTCAAGTAAAACTGAGAAATCTATATTCTAAAAAAGTTGGTTCTTCCCAAACTTCTAAGAAAATGGTTGATTCCACCCAAACTATATAATTTACTACTTATTCTAAAAAGTATCAAAATCAGGGATCAAATATCTTAGGACCATTTAGATAAGCCTACAACTCATGTTCATGGAAAATGGTATTATATAACTCATTTGAATCTACATATGTTAATTATTTCTCAATTACATATACATATATAAATTCAATAACTATATAAATTTATTGAAGTAAAAAATTATAGAAAATCCACTAATAAGTCAATGGTCTAGTTGATCATAACCATAAAAACATTACCCTCAACTCATGCCCAAAATTTTAATGTACTCACCCAAAAATAGAAAGGTGTGAAATCTGAGAAATATATATAGGTTTCACCTAAAGTTATATCAAATGTATTAATTGGAAAATTTTGTGCTATTGGACTTCTACTAATATGGATGTTGAGTGTTAGCATAGTATTTCAAAATATTTATATTATATAAGTTGTACAAAAACTGTGATCAATGTTGATTAAAGGAACAAACCTATTGTAAAGAAGTAAAACTCACATATGAGGAAGAATATATCAATAAGAAATGGATGTTAATTCATTGAAAAAATATTTGACTATGACTAAAAATATTTACACTATTATGATGATTTTTGGTATATACCAATTCATTATAGTTATTTTGCTGATGAGAATAGAAGGGAACAATAGAGAACAAATTATCTATAAAAATATGGAAAATATTACATGGGATAGAATTAATAGGAGAAATTTTAATCAAATCCTCTTAATAAGACAATAAAAAAATTTGAACATGATATTACTAAAAATGGAAATGCATTAATTTTTGTATGATAGGTCTCATCATGGACAATTTCAATATTTCCATAAACATCAAGGTTAGAGTAATATATCTTGAGACAACCTAGTAATCTATCAAAGAGAGAGATTCTATGATTCGATTAGTATTTGAGACTTCTTACGAAGAAGATAACATGATTCCTAAAAATGTTAGCTTAAAAGCTGGTGAATATCTGTATAGAAGGACAATATTGGTGATCGATCATGATAATATATTCATGAATGTTTAAAAATGTCAAAAGAATCCATTTTAGAATAAGGGAAAATAACAAATTACTTTGTGTTCCATGAAACCAATCATTGATAAGGAGTTACTACATAAGAATAAGAATGATCATTATCCCAAATATTTTGTTAATCATTATGTATGGCCAGTTGGAAGAGACACGAAAGTTATATAAAACTAAAAATAATCTCACATTATTTATTTCAAAAGTATAAAATTCATTTTCAACTATGTATAAAATATAAATCAATAAGAATCGCATGCTTCACATATAGGTACAGAATTGGAAAATCAATATGGATTCAGTCGTAAAGAGGACAAGGCACTTAATAACGTCAAGGAATTTTGTTTCTTTGGGAAATAATTGTTATACTTATTTATTATAATTATGTTACCACTAAATTCCATCATATTCTGATATCAGTTTGGTTATAATTATGTGCTACAAATTCAAGGTAAAGAAGTGTGAAGAGAATCCTTTGAGGGGGAGATTTAAAAATATGTGTGCTTGTTAGAGAATTATGAAATTATGTTGAATATTTAATTAAATATAACCCTTTAATAAATTAAATATGACGTATTATTTTCATTCACCCTTCATTAATTTTACTTTCATTCATTCTAATTATCAAGGGGGTGGTCATCTAACCAAATGTAATGAAATATATTACACCTAAAATTTGTTAATGTATAAATTTTTTTTGAATTGAGGGATCTTGAAAATTATTTCAAATCTGTTTGAGTAACCCGTAGGTAGTGATAGGTACGGTTTTTTTCATATTTACATGATTAAATATAAGGGATTATTGTTTCAATTATTATATCTTATTTCTTTATTTTTTTATCCCATATAGACTTAGATTTTTTGGATGATGGAAATTTTCTATGAAGAATTTGGTATCACCCTTCTATATTAGGATTAATAGAAAAATGCGGAGTTGTTGTACTAATGAATAGAATATATGTTTTTGGGGAAAATTGATGATAAACATACCTTTGTAGTAAATAAATGAGGGGGAACAATTTTTACACATTTTAATTTTTTATCAATTGTGGGGAGAAATAAATAGTAATCACTATGAAATTAAATGGTATTGAAAACAAATCCAAAGTGGTGGAGTGAAGTTCACTTGTTTTTGGAGAATATTTAGTTTCATTTTTATATAACATAAGTTAATGTGTTCTAAAAAAGGTGATATGGCTTCCCAAAAATTTAGTAACATTGAATTTAGATTCATTCATAGTGAGAGAACAATTACTCTTAATGATTTTATTTCATTTAAATACAAATTCATTGCATGATAATGGATGTTAGTAGGTTTCCCATGCATTTACATAATGAAACATGTTGTAGTTTTATTGGTGAGAAACAAACACTTCTAAAAATTGAAGAGATGGTTAGTATAGCCATGACAAGTGTTGATGATATTCAAAAAACTGTCTAAAGAAGTGCAACATAATTAGAATATTCTTTGAATTAAAAAAAAATTTGGGAGAGTCATTATTAGTTTCAATTATGAGGAACAAGAGGAAATCATTCATAGAAATTTTACATGTGAAGAATATTGTATATTTAAACACTCTTGGTTAAATACCAGAGAAGAAATATATTTAGTAGGGATACCCTTGAAGAAATTTGATGGGAAACTATAAAACTAGTTAAGTCCCTATGCTATATAGGAATTATTTTAACCTATAGACATTATAAAATTTTAGGATTATTGGTTAGAAAAGAACCATCGATGATATACCTAAACAAAAATCTATTGTTGTATATACATCATCTAGGATTTCAAATAAATGAATTATATCCTTCACATCCATAAACCATAGCTACATAAGCATCATCCAGGCTTATATAACAATCAACACGATACATCTCTATATGAACATGATTTAGGTCTACCAACCCATTTTTTGATATATTTAAACATCATTTGAATTAATTTGAGCACTGTATAAGAATAATATATCTGTACATGCCTTTTTGTAAGCATGGCCATAGTTTTCTTACAGGTTAACCATTAGAATAATTTTATTTTTATACAAACATAATGTTGATGTTTCAAGATTTCATATTATGAAGATAAAATTAATTATTATTGTTTCAAAGTTATTATTAAGTTTCTTGAACATCACATAAGCTAAAATTGATTTGTGATTCAAGGAAATGATTATGAGATCCAATATTTAAATGTAGAGAAATAGATGAATGAAATAGGAATTTTTTAAATAATTTTTATTTTTTGAAATTGAGTTTAATTAAGTTTTAAGTTTCATAAAAAATATACTTGAATTTTATAGACATGTCAAAAAAAATTGAAACATCATGGATCCTTGAAGATCCATAATCCATTATTAGAGGAGAATGAAGAAGAAACTCAATGGGTTTCTTCAATGTTGTATATAGAGTAACATAAAATATTGGGTATTTCTATGATGTAAAAATGATTACGAATAGATCTGATTAAGTGATTTATTGATCTTCATAGAATATCTGGATAAGATGGAAGGATATGAATTTACACAAACTAGAGATTAATAATTTTCTAATTTTATTAAACCTTGAAATTCAAAAAAGGAATGTGTTTATTCTAATTAAATGTTCTCATTATACTAAATATTAAAAAATATTGTGATTCATGATGAATTTTCTAAGGATGAAAAGGAAGAGTTGGTTGTTTTGGAATCAGATTTGAACTGAGTTTGAAAATATTTCTCATGGAAATATTAAATCTTATTTGATCCAATACCACACATGTTATTGTTTGTCTTAATTTATAAAACCATGGAATAATGATTCAAATGTTCTATTTACAACTATTATGAAGGTTTCATTTTGAGAAAGAGAAAGAAAGCCTAGTGTAAGAAAATAGATTTATTTGTTGTCCCAATTATTTACCTAAGAGATACTCAACTGAATATTGGAGTTTGAATTATTGTGACATTAATAAGAGTTTAACAGTCACTCTACCATATTTTTTAAGAATAAAAAATTATAAGGATTTTAGTGGCTTCATAATTTGATATTTACCCTAAGTTTGAGCCAAATGGTAATTGCGATTGTGGTTTGGCCACCAAAAAATATAATAAATATATATATTATATTTATTCTGCATGTTAAATTATTGTATATCTTAAATGGTACCTTGGATGGGAAAACTGACACTATAGTAAATTTGGAATGTGGTTTTTACCACAAATGAGACTTTTGTTATGTTCGCATCGGTTTTCAGGATAATAACCAGTCATGGGATGAAATAGAATGAATAGTTTATTAATTAATATAAAATTATTTTTTTCATTATTGTTTACTATTAGAACCACTCTATGTCAAATCCCTATGGATAACTATGTAACCTTAGGTTTTGAGAGTGGGTGACTGAGAGCTTCCAGTGGGCATGGACATTGGAGGATACCTTATTATCATGGAATCAATAACAAGAATGATATGAGGTTATCTTATTCATTTATCAATCATATATATTCATGGATAATAGAGAAAGTATATAATATTATTTAATGAAATCATAATCAATGATGTTCGTCGCTAATGATTAATACATTATAAAGGTATGTAATTGTTTTGTTGGAATCTCTCTATTGTTTTTATTATTTTTAATTCTAATTAAATTCATTACTAAATACATCTAAATTCATGAATTTCATATCCCTATCCAAAAATTAATTTTTATTAAATATATTTATTTTAGATAGTTGACATTGAATCTTGAAATTATCTACCTGTTTCCTAATATTTCACCACCACATATGAGTACCGATCATGTGCGGTCTTCTTCGTTGCCCATTTATGTGTTTATTTGTATTTCCCACCTTATTTATTCACTTTTTCATTAACATTATTCATTCTTGGTTGTTTATGTGACTATTTGAAAAGATTTTATAACCCTATTAATTGAATGATTTATTTTTTGTCCTTGGTTTTTGTTTGATATCATGTATGATGATGTCGTTGTGATGGATCCTATATAGTGGTGAAACATGGACATATTATGTGAGTATTATGTATTTCATTTGGTGGTTCATGTGGAAGTGGAATCATGATAGGGATATATTCTTTTTAATATCAATACTCAAACCATTTTATTTATGATGGTTGATCTATAGATGTCACATTTTCTAGAGGAACATCATTTTTCATTGAGGAACATTGAAAATTTAATGAATATCAAGGATGGATACATTCAAGTTGAGATGTGTGAAGGTGTTAAGTAGGTGATATAAATCTAATATTCCATGGAAGGGTAGCTATGAGATGTATTCCATCGATATCATAATCTCATTCAACATGATTTTAGGTATTTCATTAATTATGTTTTTCAACATCGATAGAGGATTATTTGAAATCATAATATTCCTCATAGATCTGTAAGTCCATATATTTTCCCCCACTACATGCCATGTGTTTTAGAATAACACATTCCATGTATCCCACTTTATATGAAGATAGGGTTTTAGATATATTAAATAATCAAACACCATATACCTTATCCACATAGAATGTGACCTCTACATAGTTTTAATGGAATACACTGGATGTACTCACCCTGGGAACTATGTAGCCACATTTTTTTTGTTTTCAGAAACACCGAATGTATTATCATACATAGACGGATCTGGAAGATGGGGTGTACGTTTAATACCTTTATATATGTGGCATGTTTTTTGTTCCCTATACATGTTTTGTAGTTGGGTATGGTCTTGCCATGTGGGAGAATAGAACATGGATATGGAATGACATTAGATTAAATTCTATGTACCCCTAGGATATGATATGTATTTCCCCAAGGATTTAGAAAGTTATTTTAGACATATATTTTCTATTTATTAATTCTTTAGTGGTTTTTATATCTCAACCATTGGTCCTAGGATCCTCTTGTTGAGTTGGTTTTTATCCAATGTGAGTATTGGGATTAAATCCTCTACATATAAAATTCTATACGTGGTATTTCATCCAAATACACTAGAAAATGATCTACTATATGTGGAGTCAATATTTCACCCATAAAGAGTTCCCATATGGGACTTGGTTCTTATAGTAGATTCATTATCTCACCCATATTATTATGAAAGGGATCCTCCAACATTATCTAAGTGAATGAATGCATTAGTTTCTAGGGACTTCTCAATCAAGAGAGGGGAATATAGACGTTATTGATGGGTTTTATGTTCTTGGACCTCACATGGTGGATTTTGATTCCATGGACCAATGGGTTTTTCCTTTAATATGTTATGATTTAGCTGGCAATTTACTTTAGGCATTATGGACTCTTCAGTTATTTGATCTCTACTAATTACATGTTCTTAGTGGAAGTTAAGAAATGGAGTCTAAGGACTATGAATCATCCCTGAGTCTTATTTTAATATTTTAGGTATTTATATGAGGCATATATTTTTTTTATTTCAATTTAACTACTTTGTTTTTGTCATAGTGGGAGTGACTAATGTGATCACATGAGTTTTAGGGGTGTTTGGGGCTTATTCGGAACCCAAAGGCCCGGTTTATGGAAAATGGTGTTGCGCACCATGGTTTTTATGAACCATGTGAACAATGTTTCATGGTTAATAGGATCCATGAAGGAATAGGTTGAGGAAATCAAGAGGATTTAGAGTTTGAGGAAGCCATGCAGCCAAGGGTCCATGCCCGTGTGAGAAATGTGTTGTTTTTGGTAGAGATTTAATGCATGGCCAATGCATGGTTTTTTACACTGTGCACTATGGTCGTGCGATGGGTGGTAGTGGGAGTGGTTATGGAATAGTGAACATGGTTTTATAAATTCCTCACGTAAACCGTGTGAGGTCTCCTTTGAGATAGAGAAGATAACACAATTGGCATAAAATTTTACCAACCAAGCATCCAAACTGTGCGACCCTAGAATTTTGGGAGATATAAACAGCTTTCACTTACCTAAATTAAAATGCAATATCCATTTTTATTTTCTCTTTTCGAGCATGCATGAATATTTTCACCTCTCAATGAGTACGTCCACCATTGAGATATTCTCATTGATAACTCCACCATATGGACTCAGATTCAAGATTAGATAATCTCATTGGATACTTTCATTTACGTTCTTAATTCATATTTTTTTATTCTTCATATTCCTTAATATCTAAAGTGTTATTGAAGAGAAATATAATGTTTCTAATTTCCAGGATTTTTGTCTATTATTTGTGTTTCGATCAATTTGAAATGAATCAATGGTGGATATTTGATGAGTTATCAACCACATGTATATAGTATATGGTTGTTTATGATTAAAATCATGTAGTTTATGATCAATGATTAATTTTAGGGCATTGATTATTGTGTAATCATTCACTCTGAGCTCACTATTTTCAAACCTCTTCAAGTGGAATTTTGTCATATATCCGAAAACACACAATGGTTATATATCCACATAGGACATTCATTCCAAAGGAAGGAACTCAATTGGAGGTTTATCCTATAAAACTAAAGAACTCACATTGGTTGATAGGATGGGATATTAGGATCATCACACCCTTTTGGGGTGAATTTTTTCCTCCTCTTAGACTCTCTTATAGATTTAAAATCGATAAATCCACATGATCTTCTATCCATCGGTTGAATACATTTCCATTTATGGATTCATTACTTCTCAGAGTTTATACAAATTCTCCAGTATTTTCGGGATTAGTTTTCAGAATTGAAAAAATAGAATTCGTTGAAGGTGTACTCAAATTCCAGCCCACCACTTCGATTTGTTTTATGGAAATTATGTACACTATATTGAGCTGCATGTAAGGATTATCCAGAATCATCTACAGACTATTCTGGAAATTTATTTGACTGACATCATCGTTCATGAACTATTTCCTTTCTCACTAATATAATCATGCGTCAATTTACTATGATTCACAAGATTTGATTGGGGATTTATCACCACCCAATTACCCAATTTTTTAATTGATATAATATTTAAGGCATTGGTGGTACGATGATGAGATGGTTTCATAGTAACACCCCGAGATTTTATGAAAAATATTCTTTTAATTTCATTGATGTCTTCTATTATAAACTACACCAAGTTTAGATTGTACTATATGCAACACCGTATTAGCTTTCAGTATACGCAACACTATTCTTGGCTCGTGTTACACACAATTTCATGTTTGTTTTGTGGAAATTATTCTACGCAACATTAAGTATATATTTTGTTTAATGTATAAATGAAATATGTTTTGATTACGTTATACGCAACACCAAACTGTGCTTTCACTACACACAGCCCTGACATGGCTTGCATTACACGTAATCAAGACCTTCCTCGATAGTGTGTGTAGTACGCAATACCGAGTTTCACTAAACGAGATATTATTATAATATTATTATGAACTAGATGTTATGAATAGTAATACACAATTTTTAAATTTTATAAATTTTATTTTTCAAAATGGACTTCATTTTTTGATTCGGAATATTGAAATTATACTAGGGTGAATTTTTGGTATTTTTCTGAAAACATTCAATTTTTAATGAATAATGAAAACACTAGGTTTCTATTTAAAAACCGATTTTTTAATTAAATAATTATTTATTTTATTTAAATTTATTTTAGGTTAAAATTGATACATAATACCTATATAAGTTCAATGTAATTCATTAGAGTTATTTTATAATAATTTTTGATATATAAAAATTTTATTGAACTTTTCACCGTCTTTTACCTACCTCCTAGGAGCGTTTCGCAAACTTACAAAAAAACAAAATTTTACCACTTCTATGAGTGAAAATTTGAAAATATGAGAGACACGGTTAATATCAAGGACTAAAATTTTGTTCAATGAGATGGAAATAATTTTTGGTGAATAGTAACTTATTACTTTTATTTACCATGGTTAAAAGTAAATAGAGTAATTAAGGGTAAAAATGATATTCTTATTATCCTAACACATGTCATAATTCTATATGATAAGTGTAATTCGAACAAAAAAAACCATAGGAATACAATATGAACATTTAGTTCCACTTGGATTAGATTAGGACATTTATTATTAATTTATTTAAAGAAGGGTTAAAATAGTTAAAATCAACGTTTAATAACAAAATAATTTTTAATATAGGGTTATACATAAGATAAATTTGAATATAAATATTCATTAAAAAGATAAAAAGATTTCCTACATAATGAAATTTTATTTATAATTTTATACATTAAATAAGTTAATTTATTTATGACACAATGATGAGGCAACAATTACCTTATTAATGAAATATTAACATAATTGATGTTATAAATACACAAATAAATGTAATTTGAGACTTTTTATGATTTGAAATAATTTTATATGTTAATAAGAAATGTTATTATTGATTTAATTAACTTTGTTTGAACTAATCAAGCTGTTATGATTTTCACAAAAAATCAATTACCAAATAGTGTCAAAATTGACATAAAATAGTTTTTAAAAAAATATTATATTATTAATTGTTATTATATTCCTAAAAATATAAGGATCGGACACGATACTTATATCATGACAGGTGTATCATTAATGGACCACTTGGGGTCCTCTTGGATGTATATTGTATGTTTATTAACTGTATAATATAAAAATACAAAGTGACATGGTAAATGTCAATCTAATTAAATCAGAGTTAAAACTAAAAGATAAGGTTAATATAATGACCCAAACCAGTATAAAATATATTGGTTTAGATTATTTCGGCCCATCCCCACTTTATCATCGAATGAAATCAATTTAGAGCTATTAAAAATAGACTATTTCTTTATTATAAAATATTATTTTATTTTTTTCCTAAGGTGCCCATCTCCTCAGTTATAAAAGGGCACCTCCTCCGTCTTCTCCTCACACAACTTTGAGCCTTAAATCACGGACAAACCCTAACAATTTCACTTCTCCACTTCCCTATTAATATTCTAGAGGTCCTTGTCTTCTTCAAAGACCAGGTTTTGTGCCCTAAGAGAAGGTTTTCAAGAGGCGTATCGAAGAAGAGGTAATATTCATTACCAATTCTTCCAAATTTATTTCTTCTTATACTTTGTCTTATTTAGTTGTTTCATTATGAAGTAATAACATCAATATCACTAATATAATAGTATGTTATTATAAATATGAAATAACCCTATTTCACCTTATATCCATCCTACAGAAAATGAACTCACCGCGCGTGCGTATGTACGGAATACCATCTCCACGCCGTGGTGTAATATGTTTTCGACCACCCCCTTACATGTATGGGTATAATGGTGTAAATAAATAACTATATATGATTATTTCAAGGTGATATTTATTCTAAAATATTATACATATGCTTCAATACAATTCCACGATCATGGGAATGATATCATCACTCGTGCATACGTATGGACTACCGTCTCCACGACGTGATGAGATTCATTTTTCATGATTAACCATTCAAGTATGATTATTAAGTATATAAAATAAATAATCATGAAATATATTACATAATAATGATACTGGATTTATTTACATATATGTTTCATTTACTTAATTCCATTTAATTCTATAAGGAAACGAAAACAGCGTTCATGCGTACGTACGGCCTACTGTCTCCAGGAACGGTGTATTTAATATCATTTATATATCTATTATATATATATATAATGAATATATATATGATATATAAATCATAATTTAAATTATAGAATTATGTAAATCAGGATATAAGTAATAATATCAAGAACAACATTTTGAAATAGGTACGATAAATGAATCGATTTTACCCAAAATGTTGCTTTAACATGGAATTTACAAAAGAACGGGTAATATAAAGTCATAAGTGAACCATATATGATATCATAACAATGAATATGATTCTTTAATAAGTCAATGGAATTATTTAAATCATTATATAGGAGGTTTGGATACCTACTAAGCATATCGGACCTAAGGTAAGGGATAATTATTCCAATCTCATACTTATCCGAGATTGTTTATTCGTATGTATTTAATGGGGTTATATTTATTCATCTATGCCCAAAAAATGATTTTTATAAAGTGTTTAATATTATACCATGTATGTTTAATGTCATGTTTACCCCGCTTTGACTTTTACTTTGTGTTATGGAAGGAATCTCTCTTTTGTTTACCATATGTTGAACTTTTTGACTTTTCCGACAAAAGTACGAGGAGAATGTTTTTTTAAATTATACTGCATGAATAGAATTTTACGGTTTCATAACTACTTTTCTTAATGAATATTCTTCTAAAAGAATTCATGACTATTTTAAAAAAACCATTTTCTTTTAAAATATCAAGGAATATATTTAAAAGAAAATTATTTTGAAGAAGAAAGGATATTTTCCTCAAGAATTAATTTCAAGTGTTTATCAAAAATATTTTCTATGTAAGATGACATTATTCAGTTTGATCATGTTTCAAGTATAATGTATTACATGGTTTGATTTTTATTATGATGAAATTATATCCATTTGTTTTATATTGATTATGTTATGATGGGATGATTTTTATGAAAACCATTTTATTCATTGGGTTATGATGAATGATTTATATTTATTTTTGTGGCACAAGTAAAAATGATCTCATTATGAGATGGGTGGGGACTATATCTCCCTCCAATTCATTGGGTAATGATTTATATCTCTTGAGATTGACATGGCTAGAATGGTAAGTTAATCTGGCTGAGTGATATAGAACTGGAACGAAGAGTGAACTCGATTCAGAAAGGGACTTTTTCCACTAAGATGGTCATGGAAGTAATTCCTTGGCTTCTATGGAAATCATATCATGTGATTAATTCTTTTCACAATTACATGTTTTATGCCCATTATATTTTATCATGATTTATGTTCATTTATGATATATGCATTACGTACATCCAAGATTTTTGTCTTTGCTCAAGATTTTGATGTTTAGATTTTATGTTCATGTTTTTACATTCGAATGTTTATGGATTGATTTATGTTCTCTATGTTTACCCTTAATGAGAATTTGAGCTCACCTTTTAGATGTTTTCTTTTCCCCAGGACATAAAGAAAGGTTTTAGGTAATAAAATAGAAAGGGGAATATCTTTTTGGGAGATGTTGAAGATCTTTCACCACGATTAGGAGATTATATTCCGAGTTTCCAAAGACATTAAACTATTACGGTCCTTGTGTGTTTGTTTTTGTTATTTATTATGTATTCTGGAAAAGTAATGTAATGTCTATGTACGTCAATCTTTGGGTTTCTACAGTTGGTATCAGAGGAAAGGTTTAGTTATCCTTTGGAAACTAGGATGGGAAAACGTTAGTGAGATCCCTATAGATATTTTTAAGGTATGTCTAGGGATATACCTAAGGATAAGTATACGTATACGTTATAGTCCCAGTATTACTGAAATGATATTATAATTAATCCTAAGATGTTATATATCCAAGTTACTCCACCTTTATTATGTTGTTTTCCCTATCATGATTTTTGCCTCTCAGACTATTCTTTTTGGGTTTTAGACGATGGATAGAACCCGAAGGAATCGTGTTGACCAATGTAATGGACAATGCAATGATTGTCCTCCTTAAAAAATCAATGTTATGGGAGATGGAGTGAGAAATATTATTTCTATACTTACACAAGCTATAAATCATTCTAGATTTCCAAATAAGCAGATAAGGGAACAATAATCTTTTGAGTCCTTCATGAGGAAATGTCCACCTTCTTTCAATGGGTCTTCTAATCCATTTGTTGCTGAACAATGGATTAGTACCATTGAAAAGATATTTTCCATACTTCGCTGTCCGGAACATAAAAAATTCATTCTGGATATTTACTATTTAGAAGTTGAAGCAGAACAATGGTGGACTCTAATTAAGAATACGAGCCCCCGATATGAAATTGAATCGATGGAATGGGATGAGTTCAAGAACTTATTTTTAAATAATTACTTCCCTTATATTATTCAAACAAACATGGAAAAGGATTTACCTGAGCTTAATCAAAAGGATGATGAATCTGTTGGTATATACGAAGCGAATTTTACAAGGCTTGCAAGGTATGCATCTGGCTTTATCATCCAACCAGAAAGTGAAGATGATCGATTATTCAGTGGCTTAAAATCAAGTCTTCAAAGGGAATTAGCTTTAAGAGACTTCAGTAGCTATGAAGAAATTGTGCATTGTTCTATCAAGGTAGAAATGGAAGTTGGTGTTACATATCCATCTAATTTTTTGGACAAGAAACGAAAGATGTTTTTCAAGGAGAAATCTCAGAAAATGGTGAAAAGAAGATGAATGTTTCATTATGCTCAAAGTGTGGAAAGAAGCATGGTGGAGATTGTCTTAAAGGGACTAGAAAATTTTTTGATTTTGGAAAAGATGGTCGTCAAGCAGCTGAGTGTCAAAGTAATGGAAAAGGGTTGCTAATGATGTGAATAAAGAAAATGCATCAGAGAAACCACCACCAATACTTCAATGCTTCAAGTGCAAGGAAGTGGGGCATTATCCTAATCAATGCCCTAATCCAAGGGTTAATGATGATCGAAATGACCATCCACTTAAGGCAAAGGACAAAGGGAAGTCACATGCGATCTCTATTGGAGATGTTGAATATTAAAACGATGTGGTGGAATAATTAAGTGTTTATGTAATGGGATTCCAAAATAATGTTGTATATAGTATCATGGAATATTGTAATATTTATGTATTTGTCTATTGTGGTTTTAAATAATTTTATGGTACCGGTAACCAAGGAAAGTGATTGAGATATTTTTGGAAAGAAGTTGTTATGTGAATAATGAAGGGATAAGGAAAAAATGAAATGTTTGACAGTATTCATGAACTCATGACTGATATAAGGAAAAAGTTATATCATGGTTTGGGTATATAGATTTTTTGGATATTGGTATGTGGAAAGAGTTAACTTTTGATAGAATTCATGTTTTCACTAAGATTCAATGGGTATTCATTTTTTAAGATAATACATGATTAAGGTATTCACATGTTTGGAATGTTACAACAAGATATGTCTTATATGGGGGATAAATGATGGTTTTCACATGCTCAGTAGATGGCATTTATAGTAATAGATTTCTTTATACTATAATATTGGACAGAAGTATTTTGGATAAGCCTAAAGATTTGAATAGATTATATTGGACATAAGTTAGTATTGATTAAGGCTATAACTTTTTTGATATTATTAATGGATGCAATAATAATGTAGTCTTAGAAAAAGGACAACCTTCAGGATGGGCGACAACCTTTCGTGTCGGACAAGGATGCGGGAATCAAACCGACAACCAAAGTGCGACAGGCCTTTACCGACTACCAGTAGCCTACAGGATGTCCCTGGTTAGTAGAAACTAGTTTTATTATATTAAGCGCTATGATAGCTGAAGTATAAGTCCATTTTAGAAACCATATACGATTAATCTCAGCATAAATGGACTTCTGTATATTTAATAAATTGTGCTAAATTTTTTGCGATAGAAATAGATGGAATGACCTATCATTC